>OU026065.1:21416250-22815000 GCA_907269065.1 Crocallis elinguaria
TTGGAACGGGCACTTAGAGTCAATTGCCTAGTCAACTTAAAGTGAATTATTGGAAATACAACAATATTATGTGATTTAAGCTGTTTTATTTATTCTTGTAAGTAATGGTTGTAACACATAGTAAAGTTTTAGTGACAGTATTTTTATAGTCATAGAAACAGTCACTGAAATCTAACATACCTATATTTTTATGACATGTTCAATAAGCCAGTTTATCTCAGTTTATGACTGGGCGACGATTTGATGCGGCTATCACCAGATAATGAGGTATCAAGTGTTTGATAATGCTAATAATATCGAGTTGTTTTCGCGAAATTATGATGCGAGTTTTAAACTATCTAAAACTTGTGAACTTTGACGTATGTATCTTAGTAAGGCCAATTAGTATTATTTTTTCATTTTACACGCTTATTCCCAATTTATCGAGTATTTCAAGGTAATGAGCCCAATGCAATTGCAGTGAGCACGCAGGTGTTTGTGGTACAAAGTTCTAGGTTGCTCTGCAGTTATTATAACCAGGCGTTATGCTAGCGAGTGTGGTCGAGCGGAACTTATGCGATTTTCAATCTGACGCACCATAGTTCGAATCTCGACTCGGCACGCACCAATGACTTATATCAAGTTACGTGCGGATTATTCGCCCTCGCTCTTAAACGGTGAAGGAAAACATCGTGAGGAAACACGCATGTTCAAGAACCACATAATTCGAGGACATGTGACATCCACCAAGCCGCACTGGGCCCGCGTGCTGGATTATAGTTTATAGTCCATACCTCTCTTTCTGAGAGAATGCCGGTCTCCCAGCAGTGGGAGCGTAAGAGGCTGATAATGTTATGCTTACCATTAGACAAACCCTATCGTCTTGTTACCATGCAATATAAACAAAATTTATTGAGCATAGTGCCTTGAGCAGTTAATTTTCCTTGTGTGGCGAGCTGGCGAGAGACAAGGAAAATTATGCTTGCGTTGAATGAAAAGGTCATCGACATACGAGGTTACCATGACACTTCAAATTCAAATATGAAATGAATTTGAAATGAGATAGAAGAGAGAAATGTTTTTTTATTTTCGAAGATTATGCTTCGTCGTATGATATTCGCTTAGTATGTATTTGGCATTTCCCTTCGATTTCATTACAAGGGGATTTAAAGGGGATCTACAGTATCTGTTTAAAACGCTTTTTTATTCATACATTCCTAACCAGACGTACACCTCTGGACCTAACGATCTGGAAGAGATTGCTATTTAGCGATAAGACCTCCCATTGTACTTACTAAGTATACCTACCTTATTTAGTCTTTTCCACTTTTATATTATGTTGATATACAATAAAGAATTATCTTTTATCTAGATAGATATATAGATATATATCTAACCTGAAGATATCCTTGCACTCCGGCCGCACGTAGGCAGCTTCTTTCTCGGTGTGCATGTGCACCACTTTAATGTCCTTGAAGGAGCCAGCCTTCCCCACCTCTGTCATCGCGTTGAGAAGGGGGACGGGGGTGGCGGCTGCACCCTGAGCGAAAACCGTCTGACCTGGAATTTAATAAATTATTATTTAATAAAAATGTATTAGAAGTTTATAACCGATGGTTGTTATAAGACCTAAGCTCTCAAAAGGAAAACATCGTGAGGAAACCGGCATGGTCAAGAACCAGAAAATTGAGGACGGCTCCACACACACAAAGAAACTAGTCAAATACTGTAGTATCAAATTATAATATTTGATAAGTTTGTATATATGTGTACACAACACCCACAAATAATATACGTAAGGTCCGTGTTTTTTTACTTGCCTAGTAATGTAAACAACAATGGCGGATCACCGACAAATGACATTGATAGAAATCTATATAGATGTCAATTTCATTACGAGTAATATCTAGGACTCTAGGACCTAGGTACATAGGCAACAAGATCTCTACATCGGCTCTTCGTCCAACAACTCTTTTTTTACAAAGTAGGCTGTTTAACTGGCATAATAATAGGCATTGAAAATTGTTATGGCGATTAATCAAAGGTTATTGCCTTTGTCAACACAATAACAAAAACGGATATTTTTAAAAATTTTGCATTTAAAGGTATATCAATTTATTCAAATTTTCCGATTAAAATTCATACTATTTGGAGGTCACGCGAAAGTCGTCGCCATTGCGTCAATGGACATTACTAATGCAGAGCAACCTTTAGTATTGAAAGCCTTATTATTAGTGGATAAAATCAGTAGGTACACATACTGACGCGACGTCACATGACAAACGTTGTTGAGCCAACGATGAAATGTTACCTATAACGAAATGAATAATTTAATAGGTACCATAATTAAATTGTACATTTGTACAGTATATTCGAAAATTGAGGGTAGGTTACTGGGATGCTTGATAACTCTTAGGATATTCTGGAAAATGAGATAAGGGGAGAATTGATTCTTCTCTACGGTAAACCAATACTGTTCTAGTATCTCCATGGGGTAAACCACAGATCTCTTAGGGTAAACAGACCCACTCGCGTTTTTTAGCGTCGCACTGAGCTAGATTTTCATGCTTAGATACAGCTGTTTACACGCTTATCTGTTATAGCCCCTGAAAACCAAGATATTCGTTTAACGGGAACGAGGGGTGGACATGTGCACAGCAAAAAATCACAGAATTTTGTTTATATGCATCGGGAATTGAGTTGGAGAAAGTACAGACCCCTGAGAAACCCCGGTATTGATGCCTTACGGACCGGAGGAGAAGCCGTCAACGATTACTGGAATACATGTGGTCTTTTCTAAGTTGTCGATCTATGCAAACAAGGAAATAATAAGCCGGTAAGCAGGAAGCTTATGAATGAGTCTGCCGTGTCAGACACTATCGAAAGCCTTTCATGTCATCGTAATTGAACGATAATTCTCTGATCTATGAATCAACTTCCAAAGCGGGCCTCAAACAGGTAATTACATACTATAGATAACGCTATAAGTTCGAGGATACATGATAAATTCCATATTATGTCTGATGATGACTGTGATAAAGTTATTTACTTAACTCTACTGATAACTAAAACACATGGCCACTCCCCTAAAAGGCTGAACTTATGTGTTTGTCCGGATTGCGGATAACTATGGCAATAACCGCTGGTAACATAAACATAAATTACAACTGTATAGCTGATAAGCTTATCAGCTTAAACTTTGTACTTACTATAAAGACATTATGTCAATATATTTTAATATATTGACATGTTTTCATAGTAGCCGGAGAAAAATAAGATTGTGATTAATTATGTCACTATTATCAGTAATTACTATTAACTTCCCACATACGTATACAATATACAATGCAATCTGTACTCCCAGTAGGACTTTATAGTCCTACTGGGAGTACCAATTGCAATTTTTTTTTGCCCAAGCCATGTTCTTACTAGCTGGACTGTTACTACTCTCCAGTACTCCAGTGCAACTATTATTAGTAAGACAACGGGCAATGGACGGTAGTGGAGAGGCAGGTTCTAGATTTAGCATATTCTCCCTCTGTGGACGTATCGTCCGAGATAACCTAACGAGTTTAAACATAAGTTTTTTGTGAAAAATATATTTTTCCAGACAACCTTGATAAAATACGTAATTGGTACTGTAATCTTCCGGCTACATCATCAGGGCCCTGCAGGGTTATTTTAATTCACTCGGAATGATATCCGTGACGGAAGCGAGTTTCTTGATCGTTTATATCACGGAAACGCATCCTGACAGAAATATTGTCGAGATTATATCCGTGTTTATGCAGCTGAGTAGTAGAATCTAAACGGGAAATTTCTCTGACACGATGCGCTTCCGAGATATAAACGATCAAGAAAGTCGCTTCCGAAACGGACATTTCGAGTGAATTTAAATCACCCTGCTGGTCAATTATCTTAGGAACATAGCTGTACTTGTAAGGACAAATCGAACGAGTCCAAACTCGAGTTACGTTCGTTTCGTTACAGAGTTCATGTGGCCACCTTCCGGCTCCATCATCAGACCAGCTCGGTGACATCGTTATATTGCATTGTCATCCGATTTATGTATATGTATATTGTATGTATGCAAAATTTCGGCTCAAACGAACATCGGGATGTGGGTCAAATTCAGCTTGCAGGATTTGATCTAAACCATCATACTTACAAACATAGAAAGTGAAATAAAAGGTTGTAAAAAGGACACATTGATCTAGATATAGGTACATAAGGATTGGTAAGTGGCTGCCCTACTTTGTGTTTCCCCTTTAGTGAGTGCCGACCGAACATCGATTGCGGTCAGAAGGTTATTCTCGTAATAAATTGCAGGGCCTATAAATAGGTGTGGGTGTGTGTCGGTCAGCGTCAACGTCACTTGGAAAAATGACCATTCAAATGCGGTTTTCTTATATTCAAAAATCGTGTGGTTGATAGTACTGAACACGCTGAACCTAGAATAGAATTGGCCCTAAGCTGGCTGCAGCTGTCACATCCATAGATTCTTAGCAACATTCAACTTAAGGGTGGTAGCTAGCCAGGCGTGCACTAGAAATTACCCAATAACCATGCTATGAGTAAATCCCGATGTTCTCATCCGACAAAAGCCAAAGCTTTGTAAAATCGGTTCCATCGCTCTACATCGTCGGCCGACGACGTCACTTCCAAAGTATGAGTTTTCCACTTAAACATACTGTATATATAGCAGAACAGCTTTTGTTTTAAGTGAATATATCCTGCTCAAAATCGCACAAATACGAGATACCAAGCAGGGTCACATACAGGTCAGATTGGCTGTTGGCGTATTGCCAGAGTGGTGTGAATGACCTTCTAACAGACGGTTTTATAATCGAGGATTATATAAAGACTATATGATATTTAGCACTGGTTATCAAAACAGCGATACACAATTTTATTTTCAGGAAAAGCTAGTTTATTTAAAAACGGGAAAGCATTTATCAAAAACAATAGATTTTGAAAGAAATCAATGTAACAAAAGTTACATAAATAAAACACATAACTGCCCTAGCCTAGTGTCACTTGTGTAATTTTAACGATACCATAAACATCCTAATTTGTTCAGACATTTAAAAGCTATGATGGAAAATGGAAGTCACATACATAATATATCTTCTTTACTACTAGTAAATAACTCTCTATCTCTCTCTCTACTTAAAACTACAGTCTTAAACACTAACTTCTTCTGCACCAGCCAATTTATGTCAAGATACTCATATAAGGAATGCTTAAACTAAGTCTTGGCTTAACACTAACTTCCTCTGCACTAAACAGTTTACGTTAAGATACTCCTACTATTGTTCGTAAGTAAGGGAATGAAATGAACGAAAGTGTGATGCATTTCTATGTTTTACTCTGTGGCTTAGTTGGTTTTGAACCTGAAAATCGAAATTGCACAAGCGCGAATTTTAAGTAATTGACTTTATGCAAAAATCAGTGTCATAAATATTTACGACATGCATTTAAGATACCGCCTAAGATAGTGCAACAATTTTTGCTTTCTTTCTTTTCTAATATCCCAAGTGAAACTGAACTATGTTTAATTTTAAACTCATAATTTAGGCATATGAGAGAATAGGATAAACTGAATTATCTGCATTAATAAAAATATGAAGACATCTTTCTATGTGTTTATGTGTAAGAATCTTCAATTTAATTAGCTATAAAAAAAATTGCAATCATTTTGTGAATGCATACAAAGGTTGCTTTTTTATTTCAAAGTAATAAATTTTAGTGAGCTCTTACTAAAGACATTAATGCAAGCTGCATTTTTGGACATCCAAATATAACTGTGACTGTAAATTGGGGCCAACAACATTTTGAGTGCAGTAACAACATTCCATTGCTTATGTTACTGAATGTGCATCTTTGCAACTTTACTGGGGAGATTTTTAATGAACAATGATATAAATTATTCTTTGAATAATTTAAATGCATGAAAATGGTACAAACATGAGCATATAAGTAGGTACCATTAACATTTCTTGTTTTTCTCTATGCACTTAAATTTAAAGGTCAAAAAACACATTTGCAGTTTGTGTGTTTCAATTAAAAACTGAGCATTTCAAATACAACTGCTTTTTAAAATGGCTCAGATGACGAGGTTACACACCTGTCTGGAGGTGACAGGGCATTTTCTAGTGCTTGCCTGGCTATTTAACACCCTCAAGATGAAAATCTACCATTAATTACCAAGTGTTGTAAGCAGATTGCCAGAACTGCCATACTTATCTAACAGGAAAGTTACAAAAATATATATTATTTCTATTACTCTCTTTTATTCTCTTCTATTTCTCTCGTTTTCACCTAGAATGGGAGCTGTCCCATTATAGGTTTTTTGAGACTAGATACATTTTAAAAATTATATTACTGTTTGTATGGATTTGGCATAAGCTCAGTTTAATCCCAAAGATAATATACCTATGACTTATAGATAATAATATGTAAAGTGTACAGTATTGCTATGTAGTGTAGGTAATATATTACAGTGTCAAATGAAATATGTTTTAAAGTTAATTATGGATTAGAACATATCAGTCAAATTAACAACACACCTCTAATGCTCGCAACCAGTGTTGCCTCTTGACCTCATGATTTTCCTGGAGATTTCATGATTTTCTTCAACTATGGGTTTTGAAATATTTACCTACAATGTATGAACTCTGTATAAAAAAAGGAATGTATCTGAGTCTTCCGACTGGACCATTATTTTCTAAAAGTATTGTTTTGAAAATGGACACTATAGCATATCCTAACTTAATGGAAAAAGAGTGTTTTTGTAATAAGTTTTTATCGATTGCCGATCCTATAATATGTTGTTCTTGCGCATATGTACAGAAAGAACTTTACGCTTTATCGGCCAAAACTAAGTGACTAATTATGTAGATATGTTTTATGGTACTATTTGATGTTTTAGATTATATTTTTATTTTTATTGATTGAAGTGAGTGGACACTGGAGAAAAATATTTCTAACTGTAGAATAGAAATAGGATTAACACATTGTATCGGGATATTTACCACCCGCAGTCTCGCCAGTATTCCTGTGAACATGATGCTTGCAACAGTGTCGAAATATCGGGTGCTCATCACTCAATAATAATCACGGTAAATACCCCGTTACAATGTGTGAAATAGTAAACAACCGTGAAAGTTTAAAACAGTGTTACAAATAGGATATTGAGTATATTTAGTTATATACAATATCTAGTATTTGATTTAACTTCTGATTTTTCCGACCAGTCCACAACTTTTGCTCTTAATCCCTGGATCTTGATATTTTGGTCAGGCAACACTGCTCACAACCAAAAGGACACATGGCAGAGTCAGAGCAGAGAGTGCCAAAGATTGAAATGTTTAGATCTGGTATATTATAGTCTTCTATATTAGAGAAGAAATAAAGAAGTAGATATTTTATAAATGTTATGACAAATGTAAAAAATTAAGTAAAAAAGAAGCTCAAGAGTGTAGACCTTACGTAGTGCATTCGTAAATCGTACATAGTACATTCTGAACTTTGCACTGTAGCTTTCACTATAGTTGACAGAGTATTGTTCTTATTTGTTTTTTTATCTCCTTTGATTATTAAAAGCATCATCATCAACGTAATAACTGGGTGTCATAGTCCGTACCGTATTGCATAAATTGAATTGAAAACGGAACATAATAAAATCCACTTGCAAATAAAAGAAGCGTACGAAAACATGTAATGGATAGAAATAGTCGCAAACATAATGGGCGGCAAACCGCAAAATATATTATAGAATCATGTACTTACCGGATTTTAAGCATTTTTCGAAAGCTTGTTTTGCCGATAAATACTCGGGCACTCGGTCTAGCGGCTGTGATAACTCCTGGGTGTAAGTGAAATAGTTTCTTGATTTCCCGTTGGACAACGCGGCACTTATCCTGCCGAAATTACGGCTAACTTGCGGAATATATTTGCTCATTTTCGACATTTTTACAAATTAGTAATTTTAGGTTCTAGGCAAAACACTTGTGCAAAAAAGTGAAGATAAGAATTGATGATCTCGAATAAAATATCGGACCAGCCGAGCTGTGACAATGGAAGCTCGGCTCAGATAACCGATACCGATATAATATAAATATGTAAATTTATTGTATGTATGTAACGTATTATTCTCGGATCGAAGACACAGCCCTAACACATGCCGATGTTTTAAAATTGTTAACACGCCTGTTAACTGCCTAGTAAAAGCTATAGCCGTAAGGAACTGTGTTTTATCTGTAGTGCAAACTTAGAAGATGACGTTAGTGCCTTGTCCTCTTCACCCCCGCTGGGTGCCGTCGCTCCAGGCCTCCCGAGGAGAGTCCCGACTCCTACCCCGTTGCCTGGTACCGGCGCGGGTGGCCATATTGTGTTATGTGTCGGTTCAAATTCAAAACTAAATTATTCGCTTCAGCTATGGTAACATCGATTAATCTTTTTAATCCAAGTATTCAGTAATAACATGACTTGATTACAACAAAACAAAATGTTTCGTAAGTGTAGTGTTCCTAAGTGTGATAGCCAACGACAGGGCGTTAAATTACATAGATTTCCTGAACCACGGAATCAGAGGTTAAAATGTGTTAACTGTGAAAAGCTTGTAGATGACCGAATGGATAGTGTGACTGTGTGACTAACAAAGTGTTTTCTGTTTGTGTGCCAAAAACACTATATTATCTAATATTGTTTAGTGACGCGTTAATATGTATATTAAAAAATAATGAGTCATTTGCTTATTTCTGTTTTTCTTTACCTAAGCCCATTTTATAATCTAGGAAGTATAAAACAACCGGCCAATATAAAACAACCTACCAGTTGTAACCCCTATTTTAAAAAATATAAAATATTAACTCTTACATCCATACAGATAAATAAAATTGAAGTGTCTGTTTGTAATATCAAAATAACAGTTTTTGACTAAATGCATATGAAAGTATATACGGGACCTACACCAAAACAGCCATTTTTAACATTTTTGTCTGTCTGTCTGTTTGTTCCGGGTAATCTCCGAAATGGCTGGGCCGATTTTGACCGGACTTTCATTGGCAGATAGCTGAGGTTACAAGGAGTAACATAGGCTACTTTTAATTTGGAAAAAGAATTAGGGTTCCGCGCAAAAAAATAAAAACCATGAAATCCAAAATCTCCACGCGGGTGAAACCACAGGGCAGCAGCTAGTCTATTTATATATTGGAAGTATGTAAGTTCGTAAGGCAGTATCCGCAGTTTTTTACAAAACAAATTGACCAACCTCGACGATATGCGACTAGGTATAAACAGAAACTAGTTCTACCGAGCTCAAAATTGAAAATGCATAGTCTAGGTCCTAATGTAATGTCGGTAAAAATATATAATAAAGTTCCGGAAACAATACTAGCAAAAGAAAAAGAAACAATATTTTTTAAAAAATTAAAGGACTTTTTAAATGACAAATGTTATTATAGCTTGACGGATTTTTTAATGACCCACAATTAAATAGTAACAACTCATAAAGAAGATTTTGCTACTATGCTTGTAAAATGGACCGGCCCGCTCGTCACCTATGTTGCTATACCCTAACTAGGGTCATATGTAAGCTCACCTACTAATCTAAGACCTTTCTGTAATGTACATATGATGCAATAAATGATTGAATATGAATATGAAGTAGGAACTGGCACATAAGAGATAATATTACAAATAAAATATAGCACGGACTGAATGTTGGCAAAATTGCGCAAGCCATAAAGTTCCAAATAATTAAAAATATCAACTGTCATCTTTTAACTTTGCAGCGATACAGCTTTGATGTAGGTAACATGACAGTCTGACACGTAGTATCTCTTTAGTAGTTTATGAATACATATAATATGTCAATTTTATCGAATTTTATTCATCGAAAAGATCCGTACTCGCGCCGCAGATTAGGGAGTCGATAATTGACAACATTTCATTTAAACCCCGTATTTTTATTGGTTAAATTAAAAATAGATTAAAAAATAAGAGACATGTATTTTTTCGATTTATTTATTATTCATACATTAGAGTTAAATTATTAATTTCTAAGAAATTCACAGGATTTGTAGCTGTTAGTATATAGGCCAAATCGATAATAAAAAAACACAAGCTGTCAAATCAAACAGTGTCAAATGTGTTTTTTTTTTATTTATTTCTTGACCTGGATACATAGTCCTTAAGTCGCAATATTAGAAACAATTTTCGAGTTGAAGTGACGCTTCAGTAAAGCGGTGAATACTTTACTGAAGCTTCTATGGAGTTTTGGATAGAATACGAAAATACACGTTTTTCGCCTTTGTACTATTTGCCTTTCACTCATGCACGTTTACGAACACTTAATGGTTAATAATCCACCATTATTACACATTTACACATTAACAATAACACAAAATCAACAACAGCACATTTTCGCATTCCCGCCAAAACTCCTGTCAAATGTGTCAACTCATTGGGCTGCCAGTCTAAAATTACATTTAGCATGATAGCTCCCCGTAAAGGCCACAAATAAAGAAGTTGAAGTTGAAGCATGATAGTTGATAGATTACATCAAGAAAATGTAAATATCACGCTGGCTAATAAAGTAAAAACCTACGTAATTAAAGTACTTCATTTGGTGCATATTAGAATTCGGCTAACAGCCTTTATTCGTACTATGAAAAACTACACTTCTCTTGAAATCTTTTAAAATATAAACGGGGTAAAATTAATAGATGGCAGCACATATATTTACCGCTTTAGTCAACTGTCAAAGTAAAGCACAACACATCCCTGTGTTAGTATGATTTTCGTATTTTTTATAGAATTATTAATTTTAATTTTAATGAGCCCTAATTAGTTATAATTAGTTATAATATTTTTAAGCACCTAGCTGTTAGTTTTCCGAAGAAAATAAAATAAAAATAATTAGTAGAAAAAAAAATATTTTTTATTTAAGATTTATATGACAAATAATCTCCAAAATATGGTTTTAGAATTTTGGTATGTGTTGCCGTTTTGGCATGCTAAATTTGGTATTTTTTAAACCATTTAATTTTTAGACAAGTTAATTTGTCTAATTTAATTAATTTCTAGTGTCTATGTCATTGGTTGGTGATCCGCCATATAAGTTAACTTATTTCTTAACTACCTACGTTTTGTCCCTTTCGTCTCACATTAAAATTGTCAAAGAACAACAATTAACTATACCACCGTTACGGTCTTACCACAAAAAACATTATACCTGTGTTTATTCTAACTGCTTATTAAGATTTAGTTGCGTGTTTAAATATGGGCAACCACAAATATTGATTTAAGTAATGTCTAACCGTAGTCTAACTCCATTCTGTTGTGATATTTTTAATAAGTTTGACTACGGGACTGGACGTTTTCTTTTATTTAAGATTTATAAATAATGTTAAATAATAAGTAGGTGGTATAATTTTTCTATAAAAATATGTATTTTTAAATCAAAGAAAATAATACAAAAGAGTTGTCTATACAATGCATTAAAACATGGCCGATCCTACTATAGGGAGTCGTAATAGTTCACAGTGGCAACTATTTGCCTTGTGATGGGTCACGTGACGGCACGTGAAATAGCATAGACAACACTTCCATTCGTCAGTTTTCGGGCGACGAGGCAGCGCAGTTTGGTGTTTTATTGAACGGCCTGCTAAAAAGTGAAAACTGAAAAATGGCCAAGACCCTTTCCTCTGCCCAGGCTAATAAGGAGCATGTCCTGGCTGTGTCCAGGGATTTCATTTCCCAGCCCCGTTTGAGTAAGTACATGACCAAATTGTTCACTTAATTTCGGGTTTCAGATAACGTCATAGGACTTGTCAATGGAATTATTGATTTTATTCGCAGAGTCCCTTGTTATCCCTGATTGTTTTTACTTTTTTACCCTTCCTGTATGCCATTCTTATATTAATCGGTAATAAAACTCGTACACATCGAATTTATAGCTAAAACTGCACCATTCAATTTCCTATGACTGAAGGTTAAAAGACAATTTTTTTGCACTGCAGTGTAGATTTATCGGATCATGGCATGGAAGGATGTGCCACTTATATCATACCTACCTACCGTAATCGTATTAGAATCCTATAGGGGATTTGATGAGATAAACTCCTAAAATGTCTTCAAATAGGTAGCACTATCCATCAAAATACTTGAGGTAATTATAAAAAAAAAAGATTGTTTGGCATAAAGATAAGTCCTTCTTTCACAGACATATTTTATGAGCAGATTTTTGTCACCACAATTTATTAGGATTAATCTTTTTAGGTCAGGCTGTTTGTTAAATACAATTCCAAACTTAATTCCTTGCAAGATAAAATACCATGTCTGAAATTATGTAATACAGACTGTTTCTAAAGCTATGATGTGAACATTTTGAAATTAAAATATTGCAGTGTTGGATTATGTTTCTTTTAGTATCTCATTTTTGGAAAATAGTCTCCTCTTCCTTTCTATTCCCTCTACCACTCTCAACTGTCTCTATTTTCCCAAAGGATGATGTAGAGACCCTGAGTGCTTAGTGCCCAATTCTGTTCTATTATGACTATATCCATATTTTTTAGTGTAGTAGATAATTTTTTTTTTAATATTATGTGTGTAGAATGCTTTCATATTTTTTGTAACCAATGCATCTCTATATAAATGTATCTCTAAGCTAAGAACTTGCAAGTTGGACCGTTTAAAATCATCATCAATAAAATAAATACAGCTCATTCAGCCTATCACTGGAAAGCCTCTAGAGAAATGTTTGACTGTCATGTGACAATAATTTTAAAAGCTAAATACAATAATGATCGTACAATTTAGGTGAGAATATCAAACTTTTGATTTGTTTTGAACATAATATTTCAAGAAATGAACCTAGGTCTTTTTACTTTTATGTAAGTTTATGGCTGTGATTTAGTTGGTGACTCAGTTTAAAGAGAGAGGTTTGGGTTTAATCCCTGGCCAGGGACAAAACTTTATGTGGTGTACATAAATTTGTTCTTGGGTCTTGGAAGTTGTATTGTAATTATGTTCATGCTACCCGTGACATAGGAAATCCTAGTACAGTAGCATGTTGTTACAATAAACAAATTAGCTTACCTGTTTTTCTCATTTACAAGTCAGCCACAGCTGATTTTCCTGCACAAACTATTTTGTAAAAAAATTCCCTTGTTAGTCACAAAAATCACGCCTGACAGAAGATAGGATAGACAAAAATAAAAAAATAATGCATACTCATTTCTCTTCTATTCAAATTCTATTAACTGATTGTTTTTTGTTTCCGAAATTTGAAATTTTCTGAAGATTCGGGCACGAAAAAAAAAGTAATTTTAGATTTTTTTATAGTTCTAAAAAGTATGATCTTTCGTATGTAAGGCAATGACAGTTTCCTCTGTTTGAAAGTGTAATTGATGAAAGGTAGAATAGTGTAGTTTAGTGTTGTGTGGAAGGCTTGCAAAAGGTGAAAACTTAAAATGGCTGGTAATGTTTCTCCTGCAAGAACTGGTGGAGGTACCCCAAAACGTGAGGCTTCAGCCGGAAACACAAGAGCTCAAGAAGTTTTGGTTTTGGCTAGGGATTTTGTCTCCCAGCCTCGTTTGAGTATGTACCCAATCAATATTTTAACTTCATTTATTGTAGTTTTGTTCAAGATAGTTGTTATCATAGAATGACCCACAGCCACAAAAATTGTGGATTAATCATGCCACTGTTCGCCACTCATCAGTCCAGGTGCCATTCTGTTCCTGGAAGTCCATTAACATCACAAAATGTCCCAGAAATGGTAACTTTTTGAAGAAGATTTTAGATTAACATTATCAACAGAAGCAAAGTTGTTTTGATGATCTTTTGCCATTATTAGAAAGCCTGTATAGTTCTACAAGTACTCGCCTCGTTAGCGACCACCCTCAAGTTGAAAATCTGTCACCAAGCACTGGTTGGTGTGTCCCGGCAGCTGCACTTGAGAGCCAGTCCTAATCTAGGCCTAGCATACTCACAATCTTCAACTAAATAATTACTCACGATCAGGCAAGATGCCCTATCGATCGAGATAACCTATCGATTATAAATAATATAAAAATGTTTTTTATGTAGGCCTGTTTTATTCCATTTGGCCTGAGATATCATGTGGGGTACCAGAAAAAATCTGCTTCTAATAATTAGTTTAAGAAGCAGAATTTAAATATTTCAATACCACATTAACGCCACCAAATACTGTTGGGTAGTTTTAACTGTCATCCTGCTAAGGACAATTAAAACATCTTGAGCATGAGGACAAGTGGTTGTCTTAGACAGAAGATGGTACGGAACTTCTACCTAAGCAGGATAAACTATATCAGAGTAAATATGCTCTTGGAAAGTGTGGATTTTCCCTAACTAGGTTGTTAATCAGCCTTTTGGGGTTAAACTTGGTGGTAAATTTTCCATGGAAAGTGTTATTTCTTGGTTCAACTCACTCAAAACTCGGTACAAATAAACTATAAAATAAATAATAAAACATTTATTTTTTCAAAAGTACTCCTAAGAGGTGTGCATCAAACTTTGTGTGATTTTATTGGTTCTCCTCACTCAAAACTTGGAACAAATAAATTTTAAAGTTTACTAATATTATAAATGCGAAAAATTGTGTTTGAGTGTGTTTGTTTGTTACCACGTGTCTCCGTAACAACGAAATTTATTTTGATGAAATTTGAAATGTAGATTGTTTAGGTTCTGGAATAACACATAGGCTATAAAGATATATACCGCGCAGGCGAACCCG
This sequence comes from Crocallis elinguaria, assembly GCA_907269065.1. NCBI lineage: Eukaryota > Metazoa > Arthropoda > Insecta > Lepidoptera > Geometridae > Crocallis > Crocallis elinguaria. The sequence goes on from OU026065.1 coordinate 21,430,994, forward strand.
CAGGCAAAAGGTAGTACTAAATATGGTTATTGTATGATAATATAATAACTGCTTTTATTCACAGCTTATAAGACGGTGTCTGGTGTGAACGGACCTCTGGTCATCCTCGATGAGGTGAAGTTCCCTAAGTTCTCTGAGATTGTGCAGCTGAGGCTTGCCGATGGCACTCTACGATCTGGACAGGTACAGCATTTTTTTGTATAACTATGTATTGGGCTTAGCTTAGTTTTCATCTTTTACACAGGAAAAAGCAATTATTTTCCATCTGCAATTAATTTTAGTAAAGATAGCAGATTTGATGTTTTATGAGTATTTCGTCTCCCCAGGTGCTGGAAGTCAGCGGCACCAAGGCCGTGGTACAGGTGTTCGAGGGTACGTCGGGTATCGACGCGAAGAACACTCTCTGCGAGTTCACCGGAGACATTCTTCGCACTCCCGTCTCTGAGGACATGCTGGGTATGTTATAGTCCGCGCAAACCGAACGTACACACATACACACACACCCAGGCACACATACCGCCCAGACACACACACACACACACACACTCCCCGGATACATACGCACACACACACCAGCCAAACACACACACCCCGGACACAAGCACACACACACACACGCACACACACCCATATGCACACACGCACACACTGACACACACGTGCAACAAGACACACATGCACACCCAGGCACACCGCATATAGACACACAAACAATCATGGCATCTACTAACTGGAACTGGTGTCTTCCCCAGGTCGTGTGTTCAACGGCTCCGGCAAGCCCATCGACAAGGGACCCCCCATCCTGGCCGAGGACTTCTTGGACATCCAGGGCCAGCCCATCAACCCCTGGTCTCGTATTTACCCCGAGGAGATGATCCAGACTGGTATGTATCTGTTGTACTGATTTTAAAGCACAAAATTTACATGTTTCTCGTAATTTTTACAGCCATTTTCATTAAATCCATGCATAGAGTATGATGGCTTGCTTAAAACTCGCCCCAATATAATATAGGAGATTATATATTTTAGGTGTTATGTTCATCACAATATGTTCATCATCAGGTATCTCCGCTATTGACGTGATGAACTCTATCGCCCGTGGGCAGAAGATCCCCATTTTCTCCGCCGCCGGTCTGCCGCACAACGAAATCGCCGCCCAGATCTGTAGGCAAGCTGGTCTCGTCAAGGTAAGAAAGAACATCGAATCTTATCAACAGCCTAGAAGCCTATAATTTGGAGCTGAACATTACATTTTTTTGTTTTGAGAGTGTTATATTTCTTTTGCCTGTTAGTGAGCATAACGCCGGCCCATAACAATTGCAGTGCCACTTAGAACACAGTCCTGCGCGGTACTGCAATGAGCCCGCTATCCTAAGACATTAGGTATTAAGTCTGATAAGCCCAGTAACTTCACTGGCTACTCTGCTCATCAAACTGGAAACAGTAATGCTCGCACATTACTTATGAGACTTAATAAGTCTCAGGGTAACGAGCGCACTGCAGTGCTGCGCAGGCCTTTGTGTTTTAAAGATCTGAGTGGCACTGCTATTGTTATGGGCTGGCGTTATGCTTAACAACAGACAAGACAAGCTTGCCGAAAAAAAAAATGATAATAAATTAAAATTAAAAAATTTAGTAGGATTTATAACTGACGTAACATTCCCCAGACACCAGGCAAGTCCGTGCTAGACGATCATGAGGATAACTTCGCGATCGTGTTTGCGGCCATGGGTGTGAACATGGAGACGGCTCGGTTCTTCAAGCAAGATTTCGAAGAGAATGGCTCCATGGAGAATGTATGCCTGTTCCTCAACCTCGCCAACGACCCCACAATTGAGCGCATCATCACACCACGGCTGGCACTCACGGCCGCCGAGTTCCTGGCCTACCAGTGCGAGGTATGTACACGTACTGCATTGAGATACTAACCCCTAGAGATGAAATACTGTACTATACAATCTCACAACAATGTATTGATTTTGCTATAATATACTAGCTGGTGCCCGCGGTTTCACCCGCGCGGGGATTTCATGGTTTTTAGTTTCTTGCGCGGAACCCTAATTCTTTATCTAAAATAAAAGTAGCCTAAGTTACTCCTAGATAACATCAGTATCTGCTAGTGATAGTCCCGTCAAAATCGGCCCAGCCGTTTCGGAGATTACTCGGAACAAACAGACAGACAGACAAAAATATTAAAAATGGTTGTTTTGTTATAGGTTCTGTATATACTTTCATATGCATTTGGTAAAAAACTTGTTTGGACATTACAAACAGACACTTCAATTTTATTTATTTGCATAGATATCAGCGCTCGGCGTATCGTTTGTTCCGGGTAATCTCCGAAACTGCTGGACCGATTTTGACGGGTGTGACAAGGAGTAACTTAGGCTGCGTGGGCGAAGCCGCGGGGCACAGATAGTGTGATTATATATTGAGCTTGTTTCTTGTGTGCAGAAACACGTGCTGGTCATCCTGACGGACATGTCCTCGTACGCGGAGGCTCTGCGTGAGGTGTCGGCCGCTAGGGAGGAGGTGCCCGGACGACGTGGTTTCCCAGGTACGCCGATACACACATTTTTTTTTCTTCTCGATATAGATTAGCATATGAACACTATCTCAATATATCGTTTGAGCACTTTCGATTTAGCGATTAAGCACTATTCCAATCTAGCCTTTAAGCACTATTTTGATCTAGCGTTTGACCACTATCTCAATCTAGCATTTGAGCACTATTTCGATCTAGCGTTTAAGCACTATTTCAATCTAGCGTTTAAGCACTATTTTGATCCAGCATTTGACCACTATCTCAATATAGTTTGACTACTATCTCAATATAGCGTTTGACCACTATCTCAATATAGCGTTAGACCACTATCTCAATATAGCGATTGACCACAATCTCAATATAGCGTTTGACCACTATCTCAATATAGCGTTTGACCACTATCTCAATCTAGCGCTTGAGCACTATTTAGATCTAGCGTTTAAGCACTATTTCGATGTAGCCTTTAAGCACATTCCGATCTAGCGTTTAAGCACTATTTTTATGTAGCGTTTGAACACTATTTCAATCTAGCGTTTGAATACTTTCAATCTAGCGTTTGTCCACTATTTCGATCTAGCGTTAGACCACTTTATAATACGTATTTATATGTATAACGTGTGTTTCCTGCAGGTTACATGTACACCGATTTGGCTACCATCTACGAGCGCGCCGGGCGAGTGGAGGGCCGCAACGGGTCCATCACACAGATTCCCATCTTGACTATGCCCAACGACGACATTACCCATCCCATTCCCGATTTGACGGGATACATTACTGAGGGACAGGTCGGTATTGCTAGATTGTAACGCTTGTTACACACTCATACATTATTACCTCTTACGCTTGTAACGTTTTTAAAACTACAGGTATGGTTGGGAGAGCACATTGAGACACCAATCAGAGTTCAAACATTTATTTCGGGTTATAAATCCTGTATGTTGAAGAAGGTTATCTTAAGTTGTTCTATTATGAATGCTCTCTATAGTTACAAGTTACAGATAAGATTAAAGGTATACAATCTCAGGGAGTGGTGGCGGATTCTGCCTGAACACCATCCAAAATGCTGCCTTGCGACCAAAGTCTACTAGATATAGATTTACCGTATATTAAATTAAGTTAAGTTAGTTTGGACGGTACAAAAGTAAGTAAAGCACACGGCCCGGTCAGGTCATGTGGTACCGCTTGTATAGTGATGTGTAGTATAGGTTGAGGCCGGTCAGCGCAGAGACTCGGCAGAGCGGGAGCTCGCCCCGAAGGCAGGGAGGAGCGCCGCCGCTAGTAAGGTGAGGGCTGGTAGGTCGGGACTAAGTGGCCCGGCTGTAGAGACGGGTTGAGTCCCATCGACCTCCAGATGGTTGATAGGCGGAGCCTACTGCGCGCCGATGCGCCCGGACCTCGCTGAAGAGGCGAGCCGATACCGTATCTTAAAAAAAACCTGTCGAAGGACAGTTCTAGGTTAGCAAAAGAACACTTGCGTGAGCCACGTCTTCCTAACCTTCAACTAGACTAAAGTTCAACTCACCCGTAGGGGGTTTCCAAACACGTGGCGGAGATTCTCTCAACCGCACAGGTGAAGACAGTGGGTGGCCAGACGGCGACCGGGTGGCGATCCGATGGTGGTCGGTCGGATGGTTCGCTTTTCGAAGGCGCCGGGGTCCTGAGGGCACTTCTCCGCAAGGTGTCGTGGCGGGATTGGTGGGAGGATGTTCCGAGCGACCGCTCTTGACCCCGCAGCGAAATGGAAAAGGCGGTAAAGTCCGGATTGAAATTCGGCTTTGCCGGTTCCGATGGCCACTTTCTCAACACAAATATCCTCATTGAGGAGGTAAAAAAACTTAACAACACGACTGTTCGTACGACCCGAACCACGGGCCGTAAGATCTCGGAGACCGAGGGAAACGAACATTAACTATTTCTCCGGCATTTTCTACCGAAGGTTTCACCAATTTAGTAATGTTTCCTGAGTGTCCACAAGAAAATAACACGTAGTTTGTTTAATAATTCCCGTATCTCAGGGTCAAAGAACTATGCAGGCCACACTGAGGAGATCTGTCAAAGTCAATTTTGAAGTAAATGTCAATGTGACAATTGACGCTGACGTATGAATACGACGTTTCAAAATAAAAAAAGCTAACTATCTCCTATGATAACAAAAATACCACAGATAATAAAAAACAAGGGTTACACGCTCCCACTGCTGGGATACCGGCCTTCTCTCAGAGAGAGAGAGAGAGAGAGTTATGGGCCACGCGGGCCCAGTGCTTGGTGGATGTCACATGTCTTCGAATTTTGTGGTTCTTGAACATGTGGGTTTCCTCACTATGTTTTCCTTCACCGTTTTAGAGCTAGTGTCAATAATCTGCACATAACTTGATATAAGTCATTGGTGCCCGAGTCGAGATTCGAACTATGGCGCCTCGGATTGAAAGTCGCACAAGTTCCCGCTCGGCCACACTCCTACACAAATGAATTACTATCTAGAAAGAGAAAATACTTACCGTGTTACCACAAAAAAAAAACACTTTTAGATGCCTGTTTACTTAGTGTCTAAAGATAAACGTCTAAAATGATTAGAAATGTCACATCAGAATTGAGTTAGACAACAGTTAGACACTACAGGATTTGTAGTTGCTCATATTTAAACGTGCGACTAAGGCATGCTTAGGAGTTAAACACTAATAGAGTTACCAAAAAAAAAAATTTAGTCGCCTGTTTAGCTAGACAGCGTCTAAAGATAAACGTCAAAATTGATTAGAAATTTCACAATAGAATTGCGTTAGACAATGGTTAGACGCTGCTTAAATCAAGATTTGTGGTTGTTCATATTTAATCGCGCGACTAAGGCATGTTGAGGAGTTAAACAGTGATAAACACAATTTAACGTGTGTATAATTTTTTTGTGGTAAGACCCTAGCTTTTTGCGCCATAGCGCAAAAAATTATAAATATAATTTAGGACTAAATTATATTTATTTTCTGCCTGTAATTATTTAATAGCCAACATATTCCAGCAATTCATTGGCAAATGTAATTTTGCGGAACCATTGTTACTTCCATGCAACTCACTTTAGGATTTGTTGCAATGCGGCATTGTACAGTACAAATGTGTTGATACCATAATATTTTGTCTGTTGTATACAGATCTACGTAGACCGTCAGCTCCACAACAGACAGATCTACCCTCCAGTCAACGTGCTGCCTTCTCTATCCCGTCTCATGAAGTCTGCTATCGGCGAGGGCATGACCCGTAAGGACCACTCCGACGTGTCCAACCAGCTGGTAAGAGAAAGAAATAAAAATTGAAAGACGGAAATCATTTATTTGATGTTCACAAAACATAGCGGGCTAGGGAGGAGAAAAGAATTCTTTCCATTTACTTAATTCTCTAATAGAATGTTGTTTGATATTACATAAAACAATTCAATTCAAAATAAAATTAAAATTAATACAGTACAAGTCATATTAAATGAATTTAAAAAAAAAAACGAATCAGAGCCGTTTAAATTACTAAGGCCCAGGACACTAGGATAATGGGGGCCCCATACGATTACCAGAACACTAGGATAATGAGGGCCCCATACGATCATATGATGGGACTATTTTATAAACAACATGCAAAAAAAGTACGAACTATAGTGTCGCATAATACATAATGAAGCTACAGTGTCGCATATTACATAAGGAAGCTACAGTGTCGCAACCGTTTGTCCTCAGTACGCGTGCTACGCCATCGGTAAGGACGTGCAGGCCATGAAGGCCGTGGTGGGAGAGGAGGCGCTGACGCCGGATGACCTGCTGTATCTTGAATTCCTCACCAAGTTCGAGAAGAACTTCATCACGCAGGTATGGACAATTTAAATTACCTAAATATACCATTATCACTTCCACTGCTGAATATTGGTCTCCCACTTTGTACGGGTGATTTTTCAGTTTTGTTGCAGTTTTACACTGAAAAAAATTACATAATATTTACTGAGACCCCCCTCCCCCCACCTGAGATTTAGTGAGATACGGCTTGACCCCCGCCCCCAAACACCTCATGTAATTGATGGACGACCCCTAAAATCAACTTGAATCCATTCCAGGGTAACTACGAGAACCGCACAGTGTTCGAGTCCCTGGATATCGGCTGGCAGCTGCTGCGTATCTTCCCCAAGGAGATGCTGAAGCGTATCCCGGCCTCCGTCCTGGCCGAGTTCTACCCCCGAGACTCGCGCCCCCACTAAACTCCGGCCGACAGTAACAACTTAATGGCCTCGTATTATACGACTCAATGCTTTGACCTTATCTAATTCGGACTAACCAGAGTTTGATGCGAAACGAACTCAATTATTTGAGATTTGTATGAAATTTTGAGTGATATAACATTGAAAGCAAGGTTGGCGTGTTGAGTCGATATACATGTAAGATAAATATATTGTTTAATAGTAAGTTGTTAATAGATTTTATTATAATGTGTATTTCATATAACGATCAAGTTGCAAGAACTATTTATATCTCGCGTTTCTATTTAAAGAGACTTGTAGCCGTTTCGCTAAAAGAATGTTGTCCTGTACATAATTTATCCAATATTTATAATACCGTGTGATAAAATATTGAAAATGTATTTTGATTAATGCCATTTTTGTTTTGATTCTTCGGCAATGGCGGTGCACAAATTTTCAAATTGTATATTGGAATTATAACCATGTGTGTTATGGTGAAATCGCTTGAAGATTGTGACAATTATGTAAATAATCGTTAAATAAAGCAATAGTACAGTAACGGTTTGTTACATTCCAAAAATTCGAGTTTTCCTGTTCACTCCCAAGGTAGACATGTAATTCAGTGAATTAGGTTACTTATTGTTGTTTTCGATGGAAATAAAACTTATAGAAGGTTGGAAGATCTTTTATTGTAGTTCGAGCTTGCATTGTTCCTTGCTGCTTCCTTGCGGATTTGCGTGATTGTTTAGGCCACAGATTTTTTGGTTTAGGCCTTTGAATGAAACTTCTCTAGTATGTCTACGGGCAATGTCATTCCCCGTAGTCCTAATGATAGGACCATCGACAAAAAAAACTAGGACTGCAGTAGGAGGACCACGGGCAATGACTCTATTTGCATATTTGTGGATTTTGTTGAATAAATAAAATAAAAATAAAATATGCCACGTCTATTGCTATCCCCTAGCTTACCACAAGGGTGGTCAACGTCAAAAAATAGTTTTCATATGCCATCCCCTAACTTACCACAAGGGTGGTCAACGCCACAAATTAGTTTTCATATGCCACCCCCTAGCTTACCACAAGGGTGGTCAACGCCACAAATTAGTTTTCATATGCCACCCCCTAGATTACCACAAGGGTGGTCAACGCCACAAATTAGTTTTCATATGCCACCCCCTAGCTTACCACAAGGGTGGTCAACGCCACAAATTAGTTTTCATATGCCACCCCCTAGCTTACCACAAGGGTGGTCAACGCCACAAATTAGTTTTCATATGCCATCCCCTAGCTTACCACATGGCTGGTCAACGCCACAAATTAGTTTTCATATGCCACCCCCTAGATTACCACAAGGGTGGTCAACGCCACAAATTAGTTTTCATATGCCACCCCCTAGCTTACCACAAGGGTGGTCAACGCCACAAATTAGTTTTCATATGCCATCCCCTAGCTTACCACATGGCTGGTCAACGCCACAAATTAGTTTTCATATGCCACCCCCTAGATTACCACAAGGGTGGTCAACGCCACAAATTAGTTTTCATATGCCACCCCCTAGCTTACCACAAGGGTGGTCAACGCCCCTCAAATTAGTTTTCATATGTCACTCCCTACCTTACCTTTTTTTGGATACCCGGCTGCCTTGATTCGCAGCTGGGTTTTATACCCACTAAAACCCCCCCGGTTCGGTTTGCCTCAGTGCTAAAACGGGAGGGCCCCGGGTTCTCCAAAGGTCCACATTGGTCCCAGCACTGCGCCCCCCTCCACGACAGTCCGTGCCGCCGCCTGGATGGGTGGTTAGAGCCCCATCTCCAACCACCCACAAGCCCATGTCCCCTTTTACGACAGGCAGAGGATACCGAAGCCCTATTCTTTTGAACCCGAGACTACTGGGTTGTTCATATACCACCCCTAGCTTACTACAAGGTTGGTCACCGCCACTAATTAGTTTTCATTGCACTTGAGCGCAAATTGTTATAATTTCTTTATTTCAGGCATCAAAGGCCCATAAAATAATATAGTTAGGTACCTTACAGACAACAAACAAAAAATTTCATTTGCACGTTTGATTAGGGACGTGTGACGTTGACAAACCTGACCTTCAGGCCTCAGAAGCGCCGGAACAAGACACCTTTCGTCCAAAACTCCACTTTAGTGAAGGCCGTCAGATTTCGTTTTAACTTCGTAACTATAAGCGTGAGCCTGTTATATTCCCCAGATTATAACACGTCATTCCCTACAAGGAATTGAACACGCATCCTTACCGTGCTCAGTAAGAGCTCGGCAAACGTAGTGGTTATATTCTCTTTGAGCTCGGCGCAGTGTGAGTCTCGCATCTTTCAAGGCTCCAAACTACATAGGTTTGTTCATTGACTATACTTACCTAGTATAGGAGATTATTTGTAATTTTTTCAAATAATATACATTCTTGGAGTTTTAGTCATTTATTTCATACTTATTACAATAATTTCAGTACTATACATATCCTTACAAACAATCACAGACCAGTAAAGGTTTTTCTATGCTCTGTGCAAATAGTGCAAGATTATTCTTGATGGCTCTGAACTTCAAATGCTATGGAATGAGAACAAACAGCTTGAAATGACTCCACGATTCTATTACTAGTAACTTAGAGCTTCAGTTCTTCGCTAACTGGGATTAAGTATAAATACACAATTTGAGACCCAACTCGGAAATTGTTAAAAACTAGGTAGAAAATCAGAAAGAAAGCGTGAAACTGTCACATACAATTTTACAACAATAATAATTAATTATAGCAGTAGTTACTCTACATTGATCAAACTGCTGAAAGATTTAAGTTATTTAGCCAGCGATTCCAGCAATCGCTTCCGAAGCGAAGTACTTCACATCAACATCAGGATCAACATTCAGTTTCTCCAGTACAGGCTTGACTTGTGGTTGAATCACCGTCGGTTCCAAAAATGGAGCCATTTTCTGCAAAGTTTTAGCAACATTGAATCTAACATTGGCAACATTATCATCAGCCATAGACAAAACCGTAGGCAGAAGAACTCTAGTCGTGATATCTTTACCACAGACTTCAGATAATACATTGATGCAGAACAGATAAGTCATGCGGTGCAGATAGTTTTGCTCGCGAGACATGGCAAGAACTTTAGGAATGACATTCGTCTCAGCCCAGGCAGATCCATATTGCTCGACAAGCTTCTTTAGATTCAATGTTGCCGCTTCACGGATAGCATAAACATGGTCAATGAGCCAAGACATGCAGAGGCCGGTGAGTTTCTCATCAAAGAACTCCTGACCCAACTGTCCAGCGAGTAATGGCATGTGTTCAATGATGGCCAATCGTACGCGCCACTTGGTATCCTCAGCAAGCTCGACAATGGCAGGCAGGAGGGACTGGACTAGTTGTTGAATGCCGATGACTTCATTCACACATTCCAAGTTGGAGATAATGTTCAGTCTCACTTCGGGGCATTCATCCTTTAGCTGAGTTAAAAACAGTGGCAGGAGATGTTCAATGGTGTTTTGTCTGCCCACAATTGGGCTAAGGCCCATGATGACGGAAGCAAGTGCAGATTTAACATGCTGGTTGGCATCGCAGACTAGGTCCTTGATCTGAGGTAGGATCATCGTCATAATGATATGTTCTTGGTGAGCCTTGTCCAAATTCATGCAGAAGTCTTTAACCTGTAAATAGATAAGAACTAGTTTGTTATTGTTACTATTGTTAAGTGCAGTTTTTAGTAAGGAGTATTAGAACAATTAAAAACAACGATGGATCTTGGCTGGTAGGAAACTTGTCTCATAATGCTCAGGAACATTACTAATTTTTGACTTTTTAAAATCGTTGCTTTGCCGCCCTTATCACCTTAAGCGCGATCTCGAAACGCAAAAGCCAGCAAAGAATTCCAATGTTTAGCTGTCTGCATGAAAAATCAAAGAAACGAACAAAATCAAAATCAAGGGAATGATCTTACAACAAAAAAAAATTGAACACACTTTAAACCTGTGTTAAACAGTGTTTAACTCCTAAACATGCCTTAGTCGCGTCTTTAAATATGAGCAACCACAAATCCTGATTTAAGTAGTGTCTAACCATTATCTAACTCAATTCTGTTGTGACATCTCTAACCATTTTAGATGTTTATCTTTAGACACTGTCTAAACAGCTAAATAGGCGTCTAAAGGTGTTTTTTTGTGGTAACACGGGATGTGTATATAAAAAATAGATGGATGATGAAATGGTTGTATGTTTGGTACCATATGATTGATGCTGTAATTTTTTTTTTATGTTATTGGTAACGAGGCGAGCTCGTCGTTTGCCTGATGGTAAGCATAACGCCGGCCCATAACAATTGCAGTGCCACTCACAACTTTGAAACGAAACACAAAGAATGAAAATGATAGTAAATCTTTGGTTACCTTCCCTGCGGCCGCGGCGCGCACCTCGGCCTCCGTATCTTTGAGCAGCGCCTGGAAAATCTGCGTCAGGTCCGAACGAGCAAGCTCCGGACCCACTGCCTGCTGCAGCTCCACAAACCTGAGATGAAGATTATCATTAACATTCAATTTCAACAAATTGTTACCAGCTTTTGCCAGCGGCTTCGCACACTTGGAATCAGGACAAATGTAGCCTATAGCACAGGATAATGTAGATAAGGTTCCATAGCAAGATTTATTCCTAACAACCTACCCAACCAATGCCTGTATCTTCCAGTTATTATTTTTTAACACAGTTCATAATTCAGACATTGATGATGTAGTTCCTTCGAACAAATATCTCTATCAATCTCTATCTATCGAGAGTTTCAGACTTCCCCACATTGGCTTGTCACGGTGGATTCATGCTAGAAGCCAAGTTTAGCGCAGCTTAGTACCGTTGGCCTACACTGATTACTCCCACAATATACACACCAAAGACTATAAATCCTGTTGACTAATGATACAACTTCCCCTCATGCGAAAACGAACTATTTAAATGCACTACTCGCCACTGCGAGTACGAGTGCAGACTTATAACTTATCGATATTCAATGTATACTTTACAATTAATATATATACTATTATTAATTATTTTGGAAAAATAATAACCTTTCGTTTGGATTTGTTAACCGACTTCGAAAAACGAGGAGGAGGTTAAATGTTCGACTGTATGTATTTTTTTAAGTATTTTAACTGATTTCTCCGTCAATTGCGGACCGATTTTGAAAATTATTTTTGTTGTTTGAAAGTGTATCATCTCAAGATGGTCCCATATACATTTTATGGAAGAACATCTAAAGATGAAAAAATGGTACTTGAATTTTCATATATCGCGATATTTTCATCGAAGTAGATTCCCGGTTTTTTTAAAGTATTTCTGCTTTTTGTTGTTAGATTTCCAGACATCCCAGAAATAAAGGAAAAGTGGATAGAAGCGACTCAAAAAGAGAATTGGTTCCATACATCGCAAGTCATGGAATCCATTCAGTAGCTTCGACGTGATGCGTGGCCAAAATACAGACAGACAGACAAAAATAAAAATGCAGTTTTGGCTTCAGTATAGATAGGAGTGCCATCCAAAAAAAATGTGACCTGGAGTTTTATTATAAGTAGTATTATAGATTAATTTATAAAGTAAGTATGTATTGTCTAGGTTTTCCATATAATAATTTATTATTAATCGTATATGTCAGGGAATCAAGAATGCGATGCTAACTACCTATTCAATTTTATCGATATTATTCTGTTCAGTAGTAGTCGTACCACATCACTAAATTACGTCATCCAAATGATCGGCCAATTGCAAGCATAGAATATTACCTCGCCCCCTGCCCGCGCCGGTGAGATATGTTTGTATGAGGAATTGTGTTTATGAGCTATCAACAGGCTAAATAATCTGTGATACACACACACCAGGAACTGACTTTGGCACAGCGCAGCACCGCTGACTGTACAGTGTACACACTCACTTGTCGGCCACCATGTAGCGCACGCGCCACGAGTTGTCTCCGGCGCGCGCGCGCACTGTAGGCATCACCAGCTGCTCCATATCCTCAGGAGGCAGCAGCGCCGCCACTGCAGCGCAGGCCTCTGCGGCCAGCAGCCGCACTGAGTCTTGCTCATCCTGGAACACAAGGAATGTTTTAGCTACAAACAACTCAACAATAAAGAGTTTGAAATGTTGCTCAATTCATAAGAACCAATACTGCTTTCTATTACGCAGTCTGTACTATTTTTTACTACAAATAGCATCATCATCGGCTGTAGCATCACAATCGGAACATCAATTTGAATTGCTTTTTTGCTGCTTACATGCATCAAACTAAAGGCAAAAAGTAATGCAAATTTACCTGTGCCAAATTAACGAACATGGGTATCAGGTCGCTCTTCACATACTCGACCTCGACAGAGCGTGCGAACTCGCCGAGCTTGTAGGCGGCCGCGCGCCGCACCATCGGCGTGTCATCCTGGCAAAGCGAGCGGAAGTGCTGGCGCAGCTCCGCCTTCACCGGGGCCGACACACGGGTGTAGCACACGCTACAAATTAAAATTGTTAAAAATTAAAAAAAACACTATGTTGTACTTAAGAGCCTACTAGTCCATGGAGCGAAAAAATCGGTGGGCGCGGCTAAAATGCATGCTATTTCGTCTAAAATTCGTGGGACAAGGTAAGACTCTGCAGCGATGAGTAGTATGAGGCTAATGCTCGCATAAACACAATTACACACTCTCGTAAAGTCGCGATGAAAACCGAAAAGTTGAAAACCGGCGCGCAAAATTGTACGAATTGGCTTCTGGTGCTTGGGGTTTTACGACAAAACTACTGAATGTATTTAGTCAGGCCAAAGTTATTTCAAATGTCAATAAACTAAAGCTTGTCAGTATGTACATTATTTTGGAGTTTTCGTAATCCTTTTGTAATTTATTTACGTCCAAACTTGCGTTAAAATACGTGCTAAAATACAGATGTTTGAAGGCTCATTACTTTTAAGCCACTTATTTATTTTCTGTATAATTAGCAGGCTGACCTAGATAATGAAGAGATAAATGGATATTATTCTTAATTTAGGACTTAAAACGTCAAGTAGTGGAGTAATCACCCAAATACGGTTGTATGGAGAAATGAACGACTACTTCGTCCTTAAGAGTTGAGGCAGTATAAATCTGTGTGATGATGCCTGTAAATATACAGCACACACTTGTGCAAGGGCTAAAAGTCCACCTATAAGCAAAAAAAATTGCACACATCAAATAATATCAGGCAACACAATAGCAGCAGTGGTTGGTTTCCCTCTATTAGATTGCTATTCTATTTTGGTACATGTTGTTTGTTGAAATTTTATCATGTCATCTGCAGATTTGTAGTGATGGAGACAGTAGTGATCAGCTAAGTTGCTTAGATAAACTAGAAATAATATAAAATTTCATACCTGAAGAGTCCACAAGCCGAAGCACGAGATGTGAACCAGTCTCCACCAGCGAGACGTTGCACCAATGGCACAAAGTGCTGCTCCAAAGCTTGAGGAGTATGATGTGCTGCTACAGCTCGCAGAGAAGCCACAGCCTTATCACGGACCACAGTCTCCTCGACAGTAGCAAGGGACTCCAGAGGTGGGAGAAGGCAGTGAGCAAATTCACCACCACCAACAAGGTTAATGAAGTTGCCTGGAAATGCGAGTTAAGTGTAAGTTGTTGTGTATCTATAAATAAATGAATACTTACTATGTATATGATTTTAAAGTAAATTTTGCTCTTGTAGATAATATATTTAACTTGCAACTCTATGTGATATATAACTAAGCTTACACGCTGCTGGTCTTTTAAAATATGATTTTTTTTCTGAAATTTTAATAAAATGTTTGGATAATTTCATCCGAAAAAACTATAAGTGTAATTCTAGAGGTGACAAATCTCACAATTGGAAAAAGTAATTTATCTCACTGATTCTGTGGATTGTATCTGAAAAAGTTCTTACATGTTTTGCTCTTTAGAGCACGTTTTTTCAAAGAGGTAAGCAGTTAAAGTCAAGGTTCATTGTAATGATTGATTTCTTCAACTGTTGGTTACTGACTTCTAATAAAAATAAGGCAGTACGAGTTTTAATTAATAGGCAGCTCATAATAAAAACACCTCTATATTATTTTATTAAAATATTAACTATATATAACTAAAAAGATTGACGAGTACAAGGTAAACAGAAAATCGACAAGAGACTTACCGAGTTGTTCAGCGAGCGCCAGAAGCACTTCATCTTCATCGTAAATAGTCTCAGTAAGGAATGGAATCAGCTCTGACCGCGTTCTTTCCACGCCCAAAGCGAGAGCGATGGTGGAAAGCTTCTTGATGGAGTTCAAACGTAGTTGGACATCCTCATTTTTCAACTCGTCGATGAGTACCGCGATCGGGTACAGTGACTCATCCGTTCCAGAATCACTTGCCGCCATTTTACCACAATACGCTGCTTTGATTTCTTATTTCGTTATTTTAATATTTCTAAAAGCACACTGCTTTGTACAACGAATATTTTTATAAAAACGAACTCGAAATAACTCTGCAGCAAAATGGCAGAAATCAGAATCAATTTTTTTTTTCTTTTTGGTATCTGTCACATTTGGTTAAGACCGTCAAGACGTATTCATTATTCAGCCCATTTACAATCGATCGATTGATAAATATAGTTTTGACACACCACAACATCCGACCCCACGTGAGCACTATTCGCAATCACAATATTTTGCAATGAAGAAATGTTAGAAAGTTAACAGTAAAAATAATTATCAATTAATAAATAAATAATAATAATTGAAAATAAAACATTATGATAGACAATTTTAAAACCACAAAAAAAGTCTATGTGTTTGGCGTCAGCGTCTTTTTCTTCTTAATTTTCCGAATAGATATGACTGCTGGTTGACAATAAAATAATTTTGATCTAAGAGGCTTACACCTCGCGTTATTCAGACTGTTCGGAACGTGCTTCACGCTTATCCATCAATCATGCATACGTCACATACGTGTAACACTACATAGGTATATTTATACTGATCTGTGCGTGTAACGGCCCGCTTAAGAAACAGAAGGACACACACTATTACCTACTTAGCAAACACACTCGTTTTCTTTAATGAGTTCGAAAGTATTAGTTAACCTGCGGCGCGAGTACGGAAGTCGGTTCGATAAATTTGTCGAACCGAAAAACTCGACAAATTTATCGAATGTTGCGAGTACCGAAGTCTGATCGTAAAGTATTGTAGTAGCTCTATATTCGCTTTGGATTCGACCTAGCTTTTCGATAACTTTTGTCGATTGTTTCGAGGCTCGGTAAATCCCACTTTATCGATGTGAACTGTCAATTTTATCGAATATTATCGACCGAAAAGATCCGTACTTGCGCCGCTGGTCCTCAATAAAACCTCGTTACCGTCATAAAAAATTAAATATTTTCCAAATAGTTAAATAGCGTTCGTTATATTCTCTTTGTTGTTAAATCAGATGTCAAAGTTATTTTTTACATGTTTTAGTATAAATTTATTGCAATGATTTAAATAATATTTTTTAGGTGAATGATAGATTGATATGGGACAAGATGACAATCTCAACGCATCTCTTGCCCACATTGTTCTGGGGCTCACGTCCATCCGCGGCATCAGTCACTACTCTGGCAGGAGTTTCACACATCCCGGGATGCACGCCAACTTTTTCATTCATAGCGTTTTGGGGTTCCTACATTACCAGAGTTAGTACCTACCATAGACTTACTTACTAAACTGGTGCAGCGACCCAAATTGAGTCGTGGCCTCCGATACATGCCGCCACAAGTTCTTGCCGCAACCGCTTTTAGTTCTCGCTGGTCATCTTCCAGCTAATTTTTCCAGCGGTACCCGAAAGAATCAGCTGAAAGATGACCTGCGAGACGTGATACATTACATTTTCATTGTACCATCGTCACATAATTATCGTCATCGTGAATGCTATCGGAATCCATGAAAATATCCATAAGTACCTACTTTTTGCAGGCCATTTCTTAGAGAGGGCCCTCACTAGCCCCTACTTCTATTTTCGGATTTGATCTTTGTTGCACGTTGTTGACAATGTAACTGCTACGGCAAGCTTGCATTGTACTACGACCTTCCAGCCCTCTCAACGTCTTTTGTAGAGATAAACGCGCTTCGAATAATAGGTAGATTCATTCAGCTCATACCTAAGTTAAATGCTATATTTAGTAGTGGACGTCTTCCAAGTGATGATGATGAAGTGCAATGCTCATATATTATTTAAATAAGATTATATAATGTGGGTAATTTATAGTTTTAATTCCGCGATAAATCATCATATATTTGTTTCAGGCGGAATACTCGACAATGATTTCGGAGCTGCTTACGCAATAAGCTACAAGGCGACCCGGTACCTAGCCTTGCCTTGTTTAATGGCAGATCTTTACGACAGCAACCAGAACTTGAGAGTCATCCACCTTGTCTCTGGTCTGATCCCCTTCGCTTTGGCTTTGGGTGGAAACGATAACGTGCCTTTGGGCAACATGATCATCGCTTGTAACTTAATCTCTTTGTGCCACTATTCCATGGAGCACAATAATGAGTGGGGTTGGTATACTGCTGCAGGCGGTCTTTTGGCATATTTTATATCGCAGCAAATGGGACCAAAGGTGGTGTACCCTTTGGGTTTGGCTCTGATGGAGTACTGCGCCTACAGGCTGTACCACCACGTTCATACTGTTACTGCACCCGCCGGACCTCGGCGGTAAACGACGAGTAGCTGATGTGAATTGTGTTTTTGCGGTAATACGAGTATGTTATAAATAAATTTTGTGCATGATTGATTTCTTTGTATTAATTTTGCAAGTCTTGTAATTGATTGAGGAACGGACATTTTTTTTAGGATTTCTAAGTCAACACTATAATCTTCAACCTTTCGACTTGTCCTTGTACATAGTGGAGGTTGGTATGCTTCGGGGTTCGTCTTTTTAAAATAATTTTGGAAGTAGCTAGTTACTCGGCTTTGCCTGGTGTGTCCCAGTGTGACTCGTTTGGGGTGACTGGTTGGAAACCCACCTCCAATATACTACGCCGCATACAGTTTCTTTCTGGCCGGGGCAGTAAATACATCAGTATAATTCTACTATTATGCTCATCACACTAAGTGTGCCCCGGCCAGGGACCTTTGCTCTGTTTCGGTTTGAGGGCAATGGTAACAGTGTGAGTGGACACAAAAAAAAATCCCAACGGATTCGTTGGGTTACGACTGGTTACGACTTAACGAGGAATAATTTTTCCTAATGGCCTAACTGTTTAATATACTCCTAGATACCTGGGAGCCTTGACAAGATGTAAACTGAGGGAATTATCTTCAGTTTCTTTTGCAATGTGAGAGTGGGCTCACGATGATCGTAGAACGGGACTGGCTCGACGGTATACGGTTGACGATACCCGGTGGTAGGCCAATCGGACGGAGACGGACTAATTCTTTTGCGAGTGTTCTGTGTCTATCTGGGTGGGTACCACCCCTTTGCTCATGTAGTTTTCCACCAAGCAGTGCAAGCATTACTGTGTTTCGGTTTGATGAGCAAGGTGTTTAGTAGAATTATTATGGGCTTATGAGACTTAATACCCTAATGTCTCAGGGTAAAGAGCGCAATGCAGTGCCGCGCAGGCCTTTGTGTTTCAAAGTCCCAAGTGGCACTGCAATTGTTATGGGCCGGCCATATGCTTACCATCAGGCAAAGGACCAGCTCGACTCGTTATCAAATAGTATAAAATAATCTCATTGGAAAAAGAAAAGGTTGTCATCATAAAAAAATTGAATCAACATCCCTATTCTGTGTCGCAAGATGCACAGCCATACACTTAGATAAATAATAAATATACGAGTACCTTTTACTGGCGTGAGAGCGTGGAGAGCGAGTGTGTCCGAGCGGGAACTTGTGTGACTTACAATCCGACGCACCGTATTTCGAATCTCGACTCGGCCCGCACCAATGACTTATATCAAGTTATGTGCGAATTATTGACACTCGCTCTAAAACAAAACGGCGAAGGAAAACATTGTGAGGAAACCGGCATGTTCAAGAACCACAAAATTCGAGGACATGTGACATCCACCAAGCCGCACTGGGCCCGCGTGGTGGATTATGGCCCATAGCTCTCTCACTGAGAGAAGGCCGGTATCCCAGCAGTGGGAGCGTAAGAGGCTGATAATGAATTACTGGCGTAACTAACATCCAAGAACCGATTACAAACTTTATGCATACCACAAAAGGTTTGTTCAATCGGGGGTCGATCCCGGTGGTACCTCGATTTGCAGGCAGGGTACCAACTTAACCATGCCAATGACAATTATTAATTTGTATTTGAAATCTGTTTTTTCTCGCTTCTTTTCAAAAAGATAAAACTCGCATTTTGAAGTAGGTACTATTTAAGTAATAGGCATGGAGGTAGGAAATACAGCCAGTGGTAATAGGCACTCATGCTCACACCACAATCCATCAAAATAATACAAAGACAGTTCACGGAACAAAGGCTTCGTATAAAGACAAAGGCGTAGGGTAACCAACCGCAGCCAACCTCGTGGTAAGACCTAATGCACTCGACGGGGTGCCCATTCTGTGGCGCCTTGCAAGACAACCTCATTATCGATGGATAGACAAATCTACATACGATTAGGGCGATAAATTTCTTAGATTTTTGGCGTGGCGCGTTGAAACATTATTGTGAGAGGAGGCGGAATAAATATTACAAGTAGGTTGGGTTCTGGGAATGATGAATGTACGATGAAGAAACGCCTTTATTAAATATTTTTTTCAGTACATACTTAGTACCTACATGATGTTAGTGGGAGGACTAACTCTTCTGCGAGTGTCCGTCTGGGTTGTTACCACCGCTTTGCTCGTGAAGTCTGCCGCTAAGCAGTAGTGTGTAAGCATTACTGTGTTCCGGTTTGATGAGCAGAGTATCCAGTGAAATTACTGGGCTTATGAGACTTAATACCTAATGTCTCAGGGTAACGAGCGATCTGCAGTGCCGCGCAGGCCTTTGTGTTTCAAAGTTCTGGGTGGCACTGCAATTGTTATGGGCCGGCGTTATGCTTACCATCAGGCAAACGACCAGCTCGTCTCGTTACCAAATAACATAAAAAAAAAGATATATTTTCAGGGTTGAGAACAGTGATATAGACATGGAATCACAGAATCATTTAGATACTAGACTAACTGTGTAGAAAAAGTATCCTGGGCCAGCATATTTTTTCTACTATATTGCAATTAGTAGTACCAGTTACAGTTTTTTTTATTGTATTTGGAAACGAGACGAGCCGGTCCGGATACAATTGCAGTGTAACTCAGAACTTTGAAAGAAAGGCCTGCGCGGCACTGCAGTGCGCTCGTTACTCTGAGACATTAGGTATTAAGTCTCATAAGCGCAAAATCAGTAATTTCACTGCTTATAATAGTGATACCAGTTATAGTTATAGTAACACACGCACCACAGTCCACAACGGAAATTCAATAAGTAAATATAAAATTTAAGTTGGTAGGTACAGTCAGCTGCAATTATATTATAATTAGGCACTTCAGGTTGTCAAATGTATGTAGGATGTAACTAAAGGATTTAGCAAAAATAAGAGTACAGAGTTACGTTTCAAGTGAATTCCGTAATTTTGTAAATCTGAAAGTGTAGGTATTTGTACAAATTATTTCAGCGACTGTACATAAAAAAAAATTGCTCCAAAAAAGCGACGAACCGACTTTAGTGACAAACTACTAAACCGATTTTGATGAACATTCTATGGGACCAATCCGTTTTTACGCATGTATTTAACGCATATAAATGATTAAATGCGTTAAATAATTTTGTTTCATTTTTTGTCTGTCGTCATTATATATACTAAGCGTCATGGAAAAGTTAGGATACTTTTTATCTCGGATATAACTAGGTTCTTGTGCGAATTTTCACGCGGACGAAAGCGCGGGGCATAGGCATTAAAATATATTTTTATAATACAACAAAGGTTTTGGATTCAAAATTTTAAGTGCACTACACCAAACAGTACTAAAGCCAAACAAAGAAGCGACCAATCAACCTTCTAGTATTACTAGGTTGTCTAAGTGCCTCGTCTCCCAGCTTTCCTGAGAAAACTATAATTTCGCGCTATAAGAGCTCACTAAGTAAACCAAGTGCAAATATTTGCCCTCCTATTTTCTGGTATCGGTTACACTAATGGCAGCCGGCGGCTGTAATTGATATTTTTGTTCCACAGCACTCGTGCAGGAATTATTGTCTGAAGCGAGGATAATAGGAAGGTATTAACAACCCAGACAACAAAGATATGTTACATATCCTACCATACGATTCGTTTCTAATATTGCGACAAAAGGACTCTGTATCCAGGTCAAGAAATAGGTATACAAATAATAATAATAGCACTAATGAACGCGACTACTACATACAGAAGCTTATGAAAATTCTTCTACGCAGAAACCTTCTTCTGGGCAAGCGTGCTACATCGTCGACCGCGTCGTCTAAGACAGCGGTCAAACGCAAGCCCATTAGCAAGAAAAAAAAACCCGCAAGGTGTGACAGAGAGACAGATCATATTGTGTCTTTGTCAGAGTTTAACTTTTTTGTTACACCTGAGTTACAGCCGTAGTCTGACCAACAGAACAGGTGCGATCGAAATGTTTTTAAAAATTTTGGCTTCACATGGTGTGCGCATTCAGCCAGTTTCAATAGTTGGGATGCGTCGAGGTCATCAGCTAAGAGTCAAGCTCAAAATGTAGCGTATTTTACCCTTTGTATTTTGTTAGTGAATGTTTACTTCAACTTCACGTGAAGGAACAAGGAATACTGGCTTTAGAATCTTTCACTGAGAGCTTTCTCACAAACGGCTTCCGGTACTAACCAAAAATTAGAAATGTTTGGGTTCATCTTCTTGCTTTTCGAATCTAGTTATTTTAACCAACTTACGCGCTATAAAAGTTAAGTCCGTTGATCTATCAAATGGGGCTGACACAAAATAATAAATCACCCTTCTGCCCACCACTTATCCCCACTATCGTAATTAATAGTGAAATTGCTATAAATATATTCAAGTCACGGTCACCCCCTTCTTGTCTTGCATCCCTAATAAAAGCGTACTCCCACACTGAAGTGAAACAACCCCATTTTGGTTTACATATTCATTGAGCAATAGGTATACATAATGATGATGATAGAAAGTAGTCCAAAGGAATATGCTTAGAATGGGCAGCAGAATTTTTCTCAGTCATCATCATAATGTACTGCAATGTTCAGCAGTGAACCTTTCCTGACTTATGATGATGATGAAAATATACAGTTCGGTGACGGTGGTAAGTTACCCACCTTTGAAGGTAGGGTAATCACGTGAGGCCCGGCGGGGTACAATCGCTTCCAATAGCGTATAACATCAGAACCTAACTTTACTTCTTTAAAACACTGATTTCTTTCTTTAACGTGGAGATTTCTACAGGACGTGCATTTTTTCGGGATAAAAAGTAGTCTTTACTCTAGACTCTTAAACAATATGTAAATATCTATGTAAAAAATCAAGACGAACCGTTGCTCCGTGGAAGAAGAACGCCCTTTCGCATTTTAAATAGTACCTACGGACAATTAGGACTTTATACAAAGACTTTGAGTACGGTGTACGGATCCCCGTAACATCCCCTGCGGGGGCTTATCTGACAACCAGCGACGAGTGTTTCGTCGCCCCTTTATGCCGAGACAAATCTGTTCTGGGGCCATACAGCTTTGTACCTTCGTTATGGAAACTTAGTCCACGTATTATGAGTAGAGGGCATGGGATCCCAAGAAGCAGAACAACACCTTATGCTAAATAATGCCGCATTCGTCCGAAGCCTGGGTAGAGTCCGCGCCACGAATGAAGTCCTGCAGAATAAAGAGGAACTAAAGTCGCCCTATCTTCGCATTTATTCATATATCTTAAGATTATTACTTATTTAACACTTGGAATACTTTAATATTTTATACTTTAATACGTGGAAGGGAAAATTGTATATTTCTGAGCTACTACAGCGCCGCGCCTGTTGGACTTCAGTGGTGGCGCGGACTCTAGCACTATCAATAACTTAATTACTGCACCGTGGTTCAGTTGGTAGTAAGTAACCCTGACTGCAAAGCAAGGATCCCCGGGTTCGAACGCCGCGGGCTGGAGCAGACTTTGTGTATTGAGCATAAAGTTTGGGTTGTGTATCTGTGCGTGTCCATGCCACCTGCGACACAGGGAATCCTAGTGCAGGGGTATAATTGTGTAAGCCTTTTTAGGCCAAGGCAAGGAAGATAATCTCGAGGTTCAATCCAGCTATTGTTCGAAAAGAAAATGATACGTTTCGTTATTGTTATGTATTAAGTATATTATTATTATTTCGTTATTGTTGTCTATGTATAAATGATGACCTACCCAGTTCTATAACTAACAAAAAGACAACTTGTTACAATATCTTCTCTCAGTTAAAGTTTCCACTCATAAAACTAATCATTACAAGGAAAATAACACGATAACAGAGTACTAAAGTAACGCTCCAAAAGCTTACAGGGTTAAAACTACCCCAAAACAGGGTTAACAATAAAATGGCCCATTAACCAGGTCCTAACCTCGACAGCTTGATTATTGTCTGAGTAACGGCACTTTGGGCATTAATTACAATCCTATAAGGTGAGCGTGCACTTATTGTTATAGCGTATACCTACAGTCATATAGGCATCATAATTTTTTTATTAATTATTATGTACTAAGTATCTCGATTCATTATCGTTTATCCTCCTATTTGAATACAGGAATTAGTTTAATTTTGAATATAGGAACGATATTATGTTGTTGCTGAATATATACAATACAAAAACATTTTTTAAAGGAGAAATGGGAAAATAATATATAGGAAAATTTGCTAAAGGAGTTTTGAAGCGATGGTGGATGGTCGAATCCCAATGAGCTTAATTTTCCGGCGAAGTAAAACATAATGGTTCAAGAAAAATTTCAACGTCTGTAACCAAGCACTTCGAAAATGGTCTCGCTTAGAATGCTCTAATATATTTTTATCCAAAAATCGTTGCGTTCGGATCATGTGCTTATGCCAACTAGTGCGCGTTCACCTTTTACAGACAGTAAAATGTGGGCGTAATATTTTTAAGAGACAATCTTCCTAAGCGCTATAATTTCTGAGATAAGTAACCTTCGAATACAAAATGTTACACTTCTATACAAATAAATAAAATTGAAGTGTCCGTTTGTAATATCAAAATAACAGCTTTTTACCGAATGCATATGAAAGTATAGACGGTACCTATAACAAAACAAGCATTTTTAAAATTTGTGTCTGTCTGTCTGTCTGTTTGTTCCGGGTAATCTCCAAAACGGCTGGGCCGATTTTGACTTTTTAGCATATGCTAAAAATCACGTCAATCCGCTGCTTTTTATCCCAGAAAAATGCACATTTCCTGTGGGAACGCAGGTGAAAACCGCGGGCAGACGCTAGCAGTCTATATATCCTTAGATTCCTGACACCACACGTGCAAAGCCGCGGGCAGGAATTAGAAAAATATGAAAACAGACAGTCTCGATAGTTTGTGACAAACATCGCATCGGATGGACGTATATCAGACAGAAGCGGGAAAAAACACCGGAACTGCGGGCTCTCATAAATTACTCCGAATGATTGTATACTTGGTAGCTGTAACCTAAGTACGTATTTAGTACCTGAGAGGCAGTTTCTAGTGATGGCCTGGGTAGCTACCATCCTCAAGACGAAAATCACCTATCATCCTGACAGCTGCTAACGTGCTATAATCGTTGTTTGCGACGACGTTTTTTTATACGTTATAGCTAGAATACGACTGGTTCTCAAGTAAAATTCCGGAACACGCTGATTAAGTGCTAGGCGATAAATTTACAACTTGATATGGTAGCTAGCCACCAGAAAATGATTTACCATTACAGGCCAGCGTTATGCTTACCACAAGGCAAACAATCCTTTTATCTCGCTATCTAATAGCATAAAGTATAGATCTTAAACCTTATAATTCTATGGCATAACGCTTATTTAGACAATCCAAAACTTGGAATCATAAATAACACCGACATTCACACGTGTTACATTAAAAGGAAAATCTTGTTCAACACACACAAGTAAACATAATAATACCGGTATGAATGTTGTAGGAGTTTAGGAAAGCGGTCTTTTATGTCAACGGCTGGATGTATGTACGAGTACAACCGCTGGGAATTATGAAGCCTTTACAATATCCCGTACGATGTACGATGCGCGCGTTTACATAGCAAGATTATCTAAATGATTTTGTTAGTGGTAGTACTAACACCTCTGCGAGTGTCCGTCTGGGTTGGTACCACCGCTTTGCTCGTGCAGTCTGCCGCCAAGCAGTAATGTCCAAGCATTACTGTGTTCCGATTTGATGAGCAGAGTAGCCAGTGAAATTACTGGGCTTATGAGATTTAAAGCCTAATATCTCAGGGTAACGAGCGCACTGCAGTGCCGCGCAGGCCTTTGTGTTTCAAAGTTCTGAGTGGCACTGCAATTGTTATGGGCCGGCGTTATGCTTACCATCAGGCAAACGACCATCTCGTCACGTTACCAAATAAAAAAATAATAATGACAAGTTGAATTACAAAGATGTTGGTTCTTAATCGTACTTTACTCTCTAGACTTGTAATCCTACATCCTACTAATATTATAAATGTGAAAGTGTGTTTGTTCGTTTGTTGATTTGTTGGTTTATGCTTCTTTCACGTAGTAACGGAGCAACGGATTGACGTGATTTTTGGCATAGATATAGTTCATAGACCGGAGTTTATTTTGTTTTATATGTGTAGATATTAACCTGAAATAAATTGATTTAATATTTTATTTATTAATTAATTTAATGTAGGATTAGAACCATCGATCTACATTTCTACAGATTGGTAGACGACGACACTACCACTGTGCCATCACCGCTTCAAGTTAGGAAGGAAGTGACGCATTGGGGTTGAGTTTATTGCATTTTCCTTGCAAGAGTCTGTTGTCTTACCAAAGCGAAGCTTGAACGCAATAAGTGTTCTTTTTCGGTACATGGGAAGGCGACTAGAAATACTTTGCAAGACTGCAAGCTGGAGAATTTGTCTCTAGGAAACTCGAATATCACTCTACGTGACTTTAGAGACGGGAATTAAAGATTTGCGAAGTGCTGGTGCTTCAATAATAGAGAGAGACAAAGCCGTCTAATTGATGAATCCCTATTATTTACCGGGTTATTTGTACTTTGAAAAGTGCACCCACAGCATCTGTGCGGCACTGTATTGCGCTCGTTAACTAACATTTTGTACCTATTAACAAATTGACTAACTTTTTTGAGTTCTGCGTTTAGAGTTCCAGCCGTGCCGGAGGTGGTTCACATATTCCAACCAAGGGTTTTTAACTAACTAAAAAATACTAATTGCTGGTTTTAAAGTCCATCGTTGCGAGCTCAAGGAAGTTTTTTATTTTTATAACAAACTAACCCAGGTTTCGTTGTCCAGCGTCGCGCGTTACGTTTGGTTAAATTCAGTATAGATCGAAATTAGGCCATTAGACATTCTTTATCGCGGAATTAAAACTATAAATTACCCACATTATATAATCTTATTTACTTACTTTGGTCATCAAACCGGAGTACAGTAGGTAATGTTTGCTCACTATACTTCTCAGGGCGGACTTCACGAGCAGTGCTAGTCCATTTGGGTTTGTATCTACCCAAATTTAGAATACTCGTAAAAATTTCTCCTATACCACCATGGTAGATTACTTTAAGTGTTGCCGCACACTGGGTCACCGAACGCGGTCACTGGACGCTGCCACTAGACGGTGGCCACAAGTGGCTAGGTGCGGCTTCCAGTCGCAGCTACTGCCGGTAGATACTATCTATTTTGTGCGGGCGGAGAGAAGCAGGCGTTTGTTTTCAAATGTACGTGGGAGTCGAGCCCCAAACGCGGCCCCACCGCCTCAGCTCGGTCGCAGCCACTCGAACGCACAAATTGAGCCAATGCCATATAAAATGTATGAAAAATCATATCCACAGCTTGTGGTCGCGTTATTTGCCGCGTTCAGTAGCCGATATGTGGCTACACTATAAAAATAATAATCGAAATGACACATTAACACACCAATAGGTGCTCGGTAACAGATTTTTAAATGGTGGGTAGCTAGGCTAAGTGAACACTACAGAATATCCTACCAGTAGTGGTATACCACCAGATCATAGGATCTGGTGGTATAAATTCACGATGTTACTTCTATATACGTCACGCCTTTGGAAATGGTATTTGCTTTACGCAAACACCTAATGCAAAGGCAGAACCATCGGCATTAACCATGAACCCATATTTCTCTAGTAGTAGTCCCTACGTCATTCGCTCTACAAGCACTTGTATTTAAGGTCATCCTGACGTCTGCCGCCGTGACGAGTGGCCAGGGCCGTAGGCTACGCAGGTTCGCCTGGGCATACAAAGTTTGGGGCCCTTTTACCAAGCAATACATACAATTGGATGAAACCGAATTCCGAGTCGATTAGCCGCCAGATTGACGATAACTTCTAGTTTAAAATATTTTTATTTCGTAGTAAAAAATTTGAAATTCTAATGAATTAACAGCAATTTGTCTATATAACCCTGCTGTGCAAACTTTTGCCAAGTAGCCATTGGTATGTGGGTACCTACAGTATAATGATGCCTGGTAGGTAGATACTAAGAAACCAATGGGTTTAATTGATTTATAGAATGAAAAATACAGAAGCGCTAGTTTTAGTATTTAGGACCCCTCTTCTCCCCCAGGTCGGAGGCCGCTCATGGTGAAAACGGAACTGCCTGGCCGCTTTTGTTTGTTCAGTCATGAAGTGTGTTGTATTGTGTTGTGCGTTGTGCGTCAGTCCATTCATATCGGTCTAGTGTTAGATAAATACGGCACTCGTAGTAGTTTATTGTTATGTAAAGCACCAGAACGTGCACGAGTGGAAGGAAAAATGTACAAAGACGAAAAACCTATATTCTCGTATTCTCTGCATCTACTGAGAAGTATTCAATTAAGTATCCACTGGTTCATTGAAGCGTGACTTTGACTCGACCGTGACTAGAATCTAGACTATATTATGCTTTTCATCAGACACCTGCCTGTCTTATTACCTTGCAAGTTTATAACTTGCAGCATAAAAATGTATGAAGTATTACTGTATATTATGCTACAAAGATGCTGGCTCAAATTGGTTGCGATCAGGGGAAATGAAGACAGCATTCGTCTTGAATCTCTGGCCGCGAGGCATTTGTGTCAACGGAAACACAATTTCCTTTTCATTAAGTTTGAGGCATTGTAGCCCTGAAATATTGCACAAGATTTTTTGGTCCGACTTTTATAGCAAGTTTTTTAGTAATTCAAACTTTATAGGCACGTAATGTCGACTAATACCGAACATCTAAAATAAATGGACTTCAAATTCGTCCTATAATAAAATATGTGAAAGTGTATTTGAATAGATTGATTGATTTGTACTTCTTTCACGCAGCAACGACGTAACGGACCATCATGATTTTTTGCATAGATATTGTTTATGGACTGGAGAGTAACATAGGCTACTTTTTACCCGGGGAAAATTATCTGTTCGTATGTGAATAACCAAGCGGGTGAAACCGCGCGCAGAAGATTATAAATGCGAAATTGTAATTTCTTAGGTTCTCGCGATTATTACACATTGAATGAAACAACTTTTATCACCGTAGGTACCTATATATTTTATTTCCTAACGTTGTGATCAATTTACAGCGTTGTAGTCTACTTCGTAACCACGAACTCTGCAAAGGGTTCGAAATTTGAAAGTGTTTTTGTTGGTTTGTCCTTCTTTGACGCAGTAATGGAGCAACGTTACGACATAATTTTTTTGCATATAGGTACATAGTTTATGGGCCGGGGAGCGGCATAGGCTACTTTTCCTAGAAAAATGCTCGATTCCCATAATCGTAGTGATAATAGATAATTTACACGTGGGTAAAACCACGTGCAGCAGGTAATAAATTTATAATTTTAGATTTAAGGTATTTTCAGCTTTTTTTATATTGCAACGTATTAACGATATGAGCCAGTTGTTTCTGAACTAAATCAAAATCGGTCCATCCGTTTAGAGGAGTTACGATGCCACAGACAGATACTCAGATCATATACAACACATTCAAACAGGTTAAAAAAATACTAAAACTAAAATTAAATTTAGGTTTGTAACATAAAAATCGACCCCACAGATAGCAAGCCTAGCGTAGGTAAATAAAAAAACAGCTGTCAAAATATCTTAACCGAGAGCAAAATTATTTAAAGTATTTAAACTCCTGCCTATGCCTACCAATCTATTTGTAAGCACCCTCGAGCGGTCGTAAATAACAAGGAATCTCCCTATCAACTCTTCATTGTGCCCACAGAACTTTAGCGCAAAATCTCAAAGGATTTTATACTGGGTTGGCGCCATAATTTCCCCACTTTGAACAGGGTTACTAGTAATAAAAAAGATTACCGACTCCGGTCCGAGGAATTTAATCAGACGCAGTGGCATTTTTTATTCAGTCAATATCTCTAGAGGTCCTTTGTAAGGAACTATATTGCTTGTAAGTTGGGGTAATCAATGGGGATGGATGCTTTGTAGAGGGATGTTCCGGGTTAAACTTTCGATAAAATTGATAGAAAATGGCAGCACGTCTTGGCCTGGGTAGATTGTATTTAATACGGGCTCGCTTGTGCCTTTAGATGGCAAGTATTATGAACAGATGATATGTGAAGTGATTATGTCTCAGTGGCCGTGTAATTTAGACGCCTGTTTAGCTGGACAGTATCTAAAGATAAACGTCTAAAATGATTAGAAATGTTACAACATAATGGAATTAGGCAACGTTTAGACACTACTTAAATCAAGATTTTTTGTTGCTCTTATTTAAATATACAACTAAAGCATGTTTAGGAGTTAAACGCTGTTTAACACAGGTTTAGTGTTAATTTTTTTAATGGTAAGACCGTTAATTATTTTGCATAAATAGGTTAGTTTCATTACGTAATATTTATAATAATAATAATAATAATCATTTATTTCGACCAACATGGATCATATTAGTTAGTAACAATAAAATAAAATTTAGGCTAAGTTGTTAGTATACATTAGTGTCGGTTCAATCAAATGTCAGTAAAAATGAAATTAATAAAAATAAAATAAAATAAAAATAAACTAAAATCAATACAATACTAATCAAAAATAATAATTATTACCTGTCATTTAATTGAACTAAATTGGACTTATATATGAATCACTTAACATTAAATTTGGCCACAGGAAGGTGGACAGCATTCCAGTGTTGCACTACCGGGCAATCGACTCGATCTACTATGGTGTTTAGGAGGCTATTGGTACTATCTCGCACACGACGCATCAGCGAGGCAACACGTTTCCGTACAATTGTATAGAAGCCATCCGTGTTAGCCTGGGCAAACATGGTGGATGCGCTGCAAAACCGAGGCAACCCCAACAGCATCCTGAACCCATTATTGTATTGGATGCGTAGGGCATTGATAGCCTTTTGAGTGTAGTTGGTCCATAGACTGCAGGTGTAAAATGTTTGACAGTAAGCTTTAAATAAGGTAATTTTAACAGCATCTGTACATCGTGCAAATCTACGTGCCAACATATTACATCTCACTGCCAATGCCCTACGCTCCCTCTCAATGTCTAAGTCGTCAGAGAGCTCCTCGGTGACCCAGTGCCCAAGGTACTTAAACTTGGTGACTCTACTTAACTGAACTCCTGCAAGAGCAACCGGTGGAACTGCCTTGGGAAGTTTATTTTTGGCTTTAAAAATCAGTAGTTCACTTTTCTTGGAATTATACCTTAGACCATGTGCCACCGCGTACCTCTCACATATACCCAGCAGGATCTCCATCGCCCTGATCGATGGGGTTAGCAGCACCATATCATCAGCGTAGCTGATGTTGTTTACAAACTTGCCATCAATACTGCAGCCAACTCCGGCTCTGCTAAGCTCATCGATCGGCCCATTCACGTACAGATTGAAAAGCCGCGGGGAAGACACCCTGCCTGACTCCGCATTCCAATCTGTACTCAGGGGAGCGTGCACCAGCCCATCTCACATTTATGACAACCTAACTCAGGGTACACTATATTTTCTCAAAATCATGCACTTAGATACATTTCAACGTTTGAAAGCGTATACTGTATACGTATTATTGCAGTTGCCTCTAGATGTAACTTCACTCAAAGCGCATTAAAGTTTGGCCACTACTGTGTACTCGTATTTACGATCTATTTTATTTCTCTACAACTTTAGGGGATGTTTCACTTCCCTTGTACAGAATTAACTGCTGATTTGTTGAGATTTCGGGTGTTTTATATCTGGTGTTATTGTGGGTAACGATAACAAAACGGTATTAGTTTTATTTCTTTATTTAAACTTTTATATGTTTTCTTTTTTATTTCTACAATATAAAGAGACGAACAGGTTGTTTTTGAAATTAAGGTGTATTTTGAGACCGGGCATTAAAAGTGATATACTCGTACTGTAATCTCAATCTAATCTAGTTAAACTGATATAATCTTTTGATACTTATCAACATCAGAGAGATGATTGATTAGCTTTAAATAGTAGATTGTTACATAAAGGTCTAAAATGACCCATTTTATAAGAGGCAGTTTTATTCCAGATCTTTAGCGAGAGAGTAAATAGAAACCAAGTTATAGTGGGTTTTTAGCGCCGTGTTTTACACTACGATTGCGAGAAAATTAAAAAAATCGATAGTAAAATTAAATAGTTTATTTCAATCCTCTGTGAAGATGAATGTTCAGTTGTCTGTAGGGTAAACGTGGCAGATACATAGGTCTCGTAGGCAAAAGACAAAAATGAAAAAAAAAAAATACTTTTCCCTAGAGGAAAATATGCTATTTTATCCCCGCTCTGGTACGCAACAATGACGAAATTTTTGAGCAAGAGGAGTGAAAAAGCTTTTTTAAACTGCCTGTTCTTACTGACAATAATTTGTATCCAAAATCGATTTTCTAAATAGAAATATTTTCACCTGCATTCACGCAGATACAATCTTAACCATAGGAGAGAACGTTTTCTTGATTTCTTTATTTTTCATCAATTAACTTTTCATATGCTGGGAGCGTGTATCCACGCGACGAACAATAGATTTTCAATTGTGTTTGGCATACGAAAGGTTAAACATTACCTTAGACTAATAAATACTACTCGTATTACGGGTTAGAAATATTTCTGGAACTAAAATAATGCACATAAATTATATCTAAATGCGCTCGTTGCTTACGCACTGCGCTCGTTTGGTTCCATTGTAAATCTGTTGTTAGCATCAGCATTTATTCGTCACTGTGTTAATAGTTATTTATAATCTGGAAATCTAGAGGACCTAACAATAGATACCTAATGTTTCACGGTAACGAGCACAATGCAGTGCAGCGCAGGTATTTGTGTTTCAAAGTTCTAAATGGCACCATAATTGTTATGAGCCTACGTTATGCTTTTCATCAGGCAAACGACATTCTTGTATCATTATCCAAAAGTATAAAAAAGGAATTCTTTTTGACGTTTACCGGGGCTAGT
Organism: Crocallis elinguaria; assembly: GCA_907269065.1. Lineage (NCBI taxonomy): Eukaryota > Metazoa > Arthropoda > Insecta > Lepidoptera > Geometridae > Crocallis > Crocallis elinguaria. The sequence continues at coordinate 21,463,390 of OU026065.1, forward strand.
AATCAACAAAATTAACATATTTATAACTAGTATCTGCCCGCGGTTTTCACCCTCATTCCCATAGGAACCGTGCATTTTTCCTGGATAAAAAGAAGCCTATGTTACTCTCCGGTCCATAAACTATAATATCTACTTATGCCAAAAATCACGTCGATCCGTGGCTCCGTTACTGCGTGAAAGAAGAACAAACCAACAAACACACTTTCACATTTATAGCAAGTAGGATATAACATTAGTAGGATAGTAGGAATTAGGATCATTGACTTTGTAAGTAGGTAAATAAAGCAAAATTGAAAATTATATAATCTCGTTTTGACATCGTTCGGCCTCATAGCGCCTGTCACGCCATGAATTATTTATCGGGCCCCCGCGAAACAAAACGGTCAGATAACTTGCGCGTCTCGTGGAATCTGTTTTATCGCTAACTGAGCTTATTTGGCGAACATATGACGTCCTCGTAATTTATGACCTTGCCTTTTAGAACTTGTGCTTTGCATAACTTAGCTTTCTGGTTTGCGGATTAGAGAGTTTGTGCTCGATAACTTAGATTTTGACCACCTGTCTGCATTCTATCATTTCGAACATCATAATTAGCTGAATCCGAGATTCGAATTTCGTATTCTGTAAAACTCGATAATGCCTATGGCGCCTCACTGACGAGCGTGGTAGTGGGTTTAAAAAATGCTGAGTGATATAATGATATTGCTTGCATAGGAGTGCAGAAGACTCATATTGTAGAAGAGAAGCTATGAAATTTTTTAATGCAGTCCTATATGCAGTCAGTGTTCGAATTTGATTTTAATTAACAAAGGACTTCAGTTGTGATTTCGTTTTAATAAAATTTTAATGGGACTGTCAATTGATTTTGCAGACAGGTAGACAGTTGCACGAACCTGTTATAGGACAGAAGAATGACAGAAGTTAATTTTATTTTAACTTAATAATAGAGAAGCTGACGGGTTAAGACGGGAGCCTTTCTGAAATAAGTATTAGCTGTGTTTTCTTAATTAGGGATACCTACTTAACCTGAACTTAGAAACAAAAGCCTGCGCGGCTCTGTATTGCTCTTTACCCTGATATATTAGGTAAATTCCCAGTTATTTCGCTGACTATATTCCTAATCAAACCGGAACAGTATACAGTATCGCTTGCACGATAACTGCTTGGTGGCAGACTACACGAGCAAAGCGGTGGTACCCCAGATGGACACTTGCAGAAGATTTAGTCCTACTATCTTGTAAAAAAGGTTTTAAATAGTCCGATACATATCCAAAATTATATTTTTTTAAATATTATGGTAGTCGCCAGGACGCTCCTGGACTGTCTGCTACAAGTTTCCACGGATCTTTGCTATTAATTTTACAAATTCTTGACGTGTTCTTATTGTCAGAAGCGGAGCGGACTTTAAAACTAAGTGTAAGTTTTTTAATATTGCCAGCCAGCGACATTTTAGGTACCTAACGAATTTCGAAATTGCGTTCGGTGATAAATGATTCAACTTTGAACGGTGATTGAAGCATACTTTTTAAACCGATTAAAAAACGGGTGTTCAAGAAAAAAACTTTTGAAGCTATGATGGCTAAGTGGTATTGCAGCCACTCGTGCCAATAATACAATGAGATTGAGGATGTAAAGGAAAAAATTGTGAGATGAACAGCTGTTTGCAGGACATTTTGTATTGCTCCCTGGCTAAGGACCGCCCTCAACAAAAAACTCTCTCATCCAGCTTCTGTCAACAGTCAACAGTCTTTAAATAACAATGATATTGAAATCGTTTAAAACTAACAGCATTCCTACATTTTAATATTATAGATAACAACATGAATTTGAATTGATATGTTATCCCGGAGGGTGTGATTAGGACCATGGTTGTTCAAAAGTTGTGAGAACCTCCCTTGGAAATAATTTATTCAAATTTCCATACAGTACACAACACAAAAGAATAATTCTACATCAAACGCGAAATGCGCGGCAGTTTCTGGAATTATTTCTATGCCTCTTATAATCAACATCACCATTTAACAAAGTTCAAGTAAATCAGCTGATCTAGGGCTGCCCGAAAATTCTATACCTCATAGAATTTTGACGCACTCTAAATGCCATTTCTTCAATTAAAAATGCCGCATTTCAAAAACTCGTAAACAAATGTTGTTGACCTCCAGGAGTAGGTTGACCCTCTTTCGAGATAACATACCAATTCAAACTCAGGCTTTATATAAGGTGTCTGTTAATTTAATAGAAAACTTATTCTAACTGCCCACCCCTATTGCCCTCCATTTAAATTTATTCGGAACGCTTTAATTTGTTTTTATTTCTTTGGAGTGTTCGCTCGCTACCGCTAAGGCTGAATGCATTTATTCTAGTACCTTGAGGCCTTTAAAATATTTTTATTTGAAACCTTGAAAACAAAATCATGTTGCACCAAATTAATTAACTAAATGCAAATAAACCATTATTCAATATTGATTCCAAAGGCATGATGGCTTGTTCATTTGGCTAGCTATCATCCACCCTCGAGATGAAAATCCGTCACATCACACTTATCGATGCGTTTCGGCAGCTACTTCTGAAACCCTAATTTCCCATTCCAATTTCAAAAGTTCTTATATAAGATAACCTAGACCCAGTGTAGTGATGTAGTGAAATAAGATTAAAATTTACGAAATTACAATAACATATAAGTTGGTGATTTAAAATGGTGGTCAGAAGCTAACTTATATCGAGCGTAAAAACTAGTGATGAATTTCTTGCAATTGTTTATTTTAAAAGCATAGACCAAAATAAATAAATAGACGGTAACTCACTTGTAAACCCAGCGAAGTACGCCAGCGCTCTTGTCAAGTCATAAGAAACAGGTTTTCTAAGAGAGAGAGAGAGAGAGAGAGAGAGAGAGGGAGAGAGAGAGAGAGAGAGAGAGAATTCCACCTCACGGCCCTAGTGTAGCTATGTATAATTCTTTCACCGTTTTTAGAGCGAGTGTGGTAATTTAATATAGCACGTACATTAACTATTGCCACGTAAGAAAGGCTTGTATTATGTACCTATATGAAATGTATACAATAAACACACACCTAAATACAAGCAGGCTCACTTTAGTGGCTTCACTTGTAGGTAAAATTACAATGGGGCGCCGTGTGTTTTCTGCAAGTCCATATTTCCCCAATTGCTCCAGTCGTTTGTCCACGTCAGAGATATTCGCTGGAAAATAGTGACATTATTGTCGAAATGCTTGTGGAATCGCTGTGGACAGATGCGAATGATGCCTTGGTCCTTCGGAAATACTTGGGAAACATGTTGGCGACGTATAAAATGTTCAGACTTTTAATTGTGAGCTGGTGTATAAAGCTACCGTATGTAGTAGTAGAAACAGAAAAGCATGTTATCTTCATAGGTACAAGCTAGCGCAACTTGTTTGTTTGGTATATGTGCGCGTCAGTACACAAAAAGGACAAAATCGCAGTCCCCACTGGTCATTGGTATTATACCGGATGAAATGCATGGTGGAAGGATTTAACTCTTCTGCGAATGAGCGGGTAATCTGCCGCCAAGCAGTAATGTGCAAGCATTACTGTATTCCGGTTGATGAACAAAGTAGGTAGTCAGTGAAATTGCTGGGCTTATGAGACTTAATACTTATAGTCTCAGGGTAACGAGTGCAATGCTGTGCCGCGCAGGCCTTTGTGTTTCAAAGTTTTGGGTGGCACTGCAATTGTTAAGGTCGACGTTATGCTTACTATCAGGCAAAGGACGCTCGCCTAGTTATCAATAATAGTACCTATAAAAAAAGCATGGTGGTGGTGCATTTTATTTGCTACCCTCAAGTTGACTCTGCTGCAAATGTTTGCCATCTCGTCTGTCGCCAAGCTGCACTTGAGAGCCAGTTCCAGGTAGGTTTAGTATGGTCACCACATTCAACAGTACTTACGATCACTTACGATCAAGTGCCGCATTTGACCACAATGTGAACTGACGGCCAGTAGAGTGATTTTAAATCACTCGGAATCATTTCGTGTAGGAAGCGACTGTTATACCTACTGATCGTCTATTTATATCTCGGAAACGCATCCCGACATAGAAATATTGTCGGGATGCGTTTCCGAAATATAAACGATCAAGACAATCGCTTCCGACACGGACATCATTCCGAGTGAATTGAAATAGTCCTGCTGAGCGGCACTGCATTGCGCTCGTTACCCTGAGACATTAGGTAATGCTCATAAGCCCATTAATTTCACGATAACTTATAAACGACTACCTAATAGTGTACAATACAAAATCCACTAATATGCTTCTGAATTTAGTCTCACCAAAGTAAATCTAAAACAATGAACCGTTTCGCGAACGTATCTCCATAATGTAATGATATCCCGCTTTGATACGAGACCTTTTAGCAGCTGTCGTAATGATGGATGCCATCTTGATCTCCCGGGGCTTCGACCTGCCGAGGCGTAGCTACAATATATATGGGAGAAGGGATTAGATAATTTTATATGGATAAATGACGTGGGAAGGTCGTTTAGATGATTACAACTTTTTTATTTAATTATTATTTATTTATACTATTCGATAAAGAAACGGGCCGGTCGTTTGCCTGGTGGTAAGCTGAATAGCGCTAGCCCATAACAACTGCAATGCCACTCAGAACTTTGAAAAACAATGGCCTGTGTGGCACTGCAGTATGCTTGTTACCCTAGACATTAGGTATTAAGTCTCATAAGCTCAGTTATTTTACTGCCTACTTAAGGATACTTTTAAGCCTCCGTCTTTAGAAGAAGCTCTGCTCTCGATAATTTTGGTGTAGACCCATTTCAACGCTTTCTATGTAATTACATTGGACTTAATCTAAAACAATACTACACATAACTGAAATAAACTCACAGTTTTAACAAGTCGATGTAACAAAAGCTACGCAAATAAAAAACACGACTGCCCTAGCCAGAGCCACTCGGGATGATGTCTGTTCAGACATTTAAAAGTTATAGTGGGATAAAGAAACTGGTCATTTGATTCTACGAGTAATACACTTTCAAACAATGAAATATTTTAAAATTATTGAAAATATAATGTCTTTGGATTATGACTCTCTAACTCTCTCTGGAGAGAAGGCCGGTATCAGAAGTGGGAGCGTAAAAGGCGGATGAATCTGGTGATGAAGACCCTCTAATGTTCTTATAGTAAGCTGTAATAACGTTAAGGAAGATGTCCTGTTTTTTATACCGATCTAATAAATAAATAAAGAATAAAAATATTTTTTCATTTTATATTTTTTTAATATCATAGAATTAGAAGCGCACCAGTTTGAGATAAACTGCGCAGAAATATCGAAACGGTTTAACTAGTCTAAAGTGTAAACATTTGGATTGGACAAATGGTGGGGATTAGCATTGACTTACTTTGAATGATCGCACGATCGTGTTTTCAGTGAAAATGGCGAGTCACTCTGGATGACTTGGATTTATTTCGGCTCTATGTGGAATATGCTTTCATGTCTGTATGTCGCTATAAAATAAATTATGACATAGCGAAATCATTTTCAGGAAATGAAAGCTTTGGAAATTACGATGAGCTTGAGCTTTCAGTGAGGAAAGACATTGTGATGCAGCCTGCAGTCAGAGCATGATAGAAGGGTTCTCGCCTGATGAGACACTGATGCAGATCTCTGAAGCCACTCAGAAAGCTGCGAGACTGAAATGGAACTGGGCTGGGCATTTCAGCCGTATGCCTTGCGAACTATGTACCAAAATAACAAAAGAATGTGTCCCTAATAACGGACAAAGGCAGCGTGGCAGAGCGAGATGGAGATGGCGTGAGCAGCTGGACGCATACCTGATAGAATGCAAATAACTAACTAACTAAAGGCCGTGAGAAGTGGAAGGAAGGCAGGAAGGTCTTTGCCCTACAGTTGAACGATATAGGTTGAAAATAATAATAATAACATAATTATCATCATCAACTTGTCCTCTTATTCGATGCTTTTTTATTTCACGATAAGTAGGTAGGTCCTTTGTCTGGCTGAGCGGGAACTAGAGTGAGTGTTGAGTGGTTGAGCGGGAAATTGTGCGACTTTCAATCCAACGCACCATGATTCGAATCTTGGCTCGGCACCGCACCAATGACTTACATGAAGTTACGTGCAGCTTTATCAAGCTCGCTCTAAAACGGTGAAGGAAAACATCGCATGTTTAAGAACCACAAAATTGAAGGACATGTGACACCCACCAAGCCGCACTAGGCCTATACGTGGTGGATTATGGCTCATACTCTCTCTCTGAGCGAAGGCCGGTATTCCAGCATATTAAAGCTACTTACCTACTCTACCTCTCAGAGGAGGCCGGTAACCCAGCGTAATAAGGCAAATGATGAAGTATCCTTTGCGTTTGACTACAATCTCCTCTGACCATAGGTGACAAATCAAACACGCTAAAAATTGCGGGTAACGCTGCAAGCAAATGCTAGTTATACCATTGCTCTACGTTTTGACAGGCCAAATTCAACAAATCAAGATGTCATAGGTTTCAAAACAAGACTATGAAATATGCGTTTGTGACGGGAGATTAGCGAGAAATTTTATTGAAATTTATGAATAGCGAGTTGTGTAACAGGGAGAACGGTGTTGTTTATTATATTTTAAAAATCAATTAAACATGTTTGGAACTAAAATAAACATGACTCACTATCAAAAGATACAAGCGTATAATATAAGCACATATAACATTCCAGTTTATCAAAGAGAAAGACAATATGTACCTCGTTTTGCCGCTACAAAAACGAAATACAAAGACATAACCCATTTCTTTTTCCTTTCCAATATCTTTTAAAGGTTCCCATTGTTTTGTTATCGCTGGAATTAATGGACAAGTTGGCGCTACCAATATGGCTTCTCGCCAGTTGTCGGCTATTTCTCGTTTTCGATTGATTTCAGTTTTTGCGGTTTGTACAGTTGGTGTAATGGAAATTGGAGACAATATGTTTTTGGTCGCATTCCACCACTATCTCATCTGCTAGTTGAAAACCTTAGATACGTTCGCGTAATTTTTTAACCGATTTCAAAAAAGAGGTTCTCAATTCGTCTATTTTTTTTTGTTGGCCTTATTCGGTACTCGGTATCTCTTCCAATGGGGAGACACACTGCTTATTTTTCCCGCTAGGTGGCGCATTGTCGTTGTTTCGCTGTCAAACTTAATTACAGAATTTTAGTAAGTAAACATAAAACTCGTCTCTGCAATAAATTATTCTTGTCTGTAAGTGCATTTTAGTGAAAAACTAAACCCCCTTCTGCCGAGAAAAACGGGAGCTGTGGAACAAAGCATTGCGCATCAAAAATTATTGGAAACCAAATTCTTCTTCTTGTTCTTCTTCTTCTCGATATGTAGTGACCTATTCAAATCTAATTTTATGACGCGAGCAAGTTTACTGGTTAATTTAATTCATTAACCCTCAAAGTGAACTTTAATGATCAGTGCCCAAAAAGAATACAAAATAGGTACACTACCAAGCGCCAGCGAGGGTGGTGCCATCTGAGATTAGTATTGCCTGTGCCTCCCCTTTGTCAAACGCTTTCACCGATTCTTTAAACGTGATTATCATACATCTGAAGAGTGGTTCTGACTAACCAGTTAGTAAAATATAAAAGATTTCGAAGGACGCGACACTCTTTCAAAACTACTGCAACACAATTTCGTAATCAAACGCAAACCGTACTGCGTAGATCACGTCCTTTGAAGTTTGCACAAATATAATTTGGACTCGGTTTCGATACGATAGTGAAGCAATGTTGATTCGGCCCTTCGCCGGCCTTGACACGAAAAACTCACTTATTGGGAGTGTAGGGATAAATAATACTTATAAAAATAGTTGAGATTTGATTTCTCGGTATTGGACGCAAAACGGCCAAACTCCACTCATCTTTTATGCTATTTTATAATAATACGAGCCAATCGTTTGCCTGATGGTAAGCATAACGCCGCGCCGGCCCATAAAAATGCAGTACTCAGAACTTTGAAACATAAAAGTCTGCGCGGCATTGCAGTGCGCTCGTTATCCTGAGATTAAGTATTAAGTCCCATAAGCCCAGTAATTTCATTGATTACCCTGCTCATAAAACCGGAATTCACGAGCAAAGCGGTGGTACCAACGCAGAAAATTTAGTCCTACCACCTAGTAAAACCACTTCCTCAGAAATGAGATTGTGAGGATTGTGTTACAGTTGAATAGCGTTGTAATAAAAAAGGGTGGATTTTTATACAACCTAATATAGCTGTTGCAATTTGACAGCGGTAAACCGTAAATTGAAAGGCAACGCAAACATATCCAGAAAAGAGGTATAATAGAAATCCTTCCCGAAATCCGTTCAACATGTTCAACTCGAAAACTATCTCTAGTCTGCTCTAATAATAAGGTATGATAAACCTATCACTTCCCCAACGGTCACGCACAAATATTGGGAAACAGTAAACAAACTGGCAACCACCCCGCGTCGAAGAACTTATAAAAAAGGAGATCGGCCAAGTAGGCGTGGTCCGTGGATCGCAGTTTTTGCACACCTAGCCATATAAACGACTGCAATATTCTGTCTCTTAGTATTTACGTAATAAGGCTTATCAGTTTATTTCGTGCTTAATCGGAACCTATTCCCGACAGCACACTTGCTTTCTTCTTTTACCATTTTGTATTGTGTTAAGGACGTTATACGCGCCAAGGACCTTGCTCGAATGGGCGGAGTCAAGCGCACTTCACCCGCGCAGTCCGCACTACGTCTTTCAAGAACATCGCAAAACCTAACGTCATAGAACACGCGGATGAACCGCTACGAAGCGCTACCCGCACGCGCGCACGGCATCTTTGCCTATAATTCTTTGAATTCATTTAGTGGAAAGTTCTTCATTGAAAGTGAAGTGTTGAAGTGATCATCATTTATTCGTAAATAAACGGTACGGATGCACATGAGATTATCCAACGTTGAGATTGATCTCAAAATATCGCTCTGGACTAAAATAAAAGTACAGACAGCCAATTTGCTCCGTAATGTTGAAATTTGTTACACATTTTGACCCAAAAACGAACTTTTTTTTATGTTATTTGGTAACGCGACGAGCTGGTCCTTTATTTATTTATTTATTTATTTGAAACACCAACAGTACACATATTAAATAATTTCTAGTTTTACATTTACTTATTTCTATTCTGTCCTTTGCCTGATGATAAGCATAACGCCGGCCCATAACAATTGGGATGTTGACTGATTTTGGGAAAGTGTTTAAAACGATGCGTATGGGCCTAATATAAGCCAAAATATTTAAATTTACTTTTTAAAACAACTAATATTTTAATTTTCATGTATTTTAAATGCCGTTTTAAATTTCGCTCCAAAACGCCAATGACGTCACTTGTTCAATACCACAGAGTACTTTTCTATAACACTGTAAAGTGACAAGCAAAGAGAATATAACCACTACTACCTAGTCTGTGCTACGTTTAGTGACAAGTTGATTCGATATTTTCTGTGTATGATTGTTATGTATTAAAATAAAGTTTTTTGAGCTTACTGATTTATATATAGGTATGCTTTGGTTAATTAATACACTTTGAATCTATGATACTATTATATATTCATTGTTGGTTATAGAAATAATGATTTTTGGCATAATAAGTACTTACACGGAGGTCTTCACATTTCTAAATTCAGCAGAGCAGATATTATCGTTTGTCGAAAAGAAATTGGCCACCGTAAAACAATCCATTCTCGGCAAATTGGAATTATTTGCCTTTATGAAGCCACTTTCCATCATGGGAGAATATCCAAGAGTCGAAATAAATTTCGAAAAAGTGGCGCGGAATTCACGGCACAGATAAATAATCACAGAAATCACTCTAAAATACTAAGCACAACGAGTAATATACTCATTGGAGTTTTGGCGGGAATGCGAAAATGTGCTGTTGTTGATTTTGTGTTATTTACTAATACGAAAATCACGTGGAGCCAAAAGCAAAAAAAATATATATTGAACAAGTGACGTCACGCGCGTTTTATGTCACGTGACTTCCGAGTGATGTGATTACATTTTGATTATTGAATTAAAATTAAATTCCTTAAAAATAAACAAAAATATTGTGTTTTATAGGATTTCTGTCACAAAAACTACCGTTTCGCGGCAAAATTATATTTTTATTTGAATACAGTCAACATCCCAATTGCAGTACCAATCAATACTTTGGAACAAAAAGATGCAGCACTGCATTGTGCTAGTATAAATAGTCCTAATAAAAAAAAGTAACTCAAAATATACTATAATAAATATAGCGTCCATGCGCACACACAATATAAATAGTTCCTATCTGATTTCCCTCTAGACGCTAGTCTTCAAACCCACACGAATAGAGAAATACTTGTGTCGATTGTCATTCACACACACAAATGCACGTAGTCGGTGGACAGCGCGAGCGGATCAACGAGTGACACAACCTCCCCGTCTGATAGCTAGCGCACGACTGCCGCGCGCGCTCGCGCAGAGCACCTCCAAGACTTGGACGTTTGGAAATAGATTTTTTGCTATTTTCTTTGAGAAAATGTTGCTTGATTTACAAAAAAAACACGTACTTTAAAGTAAATTTTTTTCCTTATTTTTTGGTGTAAAATTAATTCCAAACGTCTAAGTAATTTAGAAGTTTTAGGGAAAATAGTTTTAAAACAGCATGCTGTTAAATATTTTTTCAAGCCATAAGTAATGGTAACACAAAAAAAATCAATCAGTCAAATTAATGCCCTTGAATTGATCATTCAGGTAGTATTTTTTTCAAGTCGTTAAACCAAGCCGTGTGGGAGTTTTAGGAGGAGAAAGTAGTCGTTTTGGCGTCCCTAGCCCCTTAAGTATATGCTTTAGTCATTAATGCAATGTTATTGTCGAAGTTTTTATTTACCTACATTCTTTATTTTATTTAGTTCCAATAAAATCATGGCTATATGCAACCTTTTTTTGCAAGTTCTTCTTTTGTTACCTTGCTTTTGACGAAGGTGGTCAATACGATAAACCTAGACAGGGGTTGGCTTTCGAACGCTTCGTACTTGTAATGCGTGGCGACGATTTGAGCTTGATTTACTATAATTGTAAAGCTAATATATGTTAAAATATTCTCCCACACTAATAGGATGCTTACGAAAACATATACCTACATCTCAAAAATTTTGCTGCTGACGGGATACGAATCCGCGTCTCCTCGTTATCTAGGACGCTACGGAAGCGATCGACGTTGTCGCCAAAATTACCGCCTACTATTTAGTATTGCAAATTTTTTTTAGATGGTTTTATTTGGATTGCCTCCGTAGATTAAACTGTTTGTTTCAAATATTTGGACATATTTTTTCCTAGTACTCTGAAACTTTGACCTCTAAACAAAAGCGACACGCTTCTTTTTCTGCTCTCGTTAACGCCATTACAATGTATGGGAATGTCATTAGCATGTGACATGTCACGTGATCGTTTTTAAATTGGTGGATTGTAATTGGTCGGATTGGTTTGTACTCTATAGTATTCGCGCTAGCGCGAACGGAAAAGAAGCATGTGGCTAGAGGGATCCTGTGTGTTCTCGGCGATAAACTTTCAACTTGATAGCCTATCCAATGTTTTTCGTAACTCTGTGGCCGACACCGATAGGGACAGGAGTGCAAATATCACAGAAATCTTATAGCAGTAATGCGCTACTTATTTGGGCCCCCCAGTATTTGGGTAACCTTGAGGAAAATCCTTGGGAAAGGGTTAGAATTGTTGGGAAAGGTGACGTAATGCTACTTAGTTTGAAGTACGGAATGATGTTGTGTGAGATTGGTTTTTGAGGGCTAAGTGAAGCTGGAGTAATTATGCTTTTAAATAGAGCAGTAGTAGCTTTTTCAAATATTTAGTCCCGTTCTAAGGATCACCATAAGGGTTTTTTAATTTTTGAAATATGAAATATCTATTGGCTGCAAGGTAAATAAATTTCTAATTGTTGATTTGTGAGCTTGCTGTAAATGCGTGAAAATTATGAAAATTTAAAAAAAGCAGCGTATGTACTTTTACTTATTTTTTTTTTGTAATATACAATGTTCGTTGTTCAAAACAATCATAAAATATTGAGATCCACACCTATATAAAATTCAAGATGCAGTCGGAGGTAAAGCGCTTGCATAGGAGGACACGTGCTCACTTTTATACCGAAGTCTCCAAAATAATATACATAGGTAATTATTATCGGGAAACGTAGACGTTGGCAATTCGCAAAGAATTTGTCTCGCATTATAGAAATCGAAGACAAAAAGTTTAGTGCAAATAGGAGCAATATCAAATATAAATATGTAACACTCTGTGTAACTATATGTTTATACGCTTTGCCTTTCATCGTTTCTTATAATTTTGCAGTTTCCCAAGATCCCAAGAAGAAAACCAATGTAATCTCTCAGACTGAAGTATCTGAGTATGCTGATATATTAAACTCTGTCATATTGTTATGACACACATGTCGCACTTCTTGCTACACTAATGCGTAACAAATTCTACTCATTTTCCTACGTAAACAACCACTGACATTTTAATAAATTAATTTGTTAAGATGGAAAAACGCAGCGAGCAGTGGATTGCGAGGCGTTAGAAGATTTGGCAGATGGTGGCGTGAACAGATTGGTTGTTACGTTCAATCTGGCAGCTTGAGTGGCAGGGCCATATTGTTTTTGGGATGAGAGAAAATTGTAATTAATAAGTGATGATGACATGTAGAGAGCTTGTGTTAATGTGTGAGAGAAGGCCTACGAAAATGGAGGGCAATGAACTGGTTTTTCTTTGAACTTCATTTGTAACAAATGTTTTGTTTGTAACTTTGTACTAAAACCATTACAATACCTGCTGTTTATAAAGCGAAAATCTTGACAGCTTGGGACTCTATTGAAAAACAACAGCAACGATTTTTTTTATTTTTTTTTGTATGCTGTATCAACAGCACTTAGGTAGAAACTTAAAAACATAAAAAGACCTAACTTTGACATTTTATTAGCTCTAGTAAACTTGGTAAAAACGTGTTTTCTAATTAAGATTATCGGTAATATGATGAATAATGTGACATATATTTTCTGATTTTGCTGAAACATACCTTTTTCAGTTGCTTTATACGCCTTAATAAGAAATCTAGAACCTTCGGAATGCTTAGCTCTTACTTACGCAACTTGAAATGTATGGCGGCAATTTACTCGGGCACTTCAAAAAATGTTTTCATTAAAACTTGCGATGGCTTACAGGAGCTAATAATTAAAGTTTTTAGAATAAATGTGGTCTAATTTATATTGTGAAGCGTAGTAAAGTGAACATTTGACGACTCTGCGGTTAAGTTGGTAATATAATATAACAATGCAAAATGAGAGTTTTGGGTGCGATTGGTCCAATGCGCGATTAGTCTAATCCGCCTTATTCGCGATTGGTCCATTTCGACAGGTGTCAAAATATTTTTTACACTGTAAATCGCTAACTTTTAAATTGCTTCTAGGAGTTTTGGCGGAAATGCGAAAATGTGCTGTTGTTGACCTTGCGTTATTTAGGTACTACAAACCTATGTTTTATCGAGTGGTGGATTATTAACCAAGTGTTTGTAATCGTGCATGAGTGAAAGGCAAATAGTACAAAGACGAAAAACGTGTATTTTCGTATTCTATCCAAAACCCCATAGAAGCATCTCGTATCTACCGCTTTACTGAAGCGTCACTTTGACTCGACCACGCCTAGACTAAACTTTAACGTAACTTTGACGACTTTTATGCACTTAGAGATTTATTATAACTTGACACTGGCTAAATACGTAAATCCAAGCGAAAAACGAAAAAGAAACACTGTATAATCCCTAACTTTTAAATAGCTTCTAGCTACTAGTAAGAGCCTCTAGATAAACTACACATATAATATAGCGGTTGCTTTATCTGGTCCAGTATTCGACATTCTGTTATCGGGTCATTTTGAATTCAAATCCGACATGGGTCGGATTGGGCCGGCCCGTTACAAATAGAGTTAACCTGATCTCCGCCGGGAAGAGGGTTAGGTGACAGATCTGGCCCAAAGAGGGTTTTAGTTAATGTATTCAGGAGTGATAGAATGATCTAGAATTTAATAAAAGTATACTTAGGTAAAATTTGGCGGGAGTCTGAGGGTAGAACTGAAAGATTTCGTTCTGACAGTATATCGTATTGAAACATACTTTCTACAATAAAGTAAAAAGTATGAAATTGACTTGAGGATTCGTTAAGATCCAGCTTGTTAGACAGTGGTTAAAGGCTAACGTAATCTTAGGCCTTGTCCAGAGTGCGGGCCTAGCGCGGTGGAGACAGTGGCAACATACTTGTATCAAATATAAAGCAGCCCTCGCACCTAATTCATGATTGATGGATAAGCATCAGGCGCGGACCACGAGAAAGCCATGGAAATACCACGATTCCCGCTTGACGCATATCGTATCGTCTATTGTGGTTGTGGTTGGGGGTTGATGGAAATCTAGTTCGAACATGGCACCCGCTTCTACCTATGCTTCTACGAACTTTGTTCAAAAGAATTGTTCCACAACCACTGTGTGCTCAGTGCAGACACCGCGGTAAATAAGCGGTGGTGCGTAAGTGATGTAAGTAGCGTAAAGCGGAGCAGTCCTGGAGCGTAGGAGGCCAGGCAGGGTTTCGAGACGTAGACGCGTAGACGCTTATGCAAACGTACATTTGCTTGAGCGTCTACGCTGCCCCATAGGGAAGTGACTGCGACGGGCGCGACGAGCGACGGCTCCGAGCCTAACCGCCCGTTCACTCTGGACGAGGCCTTAAATACAAAAAGGTTTCGATTGTTAATTAGTCAAAGAACAATCAAATAGTAGTTAAATTAAAGTAACCGCTTGAATTTTCAATTATTCCGAATAATAGAACCAATTAGGAATTTACGTTAGTTATTGCTAACGTTCGCCAACGCTTTCAAGATTTGGCTCAAATGTTTTTGATTATTTTATTAGTAGGGTATTATTTGCTTATTTATAAATCTAATGAGTTTTATTTTCTATTATATTGTACAGTAACATTTCTATGAATATATTAATTATAATTATATTATATATATTGTGTTAAGAAAGTATTACTCTAGTCAGTGTCATTCGGAATGATGTAAGGATTCTAACGATATCAATACCTGCCTATACTAGAGTAAATGAAATCATAGATCGTTAACTTCTGTCCACGGTTTCACTCGCGTTTCCACAGGAACCGTGCATTTTTAATAAGTAGGTATATTTAAGCAAAAAATCACGTAGATCCACTGCTCCGTTGTTGCGTGCAAGAAGAACAAACCAATACACCAAAAACACAGCTTCGCATTCATGACAGTAGGGATAATTTAACGCTTTTTGGAAAACCTCTTGTAAATGTTACCTTAGCTAAAATAAATACGCAGTAGAGACAAATATAAAGTAGTAGAATAACTTTATAAATAGTCATTTCATATGCACCATTAAACTATGTCGTGTCGTTCTGAGAATCGCTAGTTTTCCTCTTTGATGACAGCTGTGCATGTTTGAATGTTGCTAGGGTGAACTTTTTGTGACACAGTGTGGAGACACGCGATAACTATGTACCTACAATTCAACCAATACTATCTTTCTATTCTAAAGCCTGTCCCATAACTGCCTCTATTGCCAAGAAGTTTCTGGGCGGGCATTAGCCATGATGCAGTACGAAAACTGGACCGTCAATTTTTAAATATCATAAGAGTTTAACGGCATGTTTTTATTACTGGTTTACCGCCAGCGTAGAACAAGTGACGTAATATTATCTGTCCAATTTGTATGTGGCGATTTAGCGCTCAGTAGATACGCCCGACTTTGACTCAAATTTTTGACGTTTCTAGCGTTCGGTATCCAGTTTTTTTCGATATAGACATTTGATTCTCATGAGAAAACGAATTGATTGACATCATACAAAAAAATGGAGTCAACATCCCTCTTCGTACCATCGACCTATAGAACAGCGGCTCACGTCTCTATCACTGAGTCATCACCGCTTATATCACCGCAATTGTTTAACAAATACCTAAGTAATGATTTTGCATTAAGTCTTACGAGAATGAGATGCAAAATAAATGAATAGCCTAGTTAAGGTAAATATAGTTTACTTAATCTATTCAATATAGTATCATTTCATACATTATTATTTCTTAGTCTACTTTGTTAACTTCACGGTGAATACTGATTATTATTGACAGACACGAAAGGTTATATATAATGATAGGTATTCAATACCTATTACTCGTATGTTAAATATTACAATACATACCTGGTATAGTCTAATATTCATGTAGTTAAAGAATAGTACCTACAACTTTTTACCAAATACGTATGAAAGTATATACGGTACCGATAACAAAACAACCATTTTAAATTTTTTTTTGTCTGTCTGTCTGATTGTTCCGGGTAATCTCCGAAACGGCTGGACCGTTTTTACGGGACTTACACTGGCAGATAGCTGATGTTATAAGAAGTAACTTAGGCTACTTTTATTTTAGAAAAAGAATTAGGGTTCCGCGCATAAAAATAAAAACCATGAAATCCAATAACTCCGCGCGAGTGAAACCGCGGGCAACAGCTAGTAATAAAGTATATTTGCTAGGTGGTAGGACTGGCTCTTCTGCGAGTGTCTCCTCTCTTCCGCTTTACTCGTGTAGTCTGCCGGCAACGGGCATTGTAAATGCAATAATACTGTGTTACGGTTTGTCAAGAGACTTAATACCTGATGTCTCATAGGATAGGATGTCTCTAGCCCAATGCAGTGTCATGCAGGTCATTGTTTTTAAATTTTTTTATGCCACTGCCATTTTTATAGGAGGCCTTATGGTTAGCATTCGTTAACAATCAGTACAATATATAAAAAATCTATCTTACGGTTTCATAAAAAGCTTCGTGTCTCTTGCGCTACCTGGACAGTGGAATCCTTACTCCAAGTATCGCTCATTCAAATTCTATCAGCGCACGTTTCCTAGTATCCCCCGCCTTGATGCACTTCACGTTAACCGACACTGGACGTAGAGTCAAGACTGCTCTGGCCAGGGGCGTAGCCAGGGTTTAAAATGTGTGGGGAGAGGTTCAAATTAATCATGTAGCAGAGCTCTTTTGCACTGCATGGTAATTGGTAACGAGACGAACTGGTCGTTTCCTAATATTAAGTATCATACCAGCTGCATGGAGCCCTCATAATTGCAGCGTTAACCAGATTTTTCAAACACAAAGGCCTTAGGGTGTGTTTTGTGTGTGTGTATAGGAAATTCGTTTAGTGGATTCAGTTGTGCTGTCTACGGGTAAGTTAAAGAACTCGACCAGTGCAACAATTGTTCACAGCGCTAAAGGTTTTTTTTGTTATACCACATTATCAATTAACCTTGGGACTTCTGATTAGACGCTCAGAATGCTAGTGCTGTTTATATCAGTCAGAGGAAGGGTTGAAAGGAAATTAGAGCCCCTGACTCTGCCTTGTTTTGCCCCTGGTTTTAGTGTTCTTGTTGTTTTGTCATCGTGTTGTTGATTGATAACGCGGTTTGTGAAACTGCTGGCCGTTTGGGTTCTGTGTAGTTTTGATAAAAGGCTGTCAGCATCACTGATGCTGCAGAACTGATAGGCTGTCAATGCTGTCTTACAGTTCAGTGATTGGAATTGACAAAACTTTATTGTTTTTCGTAAACCTTGGTGAATCTTTTGTTGAATAAAACATAATGAAATACATAAATTTTGTTAGTAGTAGGACTAACTCTTCTGTGAGTGTCCGTCTGGGTTGTTACCACCGTTTTGCTCGTGAAGTCTGCCGCCAAACAATAATGTGCAAGCATTACTGTGTTCCGGTTTGATGAGTAGAGTAGCCAGTGAAATTACTGGGCTTATGAGAGTTAATACCTAATGTCTCAGGGTAACGAGCGCACTGCAGTGCCGCGCAGGCCTTTGTGTTTCAAAGTTCTGAGTGGCATTGCAATTGTTATGGGCCGGCGTTATGTTTACCATCAGGCAAACGACCATGAGCATGTCTCATTACCAAATATAAAAAAAACGGCCCAACCTACGATATAATTCTTCGATGTTCTTTCCTCTGTGGCTTATCCTTGATAATGGATTGGATTAGATTTAGGACACTCGATTCGGTCTAAACTTTGATGAAATAATAAATTTGCTTGCTCTAAAAAACGGACAGAATTTTATAAACATTGTTTATTACTTTACATCACATTATTTAATTTTTCTAGATTTGGCTAAATCACAGAGGGCATCATTATGAGACCGAAAATTCCAAATTAAAATTTAATAATATAGATCATGTAATCTTACAACCAGGAACACAAGTTGATACAAATAACAAATTTTCAAGCTATAGCCCCACTACACAGCCACTAGTTAGTCACAGATTAATAAAGAGCTTTCGCTATATTTTCATTTGGTACCAATTAGTTTTAAAAATTGTTGCCAAGATTAAAAACTCCATTGTTTAGCTACTTGCATTGATGACTATGATACCAATAGTTATTCAGTATGTGCGTAAAAAAAATTAAAAATCAAGTCAAAAGCTCTTCCTCTTTGAATGTCTGTTAAAAACCTAAATAAATTCTAACATCCTATAAATCCTTAGTAAACATTTTCCTTCTAGTACTCATAGGCAGTATCTCGTCCAAAATGGTTGGAAACGTCAAATTAATTGTGTGAATCGCGAGCCCCTCCCGCTACTCCGCTGAGAGTTGAGTTATTTATTGTGTCGTTATGACGTCGCTATATCAAGGCCAGCTATTTTTTCGTGAACTAGAGATATGGTTCCTGGAAGTGGCTCTTTAGTTGTACTGACAACTTTTATATACCAAGATGTGCAAGCATTACTGTGTCCCGGTTTGATGAGCAAAGTATTCGTTGAAATTAAGCCGCAATCACATGGTCAATCGGTCATGCATGTTTGCATTATGCTGTCAAAATAACCATGATTTTGCATCAAGTGCGGATTACGAAGCATAACACGCTCACGCGCAGCTGGAAGTAAATCCATCAAAAAACCAAATCTGACTAATGACTAAACAAGTTGACTAATTAGGTTCCAGGTACTGTTACAAGTTGCGCAACCAAACCGTTTGTCGGTAATGGTCACTAAATCGGAGTGCTCGACGGAGGCCAGTTTCAAAACAAATCAGGTGCAGCAAAAGGCCTCAGCTATGTGAGTCAATATTTTGGTTTGTCTTAAATTAGAAACGATGCAGGCCCTTACATCGTAAGGTAGTTGACAAATTTGATACGATTCTTCAAAAATATATTTAACTATAGTTAGTTAAATATTCAATTATATAATAGACAATTCTAGCTAGCCTAGTGGCTAGCTAGAATTGTCTCTCTCCTCTGCCTTTGTTGAGCTCTCAATAGGCATTTTATATTTTTAAACTCGATAGATTAGCTTTGTCCACTATTTCGCCTGTTCTTAAGCGAAGACATAACAATATTTATAGAAAGTTAGTTATAAACTCAACTAATTATTCACCAGGCTTAGTCTAGTAGAAACTAGACTAAGCGTGGTGTATATCTTCGACTATAAATATGACACATGATTATATGACATACTTTACATATTGTTTGACTTATGGCTCTTGATAGATTAGTGTTTGACTACATCTCGATGATGTAGTCGAAGGTGGTAATCAGGTAACTAGAACGGTACCAGGGGCCTTACTTTGAAAATTGAATGTCGAAGATTCGGCTGACGGATCGGCATTTTCCTACCATGAAAGACAAAATGTCATACGAACATCGAATTGATCGTTGGATCCAAAACACTTTCATCGTCAGAAAACTGGGATCCATCAGCCGAAGCTCGACGTTCGATTTTCAGAGTAATATGAATGTGCAAACATTACTGTGTTCTGGTTTGATGAGCAGAGTATCCAGTGAAATTACTGGGCTTATGAGACTTAATACCTACCTAATGTCTCAGGATAACAAGGGTAACGAGCGCACTGATGCAGTGCCGCACAGGCCATTGTGTTTCAAAGTTCTGAGTGCCACTACATTTGTTATGGACCAGCATTATGCTTACCATCAGGCAAACGACCAACTCGTTTCGTTATCAAATAGTATAAAAAGGAGTCCCCTCCTTTGCGGTTCATATAATAAAAGTAGAAACAAAACACGCCTTCTTTCACGATGCTTCTATTTCGCGACACCTTGCTGTTTATTTTGAAGGCCCAGGTACAAAAGTTAGTATGTGTGTACGTATATGAAAGCCACCTGTTGTAAAGTGGTCACCATTTGACAGCTGACATCGGAAACTAATCGGTTTCTAGTCGGCGACAACGCAGCAGGTGAGGATGACTCATTATGGCTAATAATACATGTGTCTTTCATTGTTAAGTTCACCCAATATGTGATAAATATGTTTTTTGTTTAGTGTACTCTAGCTTAAAGATCATATGATTTACCTCATCATTTGTAATACTATGGGCATTGCTACTAAATAAACATATGTGATCCGCGGAGTGGAGGCCTGGTGACAGGTCACCAGGCCAGGGACCAGGTAATACCGGTATTTATAATACAGCTACTTCAGGCACTAGTCTCACACAAAGCAGGGCTACAATAGGGATGTTGACTACATTTTTTATGATGTCATTTAATTCGTTTTCTCATAAGAATCAAACGTATAATGAATTGATCTTTCCGAATACTCGAATTGATCTTTCCCTTAAACAGTCAGATATTCAAACGCAAAGTCCAGTGAGCAAACCGTACGGTGGAAGCTTAGATACTAATAATAAGGCATTGACAGTTTTGATTTGACATGAACGGAATTCAACGCACTTAATCACGCAGCGTGCTAAAATCTAAATCATGCAACGCTCCTCCTTTATAATTTTAGCTCTAATAAATACTGCAGCTATACCATCTCATTCTAGACGTGACACGCTTGGCCGAAGCTGCCCTATTCAATGCC
The DNA here is from genome assembly GCA_907269065.1 of Crocallis elinguaria. Lineage (NCBI taxonomy): Eukaryota > Metazoa > Arthropoda > Insecta > Lepidoptera > Geometridae > Crocallis > Crocallis elinguaria. The sequence goes on from OU026065.1 coordinate 21,484,367, forward strand.
AGGCGAGCGCACCTGACGCGACGTGTTAGAGTTGCCATTTACATGTGTTTAAATCATTGCCAGACGTAATTAAATGGTTCGGTGAGTTTATGCAAAGGTAAGTATGATGATTCTCAAACGACTGAAGCGGTGAGAAATAGCAGAGATTTCTAACTGTGGAATGATTGGTACAGTACGCTTCATAAATGTGGGCGTTTACTATTATTTTAATCCGAAATTGAGGCACCGAATGAAGTAAGACTGCAATTCGATCATGTTGCTACTCTAGTTCACGAAATAACCAACCAATAAAATTCTTGGCCGTAACTTTTATGAAGTTTACCTCTAAAGACTTGTACCAAATTTAAAGCTTGTTACTTTATTCCCAAAAAAATAACTAGCCCCTTTTTCTAGGAAGGACTGGTTTTAATGGAAAGCGTAGTAGAAATGCTTAATTACTTAACAGCTACACTGCGTTCCTAAAAATTGCCAAAAAGCAACAACATGAAAAAAAGTATAACGTCATCGTACGCCATATTTGACAGTATTGTTAGTAAATAATTAGCGGTCGCGTGAATCCCTCCCCCCCATTTACCAACAGACGGAACGGCGCGCGGCAGCGGAAGAAACCTATAAAAAATTCGTTCTTTGCCTGAATGTAAGCATAACACTAACTCATAACAATTACAGTACCGGATGGTACTGCAATTAAGTAAGTTTGAAACACAGGTCTGTGAGGCCCCACTGCCGTGCAATCGTTATAATGAGACATTCGGTAAGTATTGTAAGCGTAGTAATTTCGCTGACTGCTTTTCCGTTTATTAAGACCGTAATGCTTGCATATTACTGCTTAGCGGCAGACTTCACGAGCAAACCACTGGTACCCAACCAGATAGACACTCGTAGAAGAGTTTGTCCTACCACCTTGGTAAGATAAAGTAGAATGGAATAAATATTTGTTGATATAAAATTTTTCGTAGTTTCAGTTCTCTAATTTCAGTTTTGTAGGACTCGAGCCATGCTTCGGGCAAAGTTGGAGACTGGAATGTAAAACTTGGAACGAGTGTCCATCCAGATGTATCATTCGCTTCAAGGAGCACATCGTTGCAAGTTTGACTACAGTTATGTACAATTTTATCCTACAGCTATATAGCTGTGCCTTAGCCTAAGTTACTCATTATAACATTAGGTACCTGCTAGTAAACGTCCCGTTTTGGCTGATGGTAAACAACGCCTATCCAATTACAATGCCATCCAGAACTTTGAAACACAAAGGTCTAGAAGAAAAAAGTTCATGGGCTAGAAAATGACATTAAAAGCTACTTTTTAACGTACTTTTCCCAGCTTCAATTGTTATTAACTAACAAACAATGTAATAAAATCTTAGAAGTCAATTTAACCTACTTCTAACTGTTCATAAAGAAAAGAAACTTTGTATGTATATGGTATGCCGTATGCCAGGAGGTGGATAGTGGAAATCTTCAGTGTCTACAAGTAAACCTTTCGAAGTTTAGCTCATATGATTCGTTTGGACGAGTCCAATAGATTGTACTTGGTGTCGAAGTTCTGGTGATGGAGCCAAGAGGAGGAAGTGTTTTTTTAGTTTTTTTTATCCTAGTTATCCTACTATCCTACTAATATTATAAATGCGAAAGTGTGTTTGTTGGTTTTTCACGCAGTAACGGAGCAACGGATCGACGTGATTTTTGGCATAGATATAGTTTATGGACCGTAGAGTAACATAGGCTACTTTTTATCCCGGAAAATGTACGGTTCCTGTGGAAATGCGGGTGAAAACCGCGGGTAGTAGCTAGTACTTCATATAATTATTTTCTGGAAAAATGCGCGGTTCCTTTGAAAATCTCAACGCTTAAGAAACTGCGAGGCACAACTTATTGTATCTACATATTCCTACACGTGTTTAGTTTTACTAGCATAGTAAAGATGATTTACTCTCCACCCTACATTTTCGTTTCCTTTCTGAATGTTTGTTGTAATATTTTTATGACTTTCTCTTGACTTTGAACGTTTTTATCGCCTGTTCTCTTCGCTGGTTTGTTGTGAAGCAACCATTTGTAAAATGTATATTGCGGTATAGTTTAGTCTGTCTGTTATTTTGCTTTTACTGTAGGTAGATATAATGAACGGAGGAAAACGATATGAGATCTTTTTGTTATACTATTGGATAACGAGACGTGCGTGTCGTTAGTCTGATGGTAAGCAAAACGCTAGGCAATTACAATTGCAGTGCCGCCCACAACTTTGAAACACAAAAGCCTGCGCAACACTGCAATGAGCTCGTTATCCTGACATATTTATTAGGTATTAAGTCTCATAAGTCCAGTAATTTTAGTAATTTACTTTGCGCATCAAACTGGAACATAGTAATGCTTGCACAGTACTGCTTGGAGGACTACTCGAGGAAAACGGTGGCACACAAGGTACTACCCACCCACACGGACACTAGCAGAAGGGTTAGTCCTTTACCGCCTGGTAAAAATAAAGCCTCTTTCATTCGACCTTAAAGGTTCGCCATGATTCCAATAAAAAAAATACGCGAGTAAATCCAAAGCTGAAAGAAGTTTAGTAATCCGTCTGCTCGAAAGTGTGTTTGTTTGTTGGTTTGTCCTTCTTCCACACAGCATCAGAGCAACGGATCAACGTAATGTTTTGCATAGAGTTGTTAGTCCTATCCGGATTGTGACATTTTTTGTGATAAGTAGCCTACTGTCTTAAACTTATTATTGATGTTTTGTGAGTCCTATGACCATAAATAAAATATTAATCTTAAAATTTGACATAATTACTGTAACTTAGACTTAAAATTATTTGGTAATGATGTGATGTTTTTTTTAAATAATTTTTTGTTAGTTTGATAATATGTATACTTGCAATTGCGTCCATATTATTATAAATAAATAAATAGAGATCGTTTATGGATTGGAGACTAACTTTAACTTTTTATCTCAGAAAAAGCACGGTTCCGATGGAAACTTCCACGCGGATAAAACCGCGGCAATCAGCTAGTAAAACATAAAAAGTAGTGGTTTGTCTGTAAGTCGATCCTGATAACTCTGGCGAGGAGGTTGATAGCGTAGTAAAAAATTGGGCCGGCTCTGGCGGTGCCTGGTTATGAATCATTCTCATGATTACAATAGATTCGCATTTAGTATTTTTGCTCTATTTATTCCCGTTTGGCTAGAGTTTCGTAATTATCTCACCTTAGATAATCGGCATTTGTTCCTAAGCGATTATCGCTATCGATAAAACAAAAGTCAAAATTGTAGGGAATTGGCTTATGGACATTAATAATTATTATACATAATATTTTTTTAAGAGTTAACCGATACATAGCGGGATGTTCACGTATACAGGGTGTGGTGCAAAGAGTGGATAACCATTTACCAGTGGGTTGAGGACATCATGACTGATTAGAAAATCACGAATTATGTTCAGCAAAAATCGCGTTTAACTATACTATAATAATAAACGCATGAAATTGTTTAATGAATAAATAAACGCTTACACACTCATACCACCGCACTAGGATTCCCTGTGTCGCAAGTGGCATGGACATACACAGATACACATCACAAACATCAATAATTTTCTTATAATTTATTTTTCAACGGGCTAATAGCCTTTATTAACTAGCTACTTCATACATAAATAAATACTACATTTTCTTATGTTGGTACTTTCCAACATTGATATTGTGGAAATTTAACACTAAAATCGCAAAAGAGTTAAGCCTAGACCATAAAAAACGGAAAAACAAAAATATAAACCGAATTGAAAACCCTTTTCAATCATAACGATTCACCGAGTATTTTTCTCAACCCCTTGTTTTTACGAGCACTTAAAGCTAATTGTATTAAGCACTGCAATTAATAACAATCGATCAAGTTGTTTGTGCTCGTCTAAACAACGCGGTAATATGTACATCGATCATCTAACTAGCTAGCAAAGAATAGCTACACGCACGATGCAGAAGAAACATGATTAATAACTGAATTAAAAAATCCTTTAATAATCGACGAACCGACTTCAGTGACAAACTACTGAACCGATTTTGATAAAATAATCATGGGATCAATATGTCCTTTCAAAGAAACAAAATATTTTCCAAATCAGTTTATAAATGATGAATATCTGAGTTAACAATCATAAAAAAATACAAACCGAATTGAGAACCTCCTCCTTTTTCGGAAGTCGGTTAAAAAGGCTATCAAATCCATCCATATGTATGTAATATTAATGGAACTACATTATATTAATATATGATAAATAGATAAAAACTCTTTATTGAAACACCACAGTATAAAGAGTATTTAAAACTAAAATCTTAAAAACTGAGTTTCACAATTGGACGGTCTTATCGCTCATAGCGATCTCTTCCAGACAACCCTGTAGGATAATCTATTAGGGCTTCCAAACAATTATACAAAAGTTTATATGCGTTTCCGTCCACGCATTGTGACCGTTCTTTTTTATTGGTTTGCGCTTACTTTAACTTAGGGAACTGTGCTTGATGACAGATTTTCTACTTGAGGGTGGTAGCAAGCCAGTTGAGCACTAGAAAATACTCTACAGTAGGCTATGGTGGCGAAAGAATGTTAAAAAATGGATGATTTGGCACTTTTTAAAAACAATAATGTTCAAGGGATTTAAAAACGTTAAACCGACGCTAAAAAGTTTCACAGTAAACATTTTAGAGTATTCCATTCCGTCCATTAGGTACTAGACCGAGCCAGATCTCTATTTGTTTACTAGTTCTCGAGTCAATATTCTCTGAACTGGACATTAGTCAAAATAAACTGCTCATATTTCTCTCGCAGAATGATTTATTTACGATGTATGTTAATTCAGAAATTCATTCAATTACGGGAAAATTAAGAGGAAAAATGTTTTAGGTAAATTCCGAGTCAACGTTGACCTTCTGACGCTTATTCAGTCTTTGACCTATATTTTATTTACACATAAATTACTTTGATGTGTAGTTGTGCTACAGGATGAATGGCAGTAGCAATCTTATCGTAATCGCTACGAAAATCTTGTGCTACGGGATGGCATGATTTATTACTTTTACCTGTGATGCTACGCCGTAGCACGTGCAGTTTGTCTCATTTGTAAATAGAGTTATGTACTGTAATTTTTATCTTATTTTATACTAAATTAGTTACAAAAAAATATGTCAATCTTCTACCCTGTTGCTGCGTAAAAGAAGGACAATTCAACACTTTTTTGCATTTATAATATATTAGTGTTAATGAACTCAAAACAATCAATCAAAAAAATCATTTACTGTTTGTCACAGAAACAAAACGTGTGGGTACAACAAAGCATTATGAAAAGATTGATAGTAATTTGTTTATGAAGCAAAAGAAGTATGCAATGATAGAGTGATGTGGGGTTCCCTACCCCTACGGAAACTTGGCGTTATTATAGTACCAGATTGCAATCAATGACCATGTTGGTATCAGACATTATTGTTAGTTAGCTCTACTTATATACTTTTTGCAAAATAGAGTCAACTTCAACTTCTTTGAATGACTTTTGCAGGGTTGCCGTGATTTTGTTAATATCACGTGAATAGATCGGGGAATAAACGAAGGAGGTTGATCAGTGGAAGAGAAAAAAAACTATTAAGAGATGGACCAATCTTACAAAATAGAGTAATTCAAATAATCCTATTACCTATTTATGCCCACAACGACACGAACTAAAAAAACAACGACCTTTTCCAAATTTATATAAATAGTCTAAACCTACGCGATGTCACGTACCGATCACGAAACATGGACACAGACATAGTCACGCTCTATGAATCACTATTTTTTTAAAACGATTCATAGACAACCCGAGAAATTCATAATTAATTCGAATTGGCTTTCCCGCCCTCACGTTCTAGCTAGCGAAATGAAAATTGGCTTAGATGAAAAATATAGCCATGTAGTCCGTGCTTCAGTAGACGCGCGACCGGCGCCGCAAGCAGACGCTTATCGGACTTACGTCAGAGCTGCCAAAGTTCCCGCGCGAAAGTTTTTACGCACCAATTCTTTGAACTGTGAATAATTGTGGTACATATTTTATTTGTGTTGAGTGTTTTTCCGTGAATCGGTGCTCCGAATTTGCTGATGTCCGTAAGTATTTTTTTTATGGTCACGTTAATTGAAATCTCGGTCGTCGAACTGACTTTTTTAATGAGTTTTATTTTTTTAATGTCACTCAGGGTGACGGATCGTCTTTTTGAAATCAAAGGAGGAATGACTTTAGTGAAAATTGGCGATGATTTTTATTTATTTGTTCAGGATAAATTGATTGAGTGAGAACAATTTGTTTTATTTTTCCATAAACTAGGTGTCGTGTTAATTAATTGCTGGATATATTTTGTGGAAATAAGAGAAAATAAAATTCATTGGAATTATTATGTTTCTTTTTTCTTTTACTGTATGATAATTCTAGGATGTTATAAATATGTTAGCGATTTATTTTGTAATTTATAATTGAGTGGGCTTATGTTATTAATGGTTGTGCATTATTCATGTTTTGTTATACGTTTTTAATCTGAGCTTATTGTATGCATATGAAATCAAGTCTTTGCTATCTTTTCGCAAGTTATACTTTCGTTCTACTTCAATTACTTCAACAGTTGAATTTGTAATTTATTAAATTTAAAAATGTATGTTAAATAAATATAAAGAACATCGTAAATTCTAAGAGAGATAACAAAATCTACGCGAGTAACAGCCCTAAACTAATAACTTGTAGCAAAAGATTTGTTTAGAAATTGACTTTTGAAGCGATGTTGGCGTGGTAATACAGTAATATTGTTTTTTCGATACTCGTACGTTGCAATAATGCTGTCTTAAGATTGATAAGCTTAGTTATAAGCTGCTGCACCCGGTTTCACCCGCGGAGAGATGAGGTAGTCGTGCATTTTCGGGGAAAAAATTAGCTCATGTCAGTTTCCGGCCCATAAACTATCAATTTACAAAAAAATCACGTTTAAATAAGGACAAACCAACAAACACAAATATTTGTAGTATTAAGTCCTCCTTTTTGTATCATAGAGTATTAAAGAAGTCGATGTAACAAAAGCTACATAAAAACACGACTGGTCAGTCTTACTCGGTATGATGTAAGGATTCTAACGATGCATCCAAATCCGTTCAGGCATTCAAAAGTTATGGTGGAACAAAGAAACTCGCATACATACATGAACCCTAAACACATTACACTCCTTTTTTGTACAATCGTGTAATAGTCCTTTGTACTACTTATAATAAACGCGAAAGTGTGTTTGTCTTTGTGCCACGCACAACGGCGCAACGGATCGACGTGATTTTTTGCATAGATATAGTTTATGGACCAGAAAGTAACTAGCTACTTTTTATCCCGGAAAATGTACTGTTCCAATGGGAATCGCCATGTGGGTGAAATTGCGACCAGTAGCTATTAATAAATAAAATAATAAACACACTTTCGTATTAACAATATAAGTATCTATACAAATAAATAAAATTGAAGAGTCTGTTTGTAATGTCAAATAACAAAACAACCATTTTGAATTTTTTCGTCTGTTTGTCTGATTGTTCTGGGTAGTCTCCAAAACGGCTGGGCCGATTTTGACGGGATTTTCACTGGCAGATAGCTGAAGTTATGAGGAGTAACTTAGGCTACTTTTATTTTGGAAAAAGAATTAGGGTTCCGCGCAAAAAAATAAAAATCATGAATTGGTTGGTTGGCTGCTGCGCGCGGGTGAAACCGCGGGCAGCGGCTAGTTGATAATATAATTAATTGAATATAATAATAATAATCTAGAATTAGAATTAACCGCAAAACATAAATCAAAGCAATAAATTACAAAACGTTGCAGTCAGACACTAATGACATAATATTCCCGACGTTCACACCTATTTAATATAATCTATGGTTAATTAAATTTACGTGTTATTATGTTAACACAGTGGTGCTAAATGATGATGCGGTTAATTATGTATCACTACGTTAATATTACTAGTAGTTTGAAGCTCTAATGGATTAGAAGTCGTGACGTCCGCGTCAGTCCACAAGGCGTTGCAGTGGTTTGAATCCTACAGTGAGTGCTTTTGGTGTAGGAAAACATCTCGATGAGACCACAGATTTTTGGTAGGGTATTTTCTAAAGTTGGCCTGGCTAGCTACCACTAGCGTATTTACTACGTCGTTTTTCAGAAGTTCAGGTGAGATAGTGGTCAAATACTAAAATATTAAAAGTAAAAAAAAACTAATGATTTAAACAGTTTATGAAATAAAAAAAACATTATCTGGTTGTAAGAATTCTTTGGTTTTTTCCGTCCATATGAGCATTACCTCTAATACTAATCGTTTCTGACTTCAGCGGGTATTAATTAATACTTATTTATAAAACTTTAACACTAAACTGGAACATGATTAAGTAATCTTTTTCCAATTTAGTGTTTTTGTAAGCAATTTAGAGTAATTAACGGAAAAAAGTTAGACGTATATTAGTCGTAATACGTCAATCATATATTAAATCATGAAATTGGAAAAATGAATTACAAGCAGTTGTAGTTAATACCCGCTGAGTTTTATTACTAAGTAGTAATAAAACTTTTATTAAATAAAATAATAAAAGTAGTACATAATTTAATAGTAATAAAAGTTTTATTACAAGTAGTTATAAAACTTTACATCAAATTGAAAAAGAATTAAGTAGTAGATAGCCGAGGTCGTCCTAATGTAGAGAAAAATGAACTTATCTGGTTTTTAACAATTACTTAATTATTAAATAAAACGGATCGTCACAGAACTGAACCTACCCCTATTACCGACACGTACAAATATTTATTTAGGCTTAAATGTTTTTGATATTAAATAAAGGCGTCTAGAGACTTAGATTCGTGGAAGGATGAGTGAGACGCCTCTGCCCAGCAGTGGGACTATTGAGTCTGACTTCAATAAGTTTAATAACTTATTGAAGTTAATAAACTTTCTTGGTCACTTATACAAGAATTAACTATATAGTAACGGGATACTTACCATGTCTTTTATTTGTTTTGAGCACATGATATTTCGTGTGTTACTCGTGATCATGGCGCTTGCAACAGTACCGAAATATCCAGTACTCAAAACAAATAAAATAATGGTAAATATCATAGGTTAAATAAATTTAAAAAGAAATAACATTAAAATATTACTATTACTACTATTCAATAGACACATATATATTATTTATAATCTAATCTAATAATTCGTTAAGAAGTAGACAAAGTTCCCAAAATACTGGCATAATCGTACATTTTACACTTTCTACAATTACATCAAATAATTATTAAAATGTGGCCTTTAAGCTTATATTTAAACATTTCTTGGTATATCCTAAGGGATGATCACGTAGTTTGTAGAGCTTAATTCTTAAAAGACAAATAAGACAATGATCCTTCTGCCATAAACTCGACGCTGCCTTTGTAGAATGATTTTAGGTACTATTTTCAAACGTTCAAAACAGTTCATCTATTAATTAAATTCCATTTATTCATTGGCATAATTTATTCAAATTCAAAATCCACATTCATTGTATTCATAAACAAGTTTTATATTCGGTTTGAAATTAACATATTTAGTTTTCGTATTTAAATAATAATTAGATCGTAGTACTAACTCTTCTGCTAGTATCCGTCTGTTTTGGTACCACTGCTTTGCTCGTGAAGTCAGCCGCCAAGCAGTAATGTGCAAGCATTAATGTGTTCCGGTTTGATGAGCGGAGTAGCCAGTGGGCTGATCTTACGAGACTATATCTAATCTATAGTAGTTATGTATTGCTAGATAGTAGGTATCTAATTAAAATAAATTTGACGCATAATAATCAAGGATGTTTATTTTATTCCTAAACACATTATTGTGTCTGAATTATTATTATTATTTTTTATGTTATTTGGTAACGAGACGAGCTGGTCGTTTGCCTGATGGTAAGCATAATACCGGCCCATAACAATTTCAGTGCCACTCAAAACTTTGAAACACAAAGGCCTGCGCGGCACTGCAATGCGCACGTTACCCGGAGACATTAGGTATTAAGTCTCATAAGCTCAGTAATTTCACTGGCTACTCTGCTCTTCTAACCGGAACACAGTCATGCTTGCACACTTGCATGGCGGCAGACTTCACTCACAAAGCGGTGGTAACAACCCAGATGGACACTCGCAGAAGAGTTAGTCCTACCACCAACAAAATTACATATTATAACAAAATCAATTATTATGAAAAACTTTTTAATGTTCTACTTGCCGCGATTAAAACCTCGAAGCTCCACCTCTTTATTAGAAGCTTAAGCGACATAGTTATTTTATCTGTGGTATTGAAGTAATTAATAAAAATCCATCAACTCGGTAAACCAATAGATCAGCGTCTGTTCTGTCGTTAACGAAGATGATTGCGAGTCGTCCAGTGGTCAACGACTCTCTCAATTATAGCAAAACAACAATATTAATCTTTTACTCTACGGCTAATTGGTGAGCACGGACGGTAACTAATTTGGTAATATTTGCCAACATACGATCGTAGGTGATTCACAAACATCAAAACATTTGTCCGAGGTTATTTATTAACTTAGACGCAGGGCTTTAAATTTCGGTAAAACATTTATAACGTTACCTCTACTGGATCGCATTACCGGTAATAGTAAATTACCGGTAATCAATTTAACGTTACTTATGCCATGTCATACCGGTAAATATTCTTAACGATACTTTCAAATTAACGTTAATTTTATCGTTACTTTGAACTGGGTAAAACTGTGTTGTGCAAGTGGGGGTCCACGCAAGGAGTGGCAACAGCGCAATTTTTATCGTTTTTGTTTAAATTGACGTTAAATATATTATGTTACTTAGTAACGTTCAAGACGTGAGTGAATAAGTTTCTTCCAAAAAGCATGTTATGACGTCAATTGCATCGTCACCTAATACCAGGTGGATTCGTGGTTAAAAGTAAGCTTCCTCAAAGTATTAAAAGCAACAACGTCTCTGGTCAGGGGGTGCTTCGTGACAGATTTTAAACTTGACTTAAGCTGTCTGGAATTTTGTGCTCATAATGATGCCCTTCCTGTTGTATCTGACAAATGGCGACTTTGCCTATCCTCTGGCATGAGCCCTATTATGGCTCGCTAAACCAAATTTTGCCTTGAATGTACTGTTACATATTTAAGTTGCAGAATACCTTTGGTTCTACGGCCAGTACGCAACACAGTTTGCAATCTTTTATATTAAAAAGTGCTTTGAAACGGCCGATCTGTTGCCACCTTATCAGATCTATCCTATCACCTAAATCGTCCTCTTTCTATTCCCGGCCAGATGATCGCGTCGCAGCGATTAACATCAATTTGTGTTCAATTGAGCAGATTTATGTGGTGAAGTGCAGCCGCGTTGCCTCACTGGCAGTGGGTGCGGTGGCCATCCTTCTTTACAAAATATCCGGGACTTCCAATCATAGATACTTTCTATAGATAGGCGCAAAAACCCGCAGTCTTGCCTTCCGATATTAGATGACACATAATTATAGTAATTAGAACATTTAAAGAGGCTCTCGATAGATGGTTAGGTCAAGGATCAGACGCTGAAGGCAGTACCTACACCTTGACACAGTGCTTATTGTCAGATTCCTCAGTCAATATAAATAAAGAAATTTATGTGAAATGTACTTTGTCTCCCCTGAGTCCCTTGCTGGGGAAGCCAAGACGACTACAAGAATCTCCTAGTCTCCCCTGATTTAGGGGAGCCAAATCCACGTAGAAAAAAAAACGGACTGTTTATACTCAAAAGATGTTATGTGTTATTTGACGAAAATTCGTAAAAACAAACAAACTACAAAATATGCTAATTCCTTTTAGGAACATTTGACTACATTTTATTATATTTACTAAGTTATAATTATGTCCATAGTTTATATAAAACTAATTCCCTTATTATCTGATCATTATTCATACCCAAAAATTAATAAATATTCATAAACTCTCTGTTTAATTTGTAAACAACTATTAGCAAGTAATATTCCACAAGAACGACCTCAGAAGATGAATGGAAATCCAGATCACAACAACGTCATCATACGACCAGAGCGTTTACCTAATCACGTACGAGGCATTAAACAATTTTAAATCATGAAAATAACATATAAACGTCTCTGCATATGATACTAGGCTCTATATATCAATTTAACAACATCCGATCTGTCAGAATAAATAAAATCGGTTGCTGGCGCCGCTCCAAGATGTAGTGCAATGGAAAAATAATAAGATTTGATTCAAGGCAGGTCTTGGAGATGGCAAATGGCCTATATGTCACGATGGTTTACACACAGGTGACATATGCACACTGTGTGTTAGGTGTGTGGTAACTAGCTGCTGCCGGTGGGTTCTCCCACGTGAATATTCCCCCATGAGCCCAGAATTGTTTCGGGAACCTAAATAGCTTATGTCAGTCTCCGGCCAAGAAACTATCTCTATGCTAAAAAACACGTCAATTTGTTATGCCTGCAAGAAGGATAAACCAATAAACCAACAACATACTTTCGCATCCTACTGATCCTACTAATCTTCTAAACGCGAAAGTTTGTGAGGATGGATGGATTTTTCTTACTCTTTCACGCAAATACTACTGATCGGATTTTGATGAAACATATAGTAATATAGCTTATACATCAGAATAACACATTGACTACAATTTACAAAGATATATACAAGGCGGGGCAAGCCGCGGGTGGAAGCTAGTATTTTATAATTGTACTGATATACCATTTCGAAGATGCCAAAAAACTCTTATCGGTTTGTTTGATTAGTGATTGTGATTTTTTAAAAGGTACCAAAAAGTTTCCAGAACACCTATATATAGCCCGAAGCACTGAACAGCTCATAGCTTCATGTTTGGCACGTACTTATACTTATAATAAAAGAGTTTGTAGGCAAATGTCGTACATAAGAGATGGTATTATGTTTAAAACACGCAGTTACAGCGTTATACAGTTATTAAAATATATAACCAAAAAATATCAAAGTAGCGCAACGATATAAGCTCTGGCTTATAGCCAACGTACGTTATTATTTAAGAGAATAATTTTGATGAATTATATATTATGTTTTTATTATTTTGTTTTACAGTTACTTGAAGTAAACTATGTTAATACTTCGTGATATTTGTTATAATAGATATTGTATGTCTGAAATTGACAAGCTGTTGATACTGTTTTTTGTAACATCTTTTTACACAGTTCTTGTAAAGTTGGGACATTCGGCGTCCCGACTTTCAAGGGTATATCGGGACGTTTCAGTAGACCCCTGAAAATCGGGACACCTCGCAGTGCTGGTCACAAATATTTTCTCTTAGAAGACTTTTTCAACACACTTGATTATGTTCTCCTGAAGAATCACAATACGAAATCTCGTGTTTAATTTCGAGAAAACCTAATTTACTTTAACAAAATCCTAACTGAGTCTTCAACTAAGTCTGCAAGGTAATCCACCCACTCCAGGTTCTTGATTTTATTTACTTGTAGGTATAATCCTTAGATTAATTTCATTGGAAAACTCTTTGGAATTTCGTTATTGTGACATTTCCAAAAGGTGATAAGAGCCATCAAAAGTGAGTCAGACGTACATTTTTATGTATAGGCTTTTGAGGTTTTTTTGCTATTTACCTATACGATGTTTTTTATCTTACATACCTACAACAACGAAAACAGGAACAAACAACATATTATGTTCCACTTATGCTAAGATTATGATATTTGTGTACCTATTTGGGTAGTTTCTACATAAAAAACAAGCTCCATTTATAAGGGTTTCAAATAACCTAGTACCTATTTACTACATCAATACAAGGATTAAACGCTTTGTAACCGACTTCCAAAAAAGGAGAAGGTTCTCAATTCAGTGTGTATTTTCTATGTTTGTTATCTCAGATCTCCGTCATTTATTAAACCAATTTGGAAAATTCTTTTTGTATTTGAAAGGATAGACTTTTAGACTGGTCCCATAGAAATTTCATCTAAGTCGGTTCATTAGTTTATCACTGAAGTAGGTTCGTTGCTGTTTTAAAGCGATTTCCCTTGTTGATGCTACGTATACATTTTATCAAACAAATTATTTAATTACAAGAATACAAATTATTTAGCCAATTTCATTTATAGCAGGCAGGTGTGCAAAAATATGAACTCTGTACATTTCAAGATATTTATAAAATTCAATTATTGTTGTCATTCATCATTACAATACAATAACTTTTTACTGAACCATAAGACCGAAGATCACAAAAAATACACGACTAAAAAAATTAAAGGTAGGTGTAAAGGCGGTCTTATCGCTAAAAGTCATCTTCTCCAGGTATCCTTTGGATGGGTAAAAATATAATTGTTGAGCATGGACGAGTTACATTAATTAGGTTACTAAACAATTTATATTCATTCGTTTTTTAATTACGCAAAATATTTTGGTGCGTTACAGAAATAGAATCCCAGCCCCTACGAGCTTGACAAGTTCATCGACATAGGTCGACCACGTATCAATAAAAATAAATACAAGTTACTTCTTTATTTATATGCCGTGCTCTAATGCCGTAGACCGCTAAATGACGGATAATAATTGAAAACAATGGTCTCTCTACTCTCAACCCATTATAGGACATTTGTTTCGGTATCTTAATGGAGACATATTGAGGGTCACTGGTCTAACTGGATAATATATAATATGCAAGTATATATGTTCTCTTATGGGTTAGAATTAGGACAAATAAATGGTTTAACTGGATCGTTTGCTAATGGGGTTTTATTGAACGCTGATTAAAAGTTATCAGGAATTCTACGAACGATAAGTACAACAGTTTTGATATATTGGACCTGATTCAATTCAAAATTCTGTATTCACTTGGGCCCAGGCGAGTGCTCATGCAAGTTAAAAGGTTCTAGGTGCCCATTCCGAGTACACAACCGTTCGAGAAGAAAGGCAAGAATCTCAACTGACAAACCTAATAGGTACCTAATATTTGCATAAGGTTTTTGAAGATCTCTTTTATTTGAGGACCTGGGTGACTGAGCCCCATCTAGTCGACCGGCCCCACGTGTGCGCGTAGGGAACCAGTAAAAAAAATATGTCGCTCGGACCGCATCGGTCCGCGTGACGTATTTAAATGAAAATTTGAAAATGTATGGCTGGTGCTCCACGGGAAACTTTTTGTGTAAAATTGCGTTTTTGCTAGAAATACAACTATATAGTTAAACTTAAAAAGCAAAACCTTATCTAAATACAAAATTTTATCCAAATCGTTAGAGCCGTTTCCGAGATACGCAACATAATTTTTTATATACTCGTATAGTAGGTTCTATATCCTATATCGCAATCAAAACTCTCCACCAGTCGTACGTACCGTTGTACCGTTCTCCAACAGAGAAAGAAGACTATGGAATTAAGATGCTTCATGTTGTGGAGCATTCATCTATTGGGGCCGGTTTAAGCACAGTTAGTTAAGTCACGAGTTAACGTGCGAGTTCATGTTTTGGTAGTAATTTGCCTTGGAAGTAGTAAATGTACAAAAATAAACGTGCTTTATTTTTATGGTCATCATCTCAAGAATATCGCAGTCAACATCGATCGCTCCCATAGCTAGATAACCAGAAGACGCAGGTTCGAATCCTGTTGGCAGCAATTTTTGAGATGTGTATATTTATTTGTGGTACGGCCATATCTATATGATACGTAATCATATCCATACACTAAGATCACTTGTGTCCCAGGTGGCATGGACACATACAGATACACAACACAAACAACTAAGATCCGAGAACAAACTTTACACAACACACAAAACCTGCTCCGGCCGGGAATCGATCCCGGCCCGGGCCCATCGTCGTTTTACAGGCAGGGTAGTAACCAACTTAGCTAAGGAACCTTTCAACAATCGACCCAAGAATCGAGCTCAATACTATTTAGCCATCGTCCATTTTACTGCATCATCACTTTTCTACAGGTTAAATAAACGTGAATCGTTAAATCTATCAAATGTAAAAAATAAACTGAACTGGCTGTTTAACTATACATTATACCTAGGCACTTATTAATAAACGGTTAAACGGTTGAATAGTTAAACTATGTCTTTTCTAATTCGATTCAGTTCAAAATTGTTGAACAACAGAGACAAAACATTGTTGAACCGTTTAACGTTGTTTATTAATACAAGCCCAAGTGTAAATCGGGCTTTAGTTGTTTTATTTAGGGTTGCCATCACGCTAAGCCGTTTTAGTCATGTTTATGTAAATTTTATAATTTTCTCTCTCTACTTAACTACTTTGGTACTACGCCTCGAGGCGTTTTAAGATGTTTTTCGTGTTGAAGTTAAAGTTTAATAAGTTAGGAACGGGCTGAAAGTCGTTACAGCGTTTTAGGAGAAGATTAAGGTAACGCGGTTACGAAATTGTGGAGTTTTCAGCTGTAAATGCATTTTTGATTAATCTTTGAAGGAAAAAGAGATTGTAATTTACTCACATCTCAAAACCTCATCTTGGGTAAAATTATTTTAATTTATTTGTACAACAGTTTTAGATAGAAAAATTCATATAATTTCTCTTTTATATTACTAAGAAAAATTCATATCATTTCTCTTTTATATTACTATAGCTACTAGCTTATGCCCGCGGTTTTCACCCGGGTTCCCACAGGGACCGTGCATTCTTCCGAGATAAAAATTAGCCTATGTTACTCTCCGGTCCATAAACTATATCTATGCTAAAAATCACGTCGATCCGTTGCTCGGTTACTGCGTGAAAGAAGGACAAACCAACAAATCAACAAAACAAACACACATTAGCATTTATAATATTAGTAGGAAGTAGGATTCTATTCAGTCCCTCCTCCCCACGATACCTTAAGGAACGTTTTAATTTTCTTCATAGTATCAACACCTTTTCACTTAGGTCATCAGAGAATGTCGCACTTAAGATCCCTTCGCATGTCAGTTCCTCCTATTGATAAATCTTTTACCATTCAAGCTGTACGCCTGTGGAATGTCGTTGCTGGTCATTATTAGGCAAGCACCATCAATGTCTTACTCAAATTCCTTTTTAGAATTAAAAAATTTAACGCTTACAGATATCTACAAAGCTACGTCTTTTCATATTTTGCGGACTGGCAACATGTATTGCTAGCGTCTCCAATTTTCCCTCTGATTAACTTTTCTGGCACATTTGGGGTTACAGAACAGCCCAGCGTTCGTTGCCGTTGGATGTTAGATTTTGTGCCTGTTTGGTTTTATTTATCGGGTGGTTTTATTGGTATTCTTTTTTGCTGTCGATTGCTGTCAGTAATGTTAAGTTTTAGGAATCAGATATTGGTAAATCTCAAAATATTAATTTATTGGTACTTAATTATTTTTTTGCCAGTGTTTTGCGTTTGTTGTCTGTAGGATTATTATATTAAGATTGTAAATAGTGATTGTCAATCAGTTGAACGATTGATCATTTACAGAAGTGATCAAACGACTTCCAATTGTGCTTGAACCATTTTGAATAACAACAGCAAGAATCAGCCGATTGATAGTATGTTTAAATGTGCGATTGACAACTGACTGATTAGATCAATAATTTACTAAACATTGGCTCTTATTAATCAAAAGTGGTTTAGCTAAAGTATGTTTTGTCTATATATGTAAACGTGTTGCGAACGTGACCCAATTGCAATTGTTAGTTAAATACGTCGTGCACTAAAATTATGTCAATTTCAATCCTAAGTACTGCCAGACATTAAGGAACTGTAAGTCGAAATCTTCAAAACGTATGTACTAAAGGTTCTGAAACTTTCCTAGTTAGTTTAATTCCCTTGTGGAGCATCTCGGCTTTAAATCGCTTTGGGACAATTTATTTATTTTTAAAAAAGAAATAAGTAGAAGGTTCATGAAAAATAAAAGGAAGATTTAGGACTTTGTTTTACTTATCTCCTTTTCGTTAATAAAATAAAAGAAAAAGGTTTTATGTGCTTTTATAACGGTACTAGCTACTGCCAGCGGTTTCACCCGCGTGTTGATTTCCATAGGAACAGTGCATTTTCCGGAAGAAAAAGTAGCCGATGTTTTTTCCGGTCCATAATCTATATGTATGCCAACAATCACTTCGATCCGTTGCGTCGTTGCGTGAAAGAAGGACAAGCCAACTGACCAACAAACCTACAAACACGCTTTCGGATTTAGTATAGTACTGACGAATTATTATATAAAAAAATAAATGGTATGTATATTACGTGTATATGGATAACAGTTTATGGCTCGTTGATAGTGACGTCGCTCTCTGATTCGAGGTTCAATGGCGGTTGTATTTTTGGATCGGCGCTTAGACTCACTTCACTCACTTACCAAGTTTCTAAGTTTCATGAGAGCTCTCCTGGGCCCAAAGTAAATAAAAAAAAAATGATTTTATGTTTTGTAAGGCTAATTCTCTTCTCTCAGCCATCATCTGTATATTACGCCGGCCTTCTCTTAGAGACAGAGAGAGAGAGAGATACACACACACAGCGAGTATGAGTAATCCATCTCTGGTATGTCCGATTGAAAATCGCCCAAGTTCCCGCTCGACCATATATTAGTATATGATATTTATGTATCATCGTAATATATATATATATATTTGTATACTATTGGATAATGAGACAGAGTCGTTCGGCTGATGGTAAGAATAATGCTGGCCCATAACAATTATAGCAGTGCCACTCAGAACTTTAAAACACAAAGACCTGCGGGCACTGCATTGCGCTCGTTACACTGAGACATTAAGCATTATGTCTCATAAGCCCAGTGATTTCACTGACAAAATGGAGGTGTTAGGCCATTTTGGGGATAAAAGTCGTAGACCCACACAGACAACAAACCTCTCGTAGAAATGTTGATTTTTAGAACGTTGTATATATACAGAATGTTCTCAGACGCGACCGGAATTAGAAAGAATCCTTGAATTATTACATCGTCTGCTTCCCGACAAGTAATTTATTGTTCCTCTGTTTTATTTATTGGTATTTTTTCGGTGAAAGGGTTCCGCCTTCCTCTGTCGGACCTTCGTCGGGTACGCTTGAGTTATGATTGGTTGGTGATCCTTTATAGGTATGGTCATCTGTTCATACATTAGTTCCTCTATTGGATCGTATGAGTGGAGTAGATTTTGTCTTGACCCTCGGTCTATGAAATTTACGATAGTAAGTATACTTACTTATTTAGCAGTGAATTGAGTGGTGCTGGCTGGACTGCGAGAGGATTTCGGTTTTGTAGTCCTAGGTAGTGTCAATTAATTTCAGAAATGAGACAACTTGATTTCAATAATCGACACACGTGTATTTTCAATGACAGTTTAATGAGGACTGCTGTCCTTCATTTTATCGAATTTTATCGATCGAAAAGATCCGTACTTGCGCTGCAGCTCTCACGGCACCCGTGGGAAGAGATGCGGTGGTACTATTATTATCCGGGATCACACGGTCAGTTTTAATAGTCACCTCGAAAAGAAAGTAAAGTGCACTTGACTGAGTATTCGACAATAGACATTGTGTACCTACTCACAAGACTGTGATAAAACAGAAATAGCTTCATAAATCATTGACGCAAGAGATCGTTAGATTAAATAAAAATAAGAACGTTATGAGCAATAAAAAGTTTAGGAAGTTGTTTTTATGTACGACACAATAGAAATATCGTATTCTTTTGTTGGCAAGAAGGCACACGCGAATACATGACGTGCGTGACGACCACTTGACTACAGTCTCCACGCATATAGTGCATCTTTTATACAAATAAATAAAATTGAAGTGTCTGTTTGTAATATCAAAATAACAGCTTTTTACTTAATGCATATGAAAGTATATACGGTACCTATGCCAAAACAAACATATTTAAAATTTTTGTCAGTCTGTCTGTCTGTTTGTTCCGGGTAATCTCCGTAACGGCTGGACCAATTTTGACGGGGCTTTCACTGACAGATAGCTGATGTTACAAGGAGTAACTTAGGCTTAGGAAAATAATAAGGGCTCCGCGCAAAAAAATAAAACCCATGAAATCCAATATCTCCACGTGGGTGAAACCGCGGGCAGCAGCTAGTAAATAACATGTTCCGTGTGCCACCATTGATAACCTACAAGAAATCGGAGGTGATTCTTAAGTCGACCCGTTAATTGTTTTACTAGCTTCTGCCCGCGGTTTCAGCCGCATTCCCTACCGTGCATTTTTCCGGGATAAAAAATCTATGTTATTCTACGGTCCATAAACTATATCTATGTCAAAAACCACGTCGATACGTTGCTATGTGAAAGAAGGACAAACCAACATACATAAAAACGCACTTTCGCATTTTTTTAAATGTTATTTCTTAACGAGACGAGCTGGTCGTTTGCATGATGGTAAGCATAACCCCGGCCCATAACAATTGCAGTGCCACCTTCGACCGCATCGTCCAATAACATCAGGCGAGATTGCGGTCAAAATCGAATATAGAAAAAATTTAGGTACGTACAAACGTGGCTGTACTTCTTCCGTCGGAATTCTCAGGAATCCTTGAAAATTCTAGGGAAGACGGGCGAATAGTTCTTTGAGTTAGTATGTAAAACAATGTACCTACATAAATTTAATTATGCATGTAATGTGCACAAATTCTATTGTGACGATTTCCCGCGGCGATGTGAATTAAGCCTAAGCCTTTCTCAAGCATTTTGTACTTACAGAAATTCCCCAACTACGAACTACCATAAATTGATCACAATCCTGTCAGATTTCTTATTACCAAACTAAACACGCTTCGTTCCCTTGAACTAATTCACAACGAAAAAGGAACAACTTATTTGGGAATTGTATTCTTTTCTGCGGAGATTTAGACATTTGTTTTATTTTGACTAGAACTACACTCTCTTGAGGTTTGAAGGAGGACTCGTTTGAATTATTTAACATGTAGAATAGAAATATAAATGTAAAGAAGTTAAGGAACTGGGATTTGTAGGAGACGTACAAATCGGGATAGCTAAGGGTCTATCTAGACTCTAGAATTCTAAAAACGAATATAATTTAAAAGTTTACACGATTTAACAGGAGATAGGACTAACTGCATTTCGAATATCACGAAATCCGCGCTTGACGCAAAAGCGTTGTTATTCTGACAAGCAAACGTACGTTTGCATAAGCGTCTACGCTGCCCCTAATGCGCAAAAGCATTACTGTGTTCCGGTTTGATGCGCTAAATAGTCACTGAAATTAATTAGCCTTATGAGGCTAAAGTCTCAAGAGTAACGAGCACAATGTAGTGCCACGCAGGCCTTTGTGATTCAAAGTTCTAAGTGGCACTGCAATTATGCTAAGCATCAGGCAAACGACCAGCTTTTCTCGTTATCCAGTAATATAAAAAAATGCATGACATAGCTTGTTTTTGTGTAAAGGTTTACGCTACTTATCTGATATTACGTTCGTGGTGTAATTTTCTCATTTATGGGATGGCTCTGCCAAGTACAAGCTTGACGCCTTAGAGTCTATTGAAAGATGAGCCAAAAAGCTTACAGTAGAAGAAGCATTGGCCGCGGTTATATTTCAAATTTTCAACCAACGTCGCCAATTTATCTGTATTTTACAAGACATATTTTTATGCAAATTGCGAACAGTGTGGCAGTATTAAAGATGTTCATTTGTTTATAGAATGTGTCAAAGATGCCAGAGAACGGAAGGAGTTTTTTTAATTATTTTTGGTAACGAGACGAGCTGGTCGTTTGCCTGATGGTAAGCATAACGCTGGCCCATAACAATTGCAGTGCCACTCGGAACTTTGAAACATAAAGGCCTGCGCGGCACTGCAGTGCGCTCGTTACCCTGAGACATTAGGTATTAAGTCTCATAAGCCCAGTAATTTCATTGGCTACTCTGCTCATCAAACCGGAACACAGTAATGCTTGAACATTACTGCTAATGGAGAAATTAAATTTCCTTCGCACACATATTGTCTTGTTTACATTACTAAATTGTGATTTAGTAATTTTGTAAATGTTAAAATCAATTTAAGTAGGTACACAGCTGTAGTTTGAATTGGTGTGTTATCCCGAAAGTATATCAATCTACTGCTGGAGGTCAGCAACATTTGTTTTACGAGTTTTTGAAATTCAAATGCTTTAAAGGAAAGACGTTTAAAGTTTACGTCAAAATTCTACTAGAGAACTTCCGGGCAGCCCTAGATCAGCCGTTTCGCTTGAACTATAATATGTTAAACTTTCTTAATACATTTCAATAATGATATTGATTAGAAGAGAAAACACTTGAAACAATTCCAGAGAATGCCGCGCACTTCACGTTTGAAGTTGAATTAATTTTTTTGTATGGTAATTTAGAATGACGTATTTCAAAGGGCGGTTCTCACAACGTGTCGACAACCATAGCTCTAGTCATCCCCTTCCGGGACAACGTACCTACGTACGTACGTGAGTTCGTACCTTGAGTTGGTACCTATGTGATCGTTGGAGGTACATTTTTTATTTAACTTTGTCATAAATTAATGTTTGCTAAGCGAAATCGTTTCCATTGTACATAAAAAAGCAAAGCGTGAAAATATTCAACCTCAAATAAAAACTATTCAGAAAAATTCCAAACAGTGATGTAGACTATTAAAAGTTGGCCCATAAAAATGAAATACCGTTAAAGTGGCTGCACATTAATACTGAATACCTAAACTTCCAAATTCTAGTCCGTAAAAAACAGACTTTTGTAAAGTTTAACAACAATCGTTAGGGTATACCCATACCGAAAAATAATGAAGGGTATAAACCCACTCGAGACAAGAACTTTAACTTTAATTTTAGTAACGGGATGTTTACCATTTATTTTATCGTGAACATGGCGCTTGCGACAGTGCCGAATTATCGAGTGCTCAAAACAAATAAAATACATGCTAAATAACCCGTTACTAAAGTTCATTCTAAAAAAAAAACTTATAAATGACGCTTTGAAACACACACAACACATAAACACAGCTTATTAAATTAAAGCCGTAGTAAACGCGAAAGTGTTTTTGTAGGTTTGAAGGTTGTCCTTCTTTCACGCAGCAACGGCGCAATAGATCGATGTGATTTTTTGTATAGATATAGTTAGTGGACCGGAGAGTAACATAGATTATCCCGGAAAATGCACTGTTTCTGTGGGAATCGCCACGCGGGTGAAGCCGCGGGCAGAAGATATAGTCTACACAAAAAAAAATTGAAGTGTCTGTTTGTAATATCGAAATAACAGATTTTTACTAAATGCATATGCAAAAGTATATATACGATACCAATATCAAAACAACCGTTTTTAAATATTTTGTCTGTCTGTCTGTCTGTTTGTTCCGGGTAATCTCTGAAACGGCTGGACCGATTTTGACGTGATTTTCACTGGCAGATAGCTGATATTACAAGGAGTAACTTAGGCTACGTGGGAGAAGCCGCAGGGTACATCTAGTTTAAAATATTTATGCAAAATGTATAACATAGTGGTAGAGCATTTTGTAGTCCTTACTTGGTTAGGTTATATGTCTATTACCATGAAGTCGATTGTCGCCAAACACTTGTCAATATTTTCCGGAATAAAATAATATTAAAATTATAAAAACCTCCAACAAAAAGAGCTGGTGGTCTTCCATCGGCTAAACTAGAGCTAAGAACAATCTTGTTAAAGTTAAAGTTAGTATACATCTAAAACAAAAAAAAAACAAACAAAAAATAGATAAAATCGGTTCGTCCGTTTGGGAGCCACGAAACCATTATGCCACAGACAGATACACAAACAGACACGTTAAACATAACGCCCCTTTGTTTGCGTCTGGAGTTAGATCGGTTGACAGGGAAAAAAGGTTATAATGTGATTGGAAATGTAGGGCTAAACTAATCCGTACTTTTATAAACGTGAAAACGTGTTTGTTGTTTTGTTCTTTCACACGGCGACGAACGGAGTAACAGATCATGGTGATTTTTTGCCTACAGATAGTTTATGGACCAAAGAGTAAGTAACATAGGTCTTTTAATACCGGAAAATACACTGTTCCTATGGGAATCTACACGCGGGCACAGAATAGATAATAGTACAAGTACGCGGGTAAAATCGCTATTTTACCCGCTAAAAAAACCCGCTGGTTTTTTTTATTTTAAACAATGAAATTCATAAAATAAACTATACGAACCATTCTTCTATTCCCAAAATGCTGGCAGCATTGCCACGTTGAATGGCAATGCTATTAGTCTCTGAGCCAAGTACAGGCCAGCATTTTAGTCACGTGTTGCTCGACTAAGCGTTCCGACAGATCTTTGAAAATTGTATCCGCTCCTCGTCCCCATCGGTCCACTAGCGTTTTAACCACAGATTATTTAGCCTGTTGATAGCTCATAAACACAATTCCTCATACAAACATATCTCACCGGCGCGGGCAGGGGGCGAGGTAATATTCTATGCTTGCAATTGGCCGATCATTTGGATGACGTAATTTAGTGATGTGGTACGACTACTACTGAACAGAATAATATCGATAAAATTGAATAGGTAGTAATTAGCATCGCATTCTTGATTCCCTGACATATACGATTAATAATAAATTATTATATGGAAAACCTAGACAATACATACTTACTTTATAAATTAATCTATAATACTACTTATAATAAAACTCCAGGTCACATTTTTTTTGGATGGCACTCCTATCTATACTGAAGCCAAAACTGTATTTTTATTTTTGTCTGTCTGTCTGTATTTTGGCCACGCATCACGTCGAAGCTACTGAATGGATTCCATGACTTGCGATGCATGGAACCAATTCTCTTTTTGAGTCGCTTCTATCCACTTTTCCTTTATTTCTGGGATGTCTGGAAATCTAACAACAAAAAGCAGAAATACTTTAAAAAAACCGGGAACCTACTTCGATGAAAATATCGCGATATATGAAAATTCAAGTACCATTTTTTCATCTTTAGATGTTCTTCCATAAAATGTATATGGGACCACCTTGAGATGATACACTTTCAAACAACAAAAATAATTTTCAAAAGCGGTCCACAATTGACGGAGAAATCAGTTAAAATACTTAAAAAAATACATACAGTCGAACATTTAACCTCCTCCTCTTTTTTCGAAGTCGGTTAACAAATCCAAACGAAAGGTTATTATTTTTCCAAAATAATTAATAATAATTATTAATTGTAAAGTATACATTGAATATCGACAAGTTATAAGTCTGCACTCGTACTCGCAGTGGCGAGTAGTGCATTTAAATATGTCGTTTTCGCATGAGGGGAAGTTGTATCATTAGTCAACAGGATTTATAGTCTTTGGTTTTAACCCCAAAAGGCTCAAATATTTATCCACTATCAAGAGAAATATACTTGCGCCTTTTGAGGCTTTTTGCTGACTCAGCCACCGCACCAACCTTATTTTGCTTGTATTTCTATAAATCGCCACCTATTCGAGAGCAGGCGAGACGTCATCGTCAGTGCAAAACGTGAATCACTGAATTTCCAAGCTACTTACTTATAAGTGAAGTGGCCTCGTGGGGTTTTACCCCTAAAGGGGCCGAGAAAACAGCCAAAAGATTTGGAGGGCTCGTCCCGACTTGAAGTAATTGATTTAGTTCTGATATTTATGAACCTGCCGTCGATAAACGGAAAGTTTGAAGATGCAAATGATAGCCTGGCGAGGCATCGTTGTTATATTAAGTGGATTTGAAATTGATTTTGGTTTGTATTTGATATGATAGTATAGATTTTATTGCTTACTTAATTGATAATTTGGCGTGCTTTTATATGTCATTGGAGGCATTCGCAGACCTTCTATCAAAGAAGAAAAAAAGCAAGTAAAGCAACTAATATTATAATTAAAGTTTGGTGGTTTGTATTTTTCACGCAAGTAATGTAGCAACGGATCAACGTATTTTTTTTGCATACATATAGTTTATAGGCAAGTGACATAGGCCATCTATTATCAACCAACTAACCGAGCTCTCCAACTACAACGATTAGTGATTTTTTTTCTTAACTTATATACCCTAGTTTGACGGTTAGCTACATTTTCCGGAAGTGGGAAACGGTTATCGTATGGTTTCAATGGTTTACACGGTTTCTGTGGGAATCTATACGCAGGTGAAATCGCGGGAAGCAGTTAGTCATGTATAAGGGATTAGAATGAAAGTCTGCGCGTGTATTGTAACAAGAGTATTGGAAAGTGCGTATAGTTGTTGACACTGCTTCTAAACACTGTATTTTACTAAGAAATCAAATATTTTTTGTATTCCGTACGTGCCGTGTCCCAGATCACTACTCGACGACTATATCTACCGACATTCTAAAAAAAATAATATTCATAATTTTCTACGCGCACCTTCCAAATTCAATTTTATTTCAAAATCAAAAAACTGCCAACAGATGGCGTTAGACGTTCAAAACGTAAGGCTAACTTAACAAAAAAAAAACAAAACAGATATTATGCAATTACACCATACATAAAATCAAAATAATGTAAAAGAAAACAACAAAATACATTTTTCATAAAAACTGTGACGTGCGTCGCCTACAATCCGCCCCCATAGTGCTGAACTGAGCTGACTAAAGCAAAATCAAAAAGTAGAACAAGTTCAGATCAGCACTAACATTCCGATGGTGCAAGTAAGGCGACGCGCGTAACCGGGCGTCTCACCACACCGGTGCGTGTGCGCACGTCCACCATTCTGATGCGACCATCATCACCAGCATGAGTCGCACTCACTACTCCGTGGCGCCAGGATCCACGATCTAAATTAGGCTCCATCAACAAAACGAAGTCTCCATCTCGCAACGATCTCTGCTCTTTATTCCATTTATATCTAGGTAACAAAGTAGGTAAATACTCTTTTAACCAACGTGTCCAAAACATATCGGTTAAACGTTGAGCTATGCGCCATTGTTTACGCGAGCAAATATCAGAGTTATCATAAATACCTAAGGCTGGACCGTTGGACGACGAACCTATCAAAAAATGATTGGGTGTTAGGGCTTCCGGATAACTAGGATCGCAAGAAACGTAGGTTATAGGACGACTATTTACTAGCGCTTCTACTTCGACTATAAAAGTATATAACGTCTCGGGATGTGGAGCGCGTTCTTTGAGTACGACTTTCAAGGCCGTTTTTACCGTTCGTATCATACGTTCCCAGGCGCCTCCCATCTCTGGAGCGCCGGGAGGTATGAACCTCCACTCGATACCTCTTACCGTGCCGTCTTCGTGGAGTTTACTCCTCTCTAGTTCCATCAAGCTGCGTTTTAACTCGTTATCGGCTCCACGAAGGTTAGTGCCGTTATCCGAGTAAATAACGCTAGGGGTGCCTCGTCGAGCTATCAAACGCCTCAGGGCCATAATAGCCGAATCAGTGCTCAAACTTTCCGTCAGTTCGAGATGAATCGCACGTATAGTCAAACACGTAAAGAGAACACCGTATCTCTTTTGTCTCCTTCGGCCAATGGTGACTTCCATGGGACCAAAGAAGTCTACACCTGTAAAAGTGAAAGGTCGGCGATTGTGCTGCAAACGAGCAGCAGGCAGGTCAGCCATGCGCTGCGGCTGCGGTGCCGCGCGGCGGTGCTGACAGAATAAACAACGTGAAGCTACGGCGCGTACTGTCGGCCTTAGTTTTATAATCCAGTAACGTTGCCGTAATTCATTTACGACCAGTTCGTGCGCACCATGAAGCGCTTTCCTGTGGTAGTGTTCTACCAGCAGTCGTGTCATCTTGTGGTGACCGTCGAGTATCGCGGGTCTCATTGCTGACTGCTCAACACATTGAGCTTTATCAATACGACCTTGAACACGTAAAATACCTTCGCGGTCAATATAGGGCGTTAAAGTTAACAAGCGACTAGTAGACAAAAGGGACTTGTTTTGTTTTAACTGCTCAATATCTTTAGCAAACGAGTCTTGTTGACACTTTTTTAGCAGTAGTTTTTCTGCTTCACATAATAATTCAATATTAAGTTGTGCGTCAATACGTCGACATCGTTTTAAAAACAATAAAACTCGAGCGGTAACTCGTACGAGTTTTAACCAAGACGAAAAGTTGTCCTCATTAGGTAAGGAGTGCTCAATGACGTGTGACGTCAACACATTAATACTCCTTGTTTCGCAGACTGCGTCTTCTGATGTCTTGGTGGACTTAAGATCCTTAGGCCAAGTATCTTCAGGCTGCCGTAAGAATCTAGGTCCTTGAAACCAGACACTGTCATATACAAGCGGTGGCGAGTCTTCTTTGGTAGCTATATCAGCGACATTTAGCTTGGTCTGTACATATCGCCACTCTGACGTAACCGTTAGCTCGTCAATCTCGCCAAGGCGATGAGCCACAAACGTCTTATAACTCCTGGGGTCACTACGTATCCATTGCAGGACCGTGTGTGAGTCAGTCCAAAAGTACCGCTTGTCAGGCTTTAAATCTTTATGTTCGCGTTGTAAAGTATTAGCTAGACGTGAAGCTATCAAGGCACCTTGTAGTTCTAGCCTAGGAACTGACACAGGGCGGAGTGGAGTAACTCTGCTCTTCGCGGCTGCAAAACATACAAGCACGTTCCCGTCCCGTCGGGTAAAACGCCAAAATATTATCGCGGCATAGCATTTAATAGACGCGTCACAAAAAATATGCATCTGCACATTTATAAACGAGTTCGTGTCGTCAGTACCTACAATAGCTGGGTAGCACTGAGACCAAGTACCAGCATTTAAATACCAACGAGGTATTCGTAACAATTCTAATTGTTTAAGTTCATCGAGCCATTTTATCCACTTCAAGTGCTCGGCAGGTTGAATCTGGCACTTCCAGTCAACATTAGACCTATGTACATCTTGTAAAATAATTTTACTTTTTATTAAAAACGGTGATAAAAAACCATGAATATCATATATTGACATAATAATGCTAAGCATTTTAGCTTTCGTCGGTGGTACAGTTCCGTCTAAAATATCTATCGGAATACGAATCAAATTAATTTTAAAACCAAATGAGTCATCAGCGGGATGCCAAATTAAACCTAAAGTGCGCTCAGTCGTATTGTTTACACCGTCTTTGAACTGCACGGCCGTGTGCGCTAGCGCATCCGTAGGTATTGAGTCCAACACCTGTTTACTGTTGCTCGACCAACCTCTAATCTCGAACCCACCTTTTTTATGAATTGTGGTTATATCCTGCACTAATTTAATAGCTGTAATTTCGTCACAAGTTGAGTACAAGCAGTCATCAACATAATGATTATTTATAATTACGTTGACCGCTTCAGAACTATAATCTTCGTATTTAAGCGCATTCTTATTTTTTATATACTGAGCGATGAAGGGCGAGCATGTTGCACCGAATATTAAACTTTGCATTGCACAAATTTTAACTGGGCTATCTGGAGACTCTTGCCACAAGAATCTGAGCACATGCTGGTCTTCCGAACGCACCTTGACCCGCAAAAACATATCGCGAATGTCACCTATAATAACAATCGGATTTTCGCGAAATCTAAACATAATTCCTAACAACGAATTATATAAGTCGGGTCCAGTCAACAAATAATCATTTAAACACACGTTATTAACTTTCGCCGCCGCATCATAAACCAACCTTAATTTACCAGGTTTATTGGGGTTCTGAACCCCAAAATGTGGGAGGTACCAAACATGATCGGCTGAGAGTAGTTCATGAGATTTTAGTTCTCGAGCGTAACCATTATCAAATAACTTAGATATTTCAAGTTTATATCTATCTGCGTA
The DNA here is from genome assembly GCA_907269065.1 of Crocallis elinguaria. NCBI lineage: Eukaryota > Metazoa > Arthropoda > Insecta > Lepidoptera > Geometridae > Crocallis > Crocallis elinguaria. The sequence continues at coordinate 21,514,122 of OU026065.1, forward strand.
ATCGTTATCTTTACGAAACTTACGTAACAATAACTGTTGACGTGAACGGGCATTAAAATAAGAGTCGGGCATATCAAAACAGTCTTTTTTAAATGGTAAACCAACTTCCCATTGTGTACCTATCTGACGTGAAGTTTTATCTAAAATATCAATAGCTCTGGCGTGATCTTTATTCTCACGGCATAAGGTTGAGATTCCTACAGAATCAAGCTCAAACGAATTTTTAATTAGGTCATTAAGTTCACTAAATTCATGCATATGATCAAAACTGTAAGAAGAGCGAGCGAGATGGAAAACATTAAGTTCACTTACCGAGGAGTGTGAACCTTTGTGGTAGCCATGAATAGTCCATCCCAGTCTACAGCGTGATGCATACAGTGTGTCCCTGTCTCCATGTACAATCTCAAGTGGCGCTATAAGAAAATAATTATCTTCGCCTAACAATATACGGGGCACTACATTGTGTGCGCAAATCATAGGTTTTATATGAGCTAAGTGGGCACAGTCAACTTTATTTACAACCGACATGTTTTGAGCACATAATTTTAATTTATCACATTTACGTAAATTAATATCGTAAAAAGCATTGTCCTGTCCAGATATTTGTACTGTCACTTTAGGCACTTTCGATTGAAAAACTTCTAAACCGAACGCGTCAGTAAACTTTATAGCACTCGGGTTCTCACACTTTAAACCTAAACTTTCTGCTAAGTCCGAGTCTATCATAGATACCGCAGCTCCTTCATCCAACAGTGCGTAGGTACTCACTACGCCATTAGGGCCGCGTAATTTTACGGCGATGACCTTGAGCAGGGTAAATTCTTCCGTCGTCGTCGTACTCGACGGGTCATTATCGCGAGCGACATGCGTTATCGATGCATCGGGCGCAGGTAACGCTCGTTCCGGGCCATCTTGGCTTATCATATCAGCTGATTGTGACGTCACAGTTGGCGCCGTAGGTCTCGTCCAGTGCAGTAAGCGGTGGTGAGACATACCGCAGTTATCGACGTCGCATACAGGCGCAGGGCATATGGTACTATTGTGTTGTGTTGTAGATAAACAACAATAGCATAACTTCAGCGTTTTGATAAATTTCCATTTATCTCTTCGCATCGCACGTTTGAATATGCGACACTCGGGCAATATATGAACGCCTTTCTTACAATATAAGCAGTTTTTATCATTAGCGACCACAGCAGTAAAAACAGAGCGATGTCGAAACTTATCATCAGTTCGCTTGGTTCCTGGGTCGATTGGCTTCTTATATTCTCGCAGCTGAGTGCATCCAACCACAGATAACATCTCAGCTTCAGTCTTCAAAAATGTAGCTAGTAACTCCAGCTTCGATTTGCCATCACGTAAACGACTATAGGCAAAATCTGTCCATTTAGCCATCAGAGTGCTCGGCATTTTTGATACAACGGCTGCAGCGAGCTCAGGGCTTCGAAGGTAGTCATGCTGTTCTAGTGCGCGTATTGTTGCCACGCAGTTGTTGACCTTAACAGCAAAGTAAGACAACTCTGGTTGATAATAGTTAGGTAACGATGGTAACTTTTTCAACTGCATCGTTATATTCTGAATAATAATATCAGCTCGACCAAATCTCAGTTCAAGAGCTTCTATCACAGCTGCCGGTGGAGTATTGCCGATCAGCAGGTCAGTAACAGCTTCTTTGGCCTCACCTCGCAACGCTCGGCGGAGCCTACACAGATTCTCAGGGTCACTGAACCTGCACACACGAGATGAGTCATCATATGCATTTTTAAAATGTAGCCACTCGATACAGTCACCACTAAATAAGGGCAGTTCGCGCGGTGTGGCGAGTCGGCTGAGCAGACGGTCTTCTTGGTGCGTTGCGGTCTGCTTCATCATATCCCTCAACGTATGGGCTAGTTGATTGATATTGTCATTTTGGGGCTGAAAAGGTGAACAGTTACGGTCCAGCCACTTATCCACATTATTATGTGTCCGTTCGTCTGGTAATGATATGGAACAGGTCGTGCCATGGTCATCATCAGCAGCGGCACTGGCGTCGACGTGGCTTGCATCGGCGTCGACTTGAGCCAGGTCTGCTTCTAGCTTCTTGGCTATTAAATCCATGTGAATTTTGGCTGTTGCTTCGGCAGCTTGCAGCTCAAGCTGTTTACGTCGTGCTACCGAAGATGCTGTAGATTTCTTAGTACATACGGTTGTTTTCGTGGCACAAGTCGATTGCTGCACGGTGCCGCGTGGCGATAATTTGCACGGCACTGGCGTCGCAGTGTATTCTTCCCGTGACCTTGTGGGACAATCGCTGCCATGGGAAAAACTATATTTGTTCAACTTCATAGGTGCACAATCCAATTTATTTTGTAGTTCTTTTTGTTTACGTCGCGTCAGAACTCCCGTTTGTGGCGTTTCCGCCATCACTCGATGTTTCACTGTTCAATAATTATCCGAGCTCGAAGACCAGATTATAAGGGATTAGAATGAAAGTCTGCGCGTGTATTGTAACAAGAGTATTGGAAAGTGCGTATAGTTGTTGACACTGCTTCTAAACACTGTATTTTACTAAGAAATCAAATATTTTTTGTATTCCGTACGTGCCGTGTCCCAGATCACTACTCGACGACTATATCTACCGACATTCTAAAAAAAATAATATTCATAATTTTCTACGCGCACCTTCCAAATTCATTTTAATTTCAAAATCAAAAAACTGCCAACAGATGGCGTTAGACGTTCAAAACGTAAGGCTAACTTAACAAAAAAAAAACAAAACAGATATTATGCAATTACACCATACATAAAATCAAAATAATGTAAAAGAAAACAACAAAATACATTTTTCATAAAAACTGTGACGTGCGTCGCCTACAGTCATGTATATTTTGCTTCAAAACACAACCCGTAAGATTCAGAGATTTAAACATTACCATTACATTACCATTACATTACCATTACCATTGCATTACCTAAATGTGAAGTTTAGGTCCTAAATTTAATTTAATAATGGTATTATTATTATTATTCTTTTCTTTATTTCTATTTGATCTGTGTTTTGCATTATTGCATAACATTATTTGTAATTTGTGTATGGGTTTATTGCCTGCAATAAAGAATTTTTATTTTATTTATTTTTTTTATTTTAAGCGTGGACTCGTGTTTCCATATATGTCAAAATTCTATACAGTTTTGACATATGGAAGCAAAAGTACATGCTCAGACTCGTCTCTGAATCTTATTAGCTTGATGCCAGTCTACAGCACTAAAGTCAAAGATAAAACTTATATATAGGCAACGCTTCAACTAAGCCTTGACTTAAACGCCAACTTCCTCTGCACCAACCAGCAGTAACTTTGCGGATATTTCACCATTGTCTTTATAGACTTATGTCGCCGTACGACGTGTTTATGCACGAATGAAGTATTTTACATCTACGTACACAACGTACGTTTAAGTATGATAGAACTCCTACCCAGAGCATCGTTTCATCATCATCATCATCATCAGCCTATTGCGCTTCCACTGCTGTGATAGAGGCATTCTCTTAGAGACAGAGAGAGGGGGGGTCCAATGCGGCTTGGTGGACCAATCACCATGCCCTCAAATTTTGTGTTTCTTGAGAATGCGGGCTTCCTTACGATGTTTTCCTTCACCGTTTTTAGAGCAAGTTTGATAAAGCGAGTATGTGTTTCCCTCGATCGATATAACTTTCTTTTTTTCCCAGTCACCTGAAATAAATTTCTTCTAGGCGAGCCTACTCCACCTTCGTCTAGGTCAGCCATAAATATAAAAAATACTGCTGACTGGTACTTGCTTAAACAGTTTGTGAGAAAAACTAGCCAAGCCGTCACAACTAATACCTACTCGCAGCATTAATTCACGACGCTCTCATACGAGTAATTTCACGTTGTCAATAAAGTAGCACAAACATGAAGTTTTATAAAATCGATAACAAAGGCCGCCAATAGCTGAATATTGTCCTTGTTACAATGTATGTATAAACTGGTACAGTCGGCTGCAATAATGTGTATACATTTTAAAAGGTATGTAACAAAACGATTTTGGGAAAATATGTGTTCTGAGTTTCGACTTGTATTATTCTATGGTTACGTTTTCATTTCTTTTCATAATTATTACGCACTTAAGGCGCTCCTTATGATATACATCTTTTGTATTGAAATAAGGCTAAAAATGGCGCGGACGATGCGTTTGCTTTTATTCGAAGATTATTTCGTAGTTTTTATTTAATTAAGAAAGGGAGATAAAGGCTTAGAGCATTAAATTTTGCTTTAAAAAAATATTTTAGTTGACGAAAGAAATTTTTCGGTGCCTTTTTTGTAATTTTTTACAAGATTCTTTATAATACTTTATAGATAAGCCTTTTCTATAAATCCTTGGCTACACTACTGTTTTTTGCTCGTAATATTTATGAAAACGGAGATTTGTGCAACGAAAAAAACAGGACTTTTCGGACGTTTTGGTTTAGCCCCGCCTTAATTATGAAACGTAATTCAATAGGAACCTACAATTATTTTTGTAAAAAAATTTTATACTATTTGATAACGAGACGAGCTGGTCGTTTATCTGATGGTAAGCATAACGCTAGCTCATAACAAGGGGTTAGGTAAGTAATACATGTATTTTAAAATCTGAAAGTCCATATATTACTGCAGCCGACAGTACATGCCAGCCGAACCACTTCCTCTATCATTACAGCTGCACTTCCCATTGCTTTTCGACATGCGACTTGTTAAAGAACACGTTTCACCAGTTGTGACAAGTAACATAACTTGTGATAAGATAGAGGCTCCTTATAACTTATGTCCTCCTAGTAGGTACTTTCTTATCTTTGAATGTGCCAAGTTTTTTTCATTAAGTAGGTTTATGATTACTGGGCTTATGAAACGTAATACCTAATGTCTGAGCGTATAAGGAGAGCACTGCAGTGCCACGCTGGCCGTTGTGTTTCAAAGGTGTAAGTGGCACTGCAATTGTTATAAGCCGGCGTTATGCTTACCATCAGCCAAACCAGCGGCTCGTCTCGTTATCAAATAGAATTAAAAAAAGGTAATTTGTGTACTAGCAGAAGTACCTTCTGAAGGGTACAAGCTCACGAAAGAAACCATTTTGCCCGTTTGAAATAAAAACGTAGCATTTCTTTCATACCAGTCAAAGATCACCCAAACTCAACATTTAGCAGAAGCGAACACACAACAATCCAAATATTTACCTACACACCGGGTAAACATTTCAATTAAGTGCATTAATTTATCATCAGATAAAAAAATTAGCAGAGCTCGCGCGATATTCCAGCAATAAAAACAATTGTACGTTTGCAAGGTATGCCCGCAATGAAAACAATGGACGCATGTCGGTCACTTGGCCAATCTGTTTTCGCGCGAATATTTTAAGACATTTCTCTCTGACTGTGATTAAATACGCGATTATTCGTGAAGGTAATGGAGCTTTTGTTTTATTTAGTTCTTAATGTCTTAATAAAGAAAGTGTTTCTTTGTTGCGGTCCATATTTGATTACAAAGTTGTTGAATTCATTTATTTACACGACTGCACAAAAAAGGAGTGTATATGTGTTTAGGTTCATGTATGTATGTGAGTTACTTCCACCATGACTTGTAAATGTCTGAACAGATTTGGATGTATGTGGTATCGTTAGAATCCTTACATCATTCCGAGTAACACTGGCTAGGGCAGTCGTGTTTTTTTATATAACTTTTGTGAACATGAACCCTAAAAACATTAAAATCCTTTTTGGTGCAGTCATGTAAAAACCCGAGAAGCAACTTTATGCTCACCATATAAAGTTCGCCCGACCGAGGTTCGAAACAAGCACCCCTCTCAGTTTAGTACCAACTCAGCAGTGGAGCCGTCATTATAACAACCTAAGAGTTTTCCATAGTTGAATCGTAATTGTTAACCTTCCGCCTGACCTTCAAACTTTTTATTCCCCTCCCGATGGATAATTTAAACAAACTTCAATTAAACTGTTAAAAAGTTTTTATAGCACAAATTCAGTGTTTCAACTGTCAATAAAGTAGGTAGTAAAGTTAGCTCGCGAGTTGAGACAAAGTTAAATTACGGGCGTTAAGTGTCCGCTAAGAGTTTGTCCAGATGAGGCGTTTCAAACGAGCCGTGCGTTCGGATACGAATTATTTCGAGCAGCCACGCGATTGCACATGGACGGTATTTGTAAGCTTCTAGTATCTCACAATTGCGCGATCGGCCACGCGCAGCTATATAATTCATGATTGATGGTTATGCATCAATCACGGACCACGAGCAAGCCATGGAAAAACCACGATAACCGTCGCTTCTACGACCACTACCTACTCAAAAAAATAGTTTCACAGCCACTGCGTGTTCAGTACAAGAGCCGAAATTCTCAAAAGATTTCTTGAAATATTTGTAATCCAACTTAATAATATTATAAATGAAAGTGTGTTTGTTGGTTTGTTGATTTGTCCTTCTTTCACGCAGCAACGGAGCAACGGATCAACGTGATTTTTGGCCTAGATATAGTTTATGGACCGGAGAGTAACATAGGCTACTTTTTATCCCGGAAAAATGCATGGTTCCTGTGGGAACGCGGGTGAAAACCGCGGGCAGAAGCTAGTTTACAATAAACAGATGAGTTACGAGTTTGAATTTACCCCTCTTTCATTACGTAATGTTTCGGAAAGAAAGAAATCCATAATGTGTTAGACATCGTAGTCAGTGATCTGCTGATATAAAGGTCGGGTAATCTTTAATTAGTAAGGTGAATCCACATTTGCTTGATTTTGCTCGGTCGATCGATCGCTTTATCCTCTCCCTCCGACTGTTTAGCTAAGTTTAGACTACGACAGAAATTGCGACACAGACGTCTTTACTGTCCACAGGAGATACTTGGTCACAAAGTGTTCACACAGCCACTGTACCGACACAATTTTTTTTAAATGTTTTTTTGGTACCGAGACGTGCTGGTCGTTTGCCTGATGGTAAGCATAACGCCGGCCCATAACAATTGCAGTGCCATCCATAACTTTGAAACACAAAGGCTTGCGCGGCACTGCAGTGCGCTCGTTACCCTGTGACATCCGGTATTATGTCTCATAAGCCCAGTAATTTCATTGGTTACTCTGCTCATGAAACCGGAACACAGTAATGCTTGCACACTACTGCTTGGCGGCAGACTTCACGAGCAAAGCGGTGGTAACAACCCAGACGGACGCACGCAGAAGAGTTAGTCCTACCACTAACAAACTATCGTGTCACAATAATTATCACACTTATAGAGACACCCGTGTGGACAGATATACTCGGTGTATACACTGAGTGTACGGTGTATAGTGTAGTTAGTAGTTAACGTTGAAGCGTGAGCGAGTACTTCTTGCACGTCCATAATATATTTGATCGAGTTACCTGCGTGAATCATTGATTATATAGCCCACCACACTGCCCAAGCGTTCAAGAACTCACCATTCAAGGTGGTGTGCAGGCTGAGATATTTTTAGAATCGAGTAGAATCGATAAATAACTAATCTGGTTGATATATAATAGCATTAGCATTTTTCCGCGTGTTCGCACGCGTAATATCAGTGTTACTCCGACGTTTCCTGCCAGATTTCGTCAAAATCCATTCTAATTTCTATCATTACGGAGTTGGATCAAATATGACGCGCGGGTGAAAGCTAGTATATTACGATAAAATACAGCCTTTTAGTCTCAGGGATAGTGCAGTCGCTTTCTACAGTAGTCTCTACATAATCTCTACCAATGAATGCAACTGAGCGTAGTATTTGGATCTTCTCATTCTATTTCTACTGGATACGAGATACACAAACCCCACAAGACGGTGAGGTTGTAGCTTGCGGAAAGCTGCAAAACCTAGAATACGATTCTATCCTTCGTACCCATAAATGAAACTCCAGCGAAACTCAACTTCAACTCTTTATTTCCTGGCTCCTGTGGAATATTCGCCACAATGTCGCCAATGTCATGTATGTACTATGATAGACGATCATACAAAGTCGATTCAGTGTTTGGACAGCGACTCATTGCTACTCTAGGCTATGAGTTTCTTGACAGATTCCTAATACGTCAGATAGACTCGAACATTGAATCGAGTTTTGCTGGAGTTTCATTTATGGATACGAAGGTAAGAGTAGCTACCGGCACATATAGGCAATCCTTCAGTGGCAACTAGCTACTAAAACCCCTCCGGTGGTCTACCTCACTACGAAGGTACGAAGTCGCTATAAAGGAGAACCCCCAGGCTTTCAAAGGACCACACTGGTGCTCCTCAGCACTGCGCTCTGCCCAACCAACCTTTCATTTTTATTTACTGAATGTAGTAGCGTTTGACCTGATGGCTTACCGTTACTTATGACGATCGATGAGGTCGAAGGTGTATCACGCTTGCTCAGTAGATACCTATCCACTTTTGCCTTGAACACACCCAGATTTTATTCCGCCGGAAACACAGACACCGGTAAGGCGTTCCACTCCTTTGCAGTTCTAATTATAAAAGTGGATGCAAAACGCTTATTGCGGATTTATATTTCTACCATAAAGGGTGGCGCCCCACCGGGCGAATCAAAATGTGCAGTTCTTGAGCACACTTACCATGGCGTATAGTATAACCTAGTGTAACCTAACCATAGTGTAACCTGTAAGATACCGATAGGCTTGCTTCCTACAACGACAGCTCGCGCCACACCGAGTTCACGTCCTTCCAGGGCTTGCTTTGTGCAAACGAGCACTGCTACATTTGCAAAGTTACTAATCGGTCGGTAATCGAGAGCAATTCGGAATCTGACGGAGCATATGGAAACTTAATCTAATTTCACTATGTTCGAGTCAAGTAGTGTTTGCCAAACTAATGAGTCTAGTATTTGAGTGAGGCAGTTAGGCGTCGTAGTACATCTCTATCCAAACATCTAACTTACTGGCAGACGGGTTATAGGTATCACACACTTTCTAATAAACGAGAAACATGAGTTCCAATTGCCGGTTCTCCGTAGCTGTCAATTTTTTTCTAAATCTACAATTCGACATCTTGTCGCAATGATGCTAAACTGATCTATATCTACGCGTTATTCTAATAATTCAATATACGTTATATTAAAAAAAAAACATTATGTACCTAAAAAATACATCGTTATTTTTTATTAATAAGATATTTAAATCTCACATGTCTTCTCTTACTCTTCACGTACATCTTACAATCTTTACATTTGTGAATGTCTTGACTGACATGAACATCTTGACAACTGTTGTCGTATCGGCTATTCGACAAACATATCGTGAAATGGACTAAATGCGGTGTTTCGACTGGTTCATAGTGCATTTGTAACATTTGGGATCTCAATTAAGCGCAACATATAATGAAGATAATATCAACCCAAATTCAATCATAAAAATCCGAAAAGGGCCTCCTTGTTGTCTACGGCTTCCGGCTCAAAGCCAAAGCTAAGAGTAAAAAAATATTGATATTAGCTGACACCGAATATAGACCCAGGTTCCCATGTTAATACTAAGTTCTGCAGGTCACGTTTTGCCAAAACGCGTTCGGTCCAGGACAATACTTCGTTGTATATGCAAATTCTTCTAAACCACAAACTTCCGATGCATCGCATCGGTTTGAATCTATGCTAATATGTTATTTTGATGATATCGGCTTGAAACCTAGTATATAGCACAATACACATCCTAGAATATGTATTATAGGTATATAATGTCATAAGGCCATGTGTTGTGGTTCATAAGTTTATTGCGAAAACTGCACGGACTATGAAAAAAGGTAACATTTCAGAGACCCCACCTTTTTAGATATATAAAAAGTTATAAAAGTTTAAATAATATCCGAAAAATACAATTAAGAGATTTGGTGCAAGTCGCCCTAAGTGACAATTAGTTTGGCTATAGGCTATGCGTAGAATCTTATAATTTTCTATAAATCATATAAATATATAATACTCTTTATATAAATTTATATATAATCTATACAGTATACATACAAGTAAATAAAATTGAAGTGTCTGTTTTTAAATTTCTTGTCTGTCTGTCTGTTTGTTCCGGGTGATCTCAAAACGGCTGGACTGATTTTGACGGGACTTTCACTGGCAGATGGCTGATGTTATAAGGAGTAACCTAGGCTACTTTTATTTTAGAACAAGAATTAGGGTTTCGCTCAAAGAAATAAAAACCATAAGTCCAATGTCTCCGCGCGGGTGAAACCGCGGGCAGCAGCTAGTATAATTTATTTCGGCTGTCTCGGAAACGGCTTTAACGATTTGGATGTTTGTATTTAGATAAGGTTTTGGTTTTAAGTTTACCTAATTTATAGTTGTATTTGAAGTCGAAACGCAATTACAAAAAAAAAAAGATATTTAGTTACTTTGTGTTCACACAGAGCGAAGCTAGGTCATCTAGAATCTAGATAATTCATTTCGGGTGTGTGTAAAAACGAAATTTTATATAACAAAACAAAATTTCAGACCGAACATATCTCGGTCACCGATATATTAGGATATATTGTACCGTAAGTCAAATCGTTGTTGACGCACGGCGTGTCGTCATTGTTTGCCAAGCGCCTAATAACAAGCGGCTAAACACTTAAGTACACTCAAACTACTTTCTGGCCTAGTAACTCCCGAAGCCAAACATTACCCGAACAAACAATCCTTAGATTAGATATGAAACAATTTATCCGAGAGTGCTGAAACAAAAATGCTGATGATAGTGAAGCTAGAAAGTAATGGCTAATGCATCAGGTGTTATGTAGAACATGGTATTATTATCTACTTGCTACTGCCCACGATTTCACCCACGTTCCCTCTTTTTTCCGGGATAAAAAGTACCTTATGTTACTCTCCGACCCGTAACGTAATGTTAAAAATTCAGTCGATACGTTGCTTCTTCCTGAAAGAAGGACAAACCAACAAACCAAGAAACGTACAAACACACTTTCGCATTTAGTATATGTAGGACTGTAGGTATATGCATTCGATAAAATATGTCAAGCTCTATTAGGGCTGTCGTACTCCGTATTGTATAGGTAAGGTCTGTGTTTTTTAAATTGTCTAAAAATGTAAACAAATATGGCGGATGCAAACAAGTGATCTGATCGGCAACTAATGACATGATTTATAATGGAATTTCTATATATGTCATTGTTTGATGATCTGCCTTATTTGTTCACGTTATTTATTAGACAAGTTAAAAAACACGGATCTTACCTCTACATCGTAATTTTTTTTACCTGTCTACGTCAAAGCCCTAAGGAAGGGCTTACGTTTCTAACAGTCTTTGTATGTTACCCGGTGGTAGGACTAACTCTTCAGCGAGTGTCCATCTAGGTGCGTTCCACCGCTTTTCTCGTGTAGTCTGCCGCCAAGCAGTAGTGTGCAAACATTATTATATTCCGGTTTGGTGAGGAAAGTAGTCAGTGAAATTACTGTGCTTATGAGATTCGTTTCAGATCGTTTAATATTTTCCCAGGGAGTAATACAAACCAACAAATAGAATAATTAAAACTGGCTACTGTTACTAAGTTTATGAATAGATTATAATATTCTAAAACCATGAATGTATTAAAGTAATCGGTAAATAGAACAGATACTGTTACACGACGGAATTGTTCCCGCCAGCATTATTAATATCGCTCAGAATAATAATTATTAACATGGATAATAATATCTAATTTCGGCATAATTAGTCGAAATGGCGAAGTTTATTCATTACTTAGAAGAGAACAAAGATAGACTGTGATGTTCATGTTTATTGCTAAAGTGTTTCGCTTTTTCATCCAGAGTAAAACCATATTTGAATGTTATTAATATTTGACATATTTCAATGACTTTAATTTTTATTAACTACCTTTTATTAGTGGTAGGACTAACTCTTCTGCTAGTGTTCGTCGGGGTTGTTACCACCGCTTTGTGAGTGACGTCTGCCGCCAAGTAGTAATGTACCAGCATTACTGTGTTCCGGTTTGATGAGCAGAGTATCCAGTGAAATTACTGGGCTTATGAGACTTAAATACCTAATGTCTCAGGGTAACGAGCGCACTGCAGTGCTACGCAGGCCTTTGTGTTTCAAAGTTCTGGGTGGCACTGCAATTGTTATGGGCAGGCGTTATGCTTATCATCAGGCAAACGACCAGCTCGTCTCGTTTCCAAATAACATAAAAAAATATTTAACTACCTATTAAGAGCGAGTTTGGCCAAGCGGGAACTAGTGTGACTTTCAATCCGACGCACCATATTTCAAATCTAGACTCGGCCGGCACCAATGACTTAAATCAAGCTATGTGCGGATTATTCACACTCGCTCTAAAAACTATATTCTGTGATCAACTTGCTGAACGGCTAAGTTACAGCTATTCGAAGTGAGGCAAGTGCCTCTTGTACATATTATTACTACACTAATATTATAACGAGGCAAAGTTTGTAGTTTGTTACTGTTAATCTCTAGAACGACTGGCTCCATCCTAAAAATAAGCTACACTATCCCTGAGTACTATTAACTACCTACTAGCTGCTGCCCGCGGTTTCAGTCACGCGGAGATATTGAATTTCATGGTTTTTATTTTGTTGCGCGGAACCCTAATTCTTTTTCTAAAATAAAAGTAGCCTTAGTTACTCCTTATAACATCAGCTATCTGCCAGTGAAAGTCCCGTCAAAATCGGCCCAGCCGTTTCGGAGATTACCCGGAACAAACAGACAGACAAAATTTTTAAAAATATGGTTGTTTTGTTATAGGCATCGTATATACTTTCATATGCATTTAGTAAAAAGCTGTTATTTTGATATTACAAACAGACACTTAAAATTTTATTTATTTGTATAGATGTATCTTGATATCAAACGTGCGAAGCCGCGTGCACAAGCAAGTATGAGTATCTCATAAGCAACAGCAGGATATCAGATACAATCTACATTATTTATGGTCCCGACGTGATTTCGTATCGAGCTTCCGATCAGTAGAAGTGTTATCTTAAACTTCTAAAGCAATCTGTGGACAAAAACAAAAAACCTAACTTCAAGATTGCGTAAACGGAGGCTCTGTTATTTGTGAAGAGTTTAATATATACTGTAGACTAGCAGTTAAATTAAATTTTCTTTATAACAATTTACTTTTAAATTATGTTTTAAACCTTGTTGTACATTATAGAGTTATCTGTATATCTCTTTTTACGCGACTGCCAAAGGAAAAGGGTAATGTTTTTTGAGTACTATGTCTATTTCTTTCGCATGCTCTGTTTACTTTTCCTAAACACTAGCCTAAATAGTTTGATGAATTTAAAAAGGTAGGTATATAATAAGTGTCATTAGATTTTTTGACACGGGTATAATATTTTTTCTATTTAGTTTTTACTCCGCAAAAGGGTTTTACGTTTTCCTATTAATGATTTTGCTTAATCTTGTGTTTGTTTTTGATTTATTTTATCCTATTTCTTGCTCCAGTAGAACAGTAAATCCTTCTACAAGTTTCTACCAAACTTTTAGAGATCGCGGAAACTTTGTCGAAGTTTGCAGAGAATTAATTAAATACTTATAAAAGTTCGTGATTAAACAACTATACCATATGTTTAAGGTTGTAAATTGAAAATAGTAAATCTTTTTGCTACAAAGGCATTTGTATGGTCGCTGTATTAAAACAATTCCACCTGTTGGTAGGATTCTTCTGCGAGTGTCCGTGTACCATGGCTTTGCTGGTGTAATCTGCCGTCAAGCAGTAATGTTTGTCGCCAGCATTTCTATGTTTCGGTTTTGATGAGCTAAATAGTCAATAAAGCTATCAAGATTTAATTACATTGTTAGTTACAAGTGAAGCTAATCAAAGTGTGTTAAAAAAGTGTCGCTGGCCCTCGTACTTATATATAAATGGGAAAGTGTGTTGGATGGTCTTCTTTCATGCAGCAACGCATCGAAGTATTTTTTTGCAAATTGATAGTCTATGGGCAGGATAGTGATATAGCATCAGGAGTACATTGGCGTGTAAGTGACAAAAGTAGCAAATTTGAGTTTTCGCACCAGTGCCCTCCCAAGGTGCACCCAGCCAACTCGCCAGATTTAAAAATAAACCTATAGGAAGCTGTAAATTCGCGCTGAAACAATACAACGTGCCTAATTAGTTTTGTCAGCGTCTATATCGGGGATACTAAGTTTTTTCACCCTCCTGTAAAGTTTGGTTTATGGTAGTTACGTGGTATTTTACAGAGCAAGAGCTATTGTACTATGCTCGACAATATGCTAGTTTTCCCAGAAAATTTTACTTATAAAACACGTAGCCAGGTTTACAATTATTATTTGTTAGATCTTATGATGATCACAAATAACAAATTAAAACAATTGAAGCTTAGCTCCAATAGCCACTTCTCAGAATCCCTCTGTACACTCGTGTGCAATAAAAAGTACACATTACATAATTTTGATTATGATATCACAGTATTAAATTTCATAAAGATACACATAACAAAAGCTCTTAAATAATTTAGCCATTAACTTGAACTAAATAGCATCCATCAATTTTCAGTAAAATCATAATAGGCACTAAAACAACAATTGAAAAATTATAGGGTGTACATTTATTATTGCACGCTACTATACCTAGGCTAGATTGGCGGCGACATCAAAGCCCTGGCGCTACGCCAGCCGGTACACAAGTGATCACAATCGCGGGATGCGTCGTAATATCTCCGGATGATGTACATCGAGCGATAAATGCGTGACATATGGTAAGAATGGGTAATGCGTGCTCAGTTTTGTTTGAGAGTTCCGTGGAGGACCGCTTGGTAATAAACACATTTTTTCCTCTGTATGTACTAAACATTGCTTCAAATTTAAACAACACAAACCTTATATTAGTAAAAATATATAGTACCTACTACTAGCTTCTGCCTGCGGTTTTCACGCGCATTCCCATAGGAACCGTGCATTTTTCCGGGATAAAAAGTAGCCTATGTTACTCTCCGGTCCATAAACTATATCTATGCCAAAATCACGCCGTTGCGCCGTTACTGCGTGAAAGAAGGACAAAGCAACAAACACACTTTTGCATTTATAATATTAGTAGGAAGTAGGATATATTATGATATAATAAATTTATTTACCGCGTTTTTCGTCCTCCAACCATCCCTGAAAGGTCGAGTACTAATTGAAAACGCGAAAAATAAAAAAAGGTCGGAAGTCGACGTTGAAATCCGTGGTTGATAAAAATCGAGGTCCGATGGTGGCGAGATAATGAAATAAAAGAGGTTTTATTAATATTTTCTTTGAATAAAATTTCGTTTGTAAAAATAAATGATAGAATTGAGATGATTTACGGTATGATTAAATTGTTTTTGAATGCTTTTGAAGTCAGTTCGATTGTGATCTGATTTTGTTATGAATTTATGATTTTATTATACAATGAGCTTGAATTTGCGGTGAAGTAAAACATAATGCGACCAATATATATATATATATATATATGGTGGTAGGGCATTTTCTAGTCACCACCTGGCTAGCTACCACCCTCAAGTTGAAATCAGTCATCATTAGCAGCCTCTTATACTTCTACTGCTGGAGTACCGGCCTTCTTTCACAGAGAGAGGTATGGGCCATAATCCGCCACGCGGGCCCAGTGCGGCTTGGTGTATGTCACATATCCTTGAATTTTATGTTTCTTAAACATGCGGGTTTTAGAGCGAGTGTGAATAATCCGCATAACTGGATATAAGTCATTGGTGCGTGCCGAGTCGAGATTCGAACTATGGTGCGTCGGATTGAAAGTCACACAAGTTCCCGCTTAGCCACACTCGTTCATGAAATTAAAAACACAAAATTAATTTATGCTCTACGCGTGGTGCGTTCCCTGGTTCGATTGGGTCTTGAAAAAAAATATTGGAAAAACTACATACTGGTAAAAATAAAAGTAAAACACATCAATAAAGAGAAAAAATCAATGGAAACTCTGACGAAAGAGTTTCAGTTCGAGCAATCGTCGCTGCTGCCAGAACATCCATCAGGAACTGTCACACTGTCAGTTCGACGTAAATGGACTTCACTTTTTGCGGGCTGTCAGCTGTGAGTTACTTGTATGCTTGTACGACTTTGAATTTTAGTTCTGAAAAGAATTGTGGAAATTTTTTGACTGTTATTATTTCGTACCAATTACTACACGAGCAAAGCCGTACCCACCTAGGTTGTATTCTCTTTGCCCAGACGGATACTTGCAGATGAATTAGTCCTATACCACGTATAAATAATCATTTAACCTAGTATGTACCTATTTACTACACCAATACAAGAATTAAACGCTTTTTTAACCGACTTCGAAAAAAGGAGAAGGTTCTCAATTCGGTGTGTATTTTTTGTTTGTTACCTCATATCTCTGTTATTTATAAACCGATTTGGAAAATTATTTTTCATTTGAAAGGATTTACTTTCAGATTGATACCATAGAAATTTCATCAAAATCGGTTCAGTAGTTTGTCACTAAAGTCGGTTCGTCGCTTTTTTAAAGCCATTTTTGGATGCTTGTTTATTTGGACTTATATTGTTCACTTGCCAGCCTTTTTTGAGAAAGAATCCTAATTTTATAGACCCGAGGCAATGCATTACGTGACGAGGCATAAGGAAACACTTTACATAAAATTATTTTTGATTTATTATAATATTGGTGAAATTACATGTTTCGGAATATTTATAGCAACTTATGTCAGTGATCAATCGAGCGAACGTACGCTTAGAGAAAGTCACTTTCTACAATCGTTGCTGATATATTTTAAAATTGATCATAGCTAGCCAGGTGAGTATTAGAAAATGGTCACCACCATGTCAACATGCCACGGTTGCATACGTCGCGTCGTGGGATTTTTCAGTAATTTGTAATTTTGTTTTTTTTTACTTGAACAACTACTTTATTTTTTAGACAATATATATTGCAACTCCCAAGAACTATTGCCGATGAAACACAGATTGTATCCGGTCAGCCGTTTTGTAGATAAATGGGAACATTCGTTCGCACACGTAAGTAAACAAACAAACAATCTCTCACCCTAAACGCATATTCCTTCTCGCCTTCTCAATTCCGTCGTTGGTAAAAAATAGAACAAACAACAAATTACGACAAAACAATCGGAAGTCTTATCACTGTAAACGATTACAGAAAACCTTCCGATGCATGATCTAGTACATATCAGTGGGCAATACTTATATAATACTAGCTGCGGTTTCACCCGCGTGGAGATTCTAAAATGAACCGTGGATTTTCCGGGAGAAGAAGTACTCTATGTTACTATGTATGGATATTCATATCCATACATAGTCATATAGAATACCTTAACTATCTGATTTTATGCAAAAAAACATATCGATCCGATGCTGCGTGAAAGAAGAACTTCTACCTATATAGGCTCACGTTTCACCGCAATGTCGCCTGATGGTAAGCGACGTTGCGGTCGAATGTGTAGCGCGCTTGCCTATAAGGTATCTGTTCACTCCCGTTTTGAAGACTTCCAGATTATATTAAAGATCGGAAGGCGGAGGAAGGATTTATTATTGAAGGACAAACAAACCAACACTTCAACAAATACACTATCGCATTTATTACGGACTAGCTTTGTCCTTCACCCGCGTAACCTAAGTTACTCCTTATACTTACCATAAGCTATCAGCCAGTGAAAGTCTCGTCAAAATCGATCCAGCCGTTACGGAGATCAGCGGAAACAAACAGATAGGCAGACAGACAGACAGAGACATTTAGGTAGGCATTTAGTAAAAAGCTGCTATTTTGATGTTACCAATAGACACTTCAATTTTGTTTATTTGTATGTATATATAGATACATGGCTACAGATGTATGGCTAGTTCTAAATTTAGCTTCGAAACAAAAAGCCAGTAGACACGCTAAAGGATTGTCACATTATTCCGCCGCAGTCGCCCACAAATCTCGAGGGTCCTTATAAATTAATTGACCCCTTGCCGTTTACGATGTCGTCGGGACCCCTAACGGCTTGGGTCACTCGACCTCTCGTAAAGGCAAGCTGGGAATTAATTTGTAAACTATCTAGGTCCTGTTTTTGCAGGTTGCGGTTCTTGAAGAGGGACTGAGGAACAATCCACGAACGTAACCAAAAGTTTTTTAATACTACTGGCTAGCGAGACGAGCTATTAATATACGAGATATTAATATTTATATCCCCCATGAATATTACATTTTTATATGAAGCAAGAGAGAGTAAGACTGCATCTGTCGATTCAAGGAAGTTATCAATATTATAGGAGGGGGGAGGGCGATAGAATGCCACTACGAAAATATCTCGCCCAACCTTTACTACTAGACAGTTTTTGTTAGTGGTAGGACTAACTCTTCTATGAGTGTCTGTCTGGGTTGTTAGCACCGCTTTGTGAGTGAAGACTACCGCCAAGCAGTAATGTGCAAGCATTACTGTGCTCCGGTTTGATGAGCAGAGTAGCCAGTGAAATTACTGGGCTCATGCGACTTAATACCGAATGTCTCAGGGTAACGAGCGCACTGCAGTGCCGCGCAGGCGTTTGCAGGCTTTCAAAGTTCTGAGTGACACTGCAATTGTTATTGGCCTGCGTTATGCTTACCATCAGGCAAACGACCAGCTCGTCTCGTTACCAAATAGCATAAAAAAAGTAGGGTCATTATATAGCTGGGTTCATAAATTGTGGAGTCCGTGTGAGGAGCTGGTCGTTGTCTGATGGTAAGCATAACGTCGGCCCATAACAATTGCAGTGCTACACAGAACTTTGAAACACAAAGGCCTGCGTGGCTGAGCAGGACGCTCGGTACCCTGAGACATCTACTTTGCTCATTGAACCGGAACACAGTAATGATTACATATTACTGCTTGAATTCTGAAAACCAGCTACAAATAGTCGTCTTGCAAGGTGCTTCATCGCCAAAACCAGTTTGGAGCCAAACGAAGCTCTGCCGAGCAGTCAATTTACACTTAAAATCGTAGAAAATCTTACTACGAAATTTTTCACGAGTTAAATCCATAGTGATGTAGATACGCAATTTCAAAAATGACGCCAGAATGTAAAAATATGTTACAATCAGATGAAGATAAAGATAAAGATAAAGATAAATTTATTTGTCAAAAACATGTGAGGTTACACACATATCCGAGCATGCATGCAGATCTTTTTTATAGTAATGTTGTCAACATGTTTTGCCTAGTAGGCGTACAAAATGCAAGAGAATGGCTTATATAAATACATGTCAAAAAATAAAAATACTTGTCAAAAAGAACGTAGTAGGTACAAGAGTCAAAATACAAATTACAAAAAACATAAATGTCAAAACTAATTAAAATAATTCCAAGTCCAGTTCCTTATCATTTAAAAAGTCATTCACGCTATAATAGCATTTTTTTGTCAAAATGTTCTTGAGCTTAGCCTTAAAGCTGTTAATGTTTAGTTCTCTAAGCCATTTGGGTAGTTTGTTGTAAATGATGGAGCCCATACCAAAAATGCTATTACGCATGAGCGCCTTCCTTGCTGTACATACACGAAGTCTATTCCTATCACGTCTATTCCGCTGTACAGTATCACATAGACGGGGAAACAAACAATGGGGGCAATGAAACAAACTGTATTCCAACTGTATTCTACAGCCCACAGATTTCTACAGCCAAAGAGTTCTATTTTCAAATGTAAATGTACTTTTTAAATATTATTTATGTAAGTGGCCAGTTACGGAAACTTTTAGTGCGCCCTATGTATCAAAGATTTTTTTAAATTTTGTTCTAAATATCTACCTAGATGAACTATGGTAGAAGAATGTGTTCATTACCACTTTTCTTATGGGAAAGATACTTTTTTCATGTGTCCCTTACAGGTCTTCTTCCCTTCTACTACAAAAAACTAACACTGCGTTATACACTACACTAAATAAATGTAAAATGAACCTAATTAAATGAAAAAGATACCTACTTTAGCAAAAGGCGTTTTATAAACCTACGCCCCAAATATTCAAGTAAATTTATGGCCCACAAAAGAGCTACCTGTGTTCTCAGCTTAGAATATATATACATAGAAGTATAGCTTTGAAAGAAATTATTGAGTGATATTAAAAGCTTTCAGAACGATTCAAACGATCTTGTTTAATTTTTTGTATGTTATATGGTAACGAGACGAGCTGGTCGTTTGCCTGATGGTAAGCATAACGCCGGCCCATAACAATTGCAGTGCTACCCAGAACTTTGAAACACTAAGGCTTGCGCGGCAATGCAGTGCGTTCGTTACCCTGAGACATTAGGTATTAAGTCTAATAAGCCCAGTAATTTCACTGGCTACTCTGCTCATCAAACCGGAACACAGTAATGCTCGCACACTACTGCTTGGCGGCAGACTTCACGAGCATAGCAAACAAGATCTTGTTTAATATACTGAAACCTATGTTTTTTTATATTTAACGTTGCCAATTTAATCCTTGAGTGTTAGTGAGCGTGTTTTGCCTTTACATCGTTAATGAAAATTTCTACATACCTCGGCTCAGTGCTACTCGAGTCTATCGGTCTTACCACCAAAAAATCCAACATACTTTAAACAGTGTTTAATTTTTAATCATGCCTTAGTCGCGTGTTTAAATATGAGCAACCACAAATCATGATTTAATTTGTGTCTAATCGTTGTCTATCGGGCTTGGCTTTTAGACGAGCCAACAGCCCTCGTGCATGTCCTTAGGTTATATCAACATACCACATGAAGCCAAAACAAAAAAAAATAGTAGGTATGCCAGAATTGCCAGAGCTGCAAGTGTTGATCTTGTTACTAATTACACTCAAGTGTGACTTTATTTACTCCACATGATTAATAGTTCTAAATAGCAGCTTTGTTGTGCAAGGCGGCAAACTGTACTAATTTTATATACTATTTTCAGCTTCAAATTTTCACGTGAATAATGTTTCTACACGTATTTATTCTGGGTCTTTAGGTTAAAATATGGACTCGAGGAGCGTCATATATTTCTCTCGTGACAAATTATAATTTTGCGAAGACTCGCATAGCCTTACAAAAAAAACAGAAACATGGTGTCAGATGATATCTCACAAGATCAACAAGACATGATAAGTCAAGGAGACTTATGTTACAATAAATAAGTCAAATGTGAAACTTCTCGTGAGAATATTTGGATTTGCTATTTTGGTTAGGTACTTTATGCCTGTAAACATTTTGATTTTGTACTACAATATTTTTCTCGACTATAATCCATACTTCCATACTTATATAATACATATGCGAAAGTGTGTTTGTACTTGTTGTCCTTTCACGCAGCAACGGAGCAACGGATCGACGTAATTTTTGGCGTGGATATAGTTTATGGACCGGAGAGTAACATAGACTTTTTATCCCGGAAAAATGGACGGTACGCGGGTGAAACCGCGGGCAGAAGCTAGTATATAATAAATTCGAAAGTTTGTTGGTTGTTTTGTCCTTCTTTCATGCAAATCCACTAAATCCCGGCATCAGACCACCGGGGGTCTGCCTCAGTGCTATG
Source organism: Crocallis elinguaria (assembly GCA_907269065.1). Taxonomy (NCBI): domain Eukaryota; kingdom Metazoa; phylum Arthropoda; class Insecta; order Lepidoptera; family Geometridae; genus Crocallis; species Crocallis elinguaria. Next base: position 21,535,627 of record OU026065.1, read on the forward strand.
CTCTCCAACCACACCGGTGCCCCCAGCCACAGAATAGATAATAGTACAAACACCAGTTCTGCGCCCTTCCCTGCCAACCTCCATCAATCCTTCGACAGCCCGGGCCACATCAAGTGACCGAGCTGTCATCCTCCAGGCCCTAGAATTTAGGGATTGCTTCGACAACACATATCGTACCTTCGATCACGTCGTCGTGGGTCTAAACAAAGTCACTTTCTACAATTGTTATCGATATTAAAAAAGTTAAAAATGTATGGAATTTACCCTAAGATTGAGGCCATTGAGGCTCTAATAGGTACCTACATTCACACTGAAAAAGTCTATAAATCGTCCTTCACTTCTAAATTAGCTCCGCAAGAACAAATACGAGATTATTAAGAACAAAAAACAATTGAAGAAGTCACTGGATCTTCGTGGGGTAAATCATAATTTCCCTAGTGGTTTGGTGTTGTTTAGCTCAGGTTGGTATATTGTTAGTGTTATGTACGGCATATTCTTGTGCTCAATTGCTTGTCTAACTACCGTCAAGATGAAATTTGTCCCCAAGTACCTACCGGTGTGTTCCGGAAGCTGTACCTGAGAGCTAGTCCTAATTTTTTTTTGGTAACCCGGGGAAATTCCTTTATGCACATCTCCGCATCCGGGGTAGTGCGGAGATAGTGTGGGAATCGCCGCCTGCCCACTGCACAGCGTCCTACCCACTAAAACAACCACCGGGGATTTTTCCTGTCGGCTCAGCTACGGACGAGGTCACGGGCCCGTACACACCCTCCTCGTGACCCCGTCAGCCGTCGTCTGTCCTCTTGGACGGACCCGCCTCGCAGGGAGAGGAAACTCCCCCGCACGGCTCAGGCGACGCACCGGAACACGAGCGCAACGCCTCCGCCTCGGGAGGGTCCTACCTATGACAGGTGCGGAACGCCGGATGCCTCCACATCCGGCGCCCCAGACCCTCCCAGTGGAGACGGGAAGCGATGGTTACCTCGCCCCCGTCTCCTTGCTCTCCAGAGCGGGACAGAGAGGGGATCCCTCTCTCTCTCCCGCTCCTCGGCCTCCCTTTGCAAAACAACGGCACCTGAGAGCTAGTCCTAAGCTAGGTCTAGCGTGCATTATATTCTTGGATCGCACGATTCGCACGTCATCGTCATTTTAAGACCAGGCGAGATAGTGATCAAACGCTCATCAAGAAGGTAATAATATTTTTTATACTATTGGGTAACGAGGTCGTTGGCCGGATAGTAAGCACAACGCTGCCTCATAAAAACCGCAATGCTACTCAGAACTTGCTGCACACTCGACCACAATCGCCAGCTTTTCCCCATCCGCCAAAAATAGAGAGCGACAGATGACGCATTTGGGCGTTTAGGCCGTCAAACCGTCAAAAAAACTCCTCTCTCTCTTCTGTTCTCTCTATTATATATTATAGCTACTTGTGGCCGCAACTGCAAGCCACTACCAGCTGCTGGTGTGAGTGGCTGCGTCTGTTAGTGGCCGCGTTCGGTGGCACAAACTACGGCAGCACTTAGACTATCTATAGGCCCCTACTGTAGGTTGAAACGACATTCGTCAAATCCCTTTATCGTCAAGTTCGTGTTTCGTACAATGGCCTGTAGCACAGACCATTTTTTGTAAAGATGTAATTAACCTTGTATGAATAAGAAAATGGCTGGGCTTATGTATAATACCTAATGTCGCAGGGTATCGAGCTCACTGTAGTGCCATGCAGGTCTTTATGTTTCAAAATCTGACTGGCACTGCAATTGTTATGGGCTCTCGTTATGCTTACCATCAGGTAAAGTCTCGTTATCTATATAGTATAAAAACGTATCCAGTTAACCTTGTTAAAAAAACACTTGAAAAACGCTCTGAATTACAGTCGGAAACAATCATAATTTCCTAAGTGAGTGAGTAGTGTAGTATTATTTAACTTGGGGTGTAACTACTGTATATTCTGTGGTACTGCTAAGTGCGATACTGTGTCGAACAGTGTCGATGTGGGTCTTATTGTTTCGGTTTTCTTAGTGTTACAAGAAATTAAGCGCTTGAATAATACCAAACAATCATTATTTTTATCGTAGACTAGCGCAAATGCGTGGACGATGTGCTCCGGACTTGCTTGTGAAGCCGCCGTAGTAAGCCAGCTGGTATTTAGGAAAGTAATTTTATTTATTGAAATAATATCTTATCTAAATTAATATTTCTGTATGTTTACCCGGATTCACTTACGTACTCGTAGTAAAGTCGAGCTTCACGGTGATTGTCTGACCGGTTTCGTTGTATTCGGTACCTCTTCATCAACGGAGCTACACGCAGGCGCTCCGACTGGTTGCCGCATGTGCTGGTGATCGTCACGAAGCTTGGTATATTGCGTGCCACTATCTCGTTCGCTATCCCTTAAGTGAATCTGGTTAAACATATATAAATATGGGTCATATTTACGAAAGTTTTAACTAAATAAATATTTATTACCCAACTAGCCGCCGTTCCATCCGCGTGGAGATTCCCAAAGGAATAATGCATTTTTCTGGGATAAAAAATATCACATTCATTCTCCGTTCCTCTATATAACTTGAGTTGTTCGTATGTTATGTTGTTATTCATTGAAGAAAATTCTACTACAAAACTTCCGGGCAGCCCTAGATCAGCTGATTAACTTGAAGTATGTTGAACATTGTTAAGGAGCTACCCCGAGACAATGACATTTATCATTCTGTCCTCTTTGCACACACAGTCGGTTTGCATTTATGTAAAAAATAACCATGATAAGGGTTATCCTGTGCGCAATGCAGTACAGTGCAGGCCTTTGTATTTCAAAGTTCTGATTGGCACTGCAATAATTACGGGCAAGCATTATGCTTACCATCAGGCAAACGACCAGCTCGTCTCGTTATCAAACAGTACATAAATAACGATGAGCGAAGCGAGGAGGAGCGAGGTTATTGTGACAGCCAGCCGCGCGAGCCGAGCGACCGTATACGAGTACTATTATTTATACCAAAGTAAATTTCAATTGTTCAATATAGTATGTTCCTATCATATTCCTCAACTTACTTCTTTTTTGACCTTATTATTAAAAAATAAACAATTTTTCATTGATAATGTAATATTGGATTATAAAAACAAATTAAATAAAAATTTAAAAAAATAAATAATAAAAATGTAGATGTGTCTACACATCTACGTGTTTTTTTACTGTACGTTTTTGCTTTTCTATTTTTTACTGTACTTTTACTGTCACTTAAGCCAGTTTACTGGGTTTACATAAAATATCGTAAAACATCAGAGGGGATATTGAGAATATACCCTACGTTGTCTACCCGTCTTTCCATCAGTGTTGTGCTAATTCAAGAATCGTGTAAAATTAAATAAACTTAAGTCTGTTTTAATTACGTTGGCAAAACTTTGAGATTCCCAGAGCAAAACATTTTGTACGATCCAGTACGTAGTGGTAGAATGTAGTTTAGGAGCCAACGTATGGTGGCATTACTTAAGTTAGGTTTATACTGCGACCGTAATTGCGACACAATTGTCAGACATAAATATCTTTACTGTTACAAGACAACTTGGTCACAACGTGTTCATTGCACACAGCCGCTAGACACTAATTATCGTGTCACAAGAAATGGCACACATAGAGGGACCCGTATATACACCGAGTGTACAGTGCACAGTGTCGCAGTGCAAGCCTAAGATTGTAGAAAAAAATAATTCCAGTTGCTAATAGAAAAGCCGCTATTGATGATCCCGCATGCGATGCCTGTATTTCAGCCAGTTTCACTCACCACACCCGTTCCGAGGTCCAACTCGCGGAGTGAGGTTTCGTTTTGGGAATCGAGTCCGCAATTTTTAAGCATCACAAAGTTAAATCAATTGGCTTATAACTTACAACAAGGCCATTAAATGTGTTTGCATTAATTTCATAAATAAATCGTAACATTATCAAGAATATCTGAATAAGAAAAAACCAGGTCTATTCACGCACAAATTAATATTAAAATATAATGTTGACTAACCTGAGTTGCATTAACCGTAGTCACGAGAAGACTGCTTCTTGTTAGTAGTAAAAAATCCTACTAACAAGAATAGGTTAAAGAACTAATCGATCAACATCGTTGGATCCATAAATTAATTGCCTTTAGATCTAAAGTTTTTGCCATTAGCTCTCTGCCTACATGCTTTAATTAATTACTCGCAAACCTTCCTGCAAAATAAATGCACATTTCATCATGAAATACGCTTTAAATTATATTAGCTCGGTAAAATTATTTTGATAGTATATTTACATTCCACTTTTTAATGAACGTCCTTGGCAATGAGAATTTTAACATCCTTTATTGTTACTGGCAGACAACTTAGCACTTACGACCCACCACGAGACCGGCAGCGATATTCACAACTCAATCGGACAGATTTCCGATCGGATCCGCATTATCCGTCTCAGTCATCTACATTCAGGATGAAAGACGGAGAACGTGGATCTGTTCGTGGATCGTGCTGTAGGAATACCCCTGCTGGGTAGTTGAAAAAATTCTACTCAGGCAAGTACCGCGACTCGGTGGTCAAGATATATAGTTGTATATAATTAAAAAATAAACAATTAAAAAACAAGACTGCCCTAGCCAGAGTCACTCGGGATGATGTAACGGTCTAACGATACCCCATACATCCAAATCTGTCCAGGCATTTAAAAGTTACGATGGTATAAAGAAACTAACATACATACATGAACCTGGAAACATTACCTACTCTTCTTTTTTGGGCAGTCATGTAAAAGGGTCGAAAGTTTATACACGCATTCCAAAGGCACATTTTCTAAACACCCGGAGTGTTTACGGCTCCTAAAACGCGTGATGGGAGCCACCCAAGAATTCAGCTCATCCAGCACTAAATTGTGCCAAACACGTACTACATGTGGTAGTAATTAAAATTTCGGTGGGTCGTAAAAACTTGAGGCACGTATACCACCAGGTAAAGGTTTAGTTAGAATCGTTCGCAGTAGATCAACGCCCCAACTCTACAAAATATGGTTTAAAAATGACAATGGTTTCGCAGCAATCCCCCTTTCATGGCGAAGGCTGATTTTCAGTACACATTTTCCGGATAACGATAAGATCTTATACTATACAAATATGTAACTCACAGACCACGGATTGTTGATGAAGACGCCTTTGGTCTGAACATGGCATACTGTGTGTAAAGTTTTATAATCCCGGAACCCTTCCAGCCGGTTGGCAACTTTAATTATGGCCAACGCGACCCCAGATATGATACTTGGACAAGTTGAGAGTACAGTCGTCGAAAAAAGGTGACTCTGGTATCAAATGGATAGATTGATAACACGGGCATCGGCACAAGTAAGAAAATTACTAATTAATAATTAAATTTTTATTGTTATATGGGACGGCCATAGAATTAAGGGTCGCGGTCGGCATTAAAATAGATTAAAAAATATATTACAATCGTTTTGTGAGAATTATGATGCTGCATGCGTTTCACCGGCATGCATTTTTTCCTGGACTAACAGTTCAAATTCAAATTCAAAATGATTTATTCATATATAGGCCCCAATGGAGCACTCATGAAGGTTAATATAAATGACTCGGACAGCGGGTCTTTGTTACGTTCGTTTACCTGAATCATAGACTAAAACTAACGCTGCCTTCATAAGAACATAATAAGTGACAAAGACATCAACAGACCCAATCCGTGCTCAAAGTCAAACGAACCTTCCAGAAACCCACCATGCCCGTTCCAAATTGGTATAGGCCGAGCAAGAGGGGCAAGAAACTCGTCTCGGCATGACGTAGTGACAGTAGTCTACATATTATGTCACTCTCCGGCACATAAAACTATGCCATTCTCTATACGTCAATCCGATGTTCCGTTGTAGTTGCTATGTGAAAGAAGGGCAAAGAAACAAACACGCTTTCGGAGTAACTATTGACTAGCGGCTCGCTACACTCATCTCCCCTCTTTTCCCTCCTTCACTTGCCTCATTTGAAAAATCAGTTGTTAGCGAACAACAGTTTTTCAGTTAAGCGTAGTTTAAGCGTGGTGCATTTTAGCAAAATCCCCACTTCATGGGGTCTTTGATGTTTAGCAGAGGACGTTGGGCAGCTGATGTTGATCCACGAAGAATTCTTAGGTTTATAGGTTTTACCATCAGACAAACTAAAAGCTTAGCTCGTTACATTGTAGCAGAATAGTTTAAAATAAACTTTATATTCGTTGGATGCAAGAAGCAAGTAGCTGATCCAAGTGTCGTTCAATGGAGCCTATGAAGCAGTAGCCAGCATTCATACAGCAAAGTACAGCTATTCAGCAGTAGGCGTTTTTCGGATGATGATAATTGACAAAAAACTTGTACTTATATTCTGTGCTCTTTTTTGCTGAGTGTACTCGCCCCCAGAAGTCGACAACATATGCCCCCGAGGTGTTGCATCTGAAATAATTAAAATAGCTCGAATGGGAATGCTGAAATATGGAACCTTCAGGCTGAAACTCACTGATTTGCTATGAAGTATAAATATAGCGCTATTTTATGACAAACGTTAAGTAAAATTCTAGGAAAATTAATTAGTTATCGCTTATCACATTCCTATTAGATTAAAACAATACTTTACATTGAGGGGTCTTACTAATAAACAATGTATAACGGTGCTATAATTACACTATGATTTGTCTTTGTTGTTCTTTGACAATTTTAAACTGAATAGAAAGAGACAAAACATTGTTTAACTATTGAACCGTTATACGGTGTTTATTAGTAAGGCTGTTATTGCTTTGGATTCCATTAGACCCCTGTCGCGAGTAGAGACAAATACACGCATTTTTTATTACGCAAAAATCCTGGATCTTTTATCGAACCTACAAAACTTACAGGCTTACACGCTATATAAGTTATATTTTTTTACACTACGGAAGGGGTTTCATGCCTTGCTTAATTGTATATATTTTATAGTAAAATAATAAAATGTTTACTTCTCTATTCATTACGAGATACAAAAAATTAGAAATTTCTTGAAAAGAAGAACTTAATTGAAAAAGAACTAAATATTTTTTCCAAGTAAATCCGTACGTGATTTTTACAAAATTTTAAAATTTTGATTATATATTTTTTTTAAGTTTTTAGGAAATTACAATGAGATTTTTTTTTCAGCACCTCCATGTATTTTAGAACCCATCGCGGATGAAACACAAAACCTTTTCTAAATGCACAGGTATGACTACCTTCTCCGTTCCGTAATAGGTAAGAATACAACAAATAAACTAAATCGGTTGAAAGCATAAACTCTAAATAGTTCAGCTCACAGCAGTTCGTTTATTTGATGGCATCGAAACGAACATTTTCCTTTCTTCTCAGTTACCAATAGAGGCACAGAAAACTCTTAAGAAGTTGGTGAATAGGCACCCCTGTTGCAGGGGTAACGTGGCCCATTTACTGAGTCATTGTTGTCGCCATCTCGAGAAATGGGGATCATAACTCGCGTACTGGAAACAGCAAAAATATGAAATTACACTTTTTTAACGTTAGTCAAGGAGAAAGTTGCTCGGCTATGGAAAATACGAACTTATAAAACATAAAACATGTCAAATAACTTTACGGCAATGCCATCAATATGCTAAATACGCCAATTGGAAAATTTAATCTATAAGAATGTATGTATCGTAGGCCAGGATCCCAAACTACCAACCATCTATTGGGGTGTTTTTTAAAACAAGATAATCCACCATTACGTTTCCGGCCTTTAAACACTACCCGTATCTTTCAGCCAACTCTTTCTGACCAAAAAGCAATATTATATCAAATCGATTTATCCAATTAAACCTTTTAACTTCCCGCACCCTTCGTGTTTCCACAAACAACCTTTAATTTTGAAATCCCACTAAGCTTTGTAGTTTCGACAAAAGCCAATGAAATAGTTCTGACAAAGTTGCGAACTCAAAAAGCTAAAGTAAAAAACAGCATCGCATCCAACGGTGCCTCAAGTCTTAATTATCTTTATGAGGAAGAAATTTCCACTCGAATTAAGGGCGGTGTTCCATTGGGATTGCGATGGAATTGAATTCATCTAGTTACGTTTAAAATCAAATTGGGTAAATTCACTTTTAGTTTAAGTATGTCTTGTTTAACCAATACTGGTTAAAGTTAAAGTGGCAGGTAGCTTTTTATATTATTGAATAACGAGACGAGCTGCTCGTTTGTCTGATGGTAAGCCTAACGCTGGCTTCTAATAATTGCAGTGCCATTCAGGACTTTGATAAACACAAATAAGGCCTGAGCGACACTGCAGTGTGCTCATTACACTGATACACTTGGTATTAAGTCTCATTAGCCCAGTAATTTCACTGACTACTTTGTTCATCAAACCTGAACACAGTAATGCTTGCACATTACCGTTCGGCGGCATTACTGCACGAGCAAAGCCTGCCAAACGAAAGCAGAATGTTCCTGGTCTTTGACAACAGGAAATAAATAATATGTTGATTAATTCACGATTTCTTACTAGTCCATTTATACTTGTGGATTTAACTTACAAGTAATCAACAACTAAGTCTAACATTGTTAAACTTAAATGTTACTTAGTTCTGCAATTCGAAGTTTATAACATTAAATAAAAGCCTTGCTTAAGTATTATTTGTAACTAGAGAAACAACTAACAGATGATGAGTTTACATAAAGTTTACCTTGTAGCTTTATAATTTAATCAGACGTGGTGAAACTGGGGCGTAATCTTGAGTATTTGAAACTTGTTGTTAGTGATAATCACATTTAATTCCGAGCGAGAAACTAACAAGTGGAAGGACAGTTAATGAGTTTACCTAAAGTTTTAATTTGCGAGGCGAAGTTAACTGAGGAGCTGGCGACTCTTAAAATATTGTGGAGGTGACTCTATAGCTTTGGTTTTTGTTGAATAAATGTTAAGTAACCGTGAGTTAATTATTTTATATACCGTTTGACCATCTCCCTAGGGCCCAATTCTTCTAAAGCAATGGTCTAAAATGACAATGGCATTGTCGCGAAATAATCACTTTAGGCGCTTTCGGTATTTTATGGCAAAATCGTTTTTCTATAGTCGCCTATGACAATGGCGGTCATCAATAAACCTTTATAGCCTATGTGTTATTCAAGAACCTAAGCTATCTAAATTCCAAATTACATCAAAATCGATTTAGTTGTTATGGAGTTACGTGGTATCACACATAATAAACACACACACATTTATAAGGCCGGCCATACAATCTTATGCAAGTTTTCGTTTTGCTGTCAAAATAACAACAACAAAAAACAACAAGCACGGATTACGAGACAATACACGCGCAAGCGCGGGTGGAAATAAAACCATCAAAAATCCACATAGTGGCTCAAAGTGACGAATGCTACACTTTACGCTTTGGACTTTTTGGCTTGAGCATTTGGGATTCAGGAATGGCCGTGCCGATGCCAGTGGGTACATGTATTCAATCATACCTTTAGGTCGAGTTTTTGTTGGGTTATACCAACCGTCACTTTGTCACCAATATTTTAGCTTATAGATTGTCCTGCTGAATAAAAAAGCGATGATACGAATCCTCATAAAGGGATATAGGCATATGCTTATAAGCCTTCTGTAGTCCCGGTATTATGAAGAAGTTTTCTCGTCGGTAAACTTATTAAACCGGGTCTGTATTTTGCTCAGATGAGCGAGTATTTTTGTTGCTTAATAATACTGAAATAATTTTATATTAATTTCACTTAATTTGATCTGTATAGCAAAACATCCATATAGTTCTAAAATGAACTGATCTTTGTCTCTTATTATTAGTTGAAAATCCTTTTTTTTTTGTGTTTGTTAACCCTTGTATTTTTCATTGTAGGTAGTGTGCAAACAAAATGGTAATTTATTTATCTAGAGAGTTCTACCACTATTTCAGCTGATCTCAGGTGATGATGATGATGTGGCTAAACACTCAATACTACTTAGCACTCATAATTTTGGATTAAGTATTATAGTATCAAAACTTTCGTTGACATGAACGAAAGGGTAATTTATACATGACGGTTGGCATAATGCTCATAAATGTACCAAACACTTATCCGTTAAGACAATATTGTCTCCACTCTCCTGCTTCAACTGAAGAGGGTTGACAATTCATTAATACTATCTCCTGTCTGGCTGTCACTCGCTATTTAGGCAAGGGGTGATGAAAGGTGGGGTTCGTGCTGATATTGTTAATTGGAATTTACATATTGAATTAGCACAAAGCGGGTGTGGCCGAGTAAGCATGTGAGACTTTCAATGGCAACATGGTTCGATCCGCGGATCAGCCCCGCACCAATAACTTATGTGCAGATTTATCACACTCGTTCTAAAACGGTGCAGGAAGACATCGTGAGGAAACCCGTATGTTCAAGAACCACAATATTCGAGGGCAAATGCTCAATATTTTAAGTGACTTTAAGTACTATTATATTTTTATAGACAAAAAAAGGTTTTTCGTATTCTTCTGTGCGATTCTTATTTCAATGTTCTGGACCATTTTTTTTGCTAATTCATAACGAGATGACCTGGTCGTTTGCCTGGTGGTAAGCATAATGCCGGCCTAAAACAATTGCAGTGCCACTCAGAACTTTGAAACACAAAGGCCAGTGCGCTCGCTACCCTGAGACATTAGGTATAAGACCAGTAATTTCACTGAGTACTCTGCTCATCAAACCGGAACACAGTAATGCTTGCACATTACTACTTGGCGGCAGACTTCACAACATATATTTTTGAATAAGACTTGTCTTTATTTTTATTTGCTTCTAATGTGTATGATTAGATATTTGTGCGACATAAAACAGCACGTTTTGCTTTGTACAGCGCCCGAGATAGTGGTCCCAAATATCTTCCAGTCATGTAAAAATATAAGTTTGCCTAAGCCATGTTATCTCACCGATCTGAGACTAAGGAAGTGTGTCAGATGGGAACAGCTGTGTAAGCGATAGGGGTGTCGGCGGCGTCCCGCAGCTCCTGTTTACTGACCGGCCAGCCGCCCAGTGATTTATGATGGAGGAAAATAAGAGAAAACATCGCCCTGTAGCCCGCATTAGGGCTGTCAGTAATTTGTGCCTTTGAGGCTTTTTTGATGAAGTATAAGGCGTATAGGTATTTGATGAAGTATTAAGGCGTTTATGTATGTGGTTCGTAAACTTTTTGAACATTTTTAATGCGTATTTAATGTTAGTGATTTAGGTGATTTGTTGATCACGTTTAGCAATTTGGCATGAATTATATAGGAATTGAGTAACAATGGGAGTTTCATAAAAAACATTGGCCTATATTTACAAAACATAATTAATAATAATAAACTTTCTTTTAAAAACGCGGAAATCGATTTTAATCGCCTTACTTCCGATTGTATTTGCTGATCTTCGCGTAAAATATATGGGACCACTTCAGGGTCTAAAATATAGTTAAACTATTAACTAACTAGAACTATCCAAATTAGTAAACCGGTTTTCGACAAATCGGTGAACATACGTCAGCAAAATTAATACGTACATACAAAAAAAATTCGTATTGAATACAGAATCTTCCGTTCCTCATTCTTTTATTAGGGTTTGTTAAAAATAAAATATATAATATAAATTGACAACAGTCAATGTGCTTGTAAATTGCTTGTAAACGGGGATAAATAACAATTTATCTCCGTTGTATACCAACTTTAGCTGTTCCGTTCTTGAATGGAAACAACCTCTTGGAATGCGTCCCTTGCCTTATAGGGTATTAAACAAAATTTTCACGAAGGATCAAAACCTCATCAATCTTAACAGATATGCCCATAATGACATCGCGTGTATATCCGCAGGCAATCTCTAGTAATGACGCGAAGTGTGTCAGGCCCCAGAAGGACACATATAATGTGTTGATTGAACTATGTCTCTATAGACGCTTGCTGATGGGATGAAAATTAGTTTTGAAAGTGCTGAGGGAGCCTATTTAATGGTTGGTTACAACATTAGTATCATATTGATGGGTAAATAACTTCTTAGCTTATTAGATTGGTGTAAATATATTAGATTGAGTCCCTGGACGGTCTAGCGTTTAATCACAACAGCCTTTTATGTGAGGCTTGTTTTAGATTGTATATGAACTTTGTTCTTCACTAGCATCGGCCCGCGGTTTCACCTGCGTTCCCACAGGAACCGTGCATTTTTCGGGGATAAAAAGTAGCCTATGTTACTCTCTGGTCCATAAACCATATGTATGCCAAAAGTAACGTCGATCCATTCCTCCGTTACTGCGTAAAAGAAGGACAAACCAACAAACGTACAAACACACTTTCGCATTTATAATATGAGGATGGTAGGATTTAGTAGCATAGGATTAAATTTAGTTGATAATCTGTGGGGTGCGTAGATTTATACTTTACTAGCTTTTGCCAGCTACTTCTACGCGCTGTTTCAGGATAAATTTCTCCTGTTTTGTCTACTTTTTGCACAGAAAATAGTTTTTGCATTATCTCATCACGGCAATCAAACTCGTAACTTAAACGCTCTTATAAGTCCATCGACCTATTAGCTAAACAGCCAGGGTTGTCAACTTGTATTGGAACCAATATCCAAAAGTCGACTTACTGTAATAAACTGTCTTCCTAACACAAAATACTATTCGTACGTCTTACACAATTTAAGTTACACAAATCTCCTTGTTTAGTTTGTCTGGATACCCTAAAATTGCGTGGGTGGGACTTGGTCTAGACGCAATGTAGGTATCCTAGAAGTCTAAAATAGTGTCTGATGAAGGATTGCGTTACAAAGCTCCTAGAATACTCCCTTGATGAGAATACCGGTCTAAAAATAGAGTCAGTTATTGCTGGGAATAGGTGCAGGGCTTATTTTACTTAGGTTTCATTTTTGTAATGTATTTTAATTACAATCTAGTCATTACTTTTATTGAAGCGACGGTAGCTCAGTCGGGGTAATGATATAGGCCCTTTAGACGCAATGCATGATTGATGGATAAGCATCAATGCACCACGCGCAAGCCATTGAAAAACCACGATCACGGCTTGACGTATATTGTACCGTCTAAGGTGGTGCTTGGTGGAAGTCTTGTCTGAGCGCGAACCGTACCACGGTTAGAGGCAGTGAAATAGACGAACAGCAACCGCTTCTGCAATCTCTACTCAAAACATTAGTCTCACAAGCACTGCGTGTTCAGTACAGAAACCGATCTGAAGTCAGCAAAGGTTCGAATCCTAAAATAAGCTTGAGTTTGAAAACATCATGATGCAATCATAGCATGGTGCAGGTAGGGCGTTTTTAAACAACTTCCAAAAAGGTAGAGATTCTTAACATGTCGATATATTTTTATGGCGATGTTACTTTATTTCTCCGTCAATTCTTAACCGATTTAAATAACTCTTTTTCATATTTCCAAGGCTACTTTTATGAAAGAATTCCACCCCTAAGCGTGGAAAAATGGGGGATGAAGTATAATATATCGCGATATTATAGTCGAAGTATGTTACCGGTTTTTTGAATGCAATTTCTGGTGCTCGTCAAAATCTCGTATATTTTACACTAGCTTCTGCCCGCGGTTTTCACCCACGTTCCCACAGGAACCGTGCATTTTTCCGGGATAAAAAGTAGCCTATTGTTACTCTCCGGTCCCTAAACTATATATATATATATGCCAAAAATCACGTCGCTGCGTGAAAGAAGGACAAACCAACAAACACAGTTTCACATTTATAATATTAGTAGGATATAGTAGGATTATTTTTACACATATGTATTGAGCAGTTGTCTTATGTATAAATAGTTCAATCTGTTGTGCCGTGAAAAATAACAACTGTTAGTAACTATACTTAATTGTGTTATGTTGTTATGTATACTCTAATGTTGCGTTGTCCATTAATTGTGTTATGTTATTGTATACTCTAATGTGATATTGCGATGTCCGGAAATAAATATATTTACTTTTTTTCTGTAGTTACGTAATTGTTATGTCGATGCTTAAACACAATTGTTTCAATAGTTCCTTTAACTTAGCATCCAGTTTTTATTTCCCAATGCCGAGACGAGTCAAGAGCACATTTCCAATAAAACAAAAGCTCCTAAACTCTAGTAAGTAACCGTTGTAAAACTGGAATTTTACGACTTGAGAAGTCTCAGTAATTACTCCAGAGATTGCTATATAAAACAGTCTCGAAGGTTTCGGGAGATTTATGCGATCCATCAATTCATCATGAAAATTGTTGTTTTAGGACTCGAGTAAAATCTAGACAAAGTGAGAAGTGAGTTACTAAGCTTACTAGTAAGTTACTCTCAGTTTTAATAGGCTAATATTCTAATAACATCTTCATGAAGCACTAGGTTCTGCCCGCGGCTTCACTCACATGGAATTAGTATAAAAAGTAGCCGTCTATATATAGGAACTTTGAGAGTTTCAAGTGCCCGTTCCAGGTAGATACAGACCGATTAAGAAGGGCAAGAAACTCGTCGGCGTTGTTTTCAAAAAAGAGTTTTACAATGTTTCTAATGCTAACAATCATGTTTAAAACGTTAGTCTAAGTACCTATTATAGAATAGTAACCGCCAGGAGGCTCCTGAGCTGTTTGAAATTGGAATTGAAATGCTATCGGAATTGGGATGTTGACTCCATTTTTTTTATGATGCTAATCAATTCGTTTTCTCATGATAATCAAATGTCTACATCGAAAAGACTGGAAATCGAATGATAACAACGTCAAAAATGAGAGACAAAGTCAGGCGGATCTAGTGAGCGCTAAAACGCCCCATACTAAATGGGCTTAACGCGTGACGTCACATATTCAACGCGGCCCGTTAAGTTGTAGGTACTAAAACACATATTTCGTTGATTTTGGCCGTGACTGCGTTTAAGTAAATAGTTGTCATACATTGTTGTTCATTAAAATGTAAAGAATCTGATAGTATACTTAAAATTACTATTGTATGATAAAAAAAGGTCGTTGAATTCTGGAAAGTGTTTGATCCAGTATATTTGGGGAAATGGTATATTTTTTGTGAATTTCATTTTTATTGTGTTAATGTGAAGTTCTTAAACCTGTATAACCACAGTATTTATGTGTGTTTTGTTTCATCCAATTGAAACTGAATCCAAGAGTAAGCCAAGAGTGATGTAGTTCCGTAGTAGTAGTAGGTTCGATCTCGTATAGCTTGAGCTTTCTGTGAAGGAAAATATCGTGATGCAACCGTAGCCCTATAAATAAGACATTTTCCTGGCTAGTTACCACCATCAATATGAAAATCCGTTGATAACCTCTTATCACAGCACGTGCATTTAGGAGCCGGTCTATACGCTAAGTTTACGAATAACTGCTCTACATTTAACTTCGTACCATTTTATTCTTCAAATAGTCATCATCTTCAGTGACGAACAGTGAACACAATCCGAACTCATAAAACATCTAAACATAGCGATCATAACAATAAACTTAATGGTTTAAAATCTCATAAAATCGAGTCAAAACAATCGCTTTTATTTTCACAATCATAATATTCGTAATCCCACAGGCGTGCCTTCCATCTGACAACTTGTCTTTGTAATAAAAGAAAGAATGAAACGAGAATAATCAATGGAATCGTTACATGACTTGATCTGAGACAGAGCAGAGAAATAGAGTCAAAATAGAGTTACATCATTAATTAAAAAAATGTTTAGTGAAAGTGAATAAATTCTCCGGCAGATTAATTCTCTACTATCCATATCAATAAAATATTTTATATGCGAAGGTGTGTTTGTTGGTTCGTCCTTCTTTCACGCACCAACAAAAGAGAGATGTCAGCCTCTTCGTCATTTTTTTAGAATGTTGTGACTTCCCAAACTCATCAGAGTTGTCTTTTTCTAAAAGCCGTCAATCTGCGTCTGCACAAATATTACTGAGGCACTATAGAAGCGAACGTGGCCCCAAAATCATTCTGAAAATATTATTATGTTGGACACGCAGGTTATCCAGCGATTTCTTGGTAAAATCTACCTACGGTGTACAGGTTATGGCAGTAGGCTTTTAGTTGCTCTGTACAGCGGGAAAATCTACTGATCTACATAATATAACCTAGAATCGCAAGTGCCATACACTCTCTATCCATATCTATAAAGAACTAAAATAAACGTTGGCTTTACACAATTTGAATCGAATTAAGAACCCGTTTTTTGCGGTTATTTATACTTATAATTATTGATGAACATGCTGAAACACGTAGACAGATTGACTTGATTGTTTGTCTTACCAAACCTTTCTTTTATTCCAGATCCGTCGAAAGAAACCACAATGAGCTCGTAACGAAAGTGCTGCGGAAAAGCGACGAACAATGTGAAAATATGAACTGACACACACACATGATTTCTCCAACCAACCTCACACACACAACGACAAATGTGAACTCGACACACTTCCACACGCAGCACAACTTCACGCTCACATACAAACATGCCGCGGACAACGTCTCATACGAACAGCCAGGGTTCGAGTATGACACCTCGGAGTACTCGAAGACGAATTTCACGAACTCGACATTCGATTTGTCGAACGGTAACTTCAGCGAATACGCTGAGATTCCGTATTACATAAAAGCTACGTCGATGACGTTTTGCATAGTGATAATGTGTTTAGGCGTGATCGGGAATGTGATGGTGCCGATAGTGATACTGAAAACAAAAGACATGAGGAATTCCACGAACATATTCCTGGTGAATTTGAGCATCGCGGACCTCATGGTGCTGCTTGTGTGCACGCCGACCGTGTTGGTGGAGGTCGGCTCGAAGCCCGAGACCTGGGTGCTGGGGAAAGAGCTTTGTAAGTACCCTATTGTTGTTTACTTTTATCCTTCCTTCTCGTGACTGTGTTTCAAAAAGGACTAACTCTTCTGCGAGTATACGTCTGCGGGTACCACTGCTTTGTACGTTTAGTCTGTCGCCGAGCAGTAATGTGCAAGCATTACTGTGTTCCATTTTGAAGAGCAAAGTAGTCACAAATTCCTGGACTTATGAGACTTAATACCTAATGTCTCAGGGTTAAGAGCGCACTGCAGAGCCGCGCAGGCCTTTGTGTTAAAGTTCTGAGTGGCACTGCAATTGTTATGGGCCGGAGTTATGCTTACAATCAGGTAAATGACCAGCTCGTGTCGTTACCAAATAGGACAAAAAAAAACTGCGCTCTTTACCCTGAGACATTAGGTATTATGTCTCATAAGCCCAGTAATTTCACTGGCTACTCTGCTCATCAAACTGGAACACAGTAATGCTTGCACATTACTGCTTGGTGACAGACTTAACGAGCAAGGCGGTGGTAACAACGGACGCTCGCAGAAGAGTTAGTCCTACCACTAACAAAAATTAGGAGGCAATAAAAATGTGTAGGTACACTTAGTACCTAAAGCTGTTATATAAAGGCTCACTTAGCCCAAAGACATTAGACATCAAACGCCACCGAAACCTGAACGGTTACCGACTACGTATGCTCGCGCCAAAATTGGCGAGACCAAGTATACACCATTAAAATGTCATTATGGGAACGGAAAAAACTTTGTAATGTGTTCTGCATAATATGGGAGCAGTTAGTTGTGTGTGAGGAGCCTTTTTTATTGTTATGAACTGTCGGCGGCAGACGTTAGGTTGGTGATGTAATGATGATGATGATGGTTTGTTACCTAAAAAAGGAACCGACTTCCATCTAGCTTTAGAATGCATCATCCGATCTTGACAAAAAATATATGGCATCTCCAGAGTCAGCAGATACTCCCAACTGAACAGATCTCCAGATACCTACTTAAAATACAATACAGTTTAAACACGATTATGGACATCGCGTAACATACACAAAAAAAATGCAAACGAATTGCGAACCTCCTCCATTTTAGAAGTAGTTAAAAACATAAAAATATTATCTTAACGCGCGAAGCGTTCTGCTTCCTAGTAGAACTCCTCGCTTGGGTCATCTTCAAGTCACTAAATATTTCTTTCTCCCGGTTGCTGCATTTTTAGAAAAGAAAACAATACCTACGCGATACGCAACGATATAACGCGCCAGCAATTTTTAACACAACGACAAATTGCTCGACGGCTTTATTTTTAAAATTTTTTTTAATTTCTATCGATGCAAAACGTTTACACAAGTTAGGTGTTTTTAGGTTTACGATAAATTATTTTTAAAGAACTGACACTATGATTGTGTTATTCAGACTGACTTACTAAGACTGACCGTTAGAGTTAGCCTGTTATTTGGTCATAGTAAAAAAAGTAGACTGTAAGACAGGCTTAGTAAGACAATCTGAATAGCGCTTGGTGTAATAAGTCCTTAAGGATGGATGCCCTGCTGTCTCTCTGTCGAGTCGTCATTTGAGATACCTATGTCTAAAGCAATTTAAAATCAATATTTTTAGAAACAAGAATAAAAGATAGCAGAATAAAATTTAATTTAAAACACATTCCGTTTTAATAATTCCACAAAACACAAAAGCGTTTCAGTACCAAATTATAAAATTAAAATTTAATCTTTATTGTCATAATAAAAGCAGAATCCAATTAAAATCTGGTAAAATATGATTTTAGCTTTATTTACTTTATCATTTGGTACATAGTACGTTCTAGAACTTTAATTACTTTTAGTATATTAGGACACGACCTTTCTATTTTTATATACTAGCTGCTGCCCACGTTTGCAAACGTGAGATTATTCTATTTATTCTCGACTAGCTGTGCTCCACGGCTTCGCCTACGTTACTCCTTGTAACGTCCTTTTATATATGCCAGTGAAAGTCTCGTCAAAATTAAAAAAAAAATGTGATTCAAGTCTCCCAAACTCCTCCTAAACTCACGTATATCTAAAACCATTATTTTATAATTGTATCCTAGATTATAAAATTACTCCTAGACATGCATCTATAAAGCAATTAAGATAAACGACAAGCTATTTCTAGATTGAGATAAACCGTTTTAGAACATGAATTCGTTAAATAATAAAAACTTACATTCGGTTTCTGGAAAATAGTATCCACTGATAACATTTTAGGTTAGAATCTGTCATTGCACAGGTACTTAAAAACTCCAGGCAGAGATAGGACACTAATAGATAAAACATAAATGGATATTTGACTAAAATTTAAAAATGGTTTTGTATTATTTGTTATTACATAGACCGGCTCCACGCACGTTGGCCCCAACGCTACTCCCAATGCTACTCGTCCAACGTTTGGATCTAGAAAATAACACTGCGAATGCTCACGCCAACGTTGGGGCTCATGCAATTTTCTAGATCCACACGTTGGATGAACGGCATTGGGGCCGACCGATGTTGGAGCCGACGTGTGTAGTCGGCCTAAATTGAAGACTGCGAAATTTCAGCCTATGACGTCAACAGAATATCAACCAATCACAGAGCGTTTCTAAATACGTACCAATCTAAAAACAATTCTATTAGGCTATTTTTACAAAAAATAATCATTTATCAGGAAAAACAATAGAATACTATTTTACATTCTCTTTTAAAGTAGACAACATTTTATAAAATTGTTTTTCCTTTAACATTTTATAAATTATATTTAACCTATCTCCTATTTAATTAGTATCCTGTTTTTCTGCTGTTTAACCCGTATAGAGTCGAAAGTTGATAAAAATAATCAAAACCCATAACCTACTCGAGTACTGAGGACTGAGAGGAATGAGCTGAGATATGTTAGAATTTGCATAAGATAAGTCGTAACCGTTTACCTTTTTAATAATACCAGTCCGAATCGTGAATTTTCAGCAGCACAGAAGTAACAGTTTTATAGCGGAAGCAGCTATTAAATCTTATATAAATCGATATACGAACAAAAGTTAATTACCTACTACAGCTGCACTAAAAATAATAGGTGCTTAAAATAACGAGAGCGAGATGATCTCTGCACGCTTCCACGAATGAGGTATAATTATGTCAACAAAGCTTGCTTTCAAATAAGCTTATGGCGCTCTCTGAAGCAAAACGCAGCCAGCGACAAATAATACCAGCAAAAAAATACACTAGTATACAGGATGAGTTTCAATTGGTATGTTATCCCGGAAATTAGGGCCGTGGTTGTCGACAAGTTGTGAGAACCTCTTTTGGAAAAACGTCATTCAAAATTTCCAAAAAAAGAAAAGAAAAAAACTTCAACGTGAAGTGCGCGGCAATTTCTGGTTTTTTTTCTAAGTCTCTTGTTATTAATATTGTTAGAATCAGAAATGGAATTTGCTTAAGAAAAAACAAGTTAGAACAAGAATTCCGTTTATTACACGAATTAAATCAAACATTTAAACCAAGGAAAAGTACTCACAGTTCACATAATTCAAATAACGATTGCACACTTGTAAAACCAACACTAATCACGATAAAATGACTGACGTGACCTTTTATAACGATCGACAAGGATTCTAGCAGCCGTCCGTTCGCTTCGAGCGCAGAAAGATAAGTGACCGTTCTTATCGAGGCGCTCGGCTTTTATAGATGACGGTAGGTCCGTTGTGATGTAAAAGAGACGTCCCTAACACGGCCTCTCCTGACACGGCGGCGTCCTCGCAGCCAACTCGAAGACCGACGGAGCAGCACCGGCAGCAACATCCTCTTCACAGGGCACCGCGACGTCGCTGGCACGGCGCGGCGTGACATCTCCACGACGCGAAGGGGGCGCCGTGACGTCACCGCGACATGACGTTGATGCTTCAGCACTGTCTTGGTCTAGACAATGTTTCATGCTCCTCTTTCACTTAAACAAACACACCCGATAGGTTGATTCCATGAAACGCTAGGACATAATCTTAACTTTTCATAGATTTTTGCACATACTTCATCACTTGCACAGGTCCTCACATCAATCATTCATCTTCACACATCATGTAGGGCAAACATCCCGCAGTCTGTCTGCCATAGGAGCGTCCCGCAGTCCGTCCTCCCTTGAGGCTGGCAACCCGACGTGGAACGTCCCGCAGTCCGTCCACCACTCACTTCGTAGAGCGTCCCGCAGTTCGTCTACTAAGTGACATTCATCATCACACATCATGTAGGGCAAACATCCCGCAGTCTGTTTGCCATAGGAACGTCCCGCAGTCCGTCCACCACCAGTAGCATGATCTGAAACACAGACACTTGACGCAGACCGTCTTCATACTTTCACCATTTTTAGTTTATCACACACATGACACAACATTATCAGTAAACATGTAAGGCAAGCATCCCGCAGTCTGCTGCCACTAGGATCGTCCCGCAGTCCGTCCTTGAGATGCCCCGCAGTTCATCTCACATAACATTATCAGTAAACATGTAAGGCAAGCATCCCGCAGTCTGCTGCCACTAGGATCGTCCCGCAGTCCGTCCTTAAGATGCCCCGCAGTTCATCTCACATAACATTATCAGTAAACATGTAAGGCAAGCATCCCGCAGTCTGCTGCCACTAGGATCGTCCCGCAGTCCGTCCTTAAGATGCCCCGCAGTTCATCTCACATAACATTATCAGTAAACATGTAAGGCAAGCATCCCGCAGTCTGCTGCCACTAGGATCGTCCCGCAGTCCGTCCTTAAGATGCCCCGCAGTTCATCTCACATAACATTATCAGTAAACATGTAAGGCAAGCATCCCGCAGTCTGCTGCCACTAGGATCGTCCCGCAGTCCGTCCTTAAGATGCCCCGCAGTTCATCTCACATAACATTATCAGTAAACATGTAAGGCAAGCATCCCGCAGTCTGCTGCCACTAGGATCGTCCCGCAGTCCGTCCTTAAGATGCCCCGCAGTTCATCTCACATAACATTATCAGTAAACATGTAAGGCAAGCATCCCGCAGTCTGCTGCCACTAGGATCGTCCCGCAGTCCGTCCTTAAGATGCCCCGCAGTTCATCTCACATAACATTATCAGTAAACATGTAAGGCAAGCATCCCGCAGTCTGCTGCCACTAGGATCGTCCCGCAGTCCGTCCTTGAGATGCCCCGCAGTTCATCTCACCAAATGTTCATGTAGGGCAAACATCCCGCAGTCTGTTGCCAAAAGGATCGTCCCGCAGTCCGTCCTCTACATGAAAGTAATACTCACGCTCAAAGAATGCAGCGCAAGTGTCGGGACACCACTCTCCCTTCGGCGGCACCATACACTGGGCTGTGGCCTGCATGGTCTTGCCATAGCCATAGCCAAGTGTGTGTGTGTGTGTGTGTGTGTGTGTGTGTGTGTGTGTGTGTGTATGTGTGTGTGTGTGTGTGTGTGTGTGTGTGTGGGTGTGTGTGTGTGTGTGTGTGTGTGGGTGTGTGTGTGGGTGTGTGGGTGTGTGTGTGTGTATGTGTGTGTATGTTTGTTTGTGTGTGTGTGTGTGTGTGTCGTGTGTGCATGTAAATGTGTTAGATATGTATAAGCAGGCGAAGAGTATAGTTTTCTTAGCAGCGACACCCTCGTCGCCTCGTCTCTTCCACAACCACACTGAACAGCGAACACGCAGCTCGCGGCGCACCACGCGCCTCTCGCCCAGCAGATCCCAGCACTCCATCACGTGGGACTAACGGCGCAGCATAGCGACCAGCACAGCAGGAGACGTCCGTTGCACTAAAGAGCCAACTCAAGACAACACAACATTACCAAATACCTCCAGCTATAGGAGAGGTCTGTTCGGCTTGAGAGCCGAGAGCTAAGAGCAGTTGTAGGAGAGGTCCGCTCAGCTTGCCATAACGCCACCGACTATATACCTCGCCACTAAGACAGCTTGTAAACATAACAGATCGCTTCTGACAGCTAGCTAACATGACATTTACTCTCTAATGTCACTGAGTCGCCATTTCATTAAATTAATAGACAACCAACCACTACCACAGACTATCTAAATATGGCTGTCAACGACACGGTCATCCTGCGATGACACACGTCCTCGTGTGTTAATATGAAAAACATGAAAACACAGCACAGTTTCCGCTCGGCTAAACCTGACTATGGTCTTAGCTATAAGATCCAATTGTACCACAACGTGAAACACAGAGTATAAACTACCTCAGTTACAGCAGCAGCTGTGTTACCATATCACGCATGAAACTAAAACTTCCGAGCTCAAGTGCCATTGATTATCTTTAAAGAACAAAATAAGTTTCACATCAAAATAATTTTAGTCTAACAAAACCCCAGCTACATCATTCGTCTTCAGCAGCTATTGCTATAGCTACAGCAAATACAATTGCTACACACGCGCTTCCCTACAGGAACGCAAAGATTCGACTGTATCACAAGATACCACACGTCAGACTAAAAACCTCAGAGTTCAAGTACTGTAAGGTACCACGCGTCAAACTAAAAACTTCGCGGTCCAAGTACTGGAAGGTACCGTGCATCAAACTAAAAACCTCAGAGTCCAAGTACCATGGAACGATTATTTTCAGAAAACCAAATACTCTCGCATCAAAGCAACGTTAGTCAACCAAAACTCTAGAAACTCTCGAATAAGACTAAGGAATCGGGGTAGACATGAAAAAGGACAGCACCATAGCCGGCACTACTAGCGTCTGTATGAACCTTGGTGGGAAGACTTGGATCAAAAATGGCAAGAACTGGTTTACTAGTCCGATTGAATTTTACATCATTGTGGGTCGGATGAGCAATGGGGTAGTTTTTGTGGCGTAATCTTTTATGCATCTCCTAAAGTAGCTAGCTAAGCCCAGAAGTTGGCGTACCTGATTCACATTTTCTGGAGATGAAGTGTTCACTAAGGCTACTAAGGCTACTTTTCACGGACTCGGTCTAACCTGACCCTGACTTACTAATTTCCCAATTACTCAACCTCAGTCACTAAAATGCGCAGAAGAACCTTAACCCTTTAAGCAAGAAGCCGCGCGAGATAAACACTCGTGTTTTGACTTCGTGGCCTGGTGCGCGCGCTGCTGACCCGCTGCAGGCGTGCTGTCTGGCGCGCGCTGCACGCACTCTGGCGCGCGCTGCACGAAGTCTGTCGCGCACTGCACGAAGTCTGTTGCGCGTCTGCACGCCGTCTGTCGCGCGCTGCACGCGGTCTGGCGCGCGTCTGCACGCTGCTTGGCGCGCTGCACGCAGTGTGGCGCGCGTCTGCACGCGGTATGCCGCGCTGCACGCGGTCTGGCGCGCGTCTGCACGCTGCTTGGCGCGCTGCACGCACTCTGGGGCGCTGCACGCGGTCTGGCGCGCGTCTACACGCTGCCTGGCGCGCTGCACGCAGTGTGGCGCGCGTCTGCACGCGGTATGTCGCGCTGCACGCGGTCTGGCGCGCGTCTGCACGCTGCTTGGCGCGCTGCACGCACTCTGGCATGCCGGACATGCCGCCAGGCACGCTGTACGCTTTACGTGTGCTCTCCGGCACGTTGCTACGCGCCGTGAGGCACGCCGCACATCGCGCACCTCGCGCCCGCTGGCTGCATCCACTGTTGTCCACGCGTTAAGAGACCCTGGACATGCTCACAAATGCCTAACAGTCGTTGCTCATTAGAATACCTGGACAAACACAAGTAACTCAGAACAGGGAGTACCCGACTCCACAGAATACTGTGTACTGGCACCAAGAAGTACAGCAATTGGAGTCACGGGTGCGGGCTCGTATACGATGAGGGTAGGATGCCCCCAACTAGGCGAATCCCTACGCAGACGGGACCGTGACCTATTGTTTCGCGAGCGACTACGCTGATGAGAATCGTTACGCCTAATCCTATCACGCAGTCGACGCCCTTCAGTACTGCGAGAATCCCGTCGATCCCGGACACATGACACTATTCGCGAGGCACGACTTTTATCGCTCAAGATGCGCCGCGAATCACCATGACCATGCGACCTACTTCACGTATCTCTCCTACTCCGAGATTTACGTCACTCTTGGTTACGCGACCATCTCGAGTGGTTTGTCTTTTAGGACTACGTGACGTACGCCCCATAATAAGAATCACAAGATCGAATAACAAGGTTAGCAATCGTTACGCAATTAAAAAAACAACGGTTTTCTTGTTCCCTCGAAAATTCAACAAGTTTCCTTGTTTTGTTTTAAGTGGGCGAACTAGTCCTTTATCCCACTTCTGATGTTAGAATCAGAAATGGAATTTGCTTAAGAAAAAACAAGTTAGAACAAGAATTCCGTTTATTACACGAATTAAATCAAACATTTAAACCAAGGAAAAGTACTCACAGTTCACATAATTCAAATAACGATTGCACACTTGTAAAACCAACACTAATCACGATAAAATGACTGACGTGACCTTTTATAACGATCGACAAGGATTCTAGCAGCCGTCCGTTCGCTTCGAGCGCAGAAAGATAAGTGACCGTTCTTATCGAGGCGCTCGGCTTTTATAGATGACGGTAGGTCCGTTGTGATGTAAAAGAGACGTCCCTAACAATATTATCATTATAAAATACATTGTAAAGTGTTTACCAACACTAGCGGATGATCACGCAAATATATACATCACACAAATTTCATTTTCATTTAACAAAGTTCAACGGTTCAAGTGAATCAGCTGATGTAGGGTTGTCCGGAAGTTCTGTAGTAGAATTTTGACGTAAACTTTAAATGCCTTTTCTTCAAAGAAAAAATTGTAGATATAGTATAGACGAACTACGTCGAGACAGTAGTATTATCCAGTTAAACTCATGTCATGACTGTGAGTCGTCGTGTGAGTTGTACGTCATATTGTTAGTATGTGACTTTTGTCTTTATAGAGGGACGTACTTTATACGTACTCGTAAGAGAAAGTTAATGTTAAAAGGAAACGAGTAACGACTGTAGTACTGCCCGGCTGGTCGGTCTGTGGCAGTTATAGTTTGAAGTGGCTACATCCTACTTCATCAAACTCCGCTTTTCTAGTCCAGAGAAGCATAGGCCAGAAAAGATTAGGGGATTTTTTTTATGCTCTTTGATACCTTTTTGGAGCTCACGGCATGGACCTTGCTTTGGATGTGCTCACGTCAGCGAATTGCCAGGGTACTATCAGACAATCCACCTGTCCGTTTGCATATGCTAGCGGTGGGAGGCATCACTGGCCGTCAGCCTCACACCCTGCCCGTACAGCAGTTGGTGAATTGTCACCGCTCCAACCGGGGCATCCGAACCCCGTCCGCCTGCCTCTCTCCTCCTGGGTTTTTGGGATATTGGTGCGCTGTCAGTGGGAACAGCCGCACGGTGCTCTTGTGCCCAAATCCCTCTCTGGGGACTCTCGAGTCCCACTCAGCCCCTGTGCCCCGTCCGCTTAGCCCTCTGCATCCATTAAGTGGGGCATGCGGAGAGGCCCATCCCTTCGGATTTGTTGTTACCTGTCAGCAACCTCTCCGGGACCGAGAACAGTCAACCAGGAGAAGTTGCTGACAGGTAACCAGGTTGCACCAACTTCACACCCCGCGCTCGTTACCCTGAGACTTTAGGTTAAGTCTCATAAGTAATTTCGCTGAAATTATAGTTTTCTGACATTTTATGTACCTAGTACCTGTTTTATTAAAATTAAATTGAATTCATTAAATCTATATCCTGAACACTTGCTTTTAAAAGGCACTGTTAAAGCGAATCAACTCTCAAATGTTTTTATTTATTTGTTTATTACATATTCGCCTGTTTACAGGCTGTTTCTGTTGTGTTGCTTAAATTTAGAACCCGGCGTGGAAGTGACCTGGTTACTGGCTTTAACGAATAGCCGTCGCATTTTACTGAACAATATAGCCTCATTCTTCAACAAATTGCCTAACGATTGGGAAGAATTGAAAATGGTAAAGCTTTCAAAGAGAATTGAATTTACGGGCGCAAGAAGTGGACATTTGTTTTGTCAAGATCGTTGAAGTCAGAAGTGGAGGAAACACCAATTTGATGAAGGAGCAGTCTAGAATAATAAGTATACTACCTCACTGTTCTTGTCTCATTTTACATGGGTGGGTGCAGTACGTTTTTACAAACATATACTGCTTTTAGGTTTTGGCATATTTTTCACAGCCGGCCGCCTGCATGACAACGACCCACTTTGGGAATTCTGAGAGTATGAGCCATAGCCCATAATCCACCAGGCGGGCCCAATGCGGCTTTGTGGACGTCACAATCAATTAATAATTGAAAAAATTAAAATCTTCTGCTCCAATGTTTTCATACTTAATGTTTAGTTATGTTTAATTTTTTTTGGTTACCTAAATAGAAACATTTTTAAATTAATTATATTTTTGATGCAGCTTCGTAATCTCCCTTGCCAGAGGCTTGTAAAAACAAATATCTTCACGTAAACTTTGTATAAGGTAAGCGGTAATACAAGTTAGGCAACTCCGTCAAGCAAATAAAACTAAGTGTTTCTTACTTAGATACTGGATAAATGGGCGAGTTTTTAAAATACTAATTTGACAGACTTGTTAACAAAAAACTGAGTAATACAATAAGCTGAAGTTTTAACGGGTAAATAAGTAAAAACTGTTTTAAAAATTAGGCGTAGGAAGAGAAAGGTCGTTTTCAGAATAAAAAATTACAAAGGATGACACTGACCTATCTTGTTTCAAGAAATTGGCGGTATTTCCCTGAAATTAACGAATAATGTTTATAGAAAGACATCTCTATTGTTATCGTAAAAAACCTTGGCAGAATTGTTTACTATATAAATGTAAGCAGTAAGTAAAATGCTGCTTTGCGCGAATTTTACTGATGCTCACCCAAATGTGTATGCGGCTTCCCGGCTTCCAAAAAAGGAGAAGGTTCTCAATTTGGTGTGTTTTTTATGTTTGTTACCTGAGATCTCCGTCATTGATAAACCGATTTAGAAATTTCTTTTTGTATTTGAAAGGATATACTCGCAGATTGGTCCCATAGAAATTTCATCAAAATCGGTTCCGTTATTTGTCACTAGAGTCGGTTCGTCGCTTTTTTAAAGCAATTTCACTTGTGATACTTTTATATGTGATATTCTGCTTGTGACCTGTATTTTTACTTCACTTTTATTTTTTAGCCTTTGATATTTTTGGAATATTTTTGCCTTTTTAATATTTTTGCGAGAGACTGTCTGGGTCTGAGATTTAATACCTAATGTCTGGTAACGAGCGCAATGCAGTGCCACGCAAGCCTTTGTGTTCCAAAGTTCTTAGCGGCACTGAACTGTTATGGGCTGGAGTTATATGACCATCAAGCAAACGACCCGTCAAGTTATCCAATAATATAAAAACAGCTACACACGCCTTATTTGAAGTACCGTTACTGCCAACACATTATCGTTAGCAAAACTATTCAATATATCAGAGAGAGGTCAAAAAACAGTTTTTTATCTATAGTAGAGCCGTAAATCTTTGGACAAAGGCACTGTTCGTTAGTAGGTAATGTGAAAACTATGATACAGAGGGATGCGGGCAAAATTTATGGCCCTGACCCTGACAGAAACGGATCAAATACCTACCTATTTGTAGACGTGACGATAGATACAAAGGTTTGGCCGCGGTATATGAGTATATAATATTTTACCTATTGGAACTAGGTCCTGTAGGCTTTTGTTCGTTTTATTTTACAAGTTATAAGGCTCTTTCTTTATTTCAAGCGCATTGAAAGAAACCTGATTCAATAAACTGTTATACAAAGAAAACATTCAATTTTTCCAGTTGTTACCTATGGTGGTGACAGTTAATGGAAGCCAACGGAAACAAACCTGTCTTAGCACTTTACGAAGACTTTAGACTTGTCAAAAAGTAGTAACACATGTTGGCGACTATTTTTATAAGACTTACTTACATATTGAATATAATTTATAAGCATTAGAAACATAAAAATACCTTTACAAGTTATAACCTTTCTGAAAAATTATTTTGTTAATTATTTTTTGAGTAATTTATTTTAACCATCATGAGTGCTCCCTTGGAGCCTAAATGAATAAAGCATTTTGAATTTGGAAGCTTGATCATTTTGGATTTCAAACCATCGACTTACGAAGCTACAGTCGACATTACTACACCACTAATTACCAAAATATAATGAGTCGGGAAATACTTTTCCCCGATGCATTTAGCTCTCTCAGAGTAAATGTATTGTGACGTCATCGTTCCAAGAAACAAGAGTCGTATGTGTTGACTGTTGCCACTCATTGTTGTACGTTAAAGCGTTTGCTGCGCTTAAAAGTGCCAGTTGTGCTTAAAAGCGTAGGTTGTGTTTAAAAGCGTTTGCGCGGTGTCTGATTTCAGATTTCCAGTCGTTGATGTGGAATATTCGAGCTCCGAGTTTATTTCTCACTGTTTTATGTCAAATGAAGCTATTGAATCGTGAAAAATAAAGGTTTTAGGTAGATCGTATTGTATTAGGTATGTCATACAATTATTATTTACTGATACGTGAAATAGAATTCGTAAGTTATCGTAGTGGAAATGGAATACAATCTTAACATGCCATTTACGATCGTCTATTATCTGTATTAGTGTTTCATGTTCTTTTTATTATCTGGATAGTCAGAGGGGGCGTAGAGAGGCGAGGAGGCCGGTGCAAATCTCGGATTCGAGCTGACGTTATATTAGCCCTTAATATTTTTCCTAACCAATTCCCTCTGTCCGCAGGCCTTGCAGTCCCGTTCGTTGAGCTGACCGTGACGCACGCTTCTGTGCTGACGATCCTAGCCATCAGCTTCGAGCGGTACTACGCCATCTGCGAGCCACTCCGGGCTGGGTACGTCTGCACGAAGACCAGGGCGACGTTGATCTGTGCACTCGTGTGGTTCTTTGCCGCTTTGTTTACCAGGTAAGAATGCATGGAGTCTGTAGGAAAACCTGACGTTGTTTCAGAAGTAAGACATCATTTGGGGAAGCAAATATCTGTTACTAACTTTATCGCAACGCCGGATAATTACATGCGACCTATAGTCTTACATTTGTGCGACAAAGAAGATTATCAACAGCGGTCATGTACTTTGAAGGTATTATAATTTACAAATACATCAAAAGAAAAAAATGATCACGGATGGACAATTGGACATGTCTTCATTAACGAAGCAGAGATCACTTTGGCCATGACGTCACATTCAGATCTTTTGAATTGGATTTCCCCTCTCAGAGCAGATAATGGAATCAATGGCGAGCGATAGAGCCCCCATACACAAGCGCTCCAATCCACAACATTCCAAGTCAACGTTCCAAAAACGCCCGTGTTTGGGGTACCTCAGATGGATTACGTGGAGTGATAGGAATATTGGATATTCAAACGTTCCAAATCCAACGTTCCAACTTATCGTGTGTGGACAATACAACGTTCCATTTCGCGCTCAGTACTCGATACGCAGAATGGGATGACCGTCTATTTGCTCGAAATTTGATCATCGTTCCACTCAATATACGGCGTGCGGATCGATGGTGAATGGTGGTCATTAAAATATTGCCCGTATTTGTATGAAGTTTCGTGCCCAGTCGGTTTTCTGTACCACAAGCTGTAGCGAATAACGCTTAAGGTCTGAACAGATCTTAAAATACGCATGGTTTGATACCGAACACAATGAATCTATTTTATTTAAGTTGTGTGCGTGACCCATGTGTTTTAACAGCTACATACACAAATGTGGTTTTATCGACAACACTTTCAAATATTTTCATATAAAAATTAGGTAAACGCTTTGGGAACACAATTGTGAAATGCCAAAAAATATTGTGGTGGTGGAAAACCTTACAAGTTTTGATATGGTATTTTTGGCCTCTTTGCAAACTGCTTAATGAAGAATTTAACGTATAAACACGTTAGATTCGCGCCTTTATTTGTAACATTTATTTGTGAGATATCAAAAGTATTGCAGCCAATTGTTACAGAAAAAAACGTAGCACTCTCATGGTGCAATTATTTGTAAGTAACGTTTTTATAGGAAAAACGGAACTACAGAAACCTGAAGCTGCTCTGCAGTCTTCTAAATTGTAAGTATCTACATCGGTGGTAAAAGAATCGACACAGGAAACTAAATCAAATCAAATCAAATCATGCATTTGTTTGCAAGAATACATAATATCACATATTTCACTTGTTCCAAAAAAAACTGCAGGACATTATTTTAAAACAATATTATTATACATATGCAATATGCATAGAATAGAAGAATAATTTCTAATGGAATACTCACGTTATTATGAAAGCATTTTTATGATGTATGTGTGTGAGCTGCGTAGCACCCATACATAAATTTTATTAGTGGGTATTTGTTTGGTGATTACATGATACCTAATGGTCTACTGTGTCATGTGTCAGCTGGCTAAGTGGCAAACTTTGCAACCTCATTGCAAGTATTGAAAATAAAATACTTAATTCGTCGCTTACATTATTACGACACCGGGAATTTTCATTATGGCAACTTTACAGGAGAGACAAAACATTTTTAATTGTAACAATGAAATAAAATGCATAACATTCCACAGAAGCCAGGAAATAAAGAAAGAAGAAGAAATAAAATGCAATTTTTATTTTATGATCATTTAAATTAATACGAATAATTTAAATGGATAAAATGTTTTATTACTTCTTCTCTTTATCCAATGAAATTAAAAAATGAATAGACAACGGAAAAATGCATTTTCGTGGTGTTGTAATATAAGCAACGTAGCCGAGGTTACTTCACTTTTGACGGCAAATTACGTTTCTATGCGTACTTATTCTAAGATAACGAAGTGACGGTGTATCGTACGAAATCTAAATAATTTATAGCGTGATACAATTACCAAAACCGCTAATCGTGATTAACGACTGTGGTACTGAATTTCAAGCTAAAATTTACCTGAAATTTCATTAAGATTTAACTCAAATATTTCGTATATTAATTTCTACTGTATACTTACATGGATAATCTGTTGTTATAAAGGTTTTTCGCGCTTAAACATTATAAAGTGATTGGCATTTTGTGATGCTTAATGTCACTGTCATCATGGGAATCACAGATTGACGGCTTTTCAGGCGATATCAATATAGTGAACATTTAAGTTTTACTATGTCGCTTGATAAATTGTACAAAGTGGTGATCAACTTACGTACCTATCACTTTGTGGCAGCTTTTTGGCATAGTGACTAATTACGTAATTAGAGTGACGACTAATCCTCATTACGCTCAAAATTGACTTTGAGCGCGTTATTTTAGCTTACGCTTAATTTGAATCAGGTTTATTATTGGTACGTATAATGTCAATATAACAGGTAAATACTAATTAAAATAAGTATTAAAATCAAATTTATTGAATGGAAGCACATTTGGTATAACTTTATATTAATTATGTATTTGATTTAAAAGTATAAAATTGTATGATATTATTATAATGATATAATTGTAAATCTATGATATTAAGCTAATCTAAGATATGTAGGTACATATGATTAGATGTCATCTTAGCCTCCATTTTTTGGATTATATTTAAAACTAGCTGCTGCCCGCGGTTTCGGTTATGGGTTTATATTTTTTGCACGGAACCCTAATTTAAAAAAAAATTGTCTTTTAATTTAGGTACTTCTTATAACATCAGCTATCTGCCAGTGAAAGTCCCATCAAAATCGGTCCAGCCGTTTCGGAGATTACCCGGAACAAACAGACAGACAGACAGAGAACAATTTAAAAATGGTTGAGTTGTTATTTGTAGGTACCGTATATAGTTTCATATGCATTTAGTAAAAAGCTGTTATTTTGATATTACAAACAGACACTTCAATTTTACATAGTTGTATAGATCATCCTCTTAAATAGAGAGCTCTTTTGAAGTACCAAGCATTCATAAATTCAAGGAAATGTAGAAGAGCGGATGAAGCAGCGAGACTGGTTAATTTTCTTCTATGACAAGTCTAGAAAAGCCGTTCCGAATTCGGCAAAAAATATAAATGCCGACAAACTGTTTATGAATAGGTAAATTTCGTAGCGAAAAAAGCCCCAAATTCAGTAAAATGAAGCTGTTATTTTCACATTACAAACAGACACTTTAATTTTATTTATTTGTATGTGTAGAATGTAGATACAGGTTATAATTTTATTTATTTATTTATTTATTTTATTGCACACATACATTCAACTTATACTAAGCACTAAACTTATATTTACCACTATCTCGCCTTATCTTAAGCGAAGATGTGGTCAAAGATAGAAAATATGCTACACCTAGATTACAACACACCGATAGGTGCTTGACAGTAACTAGCCAGGTGAGCACTAGAAAATGGACTCCCACCGTGCTATTGTGGCCAATGTCACAAGAAATCATCAGTCATCATCAAATAGAAAGATAACATACCTTTCTGTTTTCACTATCCCGTCGTAAACAACTGGGGATGACGTGTCGCTACGACGAATCTCGTTGAAACAAATAGCCGAATTTGTGTACCTTTCCAACGCTGGGGAAGGGCTTACTAGGAAACTCGAACGTCGAAACTTCGAATGTCGGATCGCGCTTCTCCTATTGTACTTAATGTTTTTGTTTGTGTTTCATGAAACACAAAACATTAAACACACCCTAAACCTGTGTTAAACAGCGTTTAACTGCAAAACATACCTTAGTTGCGTGTTTAAATATGAGCAACCACAAATCTTAATTTAAGTTGTGTCTAACCGTAGTTTACGCCATTCGGTTATGACATTACTAATAATTTTAGACGTTTATCATTAGACACTGTCTAGCTAAACAGGCGTCTAAAAGTGTTTATTTGTGGTAACACGGCTAATGTTTAATTACGAAAATTGAACCGAATCTCTGCTCTACACTTGCCTGCGAATCGCAGGCCGTGAAGCCGCGAATCCATCCACATTGGCGGTTCGAGGGTGGCCGCTTTACTCTCTCCCACGAATTGCGGCCGCGAATAGCAATCGTGAAACCGCAATTCCATCCACATTCGCGGTTCGCGGTATTTCGCGGTGCGAGCATCGTCGTAGAGCGGCCAGGGGCCTGTTTTATAAAAAAATATTAGTCTAATATTATGAGCTTTTTTTTTCTTTTTTCCATATAAAATATGACGCCAATACTCATAATATTAGACTAATATTATTTATGAAACAGCGGCGCGAGTACGGAAGTCGGTTCGATAAATTTGTCGAACCGAAAAACTCGACAAATTTATCGAATATTGCGAGTACCGAAGTCTGATCGTAAAGTATTGTAGTAGCTCTATATTCTCTTTGGATTCGACCTAGAGTTTCGATAACTTTTGTCGATTGTTTCGAGGCTCGATAAATCCCACGTTATCGATTTGAACTGTCATTTTTATCGAATTTTATTATCGAACCGACTTCCGTACTCGCGCCGCAGGCCCCAGAACGTCAATTCCGAAACACTGTTATGGGTTTCATAATAGCAAAAGTGCATTCCGTCAGCCGAAGTTTCGACGTTCTATTTTCGGAGTAAGGCTCTTCAAAGTGATAAAGTTTGAAAAAGTTACTATTCAGATAGGGAGAATGGGAAAAAATATATGATGCTCTTCGCCATTTTAACTCATAAAAATGGACGCTATTTTTCGAGAATGGGACTAGAAAGTGGCGATATGCCAGTGCCAGTATAAAATGACTTGAATACAATTGAATAAAGAGATATGTGGAAATTCTCCAGTGCCAGTCTACTAGGCAGTCGTAAAGTTGATATCACACTGACAGTAAATTGCAGTCGACGGCATTCACATACTTTGACAATTAAGAGCATACGGTTTAGTCATCTCAAGTTCATGGAAAAACGTTTACTATTTAACGATTTCTCACACTCTTGCACTATGGCTATTGTCTATTATGTCAACTGATCCCACTTGGACTGAACCCGTGGGTTCAGTTGACATAAGGCATATGATTCGCATGATGTGTCGCAGGCGGCGCGCTCTAACTTACATGTAAGTGCTATCAATTTAGGCGGGGTTTGGTTAATAGATTAATACATAGATATACCTATTTAAAAAAAGATTGTTGTAATTTTCTATTTGTACGGAAAACTTAACAGCGATCGTTTGTTTTAGTAAAAACTGTTTTCTACTAAATATCTATTATATAGTTATGCATATAAGTAATGTTTCATTAAAATTTGTTCTTTCGTTTAAAAGTAAGTTGTGGCTGTAAGTTAGGTTAAGGTACTTCTACAAATGGTGTATAGTAAGGAAATGAATGAAATGAACGAAAGTGTGATACATTTCTATACTGTGGTTTAGTTGGTTTTGAAAATCGAAATTGCGCTATCGAATTTTAAATAATTGACATGACAGTTTTGTTTGACGCAACTGCATAGCGTTAAGACTTGCAAAATCGATGTCATAAAGATTTTACGTAACCGCCTAAGTTTGGTGCAACAGATTTCTCATTCCTAAGTAGGTCCTAGAGGGATAAGTGTCAACTTACGAGCTGTCAAACTTTAGTGCATAAATGTATACCCAAGAACGGTGGATTAAATAAATTACCTAAATAAAATAAATGAACAAATATTAAATATGTACAAAGAATAAGAATATAATTTGCACAATAAATAAACGCTTTCGTTTGGTCAGCGCGATTCCGAAAAACGAAACTTTCCTCAATATTTCCATCTCCCCCTATTCCCCCAATCAATTTACCATATGAATGGTGGCACCAGCTTGGCCGAGATATGGAAACTTTTTAGTTTTATATCAGCTGGACACTCCTCGTAATATGGAGGTCATTTGTCCTAAGGATCCTTTCACATCACTTTATATATTATTTTGTTAAATATAGCATGATTCGTTGACAGCTACTTTTTTAGTCTGTGGTTAAGAAAATACAATGAATATTCCTCACCACCATAAATATTAATAGATAAAGTAGACGCTGCCTTGCGTATGATTTTACTGTAAAAATACAGAATTTCATGCTTATGATGGTACGAGTAGCTGACAATTACTGTCCTGCGTATCAAGTTATAATTTACAAAGTATAGTTTGTTCACACCAAATATAACTTACCGTGTTACCAAAATAAACAACTTTTATAGACGCCTGCTTAGCTTGACAGTTTCTAAAGGTAAACGTCTAAAATGATTAACAGAATGGAGTTAGACACTACTTAAATCAAGATTTTTGGTTGCTCATTTAAACACGTGACTAAGACATGTTTAGGATACTCGCGAACGGGTGCCGCTTGTGGTGGTCAACTCCAGTTGTAATCCTTCTGTCTTATCTTGTTAATTTCTATTAATATATGACCTAATCTTATAATAGTATGGACCACGTGTCAGTGGAGTGTAATTTATAAATATAAAAAATCCATGTTTAGGAATTCGACGCTGTTCAAGATGTAGAGTGGGTATTTAATTTTTTTGGGAAAAGATCCTAACTTCCCGTAGTATAAATTTTACGAAAGAATTTATATTAAATGTTTCACAAGTGCTCCCTTGGGGCCTATATGAATAAAGCATTTTGAATTTGAATTTGAAAGAACACTATCCTTAAAGACGGAAAAATGAAAAATGAAATTTCATATATCGCGATATTTTCATTTCAGTTGGTTTTTAAAAAGCAACTTTCTACTTACAATTTGGTTGTAAGACTATTCAATGAACGGAACGAAACTACACCGGTAAAGACATTTTTTAAATTGTGTAGTTAATTTAAAACACGCGGCAGTATATCATACGCAAGCAAGTCATCGAAACCAACAACAAAACATGCTAGACTCAGATTTTGACTATTACCACAGATCATCTATTACATAAACAAATCTTTCAATTGTAAGCGAATGAAAGAACGAAACGTATGTTACGTTACTAACGTAATTCCTCCGTGGAAGTGTCCTAACCTAGTGGCAGTAAAGTAGCTCGAGTCCCCGTCTTGTCACAACGTTACTTGCAAGCCGAGAATATTTTCAGCTTTGCATTTTATTACCCTCTTGTAAAACTGGCCACTTTTTGGCGTTTAGTGATGTGATGTTAGTGATGTAAGATGCTTACATAAGCATCTGTTAAAAATGCATGCTGGTTGGATATATTGTTCATTTATGCGGCTATCTGTTTAAATGTTTACATGCTGTTTAACTGCTTAGAATGATAAACAGTTACTGTTTAATTAATTATATCTATATTCATTTGAAAGAATAGATTAATCAATGGATAAGAAATATTGGATTACGAGGCAGTAGTTTAGAACACTTATCTTTCTTTTAGGTCATAGGAACCATAGTACCACAACACCTAGATGCACAAAATAAATAATAAATAAAATTTTATAAAAACTAATCAGCTAGACTTCACGATTCTTAGTTATTTAAAATGTAGCCTCGATAGCAACTGGTACAATGACTTTAAATTGGTGCTGAAAACTTCAATCCTTCATTTTTATTTCAGTATATTTGTACAAATAAGATCCACATTTTTGTTAAGCTTGAAAATTTGGAACTTTTTTGTTGGTCGTGTTTTGTATAATCGACATACAGATGAATTATTTACATCTTTGAAATATATAGAAAAACTGAATTTCGAAAATAGCATCGATTACATAATGCACACGAATAAAGTCTGAAATTCATCCTCAATATATCTAATAATGTTATTTTCATTGCAATTGTTTCCTTTATTAAATTCCATAAACAGGTTGAACTATCGTAAGTGGAACTATTGTAATTTCAATACTTTTCTAAGCAATGTTACTCGCTAGAAACCGAACTAAAAAGACAAGTAGGGATAAGTCTTGGAACTTCAATAACAGCAAATCTCAAGAAGGCAAACATCCTACGGATCGCCGGCACTGCATTACCCCCAAGAATTTTTAATAGTAATTGTATATTGAAGTCACACGCGACGTTCTATCCTGGTTATTGGTTCTTCGTCTAAATAATAGATGGCGTTGAAATAAATTCTTCTACGGTCGCCATATTGCATTCGTAAACTTCATTCGTTCGTTTTGTTCGTTCATTTCCTTTGTACAGGCAATTTTGTTACGTTAGTTGCAGTGTTCGAAGTATTTGCAAATTGTGAAAGTAGAGCCAGAAAGTATTGATTGTATAACAGTATGAACTAGGCTAGTAGACTTTTGAGAGAAACGTTAAACGTTTGAATATTTTGAAATATATTAATGTGAAAGTTTATGAGTTAAAAAGTTTATTCCTAAAGCCATGCCTTTGGCTGGTCTCATCAAAATAGGTACAGCATTCTGAATACTATACTTAAATAATTAAATTTAAATATTTATTTAATTTATTTACAAAACTTAGAACAATAGGTACCTACGCTGGAACTCATACGCCCTAATTAGATTATTGCTGTATATAAGTAGTCTTATTTAAATTATACCTACTTAAGTATTAACAATTAAAAACCTACCTACCAGTACTTATATTAAATGTGCTTCCATATTAAAATTGAAAAACAAACAAAGAAAAGGACTGTTGAGGTGAACAATAAAATATACGAATAGCATATTATATTAGTGTTGCTTTCTCAAAGGTTGTCGCATAAACGGACCATACATCCTTTTATATATCACGAAGCTTACGTTCCCTACTATTTACCTACTACCGAAATAAAAACGTATCACAAGAATAACGTTAGAACTAATCGTGCGTCTAGATTCAACCTTCATGCCAATCCCTTCGAGAAGCAAGGTAAAAATTTTCGCCTATAATAAATGTGACAGCTGTAATGTACAACGCTTTATTCGTCTGTTTGTTTCTAATAAATAGAAAAAGCTTTTCCGATTTTAAACCTTAAATGTTAAGACATAGAGTTGAAATCAGAAAGGTTTTTTTTTCTGTACAGACCACGGCTTTTTTCGCACTATTAATTTTTAGACGCTTGTAAATGTCAAACTCTTCATTGTCAATGGGTTGTGTCCGATGAGGGCGATGCTATGCGTTGCCAAGATAAATTGTTTTGCGTATTACCTAGCTTTGTTTTTGTATTTCTGTTGAATTTAAAGGTACGATTTTTTATTATACTAAGAAACGAGCGAAGTCCTTACCTAAGCTCTATTCAGAAATAAGCGTTATTCGCTACCGGTGTTGGTAGAGGAAAATATAAGTAGAGCTTTATTCCACCGGGTATTTGTATGAAGTTTCGTGCCCGTCGGCTTTCTCTATCACAGGTGGTAGCGAAATATGCTAAAGTCTGAACAGCCATTTATAAAAGTTGCTTAGACATTGTTTTGTCTTGTTTTCACGCGAGTAAATGTCATACATCAAAACAAGACAAAACATATAACTAATCTATGATGGTAAGCGTAACGCAAGGCCAATGGGTAACAATTATTGCAATGGTCACGCAGAACTTTCAACCAAAAAGGCCTGCGTGGCACTGCAGTGCGCTCGTTACCGTGAACAAAAAAACATTAATAGTTTGTGCCATGTCGTTGAAAACAGATTCAACGAGAAAATTAAATCTCACTAGATCCAACGTGGCTCTAAGTACTGAGATTGTAAGTATAAAGTATGTTTTCTATTAATTTTTTTATTGTTTATTAGAGACATTTCCTTTTACGCAGTAATGTGTATCAAAAATATCTGAAAACTTAAATCAAATAAAAAATAAAAAACTTAAAACTTACATTAGGCTTTTAATTTCACTTTTGATGCATTCCATTAACATTAGACTGTTATCTATGATGATAGCCGGATCTGACGTCATGACGTAACATTTCTATGGTCAGAAAACATCTCGATTGTCTGCTATAGTGGAGAGTTTATTAGTTGTCCAATAATGTAAATAATCTCGGATAACCAACCAATGCCATCTAGATAGAAATTTGAATCATCTCATTGGTTGGCATCTGCTGGTTACATATTGGACATACTTGTCCAATAATAATAAACAAACAGCGGGTATACGTGGGTGGTCAATACTGACCGCCCCAAATGTTGCTTAATCTAACTGATCCGGGTGTCTAGACAATTTTACTTTCTACAATCATTAGTGCCTTAGTGGCACTGCAATTGGGATGTTGCATGAAACACAAAATACATCACTTCTGTAGTTATATAGTGTTAAGAAGATCACAATAACGCAATAAAAATGAAATTCACAAAAAGTACTTATATACTTAATTTTCACAAAGATACCGCATCTAAAAGTTTCCCAACATCAACAATCATCCATCCGTAATTTTTAATGATAGATATTATGAGATTCTTTACATGTTAATGAATAAAAAACAATGAGCAATCGTAGAAAAGCTAGAAATGTATGGAATTGATATAATTCGTTAAGTTACCATTATCGCCATGCTATTTTATCGATTCCTAATGTCAATTCCATACATTTTTAACTTTGTTTCTATCGATAACCGTTGTAGAAAATGACTTTGTCTAGACACTTGGTTATCGACGATTAGTCTAACTTCTCCACGATAGCAAAAATAAAAGTTAAAATTGTATGTAAAACTTTAATAGTTACCTTTAACTAGCACAAACTTACTCTAATATTTGTAAAAGTTACAAAATGGTGTAAAGGCTTGTTTATAATTAAGAAAACAGTAACATTTCATACAAAGACAAAAGTTTTTTTTCTATATAATAACTAGACGAGCTGGTTGTTTGCTTGGTCATAACGCCGCCCGTAAAAATTGTGGTGACTCTCAGAACTTTGCAACACAAAGGCCTGCGCTGCACTGCAGTGCGCTCGTTACCCTGACAAGTATCATAAGCCCAGTAATTTCACTAACTACTTTCTCATCAAACCGGAACACAGTAATGCTTGCACATTGCTTGGCGGCAGACTTCACGATCAAAGTGGAGAGGTGCAGGTGGTACCTACCCAGACAGACACTCGCAGAAGAGTTAGTCCTACCACCTGGTGAAATTTGGTGGAATACATCATGTCTTCATACTATATAACAACAATCGCTTACACGTTAGTGTTGTCTATTGGTTAAATGAATTCTTTGTAAAAAGAGAGAATGCTGATGATAGATCAGATAGATGGAGCCACTGCTTGTAAGCCGAAGTACTTGTAAGAAGTCATCATCTCAAGGATTTCGGATTCAACATCGATCGCTCCTATAGCCAAATCATAGTTGGTTAAAACTTCTGATCTATACGCAGATCAGTAAACCTAGACGCCGAATAATCCAAGTTTTGCAGATAACATAATCGTAAAATGTTGGCGGGGATGAGGGAAGACGGCGTGTTGTCATTGGTCAGTTTAAAATTCATACATCAGACGAAGGAAGACGGTGTGTTGTGATTGGTTTACCGAAATTGCGGCTGGGTGGCGATACGCAGTGATAATGCATAACCTTGTTCAGCGAGGGTGTCCGGCTAAGAGGAGTCTATAGTGTGTCTACTTATATAACAAGAAGACTCGGGTTCAAATTCCATTAGCAGCGAAATTTTTGAGATGTAATTAAGAAAGAGAATTAATTAAAACACACGTCGGTAACGCATCAGACTCTTCGTCTTGATTGTTCCGTACTGTTTACGAACATTTGACGGACATGTTTATGTTGTTTTGCTCAAAATAGGCAAACATTATTTTTGGGTGGAGTGCATTTAAGATGATGAACAAGAGAGATTAAAATAGGTTTAAAACAATAAACCAATATACCATCCTCATTTAAATTGTGTTCCAAAAAACATTATTATATTTATTTATTTATTTATTTATTTATTTATTTATTCATAAAAACCACAGCTCTTAAAAATCTTAACATTACTTATATATATTACCTAAAGCCAATAATGGTTTTACATTTTATAA
This sequence comes from Crocallis elinguaria, assembly GCA_907269065.1. Lineage (NCBI taxonomy): Eukaryota > Metazoa > Arthropoda > Insecta > Lepidoptera > Geometridae > Crocallis > Crocallis elinguaria. The sequence goes on from OU026065.1 coordinate 21,577,188, forward strand.
GTTACTGCAAATAAAATTAAAAGATGTATGACCGACTATCAATTATGAAGTATATATCTAATCTAAGTATTACAATAAATTGTGATAATTATTATAATTGTATTATTATAATTTATACTAATACATAACAGCTTGGCGCTTGACCACTATCCGCAAATTAATAAATCTCACAATACATACTTGTGTTATAAAAGACGATTGGTTTGTTTTTTCGATTTACCAAATTACAATCTTCAAAAAAGATATGTTGTCATGTCTTACGGTATACTCAGTAACACCTAATAAAGATATATTATTTATTCGTAGCAAGTTTTATTCTTTGTACCTATCTGTGGTCAGCTCGCAAATAATGCAAAATTCAGTGTAATTACTGGGCTTATGAGACATAATATCTCAGGCTATGACTGGAATGCAATGCATCTGCGATGTTATTTTGTCGTGATAGTAATGTCAAAAACTTTTCTCCGTGTCTGTACAAATTATAAAATTTGTCAACGGGTTCAATAGACCAATTCAAAATATGCCTTATGTCAACTAACCCCGTGGGTTCAGTTCATAGCCTACGGGCGCAATGCCATGCCGCACTTGCCTTTGTGCGTTTCAAAGTTCTGAGTGGGAATTTAATCATTATAAGCTGCTGGCAAATCGTTATGCTTACCATCAGGCAATTGCCCTGCTCGTCTCGTTATCCAATCGTATAAAAAAGTGCAATCAGGAGGTCAACATATGCTAGCATGACAGTGATCGTCTGTTATTTACCAATCTTTTTCACCAAAAACAGTTATCACCGCCAGCCAAATCTTATCATCTGGAACGGTCCTTAAACTTTGCCAGGGGCTATAAAATTCCATATTAACATTTTTATTGAGATTAAAGTAAAATTACAAACTTATTTACAGCACTAACGTTGTTGAAAAACTCGACGACATTTTTGATTAGGTTAGTTTTTTGAATAGCTTTAATCTTCTCTATCTTCTGTATAAGTTCTTTATGAGATCAATTCATATTCTTACTTACTTGCTGAATGTAACATACTTTTGAATTCAAAATTCGTTGTTCACGTGGTACCCATTGATTGAGAACAAACATTAAATAACCTATTTTTTCAGTAACTTTTTATACACCTCAGCCAAAAATCCGTTTCCTACACAATCTGGCTATAAAACTAGCCAAAGTTACAGTTACAAAAAGTTGCAAAATATTAATTTAACTAGCTGCTGCTCGCAGTTTCACCCGCGCGGAGATAATGGATTTCATGTTTTTTATTTTTTTGCGCGGAACTCTAATTCTTTTTCTAAAATAAAAGTAGCCTAAGTTACTCCTTTAACATCAGCTATCTACGAATGAAAGTCTCGTCAAAATTGGCCCAGCCGTTTCAGAGATTACCCGGAACAAACAGACAAACATTTTAAAAATGGTTGTTTTCTTATAGGTACCGTGTACACTTTCATATGCATTTGGTAAATAGCTGTTATTTTGATATTACAAACAGACAGTTCAATTTTATTTATTTATTTAGATAAATTCTTAATAACTAGGTGCAGTACAGTATAGATTATAGTACCTTTAAACTTTCACGATTCGAAAAGTAAACAGTGTGGGTTGTTACTACATAGGTACACTCTACAACGATACAACTAAGTACTTATATAAATAAAGCCTGCGGATTTCACTGTCTGCCAACTTTCCCCATAACAGTCTACATTAATTCTAATTACCGAAAAAGGACATCACTAGCCGAGATAACCACAAATAAACATAGCCAATGAAACTTTCCCCATCTTATGTATTTTATTGCTTAATGTTATCGTAAAAACAGTAGGGGTACTTCGTCAAAACGGTTTGTTCGACTAAAAGAATTATTTTTGTCTTGCTAGTCCAAAAGTAAATTTTTACAAGATTCATGTGTGCGAACATCGTCTAAATATACGTTAACAAAATCACAAAAATATGTTTCAGCGGTCAGTTGAGCTTGATACATACAGAATAAAAGACATAACTTTTTATACATAACTCGTATAAAAGACACATGCCACAGGGCATCTATGTTGCATAATCTAAAGTGGGGAGAAATAACTTGAAATGGAAGTGTCAGAGAACGGGTGATACAAAAAAGCATTATGAGTATTTATAAGACAGTTTTCTTCTTCCTTATATAAAAAACTTATTTTATTTTTTACTAGCTGCTGCCCGCGGTTTCATCCGCGCGGAGATATTGGTTTTCATGGTTTTATTTTATGCGCGGAACCCTAATTATTTTTCTAAAATAAAAGTAGCCTAAATTACTCTTTATAACATCAGCTATAGATGCCAGTGAAAGTCCCGTCAAAATCGGCTCAGGCGTTTTGGAGATTACCCGGAACAAATAGACAGACAGACAAAAAGGTTAAAAATGGTTGTTTTGTTATAGGTAACGTATATACTTTCATATGCAGTTAGTAAAAAGCTGTCATCATTTTGATATTACAAACAGACACTACAATTTTATTTATTTGTATAGATAGAACTTTAGCATGCCTTTACGACCGGTATTGACTAACGATAATAATTAAGATAATAGTGGTCTATAAAAACTAACTTACCATTAAGGTGTTACCTAATTATTTAAATTCACAGACATAGGTTTACGGATGAGTTTTATCCATCCATCACAGTAGTTTTATTGTTGCTGTCCAATTTGAATAGTAGGTATACTTATAACGTTACTAATTTTAAGGAGTGTCCTTACTGTGTCTTATTTATAGATTTGTCGAACTAATGGACTATCAAAGACTGGTCTGGGAAGTGGAACGTTACCCTTTTAGGCTTAGAATGGATGAAATGAGTCATCTAAGTGAGCAAGATGTTTATACACTTGTTTAAATACAATGCCACTTGCTCGTGTAGTCTGCCGCTAAGTAGTAGTGTGCATTCATAACCGTGCTCCGGTTTAATGAGCAAAGAAATCAGTGATTTTACCAATTTAATCTTATTTACCCTCGTTAGGTATGCGTATGAGGCTTAATTCCCGATGTTCCAGGCTGGCAGGCAGGATGTAACGAGCGCACTGTATTGCCAAATGTTTTTGCCTTTCAAAGTTAAGCACTGCAATTATTGTTACGAGAAGGCGCTATACTTATCAGGAAAACGAGTCGTCCATTACCATGCAGTATGAAAAATAATAAAAACCAAAATATTATAAGACGAGAACAGATGAATGCGAGATTCAATCCGAAAACAGATTCTACACAAATGTGTCGCATAAACTACATCTAAATCTTTACCGTTCGGACGTCCGGGAAAGTAGCTGAATCCGTATCAGCAGGGCCGGTTTATCCATAAGGCAAAGTAGGCAACTCTGCCTAGGGGCCCAGAATTGATTAGGGGCCCCGCACCCCGAGAAAAAAATTGAAAATGTTTCTTCGAGTGAAAATTATATTTGAAGATTTGTATGTAACAAACCCTCAATGACAATATTATTAATATAGCCATGTTTTTTATATCATATCGTAATATTTCAGTACATATCAAAATATAGTATAATATTATGATGGTTAGAAAAGGGGGCTCGAGACGTGCATTGCCTAGGGGCCCCGACGTATCAGATAAGTGTATAAGCACCTTAGCACGTCTGTCAGCGTTATTTGGGCGTCCTCGCCCACTCTAGATCTCTCCTAATGGAAGTTTATGTTTGTTTTCTATGTTATATAGTGTTTTAGGCAATTACCTAGTATCTATTGAAGGTGATGTGTAGGCTAGTATTATGCTCTATAGACAAACTTACCTAATTTTCAATTTGGACAAATGTCTATCAAAGATTTGTTTTTATTTGCAATTTATACCATTATTAAAGATGCTTCATTAGAGACTTGGCAAAGTTGCAAAAATCTCTTTTAGTATAGTTTGGTTTGTTTTCTTAAAAATAAAAACTTAATTGGTATTGTAATCTTGCGGCCACCTTCCGGCTCCATCATCAGGATCCTGGACATCATTTGGGATCAGAATACTTGTAAAGACAAATTAAACAAGCCCAAATTTGATGGGGCTACGTCGTTTCGTTACAGAGTTCCTGTGGCTACCTTCCGGCTCCATCATCAGACCAGCTCTGTATTGTATATTTGCATTGTCATCCGATTTGTAACATTTCGGCTTAATCGATCGCCGGGAAGTGGGTAAAATTTACATTGCAAGATTTGACATAAACAAACAAACATACATACATTACAAGTTAAATAAAAGCTAAAAAAGATAAAAAAACTTTTTTTTTATAATAATTTTAGAGTCCAGATAGGTCGATTTTTCTGTATTATTATTCTGTATGATTCTATTTAGTCTTTTTTTAATAGAATTAAAAATAAAATAAAAAGATAGAACTTGTAAAAATCAATATTGCGTTCAGCGATGAAACCACTTTTGCACTTAAATATTGTTGACTGCGTTATTTGTTAATTTTTTTATCTTAAGTTTTTGATTTTACAGATCTTTTTATCCGTCTAATTTACTCCATTTAACCATCCACACAAAAATATTTTTCAAAAATAATAATCTATTTATGATGTTAAGAAATTCATAAAACAATTCACAGAAACGTTAACACCACGCCGTATTATTATAAACTTTTACAAGCACGCCTGGACACCTATTAAATCATAATTTATTACTTCGCATTGTATTTGAGAAAACTTTGAAGAAATTTTATTCTAAAACTAAACAAAATTTTCGTTGTCTTCGAGAAGTCGTAAAATTTCTTCAACAATAGCAGACTTGTTTATTTTATTTCTTGTTTACTACTATTTCTAGTTTTATGCTGAAGGTAGACGCTTTCGTAAAATTATTCATTTCGCACGAGGCACTCTAAATACATAATATTTGTGCACTTCATCCGTAAATATTTTCTTCGTTTTATTATAAAATGTAGTATGTATAGTCTGTCTCAAAAGAGTAGCTGCATATCATAATATACTGAAAAATATATTACTTATTGAAGAATCACAGTAAAAAAATTACTTACTGGCGTAAAATAACCGTGTATCTGACACTGTATTGCGTCACACATCGCAGACTAAACGTGAAAATTAACTATTTTGTATATTTATATGTATGTTAGTCTTTAAAGTATTTATTTTATGGACCAGCTACGATGAAATGTTTCCAGAAATAAATATATTATTATTATAACCAACATACTTATAAGTAACGAAGGACGTTAGATCGATCAAAGATGGTTTTGGCATATTGATGTAAATTTAGTGTCAAATTCCATAGCAATATTGTCATTCATGTTTTACCGGTTTGAGATCCGGTAATATCAAATCACATGCGCTGAAAGCTCTTGAGACAGACTACCTATTTGTGTTTGTAGATAGATTTAATGTTCTCTGGCGTCAAACCACCCATTTTGTACATAATTCACTGTAGGTATTAAAGGGATTCCAAAGGTATATATGTGAACTTTCTGAACGAACAGGTTCTGATAGTATTGCATTAATGAACTGGTGATATATAATAAATTTATTCAATACGAAATGCAAATTCAACGTCGTTATGGATATTGAAATTGTTTTTAGTTGTACCAATTTAGCATCCTTCTAGGTTATCCCTTTGGAATCCGTTGTACATATAATTGTTCCGCACATGTATGTAGAAGTAGTTAGATCTATAATAAAGCGGGAATTATCATGATCTTTTTTCTTTTTCAGCCCAATTTTGGCGATTGCTGAACATCACGTCATCACCAGAGAAGACGGCAGCGTGTACGCCCAATGCCTCACTCAAGCAGTCACCTTCTGGCCTATCGCGTTCTTCGTTATGATCATCATACTCCTATACCTGTTACCGTTAATTATTTTGATAGTCCTTTACAGTATTATAGCTAAGAACCTCATTACCGCCGCGTCAAAAGTAGTCATGAACAAAACCTTTGATCCGTACAACGCTCGAGCCAGAAAACAAGTCATACTAATGCTAGGAACAGTTGTTATTTGCTTCTTTCTATGCCTTATGCCCTACAGAGCTCTCACTCTTTGGATAATCATGACACCGGCAGAGTTTTACGATGAACTAACTCCGGAGAAATGGTATAATATTCTGTATTTCTCCCGAGTTATGCTCTATATAAACTCCGCGATTAACCCAATACTTTACAATTTAATGTCATCGAAATTCCGGATCGGTTTCTGCAGAGTCTGCATCTGCTACAAAAAGTCGGAAGATTTAAGTCGAAGAGCGACGAGGACTATTACAAATGGTTCGACGACTAGCAGCAGTTTGACAAGAACTACAAATAGTTTAAAGAAACTTTTCGGACATAGAGGAAGCGTCGACAAAAGTGACGGCGTCGAATCGGATAGTAAAGATGAAGTGGAAACGCGGAGCTTGTTCGATAGAATTTTTACGCATAAAACTTTCGTTCGACAACAATCGGCTCCCGTTTGCTCGACAACGAAACCTGCTGTACTGAATAGAATGAGAAGTGAAGGTAGCATGCCGTCCGTTGTCGACCACTCCATTGAGGACAAAATCGGTCATTCCACTAGTAGAAATATAGAAGAAATAGGTCGCGCTCATGGCTCTTTAAGACGGAGCGTCCTCATAAACAGTGCAAAGGCGAAAAGCGTGGATAGCGATAAGAAAGTGTCATACCAAAAGGTGAAGGTCGATTGTGTGGTAGCTTTCCAGAAGTCTAAGAGCGTTGATTACGACTTGCCGGAAAGTTTCGTGTGATGGTAACTTATGTTAGCTTGTATGATCAATTTGGGGTTCATGATTTCTCTTAGGAATACATAGTTACTCTCTATTCAAATAGGGCGTTTGTTCCGGAATTTGTTTAGTAAATGCGTAGATTTTATTTCCGTTTTGTGTGTGTAGAAAAAGTCTACACTAGATGATAAGTAAGTTTGTATTGTTTGATTTTAGTGGACTGATTTTAAAAAGCGTTTACGACACGCTCAATATTATTGACTATACTTTACATAATATTGACTATAATATTGTGTGTTTTTGGGTGTTTGGTTTGGAGGCCTATATAATATAGGCTATATTATGTCGATATTGTTAGTATTTTTGACAGTATTATTGCCAAAAATATTGTGTGTGTGTGTGTCCGAGTAGACATAGATATAATATGATATTTTTACTAAAAATGCCTATAGTTGTATACAAAATGCAAACTGTTTCTTATTATTATTATATTTACAAGGAGAAAGACTTTTGCATATAAATTGTTAGATTAAGTCAACATAGTTTATTATTAAAATTAGCGTTTGTTTATGTGATTTAAATTGCCAGTTATAATTTAATATAATTTTAGTTAAATAATAATATTGTAAAACATCAAATAAATTATTATTATAAATATACTATTAGTTTGCGTTATTTTTTTTTTTGTAATGCAATTCATAAAAGTATGAATGTATAATTGTACATTTTTCTCGTTTTACTAGTTATAGGTATGTATGTATAAATTAAAAACGCTATGCACCGATTTTTATTTAGGTATTTTTGGATGAAAAGAACTAATGGTTCGGCTAAGGGTAAGGTCACGTCTATTAATAACAAGTTCAGGACTACTCAATACTTTGAATGACAAAAAGGAGCTACTGCGCTTTTGGGGACTTAGGTTTTTATGTCCCACATGCAACAATTTCGGTGACTTGGTATAATGTATAACATAACAAAAACAAAAAAACAACAACAAACGGACCCCTACTCTAGGATTCTCTGTATTGGAGCTGTCATGAACAGACACATCAGCACAACACAAACATCCAAGACCTGAGAGCAAAGTTTATGTGCACCACACAAAGTTTGCCGCTTCCGCGAATCGAACACAGTCACTGCCCACATTTTGCCTGCTTACTAACGACTTAGCCACAGAGTCGTATTCAAGGAGATATCAATTAACATCACCAAAAATACAGATGAATTGAAAACCTGCTCCTCTTTGCAAGTCGGTTAAAAATACCTATAGTGTCAAAGATTTATGAGAACCTAAAATATATAACTGAAATAAAACCCCCAACCTATAAATCCCAAGTCATATTTCAAGTACTAAATCTAGGTGACGAGATACAATCTAGACCTTTGGTTGGGAATTTCTAAGTTTAAAATAGGTACCTACCTATGTTTCAAGTTTAAGTATGGCAGTGTCAAGCTCTTTGTGGTACGAAACAAGATGGTGAACTCAAGATATGTGTGCGGTAAAAGGAATCTGATTTTAAACTTAATTGGCTTGTCGATTCTTTTTTGCCTTGGCCAGCATTTTGGCCTCTTTGTAACCTCTCCAATCTGAGCTTAGAATCTGTTAGTAAGATCGGATTTCACCAAATCTGATATGAACTACTTTCACGTGATCGGCAGTTCAAGAGCATAGCTTTGACAGAAGATGTTTCAACGTTCATTATACGGACGGCTAAGGAGTGGAATCCTTTGCCGGCCTCTGTGTTTCCCAATAGCTATAATTTGGGAGTTTTCAAGAGGAGAGTGAATAGGTTTCTTCTAGGCAAGCATGCTACATCGTCGACCGCATCGTCGCTTAACATCAGGTGAGATCGTGGTCAAACGTAAACCTACTTCAGATAAAAAAAGTTTAACTAAACAATACAATTAATTTGTTGCCCAAATAATAATTGAAGTAACACTCAGAAATTTGGAACACAAAGGCCTGCGCGGCACTTCATTGCGTGCGTTACCCTGACACATGTAAGTCTCATAAGCCCAGTAATTTCATACGCAGTGAGATACAAAATGTAAGTATTTCGAACAAACGAGACGAATTAATTAACTAATTTACCTATTGAGTAGAAAAAATACTAACTTTGGTAACTTAAACCCAGAAACTACCTACAGAAGTTTCAAAAACAATCCGCCAACTTAGTAACTTAACAATAACTTAATTCCCATCACGACTTATCGGCATTGCAGCCCACACTGAATACGAACACTTAACCGCCACTTAGCTTTGCACACAATAAGCACATAACTTGACCAACTTGCAATAACTTAGAGCGAGGATGCTAATCTGACGGGTATTGTTTAGCCACAGTGGAGTTAAGTTCAGAAGGTCAAATTTGGTTCAGTAAGATGACTCATTTTGAGAGTAGGTACGTAATATTTTTACGGTTCCGTACGTCCGAATGAAAATAGTTCTTTAAAGATTACTGGAAAATCTATAAAAATAAGTGCAGACTATGTAACAAAACGTGTTATAATTAATGTTATCATAGTCAGCCAAAAAAACGTTCACTGTTGAATTATTTTTACAAATTTTTTAAAACTAAATCCTCCCTATGGAGGTTTGCCTCCTTTTTTGAAGTCAGTTAAAAAGACTTGCCTTTCTGTATACTTCTACACTGCGCACAGTAGCAGCGGGATTCTCATAACGCGTAGCTATAAATACACGGCCTGTCGTATTCAATGGAGCGCAGTGCTGACTGCTGTTCGCACTGCAAGATATGCGCTACACTCACTTGCAATAACAAATACCCAATCTGGGAGTCTTTAAATTTTAACTATGTTTTGCAAAAAAATATAAAATCATAATGTGCCGTGTGGTCCGGGTAAGAAAGTACCACCCCATCTGGTGATGACGTCGGCCATCGATCTGTAAGGTCAATGGTTCAAATCTTACAAAGAGCTTAAGCTTTTAGTGAAAACATTGCGATGCAACCCAAGCATAGTGGTAGAGCATTCTCTAGTGCACCTGGCTAGCTACCACCCTCAAGTTGACAATCTGTCCCCAAGCACCTATCGGCGTGTTCCGGTGGCTGCACTCAAAAACCAATTCTAATCAAGGTTTGGCATATTTCGCCAATCTTCGACCGCATTGGTGTCGACTCGGTCATCTCGTACCTATACTTCATTTTAGTTTTAACCTCTCTTTCTAAATGAGAACATGAGAAATAGATAGAACATATTTTAGACCTGTCAATGCTTGTGTCTAGTGTAAATTTAACGGCAATGAATTTAGTTGCGTCTCATTTATCAAGGATGGAAGATATTTGACAGCTCTGAAACTAAATTTAGATCTGGCAAACGTCTTCCATCTCTTTCTCATGTTGTGTATTGGTAAGAGAGAGAGCAAAACTAAAATTATGTTTAGGTATGAAACGACAGAATCGACACCATTGTCTCTTAAGATAAGGCGAGATAGTAGTAAATGCGAAACTACCTGGTACCTTCTCTGTCCATCGATTCTGTGAAGCCTGATAATCACCAGTGGAATTTGCATCACGACCGCTTCTCGGAACAGCAGCGCAAGTACGGATCTTTTCGATCGATATAATTGGATAAAATTTATATTTCAAATCGATAAAGTGGGTTTTATCGACATTTTATATAATTTATCGAGCATCGATACTATCGACAAAAATTATCGAATAGCTAGGTCGAATCCAAAGAGAATATAGAGCTACTACAATACTTTACGATCAGAGTTCGGTACTCGCAACATTCGATAAATTTATCAAGTGTATCGTTTCGACAAATTTATCGAACCGACTTCTGTACTTGCGCCGCTGCTGGACAACTCCACTCGTTTGATCATGGAAATCCGGATTTTCTAGATCGATCCTCCATAATCCGTGCAGTAGTTGAAGCTAAATCTATTTAACATTGGTATAGAGAACAAAGTTGTAAAGTGAAAAACCTCATATACGGATTACGGTCCCTGTGGTTGGTCTCCACGCGAGTGAAACCGTGTGCAGCTGCTAGTCTATACAAACAAATAAAATCGAAGTGTCTGTTTGTATTATCAAAATAACAGCTTTGACTAAATGCATATGAAAGTATATAAGTTACTTATAATAAAAAACAATTTTTAAACATTTTTGTCTGTCTGCCGGTTTGTATCGGGTAATCTTCGAAACAGCAGGAACGATTTTGACGAGACTTTCTTTGGCAGATAGCTGATGTCATAAGGAGTAACTCAAGCTATACGTGGGCGAAGCCGCAGGGGCACAGCTAGTTTGTCGTAAAACCAAACATAATTGATAGACCGCTGAACTCACAAAAGTTACCCACTACAGATATACACTGTCCTTAATTTGGACTAGATAAAAATGTACCTCGTAAAATGGCCGACGTAATAGGCTTAGGGTTACCACCTTTTATAATTATTAAATTAAACTAGAATTTACGCATACACATTTCTGATTGGTGGCAGATCAGGTTTTTTTTGTTGTATGCTGGGAAATCTTGAAATACCCGGCTGCCATGGGGAGCAGCCCAGTTATGGGCAATTTTTACCCACTAAAATAGCTCCAGTGGTATGTCTTGTTTGTTCTCCGATCTATGTTTAGGTATGTGACCACTGTCCATCTATACAAATAAATAAAATTGAAGTGGCTGTTTGTAATATCAAAATAACAGCTTTTTACTAAATTCATATAAAAGTACGGTACCTGCAGTAACAAAGAAACAATTTTTTATTTTTTTATATCTGCCAGTTTGTCTCTTCTAATCTCCGAAACGGCTGGACCGGTTTTGACGGGACATTCGCCGGTAGATAGCTGATGTTATAACTTTAAAATAAAATTATATAAAATAAAATAAAATTGTCCTAAGAATTGGCGCGGGTGGTAGCCCTACAAAACGCGTAATGGAGTAACCACTAAAACTGATATCATAAAAATGCTCGCGATTAATAAAAATATTGCTTCCTTTATCTGATATACAAACACAAAAACAATAAAGTCTCATTCCGTGATTCAATTAATTAAGATCTTACACTGAAATATGGAGTAGGTAGGTACTTAGAAATGTAGTCTATATAAGCCGTCCTGCTAAATTTCATTTAATGAAACCAGTTATAGCTTTTGCAAGAGAATGCAAACTGCAAAGATATTTGACATAAATTTATAAAATCATAAATTTTGTAGATTTAAAGACGTAATGGTGAGATAACGTGAAGAGTTTGTATGACAAGCACAATAAAATTATTTATTATAAGGAAACAAACCTGCCTGCGTAAGAAAAAATAAAAAAATTAAAAGAAAATTTATATTATAGTATGTATTAATGACGCCTCATATTAATCTATCAGATCAAACGGTGAAGGAAAACATCGTGAGGAAACCCGCATGTTCAAGAACTACATAATTCGAGGACATGTGACCTCCACCAAGCCACACTGGGCCCTCGTGGTAGATTATGGCCCATACCTCTCTCTGAGAGAAGACCGATATCCCAACGTAAGAGGCTGATAATGTTATGTATAAGCTCGAAAAATATTACCCTCCTTTACTTCAGCAGTCGGGTAAAAATAGGATTCCTAAAAAGTGAAAAAGTCACGGATATCTAAAACATCATTTACGCATCGACAGTTAAAGTTGTGTTCCAGTGCGCGGAGACAAACAAAAGTTCGCTAATGGGTTCCTTGTTTCCGACATTTGTAGGTTTTCTTTTTGTATTTTCACAGGGCTCTCGTTTCTAGGAGACAAATAACTTAGCTTTTATAAATCAGATCTCGTCTTTGTATTAAGCAGGTTACAGACTATTTGCATCACAACATGCAATGCAACGCGAAAATGTATAGTACAAGCGGCGTGCGCGCATTTGTTTTTATTGCGTTCGCGAACACTTTCAAATATCTATTATGGGAAATGTTGCATTACATGTTGTGTTGCAAATAATCTGTAACCACCCTTAGGGATTGTGTAATTCAATAACAAAACGTGCCGTGGGGCCCCGGCGTATGAATAGGAACACGGAATCTCATCCCTCATTCCATCTCTTCTTTTACATGTTATTAGGTATTAAATCTCATAAGCCCAGTAATTTCACTGACTACTTCGCACAATAAACACAGTAATCCTTGCACACTGTTTGGCGGCAGACTTCACGAGCAAAGCGGTGGCGGTGGTACCAACCCAGACGGACACTCGCAGAAGACTTAATCCTACCACCTAGTATGAATGGATGAATTTTTGAATAAGCACATTATGGCACAATGAGATAGACTTCAACTGATCCGTAGGCCTATGGTTCGGAGCCTATACATGGTTGTGTCTAGTGCACCTAAAAACAGCCATTAATTTAATGGGGTCTAAGTTCTCAAGGATGGAAGACATGTGACAGTTCTAAAACTAAATTAAGACCTGTCAAACATCTTTCATCCCTTGCTCATGTTATTAATTGGAAAGAGAGAGTGAAACTAAAATTAGGTTTGGGTTTGACACGCCAGAATCGACATCAATGTCATGCCGGCTGCACACGTTGGCCCCAACGTCGCGTCGCCCCAATGCCACTCGTCCAACGTGTGGATTCAGAAAATAGCATTGCGAACGCTCACGCCAACATTAGGGCTAATGCTAGTTTCTAGATCCACACATTGGACGAGTGGCATTGGGGCCGACGTTGGGGCTGACGGGTGGAGCCGGCTTCACTATATGTATGTGCGTCTGTGTGTGTTTATAAAAATACTTGCTACGTATGTGCTTTCCAAATCGGTTTCCTTCATACAAACTTCCAAAAGCCTCAAAAGTTAATACAAAAGCAGTCATTAAGGTCTACGTAATTCAAACCAGAATCATATCAACAATGGTCCGTTAAAACACTAAAGTTGGAGTGTAATTAGGCTTTTTGTAATGGTGAGTAATTAACTAACAAACAAAAGATGAGAAATGAACCTTCTGTCAAATACAATTTTGGAAGAATTAGCTCGTTCTGATGGGTTCCATTAGTCTTCTGTAATTACATTTTTCAATTAACTGTCATTGGGAGGAATATAGGTACTTGGATTATTTTAAAGAATTACAGCTAATGTAGGCTACGTCTGCCCACGGCTCCGCCCGTGTGGAATCAGAATAAAATGCCTTCAGAAATATAGATAGCTTCTTATTACTGAAAGAATTTTTAGAATCCGACCTGCGGGTAAACAAGCAAACAAAAATATCACAAACTTTACTGCTCTATAATATACTAGCGTCTGCCCGCAGTTTTCACCCGTGTTCCCACAGGAACCGTGCATTTTTCCGGAATAAAAAGGAGCCTATGTTACTCTCCGGTCCATAAACTATATCTATGCCAAAAATCACGTCGATCAGTTGCTCGGTTACTGCGTGAAAGAAGGATAAACCAACAAACCAACAAACACACTTGCGCATTTATAATATTAGTAGGAAGTAGGATATAATAATATATATAGATTAGCCGCGGCCCAGCGGTTTCACCCATGTGATGATTCCTTTAGAATCAAACATATTTCTGGACAAAAGAGTACTTCCGGCCCATGTACTATGCAATAAAGAATCTCGGTCTGCTGTTCCGTTACTGTATGAAAGAAGAAGAAATTAACAAACTAAAACAAACTTTCGCAATTAAAATAACTAAGGTAGAGTGGGCCTATTCCATCAAAAAATATAAACCTACATTTTACAAACCCATAATATTGTCATTTACATTTGCAACGTTATCGCTAAATTGACTAATCCATAAATCCATATTGAATCTGCTTTTTCTTTTATCGGTTTCAGTATTGACGTAGAGGATATAAAATGAGAGTTATATAGCCCTATATAGCTCTGCTTGACCTCCCTGCTTGACACATTTGAATTTTGTTTAAAAATCCTCGCATTCAATTTGTTCTCATCATTTTGTTTCTAGATTTAAACAAACGTTTGCTACTGTCTGAAAAGCACTAATAATAAGGTTCACGCCCGACATCTTATATCACCGATGGCAAATAGAATCGTTCAATTTCGAGGACCAGAGTGTAGACTTTGGCTCTCGAACGGCTCTCCCGCTCCGAGTGTATTTGCTCACGCCAACTATCTTCGTACTGTGCTTTCATGTTATCTGAGATTGTAATAATTGTAAATCGAAGTGCTTGCAATTGTTCCCATAAGTCAGTTTTGTCTTATAGATCAATTCGGTACTTTTGTTTCTATTCAGATTGACTATTCAGGTAAGCCTGATCTTAAGTACCTAAGAGGCGTGTGTGAAAATATGAACATCCTAAACCTAGACCAGACTTACAATACAATAACTCTTTATTGCACTCGAAGATGTACAAGTAATAAATAAATAAAACAATAGTTACAGTAAAGGTATAATGGGCGGCCTTATTGCTAAACAGCAATCTCTTCCAGGCAAGACTTAGCACTGA
Organism: Crocallis elinguaria; assembly: GCA_907269065.1. Taxonomy (NCBI): domain Eukaryota; kingdom Metazoa; phylum Arthropoda; class Insecta; order Lepidoptera; family Geometridae; genus Crocallis; species Crocallis elinguaria. The sequence continues at coordinate 21,592,270 of OU026065.1, forward strand.
TTCTCAAGCTGCTGAAACCCGATAAGTGCTATGTGACGCATATTCAACTTGAACAATTACTGACAAGCTATTGCCAGCCGAGCACTTGAGAACGCCCTACCACAATCCAAAATACCCTGCATATGACATAATATATCATTACCATATACAAAAAATAATCAGAGTGGTTCCGAGTTCCATTAAGCCACAAAGCAATAATTGTAAATCAATGGTATCCATTAACGACACACATTAGACATACTATACAGTCGAAGGGGAAGAAAAAAGGCACTTTGTGGAATGCCATGGTCCAAACAAAACAATCGAAATAACTTAGGAATAGACAAAGGATAATATAGGATTTTTATTGTCTAGTGTTTGGAAAAGGTCTACTTTATGAAAATATACTTGGATTTAATCTAGGGTTGGTATATTTAATGTCTGTCTGTGGTATTGCTAAAAGTATAATACTGATTTAAGTACTTTTGGATGGAGTTCTACTAAGGTTGGTAAGTAGTGTATATTAAGAAGTATATATTTTCCGTAGTTCATAAGCTATTGGACTGATTTTAAAGAAAAGGTACTAGATAGTAGGACTAACTATTCTACGAGTGTCCGTCTGGGTTGGTACCACCGCTTTGCTCGTGTAGTCTGCCACCAAGCGGTAATGTGCAATCACTACTTTATTCCGGTTTGATAAGCAGAGTAGCCAATGAAGTTACTGGGCTTATGAGACTTAATATCTAATTTTTCAAGGTAACGAGCGCATTGCAGTGCAGGCCTTTGTGTTTCAAAGTTCTGAGTGGCACTGCAATTGTTATGGGCCGGCGTTATGCCTTCTATCAGGCAAATGACCGGCTCGTCTTGTTATGTATAAAAAGTAATGGTAGGTAACTATTTGTTATTATCACTCAAGGTAGATTTTTGCTTTGAGCTATTGATTGATTGACACATTATAAGTGACGATTACAATAAATATTGATAGAAAAATGTAATTTTTGTGTACATACAGAAACGAGACTGAAAATGTCTCCCGTACTATAAGTATTTCTGTGGTTTGCCGCTGAGCTAGCTTTCTTGTGGTTACAAACATCCAATCTTATTTTTTTTAAACTCTCAATTATAGAACACCCCGGTAGATATCTGATAACAGATTTTGAACTTGAGGTTGATAGTTTTGTTCAAATCCTAGCTCGTCGTATGATTCGAAACATCGCCTTCTACTGGTCGGTGGACGACATAATTATCACAGAGTCATAATCCCTCCTTACAAAATACAAAAACTCTGTGCACACCAAAAGGATAATATCTTAAAATTTAAAGTAGCTAGAATGGGCGGCCCTTAGTTTCTAAGTAGACGTTAGAAACGCAGCTCGTGCTCTTAATTAAAAATTCTAATGGATTTTACTACGTGCTTATACTAGTAACGATGTTAAATAAAATTGTTAACTAGATTCTGCCGCAAAGTAACTCACAAGCTTTTATATAACATTCGCCTGTTCTATTTTCGGCACAAATCTTGCTTCAAATCTGTTTAGTAAATAATATTTCCCTATTCCATATACTAACCTAAAATTCTTTTTATTCACAGCCCTATCCTTGGCGTTGCAACATTCACCTACGAGGAAGACTCCGATGGCTCTCAGGTTCCCGTCTGCCTCACGCAAGCTGACACCTTCTGGTCTGCGCTATTCTTCATCCTGACCATCGCCATCTTCTTTATCGTCCCTCTTGGAGTTCTCTTAATCTTGTACAGCGTCATCGCCAAGAACCTAATGGAGAATCCTGTCATCATCGCTCAGAACTCAAAAAACACTAATAGTTCTGGAAACGTCGTCAGATATAGAAAACAAGTCATATTAATGTTAGGAACAGTCGTCTTATCCTTCTTTATATGTCTTCTCCCATTCAAAGCATTAACATTATGGATTATAGTATTCCCACCAGAGACAATAATGTCATTAGGTATAGACGGTTACTATATACTTTTGTATTTTTGTAGAGTGATGTTGTATTTGAATTCAGCCATCAATCCTATATTGTATAACTTGATGTCATCGAAATTTAGAGACGGATTCATGAAGCTATTACGGATAAATAATTTAATGAGATGTAGTAGAAGTTTACGAGAAACTATGCAAAGAAGAGATACTTTCAACACGACCACTTCAACTGGCTTTTCCAGCAGTCAAAACACATCAGACTCGTTCTGGAGAAGGTATAGCAATCGAGCGTCTTCTCAAAAGAACATTCTAAGTCGAGAAAGCAAAAGGCTAAAAGATGACAAACCTGCAAACCAAATGAAAATCGGTGAAATCATCAATGTAGAAAACACAAGACGCAATAGTATGAAAATCATTGCAGCAATGAACGAAGTGAGTGAATTATGTGTAGACGTTCATGACCATCATTGCAATAATGAAGAACCAGCAATAACTGATAACGCTACCGACAACAATAAACAGATACAAATACTAAATTTAGATGTTAAAACAAACAATGTATATTCTATAACATTAGATGTAAGCGAGAATGAAGGGAAAAATAGATTTGTATGTGTACCAGGACAAGCTAAAGAGAATGGAAATATATTTATATACGATTATAGTAGTAAAGAAAGTTTTGTGTAGGATTTTATATATATGTTTATTTGGAATTGGTGCGATTGGCCGTTAGCCAAGTAAATCATTGCATTTAGGAGTGCTGATATGATAAATTGAATATCGTATGCTCAGCGGGAAAAGGACCTAAGTTCTATCTAAAATGTGTGGAAGCTACGTCTTTTTGATGGCAGTAAGTTATGACCAGTGTAAGCAAGACCTAAGATCTTTATAAAAGCGAGAAGGTTACATCATTTTAATAAGCGGTTTTAATCAGGCTGCAAAATATGAGCAAACGTTTTGATTGATGGTGTTATAAAATTGACTGTTTATTATGTGAAAATCAAGTCATTTTCTAATGTATTAAAAGTCACAAGATATTGATTGTCGTTAACTTATAGTTCTGCATTAATTGTATAGAATGTACATAAAATATAATTAGTTATATTCAATAAAATATACACTGCCATCTGGCTCTTTTTAAGTAGGTATCTAACTTTGTTTTAAAAAGACAGTAGACGTCGTTAACACCAATCACACGCTTGCAGATGCAAACCTGACTGAATGCAGTCTAACGCATATGTTTGTAGGAGCTCGAATACTTGTTCCGTTTGTTTTATTTACACTTTGGTTTGGCTCAATCCTTGTAATCAGATTGTTATTACGAATTCAAGAGTAATATTACTATTCGTCAATTTTTTAAAACGTAAACAAACTTACGTCTTACCAACCAATGAAATAGATAGAAAGTCAAATTCGAATCGTGTGATTGGTTAGCGATCGGATCACTATTGCTGTCATTGGTTGGCATCCGTCGAGTTTGTTTACATTATTGGACATGTATAAAATTGTTGTATATGTCCTACATGAGTAGGCACGAACGCATTTTTTTTTGTTTGAACAGACTTCCAAAAAGATGTCGTCTTGAACGAAGAGGTTGAGCGCCATCGATTTTGTCGACTGCTGACACGTGCGGTAGGTACCATTTGGAAGCGTGATTTGGTGTGCATTTCTGCAAGCAGCTAAGGCTAAACAACTTAAATTTATTTAGAGACACTAAGTTTTATATAAACTTTGTATCTAAAATTCAGTTAGTAAAACTAACTAATTATTATATAATACAATCTGCCAATCGATAGAAATTACAGTATTACAAAAGTTACAGTAATTATTAATTATTATAGAGAGCAGAAAGGATGCTCAATACTTAGCGCGCTAAGCGGCCATTGTAGCCAAGTTACTTACTCACTACAAGGAAATATCAGACGGTTTCAAAAGACACTTCTTTTGAAACTGTCTGTTAAATACTCGTATTTCCTTGAGGCAGGTGAACTGGACGTTTCAATTTTCACAAATAACAATAAACTCTAGTATATGAGAACCTTATTGAAAAAATATTGATATAAATCCCCCGACCCTTATTTGGTTACAATTTTTGTAAGCTACATAAGTTGTACATCTTGGCTGAATTTTTGGTAGGCCATTTTTGATGTAACATAGCTACATAAATATTTACTTATAAATATTTTCGTTAAAGTTGATGATGGCGCCTTTCGGCTCCATTATCAAAACAGCTTTGCGACATCATTATATTGCATTGTCATCCGATTTACATATGTATGTAATATTTCGGCTCCATCGAACACACGGAAGTGGTTAAAATTTAGCTTGCAAGATTTTACGTATAAACAAACAAAGCAAGCAAAAATTATATGGAGTTTAAAAAAATAAATAACACGCTGCCATGTCCTGGCTCCATTATCAGACCCTCGATACTAAGTGCAATCTTTGACTCGTAAAAACAAATCATATTAGATCAAACTCGAGGGGTTTACTTGTAGTCACTGAACAATTCCACTATCCACCTCCTGGCTTCATCGTCAGATCAGCTCCGTGATTACCAAATTTTTATTGTCATCTAATAACTACATATACATACAAAGTTTCATTTCGATACAACAACTAGAAGTAGGTTAAAATTGACTTCAAACTTTTTATTACATTGTTTGTTAGTTATTTACTTACAAAGGAGTCTAATAAAAAGTGTTAAAAAATATTTTATTTCAATAAAAAAGAACTACCATCTATCTTGCCTTCAAGGGTATCATCAGATCTTGACCAAAATATGGGACCATCCAGGGATTTTACACACTCAGATAAAACATAATTGGGTCTGACCAGAAGTTATGGGGAGGCGTATGAACGGCTGTGGACATTTTCCAGCTGATGATGATGATGATGATGATGACGGAAATACTGAATAACATTAAAAGAAAACTAATCATTTTTTAAAAATCGGATAAAAAGTGTATGTTACCAGTTTAGTCCATCCAAAAGTCTGGTAAAAGTTACTGAAGTGATAAAGTGATAAGGTCACCGTACTGCCATTTTTTGTACTATTTTTAAGTGTATGGTTTAGAGTATATTTAAGTGTATGTTAAGTGTATGGCATTGTATGATTTTGCTGTCTCATTTGTTTGTAAACTACGATTCCGCAAACAGGAAATGTCGGGGGTAAAAATATGTAATGTTTTGTGCCAAAATCCAAGGCCCTTCATAATAACGAAGTGTCGTGCGACATGAAGACTGGTTGACTATAATTGTTTTCTTTTACGATAGGTTAGCAATTTCCTACCTGCAGAGTTGCCTAGTATGAGTTTTGCAACAAGTCAACGCGTGCTACAGTGACCGAGTTTACCTGGATTTTGTATGAAAAATGTCATAAAGTTGTTTGCTCTCCGCTAATCTCTGGAAGCACTCACTATATAATCGGGAGCATTATCCCTGAGTGGCTTGATTTTATCCTGATTCAAAGCAGTAGTGTAAAGGTATTGACACATTCCCATAAGAAAGCATGCTTAAATTTTAAGCATGCTTTCTTATGCTCTTCAGCTGTACAAATATGCTAGCAATAAGCATGCTAGTTCGATACTAGCTTGCTCATAAGCCGACTTTCACCCACAAAGTGCGCCTTCTTCCACCCGCGCCGCGCCTCTGGTAATCAAACGACATGGCTCGAAAATCAAACGACAGTGTGATGTTTTGACACATATGAATACTCATTAGTGGCAGCTTTCATGCTAGTAGGTAATGAGCATGTCTGTCCGTACCTTAATAATATCAAGTCGTCGTGACCCACGACATTTCGCTATGGTGTTTGAAGTACGTTAAGGAATGTAGAGACCGTAGAGTTTATATGAGTACCTTACGGCGAGTATGAATTTGTATTCCGTAATGCCTTTTATTGTGCAAACGTTTGATTATATGTATGTTTACAATACAATAAAACTGTTTTTTTACCCATCTCCAACTACCTAGTATATTTTAAATTGGAGTAAGAAAAAGTTTTTTGTAGAAAAATATATGTTTCCAGACAAGCTTTTAAAAAATACATACGTAATTGGCACTGTAATCTTGTGGCCACCTTGTGGCCTCATCATCAGGGCCCTGGACATCATCTAGGATCAGAGTACCTGTAAAGACAAATCAAATGAGAATTAAACTCGATTGGGTTACGTCGTTTCTGTGTGGCATTACTCGTACATTACGCTCGTTAGTCTGTGATATTAAGCCCCATAAAGAGTCTCAGACTTATGAAATCATAATCCTGCTAATTACACTGACTATAGGTAGTCAGTGTAACAAAGTAAGCTTTGCTCTCATCAAACCGAAAAACAATAATGCTTGCATATTACTGCTTGATGGCAGACTACACGAGCAAAGTGGTGGTACCAGACTGCTACTCGCAGAAGTCTTACCACCTGATTCTCCTACCATGAAAGTGTTGTGGATCCAACGTTCAGTTCTAGGTTCGTAAAGCGACATTTTCGGTCTTATCACAAAAAAAATTAAACACACTTTAAACCTGTGTTAAAATTTGTTTGACTCCTAAACATGTTGTTTGACTATGATAACTACAAATCCTGGTTTAAGTAGTGTCTAAACGTTGTCTAACACAATTATTTTGTGTCATTCTTATCATTTTTGACGTTTATCTTTAGACAGTGTCTAGCTAAACAGGCGTCTGAAAGTGTTTGTGGTAACACTGTTTGTCAATCACGGTAGGTGAACCGAACTCCAATCGACGTTCGATTTTTGGAGTAGGATTATATAAGAGTACCTGTAATTAGAAGTTTTAAGGTAACGAGCCCACTGCAGTGCAGCGCAGGCGTTTGTGTTTCAAAGTTCTGAGTGCCGAGTGGCACTGCAATAATTATGAACCGGCGTTATACTTACCATCAGGCAAACGACCGGCTCGTCTCGTTACCCAGTGTTGATACATAAAGCTCACATTAATATTTTTACGTCTTATTTGATTGCTGCTACCAATCTAAAATGTTCAAGATTTAAATTTCTCTGAACATTTTAGGTTCATATTGAGTCATAAAATCGCAAGCAATTATGTAAATTAAATGATTTTTACTAAAATAAAACCTACCCACATTAAGGTATCATTCATTCCAACTTTTAAGGTTCAAAATCATATCAAGAGATATTAAAATTTCAATTTAATGTAATCCGAACAACTCAAAGTTGTTCTTGAAACTGTCGTTAAAAAGAACATTTTATGTTTGGGAGATTATTTTTATGAGAAATTAATACTTTGAGGTGAATGTACCTACTACTTAACTGTAGGAGGCGCGTTGCTCTCAAAGATACTTACCTACACACTTGCATTGAAACCTTATTGTGTTTTTTTTATTATTGGCTGACTTTAGCAGTTTTTCCATGGTTGGCGTGTGATCCAAGAATAATGGATATATGTAACGGACGCCTTCCACCCTCCTCATTGTAATGGGGCTTTAAAAACTACTTACACACTATAGTACTAAGCTGAGCCCCAACTTTCAACACTATTTTACTCTAACGCGTAAAAATCGTAAAAATGGGTTGAAGTTGGCTTTTTAACCGCGGGACATGAAATAAAATAAAACTGCGAGCTTTGGCATGTTCCCTTGGTTTATGGAGGCTTTCACTTCTTATGGTTTATATTTACATCGAATTTGCGTTAAAGCATCGGTTTAAGAATTTTATTTAAAAGAAAATGCCTAAACCCACTAGATCCGATTTAATTCCATGATACCTTTCTAAATGATGTCTAAGATATTTGAAACTTTTCAGAATTAATAATTTGGTTTTATTTATTTGCTTAAATTTAATTACAATTAATAATTGATCACCAGCACCGGTAAACCTCTAAGACGTGTGTCTTGGGTTTGGGTCCTCTATATAATAAAAATATGTACCTAATAAATTATACAATTTAAGCAAAAATAACCAATTAAAAATGAAGAATATACAGCCGAGCGAATTTATTCATAATCTACATTTCATCATGTGCAGAATTTATTCAAAATCTACATATGTGTATGAAATAATAAAAAAATGAATTTCATTTCTGACTTCAGGAATAAGTAAATCCAGTCAGACAAGCGCGCGTGGGGCTTCACATAGGATTCAGTATATTTGACTCCCTTAAATAAATCAATTTCGTTCACTTTTCACTTCGCTTATTACAATTTTCTAAAGATTTAGAAATTATAGGAGAGGAACACATTGTTAACAATATTTAGGATCTAGTATTTACTGACAATTTTACGGCTGAAAAAACCTCATTTCTAAACCTCTCTTCAATGGTAACCTAAACTGGGAGCTTACAATTAAACAAAATACCTATTCGTCCCTAATTTGCATAAGTAGGTACCTATATTTTTTAAATAAAACCATGTCAAATTTCAAGAATTTTATAACTTCATAACTTTTGAAAAATAAACATACACGGACCGGTATCTTATGTTAGTTCCATAATATTACTCTAACCCTATAAAGTATGCATTTCAAACGATGCTATAGGGCCGTGGCGGAATGAGGGAACTAATGCCGTTATCATAATCGACGAATAGATCGATTCTATTGGTTCGAAATACTTCTCTGTAGTACAGTGGTGCCCTCTGACAAATGTCATCCACTTTCATTAAAATTCTTGTCGGACTGTACAGTGTACATTGCTTAAACGAAACGCTACATTGTGAAGTATTAATACAAATACGTCAATGTGACATGCAAACATGCAATATGCAGTAGGGTAATCAAGATTGATTTGAAAGATCTCGTGCGTTCCAATATTGAATCGGTGTCGCTGAACTTATCGGACGCAGTGGGTATACAAATGACTTAGTTTACTAGACCTCCCGGTGTGAGTTTTTAATAAAATGTTGCATTAGCCAATTGATGGTATTGAGTTTTAAATAATAATAATAATAAACGCTTACACTCATACCCCTGCACTAGGATTCCCCGTGTTGCAGGTGGCATGGACACACACAGATACACATCACAAACATCCAAGACCCGAGAACAAACTTTATGCTTACACAAAATCTGCCCCGGCCGGGAATCGAACCCGGGACCCCTCGCTTTGCAGTCAGGGTTAGTACCAACTTAGCTACGGAGCCGTCAATAATTAAAAATATAAAAGTATGTACTGTAAGCAATGTCTTAGGTATTTTTATGGTAGAGGCGTGGGAGGCTATGGGAGGTCTACCGCCAAGCAGTAATGTGCAACATTACTGTGTTCCGGTTTGATGAGCAGAGTAGCCAGTGAAATTACTGGGCTTATGAGACTTAATACCTAATGTCTCAGGGTAACGAGCGCACTGCAGTGCCGCGCAGGCCTTTGTGTTCTGAATGGCACTGCAATTGTTATGGGCTGGCGTTATGCTTACCATCAGGCAAACGACGTAAAGTCTTTACAGGTGAAACCACAGGCAGAAGCTTTTTGATTACTGTTGGCATATTGTAAAAATCGTGTGCAAATAGTGAAAATTTATTATTCTTTATTTACTTCTAATACACAAACACTCAAAAGCACTTATCTTAAATTCACCGTAAATATTATTTTTATTTCATATGCGAGATTATACCTTCAGTTCAATTATCACACTCGCGAAAGATATCTGGGCCAGCATCCCAAATTCACAGCAACTTTATGCAATTGAGAATTATACTATTCAGTAGATCAGGGTTTCCCAATATTTTTCATTATAGGGCCCGTAAAATATTGTGCTATAATTATATCATAGGGAAACGCTGACCCCTTCGGCCTTCCTAATAAACAAGCAGAAATTATTATAAAAAAACAAAATCTGCCTGCGTAATAAAAACTGAAGAGAAATAACAATATTATACTCTACCCACAGACCATTAAACCTATAGACTCCGCTTAGCCGAGCACCCCTGCTTGTCAAGGTTAAGCATTATCACTGCTACGCCGCCCAGCCGGACCAATCACAACACGCCGTCTTCCCTCGTCCTCGTCGTTGGGATGAAAATTCCCAACTAGTAACAGTGTGACTGGTACAGGCTTATAGTGAATGTGAATAAAGCGTTTACGTTGAGTTGCGGTAGGAAAAAAATCTTTAATTTAAGGCGTTTATAGAAGCTCTAGCTTCACTTAAAAGCAAAATCGGATGAGCTTCTGGCACTGGAAAAAGTATATATGTCATTATCTATACAAATAAATAAAATTGAAGTGTCTGTTTGTAACACCAAAAGAACAGCTTTTCAATAAATGGTTATGAAAGTATATACCTACGCCAGGTCACTATAACAAAAACACTATTTTTAAAATTTTCGCCTGTTTGTTCCGGGTAATCTCCGAAACAGCTGGAACCATTTTGACGGGACGTTTACTGGCAGATAGATAAATGTTGTAAGGAGTAACTTAGGCTACGTGGGCAAAGCTGCGGGGCACAGTCATCATATTACTGATAATCTTGATGTGATCAAAACAAGTTTTAACCAAATTTATTCGATCAAATAATATGTCAAAATTATCTCTAAAAATAAGTTTGCAATAAAATATATCTGTTATTTATAAATATATAGTGATAGAATTAAGAAGACTTACGTATTATATCATATCAAAAAACTTGGTTGTGATATATTTTCGATTAGGCATCTAATTTTGTAGTAATTACTTACGCTTTTTAACCGACTTCCAAAAAAGGAGGAGGTTATCAATTCGTCGGGTATTTTTTTTTATGTTTATTACCTCAGATCTCGGTCATTTATAAACCGATTTGGAAAATTCTTTTTTTATTTGAAAGGATATACTTTCAGATTGGTCCCATAGAAATTTCATCAAAATCGGTTCAGTAGTTTGTCACTGAAGTCGGTTCGTAGCTTTTTTAAAGCAATTTTTTGGAATTTTACTCAACTTTAGTGGCCCGCGTGGTCTTCCTTCTCTTTTACACCAGTGCAAACCGACAGTGTGTGCACAGAGGATATAATTATGAATGTCATTGACTTGGGGTACCGCCTAATTGTAGTGAATTCAACAGTGATAGGTAGCAAAATGCGGATCCGTAAAATAAATCTTTTGAAAGAAAAGAAATTTATCATTTTGTTTTACACAAGATTTTTATCACTCCTATTAATCTTTAAATCACACTACTAATACAAATTTGATTTGAACATAGCATGTGAATTAAACAGTAATAATAATTATTGATCATCGTCATTATGTGTCTTCTAAGTTTGTTGAATAATTATTGTTATCCCTACTCTTCCAAAAGAAAAAGAGAATATTATATGAAGGATAACATTATGAACAAGACTTAATTCCACGTTGCGTCTACGTCAAATGTATCTACATCCGTGTGTGTTGTTTTTTCGTTCGGCGTGGACCATGTTATTTTCCATGCCTGACTGCCTATATATAAAATACGTAGTAGTAGTAGTACGTATTCGATAGCAAAATGGAACAGCGCCTCTTTGAAAAGTAAGTTCATTACAAATTTTCCTATTGTTTATTATGTTTGGGTACAGATTAACGACGGCCCTTTCATAAATCAAGTCGATTAATATGTTTTGTTTTCGATATTTTCCAATTCAAACAATAATCGATTTCCCACCCCTACTGTCATGCCGTCAAGATTGGCAGTAGTACGTAACATTACAAGTTATAACGAATTTAATATTGATTATATTGAAAAGTGAACGCGAACATTTATACGCAAGTTAATAACCTTTATTCTATTTATTGTGTCTTTTGCCGTTTATTTTAGTAGTTTTTCTTGTAAGTTTGCTTAATGTTTTCACTGCTAAATAGAAAATATTTCGGCCATTGGTGTGACGTCACAGGAAATGTTTACGTAGTATTTTACGTTCTATGTACCTGTCACAGATGTCAGGTGACAGGTGTCAGGTGCCTTCCTATTTGAAAAAGACTATAATTGATGTAACAGAAATACTGTTAATCTTCCTAGACGCGTCGGTAATTTTCAGCTTCATTTCCCTTTAATGACAACATACCGACGCCAGCCGTCGCGTCGAGCGTGCTCTATCAATCAATGCGTTCACGGAATGACGTTCCAGCAATGACCGTCAATCAATCAAGCAAGGCTCAGTTGCCTTGTGTCACGAGAAACACTTGTGCTTTCGTAAAATATACAAGCTGTAAGATTTCTGTTATAAGTGGATCTAACCTTTTCGTTTCTTCCGATCGCGTCTTTTCAATAAGTTAGTAAGTAACTAGCTGTTTTGGGATTTTCGTCTTCATAAGTAGTATTTCTTGATCACCTAGATATAGAAAGTCCCATGAGTTTGGAGTTGCCATTAGTTGGGTCTATTAGGTTTTCCTACAAGGCACTTAGAGTTATTTATAAATTAGTATGTTTTAAACAATTTAAAATATTCAGTGTTTTGTGGGTGGTTGTGAAATATCTGCTGAACCACGAATCTGCTGAAAAAATGTTTTTTTTTACTATTTGATAACGAGACGAGCCGGTCGTTTGCCTGATGGTAAGAATAACGCCGGCCCATAGAACAATAAAAATGAGAGTGAAAGTTGAGCGCATGTACTGAGCGCTAAAACTCCCCATACAAAATGGACAGAACATCTGACGTCACTTGTTCAACGCGGGCCGTAGAGGTGTACTAAGAACATGCATTTTGGATTTTGGTTTAACTACATAGTTATAATACATTTTTTATTTACTGAAATGTAAAAAACTGATGGTATAATTTAAATTACTATACTGGTGATAAAAGAATCGTTGAATTCGGGAATTTTTTAGATGCAGTATCTTCAGGGAAATTGTATAATTTTAATGAATTTCATTTTTATTGTGTTAATAATATGATGTTCTTATATAACGACAATAATTAGGTATTTTGTGTTCCATGCAACATCCCTATTAAGAAAAGTGAACAATTTCTTGATTAAAACTTTCGTAAGTATTACTCATCTTTATATGTATTTAACCGGTCGAGCAATCGTCGCCAAGCTCAGCTGTACCACGTAAGTGAATCCGGTTAAATACATATAAAGTGAACAATGTTAATTTTATTGAGATTTTCGGAGAGATGAAGAAAAACAGCAAAACTTTTACAGTTATGTAAAATAAAAATGTGTGTTAAAATTACACACGAGTATATAATATTAATTTTCAGCACAATTTCCTCTCAATAATCGCACACAAGCGACACATCGCATAGCTGTTCGTCAGCATCATGCAGCAACGTTCGACGGGATTTTTGGCATAGTTTATGGACCGGAGAGTAAGGGGCTACGTTTGCACTGTTCCGGTGAGAACGCGTGCAGAAGCTAGTATTAATATGTCAGAGTTAGTCGTATCAATGTCGTTTTGTGACTTTTATTATATTGTTATCGTTTTTTGGGAGTAGACCCCCAGAATACAATTCGAAACAAGTGCCTCGATAATATGTGACGTAAATCTCAGAGCAAAACTATTATTTTCTCGCTGATTACATTACTAATGTTTGTTCTTTCTACGTCTCCCCATCCATTAATCGCTTGATTCCATTCGGTCGAGTGCTCTGGACTGGCTGGCCGTGTCGACTACGAAGTTACAAGACTAATCGATCTTGGGTTGTGTATGGCGGTTGGTAGGTAATATTTTCGCGTAAGTAAAGTTCGATAATGTCATTATTATCTTTAAAAATAAATGAAATTGAAGTGACTGTTTGTATTATCAAAATAACAGCTTTTTACTAAATGCGTATGAAATTATATACGGTATCTATAACAAAACGACCATTTTTTAAATTTTTGTCTGTCTGTCTGTCTGCCTGTTTGTAATCGGTAATCTCCGAATCGGCTTCGGGACTTTCACTGGCAGATAGCTGATGTTACAAGGAGTAACTTAGGCTACGTAGCCGCAATATGTAAGAGTAAGTCGGTAAAGGGTTTACTCCAATTTGTTAGTACCACATGTCAAAACCGATTTCAATTTTCGCATACATTCCCAGCGATGTCCAACCGAGGAAACCTCGTTCCTCGACATTGAGTAATGGTAGACTTGAGTTTAATTTCAACAAGGCCTGCAAACAAGAGGCTCGACGAACACGATGAATAACCCTGGGTTAATTGGTTTTGGATATTGCAAGCGAAATGTTTCCATTTCCCTTTTCAGGGGCTGAAAAATTCGGTATATTCCTAACGCCCCTAATAACCTCACCAACGGAGATGTTGTCCATCGGCCCATGAACTTCCCTACCAGAAGAGACGCTAGGAATAAAAATCTGAAGGTCCACAAGACAAACCGCTTCGTCTCTTTTGTGGTGGGCTGAGACGACTCCGGTTGTTGCTACCGTGGCTTTTCCACTGCGTACTTATATACGCCCGTATGATAGACGTTTAGTCCTAAGTTTAGGATTAAGTTAGTTTTTGTTGGTAAAGGTGCTATCCCATGTCAATGACATTTATCATTATGTCCTCTTTACACATACTGCCGGTTTGCATTGAAGAGTAAAAAAGAAAGCGCGCGCATTAACTACCTAGAACTACTACTAACTAGAACGCACACTGCACTAAACATAAAAAATGGACGAAAAGAAATTGAGAAACAGTCTTTGATCTCCTATTAACTGTGAAACATGTTATTAACAAAGTTTACAAATTAATTTAAAAATCTTTTGAAAAATATAAATTAGTTATTTTAATGAATAGTTACTTATTTCAGAATTTAAAACTAGATCAAGATACTTTATACATTGTAACGGGATATTTACCGTGATTTTTATTGCAAGTGTCATGTTCACGGGAATACTGTATTCCCGTGAACATGATGCAACAGCGTCGAAATATCGGGAGCTCACCAGCTTATATTAAGCATGGTAAATATCCCGTTACAATGTATAAAGTAGATCAAGATAAATGGAGCAGGTGTGGGGAACGGAACGTGCGAGCATAACGTCATTGCGAATGACATTCCGGCTCACAATAAAGGTTCCAAATTCAAAAACAAATGTGCATAGTGTACAGAATGTTTTAGCCATTTTAGCGCTCCCTGATGCGGCGCGGCGCAAGTAAGGAAGTCAAAACGATAAATTTGTCGAATCGAAAAAACTGATAAATTTATCGAATATTGCGAGTACCTACCGTAGTCTGATCGTAAAGTATTGTAGTAGCTTTATATTCTCTTTGGATTCGACCTAGCTATTCGATAACTTTCGTCGGTTATATCAAGGCTCGGTAAACTATATAAAAAATCGATAAACCCCACTTTATCGATTTTAACTGTCAATTTTATCGATCGAAAAGATCCGTACTTGCGCTGCTGGACTGTGAAGCGTCGAGAAATCGACTAAAATGCCCCCGATAGCCAACAACAACACAAAGTAGATATCATATTTATAATTTAATTTCTCATCAAAAAATGTGTCACATTGTTTATCTTATCATCCTTCTCTTTAGGTCCTGAATTAATAAACAAAGCACCCCATCTCGCTTACCACTTTAAGTATGACAGTCAAATTTTTCACCACTAATTCCTTTTTAAATGTTTACCGAATCTCTGAGTATTCCGTCCGAGTGGATTTTGGGTAGGTGACCACATTTTACGAAAATGAGAAAATTTACAAAATAATGGAATGCGCAGGCATTGCAACTGTTATGGGTTGACGTTATGCTTACCATTAGGAAAACAACCTGCTCGTCTCGCTACCTTGTAGTACATATTTTATAATAAATATTAAGAACCAATGACTTAAATTAATTTACTACCTACACTCGCTCTAAAAATGGCGAAGGAAAACATCGTGAGGAAACCCGCAAGCTCAAGAATCCCGAATTTCGAGAACATGTGACGTTAACCATGCCACATCGGGCCCGCATTGTAGATTATGGCACATATTCTCAGAAATCGTAAGGGTCAGGTAGGCGCATGTCTATAAAAAAATGTATTATTCCGGTTTGTCCCCCTGATCTGTCCCCCCAGGGAGACAAACGGGAAAAAGAAGTTCGAATTGTCCCCTGCTACCGATGAGGTGACAAATCAAACTAATTATTTCCAGTCTGTCCCCTTGCTATTTTCTTAGGGGGACAAATAATAATAAAAAGTTCGATCTGCCCCCTGGGCCCACAACAAGTTGTATATGCATCTGTAAAGACGTAATACGCCGCCCCTTTGTAAAATTGGGCAAGGGAAGGAAGGAGAAAGGTTGAGAACCACTATTACAGTCGCTATCGCTTTTAGTTTACTTAAAAGTGTACATAGGTAGTTGACTTTTGCCGTAACACATGTCTTTGGTGGTAAAAACTGACAGAAAAAAAAAATCCAAAATTTTAATGGTTTTTCAAGTATTTAACAAGGATCCGAGGGAAACTTGGATATATTATTACCAATTCATCACATACAACAATAAAAATCAGAACTACCTCATTTGAAGCAAAGGAAAATGTATTAATTCCATGGCTTTGTACTACTGTCCTATCCTTGATAACGTACATTTATATTCTACAAAAAATGATATTACAAAACTACAAAAAATGAAAATGTTATAAATAAGTTCCGGACAAACAAGTCTGATGGAAACCCGCCTGGATTAGGATAAAGCTCTGAAACTCTCGGGATCATTCTCGCTTAGCACTAACCACTCTGAGCTGCGAAAAAGACCCTCGGGAGAGTGTAATGTAGCCTACTCCAGTACTCCTACTTATAGATGCGAAAGCATATTTATCGGTTTGTTCTTATTTCACTCAGCAACGGAGCAATGAATCAACGTGAGTTAAATACAGAGATAGTTTATAAAGTAAATTAGAGAAAGACATATGATACTTATTATCTTGGAAAAATACTTGGTGCCTGTGGAAACTCAACGTGGGTAGACTGCGGGTAGCTCTATCTATAGTCCTTCCATCCTTACTATAATAATTAATGTGAAAGTATCTTTGTAGGTTAGTTTGTCCTTCTTTTCACGCAGCAACGGCGCAACGGATCGACGTGATTTGATTTGATTTTGTATATACACAGTTTATTGACTGGAGAGTACCGTAGGCTACTTTTTATTCCGGCAAAATGCAATATTCCTGTGGGAATCGCGACACAGGTAAACTGCGGACCGCCCTAGTAATAATATAAATGCAAGAGTGTTTGTTAGTTAGTCCTTTCAAGCCGCATCAGAGCAACGATATATAGATCATAGTAATAGTATATGAACTGGAGGTGATAAATTCTACTTTTCTCTAACATTTCTTCTTATGCAGACTGTTATGCAAACGTACGTTTGCTTGTCAGGATAACAACGCTTTTGCGTCAAGCGCGCTTTTCGAGTATCACGAAATCCGCGCTTGACGCAAAAGCGTTGTTATTCTGACAAGCAAACGTACGTTCGCATAAGCGTCTACACTGCCCCTAAGACTGCCGTAAATGGATATCGTCATCGTGCGAGTTTACTGGTTTGCAAACAAGCCGCGTGAAGTAGCGCTCTATCAAGATGTTTCTACTACATTCGAAATCTGGGTAAACTACGAAAGAAGTCACTGGAAACATCTAGCAACTTATATATTAATAAAATTCATAGAAAATACCCAGTTCAAGCGACGTTACTGAATAATGGAACGGCAAAGTATCAATTTCAAGACCATTCCGAATAGAAATGGGTTCGTAATTAAAAATTAATGTTGGACGGCATTAAACTCGTCATTACGATCCAAGTAATTACCTAATATTTAATTCAAAGTGCTTTAATATTTTTAAAGGTCCACGAAGACTTTAGAAAAATACGTGGTTAATATGAATTTTCTAATTTTTGGAATAAAAACTTTAGGTTAAATACTTTTAGAACTTATAAACTTTTTTTCATTAACGGCAGAATACTCCGCGCCATTTTCTCGCTCGCGCGTTGCAACATTAATTTAAAAGATAAACAATTACTTAATATAATTATGAAAAATCACATTCGGTGAATTTGCTGACAATAACATTACAAAAGTTAAAAAAAAAAACATTTTGATCCATTTAAGTTTTCAAACCTAAAAATGGTATTTTATGTTTTGCACATTTTAATGTATGAAAATCTGATCGGAACAAATTGATAGTTTTGCCGGACCTTTGTAAAGTTACTGTCAGCAAATGCGAATGCGATTTTTCATAATTATATTAAGTGATTGTTTATCTTCAAAAATGTAATCAAATGAAATAAAAATCAAATCAAATGACCACTCAGATTCATTTGTATCCCGATTAAAAGCATGGGAAGCCGCGGGCAAAAGCTAGTCGTTTACGCACGTTCAACTCTGAAAGTAGTCACAATATATATCTCTATAGAGCAGTTCAAATGGATTCAAAACAGCTTGTGCTAACTGATATGCTTGTGCGAACCACACTTCGCTTCCTGCGGCGAAGTGGTAATAGAGATCCAGATATTTTAGAAGCCCGCTTTTCCATTTCAAATGACGTAAAACATGTTCAAATATAACATTAGGTTATTTTACCTTGCGCTGGTAACCTTTCCACCCACGGCTACTCCTACCAGTAGGATAATACTGAGAGAGTTATTTCACGTAAATTCAGTCCGTTCTAAAATCGTATAATAGCATACAATAAAAGTAATGAAAACCGACGTGTATTTCAGGACAAAATGTTTTCAATTATGAAAGTGCCTCTTTTTAAATCGGTCGTCAAGCAATCGGTATTGAATTGTAATGGATATAGATTTAAAGTGTTATAAATACGTAGATTCATTGTACGTAATATATTTCGTAAGTGGTGGCTACATTTTTACACGACTGCACAAAAAAGCAGCATAACTTGTAAATGCCTAAACATATTTGGATGTATGGGGTATCGTTAGAATCCTTACATAATCTCGATTGTCAGGCGTGTTTTTTTATGTGACTTGACTTGTTTATAGTATTAATATTAAATGCAAAGGAAAATGCTTCGTGCGTACTAAAGGTGAAATATATCCTGCCTCATCCCCCTTAAAAAATAATCTTCTATTTGTAGACTTTCTTATCACCTGGATAAGTAACTTGAGAAAAATATGACAGAATCATAACAACAAATACCCATATGTATTCAAGCGAGTGTATTCCCTACACGTCCGCAAATAAATTCCATTTGGACCTGCACCACATATCGTAACAGTTCTCTAACCTTTGAGCTGAACATTTTTACTTTACGATATTTCTGATAACACTTGTCAGGGTGGAAATGTGCAGTGAAAATTGGAATAAGGGGCTTCACACACGCCAGTGAGTCAAGTGATTGTCAACTATCGTATTCTGTGCCAAATGTTCGTTTGATCTCATCGTCCTAAATCCTTTAAATAGTTGCTAAGGAAGACCAACCAAACAAAATGTACTTACGCATTTATATAATACAATTATGAAATAGGGAAGGGATAGGCAGCGGTTGTCCAAAAGTAATATCTTGAATTTAAAAAAAAATAACTCCTTCGCTAATCGTTACGCTCAGGGCCCAATAAGCCGCCCGTGACGTAAGACATTGCTTTATCCTCTGGGTGCATAATCTACTATTACTTCGTAGACGCCAACATCCAAAAAGTTAATAAAAGTAACAAGCAGGAGTGACTGAGCACTACAGACGCCAACGCACTGTGCAGTGTTAAGCTCCAGTCTCATTTAGTGTAATTATGAAACTCATTAAGTTAAATTTCTCATTGCACCGAGTTAACTGCAAGCTGTGAAGTGGTGAAAGCGTCACAATAAAAGATCACAATGACTCCTTGGCCACGTTGGTAGTAACTATTAACACTTCAAAACGAAGGTAAAGGGCCCAGAGGCCTTAGTCCGAAAATGGAACGTCGAAGCTTCGGTGTGTGTTTTGTTTGTCTGTGATTCGATGTTCGTACTTGCTATTTTGCTTGCCTACCACGAAAGTGTTTCCCAGCCAATGTTAGATTCGATGTTCGTGCTTGATGCAAAAGCGTTGTTATTCTGACAAGCAAAGGCACGTTTGCTTAAGCGTCTACGGTCTGCATTACAAGCTGTACTGCATGACCGTGGAACCTACCCGGGCTATGTGTTCAGTTTATTTTGTACAGTCTATAGACTGTACAAAATAAAACTGAACTGAAATATGTATTTAAACTAATGTAGGCAAATAAGATTATATAATGTGGGTAATTTATAGTTTTAATTCCGTGATAAATCGCGGATAGTTTTATCGCGGAATTAAAACTATAAATTACCCACATTATATAATCTTATTTAAAATGGACTTCCGCAAAGTAACGCCTGATTCCATCTAATATAATGTAGGTAGTTATAACTAACATACATTAGTTTAAATACATATTTATTAGAATTTGATTGCAAGGCAGTATTTGGATGGTGTTAGGTAGAAACCACTACTACCCCTGAGATTGTAACTTAAAATTCATAATTGTATTAACTAGAGAGTAAAATAGTAGAACAACAGCCTTAAACTATAAACAACTTCGGTAATACTAAACTCAGATTTGTGTCTCATTACTCTCCACTACCCTTACTTGTAACAAAGGAAACTTTGCAACCACGTTACAACATTTTCTCGTTCATGGTAGAAAAATGAGGATCCGTCAGCCGAAACTTTGACATTTGATTTCAGAGTATCCCTGAATCGATCTCCGGCCGTGGCAAACTTTGTGCAATGAGCACAAAATTTGTTATCAGGTCTTTTATGTGTTGTGTTGTGTATCTGTGTGAGTCGAAGATGAGAATCCATGCCACCTACGACAGGTCACAAAGCTCAGGGCAAGCGTTAAATGCACCCTTTTACACACAATTTTATTTCTTTTAGATCTTTTCCTGTTTACTGAAGTCTAACGTCGTATACTTTTACTGAGGGTAAGCTCGATGGCCCAATTGACCTTCGACTAACTGTCGAAACATTGACCTTGGGACGACATTTCGATAACTACGATTAGGGATTATATTGGGACTTATAAACAGGGTTCAATTACTTTATAGAGAAATAAAATTGTGTACTTTTGTTAGTGGGAGGACTAACTCTTCTGCGAGTGTCCGTCTGGGTTGTTCAGAGTATCCAGTGAAATTACTGAGGTTATGAGACTTAATACCTAATGTCTCAGGGTAACGAGCGCACTGCAGTTCCGCGCAGGCCTTTGTGTTTCAAAGTTCTGGGTAGCACTGCAATTGTTATGGGCCGGCGTTATGCTTACCATCAGGCAAACGACCAGGTCGTCTCGTTACCAAATAACATTAAAAAAAAATAACAGACGCGTCACTTTTTATTACACGACTGCACAAAAAAGGAGTGTAATGTTTTTAGAGTTCATGTATGTATGTGAGTTTCTTTGAAGTCACCGTCAAGAACCCTCTGACCCGATTCTAAAAAATCTTTCACTAATAGGAAGCTACATTATTCCTGAGTGTTGATAGGCAACATATTATTGTCCAGATTTCAAGCCCAGGACGCCGCAGACAAAACAAAGTGCTAGTAATCAGAGAATCTAAGAATATATTCAACTCTGTTTGAAACATTATAATAATAGGTCGTGACCACAGATCTTTAATGGTCGTGACCATAGAGACATAGTCGTGACGCTTACCGCCAGGCGAAAAATCTGATCGTATTATAAGTTTTTTAATAAAATAAAATACATTTTGTCGTAACTGCATATTTCAGAGTCCCTCATAACATCATAACGATCTTTACTATTATTTCGTGTAAATTTTAATAGTATTGCTACTCCCACAAATCTGTGATTCAACTAACTTTTTCACAATCAACTTGACCTCTAAACTTTAGTTAATAATAGCACTTCGTTCTGAAACGTAAGATTTTGATAAACTCTCCCGAGCGTAGTGTGTCGCAAACTTAAACCACCGCAGAGATGAGAGCGTAGGAAATCGTACACTGACAAAATATAAAATAAGTTTTTTGCGGAAAAATATATTTTTCTAACCAAAGTTTTTATAAAATAGGTAATTAGTATACTATAATCTGATCAGGAGGGATCGGGATAAATTATTAGTCGCTAGGAATTCTATTATCTAAATTCTGTCTATAATCTCCAATTATTATTTTTTTCTATGCACCATAATCAGAACAACTCGCTGTGACCTTATTTAATATTGTAGTTATTTGGACTGTTAGAGAAATTTAGAGATTATTTTCTAAAATGCGACTCAACTCAAGTGCAAAACACACTGCATGATTGACAATTATTTTTTAACTTGAGTATGATAGCTAGCAAGCCGAGGATAAGAACATTTCCTATCTCTAAGTTTTGGTTGCATTCGGATTTTTTCCTTCACCATAAGTTCATTTGAATCGAAAAGTTGGCCGATAGACGGGCTATTTAACAAGCGAGTAGCGAGCAATCATCACTTCATTATTCCCCCACGTCGGTTCACAGTTGCGACAGCTTCCACTAATAAAACGGCCGACAGCAAAGCGGCAAACTTAAGCCAATATTATTTCAGAATTTCTTTCGTCACAGAATTGCGTTAAAAAAGTTTTGTTTTTTATTGGACAAGTTCTGGATTATTATTCAGCACGCGTAGCGGTCGTTGGACTGATCTTTGTAACCCGAGTTTATAAAGGACTTTTCAATTCCTCGGAGTATCTGGCTAATAATAATAACACTTGCTGCCCCCTTTTTCTAAAAACAATTTTTAAGAAACAGGAAAACTTCAATCTTGACAATGGGGAGACACACTGCTCGTTCATCTCGCTAGGTGGGGCATTATCGCTGGTGTTTCGTTGTCAAACTTCATTATAAAATTATAGCAAGTAAACAAAAAAATCGTCTCTGCAATAAAGTATGCCTCTGTGAAGTGCATTTCAGTGTAAAAGTAAAGGTACACACATTTCCCTTCTGACGAGAAAAAACGGAAGCTGTGCATCAAAGCATTGCGCATCAAAAGGTACAAGAAACTAAAATTCTTCTTCTAGGTTATGTAGTGACCATTTCAAATCTAATGACTATTATGACGCGAGCAAGTTTACTGGTTAGTTTAGGTAATTCATTAACGCCCAAAGTAAACATCAATGACAAGCACCAGCGATGGTGGCGCCATCTGAGATTAGTTTTGCCTGTGCCTCTCCATTGGCTGATGACCGACTCATGCCCCGTTTTCATTTTCTTCAACCTTAGGAAACACCTAAATCGGACGTCTATATATTAAGGAGTTCCGAGGGCAAAAAAACTTTTCACCAACCTTTAGGAGTGTTCTAACGGTTTATATTTAGGACTTTGCTTGTATTAGGAGGATTGTTTGTGGGAGGACTAACTCTTCTGCGAGTGTCCGTCTGGGTTGTTACCACCGCTTTGCTCGTGAAGTTAGCCGCCAAGCAGTAGTGTGAAGCATTACTGTGTTACGGTTTGATGAGCAGAACATCCAGTGAAATCACTGGGCTTATGAGACTTAATACCTAATGTCTCAGGGTAACGAGTGATCTGCAGTGCCGCGCAGGCCTTTGTGTTTTAAAGTTCTGGGTGGCACTGCAATTGTTATGGGCCGGCGTTATGCTTACCATCAGGCAAACGACCAACTCGTCTCGTTACCAAATAACATACATAAAAAAAAATATACTTAGGCATCACATAATTCGTTGTTGGTGAAAACGGGCATCAGTGCTAGTTGGGTCGGGATTTTGGTGTTTTAGCAACTTTTCAGTCTACGCCGCGGCTACTTCTGCCCCCAAATTTTGTTTTTTTATAGTATTAGATAATGAGAAACCTGGGCAGTTAGATGGTAAGGAGCCAGCCCATAACAATTACAGTGGCACTCAGAACAGTAAACTTAAAAAGCACAACCTTATCTAAATACAAAATTGTATCCAAATCGTTAGAGCTGTTTCGGAGATAGACGAAATAAATTTATATATAACTACAAGAATTGCTCGTTTAAAGTTATAAGTAATTTTGCTCGACACTGACGTAAAAAGATCGTTCTCCACACAAAATTTAACACCACACAAATTCTGTTCTAAGTCTGCGTCAGATTGCAAAAGAAAACTATTGTCCAAATTTCAGATTTTTAAAGCTGTGCGTACGTCTATAGGTCAATCATGACATCTTATCCTTTTATACTAATAAATATATATATATTTTTAATGTAGTTTAATGCCATTTTGTGTTCCCGTAAACACGATACTTGAAACAGTCTTAAAAAATAGCTCATCAATTAATAAAAAACCACGGTAAATATCTCGTTACAATTTTTTGCCATAAATAATTAATAATCACAACAACAGTAACATTGCGTAGAATGGACACAGTCACGTGCAAAGTCTAAACTAATTTATTTAAATTTATAGCACCAGTAAACCATTACCAAACAAACAGCAAGATATAAACGGTCTATTTCACAACCTCGGCTAAAGCAAATGAGTAATGCCCTACACAATCGTTCTGCAATAAATAGGTTCATGCGCCTACTAAACTAGCTTTTGTCCAAGACTTTGTTTTACAATTTTTATTTTATTTTATAACTAGCTGCTGCCCCGCGGTTTCACCCGCGCGGAGGTATTGGATTTCATGGTTTTTATTTTTTTGCGCGGAACCCTAATTCTTTTTCTAAAATAAATTTAGCCTATGTTACTTCTTATAACATCAGCTATCTGCCAGTGAAAATCCCGTCAAAATCGGTCCAGCCGTTTCTTAGATTACCCGGAACAAACAGACAGACATACAGACAAAAATTTTAAAAATGGTTGTTTAGTCATACCTACCGTATATACTTTCATATGCATTTAATAAAAAGCTGATATTTTGATATTACAAAGAGACACTTCAATTTTATTTATTTATAATAGATATTTTATCAATATCTCCCAATGACATACTAATAAATACACTAAAACCAGCGTTTTACTTACTAAAGGGAAAACACTTCCGCTGGCGATTGCCCAATAACTACTATATTAACATGATAGATAGACCAATTAGAGAGAGTAGTGGCCAGTAGACCTTTGACATCATAATACTATGATCTATAGGGACGCTTTGATGGTAGATCGGTCGGTAACCTAATTTTTGTGAGAATAAACAAAGAAATGGGCTGACTTGAAGAGTTCGGTAACAATTTGTTTTTTACTCTTATTGGGTCCGCCGTTGTGATATCGTGTGCGCTCGCTACCCTGAGACATTAAGTATTAAGTCTCATAAGCTCAGTAATTTTACTGGCTACTCTGCTCATCAATCTGGAGCACAGTAACGCATACTACTGCTTGGCGGCTGACATCACGAGCAAAGAGGTGGTAACAACCCAGACGGACACTCGCAGAAGAGTTAGTCCTACCACCTATAGTATGAGAACTACATAGTTATACTTAAATGCAGTTTTTTTCAGCCAAAATCAACAAAATGCATGTTTTTAGTTCAGCTTTATGACCTGCGCATGGTATGTGACGTCACATAGGTACCATAAGAAATTTGTATGAAGCGTTTCAGTAACTGACAACCGATGAGGAAGAAAGGTTCTCGAGTGGTGAACCGCGGGGCACCGTTGGATGCGAGAGGCGAGTAGCCGATCCAAGTGACATTCTATGGCCTATGTTCAGCAGTGGATGTCTTCCGGCTGATGATGAAGATGATGATGATGATAGGATGATGTTTTTCTCAAGCGATGCAGTGCTTAAGCATAATTTAACTTGACAAGTATATGTATTATAACTAAGCAGTATAATAAAGGTAATATTAATTTAATTAATGTAAATGATCATTATTCTGTGTATAATATGTTCTTAAACAGAAATGTATACATATAACAAGGATTTTATACAAAATAAGGAGTTTTTTTGAACCGACGCAAAAACAGAGAGTTCTAACCCATTTTAAACCCATTTTTTTAAATAATATTTTATGTATGATCATTTGATCACGCATAATTTTATACAGAGTAGTCCGATTTTGACAATTATTTTTTCATTGGATAAAGTAGGTATTTTGAAATATGCCCCGTAAAATAAAAATCGAATGTCCGTTTCCTTTTTTGTTAAAAAATAAATTCTGAGATAACATTGGTAATTTGGACGAAGTCTGGAAATTGCTATTTTCCCGGACTTTCTCCAGGTGATACTTTGTAGTCTATATGTATCTACATATACAATTATACATGCTATGTGGTAACCGTTGAGTGAACGTACTAAGCCGTGATACGCGGTGGGTTGGCGGCGAGTAGTGGTGACCCTCGGGCATTTCTATCAAACTTGCGTCCTTTAAACTTCGTTCGATCTGGCTTCATGTTCGGATGCAATAGGGGCTATGACATGAGAGATTATTTTACTGGAAGAAATTATAGGTCGTACCTCAGTGCGTTTCCGAGATATAAACGATCAAGAAAGTCGCTTCCGACACGGATATAATTCCGTGAGTGAATTATAATCACCCTGCTGGAAGTCAACAACTTTTGTTTTACGAGTTTTTGAAATTCGTAATTTTTCATTGAAGAAAACACATTTAGAGTTTACGTCAAAATTCTACGACAAAACTTCCTGCCAGCCGAAGATCAGCTGGTTCACTTGAACTTTGTTAATTAATGATGATGTTGATTAGAAGACACTTAGAAACATTTCCAGAAAATGCCGCGCACTTCACCTTTCAAGTGAATTTATTTTTTTGCATGGAACCTTTGAATGACGTATTTCCCAGGGAGTTTCTCACAACTCATCGACAGCCATGTTCCTAACCACCCCCTTCCGGGATAGCAAAGGTTTTAGGTCAAATCATGCTATTTACTGCATCGACTACTTTTTATCACAGAAAAATGCATGGTTCTCTTTGTATATACCCGTCTGTTTTCTTTCTAAGATTAGACATAAGTTTGGTCGAAGACGTTAATAAAGTATTAACTTAGAAAAACTCTTTTCTAATTATTTTTTTAAAATCGCTGCTTTCCTGTCCCCACCACAAATGCTACAACAGCTCATGTGACATCGTATACGGAGATACAGCTCGCGAAAACTCCGTATACAGTAGATTTAACCGTATAAAGTCTTTGGAACTCTAGAAACGCGTTTGTGCAACACTACATCTTGCGACTAATGATGAGACGTAGGTAACTTCTCTAACTAACTTGAAAACTGAATCATTAACTTGAATTTCTTGGCTAAAACTTTCGCAAGACTAATATTTGTAGGTTGAGGTAGGTTGAGTACAATGACCTTCAGTGAAGGAAAACATCATCATGCAACCGCATGGGCATGTTCTAGGGCTCGCCTGGCCTCACCTTTTCTATGTCGCTGACTATAGGTACCTGTCATGGTGAAGGAAATTGGCATATGCGGCTGACACCTTTGCCATTTGGCGGCCAGATAACACCGATAAGTGGTCGATAGATCTTCTACTTGACAGTGGTAGCCAGGTAAGGACTAAAATAAGCCCATAGTTAGATTACGATGTTTTCTCTCACCGCAAGCTCAAACCCTTTGATATACGAATCATTTATTTATATACATCTACAGTTAGGCATGTAGTCGGTCATATTACCACAACCATCAATGCTTTAACAACGTAACAGACTTTACAGACAGAAACTGTTGTGTAAATTGTGTAACCCACATTTCACATGCACTTCTCCGGGTCTTTTTACAGAAATAACTGAAGTTAATGAATCACTGCGCGCGAATAAATGTCGGCTTGCGCGCTTAGAGTAAACATGAATGGAAAACTATTTTACAGACAAAACTGAAGCTGAAAATACTTTACCAAATTAGTGGAACATGCCAATTTGGACCGGGACCTGTTTGTTCTGAGAAAATATTAATTTTTGGAAAACATTTGAATATCACTATGACTACAAGCCACATTAGAATTGGAGAAGTATAGATGTTAAATGTAGCTCAAACTCACAGATATATTTTGCTTAATTAAGTGTTTTGTTTATAATTAAAGAGTTTTTACATGAAGTTATTTGTATTTATTATGAACAATCTTTCGATTAGGTTCAAAATTAAACAATCATTTTAGTTAGGCAATTTAAGTAATTTAATATTATTTAAGACCAAACCTATGCAGTTTTATACAAATGTTGTTAGTAAAGGCCGTGGTGTTAACGTAAAATATTTTAGTAATAAAATGCTTTTTTTTTAATATAAAAATGTATTCATCTGCGCATTTTTCTTCTAAGGTTTGTTTTATTATAAACGTGTAGTATTAGGTATGCATCACGGCGCGAGATGTGCTCGAGAGATTTATAGACGTGGTATTTGTAATACTTCATAATCATTTTGTAAACATCGTACAATGTGCAAACTTTGGGATTGTGTTGCGTTTAATTCATGTTTTTATTTATGTAGTTTTACTCTGGCGCGTTTTGTATTTACAACCAGTATCTTATCATAAGATTGATGCGACGCGTAACCAAAATGCTGGTACGCTTCCAACTGGTAGTGGGCTAGATGGGTATCTATAGGCCTACTTGGGCTTGTAGATTATCTAACTGTTTTTGTAGCTAGCTAAATTAGATGTACTTATTGTTTATTTATGTACTAGCTAGATAATAAAGGTATAGCCTGTTAAAGAAAATATCATAAGTAATTAATTTATTTTGTAAGAATATAATAGCATCGACCAACATCTGAGCTTTGATTAGGCATCCGGGCACTCTATATATAATTGTTTCACTAAAGTGGTAATAACTACAGGAACATAATATATACTTACAGACTTCATATTATGTTCCAGTTGTAGGTAATTCAATACAAGTATTCAATTCGCAAAAGTTTAAAAAGTACTATTATGGAATTCTATGTTTTTTGAGGGAATGTGGCCGAGCGGGAACATGTGCGACTTTCATTCCGACGCCTATATAGTTCGAATCTCGACTCGGCCGCACCAATGACTTATATCAAGTTATGTGCGGATTATTCAAACTCACTCTAAAACGGTGAAGGAAAAACATCGTGAGGAAACCGATATGTTGAAGAACCACAAAATTCGAGGACATGTGACATCGACCAAGCCGCACTGGGCCCGCGTGGTGGATTATATGGCCCGAGGTATGGATCTATCTGAGGGAAGGCCGGTATCCCAGCAGTGGGAGCGTAAGAGGCTGATAATGTAATGTTTTTTGTTCTTGTCAACAAACCTTTTAAAGAGCAGCTATTGGTACAATCTCCCATTGTAATGTATTGGAATTTATTTTAGAAATCGGCCCGCGGCTCGGTCCTGCCTCACTGCATGAAACATATTAGAGTAATTTTTTTTTAATGTTTTGAAGCTAAGCTGAAGTTCTTTGAATTCCGATAAGAATTTCTGTCAGTAACCCAATGATAAAAGAAAAGCAGCAGTAACCACGGCTTTTATCGCCTATCGAGTTACGTCTCAACACGTTCTCGGAATACGTCAATCAGTATAATGTCCGCCAGGTGTCAGTAAGTGGCGACAAGTGTCAGCAGATTGAGCGAATGTCACAGTTAAACTTAACGTCTCTCGCGAGTAGTTCAATTGACCCAGATATTGGTATAGTATGTATTAGCTGGCAATAATAAAAATACATTTCATAGTTTGTATAGTGAGTGTCCGTCTGGGCAGACTTCACGAGCAAGTAAGCGGTATGCTCGCCTCGCATTACTGTGCAAGCATTATTGTGTTTCGGTTTGATGAGAAAAGTAATCAGTCAAGTTACTGGGCTTATGAGACTTAATTGTGGCCCCAGCTAAAGAATAATATCATCCCAATTCTTCCCGTGTTTGCCATAAGAGCTGGCTAAAGGAATATCTAGACACCTGCCAAGGGTGGTTATGGCAATTTTCTCCCTTCGTGAGAGAGGATGATGTTCACCAGACTAAGTTGTGAACGTTTTTCGCTTGATGATGATGAAACTTAATACATAATGTCTCAGGGTATCCAGCGCACTGCAGTGCTGCGCAGGCCTTGTCTTTCAAAGTTCTGCGTGCATTGCATTGCAAAGGCCTGCGTTATGATTCGATCGAAACGATCCACTCGCCTGGTTATCCATAAAAGTATGCCAAAAACCCACTCGCCTCGTCATTTAGTAAAAGGTACCTACATTTAAAAAAGAACTATATATTAGGTTACACGCTATCCTAACATAAGAGTCCATTAATCGAATATTCCAGAGAACTCCTGAATGAAATTCTCTAGCTGGGATCTCTATGACGTAATAGAAAGAAGTCCATTCCCATAGTATATACCAAAATATTGTAGACGGAGCGTGGAAGCCGCTAGTGCAGCCGTTTTAGTAAGCCCAATTTTATTTACGACAGTTTTTTATAATTTGGTAATATAAAGCATAAACAGACGCACTCAGGACTAGGATTCCTTGTGTCGCAAGTAGCATGGATATACACAGATACACAACACAAACAACCTGAGCTGAAAATTCCAAGTTTACGAACAAACTTTACGTTCACCACACAAAATCTGTTCCGTCCGGCGGCCGGGAATCGAACCCAGAGCCCCTCGCTTTGCAGGCAGTGTTACTTAGCCACGTAGATGTCAAGGGACGAGCGGGTCGTTACAATATTAAATCAAAATATTCAACATTTGTAATAAATAAATATTACGTAAAAAATATCTTAATAAAAAATTAAAGACAAAATGTATCCATCAGCAGAAGCAGACACGAATTGTGCCAATATTAATTTATTTATTATAAATATTCTAGTTCAGTTATTTTGTACAGTAAAAAAATAATTGTGGTAAGAATAATTAGATATTGTGTAAACTTTTTATATCTACATCCTTTTCTAAGCTTAATGTCAAATGATCATAATCTCAACCCAATAGAACCAAGACTTGTGCTTTTTTTAGAGCACAAATATTAATTAGTCTCGTGGTGGTAATCGAACTTGCAACCCTAACACGCTACAAAAGCTTAGTCTATCCTATCAACTGCACCACAGAGGCTGTATAATTTACAAGACGTTCGTCGTATTTGACTTTGAAGATTTTCTAGAATTTCAAGAGCTCCGTCTATGCTATGTACATTGTACATACGTCTATGTTCATTCTCTACACGACCCAGAGATTTGCATAGAAGTCACGTACAATATGAAAAAGAAATTGACACTTTTTACTCGCTGGAATTGTATTCGAAGTGGCAAGTGTAACGGGTGAACCGGTCTACAAACTATACATTTTTTCATCATCATCATCAGCAGGAATATCGTGGTAGGTACCGGTGAGGTGATGAGGTTGGCAAGGACTTGTGTGAACTCCATAACGAGTACTTGCAGAAGGTGGCGAGACAGACCAAAGTGGTGGCGCTTATTATCGAACGTCAAAGCTCATTTTGGGCTATTGCGCTCTTCTAGTTAGTTTTTGGTTATCATCAGCTGGAAGACGTCCACTGTTAAAGATAGGCCTCCATTATAGAACGCCATTTTGTTTTCGTTTCTGCAAGCGATAATCTTGAAGTGATCTTAAGTTTATTAAACTAAGATCACTTTAAGATTATCTTACTTGCAGATATTACTTGCAAAATTGACAACAGAGGAAGCTCGCGTGGATTCTAAAGTTGATAAACCCATAGACTCAAGTAGCACGAGTCATGTTGGAGTTTGCATTTAATGATACGAAGGTAAGTTTCTCATCTTAGCATTAACTCATCGTTTGACAAAGACGACTCTAGTGAGGTGTATTGCATCGACAATGGCCGTCATTTGCCGGTAGCTTTACTGCCTTATAACTAAAGATGAGAAAATTATGATGAGAAAATGACGAGAAATTGCTGTGGCGATATATTATTTACACAAGTAAAATACAAGTAATATTTGCAAAGTAAATTAAAAAAAAGAGTTCGTTCTATTGGAGAGATGAGCGGGTTATTTGCCTGATGATAAGCATAACGCCAGCCCATAATAATTGCAATGCCAATCAGAACTTTGAAATACAAAGTCCTGCACGGCATTGCATTAGTGCGCTCTTGACCCTGAGACATCAGTATTAAGTCTCATATACCCGGCAATTTAATTGGCTATTTCCCTCATCAAACGGAAAACACTACATAATATACATACTACTTATGTAGTTTAGAGATAAAATAATTGTGTACGTTGCGGCAGGCTAAAATCAATTTGTAGAATTTGAGACGTAAATTATAGCAATTTTTATGGACTGTTTACCATCAGGCAAACGATGACTTCGTCTCGATATCACGCAAAAAAAAAATAGCCTGCTTCAAAATGTATCGACAGAAACCATCGACACTCACCACACCACTAGCATTTCATAGCAAAGGATCGCGAATAGCCAGCGGACGAATCCCGGCTTGATTGAAAATCATTTACGATCGATGTTAAAGCGGATTATTGGAAAACTGAAGAAAAGAACTCATTTTACATCAAGAAAGGGCATTGTGACGATTTTAAAAGAGTTCAAACTATTTTGTAGCATTTTGAAAATTATCACTAGAAACGGGCAGCATTATATTATTTAGCATGTATATTATATACTATCTTCTGCCCGTGGTTTTCAGCCGCGTTCCACAGGAACCGTGCATTTTTCCGGGATAAAAAGTAGCCTATGTTACTCTCCGGTCCCTAACCTCAACTAATCCTGGTCCTAACCAATCTATGCCAAAAATCACGTCGATTCGTTGTTCCGTTGCTGCGTGAAAGAAGGACAAACCAATAAACCAACAAACACACTTTCGCATTTATAATATTAGTAGGATTATAAACTCATATATTATAAACCCGAATCAAATATATACACGGTAAATCCCTTTTCTAGTGATAATTTTCAAAGTGTTGATGCCCATGCCAGTTTAAAAACCTATTTTGTAGCATTGTCGTTCATTAGGACCTGGAAGTTTTCAAGTCTAGAGTCAATAGATGTCTTCGAGGATTTTCGACCAGATTGTTTACTTATAACCGGTGAAATAGTCCGACGCAATCCTACAAATATTATTTAAAAATTATTAGGGTAACGTCATTTGTCAACACTGCGTTACTATACCTTAAAGAGAGTGAGAGTTGCATGTATTATTCATATAGATATAAAAAAGGTACACTTAGCAAGAAAATCAAAGACTATAAATCCTGTGAAGAAAATAGACAATTTACTTACAAAAAATAACTATACTTTACCATAATATATTCTATATTTAAAATAACTTTCCTTTACTTCGCTAGCCTTCGTAGTTCGCTCGCTTCATTATACAGTTTTGTGAGTATCACTACGCACTTTGTTTTCAGATTTATATACGAGTAAATACACAAGTGTTTTTATTTCTAGGTTCACTTTTATTTACATTAAACTCTTGGAATATAACAAATTTATTACAATTACGGTACATTTTACTTACAACAAAAGGCATTTTGCTTGATCCTTTGAGAGCCAAGTTCTAATAAAGAGAGAGTTCGTAAAAACAACATCAAATCATGCTTTATGTGCCTAAAGGTCAAGGCGCACTATGCTGTCGTGATATGCGTACCTACCCACACGGGAGAGATGTTAGAGTAACGCCGCTGATTAGGCAGCCCTCATACCTAAATCATGTTTGATGGATAAGCATCAATCGCGGACCACAAGAAACCCATGGAAAAACTAATTCAAATTCATCAAAGCATCTTTAAAAAAATCAAAATCGGTCCATCCGTTTATCAGCTAGCGATGCCACAAACAGACACCACAGATACACTCGTTAAATTTATAATACCCTTTTTGAGTTGGGAGTAAGAAGAGGTCAGTTCCACGATACCTTGGTGCAGTTTAACCCCCGGTTATAAAGTTTTTTGTCCGTCCGTCTATACGTCCACACGCACGATATCTTAAAGTGGTTTGTGTATCACGATATAAAATGCGATAAATATAATGGTTATTTTTGTTTTTATAGTTCGTGAGAGTAAGTACAGTTTTGTGTCTTTTCAAGTTCACGTTAGTAAGTTTTGTGCCTCTTTTTGTTGAAAAATGAATAAAAATATAATGAATAATAACTTTGATACAATGTGCCATTATGGCCCTTGCTTTTATGATTTTATGAGTGCTTTAGATAAAAACTCGATAGTTTGTTTTTATTGTGTAGGATAAGCAGGTGGTTTGCTTGATGGTAAGCATGACACTGTTTTAAACTTTCACGGTTATATACTAATTCAAACATTGTATTCCCGTGAACATGATACTTGCAACAGTGTCGAAATATCGGGTGCTCATCGCTCAATAATAATCACGGTAAATATCTATCTACATAATAATAGATATCCACAGGAAGCAATTATTTATTTGTGTACATAGCATTTCTTGAATAATCAATCGCTAGCAAACGCCACAGGCAGTCAGCTATACTAACGGTAAAGATTATAATATAGTTCAAAAATCATCATTCAAATTCATTCAGTTCAGGATTCGACTTGAAAATTTGTATAAAAAGTCGTGACGCGTAAATGCTGATAATTCCACCCCACACCCGCTACCCCCTCCGAGCAGTGTAAGCGAAGCGATTTCTATATATTGACTAGGACTCGCTCAGTCGCACAAAGAAAGGTACATCATTTCTTTCATGCTATCCAATACCCGACAAAGGAATACTACTCCGACCTGCAATTTCTTTTGTACAAAGGAACGCCGCTTGACGTTTTCTTTAAAGACGGTTGTTGAATTAGGGATAATTCCTTGTTAATTAATATCAAAGGTTAAGTCTAGTGTGGTAGGACTAGTTTTCGTCTGGGTGGGTACCACCTTTTGCTCGTGTTTGCTGCCGGTAAGGAGCAATGTGCAAGCATTACTGTGTGAAATTACCGGGCTTATATGACTGGATATCTGATATCTCAGGGTAACGAGTGCAATGCAGTGCCGGGCTTTTATGTTTCAAAGTTGAGTGGCATGCAATTGTTACGGGCCAGCGTTATGCTTATACCATCCGGCAAACGATCCGCTCGCTTCGTTACCCAATAGTATAAAAAAGTTGGTATGGATATGGTGAAGTAGCGTTACATTTCTGCCTACCTCATAGGTGAATGGTAAATTAAATTAAATTTAATAAAACACATTTAATGTAATGATAAAAGTAGTCTAGAAATCTTCGAAAAATAGAAATACATACAACATTACTATCTACCATTATAGGCTTTACTTTGTGCTAAAGCAATAGAAAAAAAGTCTATTCAATATTCGAGCAATTTCTGTAAATGCTCCGCAAAAGAAAGGTTACTGAAGGCATTAGATTGCTGAGCTAGCCACTGGCAGGGGTCGGCAACATTTTATGTGAACGCTTGTATTTTTATCAGATAATCTTTTCCTTTGAATCACCAAATATACTGTAGAAGATTTTTTCGTGCGAGTCTATGAAATTATGCGACCATTTTTATACTCATTGGGCTAGCATTTAGCGATTCCAAAACGATTAAAACCAGAGGTCATTACTCTCCGGCTGGAAGGAATTGTCCAGAGTTTTCGTTTTGTAACAATTTGTTTCCTTAATAACGTTCATTCTAAAATGAAAACCAGGGAAAATTCTAGACAATTCCTTCCAACCGAAGACCTAGTGACCGCTGGTCTTAATCGGGTTGGAGTCTGTGTTCCTTTTGGCTTTGCCGCAGTCGGTTGAAATGGAATTAAGAAAATAAGAAAAAAGGTTGCAAGCCTCTATTCACGCAATCCTAAATTGGCATCAAACACCAACAACGTGAAATGGGAGCGTTTATACAAATAGCACTTAGTAAATTGCGATTGAACGCGCTCACGGCTAAACGTGTTTTGTTAATACGCCGCCGTAAACCCGAACGATTTGTAAGAATTGGGAATGAGAGAGATAAAAATGGAGAGACCTAAGATATTGATATGGACAGACCATTTACTATAGTCTAGAAGTCGCTGGTAGTATTTTAAAGTTTACTATTGTTTAGCCAGTGTCAAATTTTTGCCGTTCGATCCCTGGCTAAGTTTGTGTGGTTTAGGTATCTGTGACCATGTGGTGTGCGTATCTGCCTGCCAGGGCTCACAGTAAATCCTTGTGCAGGGGTAAAAACCTAAAAGAAGAAGTATAACGGCATATTTTTAAATTATTATGGTAAGAGTTATTACAATAAAGGAAGACAACTAGGTTTTGGTGTTTAATATTATCAATTAGAAGAAAAAATAATTTGACACGAATTTCGATTTTCGTTGGAATCTGATTTTTATTGACCCTTGAGATACAAAAATTGGACTTCAACATAAATATCTAGACACCATATACTGGAACGACTATGCCAGCGATCCAGACCCGTGCTCCGCAACATAAAGAGGGTTATGATGGCTTGTGGCTTGGATAAATGATGCATGGCTGGGGAAAATTCACAATAGACCCCAAGCGTTACATCAATCCTTAATAAAAAAAAGCTATGGGTTCCGTTTTGCGACAGACAATCTGACAGAAAAATAAATTGAGAAAACGGATAGCAGATCAATCAGGAGTGAAAAATATTTGTTTTATCGATATTTTAGGTATTGACGGCGGTGCGCCTGATTGAAAACGGTTTACAATACTCTTGAGCCTAATATTTGCAAATAATGTATCTGTTCCATCAAATCTGCTTTGAATGAAGAATTGTGATTTTCTTCTTGGAAAAATTTGTTACTTTTTTCAAATGATAATGCTATAGTATACAGGGTGAGTTTGAATTGGTATGTTATCCCGGAAGGGGGTGATTAGGACCATGGTTGTCAAGTTGTGAGAACCTCCCTTGAAATACGTCATTCCAAATTTCCATACAAAAAAATAAATTCAGTTTCAAACATGAAGTGCGTGACATAGTTGAACGTTGAACTTCTAAACTAAACATTCCCATGTAATAAAAGGTGGCTGTTTTAAATAAAAATCCGGCCACATAATAAACTAAACGGCGAAATGACACTAAAACACATCATCGTATTGATCTTTTAACCTTGATGTAATAAATACGGGCGCTGACAAAATTAAATTAAATTTACACTCAGACCCATTTTTCCAATGATAAATGACAGTGCTGACGTATAAAGTATAAACTACATATATCTTTATACATCCTATCCTACTAATATTATAAATGCGAAAGTGTGTTTGTTGGTTTGTATGTATGATCGTGTATGTCGAAATTTTCTTTAAAGTCTAATATTTACCACTATACTAAGTACTATACATAAACTAATGCATATAATTCGAAGCGAACGGTCACGTAACACGCAACCTTTACGTCAACCGTTGTTTAAGAGAGGTTATTTATAGTGAATGTCAAATATTATCGATGCTGTTACTTCAAAGAGGTGTGAGATCTGATATGAGAGTCTACATTTTATAATAAACCGTGATAATATGGAGTAAAGCAGAGGAGAAACGTTTGTAAACCAATGTTATCAGCCGTGAGACGTCCACTGCTGAACATAGACCTCTCCTATTAGTGGTTTGCCATAATTATACGGCACTCAGCACACGTAGCAACTTTGAGTTTCATGTTGCGGCAATTGGCAACTCGCAGTTAGCTGTTTTTTTACAATTTTCATATAATTTTCAGCAGCGCGCACACAAACTAGAGTTATGTTGCAAGTTTCGGTGATCGCAGCAGTTTTCAGTTACATACTGCAATCAGTGACCAAAACCAATCCAAGTTACCGCAATTAGCAACTGACAAATTTGTATCAGTTGTGTCAAGTTGTTGATGTCCGCAATCGGCAACCGCAAAGAACTCTTCGCTTTACTTCACAGTTTGTTTATATAATTGTGACAACCGTAAACTGTTGCTGCAATTGACAACCCATAATGAAAACTTGTAAATAGTTCGATAGTTGCCGAAACTCCAATTTACAATTGTAAATTGCTGGTAATTAGAAAATCACACTTGCATTTCAAGATTGTAGATAAATGGGAAGTACTCTACTATAGGTTTTGACGATGCGAAGCCTTTGTATAATAATATGTAAATAACACCGAGTACATATACCTTATTCTTATTCTTGGTGTATTATGGCCGTGGTATCGTTGGTCGTTGAGATAGAAAAAACTTTGTACGGAAAATGCTATACGTGTCTGTGGTCAACTATAGTATTTTGAATATAGAAACACGCTTGGTCTCTCCATTTGGACCACACGCGATGAGAGACTAAACTAAATATTTTACTGTGAAAAAATGGAGCGTATTTCATAAAAGTCCGTGATACTTTTTACTGTATACAAACAGACTTGTTTGATGGATTACTACATGTTGTTAGTAAATATTATTATACGAACAAAGTGAACGCAACTTTAATATATCTATGTAGTTACACACAGTAGGAATACATCTTATGGTAGCTAGCCAGGAAAGCATTGAAAACGCTCTATCAACACGCCATAGTTCGATCGCAATAGGTATATTTTTTTTGGAACAACGAACTTGTATGGCTTTGAACAATGAAAATTGATCTTACTACGACTGTGCTATTGCTTGCAAAGGTGAAAGACAACTCATACCTCTGCATTAAGATTCTCTTTGTCGCAGGTGGAACGGACACACTATACAAACATCCAAGACCCGAGAACAATTTTTTCTCCACACCTTGCCACTGGGACCAAACCTACGGCCTCTCACTTTCCAGTCTACCACTCTACCACCAACTTAGGTACAGACTTGTACTAACAGGTAGTATCTATTCTGTGGTACAGAGCTACCGTAAAGAAGCGCATTAACGTTTGGCACATATAACCAGTGCCGTAACTAGGGTGGTACCAGCGGTGCCCAGGCACAAGACGCATATCAGCATGGAGAGGCCCAGAAATGGCCAGACCCACTTTAGATTAGAACATGTAAAGAACAAATGGAAGGTATGATTAGATATGATTATGTGCACCTGATGCACAAAACAGTAGGGCGCAGTATTCCCGTGAATATGATGCTTGCAACAACGTTGAAATATCGGGAGCTCACCAGCTAATAATACGGTAAATATCCCGTTATAATGTATAAAGCAGTTATAGAACTTCGCTACGGGCGCACAAAATGACGACGGGGGTAACGAGCGCACTGCAGTGCCGCGCAGGCCGTTCTGGCTTCACTGCAAATGTTATTGACCGGCGTTAAGCTTACCATCAGTTAAACGACCAGCCCGTCTCGTTATCAAACAGTATGTAAAAAGACGAATGGCCATTAGGGCGCAGTTGTATAGAAGCTCTCACAGAGCGCAAAAAAGGTTAGTAACAACGGCACTGCGTATAACCTAGGGTTTAGCCAAATCCCCGCAGTAAACCTTTCTTTCCTATCTATCATCTGCCGACAATCTTGTCGCTGCGTAAATCCCAACTTTTACAAGTGTCAATGATCTAAACCCACAAATAGGCATAAAATATAATCTCCATTTTACCCTTTTCTTAGATGCTTAATAACTACACGGGTATGGAAAGTTGGCTTTTATAGCTAAAAGTTTAAGGTTGATAATCGTGTGTGTTGGTTAAGGGTGGTTTTAAGTGACCGCCATAAAAAGGGCTGATAAGTCGCTATTGCATATTTATGATGGATTTTTAAGAGTTTTGAACGGCGCGCTTCAACGGCTTGTTAGCAAGGTCATTTATTTGAAGGGTGAGAGAAAAGAAGTCAACTTTGCATTTTGACATGGTACAATTTGGATGCGTTCAAGAATACATTTTGTTAGTGGTAGGACTAACTCTTCTGCGAGTGTCCGTCTGGGTTGTTACCACCGCTTTGCTCGTAAAGTTTGCCGCCAAGCAGTAATGTGCAAGCATTACTGTGTTCCGATTTGATGAGCAGAGTAGCCAGTGAAATTACTGGGCTTATGAGACTTAATACCTAATGTCTCAGGGTGAGCGCACTGCAGTGCCGCGCAGACCTTTGTGTTTCAAAGTTCTGGGTGGCACTGCAATTGTTATGAGCCGGCGGTATGCTTACCATCAGGAAAATGACCAGCTCGTCTCGTCACCAAATAAAAAAAAACTAATTAATGAAAATGACATAATTGGAACATTTTGGGCACATATCTATGATTAATATTGATTTTATAGCACGTTAGGCGTTTTTACTCTTCGTCATCATCAGCAGACATCCACTGCTGAACATAGGACTTCCCTGTAGAAAGCCACTTTGTGCTTGCGCCCATTAGCTCTCCATGATTTTGACCAGATCGTTGGGTTTTTGTACAATTCGCATACCACATATTTGTGCACTGATTTTTGTATGGGAAGCCTACTTTAACCTCGAAAAAAATAAGTATTTTTAGGTGTTGTAGCATCGCATCATTGTCTTGGTCGAATCTAACCTGACAGGCTATTTCACCCTTGATTTAAAACAACGCCTGTCTCTTCACACTAGCCAACCTTATCAGCTGTTAACATTCGTCTAGCTGTCATCATTCTATCAACATTCTTGCTGTATGGGGTCGAACATCGTTTATGAAAAGGGATAGCCGACAGAGTTTTATAATGAACCCTCAAATTACACATAAAATGCGAAAATATTTATTCTTGGCGATTGTTCTTGAATAAGGGAAAAGTAAACATTGAGCAAAATCATATAGGTACAATACATATAAATAAAATTGAAGTCAGTTTGTAATGTCAAAATAACAGCTTATTACTAAATGCATTTGAAAGTATATATAGCTGGACCGATTGTGACGGTAATTTCACAGTCAGATAGCTGGTGTTGTTAGAAGTAACTTAGGCTACTTTTATTAAGCCGCGGGGCTTCGCCCACGTAATGCGGCTACTTTGACATAATATGTCAAAGTTTTAATTAGGACCTTTGGAAGCATTACTGTCTATTATTGCTACTTTATTACCTAAGTGTAGAAGTAAAAGTAGTTCACCCAGTCATCACTGGTCAAGGAAAGGATACGTTATAACTATATAACTATGCCACAACTAAACTTATAATTTAACTCTTATTATAAGCTACGCGTAAAAAGAAATAGAGACCATAAGTACGCGTAGTGCACGGTTTTCTAACCTTCTCTACAAGTCTTGAATAACCGCATCAATTTGAATTTTATTGACGGCTGGCTGATCAAGCCAGGCGTCCATAAGATTAAAAATTCTGGCCTAAATTTTTGATACCAAGGCTGCCTCTTTTAATTTAAATTTCAACAATGTAGGCTTCACTGCTACGAGGTGCTACGGATGTAGCTATGTCGCGCCTACGAGAATTTCCGGTGCGTTGCATCCGAGTAATGCACTGGAAAATGTGAGCCGTTCGAATCTCTCGAATGGAAACGCTTTACATATTTAGAAGTTCATTTTGTAAATATCTTGTTCGAGAGAATTTTTCGCACGCTTTTATTAGCTTGATCTAAGTGAATGTTTTTGAATTATGAACGTTACATTGGTTTTCAATACGTCTGCGGCTCAGCACAGCAGCTCATAGCTCAGCTGGGCGAGCCATTTGCGGGTGGGGTGGTGCCGGAGGCTATGGAAAATATAAAGTTTTTCTTCGTTTTCCTGATTATTATACACTGTTTTAAACACAAAACTTTGTAGCGTAGACTAACTAAATGCTCTAAACAGACTACCTTTTGTCTTTTTTATAGTATTAGTAACGAGACGAGCTGGTCGTTTGCAAAACAACAATTGCAGTGCCACTCAGAACTATGAAACACAAAGGCCTGCCTGCGCTCGACATTAGGTGCCCTGCTCATAAGCCCAGTAATTTCACTGGGTACTTTGCGCATCAAACAGGAACGAACACATAAGGTAATGTTTACATTCAGGCTTGGCAGAAGAGTAAGTCCCACCATCTGAGACCAGAAACACTACAAAGTTTTGAAACATCGAGAATTTTTGTTTAAAAATAGGCATCGATTTCACAAACCTAATTACCTATTTTAGTTTCGCTATCTCTTTCTTTCCAATAAATATAATAAGAAAGAGATGTAAGATATTTGACTGGTCTAAATTTAGTTTACAGCTGTCAATCTTTCGTTCTAGACTATTTAGACGTCACTAAATTCATGACCGTTAAATTTTCACTTTACAAGCCAGTGCATTAATTTGACAGATCTAAAATATATTCCATCCCTTTCTCAAGTTCTTATTTGGAAAGAGAGACTGGTACTAAAATTGTGTTTAAATTTGTGACGCCAGAATCTAAGTCATATTATAGGAGGAACCTACAGAGAATAAAGAAAAAACAATTTCGGTAAGAATAAAGCAAAAGTACTTAAGAGGATATCCTAGCTGGAGAATAGGTATTTAACAAATATATTGCCGTCGCGTTGTGCTCCGTAAAGCGCGATAGGGACAACAGCACCTCGGATTGATTGTACCTATGAAAAGTAGACAAAATCAACGTTTCGTATTACCCTGTTTCCAGATCCAAAATTACACCGTATTTTTTGTGACTTTTTGAAGAAAGCCTTTGCCGTGGTCCTCTCATTTTCTTTTATGTTAAAAATGCGTCAAATTGGTTTGATGGACGTCTGATCACGGCGATAAAACTTGTTAATTGTTTGGGGTTTGTGAAGGTTCATATTTATTTTTAAGAATAATTTATGAAAAAAAATGGAGGACCACGACAATAGTAAACATAGATTTCATAAAAGAAATATTGCTTTAGTGGCATTTTATTCAGCGAGGAAATAGGATTACTATGGACTAAACGCTGACCAACATTACAGTCCTCTTAAATACATCTAAGACTGTTATGTGGACCTTGACCCTGGCAACAATGCCTATATAGGAGGGAGTCATGAACTGACCTCTGTGAAACGGTAATCGACACGCTTGCTAAGAAAGGCTGAGGGGGTTTACTTAACGGGGTGTTGTCGGCAAATAGTTTTATTATGAAGTAAGAGAAATGTGATTCTGTTTAGTCCGAGTTATGAGTTTTGTAGCGGCTTAAGAATCGAACTTTTTTCCTGTTTGTCCCTCTGAGGAGGCACAGCAGGGCTGCTTATTCGTAGGTTGCTGATTTTTTTATAAGGTACATGCTTTTATTTAACTTGTAATGTTTGTTTGTTGTCAAATCTTGTTAGTCTAGTTAGTCCATCTGATATCCTGCAATGAGCATGAGTTATCGGTGAAGAAAATTTTTGAGACATTTGAAACCAATTAATGAATTATTGTAGATTAATGAATGTAATTAATTGTAAACGTGTCGGTTGGCTGTTGGACACCTCCAAATTAAGTAGATTGTATAGAACATTTTATTTTATGAGACTTAATACCAAATGTCTCAGGCTAACGAGAGCAATGCAGTGCCGCGCTGGCCTTTGTGTTTCAAAGTTCTGAGTGATTATTTTGGGCCAGCGTTATGCTTACCATCAGGCAAACGACCAGCCCATCTCAATATCCAGCTCCAGCAGTATAAAAAATATAATCATCTTTTTCCACTTCTTTGCAATAAATCATTTTATATTTGAAAAATACCGTGATGTACCGATAGCAGGCAACATAAAATCACAGAAGCACAGTAATTTCGCCGACTAAGTACTTTACTCATCGTACCGTAACAAAGTAATACATGCATACAAAGTGCCGGTACATTATACGAGCAAAGCGGCGGGAGGTAGAGACGGATACTCGCAGAAAAGTTACTTCTACCACCTGTGGTTGGCGAAAAACTAAGAAATTTAAGGAAGCCTATACCGTGCCTAAATAAGGATAGATCGAAGCTGCTAACATATAACAATGTTTGATGTCTGTGGGAACCGAGTGTTGCCTATGATCTCCCAAGTTATATCACCTAGGTGATCAATAACTGATAATGCTTACGGGTGATCAAAAGGCACTAAAGTTTCGCCTATGATGATATAAGGTGACCATAGTGGAATAGACTAGGATCCTGCACTAGGATTCATATGACGCAGGTGGCACGAAAACACACTAAAAACAACACAAACATCCAAGACTCGAGAATAAACTTTATATTCACCACAGACTTTACCCTGGC
Source organism: Crocallis elinguaria (assembly GCA_907269065.1). Taxonomy (NCBI): domain Eukaryota; kingdom Metazoa; phylum Arthropoda; class Insecta; order Lepidoptera; family Geometridae; genus Crocallis; species Crocallis elinguaria. The sequence goes on from OU026065.1 coordinate 21,635,870, forward strand.
TAGGTATTGAACCCGGGGCCCCTGGCTTTGTAGGCAGAGTTACTATCCAACTTAGCTACCCATCAAATACAACACATGTGTACAAGCAGTAGTGTGCAAGCATTACTGTGTTCCGGTTTGATGAGCAGAGTATCCAGTGAAATTACTGGGCTTATGAGACTTAATACCTAATGTCTCAGGGTAACGAGCGATCTGCAGTGCCGCGCAGGCCTTTGTGTTTCAAAGTTCTGGGTGGCACTGCAATTGTTATGGGCCGGCGTTATGCTTACCATCAGGCAAACGACCAGCTCGTCTCGTTACCAAATAACATAAAAAAAAAAAAAAAAAAAAAAAAAAATGTATCGACATCATTGTTTAACAATGTTCGCCATAGTTCAAGTGAATCAGCTGATCTAGGGCTGTCCGGAAGTTCTGTAGTAGAATTTTGAATGTCTTTTCTTCAATGATAATTTCAGAATTTCAAAAACTCGCAAAACAAATGTTGCTGTCCTCCAGGAGTAGATTGACGCCCTTTCGGGATAACATACCAAAACATACAAAGAATCGTAAAAAACAGTTTTCTTGAACGCATATTGTCGCGTGACAGTCTCACATAAACACGCAATTCTGGCCACATACCGTCCGCAGTTGTTTGTACATACACTATAATAGTAATGGGGTAATTAAGAACCCTAATGGGGTAGGCACTATGTATTACGGAAGGCGGTTTCTAGATTACATCTTAACGGTTTACCCAATAATTTTTAGATAAGTAGACTGATGTTGTTAGCAGTTTAGCAAGTCATTAGCACAGGCTAGTATATACCTAGTACCTACGATAGTCGTTAGATGGTTAGATTTTATTATTAGTTGGTTGGTACTATTGGTTCATTGTCTATGATCGACCAATGACACGGCACAGAATTGTATTATGCTCTCTACTCGCTTCACTCGTGGTTCAATTTTAGAGTCCGTTCACTTCCTCGGATTTCAATACAAGGACTCGCGCCAAATAGCAACTTTGCAGCCTTACATAACAAATATCAGCTATTTCTCCCTTCTTGCATACCTATTTCAAAAAAGTTTAGTGTGATGACAGCAAAAAGTACTTACCATTTCACACACCAGCTAGTATTATTATAGCCATACAATGTTAAATGCAACTAAACAACAGCAAAATCGGGAGAACAATAAGCAATTCAGCAGTAAACGTAAATAGTGACGTCGATCTGATGTGATTACGGATGCATGTCAAACGGAGCAGCAAAGCTCTCTACGTCTCGAGAGTTCGAAACGAACGCGTGGACGGTCAGAGAAAGAAGCGTCTGAGATAAACAAAAGCAGTTTTTTTAATCGACCGCAAAAAAATAGGGTTTTTCTTATTATATTTGATAAGGAGACGAGCTGATTGATTGCCTGATGGTAAGCATAATGCGGTGGTACCCACCCAGACAAACACTAGCAGAAGAGTTTGTCCTACTAACTATAGTAAAAATGTTCTCAATTCGCTTATATATTTTTTATGTTTGTTACCTCAGATCTCCGTCATTTATAAACCTACTATAGCTTCTGCCCGCGGTTTTCACCCGCTTTTCTAAAGAAACCATACATTTTTCCAGGATAAAAAGTAGCCTATGTTACTCTGCGGTCCATAAACTATATCTGTGCCAAAAATCACGTCGATCCATTGCTCCTTTACTGCGTGAAAGAAGGACAAACCAACAAACCGACAAACACACTTTCACATTTATAATATTAAGTATGGAAGTATGGATATAAGTAGGATTTTATGAGTGCTCCCTCGGGCAACGGATTGACGTGATTTTTAGCATAGACATTTTGGTGATTTATGGACCGGAGAATAACATAGGCTACTTTTTATCCCGGAAAAATGCACTGTTCCTGTGGGAACGCGGGTGAAAACCGCGGGCTGAAGCTAGTAATATTATAAGTAGGAAAGTAGGATAGGATTATATATAGTAGGAAGTAGGATACTATCCTACTTAGAAGAATTCGAATTCAGAAGATTCCCTTATTTGAAAGGATATACTTACTCTCAGATTGATCCTATAGAAATTTCAACGAAAGTAAATGGTCATTGAAGTCGATTCTTCACTTTTTTAAAGCAATTGTGTTTGTTATAATGTAATGTATAGTTCTTATGTTGTTTGCCTGATGGTAAGCATAAAGTCTGACCGTAACAATTGCAGTACCACCCAATATGTACTTTGAAACACAAAGGCCTGCGATTTTCAAGATCGCGGCCGGATAGACATTCGGTTACTGTCGTTTACCAGTCTGCGTTTTTCTGCGCAAAAGAAAACTGACAATCGGAAAAATTAGTTGTGTAAAACTGTAGTTAATATAACGACTGACGAAAGAGGTAGACTCAGCTCCTACCAGCATAAGCAAAATAATACAATCCACTTTGTCACTGCTAACTGTACCTACTCCGCATTCAAATGCCAGAGTATTTACCACCTGAGTCCTATTATATTGTGATGCAAAACATACACAAACTAAAATAATAAGACTATCTCTATCTCCTGATGGTTTCTGTTCGCCTGGTACTTCGTGGGCACACATTATAAACAGCACGTAGCATGTACACCTATTTGCTTTTAATTTATATTATTATATTTGTTTATTTTGCTTTTATCATTTTAGATGTATCAAGTGGCAATATTATGACGGCCAAATAAAGGTGATCTAGAGGTGGTGCACCTCCCAATACCTGTGCCTAATGTTATAAGTGCAGATGCTTCTTTGCGCTGCTTCTTTACTGTTAGTCTGAGAGATATTTATAATTCCTTAATCACGAGTTAACTTAACCATTAATTAAGTTCTATTAAAAATTGGTTGAATATTTAACGAATCTTCGGCACCATGTGACACAGCACTTAAGGGGCTAGAGGCTGGGAAAATGGTTTCAATAGCTAATAGGGTCGTCTATAATTGATTTATTATCATTACCGTAGCTAAAGGTCGATGGAACTATTAATTATATTATAAAATATTTGCAGAGTGGTAGGACATTTTCTAGTACTCGGCTAGCTACCGCATTCAAGTTGCAAATCTGTCGCTGAAACCGGTGTGTTCCGGAAACTGCACTTGAGAGCCAATTTTGTTCCAGGTTTGGCGTTTAAACTAGTCAACAGGAAATCTATCTAGATTTTTTATACTGTTGGATAACGAAAGCTGGTCGTTTGTCTGATGGTAAGTATAATGTCGGCCCATAACACAAATAAGGCCAGCGTGGCTCTGCATTAAGCTGGTTACCCTGATTATTAAATTAATGGCCTCAGGCAGTGCCGGATTATCCATACGGCAAAGTAGGCAACTGCCTAGGGGCCCAGCACCGACTAGGGGCGCCGCACCCCGGGAAATAAATTGAAAATGTTTCTTCGAGAGAAAATTAAATTTGAAGATTTGTTGATTGATTGATAGAAGATCAAACCCTCAATGACGATATTATAAATATTGCGTTGCTTTTATATTATATATCGTCAAATTTCACTTCAGGACGCATTTCAAATTATTATAGCATAATATTATTGTGGTTAGAAAAGGGGGCCCGAGCACTCCCAAGACGTGCATTGCCTAGGGGCCCCGACATGGTTAATCCGGCCCTGGCTTCAGGTATCATGTCTTATAAGATATGACTACGTTGCTCATCAAACTGGAACACAGTAATACATGTACATTATTGCTCGGCAGCAGACTACACGAGCAAATCGGTGGTGTACCTACCCACCCAGAAGGACAGTCGCAGAAGAGTTAGGATTTTATAGGTGGTAGGACCACCTATAAAATCTTTCCAAAATCTAATCCCTAGAAGTAGATTATCTAAGCTATAATATATAGGTCGTAAAGTTGTTTGTCCAGGAAGTAATCACAAGTCGTAGTGGCAACATTAGTACGCCGGCACTCGCTGACAAATGTACTGAGAACTCGGACACTTTAATGAGTAAGGATAAAGACTGTGACACATGATTTTACTAGGTGGCACGACTAACTATTGCAAGTGTCCGACTTTGTGGATACCACAGCTTTGTTCGTGTAGTCTGCCACAATGCATTGACGGCTCCGTAGCTAAGTTGGTAGTAGCCCTGCCTGCATGTCCCGGGTTTGATTCCCAGCCGGGGCAGATTTTGTGTAAGCATAAAGTTTGTTCTCGGGTCTTGGATGTTTGTGATGTGTATCTGTGTGTGTCAATGCCACCTGCGACACAGGGAATCCTAGTGCGGGGGTATGAGTGTAAGCGTTTATTTATTTATAATATGTAAGCATTACTGTGTTCCGGTTTGATGAGCATAGTAGTCAGTGAAATTACTGGGCTTATGGGACTTAATACGTAATGTCTCAAGGTAATGCAGTGGAGCGCAGGCCTTTGTATTGCAAAGTTCTGAGTGGCACTGTACTGCTTTTTTCTATGGGGTTTTTATGAACTCAAGACCATAACTCAAATTTATTGAAATTTGAGCAGGACAATTTTAAATATTTACTCCTTAGCGAGCACCGCAGTAGGTACCTATGCAGAATATGCGTGCGAATTTCTTTAACTTCGTAGGTTTTGAAGTTTTCAATATTTCATGATTATAGATTACTAGCTTCTGCCCGCGGTTTTCGCCCGCGTTCCCGCAGTAACCATGCATTTTCCGGGATAAAAGTAGCCTATGTTACTCTCCGGTCCATAAACTATATCTGTGCCAAAAATCACGTCGATCCGTTGCTCCGTTACTGCGTGAAAAAATGAAAAACCAACAAACACACTTTCGTGATTATAATATTAGTAGGACCAGCGTCGGCCCGCTGCTTCGCACGCGTGGTATCAGAATAAAATGTAGCCTATAGCAGTCAGGAATAATGTAACTTCCTACCTATTAGTGAAAACAGTTTTAAGATCAGACCAGCGTTTCTAGAAATTAGCAGTAACAAACAAGCAAACTTACAATCTTTACTGCTTTATAATATTAGTATATACATTTTATTATGTATAAATAATATGTAATGTATACCTATATAACATCGCCTGCTATTTCACAAACAAAACAAGGAGTCCACAGCCTTATCGTAATAATCCTATTTTTTCCGGCGATTTCTAGAAAACACTCTTGTTAATGGTGTTTTGACATTCTAACCTCTTTTACGTGTGGTTTACGAATGCCCTTATTCGGCTGGCTGAGCAAGGATCCAAGTTCGTCTCAAATGTCAACCGACATGGTCGTCTACGCCGTTATCCATACGAATCTTAATGACAGCGGGTGAAAACCGCTGGCAGAAGCTATACTGATGTGATCACCAAAACTCCGGCCAGGCGTGATGTTTTAGTATTTTGGCAAAATCCTCCATCATGGTGAGGCCGATATTCAGAAGTGGAGGATTTCCCGCTGATGATGATAATTGATGATCGATACACTGTATAACACTTATAAGTACCACATAGTCCTCATCCAAGCACAAGCTTGACCAGATACTACCCTCAAGATAAAAAGCGGTCGTCAACTAGACAAATTCAAATTCAAAATTCTTCATCTTCATCATTAACCCAGTGAGAACCCACAGGAACCGCGCATTTTCCGGGATAAAAAGTAGGCTATGTTACTCTCCGGTCCTTATGCAGACCATAAGCGTCGGTTACTAGATACTCGCAATTCGCGCTTGAAGCAAATGCGTTGTTATTCTGACAAGCAAATGCACGTTTGCATAAGCGTCTACGGTCTGCAATAAACTAGGTAGAGGTACCTATATCTACGCCAAAAATCACGTCGATCCGTTGCTCGTTACTGCGTGAAAGAAAGACCAACCGGTAAATTTCGCATTTATAATATTAATATAGTAGAGAGTAGGATAGTAGGATAGGAAGAGTAGGAAGTAGTATAGTAGGATAGTAGGATGATGTTCATCGAGGAGAATGCTGCCGCTCTGGATATTATCTTGCTGGCTATTGGGGCATCCACGCGAAGATATGGTGGTACCTACCATTCTGAGCCAGCACCACACGGCCACCATATGTACTATATCAAATAATCGTGAAATGAGACATGGTCAAACAACTAGGCAAGACGTAAACAATCATAAATTAAAAGTTCACAAAATTATTAAAGCCGAAAATAACAGCTGAAAGCGTTCCATATTACGTAATTGCTGCGGACGCATACAAATAGGGCTGGTTTTTGTCTCCAAATGGAATTAGGCTAGTGCGGCCATGTTTTTGTTGGAACATGTGCCACTGATGTGAAGCTAACTTGGAATTGATACTGTGGATTTTATTAAACAAACGATTTATTCTCGGCTTTGCCCGATTTGATTATTTTCGGTGTAAATAGTTCTCAAGTTGTAAATCATTCTCTAAGCACTTATCAATGTGTTCCGATAGCTGTGTCCCCAGTCCTAATCCACCTGGATTAGGGCCTATTCGCCATCTGTGTTCCGGTATGATGAGCAGAGTATCCAGTGAAATTACTGGGCTGAGACTTAATACCTAATGTCTCAGGGTAACGAGCGATCTGCAGTGCCGCGCAGGCCTTTGTGTTTCAAAGTTCTGGGTGGCACTGCAATTGTTATGTGCCAGCTTTATGCTTACCATCATGTAAACGACCAGCTCGTCTCGTTACCAAATAACGTAAAAAAAAATCTACGACTAAATCAGGCGAGATAGGAGTCAAACGCTATCGAGGATAAAAAAGTGTTTTGGTTGATATCCGTCCTATCCTAGGGATTTTCGCTTCAACCTTTAGGTATCATAGCACAATTAGAGTGAAATAGTTATCCAGTAGGTATCTGTATTTCTCGATCACTAGTTACTCGAACACTAGGTCTGAGAGTGAATAGCCATCTTCTAGGCTAGTTATATTGAGAAACTACTCCAAGGCAAGCGTTTAACATCGTCGACTCAGGGGAAATTACATTACAATACAGAGATTTGAAGTCGATTGTCCTCTGTCTAATAATATAAAAGTTTTATTATTCGATGTAAGCTGTGGATAAAAAAATGACTTTCGTGGAAATACTTCGTACGCAAAACTGCTAGGCCAGACAGAACTTTGAAACACAAAGGCACTGCGCATCAATGCTGTGCATTCGTTACACCCTGAGATATCACGTCTCATATGCCCTGAAATTTCACTGAGGAGTTCAAGTTGCTTTAGTTTTGTTTATTATATTACAAGCTGCTGCCCGCGGTTTCACCCGTGCGGAGATATTGGATTTCATGGTTTTTATTTTTTTGTGCCGAACCCCAATTTTTTTTATACAATAAAAGTAGTCTAAGACTTAGTTTTCTTTTATTGTATAAAAAGAACTTAGTCACTAAGTAGTAACATATAACATATATAACATCAGCCTTGTCCTTAGAACATCAGCTATTTGCCAGTGAAAGTGCTGTCAAAATCGGTCCAGCCGTTTCGTAGATTATCCAGAACAAACAGACAGACAGACAAAAGTTAAAAAATTGTTGTTTTTTTGTAGGTACCTTATATACTTTTATATGCATTTAGTAAAAAGCTGCTATTTTGATATTACAAACAGACACTTCAATTTTATTTCTTTGTATAGATACAGATGTTCTGTGTTTTTGTGAGATCTAGCAACAAATGAAGTTGCTATAATGTATTCGTTGTCCACAAACAAGAACGTTGTTGTTCAAACTGAAAGTCGAGAGTATTACATATTCATCAAGTCATTAAACAGGGTCGGGACGTTTCGTGTTGACTTATGTTATAGGTAAATACAAAATAATGAGACAAAAGTTTCTTACTATAGAAGTTATTAAAAGGTACCTATTGTCAGACTAGACTGCATCTAGGTACGTGGAACTACCTACGCAAAACTTAAATTAAATCTAGTGATTTGGGTGAACTTTGAAAGAGTCTGTGGATAAAAGGGACGAACTCGGTTTCCGTAAAGCTTGTACTATTATGTATTCTGTGCCAAAGCTAGATCTAGTTATGCACCTATATTAGATTATGGTGTTTTTTAACGGATTATTGCCTATTGTGTCAATTCTAGCGCCTGATAGCTAAACTTAAATTTAGTTTCACTCTCTCTTTCCAGTACCTAAAAAACATGCAGAGAAAGGGATGGAAGGTGTTTGACAGATTTTTTTTATTCTTCTTTCGTGGCCAGACACAGCCAGTGGTTTGTGTATTTTGTTATTGTAGGGTTCCGTCAAGTATTTCGCTTTCCAAAAGGGTTCGGTCACCAAAAGAGATTGAGGACCGCTGGCCCAGATGAATACACAGTAAGAGCAATGGCAAATTAATTTATTGTACCAAAATGAGTTTGCCCGTCAATGGAAGCGCAGCAAAAAGCGACCAGCTGCGTACCCACTGATGGCGGACTGATTGGCCCGGAGTGGCCCATCAGCTCGGCCTAATGGACTTACTTTTTGCAGTCCTATAAGCAAATCTACGCTATACAGTTCCAAATCGGTGTATAAATAACGGAGATTCGAAGTAGCAAACATAAAAATACTACCGAATTGAGAACCTCCTTTTTTGGAAATCGGTTAAAAATTAGAGTCAAAGTCTATTGAGCGCTAAATCGCCCGTACAAATGCAGAACAAGTGACGTCACATGTTCTGTGCAAAGATGTACTAAAAACATACGTTTTGTTGATTTTGGCCGTGAAAAACTGCGCATACGTTCGTGCTAAATAGGTACATATATCTATGTAGTTGTCATATATTTTTTATTCGTTGAAATGTAAAGAATTTGATAAGTAGTATCATTTAAATTCTATTTATGGATGATAAAAAAAGTTGAATTCGTTGAATTATATTTTTGTAAACATCATTTTTATTGTGTTAATGTGATTTATGTTCTTAGACCTGTAAGTATAACGAAAGTAAATATAAATTATGTGTTTCGTGCAATATTCCTATTATTAAAGATAGGATAGGAGGAAACGTGGGCCAATTCTAAATAAAAAAATACTATGATGTAAGTAGGTACCTACTTAATTAATTTCAACGATAAGGCCGCCCTTTGTGGCACTTATTTTGCTTTTTACAAAATATATTATTTAAACAACCAAAAAGGAAACCGAATAATGGGTACTATAAGAGTAACACATTTCAAAGAAATCTTGATTAAACAAAACTATGAAATAATTTTTTTCAGAAAATATTTATCTACCATCCTACATACTTGAAATGTTAGCAACGTAGGGTCACAAAATAGAGAGTAGGTACCTATTATAAATAGAGTTATGCCGCGCGTTTCCGACCGAATACATTCCCGCGCTCGGAGCTGTCACAAGATGTTATTGTCACTTGTCAGTGGGAAATTGGGGATCGGTTGAAGACAATTTCCTAAGTTGTCGTTTTCCCCACAGATTACATATCTGTGGTTTTCCCTATACGATATCATAAGTCCTGATATCCCTCGTCATTTTAATTTTAAATTTCTTGTCTCATATGTCTTTACTCCATTTGTATATGTACCTACATATATTTTATGTAATTTTATTATTAATATTGCTTTGTGTATAAATGTTATGCATTTAAACCTTTTTTCTATAATTATATTTCAATGTTTCAAATTTTGTAACCGGAAAATTAATACCATACACTGGCCTCACTTTGACGCGTTTAAAGCCAGAATCTAAAAAAGAAGAAGACAATTTGGCAAATATGCGGTCCCCTAACCCCTTTACACAAAGGACATTTACCAAGAGTTGAAGTTGAGTATGTGTACAACTTAAACATGAACCTACAAATACATATTATTATATTTGTGCATTCATGTGGAACGTCTTTTACTTTATTAGAGATCTACCATTTTGTCCCTCATAAGGTGATACCTATTCACATGAAAGATCCGGATCTAATATGACGTCACATTGCATGTAAAACTTTCCCCAAATATGATAAAGCCTCGTACACACTGTAATAACGTTCATGTAACTGTGCGATGCTGAAAAAATGCCATCACGCGAAATTAAATGTCACCGCTTGAATAAAAGATGTTATATTGTTCAGGGTAGGGGTAGGTATGGCCCGCCAGGGGTAGGTAAAAACGGGATTAGCGGGCCTTTATTCTTTTAGGAGGGGTTGGCTTTGTGGCTAACCAGTTAAGCCACAATAGGAATTGTTATACGGGTTGGAATTTGTATTTTTTTGGGTTTTATTTTATTGGGTAGATTTTACTAGGAAGTACGACTAGCTGTTCTGCGAGTGTCCGACTGGGTTGGTACCACTGCTTTGCCGTGAATTCTGCCGCTAAGGTACTTCTTGTACACAGTAGGTACACAGTACTTAATTTTACACAGTAATGCTTGCACATTAGAGTACCTAATGTGCAAGCATTACTGTGTAAAATTAAGTACTCACTAGCCTCATTTGTGGCTAGATTGTAATACACGTACTAAGTAGGTTATGTTACAAAATTAGCCCCGACCGGGAAGTGAGCGCAGGCTCTCGCATTGCAGGCAGGGTTCCAACAAAGTTAGCCAAAGATCCGTCATTATTTTACAGCATTGGCCTTAAACTTTAGACAAATCTATAGGAATAAATAAAATTTAAGTGTCTGTTTGTAATATCAAAATAACAGCTTTTTACCAAATGCATACGAAATTATATACGGTACATATAACAAAACAACCATTTTAAAAATTTTTGTCTGTCTGTTTGTTCCGGGTAATCTCCGAAACGGTTGGACCGATTTTGACGGGGCTTTCACTGGCATATAGCTGATGTTATAAGAAGTAACTTAGGCTACTTTTATTTTAGAAAAATAATTAGTGTACCATGCAAAAAATTAAAACCATAAAATCCAATATCTCCGTGCGGGTGAAACCGCGGGCAGCAGCTAGTTTCAGTATAAAAACGTATAGGTATCATAGGATATTATAATTTGAGCCAGCAAGCACTTAACCGGACGGACAGATTTACTGAGGCCGCAGACGCTCATTTTTATGTCAAGTCATTTTATATAGCCAGACGTCTTGTGAGGGAATTTATCGCCTTCGAATAGGGTTGTTCAAATGTAAATATGTTGGCCTAAAATGGGACGATTGTTGAATTGGGATCATGTAGTAAGTTGAGTTTGGTTTTTTGACGGAGTGGAGTTAATGTTCACTACTAGCGGAGTTAGTGTACCTATCTATATATTATAACCTACGCAGGTCACAATATGTTAGCCTACCCGCATACACACAATATTGTTGATAGAAATTTTAAAAATACAGGGGGTTTTTTACACATTCAACGGGTTCAATTCCCGGTTCAGACAAACGATTATTTAAAATTGTTGGACTGCACTTCACATTGTTTTTAAAATAAACTTCTTCATTCAATTTTTCTATCTACAGTAACTGTATTTAAGGTACTTTCCTTCCATGTGGAAAAGTCGCGAGACGCCTTTTATTACAAATTATTTTTCGCTCAGGATATAGTGCAAGCTTAATGATAAGGAGCGAGATGAGAAAAAAAAAATTTGTTTCCTTCTATTATTTATTTTATTTTAATAGTATTTACTCATTCTGGAATCAAATGTCTCTTCAGCTATCACTATCATGAGAGACTCATAAATTTGGGACAGACATCATCCCGAGATTGTAAGGGACACTTGATAACTTCTTACAAATGGGACATCACTACTCGGGACGGCTATCGGATGTAAGAAGCGTTGAAACTGTATATTGAGTTTAAATAGATGGCTCGTCGAATGGCTACAGATACGGCTTTACTGCTCGTTGGTACATCTTTAGGATTCTGTATCGGAAAAGTGGCCGGACTGTATTTTTTCTTTTAAAATTAGACACGCTAGAACCTCTAGAGGCGAGCACTGAAAAATAGTAAGTATAGGATCAGAAATCGTTTATTGAAAGTGAAAGTTGTTACATTTTTCATTTTGATACTTTGTCGAGAAAATGTATGTTTTTTTTGTATCGTCTGATCATCGAGCTGGTCCTTGTCTCTCTCGTGGATATCATTTTTATTATAATCGGTAAGTTAGGATACGCCTGTTATGTGTTTAAGATGGTGAATACGATAAAGAACCAGTCCTAATCTAGATTAGGACTGGTTCAAGTGCAGCTGCTTTCCGGCATGCCAGAACGCACAGTAGGTCGATTTAAGATTTTCAGATTGACAGTGGTAGCTAGCCGGGGGAGCAATATGAAATGCCCTATCGCCACTGTGTCATCAATGCCGAATCACTGAACTACAAGTCGGTATCTGTAGTTCAGGGGTTTATGGAGGTAGGCCCGGTGACCGACGTCACTACGTCTGAGATATCAATGGTTTTGGTGATTGCCTTAATTTGCCTGCTTCCATTTCGCCTTGTCAAGGAGCCTACAGGTCCCGTTCTGTCTTTGAAGGCATACTGTGAACAAAATACGTAAATGGACGGGCCATTCCAACCGCGCTCCAATAAAAAGCCATTGTCAAAGAACGCTCCAGATTAAAAAAATTAAATAGGATTCAATAAAACATTCATCTTATCTTCACATCCAGGCCTTCCTTCATTCGAAAACTAATTTGATAACAAAGGAGCGAAAGCCCTGCCAAAAAGATCTAAAGTGATTTGGGTCTGACACAAGCCAGTTTTAGAAAATATCGATTCCATATTATTTATGAGCTTCATTCCACTTTAAAACTGTCAGTACTTTTGTTTCTGTTCTTTATAAAACTTTTTAATAGTGCATACCTACATGAAAACTGTTTGATAAACTTAAAAAACTATCAGTAATACAGTACTAGAAAAAAAATTTTTTTTTGTTTTTCTTTGAGGCCAAAAGCATTATGCCAATAATTTCAAATAAAATGCTCATTGCCTAAGTATAACTATTAAGTACATGGAAATACCTTATAAAAACAAATTATTGGTTTTGATACTCGCTACTACAAACGCTGATAAATTAAAAGCATTTTTTGCGGCTACTAATCTTTTTTTTGGTGCTGTTGCGTCATTGAATGCAGTCACAAACACAGCTCTCTGTTTTGTGACCACAGAGAATATTTGCAGAGTTATCCACAGAGAATGTAATCACTATATAGCTAGGTTTCACTACAAAACTAGAACTTTCTTGAGCAGGATTATGTTTTTTAAAGACATTAAGTGATGTTGGGGACTTCAAGTAACCAAATGTGCCGAATGTGGGTAGCTACTTAGGTACCCATTCATATGTTATTACTTTCTCTGTGATTTATGTGGTTATCACACAACTTGAAACTTGACACTTTCAATACTGTAAAGCAAAGAGAATATAATTATAACCACTATTACTGTGATCTGCCTAGATAGAGAAATCAACCACATTAAAGCTGTAGGTATAAAATTAGATGAGGCGAAAGACTATACACCTACTACTAACTACTTTGGTATACCGAAAAGTGGAATATTTAATACCTACCCGCTTAGCTCGCAAATTGGCTTAGGGCGTTAAACCTCTTTCCTCCGTTTATTTCGGTATTTTAGGATCTAATTTCGCAGGTGCGCTAAATAGAATTATTAGATATTTACCCAGAGCAGCCTTTAAGTGGTTTTAGAGATAATTTCCTTTTATATTATGTGAGTGGAGAATTGGAAACATAATTTTGTATTTTGTAGTTAGGTAAGGTCAGCGCCGGGTCTGGGGTAGGAGTGTATAGCTCGACAAATGAATGTGCGATTAACGCAAGTACCTACGTCAAAACTATATGGCGAATCACCATAGTTTGCGTGTATTCTTGTGCAACACGGTATAGAGCAAAAGTAGAGATTGCTTTATACCTTGGTGCCAAGAGGCATGGGGCGCAATATTGTGAGTGAAAAGAAAAGTCATTTACTTTTTGGATTTAGATTCGATAAAAACAAATTTCGGTATTATTATTATTTTTATATACATACTTACTATTGGATAACGAGACGAGCAGGTCGTTTACCACTAACAAAATTCGACAAGATTCGACAACTCAGCTGCATAAACACTTATATAATCCCGACGACATTACTCTGACAGATTGCGATTCAGAACCAGTCGCTTCCTACTTAGGATACACGGAATCATTCCAAATGAAATAAAATAACCCTGCAGGCTCCAGGTAAAGTGTTTTCGCCGTCAAACTGCATCCGTCCGAACAACAATAGATAGGTAGGTACACTGAGCAGTAGAATCATTAAATAGAGCACTGTCGACAGTTATTTGCGAAGCTGCGCGTCGCGCTAATATTGGTGGAGCACTTATCCACTCGTCTCTCCCATCTAAAATTCGCCGTGGCGATTGGATTCAAACGAACAAAAATAGTAAAAAGCAATGTAAACTAAATATCATTGCAATCGAAAAACCTTTAAATGGGATCTGCATAATTAAGGCGCTCCATTCGGCATCATTCTTTTATATTGAAATAATGTTGAAAATCACGAAGCGTTTGCTTTTAATAATAATAAGGTGAGCCGTCGGTGAGTGGCGACACCGTGTACCCCGACTCCAGGGGCTACCCAGGGGAGACCCCTAGGCTTGCCTTAACTAGTCCGGGGTGGAGACAGCAAGAGCTAAGTCCCTAAGCTCCAGGGTGCACGGGAGTAGCGCCTCAGTGAAACTGCAGCACACCTCTCAACACCCTTTAACCATCCACGCCAACGTTTCCTCTTACTTTGCCAATTATACTGGCGGCACTTATGGGTGAGTCCAAACCGGCCTACATATTTTTACATGAGGCGGAAAGGGCAGGTGCCGGAGTGTCATTTCATAGATCGGTTTAAAGTCAATAGGACATTGAAAAATCAGGTCGATCCGTTGCTGCGACAAAGAAAGGCAAACCAATAATACATCTTTCGCATTTATTATATTATAATATTACCAAGTATTTACTTGGTAATATAATATAATAAATAAGGATATAATATGATTGAGGGGGTCCAATCTACAGCAGGATCCCCTATAACTTGATTAGTTTGAAGTTAGTTCGCATATCGTGACCACGATGCGCTTACGCTGTTCTACTTATTTGTTATTTTATAATTTAGTTAATACGACACGATTTTAGGCATATACGATATTCTATCTTAGAATAGAATAGAAAAAACATACAGAGGTACCTACATAATGAATGGTATGGTAGGTAATATTCAGAATATTAATTTTAATCTTACATGTTGTTGTTCCTGTGTTTGTGTACCTAAGTATTGTTTGAACCTAAGTTTTTTCATATGTATAAATAGGTACTGGCCTTTATTTAACCTTAATCGTGACCAATGGAATAGATATTCCATTCGTGAGAGATCTCCATTGCTCTACCAACCAACTTATATCTATTCGTGCCACGCTCCATGTAACTGGATGTAATCCTCCATGTCATCCTTTCTTTTTAAGACGTAAGTAATATATTTTATTTTCTATTATTTTTTATTAGACGTATTTTCCGCATTCCAATTAATATGTATACTAGTCCAGTTAAATAGGTATATGCACTTATTGATAAAATAAAAACGGTATCTTTTAAACAAATCTTGTGATAAAATAAGATATTTAGACATCATGCATCACATCACCCATAAAATATAAACCTTGGTTAGTAAATTATCGTATGGTATAAAAGTCTCTGATGATGGGGTAGATAGCGCAATGCAATTATGAAGAGAACCGCTGGTAAGTATTTTAACAAACTTTTAAAATTGTTGGAAATTGTTTAGAAACTTGTGAAATTTTAAACAATACAGGGTGTGGCGTAAAGAGTGGGATGACCTTTACCAGTGGGTCCACCAGGCACGACTGTTCAGAAAATCAATAATTTTATGTTGGTAGGTATACATACCTATAATTATTGAATTTCGTAGGTAGGTACTACAGTAGGTACCTACTTATATAGTAAAAATTACATGGTTTTCGAGGTTTTGGACAATTTGTAAATTTTTATTATAAATTGATGCTCTGGCTAACTCTTTTCGATGCCCTGATCACAAATTAAGGAATTTTTCAGTCGGTTTTTTTAATTATATTCTTGGCTAAACGTACTATCACATGTAAACTTTCATTTTTGTCACGAGTTCAGTTTTTGTTCATTTGTATTTCACTTATTTTTTATAGCAAGATATGTTGTGTTTTAAAAACATGTAGGTACCTACTATGGTAACCGGGCTGACCATCTACCTACAGAAAAACTTGCCTATTTGATGATTCTAAAATGGTTTATCTAACACATGCTATATCCAGCTTTCAATTTAAAGAATTTTCTTATTATGATGGATCAGTCTATTTTTTATTAAAAGCTCGAATGGCAATGCAATATAGGTAATGATGTCACAGAGATGGTCAGATGATCCAGGTGGACAGAGGAACTCTGTTACAAAACGACGTAATCTCCATTAGTTTCGGCTCGTTTGATTTGTCTTCACAAGTACCTACCTACTCTAAAGTCCTAATTATGGAGCCGGAAGGTGGCCAGAGTTCCTATGGCCACCTTCCGGGAAGGGAGACCTCACACATGTATGCCAACGTGCGTTTGCTTGTCAGAATATCCATGCTTTTTCATCAAGCGCGGATTACGAGATACTACACGTGTAAGCGCGGCTCGTGGTTTTTTGATGGTTTTACCATGGGCCGCAAGCGTTGTTATTTCGTCAAGCAAACGTACGTTCATGGACTAGATTTCCATCCAGCCAAAACTACAACGACACCAGACGATACGATATGCGTCAAGCGGGGATCGTGGTTTTTCCATGGGCCGCAAGCGTTGTTATTTCGTCAAGCAAACGTACCTACGTTCGCACACGTGTCTGGGGTCTGCCTAACGAAACGACGTACTTATAACCACATCGAGTTTGGCCTTGTTTTATTTTTCTCTACAAGTACAATATTATCATCATTAGCTGAAATACGTCCACTGCTGAATAAAAGCCTCTCCCGTATCAGGGGATAATAAACCACGTCTGGCAGCTAAGGAAATCGAAGTAGAAAATTATCTTGACCGAGAAAAATCTTGCACATTAGCCCTTAGGCGCCTCTTGCATACTTGCGTTTGACTGTCAAATTGAACATCGGTTTGCAACAAGCGCGGCTTACGAGGTATCACAGGGGCACCTTAGACGCTCAAGCAAACGTACGTTTGCTTGTCATAATAACAACGCTTTTGCGTCAAGCGCAGATTTCGATACTCGAAATGCGCGCTTGATGCAAAAGCGTTGTGTCTAAGGTGCCCCACACGGCTGCATGCGCGATTTGAAGTAAAACCATCAAAACCCACGAAACAGACAAGAGCAGCAATACAGCGAGATAGTGCTGTCTCTTTCACTCCCTGCCTGGGCTCAAAGCGACGACTGCTCCGCTTTACATCACTGCGCACCACCGCGTATTTACCGCAGCTTCTTCACTGAACATGCAGTTGGACAAGATTTACACCCTGACACATTATGTAGGTAGGTACCTATTAAGTCTTAATAGGTACCTACCTACCTGCTTAATAATTAAGTCTATAAAAAAGTAATAATAAAATAAAACTTGCATTTTTACCGCTTTTATTATTATACCGATTACAATTGCCCCTAATTTACTAATAAATATATTAAAATACAATAGTCCAATTGGAGTGGAATGAAACAAAATTGATAACAAAAAGACAAGTCTAACATATTGTGTACCTCAATATTTTAATTAAACAGTGATTAAATACATAAAACTAGGTTTTCAATAACTTTATATACTTAGTTACAGTTATATACGGTTAGCATTTGAATACCATTTCTGAACTTAAGAAACAATATTTTAAGATGTCCTGTCGTTCCCGTGATGGGGGCATGGCCTAAAGGGACAACGGGACACCAGCTGGGGCTGACTTTTAGGTTCTGGAACACTAGTTAATGCTACAATATACCTATTTTCTTGAGGGCGGTAACAGGTACCTAGCCGTGCGAGCAAAAAAAATACAAATTGCTCCTTTTTATACTCTCCCTATATAGTTTATCATTTGACTATACTATCTCACCAGTAGGATGATTTTAATTCACTCGGAAAGATGCCGTGTAGGAAGCGACTGCTTCTGATCGTTCATATCTCGTAAACGCATCCCGAGAGAAAAATATTATCGAGATTATACGCGTGCTTATCCAGCTAACTTGTCGAATCTAAACGGGAAATTACTCTGAAGGGATGCGTTTCCGAAATATAAACGATCAAGACAATTGCTTCCGACACGGATATCATTACGAGTGTATTAAAATAGCCCTGCTGCTGTCGGCCAATGCCCTCGGAAAGCTAGTATTCTAACTGTGGTACTATATATTCATCACAATGTGAATGCTGATTCTTATAAGTAGATAGTAATGGACTAATGATAGTTAGTAAATAAAAAAAAAAAACAAATAAACTGTTGATCTTTTTATACAAACAATACATTGAACTTTAAGAAGATATATTAAATGTGAGTAAATGCCCAAGTCGTAGAACATTCATAGATCTACATGCTTGATGGATAAGTGAATGATGAGATTGACAGTGCTTGTCAAGCTGTCTAACCCTAGAATAGGTCGAGATATTAAATGTAGCTGCCGAAACCACGGAACGAGAGAACGGAAGGAAAGCAAGCACTAGAAAGTTCCTATAAAAATGCTGTTTGCATCATGATGTTTTTCTTCATAAGCTCATCTTAAGCTCAAGCTCATTGAACCATCAAATTCAAATTTTTTTATTCACAACGGCCCCAAGACAGTTGTTGTCCAAGAGGGGGGGGGCATCATTAAAAAGCTTGTGTTGGTTCACAAACCATACATACCCCTAGTGATTTGTACAGTTTGGTAAAATATAGCTTGATATGCCTGACAGTTGCTTTTCTTAGTCTATGGTTAAAAAACACTTGCATACACTTTGACTGTTAAAAATAAGGACAAAAATCCTTATTATATACAGCTTTTATTATAGTACTACTCTATGATACAGCTATAGTTAGCTGACAGCTATCCGATACATCACACTATAAGTTTTTAGAATTATTTCTGACAAAAACTATGTTTGTTAGTAAAATTACATGTAAATCTAAGATAAAAAGATCAACAGCACAATTCCTCACTTTAACACTCTGTGGCTAATATGTCATAGTCACTAAGGCAAAGAGGTTTGAACATTTTTGTACTGCTTAAGTAAGTATTATAGTAATTCACCAAAACTTTTTGACCAGATGCAAAAGTAATTAAACTTACTTCATCATCATTGGGCTAGGCATTGTTTACGTCTGTACTTCGCCGCGATTGGCTTGACAATAATACGACTTGAGTTGACCGGTCGGCGCTGAACTAGGCGCCGAAAGTCAGCGCCGACTGTCAGCGTGAGAAGAAAACCAGCCTTAAACTATACAATACAATAACTCTTTATTGCACACTAAAAGGATATATTTGTACATAAAAATCTTAAAAATTCACGGTACAATAGGCGGTCTTATCGCTAAATAGCGATCTCATCTGGACAACCTTAGGATAGATAGGATATTAAATGTTTAGTTATCTCCATAACATTACACTTAGGAAATTGTGTTACTTGCCATTATTTTGTCCATATTTTACTCTGCAATTCAGATATTGGTACAAGTTTCATTGAACTGACATACTACACCAAAATCTTTCAAACCTCTTTGAGCAAGGTTGGTCCTTTACCTACTTAACCTAGTAAACATGTACCATGCCGTAAATAAATGTCCAGAAAAGGACATAAGTGAAGAGGGCTCCAAAGAATCCATTAGTAAGTAGGCTCTGTCGAGATATGTGATATTTGTTCCACTTCGAACCAGCATGCACCATGAACATGATCCAGAGGATGACAACTGCAAGCACGTAGAATGCAAAGCCGTACAAACTTGTGAGGCCGAGGACTCCTGGAATTTAGAAGAAGATTATGTATTAAAAAGTACTTCATTGTAACAAAAAGGTCTACACATGTCACAGCCTTTGCTCACTAAGTTATCTAATTTTAATAATCATTAAGTCTTTTTCCAACTAAAACATGATACAAGGATGGAATTCATTTATTGAATCATTGAAAGAAAAGGAAGTAAAAGTGTTTATTTGAAAAAAGATTAATTTAAAAATAAAAACATAACCCTTCCTTTGGCTTTGCTGTCATTGGGTACAAACTAATTTGAAATACAAAGCTTGAATGTTCTGTTATTAGAATAAAATCACTCAAATGTGGCTGAAATTTAGTAAGTATGAACTATTTGAATGCCATACACACTAACTTCCATTCCATAAAAGTGTATAGTTTGCGAGGGAGGAGACATTTAATTAATTAACTATGTGAAGTGTAAGTAAGGCAGATATTCCACTTGTCACAGATCTTTGTCGAAGATAAGTGTCAAACTGGTAACCATGTTACTTGATCAAAGTTCTTTGATCTGTCAAAGCCCATTCCACTCATCCAAGATTGTTATCCAAGTTTTCTTAGTCCATTTTGCTCACTATTTTGCGAAGCATGAAATAATGGAGGAATTTCGACTGTTAATTATCGTCTTAATCTTTTATCAAACTTTGATGTTCGAGAAACCTTGATGAACCCATCCAAGATCTTTGATGAAATGCAACTTCAAGTCATCAAATATCTTTGTGATCTTTGATGACTAGAATACCACACGAAAGCAATAACTCGTGTTATAAATTATTTAATTACCAGCAGTGGATCCAGAGAGTGCTGCCATGGAAGTCCTACAGTAATCAACTACTACTGCATTATTTCTTAGTGCCGCATCGCTGTACGCCACGGGCTCAGGTTTGTTATCCTTTATTTTCGCTACTGCAGACATTTTTTGAACTTAATTTTACGGATCACAAGCAAAACGTTGAGCACTGTACTACTTTATTTTAATGAATAATATTCAGTGTTAACCACTATCAACATTCAGGAAGCTATTTTATTGAATACTGAATTTCGGCACACAAAACCGAATTTTAATTATTCTCTTTGCCGAATTGTGAAAATCAATCTATTCACAAATTCACAATCTATTTCACAGATCTATTTCACGTGAATTGTGAACGTCAACGTCAATTAATATTTAATAATTAATGTCATTTTTTACTTTGACAATATGTTTTAGTATTTTATTTTTTTTGGCTCCACGCTATTTGCTTATTTAGCCAGTGTCAAGTTATATTAAATATATTAATATGTAATAAATCTCTAGTTTTGGTGTGTAAAAGTCATCAAAGTCACGTTAAAGTTTAGTGTAGGCGCGGTCGAGTCGAAGTGACGCTTAAGTAAAGCGGTGGATACTTTACTGAAGCTTCTATGGAGTTTTGGATAGAATACGAAAATACACGTTTTTCGTCTTTGTACTATTTTCTTTTCACTCATGCACGTTTACGAACACTTAATGGTTAATAATCCACCATTATTACACATTAAAACTCGGTAAAACACAGGTTTTAGTAAATAACACAAACACAACAACAGGACATTTTCGCATTCCCGCCAAAAAAAACCTTAGTATTATTGTCAGACGGTCAGCAGTGTTTATATCACTAATTTATATATATGGACTAGAAATAGCTACAAAAAAAAGGTACATATATACAACTCATATTGTCGAATAAAATGGCTGGCATTGCTAGAGTCGTGCCAACCAAGAAACATAGGTGTTACTATAACGAGTATCAATATTAGATACGAGCCTGAGAGATATCTGTTTCACAGGAATCACATCTAATCGGAAAAACTTACTGTAGAAAACAGAAATGATATAGCTGAGAAAACACATGCCTTCCATTCGTAAGATCACTGGGTCTGAGCCCCTAATATGCTCTAAATCCTACTTTCAATCACTTTTGGATTATAATGCAAGTATTTTTATCAATAAATCGTTTTGGTTTTAGTTGCTAATATGGAACTAAAACAAATAACAAAATTTTGACGTTATTATGTTATGTATAGGTAGGTACAAAAAAAAATCTTTTTGATTTGCAATAGTGATGGGCAGAATCGATTAAATTTCAGAACCAATTTTTCGATAATTCGATAATTAATTGATTCCTAGAAACTATGAATTAATTATTGCGACCACCCTCTGCACCAGATAGTGCGCCAACAATAGAGACACAATAGGAGGAGGGCTAGCGGGTGGAGGACTGGTGGTTTTGCTGGCCCTGTAGGGAGGCTGCTCACGTAACTAAACTCAACTCTAGTTATCGTTTAACAAAAAACTAGTATAAGTGTGTGTGTGATTTTTGTTTTTTATCATTTTGATATTGCAATATACATTATTAATATAATTTTATACATTTTGTTTATTCCAAGCTTTTCCAAGTTATTTTGAAAGCGTTATTTGAGTAATATTATCATATTTTAGGTTATTTCAAAACAAAAAACTTCGTTTCAACTGCCGACATCCTTGAGCTCTGGTTATATGCCAAAAATAACATGGATTTCTACAGACTGAGGTCTACAAACTACAAACTGTAATATACGTTACTACGTACTGCGTACTACGTATCATACTGATGTCTTCCTAGAATTAGAGTATAATTATAATCATTTCCCAATACATTTGAAAGAACTCAATGGTAATTTGTTTAAGAACAGATTCAAATCGTGGCTTCTTTTAAACTTATTTTATACTGTGCTAAAACCTGAGTGTATCAAAATGTTTCAGTGAGAGTAGTATCTAATATCTCACATTTCGAGTGGCCACGCGACGACCGCGCCCATAATTAGACTGGCCAACACAATGGATATTAAGTGCATGTTAAAGTAATCATAAATAATCATTTTAATGAATTCTACTTCTATATTTATTTACTTGTTGGGCAAGTTGTGCAATAAATGTTTACCTTATTTTTCTTAGAAAATAAGCGATTTTTTGTAAACCATACTTATTATCTTTATAGTGTTTGATGGATTGACGTACCTATAGTTGAAAATCGCGAATAGGCGACATTATTACTGGCTCTCAAGTGCAGCTCCTGTGGAACACACCGATAGGGGTTTGAAGACAGGTATTCGAGGTGAGGGTGGTAGCTAGCCAGGTGACTACCAGAAAATTCCACTACCATGCTATGGTTGTGTCAGATTTTCAACTTGTGGGTGGTGAATAGCCGAACTGGCTGAGCCGAGTAGCCACTCGACAAAATAGTAAAAAGCTATTATTTTGACATTACAAACAGACACTTCAATTTTATTTATTTATATAGATTGTGTTGTGACTTGTGACAGATTTAGCTGATAATGATTTTAGTGAATCGGTATCGGCATCGATATAATATTGTAAAAGTTTGAGCTGACGATTGTTTTAGTAAATCGATCTCAGAATCGATTAATTATTGTTTCTACGCATCATTATTTGCACGCACACTACCGCAATCCCTTGTTAGTTGGTTTGGTCGTGTGTTTTTCGCGGTACTGCGAGCGTCTGCAAAGGAACATTTTGCTTTTCATCTGAAAATTGGAATTTAATTGTTAGTTTGGTGTGCTGTACTGTTTCATTTGGAAAATAAATAATGATAATGATTTTAAAAGCTGCTGCAATGGGATAGCTTCAAGCCCGTCAAGGATTTTGGCCAGTTTTATCGTGTGAAACTGTGATGGCGCGTGTTTGACTGATGCACTGGGACCTTTCTCGTATAAAATTGGGACTGTGCTCGACCGATACTTCGACGCTACCAATTTGTAGTAATATTCCTGCAACTGTTGATTTTTGCCATCCTAGCTGTGCCGTTGAAATAATTGTAACTTTATTGAGTGCTGTGTAAAAAAGGAATCCAAGTTTTCAATATACTGTGGTTGATGTAGCAAGGAACCCGCCTATCAACAGATTTGTCGAGCGCAAATTACGCTTTGTGACGCTACCAATCTGCATAACGCCACGGTGAGTCGACATTTTACGTTTTTAATTCAGGAATTTGCGTCTTCCTGTTGATAAAATGAGATATTTTTATCAAATTTTAGAATAACCTATTTGCCTTTGAAAACGAAACTTCATTTCGATTCTTTTGTTTCAGTAAGGCAATCTATTGAAAAACCGTTGATCGGAATCTAATAATAGCACTCTGGGGTCATATTTCAGATTTAGTAATCATTAAAAATCATGAAGTTTTTATAAAATATTACTGATTTTGCTTTCGCCTTACGATGTTTCTCTGAGTTACGTCAGAGACGTTAACAAGGCGTTCGTGATTCCCATTTCTGGTTCAATGGAGGAGTCCGAAGAAAACATGAGTACTGAGGATGTGACAAAACTTGACAGCCCGTCAGCAGTTAAGAAACCAAAAAAACGGTCGCTGGTTGAGCGTGAACTTGAGACAAATTTGACAGCTCGTGTGACATCTCCTGCCATTATTGGAGATGGTCTGAGCACTAGTCGATATGGGCGAACTAGACGCTTAAAAACCGAAACTGAACTTATTGAGTCACAGAAAGTAGTGCTAGCATCCATAAAATCACCTGGGAATGAGAACACTCCTGTAAAAGCCCAGTCTCCAGTTTACAGAATGCATGCATCTAATTCGCCTTGCAAAGCTGAGACTCCTAAAAAGGCATTGGTAACTAATTTAGACAACCAGATTGACAATATATACCAAGAAAACATATCTTTGAGTCGTTTCTCTGATGAAACCAGCAACCCCTCTCCGGCCAAAAAGTTCCCTAAAGTTTACATCAGGAAAGATCTGATACAGAAACGGGAGGCGGATGAGACGATAATGTTGATCAAAAATTTATTTTCACCATCAAACAGTGCTACAAAAACTTCAACCAGACGTTTAAGCAACTTGGAGCATTCATCAGAGAAGTATAATTCCAAGCAGAATGGATTTGTGGATAACATTTCTGTTGTCAAAACACTAGATTTTGATGGTAATAAAAAGAGGAAGAAGGAGAATAAAGACCAAAAACCAATTTTGACTAAGAATGAGTTGTTTGAGGTGGAAGCAACATGCCCATTTCAAGTTGGGGACTTAGCATGGGCTCGGATGGGTACATTTCCATTTTGGCCATGCATCATTACCAGAGACCCTTATAGCGAAATGTTTGTTAGAAAGAAGTGTAAGTACTTAGTTATTGGTGTCAATTCTATCATTTCATAACTAGACTAATTTTAGTTTCGCTCTCTCTCTTTCCAATGCATAACATGAGAAAGAGACGGAAGATGTCTGACAGGTCTAAATTTTGTTTTAGAACTGTCAAATATATTTCGATCTTGATAAATTAGATGCCACTGAATTCATTGCCATTAAATTTACACTACACTCAAGCAAGTGGATTAATTTGACAGGTCTAAAATATATTCCATCTCTTTCTCATGTTATGCATTGGAAAGAGAGAGAGCGAAACTAAAATTAGTTTAGGTATGAAACAACAGAATCGACACGATTATCTTCTTTTTTCACTAAAAATTATCACTAGACAACTATAAATATCCCTGTTTACATGGTAAATACTAGTTTCTAGAGATGATCATGACAGTTTAAAACTTATATCTTCTTGTTTTGTTGGATGCAAAAGGCAAGTAGCCAATCCAAGTGGCATTCTATTGGGGAGGCGTATGTTGGATCCTATGGAGACCAGCAGTGGGATGATGTCCGGCTGATGATGATCTTTATTATACTCTGTGGGGTGTAGCATGGTGCAGATGACATTATGTGACAGCTGTCAGTATCACATGACTAGAGCTTAATATATATTTAAACGTTAGGTGACATAACATTAATATGACTTTTTACTATTTGCATGTCTGCTTGCAGGTTGAACTTTGACAAATTTTATTGTAACATCTGAAATGTATAATATTGTATATTCTTGCAAATAAATGTTTGATTTGATTAAATTTTAGATGACATTTGTTCTTTATCTCATTTTATTTGTGAATTGATTGACATACATACGTCAATATTCAGACTATTTTAATATTTGCATGCCTGCTTGCACATTGAATACTGTGACTTTTGTTGGGAACATCTAAAATGTGTAATATTATGTATTTTTGCAAATAAATGTAAGATTTTATTTGAGAAATGACATTATGCAATTCAATTTTATCAATATGGATTTTGATAGCAAAAATCATTCTCATTCTCTTTATTATTATTATTCTGACATTTATTTTAAAATATACATTTTAAATACAGAACATTTAAAAAAAGGGAAAACAAATAAAAACACATTTAAAGTATGTATGTACAAACCAATATTTAGAAAAACAAGTGGTATTTTTTCAAGGCAACTTTTTGCCTTGTGGTGTGTTGCATCGCATGCCATTTTGTTTACTTGTATAATGCAATAGAATGCCAAAAAAATTTTAAATATATGTATGTTTAACTTCTTTTTCTATAAAAAATATCAACAATACATCACTAAACAAGTCTTTGGTGTTATGTTACACTTGTAACACTTTCATTTTTCTTTTTTTCTTTCAATTTGATTTTATGTGTAGACAATAACATTTTGGCAGGATAAAATTATATAATTTACTACAGTTATTGCTGATTCCATATTTTACGATGGTGATATTTAGCGTGCAACTGAAATATTAAGTCATGATTGTAAATCGCAGCAATGATCAAGAGAGAAAAGAACAGTTCATCTAATGTCACCTGCATCATGCTACACCGCACAGAGTATAACAAGCATTTTTGCTCAGGCAAATATGTCATATATGGCAACACATACCTAATCAAACAACATTCATTCCATTTTGTGTATTGAAAATTGTTATTTGAATACCTATTGTAGAAGTTTTTATTTTGTTGGATTAGAAAATTTATTGATTTTTATTGTAATTTGTTTTCCATTTTGAAGGAGGAAGTTTTCAGTTATGTGCCTATATGTTTTTTTTTCTTTTTTGTTGTGATGTTACTTGATTTCTGTGCCAATTGTCAACCAATTTAAATGATTTTTTTAATGTGTAGAGTATAATAATATATCAAGGGTGGTCCTTTAATACATTTTATGAAGGAACACACACTAAGGGTGGAAAAGGGTGCGGGTGAAATTTCATATCACAATGTATATTTATGCCATTGTATGCTAATACTACAAATTATTTTTTCAGTGTTTGGTCGTGTTGAACATGACATCATACATGTCACATTCTTTGGTGATAATGGTCGACGTAGCTGGGTTGTGGACAACATGCTAAGAAACTACAGGGGAGTTCTAGAATTTAAGGCTACAAGGGAAAAGTTCACTCCTGAGGTATTTATTCGTTGCTAATAATTACAAGATAATAAATGCTAAATTGTGTTTGTTGGTCAGTTGGTTTGTCCTTCTTTCACGGAGCAATGGATCAACATGATTTTTGGCATGATTTAGATATAGTTTATTGACTGGAGAGTAACATAGGCTACATTTTATCCTGGATACATGCACGGTTGCTGGGGGACTGCAGGTGAAACTGCAGGCAGAAGCTAGTTTAAAATAAATATACTAACACAATATATTATATTACAGTGGTTCTATTTTCATACAAACATATTTTTCCATTTATGGGTGCAGAGTGTATACTTTTACACTGAAATGATGGTTGTTGGTATTTATTTGGTGCAAATCATATTTAATTGGAGAAAATAGTGGTTTAATAGCCATCAACAATCATTTCAGTGGAAAATTATATTTTCTCCGCCCATAAATGGAAAAGTACTTTTGTAAGATAATCGAAACAATTTAAATAGAAAACCCAATAGGAATTATTTCATAATATTTAATAAAAAAAATGGTTTAATTTTTCACTTCTTACACTTATAAAATTGATTTATCTAAATTAAAACTTTTATTGTTATAACCATGTGTAAATATGTATTGCAGGATAAGAAAAAGGACCCGAAATTGTATTCAGCATTTTTTGTCTCTGAGAAAAAACAAGGTCTATGGAACAAATCAGTAGAGGAAGCTGAAATTCTACTGCGGGAGCCAAAACGATTGAGAGTTGACATATTCAATGACATGCTATTGAAGTTTAGAGCTTCGAAAAAACATCAAAAGAGTGGCAAAATAACTAGAACAGATAGTGACGTCTCGTTAAGTGAAAGTTTGTATGATTCTCTGTTTTCTGAAGGGGAAGTGAAAACTGATGATACTGAACGTTCAATTAATAGGTCCAGAAATAAATCTTTTGATGTATCTGAAGTAGTCACTGCTTGTCTTGACAATATGGCTGCTAAAACAGGAATAACTAAAATTCAAAGACAGTCTCACATGGATAGGTGGTTACAGAAAGCAAAATCAAAAACACCAGAAAAAACTCTGACAAAACCTGCATTAGCTTCATTAAAAGCGGAGAAACAAGAAAAACCACAAGCAAAGCCTCCAGTTATTCCTTTTAAACTAGAGAGGAATGCAAGCACTAAAACAAACAAAATACCTAATGTTCCATCACAAAAACTAAAGGTCTATAGATTAAGGAGAGGTCATCAATCTCATTCTAAATTATCACCAATTGCAATTGAAAATAGTAAAGGTTCAAATAGGGATGTAATAATAATTGATGATAAGGCAAATAATACTCCCGTGAATGATAGCTCCAGTTCGATTAACTATAGCTTGGAGGTAATTACTAAAGCTGAATCTATTGCTGATGAAGTTGAGGATAGCAGCCAGGAAATATTAACAGTAATATGTGTTGAGGATGATACTTCTGGCCCGGTTTTGAAACCGAAGAACGTGCTGGATATACAAAGTACTTCCCAAACAATTCAAGATAATAAGGAAATGTCAGATAGTGTTGCAGAGGTCAAACAGGAAATAACAACAATAATTTCTATTGAAGATGACACCTTTGAAACTGTTCCTCAACCAAAAAATAAGAAGAAACTCCAGCACAAACCAGTTCAAGCTAATAGTGAATTGTCTGATAGTGTTGCAAAGGTTAAACAGGATTTTTCGACACTAATTTCCGCTGATGGTGACACTTCTAAAGCTGTTCCTAAACCAAAAAGTAAGAAGAAAGTCCAGAAAAAACCAGTTACAGCTAATAGTGAATTGTCCGATAGTGTTACAGATGTCAAACATGAAATTTCGACAATAATTGCCACTGACGATGACACCTCTAAAACCGTCCCTAAACCAAAAAGTAAAAAGAAACTCCAGACGAAACCAGTTCAATCCAATAGTGCTGCACTGCCGGATAGTATTGAAGAGATCAAACAAGACAGTCCAACAATAATTTCTATTGACGATGACACCTCCAAGACTGTTTATAGATCAAGAAATAAAAAAAACCACCACAACACATCAATAGATAATAGCAAATTGTCCGATAGTGTTGAAGACATCAAACAAGACAGTTCAACAGTAATATCCATTGATGGTGATGCCTCTGAAGAAGTTCATAAAATTATAACTAAAAAGAAATACCAAACCAAACTAGTCCAGGCTTTTAATGAACTGTCAGATCATGTTGAAGAGGTCAAACAGGATACTTCAATAAAAATCTTGGTTGATAATGACACCCCTGAAACTATTCAAGAACCGCATAATAGAAATCCATTACAACCTAAACTAATACAATCTAAAAGTGAACTGTCAGATCATATTGAACAAGCCAAGCAAGAAACTTCAACAACAAATGCTATTAATGGTAAAAACTCCAATAATTTTGATTTGACAGAGAAGCTGTTTCAGGAAAAGTCTGAATACACTATTCGAAAAAGTATTGAAATATATAAACCTCCTGAGACTGGCCAGGATTTTGCCATGGAAATCGCTGAAGAGATGAAAAACCATGTCCAGGATATTAATGAAAAATCTAAGCCTTGTGAAGTTGACATGAATTCTGCCATGGAAATTGATGTTGACACAAGCTTTGCATGCCAAGTGGATGAAGAAAAATCAAATTTGAAGTCTGAAACTGTAAGTAATGAAAGTTTGGAAGATAATAAAGTTCGATTGACTGATGATAATTGTAATGTAAAAAGTGACACTGATTTGAAAGAAGCAGAAAATGTTGTTACAATTGTGGCATCTGTTACAGAAACGAAAAATGATGACACATTAAACTATCAAGAAGATGGAGGACAACAGGAAAGTAATGCTAAACGAAAACCTTCCAAAAGTCCTGAAACTACAATTAACAACATAGAATTAGATAGTACCAATAGCCTTAGTTCAAAAATGGAAGAAACAATACATGCGACATTAGACCTGAAAAAAATTTCAATGCCGGAAATATCTAAGGAACATGGCAAAATAGAAACTAAAACTGAAATAATAAAAGATATTTGGCCGGAGAAGTTAGATTTAGCATACCAAGATCGCAAATTAAATGAAAGTAATATTTTTCATAATCCCAAAGATACGATAGACCAAAAACATATTTCATCAGAAAAATTAGATTGTATAGAAGATCATATTCTCCATTCAAATAAAACGGATTTTTTATATAATCCAAAAGACAAGACAGACCGTATAGAGGACTCCAAAATAATTAATATAAAAAGAGTACAAGTAGAAAATAACATGTCTGATGATAAAAGTATAAATGATAAAGATATGACAGAGGATATCACAAATGTTTTGGACGAAAGTGGAAATTCTGAATCAATTTTACAACTAAATAAAGAAGTCGAGAATGCGGATTGTCTCGAAACATTGAAATCTGAGCTTAATGGATCTTTCGAAAGTAACAAATTGGAATCTATTTTAGAAAGTTGTACAACAAAGAAAAATAACAATGAAGTAGAGACAAATATTGACAAATCAAAACCCATCTTAGAAGAAAATCATGACTATTCCACACGTCATTATGTAGAATCTCCCACGTTTACACAATTGTTGGAAAGTGAAGAGTTTTTTCTTGACACAAACGAAACTTATGACAGTGGACAAAAAAGTAACAGCAGTGAGACTTTTACTCAAAATGGAAATGAAAATAAAGTTGATAATACAATAGAAACTGTTGATGAACATAAAACAGCTGTTATAAATTTAGATGAAGAGGATGAAGATGAAGAAACCACTGATGATGAACCCTCACCAGAATACGAGTCTCTTGACGAAGATATTACTGAGGATTTCCGTAAACACATGATGTCTATTGAAAGTAATATCACAGACAAAAAAGATGAAGAGCAAATTGTTAAAATTTGCAATGAAATAGCGGAAAAAGCTAAATTAAGCCCTACAAAGTATACTACAGAAGAAACAGTGGTTAAACCAAAAGAAGTAGATAAAACGAGACCTAAAGACAAATCTGACATAAACACAAAAAGTGAACTTGATGCAAGCCCTAATAAACTTGATAAAAGTATAGAAATGCAAAACAGATGTAAAGTATTTTTTGAAGCATCTAAAAAAGAGTCCGAAGGTACCGATAAGCAAGAAAGTAGTGACATAAAAACACAGAATATCCCTGACAAAATTGGAGATATTAAAAAAAAATGTGAACTTGATTCAAGCCCAAATGATAAACTTGATAAAATTATAGAAATGGAAGACGTAAGTAAAGTATTTTTTGAATCATCTAAAAAAGGGTCCGCAGCTATTGATAAGCAGAAAAGTAGCGACATAAAAACACAGAATATCCCTGACAAGATTCGAAATATTAAAAAAAATCGTGACCTTGATGCAAGCCCAAACGATAAACTTGATAAAATTATAAAAATGCAAGACAAATGTAAAGTATTTCTTGAAGCATCTAAAACAGAGTCCGAAGCTATGGATAAGAAAAAAAGTAGCGACATAAATATACAGAATATCCATGACAAGATAGGAGATATTAAAAAAAATAGTAATAGAAGTGACTCAAAGATAAATGGAGATGCTACTGTGACAGAGATCTCTGATAAAACTAAAATAATTTACAGAACTCGTTTATCCTTAAATGTTGTCAATAAAGCGCAAGCTAGCCCTGATATTCAACTAGAATCATCATCAATAAGCTGTCAATATGAACCAAAAGTTGTGATAACACCTTTAGAAAGAGATAAACTCATCTTTTCTAAATTATCAAAATTTACAGACATTAGATCACAATTTTTAGACGAAGAGAAGTCTAAAAGCAAAAACAACAAATTTCAATTATCTCTTAAGCGAGATAGTCCTAAAAGTATACTCACTGACAGTAAAAGTACCGATAATTCAGAATCTGGAGTTAAATTGCAAGAATCTAAAAATCTAAAACCAGAATCTCTGGTTACCAAGGAAAAATCAGTAACTTTAAATAAATCACCTAAAACGTTAAACATTGAAAATAGTTCGGTTGAGACAAAAATACCAGAATCTGTAAAAGTAAATGGCTATCGTCATGATAATGTGGACAGAAAATGTGGAGGTACACCTGATTTAGCAGATGACACTGACTTTGATATTGACACCATATCTGTAAATTCGGAAGATAGTGAAAACTCAGTAGCCAGTTCAATTGAATGTGTACCTAGAAGAAATCTTCGTTCGAGGCCTGAAAGAACGTTAGAAAATGCATTGAAAAATATAGAGTTTTTGAAGTATTTAGAGTTGAGACAAGATTATTTAATAGAAGAACATCCAGAACTAAATGAAGATGAAGTTGTGTCTTATGTTTATAAGACGTGGCAATACGAACAAGACTTAAAATCTGACTTTAACAAGTGTGACGAATCTCATAATTTGAACTTAAAAGGCCTTAAACAAGAGACGCCGTCACGTAAAAAGTCAAAAAAATTGCAACCCAAGGACAACCTAGAAAATCACTTCCGTGAAAAGTATGCAATGTGCAGAAAAACTTTTGATTTAGATTCTGGAATTGCAATAGCTACATTCGATTCTTGTGAAGCTTATGACAAGCAAAAGGTGCAGGTGGAGTCTTCGGTTAATTCTGAAATAGAGAATATAAAAAATCAGACCGTAAAAGCAACTGCTAAACGAAAAACGCGTTCTAAATCTCCAGTTTTAGTTGATTTAACTTCGGAACATGACATGATTATGGTTAAGGATAAATATAACGATTTGAATACTGTATCTGTTAAATCTGAAGAATGCTTAACTCCTAAAAGATCTTTGCGCTCCAAAACAATTACACCTAAAAGTTTGGAGAAACAAATTGATCATGTTGAAGAAAAAAATATGCCCAGTATAAAAGTAAAAGAGGAAAGAGAATTTGACACAGAATCCATAGATTCTGAGGATAGTGAAGTGCCGCTACGTCAATTACGATCAAAGTTTAAAATTAATGGATATGACAAGGAAAAAACTTTAGACAGGAAATTAAATCTTATTCCTGAAATAGAATCTACTCTGGAAACTGAAGTTAAAGAAGAAGCCGATGAAACAGCTTCTACAGTTTCCGATAGCGAACCCCTACTTAAACAAAAGAAAAGAGTTGAGAAAAAATCTTTAGATGACCCAGAATTTATTAAATACTTAGCATTGAGACAAGATGTGCTGGTGGATGAAAATCCTCAATTGACGAAGGATGAAGTTGTAAGCTATTTGTACAAGACTTGGCTTTACGAGGAAAATTCTAGGTCTGATTTGAAGAAAAACGATGAGCTAGAAACAGATAATTTAGTCAAAGGTCTTAATAACAATGAATCTTCTCCACCGAAGAAAGCTAGACGAAAACCTAAAGTTGAAAAAAAAAATGAAGATTTGGAAGTAGTTTCGAAAGAGAAGCCAAGACGTAAAACGGTTCAACCATATTATAATGAAAACTTTTCCGACATCGAAGATGAATTGGAAGTTTTTGAGATATTCGTAAATAAAAAATCTCCAATAACTGTTGTATCCAAAGCTGAGACAGACAAAATCAAAGGTAAATCTCCAAATGCCAAATCCGAAAAAGATAATGAATCTCCAAGAGTCATGACTAAAACTGAAGGAATTGAAGACATTGTAGAAGTAGAACCTGAACTTGAAGAAATTGACGAGGAAGTCGAATACGTGGATGCAATAGAGCTTTATTTCACGCAGTTAACTAAACCCAAACCTAATGTATTTAAAGGTTTGTTGAGAGAAAAGGTTTGCGAATTGTGCGAGTATCCCGGCAACCTAGTGAAATGCAAAGGTTGCAACGGTATGTTCCACCCAGATTGCGTCAAGAAAGAAACAGAAGCAATAGAGAAAGAAGCATCTTTGCTGTCGAAAGCCAAAAGGAGAAAAAAGAAGGTAGGACGTAAGCGTAAAAGTCAAGATTCAGAAAGCCAAAGCGATGAAAAATCTCAAGACGTGTCTGTGGATATGTCGGTTGAAGATATTGTGCCACCAGAGATTTTGATAGACGCCGATACCTTTGAAGAGCAACTCGCCGCCAAAATGAAAGAAATTTTAGATACAACTGAAATTAACTACGATTATTACTCAAGCGACGATAATACTGATTGGAAAGACACAGCTCCAGGTAAATGTGAAATAGTAGATGTCAAATTTAAACCTAGAAGAGCACCGATTGACTATTCAGATTTCAAATGTGATAGCTGCCAAAAATACGACGTTCCAGTTTGTTTTGTCTGTAAGTCAGCCGTCTCGAAAGCAGATGAAAAAGTGCGGCAGAAATGCAACGTACCTCATTGTTATAAGTACTACCACGTGAAGTGTTTGGATCACTGGCCTCAGACACAGTTTAACTCTGGAGAGCCATCCAAGAGTAACAAGAAGATTAGCGAGTTCTTTGAAGCGTTGACATGTCCAAGGCATGTATGCCATACTTGCGTATCAGATGACCCTAGAGGCTGTAAAACGCGATTCAGTGGAGATAAATTGGCAAAGTGTGTGAGATGCCCCGCTACATATCACTCGTTTAATAAATGTCTGCCAGCTGGAAGCCAAATTTTGACTGCTTCACATATTATATGCCCGAGGCATAGTGATCTCAGGTGAGCTAATTTTAGTTCTGGCACAGTGCTTCAATGGTTTTTGAAACGTAACTTTTACCATCAAAGAGCCCGTTGGCCTCACAGCAAAATAACCTATATTTCTTTTCTAGACCAGCTAAAGTCCCGTGTCATGTGAACACGGGCTGGTGTTTCATCTGCGCGCAAGGTGGCTCGTTGATTTGTTGCGAGTACTGCCCTACTTCTTTCCACGCCGAATGCCTGAACATCAAGCCTCCTGAAGGTAAATTAGCTGATTTAATAAATTTTACCAGGCGGTACGACTAACTGTATTGTCCACCTGGGCGGGTACCATTGCTTTGCTTGTGTAGTCTGCCACCAAGAATGAATGTGCAAGTGTTCCGGTTTGAGGAGCAAAGTAGTTAGTGAAATTACTGGGCTTATGAGACTTAGTACCTCATTACTCAGGTTAACGAGCACAATAAGTGCCGCGTAGGCCTTTGCGTATCACAGTTATATTTTCTGAGTTCTTAGTGACGCTGCAATTTTTATGAGCCGGCGTTACGCTTACCATCTGGCAAACGACCCGCTTATCTCGTTATCCAATAGTATTACTAAAATACCCATTTGTTAAGTTTTATGTTTTTTCTCGTTAATTTTTACTCGTAACATATTTTGTGTGATTTTTATAACACAACTGTTTTTTATTTCTAGGTAACTACATGTGTGAAGATTGCGAAACGGGTCGGTTGCCACTGTACGGGGAAATGGTCTGGGTGAAGCTTGGACATTACAGGTATGGTTTTATCTATCGTAATCTGCGTGGAAAAGTGCTTTTTATCTACTAGCGCGGAAACGGGTTTTAAAATTCGTTTAAAAAGACCTAGCGGATAATAAAAAATATAGTAAAACATCAGTGGGGACGGGACGGTGAAAAAAAAAGGTATGGGTGTGTATGCTCGATCCAATAATTTATTTAACTTTTGACATAAGCACACCTATGAAGTTCCAAAATTATTGATCTGCAACCATAGACAACAAATGCAATACTTCATAGACGCTGGTTCTTTAGGGAAGTAACATACTCTTTAACACCAATATTTGTCGACATCGATATTTATGGAGTCCACAGGTTATGTAACGAAGATAATTCAAGTAGATTTTTCCATGATTTTTTTAAATATGCCTGACGAATTTTGAAACCCGTTAAACTTTTGCTATATTATTTTTAATAAGAAAAGGAATTAAGTTTGAATGTTGAAAAAAGCTGTAATTATGTAAATAAAACAACTACATACCTAAAATACTTTAATATTATTTTATTATACTGAATCGTCGGATTCTTGTGTGTTAATTGATTAAAACTTCCCCAAAAATCGATTAATAAAGTCGATTGTTATAAGAAAACGAAACGGTAACGCATTAGGTCACCACTAACTCGAACTGTCAAAAATAAAAATAAGTGGTTGGACGGAGTGTATGTGACACAACAATGTGTATGTGACACAAGTATGAAAAGCCGTGAGGTGCAAACGCAAACGTAATTAAAGAATTTAACAACAACTAACCTAAAATACTTAAATATTATTTTATTATACTGAATCGTCGGATTGCTGTGTGTTAATTGTTTAAAACTTCTTCATAAATAAAGTCGATTGTTATAAGAAAGCGAACCGGTAACGCTCGAACTGCCAAAAGTAAAATAAATGGGTGAACATAATACACTCCGTATTATGTTCATGTTATGTGCATTAGTGGTAGGACTAACTCTTCTGCGAGTGTCCTTCTGGGTTGTTACCACCGCTTTGTGAGTGAAGTAAGCAAGCATTACTGTGTTCCGGTTTGATGAGCAGAGTAACCAGTGAAATTACTGGGCTTGTGAGACTTAATACCTAATGTATGTAATAACGAGCGCACTGCAGTGCCGCGCAGGCCTTTGTGTTTCAAAGTTCTGAGTGGCACTGCAATTGTTATGGGCCGGCGTACCATTAGGTAAACGACCAGCTTTTCTCGTTAGCAAATAACATAAAAAAATGTATGAAAAGCTGTGAGGAGCAAACGTAATATATAACAATGTAACATTTCGCTCGTCAGGTGGTGGCCCGGCATAGTTTTGCATCCGTCAGAGATACCGGAAAATATTATGGCTGCGAAACATGGCTTAGGCGAGTTCGTGGTACGATTTTTTGGGCAGTACGACCACTACTGGGTGAACAGAGGACGCGTATTTCCTTACCAAGAAGGTAATTACTAATGTATTGACTATAAAATATCTAAGTACTTACGGTGATTCCTCCTGAAAAATGAAATTTTGTTATCCAAATAGAGTAGATTAGATGTCGTAGTTTTATCCTGATTTCACGTGTGTGAAGCCGCGGGCAAAAGCTAGTATATAAGGCATTAAAAATATTGAAGCTAAATTCATCCTAATACTACCAATTACTACTTCTTACTAATCCAACTTCCAACTTAATATTATCTATAAATGCGAAAATGTGTTTGTCTGTTGTTGGTTTGTCCTTTCACGCAGTAACGGAGCAACGGATCGACGTGATTGGCGTAGATACAGTTTATGGACCGGAGAGTAACATAGGCTACTTTTTATCCCGCAAAACTGCGCGGTTCCTGTGGGAACGCGGGTGAAAACCGCGGGCGGAAGCTAGTATATAGTAATAAATGCAAAAGGTTGTGTTTGTGTGTGAACGTTTGTTGTTGAATAGTTGTTTTCGGAATCGCATCCCGTCAGAGAAATTTCCCGTTTAGATTCGACAACTCAACTGCATAAACACGGATATAATCCCGACAATATTTCTCTTTCGGGATGCGTTTCCGAGATATAAACGACTAGCTTCTGCCCGCGGTTTTCACCCTCGTTCCCACAGGAACCGTGCATTTTTCCGGTATAAAAAGTAGCCTGTTACTCTCCGGTCCATAAACTATATATACCTATGCAAAAAATCCGTTGAAATCCGTTGCTTCCGTTGCTTCGTTACTGCGTAAAAGAAGGACAAACCAACAAACACACTTTCGAATTTATAATATTAGTAGGATAGTAAGATTAGAAACAGTCGCTTCCTACACGGAATCATTCCGAGTGAATTAAAACTACCTAGCTGATCATACCTGCTGCCTTATCAGCTAACAATCTCGTGTTCGTTTTCAATACCAGACCGATTAAAACCAGCGGTCACTAGTCTTCGTGTGGAAGGAATAGTCTAGAATTTTCGCTGTTTATTAAAGAAATAAGCTTTACAAAACGAAAAGAAGCGAAAACTATTGACAACTCCTTCCACACGAAGACTAGTGACCGCTGGTTTTTATCAGTCTGGTATTGAAAACCAACACGAGATTGTTAGCTGATAAGGCAGCTGGTTCTTTTACCAAGCGTGTAAGACATGTAAATTGTAAGCGTTTCTCGTTCCACCAGATCGTTTTTGTGATTTCAGGTGATTCGGGACGAATATCCGGTACAAAATCTAAAATAGACGCGGATTTCACATTAGCCATTGAACACGCGCAGAGGGCTTACACCATATTAAAAAGTAAGTAAAGCAATGAGAGATAATACCGCAGAATACATTAATTAAAAAAGCTTCAAATGAAAATTCTTAATACATCGTGATGTTTGTTAGTGGTAGGACTAACTCTTCTGCGAGTGTCCGTCTGGGTTGTTACCACCGCTTTGTGAGTGAAGTCTGCCGCCAATGCGGTAATGTGCAAGCATTACTGTGTTCCGGTTTGATGAGCAGAGTACCCAGTGAAATTACTGGACTACGAGACTTAATACCTAATGTCTCAGGGTAGCGAGCGCACTGCAGTGCCGCGCAGGTCTTGTGTGTTTCAATGTTCTGAGTGGCACTGCAATTGTTATGGGCCGGCGTTATGCTTACCACCAGGCAAACGACCAGCTGCTCGTCTCGTTATATAGCATAAAAAAAAAGTACAATTTTAATGTATTTTCAGACGCAGAACCAAACGGTGAAGAATCTCTAGATATCGCTTCGTCATTACTACCGCCTCATTACGTGAAACTAAAGTGCAATAAGCCGTGTGGGTCGCTTTGCGGGCGGAAAGTTGAAGATCCCTCGCTCTCGCTGACCCAGTGCGAATGTAACCCGGACGAACCTGAACCTTGTGGACCATACTCGCAGTGTCTCAATAGGTAAAATATTATTTTTCACTATATTACCAGTGCCACCGCGGCTTCGCCCACGTAGCCTAAGTTACTCCTTGTAGCATCAGCTATCTGCCAGTGAGAGTCCCGTCAAAATCGGTCCAGCCGTTTCGGTGATTACCCGGAAACAAAAATAAAAAAAAAATGATTCTTTCGTTATATGTACCATATTATATTCTTTCATATTAATTTAGTAAAAAGCTGTTGTTTTGATATGACAAACACTTCAGTTTTATTTATTTGTATAGAGGCCTGCGCGGCACTGCAGTGTGCTCGTTACCCTGAGACATTAGTTATTAAATCTCATAAGCCCAATACTTTCACTTTCCTCATCAAACCGGAACACAATAATGCTTGCACATTATTACGCTGGGTGGGTAGGTATAGTCTACTAGAAACGTGACGTCACGTGTCTAGTAAGCGATGTTATGATAATTTTACTAATGTTTGGAATTGTTCTCAAGTAAGTGATATGTAATGTCTTTTTTGAGAATAAATGCCTTTAAACCTAAACCTATTTCAGAATGCTGCTAACAGAATGCGGGCCGACATGCCGCGCGGGCGACCGCTGCAACAACCGCGCTTTCGAAAAGCGTCTCTACCCCAAACTGGTGCCATACCGGACGCCGCACAGGGGGTGGGGGTTGAAAACGTTAGAGGATATCAAAGCAGGTAAACAGTAGGTCCGAATCATATTAAGCCGGGTTCAGATTCACTGTGTCGTGGTGCGACAGAATGATATTGAATTCATACTTTAGTGTGGTCAGATTCACACTAATATGTTGTGTTGTGTCGGGGCGCGTTGTCTTGTCTTTATCCTTTGTGTGAATTCGATATCGTTCTGTCGCGCCACGACAAACTCGGACACACCCCGATAAAGTAATCCGACGGGAGCTTTATCCATCCAAGTGGTGCAGTCGCTGTACTATGCTAATTTAATTATTTTTTGTTGCAAATATGCTTGCCTATGACCGCTGTCTCACCTGATGTTAAGAGACGACGCGGTCGACGATGTTGCGCGCTTGCCCAGGTGATACCTGTTCACTCGTCTCTTGAAGACTCCCGACTCTCTTGAAGAATCTTTTAATAACAATACAAGGGTTTATTTCCTCACAAGTATGTTAAAAACGTATGAAACACGTGTGATATTAATAACGTGCATGGCCATCTGGACTTATACATTGACAAAGGGGAATGCCTATGCTTGGCGTCTCCCATCCGTGTTGCTTTAAGGTAAAAACATAGAGGGCGCATAATAAGCGAAAAATATTTATTACAGCGCCCCCTGGCGAGTTAACATGTATCTAAGAACGAGAAAGGTTATGGAATTAATTAATGTTATGTTAGGTAATGTCCATTACATTACCTAACATAACATTCTGACATTACCTTTACTACACTCACAACACTCACTCACAGAATCAGTTATTTTACAGAAATCGTTTTTAAATTTCATAATATGAATTAGGTACTTAGTTCATTTAATTAATTATTTTAATATAATATAATCCTCTGCCACTTAATGTTTGGTAAATTTATAATACACAATTATTTTATGATGCAAAATATGTGCAATCTAGCGCAGCAATATCTCTGGAAACTACTGGAACTTGGGCATCTAAGATACAGGCTACGCCTAGTTTGTGGCCCGTTGTAAATTTTGAGCACCTTGTAATTGTGATTTTGAGAAATAAAGTATATTATTATTACTACCTATTCCCCATTACAGGCCAATTCGTGATAGAATATGTCGGTGAGCTAATCGACGAGGAAGAATTCAAGCGGCGTATGAGGAGAAAACACGAGATACGAGATGAAAACTTCTACTTTCTCACGTTAGACAAGGAGAGGATGATAGATGCTGGGCCTAAGGGGAATGCTGCCAGGTGAGAGATTAAGGGCAGGATACTCCGCGCCGCTTTCTCGTTCGCGATTCTCAACATTTTTAAATATAATCAATATTTTAATAGATTATTATGAAAAATCGCATTCAGTGAAGTTGCTGGCAACATTACATGAATTTCGCAGTCAACATCGATTGCTTCCATAGCCTAGTTAGTTAAGGCGTCTGGTCTAGATAACCAGAAGACGCAGGATTCAATAGCAAGTTCGTTTGGGGAGGCACAGGCAAAGCTAATCTCAGACGGCGCCACCATCGCTGGTGCTTGTCATTGATGTTTACTTTGAGGGTTAATGAATTCAACTATAACCAGTAAACATGATCGCGTCTTAAAACTCATTATATTTGAAATGGTCACTATAAAACCTAGAAAGTAATTGGTTTTCAATAGTTTTTGATGAGCAATGCTTTGTTCCACAATTTCCGTTTTTTCTCGTCAGAAGGGAAACGTGTGTACCTTAATTTTACACTGAATTGTACTTTCCAGAGGCACATTTTATTGCAGACGATTTTTTGTTTACTCACTAAAATTTGATAATGAAGTTTCATAGTGAAACAACACCAGCGATAATGCGCCACCTAGCGGGATAAGCAAAGACTATAAATCCTGTTGACTAATGATACAACTTCCCCTCATGCGAAAACGACATATTTAAATGCACTACTCGCCACTGCGAGTACGAGTGCAGACTTATAACTTATCGATATTCAATGTATACTTTACAATTAATATATATACTATTATTAATTATTTTGGAAAAATAATAACCTTTCGTTTGGATTTGTTAACCGACTTCGAAAAAAGAGGAGGAGGTTAAATGTTCGACTGTATGTATTTTTTTAAGTATTTTAACTGATTTCTCCGTCAATTGCGGACCGATTTTGAAAATTATTTTTGTTGTTTGAAAGTGTATCATCTCAAGATGGTCCCATATACATTTTATGGAAGAACATCTAAAGATGAAAAAATGGTACTTGAATTTTCATATATCGCGATATTTTCATCGAAGTAGGTTCCCGGTTTTTTTAAAGTATTTCTGCTTTTTGTTGTTAGATTTCCAGACATCCCAGAAATAAAGGAAAAGTGGATAGAAGCGACTCAAAAAGAGAATTGGTTCCATACATCGCAAGTCATGGAATCCATTCAGTAGCTTCGACGTGATGCGTGGCCAAAATACAGACAGACAGACAAAAATAAAAATACAGTTTTGGCTTCAGTATAGATAGGAGTGCCATCCAAAAAAAATGTGACCTGGAGTTTTATTATAAGTAGTATTATAGATTAATTTATAAAGTAAGTATGTATTGTCTAGGTTTTCCATATAATAATTTATTATTAATCGTATATGTCAGGGAATCAAGAATGCGATACTAACTACCTATTCAATTTTATCGATATTATTCTGTTCAGTAGTAGTCGTACCACATCACTAAATTACGTCATCCAAATGATCGGCCAATTGCAAGCATAGAATATTACCTCGCCCCCTGCCCGCGCCGGTGAGATATGTTTGTATGAGGAATTGTGTTTATGAGCTATCAACAGGCTAAATAATCTGTGGGGATAAGTAAGCAGTTTGGTTCCCCATTGAAAGATCGGCCCTTAAAAGTTAATATGTAGTAAAATTTTAATATTTTCGCTTCAGGTTCATGAATCATTGCTGCGAGCCGAACTGCGAAACTCAGAAGTGGACAGTGCTGGGCGACATTCGAGTGGGACTGTTCGCCATTGACGACATACCAGCAGTAAGTCTTACTTCATCATCATCATCAGGGAAACGTCCACATGTGAACTGACAGCCTGCCTCATGAAGGGATTTGCCATAATAAAGCACCCTAAACACATATGTAACACTCCTTTTTGTGGAGTCGTGTAATAAAAGTGATGTGAGTTAGACAATGTTTAGACACTACTTTATTCAAGGTTTTTGGTTACTTATAGTTAAACATGCTACTAAGGCATGTTAGACGCTGTAACATGTTTACGGTGTGTTTAAATTATTTGTGGTAAGACCTATACGGTCATA
This sequence comes from Crocallis elinguaria, assembly GCA_907269065.1. Lineage (NCBI taxonomy): Eukaryota > Metazoa > Arthropoda > Insecta > Lepidoptera > Geometridae > Crocallis > Crocallis elinguaria. Next base: position 21,678,588 of record OU026065.1, read on the forward strand.
CCACAAAAAAATTAAACTCACTTTGAACCAGTGTTAAACAGAGTTTAATGCTAAGTCGCGTGTTTAAATATGAGCAACCACACATCCTGATTTAAGTAGTGTCTATCCGTTGTCTAACTCAATTCTGTTATGACAGTTCTAATCATTTTAGATGTTTATCTTTAGCTTAACAGGCGTCTAAAAGTGTTTTTTGTGGTCACACGGGTAATGTTTTTTTTACAGAACAGCGAAGTGACCTTCAACTATTTATTAGAGTGTGCAGGCATCGAGAAAAAAAGGTGTTTATGCGGTGCCAAGCGATGTTCGGGGTACATTGGAGCAAAGCCTAAACAGGTATTTTTCTCATTGAATTAAACAACTTAAACTTTTACAAACTTTTAAAATTTGTTTATTACGCGTATATTTTCGTATTCGTATCAAGTTTGAGGTTTACTTATGAGATGACGGAATCGTCACCATTGAATATTTAATAATGACGATCTCACTGGATATTTCTTAGTCTTTGTTTCTATTTATAAAAAGCAACTGTTTGACCGCGATCTTACTCTGATTGACGGCTCCGTAGCTAAGTTGGTAGTAACCCTGCCTGCAAAGCGAGGGGTCCCGGGTTCGATTCCCGGCCGGGGCAGATTTTGTGTAAGCATAAAGTTTGTTCTGGGGTCTTGGATGTTTGTGAAGTGTATCTGTGTGTGTCCATGCCACCTGCGACACAGGGAATCCTAGTGTGAGGGTAAGAGTGTGTAAGCGTTTATTTATTTATTAGTTCAGCTCACACTTGTCCAGTTTTTTCGGTTTCAAATACTTATCCATTTGTACACTTAAATTACAGGAAGAATCTCAACCGAAAAGGGGCAAAGATGGCAAGCTACCAGGAAAACGTACATACAAGAAGAAAATTAAAGTCGAAGAATCTCCTACAGCAAAAATCAAGCCAAAACGACCACTCGGAAGACCACCGAAGCCGAAAGAACTCACTGAGATAGAAAAAGATTTGCTAATAATAAAAAATGCTACAAACAGCTTATCAAGCGATGAATCATCGAGGAGCCAGAGTATAGAAGACAAGAACCCAAAGACGTTGAAAAGGAAAAGAGTCTCTATTTCCACGGAGGAAGTGTCATTATGTAACGGACTAGAACCGAGTGTAAAAAAACAGAAATGCGAAGACAAACCGAGTGAAGTGGGGGATTGAAGTGTGAAAAATGGATTAGAGAATGAAAATGTGATTTTAGTGTCGAATCGATAGGTAATAGTCACTCATGAGAGTAAAATTCTGGATATTGGTAATGACTACAGCTTAAATGCTAGAGGCAAGCTTCATTTGTGTGTAGCTTCGCAGCGATTATTGGTTTTGTAGCAGGAAATACAAGCTTAAACACAATAAAAACTAAACACGTGTTAAACAGCGTTTAAACACTGAACATGCCTTAGTCGCGTGTAGTATGAACAACCATAAATCTTGATTTAAGTATTGTATAACCGTTGTCTATAACTCCAATCTATTGTGACATTTCTAATCATTTTAGATGTTTATCTTTAGATACTGGTGCCAATTCTGTTGGCACAATTTAAACTAAACTAGACTAAAATTTAGTTTAGTTATGTCAAACGTGGGTTGCTATTCAGGAAAGACAAGATTAAACTAAAATTTAGTTTGACAACACTATAATTATTTTAGTTACTTAATTTAGTCTAAGTGGTCATTTATCTATTCTGTTGTACCAAATTTACGTCTAAAATTAGAGACGTGAAACTAAAATCCGACTAAGTTAGTTGGCATGAAAATGAACGCGGACTAAAATTTATTTAGTTATTTCACCGCTATTCATACGAAATTTTCGAGTAGTTTTATCGTCATACGTGTTTGTGTTGCCTTGGAACAAGTAATTTTATATATTTTGTAATAAACTCTACTACACATAATGGAGTAGTTTATGATGGTTGTTGGTGGCTCTTGTAGATTCATCGGAAAGATAAACTTTCTTTTATATCTTCACTTCAACTCTTCAAGCGAAAAATTCCTTACCAGGTTGGTAGTTACAGATTATAATATGTACAACAAAATATTTTACTGAAAAGCAATTGTAGATATTAAAAATACAGGAACTTACTCTTCATAGAAACTATCAAGAACGAATTCGAATGGAAGGTTTACAGGTTTGAGTTCGGAAGTATACCAATCGAGTTGTGTTCAAATTTTTTTTCACAGGTAGGTCTTTTTAGAAGAAGTCTTTAGGCGAAGTTTCAAATTGCGAAAACAGATAGTTTTGGAGAAATAATTTTTCAAAAGTTGAATTTAAAAAATTTATGTTATCTATGGACACAACCCTTCCGTTTTACCTGCTATAATAACACTCGTAAAAAATTCGTATATCGTAAAAAACAACAAACGAGTACCGACGAGTATACTATGTTAATTAATTTGTGGTAGGTTTTAATAAAAGTAATGCTAAGATTTATTATTGAATCTGCCAATCCTGAATTAGGTTAATTACAGTCACATATTATATACACGAACGCTAAAAAAAATTACACTCCTTTTTCGTTAAATCGTGTAAAAATGATCGGTCCGTCAATTCCATCAATTATAATGTATAGGTATTAATTAATATTCGACACGCTGGCAACTCTAACAATTCAATTTAGTGTAAATTTGGTGCTGTCAATACGGTGACTAAATTTAATCAGACCGTTCATCAGAATAGCTTTTAGAACTCTCTAAACTAAATTAAGAAATTTTATAGTTTAGTTTAGTCAGGTGAACAAGAGAATTGGCACCACTGTCTAGCTAAAAAGGTGCCTAAAAGATGTTTTTTGTAGTAACATATGTTCTTATTTGGAAAAATATATGATTCCAGTCATTTGGTAATATTTGTTAAGCAATACCAAACAAAAGTTTGGAAAATATATATTTTTTGTATCATGTCTATAATATTTGCTTTTTTTATCTATCGATTTCGACTAATAATTATGAGATAAGAATTGTATATAGTTACTAACTAGAATGTAAGTTTTTTTTTTATAAATAGACCAAGTTATAGACCTTATCAACTATTGAGCGGAAAAGTTTATTGCTATGTGAATAAAAAAAATGTTGTAGTTATACAAAAAATTGTGTTAGAATAAAAGTAGCACATTACATAATGCCAAATATATTTTGTTTTATTGAGAACGTGTTAGTGGTAGGACTGACTCTTCTGCGAGTGTCCGTCTGGGTTGTTACCACCGCTTTGTGAGTGAAGTCTGCCGCCAAGCAGTAATGTGCAAGCATTACTGTGTTCCGGTCGTAAGCCTAGTAATTTCACTGACTACTTTGCTCATCAAACCGGAACTTGCTTGTACATTACTGCTTGGCGGCAGACTTCACAAGGAAAGCGGTGGTACGCACCCGTACCCACCCATACGCACACTCGCAGAACAGTTAGTCCTACCACCTGGTAAATATTGGATAGTATTATACGACTGTATTGGATCAATATACACGAAGTATAAAAATACTGCCTTAATTTACATCTCGAGACATGGTAGTTACACGGAGCAGGAACGTGGAGATTAGAACTTTTTTTTTTGGTGAGCGAATTGGGAGACATTCTCACCAAAGGCATGTTGTAAATAAATACATAAATTAGGGCGCAGTTATAAAAGCTAGCACCGTGCGCATAAAAGGCTAGCAGGGGATCTGTGTGGAGAAAATATCCAAATTAATCCCCCGGGGAATTCGTGTGGAGTAAAATGCCTGCAAAGCATGGTGGTAGAATATTTGCTAGTGTTTACCCTGGCTAGCTCCTCCTCAATTTGATAAATCTCGTTGAAGCAGCAGATTTAACGCGGCTTACGGTTATCGGCTCCGTAGCTAAGTTGGTAGTAACCCTGCCTACCAAGCGAGGGGTCCCGGGTTCGATTCCCGGCCGGGGCAGATTTTGTGTAAGCATAAATTTTGTTCTCGGGTCTTGGATGTTTGTGTTGTGTATCTATGTGTCTCCATGCCACCCGCTACACAGGGAATCCTAGTGCGGGGGAATGAGTGTAAGCGTTTATTTATTATTATTATTAGTAAAATTCAAATGGATCCCCCAGGGGATCTGTGTGGAGAAAAAATCCAGTTGAATCCCTCAGGGAAGCCAAGTGGACAGAGTGCTAGTACAGCACTGCTTACGACCTATACCATCAACAGCATAGATTCCCGTCGTAGGTACCATAGTCCATATGCACTATTGACTTGCACCATCAATGGTGCAGATGACACTGCTGGTAGATTACTTACAAAAAACTTAGATACACAGAAGCACAAAACATGGATCTACCCAGGTAGACTACTTACTTCATTTGTAGTAGATAGATACCTAATTCCCAATGAAATGCCTAGAGATATTGCACCATTTTAACTTTCAACAACATCCCCGGTAATAGGTACTACGCCCACTGGCTACAAGGAAGTGTAGGTTGACTATCCTAAATACGAATTGTTTAATCAACTGCGAGGCTCGTGGCTACTAAAATAGGACAGCTGAGCTAAATATAAACATTGGTAGCTTAAACAGGATTAAGTTAATCTGTAAGTACCGACTGAACTGACTCCTGCGTAGATGCTTAGTTACTTTGTTTATTTTCTGATTTCGTTGCTTTTTCCCTAGTCTTAATTTCCAACTGGTCTTAGGAGTAAGTAAAGTAAAATTTATTTATGCAGGTACAGTTACAGATAATAGGTTGAATTGTAACTACAGTTTACACGTAGGTAAGTATGTAAACTAAAACGTACATTTAGACATCTACTAACGGATTCGGTTATTCAAAAGCAGTCATAGTAGGGGAGACCAGGGACGAACGTAACAATTTTCATATTTCTCGTAATATCTCACAAAGCTTTTTGAATATCAAAATTCTAATCCGTACACATGATAGATTGGTCTTTTAACTATCTTTTAACACCAGCTTAAATGTAACCTATATTACAGATTTTGAGAAATACGACCAAACAAAAAAAGTGGAAATTGTTACAACTATCCCTACCCCTAGGGTTGGTTGTAACAGTGTAAGGGGATGGTTGTAACATTGTAAATAAAACCAAAGTTACTTTCATATTCAACATATTAATTTCTAATCAGCCTTTTAGATTTTACATTAGAATCACAACAATTAAAAAAAAACTAGAAAACATAACAATCTTCTTCATTTATAAAAATAATCAACATTATTTAAAAATTAGATCTCAATCTGGTAAACAATTAAGGCGTAGGTAACTTATTTCGTTATTAGCACAATCTACTTGAGCCCACAGCTGATAGTTTCATAGACTATCAGCTGTGGGCATTCTCATGATTGAGATCTCATTTTTAAATAATGTTGATTACTTAAAAATAAAGAAGATTGTTGTTTCCTAGATTTTTTATTGTTCTTATTCTAAGGTAAAATCTAAAACGCTGATTAGAAATTAATATATGTTGAATATAAAAGCAGGTAGCCACAATGCTTAGTATCGTTAACTAAGCATTGTGCCTACCTACTTTTCATTTAACCTACTGTTAGAAAAGGATTTCATACAAATTAACCAGAAGCAATCTTCGCTGTCTGAATGATCACTATTCTTAGTTATTTTAGTACATATTTATTTATTCTTTATTAGTCTTTTATTTCAATTTTTCACTAGTTTTATTATCAACTGCAGCCCTCGGCTTTTTTGTCTGTTTAGCAGTTTGTAAAATAGGTTTATTAACTTCTTTGGCTCTACGCTTTCTTTCTTCTTGTTCTTGAATTTCAAGCTTGTTTGGAGTCAAATTAAGCTGTTAATTATCAAACAATGTCTATTTATGGAATAATTTTCAATGGCAAAGCCATTACTGGTGGCAAAGTTAATTCAAGAGGGGTTCTTGGCAGTAATAGTGAAGCTACCGAAGCCGATGAAGCTACCAATGGTGGTTTTACTTATGGCTGATATGAATTCACATCGTCTCAAAATGATACATTTCTATAAAGTACTTCTGTAGCCAAATCCATTATTTCTGCAGTAACTAAACCTCTGCTAGTCGTTCGTTTATATATGTTAGGTATTCAGGAGAAAGAAAATAAATCTGTATTACTTTGAAATATAAAAAAACACAATAAAATCGTTTCGAGATATCATGATCATAATCGGGATGAAAGTAACAAGTTGTTACTTTCATCCCTAACTATAAATTTTCCCTCAATTTGCCAAATACATGCCTATAACCTAATTAAACTATCGTTTTGAACGCCAAAATAGAAAGACGAATACTTATGCTACTTTACTGTCACTAGACACGCAAGCAAGAAACCTCCCATAATAAAAAAAAACACCGTTGAAAAAACGGTCGAACCTTACTTTGGGGGTACTTTTGCAGCACCAGCTTGCTACCTCCACAACCTGACGGCACAGTGCCAAGAGGGCAACTGAGGTAATAGGTGGTTCAAATTGGAACATATCGGTGGTACCACCCATCAATGTAGCTAACATAGTTTGTTCAGAAACTCATTTGTTACGTTCATCCCGCGTTACTTTCATCCCTGGTCTCCCCTATGGTATAGTTTGGTACCTATGGTATAGTGGCAGGTATAATAGTTTGGTAGTCCAATATCTGATAATATTCTTTTTTTACACTTTGTAGCATTTGACCACCATCTCGCCTGATTTTAAGCGATGATGTTGCGGAAGTTCTGTAATTCCACAAAAGCGGAAAATTCCGATAAATATAGCGGTTTATTTTTAAATTTTTTGCTTTTTTTTCCGCGTTTATGCAATATTTATGAGTCTGGCAACATCTGATGGCGGCTAGGTAAATGTTGCCAGACTACCTAATAAATATTGCTGCGTTTAGTACAAATAGGTAATTATCGAAAATATCCGGGTTTCGAAATTACCCGAGGGCACTGTATTAATTGGTGTAGTATTTTATTAAAACTAGGTTAGAATTGAGTCAACTAACTCTCACGTGCTGCTATGCGAACACACTTGATAGGCGCTGGGTGACAGAATTGCAACTTGTTCCTACCTACCACCCTGTAGGTAGCCAGAATACCATTCTAAAATGTCTTACCACCAAGCAAAACATCGTAGGCGTACACCTTTTTATAGTAGGTAAGTGTACACTGTACCTACACCTTTAATTTACAGGCGTATCTGTACCTACGATACCTACCTACATCATTCTCACAGGTAGGTATATATAACACTGGAAAAGGCGCGCACTTAAAATATATTGTTAAATGGTAGTACATATAAATAAAAACTAAATTTTAACTTTTATGAGCTACATTTCTAACTCTAATAAATCTCTGAATAGGTACCTACATCAGATAAGTTTTATAATACCTACCTACCTTATTATCCGTAGAAATGGCAGTAAAATTACAGGGTTATGTCTCCGCAGATGCAATTTATGACAACCCCTTGTTTCAATTATGATATAAAACTTAGGGTAGGTTGTCTGTACTTACATAGGTAAAAGGTTTTATTGGCTTATTTTATGTTTGGAAATTACGACTTTTCATTATATTTGAAATAACTTCGATTTATTATATTGTAACTAGCTTCTGCCCGCGGTTTTCACCCGCATTCCCACAGGAACCGTGCATTTTTCCGGGATAAAAAGTAGCTTATGTTACTCTCCGGTCCATAAACTATATCTATGCCAAAAATCACGTCGATCCGTTGCTCCGTTACTGCGTGAAAGTAGGACAAATCAACAAACCAACAAACACACTTTCGCATTTATAATACGATACCTCATGCAGGCATGATATTTTCTGGTGTGTCTGCAGTTTCATTTGGGAGCTGGACTTATTCTATGTTTAGTCACAGAATAAATAAGTCGATGTAACAAAAGTTACATCGACATATAGTAAAATCATATTATAGTAAAATCTGTTCAGGCATTCAAAAGTTATGGTGGAACAAAGAATCTCACATACCTATAATAATAGTACACTGCATACAAATATACATACATGAACCCTAAACACATTACTGTACTTTTTTGTGCAGTCGTGTAATAATAATCAAAGTTTTAGTAGGTACATCTATGTATGTGAGAGTGTTGTGGGATAATGGTAAATCTGTCTTTAATCTATTAGACGCTCAGAGCACTTCAGGATAATGGAGCCCCTATTATTATAAGATAGAGAACTATTTTACTAACTACGTATCTGCCTAGTTGGAACTAGAGGACTCATAGATCGCGAGGCCTTGCACACTTACCCAGAGTGGCCAATGGGAAAGGGGTCTGAATAATGATTAAATCCTTGTCGAGTTCAAAATAAACCTTTATTTCTATCATTATATGTTAATTACGTTTAATTAATAATTTATGTAGGCACAAACAAGCGAATTTAAGTAGAGGGGAAACCTTCAGGTAATTCTATTACTTAGGGTGGATTCACGCGGAGTGTCGTCGCGGTGAGCCGGCTTACCTTGCTAATGGCTTTCTTGGATATTGGCAAACTCTATTATATAACTAAGAATGTACTAACAACGTACTGTTTGTAAACGTTGTCCTGATTTACTTACGCCTGAGTACTGCGTGGGATGTACGCTGTACCTACAGCCTTATCAGGGTCTCGTATTTCGGCTCAGTTAGGCTGATTTTGCTTCTTATAGTAAGTAGTTTACGACGGCAATTATTGCAGTGGGTGCTTTTATAATTGACGTACCTACCGTCCAATAGCACGGCACTGTGTTACTGTCACGATAGGTGCAATTTTTTTACGTACGGAGATGGCGTAAGGATTCTGCAGATAGATATTTCAATCTCTCACCTTTTGGTTTCAATGAGAATGCTTCAGCAAAGTCAAGTATTCGAGCATGACAAGTCCGATAATGGTCCCGACCAGGCGAGAGAGAACTTTTAAAGAGAAATTTCGAGGCAGTTACAATGAGAACATCTGCAGATGCAGAGACTACTTCGGCTACGCTTCTCCTTGGTAACATCGTCTGGCCTGGTTGGAAGGCCCTTCCTTTTCAATGGAGGAGTTGTGCACCGTCTCTAAGAGCCGCATCGGCACGCGAACGAAGTCGTACATATTTCATACTAGCTTCTGCCCGTGGCTTCGTTCGCGTGGCATTTGTATATCTTATATCATAGCCTATGTGTTATTCCAGAAACTAAACTATCTACATTCCAGATTTCATCAAAATCGGCTTAATTGTTACGGAGATATGTGGTAAAGGTAACAAACATTCACACGAACTTTCGCAATAGGAAATAGGATATGTACGTACTCGTATATTTATGTATCATTATTAATTATTAACGACGACGGACACCTTTAATCAAGGAACTACAATCATCTAAGAAGTATGATCACAAGAAGTAATTATCTCTTCGTGTTCACTATTGGAACAGTTTTAGTAGGTACATAAGAAAACAACCCAAATATACCTAAGTAAATATGACTGGTAGCTTATTACCCACTTAGTTACTTAATTGAATCCACTGAGTCGTAAGTATTTACAGCTCGGCTAGATTAATTTCTGTAATCACACAGGAAGGTCACCTAAAGGTTAAGGTTTTCTGTAAAAGCTGTTTTCCATTAACCCCTAACTGGTTCCAAATTTCCTATTTTCTTTTTACGTCACGCCACAGTCCTATTATAAGTGGGTTTTGTAATAAATGAATAATGAATAGCCAACGATCATATAAATACTACCTACTGAACTACCTACGTAAACCATGGTCATGGTGAAGTCATTAGTTATTTTAGAAGTCAAATCTTTTTTTTGGGTCAGGAATTCCTTCACCCGCCACGAAGGCGGTGGCGTGGTAGGTAAGTACTTAATAATTCATTTATTTCAGGAAACATACTTAATTTATACAAATAAATAAAATTGAAGTGTCTGTTTGTAATGTCAAAATAACAGCTTTTTACCGAATGCATATGAAAGTATATACCTACGGTAACGGTACGGTACGGTGCGGTCTTGAAAATATCAGATCAGTTTCAATAGAAAGAAAACACTTACTAAGCGTCTTAGAAATCCAATGATTTTTGTTACGAATTATGTCAATACTACCTATAGCAGCTGTATTACGGATCTGGGGGGTCGCTGGGTTTTTTTTACTTGTAAAGGGGTCGCGTATTAAAAAAGCTTGAAAGGCACTGCTCTATATTTATTATAAAATTCTAAAAAGCATGTTAGATTTGTAGCAGACAATCTTCCGGATTCAGTAAAAATGAAAGCTTTTAAAAATAGACACGAAACTTTTAAAAGCTTTTATTTTTCACATATATCTTTGACCTACTTAATGTTTAATATTTAGGTTAAAACTAGATATTGGCTGGACTTTCAGACTATACAAATATACGTTTTGTAAAATCACAGCTAATCCGACTGGCTATATACCAGACAGTTGGCAAAGCGCCCGGAGTGGTGTTGCCAGGTGGAATCGCATTGCTGACGCTGATTAAATAGGTACACTGTTTTACATGGCTAACAATTTTCCCATTATAAATAATTTGTGCGATTTCAACCCTTTGCTGTTTTATTAATAACACATTTCGTATATCTCTGAGGATAAACAGCATAAATTAAATAAAGCAAACAGGAATTTATATAGTTACAGCTTCACTAATAAACTCTGTATAACGGTTGTATGGTTACCCAATGTTTTGTCTATTTTCATTCAGTTTAAAATTGTCAAAGAATAACACAGAAAAAATATGGTGCAACTATACCACCGTTTTACACAGTCCCAGATTGACTCGATTGGTGTGACTGAATGGGCACCCACCTTTATTAGTAAGACTCTAAGTATGTACTTATAGATGTGAAAGTGTGTTTCTTGGTTTGTCCTTCTTTAACGAAGTAGGTAAACACACAACACAACAACAACAACGGATCGACGTGATTTTTTCCCGACAACGCAAAGGTCTGCGCGGCACTTGCAGAGCCCTCGTTACCGTGAGACATTAGGTGACTGCCATCAATTTTACTGACTACTTTGCTCATCAAACTGCAACACAGTAATGCTAGCACATTACTGCTCGGTGGCAGACTACACGTGCAAAGCGGTAGTAGCCACCCAGACGGACACTCGCAGAAGACAGTCCTGCCACCTGGTAGAAATATCACCTGGATCAGATGGATTCATATGCCGGGACCGCAAGCCCTGCTTCAAAGCTAAACTTTATTCTTGTTTACCTATCGGTTCTTAGCAAAGTATGAACAATTTCCCAATAATGAAGTTTATCGGTAACAAACTCGGCACAGGTGTATCTCCAAGTTTCGATAAAGCATATACTTTGGGGCGAGTTTCGGAAACGATACTGAACATATTTTACGACACCCGAGAATAGGGGATGGTTTAGTATGTTGGATGTGGCGTAGCCTAAGCATATGCGTAAAGTGTATGAATACTTGCCATATGAAACTTAATATCTGATGTCTCAAGCTGCTATTATACGGTAATGCGCGTTTAGCATTTTGCTTTCAAAATAACCATGGTTTTGCAAGTAGCGCGGATTATGCAGTTCTGTTGCAACATTCTACAAAATGTATTCTGTAGAAAACAGAAAGACTGGCGACCTTGCATCGATACTCTGGGTTCAGGAGCCTGGCGTCAATAAGCATATCGTTTCCAATGAGACTTTCGGCTCGTCTATATATAGTCTCTAAAGCCTCAAGTTGATACTTGGCTGAGCCATCCTAGAAGTGAGATAACTGCTCGTATAGTGTCATTTTCTCAAAATAAAAAGTATGGCCAGCATCACACTGTAAACTGTATAGTATATATACCATATCTAAAAGTAATTTGCCGTACATCTACAACGAATGGGTTTAATATGTATCCCTGCGTCGGGCACGCGTACACTCACCTGTTGATATATTATCCGATATATATTATATGTATACTGGTATACTCGTAGGTATACAAGGCTTGATGGACGGCTTACGAGGGATATAAATCAATTCGCATAAAAAGATAGCGACTTTTACAATTAGCCTGAGTTTCAGTGAGGGAAACTGCGAGCAAAAATAGTAAGAGTTGACACTTTGTTTGTTAGGTTGACAGCCCAAAAAAGTAGTGGTATGTTTTTAATAATAATGGATAATATGTACATATTGTATGTATGTGCGTTTCTTTATTGCACCACAACTTTTAAATGCCTGAATAGATTGGGATGTATGATGGGGATCGTTAGAATTTTTACAAAAATAAATCTATTCAGCATTAAAAAAATCATTAAATACATTTTGTTTCAAGTCTTCGAAAATAGATACAATGAGAAAATAAAATCTCACTAGGATCCATTTTGGATCTGGCCCATGGATCTACTGAGATTACTTGTCGAGTAAAGGGTGGTAGGTACGTACCTTAGCAATACCCTATGATTGAGCCATGATATTGTTGTAAACATCAAGATGCTTTTCTTATAAGCAGAATACGGTGCGCCGCTATCTCGCTCGCGCATCTCAACTATTTTCAAGATAAAAAATCACTTAATGTAATTATGAAAAATCACATTTGGCGAAGTTGCTTAAATAGTCACATATTTAGTATCGATCGAGTAAAAAGGATAGTACAAGACATATGCAACTACAAAATACCCTACTGCCATGGTATGGTTGTAAATATTACGAAAGTTTATGGTCATTGTAGAACACAAACCCTCGACTCACGAATGTATGGTCAACCTCGCACAACCACTGAGTCAATATCGCTTCAAATATATACTCCTACTCCTGACTTTTGTACCTAGTTCTGAACTATTATTACATCATATTACATTTCAGCGAGGTAAACATCCTATCGACTACCGAATAAGTAGACTATTTTCCACATAAAAAAGACCTTATTAATATTTGCGTACACACAAATATTTGTCGCAGAGCGGAGGAAAATCTCCTATTTTTCAGCCTTGGTGACATCATCATACTTAATTTGTTTTCCATATGAAAAGCCAGTGTGGGTTGTATAAAACTGAAATATGGTCATAAAAATGTCTATTTTAAGGTGCCCGGGATAAAATAGAAAAGTTATTTACTCGTCAATGTTTGGTAATACCCGGCGGGCTTAATTGAAAGCCAAAAATAACGGTCTGAAATAGCTACAGTCCGTCCCAGTTTTGTTACGTAATACAGGGTAGTATTCGCCCCTGAATGTTCTTGTATAGCCTAAGTGAGAACAAGTACTAGAGATACGTGGCTTCAGTTTGCGGCTTCGCAGGTACATGATACACGTCAGGCGAGTGCACGCCACACGCGCACAACATTTACGTGGCCACATTTACACTTAAAGAAGACACAACACACATACAACACGACAGAAATTTAATTACACACAGAAATGCTACGGAGCTCTCTGCGTATAATATAACAACGCGTTTAGAGCGATATTGGGGCTGCCTCGCTTCTGCAGCGTTTATGGGATGTTTGCGGAGGCGAGTACCAGCTGTTTTTACGCTACTATGCGTAAGCGGTGTGCCTCCTGCGCCGGGTGCGGTGCAGCTCCAATACCGTCCTGATGATGATTGCGGGTCGGGTTGACTGCCCTTACATGCGGCACTGTAGTGAGCGACAAGTTCTTCTTGCAGGTCGCTTTGCTGTGTGAATTTGATTGTATAGTGTTGTGATTTAATTTTAATTAGATTTATAATTTCATTTCATTTCTTTCTTTTGTAATATAATAAATAATAATTATGTGTGTTTTTTATATTATGGGTACATGTGCACCTGAATTAAATTGATTTTATTTTATTTATTTTATTCCTGACAACACAACACAACGCTTACACACTCATAACAATCATAACCCTAAACTAGGGTCTCCTGTGTCGCAAGGACAAACATTCATATACAAAAAGTAAGATAAGAGACCATAATGTATGCTTACCAGTCACAGTCACCACAAAGTTTGCTCCAGCTAGGGAGGTCGAATCCAGGGCCTCGCTGTACAAATAAAAAGTATTAATAACCCTTTACTACTTTATTTGAGTTAGAATAAGGATAATTATCATAAAAAATACAAAAGGCAACACTTTCAAATGCACAAAGCAGAAGAAAATCAAATATTTGATTACCAACACTTTTTAATTCTACAGTTCAACTCAAAGCGAATGTAAATCCAGATTCGTTCAAATATTTGTACACCCTTCCTTCGTTCATTCAGTTTTTTTCACTCGCTAGTCTTGTTAGCATGGCATAACGAGTACGGTCTTTGCCTAGTTTTAAGTGTCGGAAGAGTAAAAAGAAAAAATATTTACGGTTCTAAAAAAGTTCTAACTTTTTTTTTAGATTTTAGACGTGTTAACTAAAGCGTTGTCAAAGTTTAGTACAGACCATAATTATATATACTTCATTTATGGTACAGACAGGCATTACCACAGTTCTAGCACAGTACGACTTACTTTCAGTTGAGATCATCGAGGAACTAACCACTAGAGATGCAGTGACGTTTGGTTTGCAAAAATAAATTCCATAATTTTTGCCTAGACATAATGCGCTCTGATTGGCTAAGCCACCGCCTCGCGCCAATCCCCCGTGCGCTGATACGCTGACCACTGATATAAATTATAGCAAAATCAATACATTGTTGTGAGATCGGATAGTACAGTATTTCATCTCTCGGGGTTAGTATCTCGATGCTTGTCATGTTGTCTTTCAAGGTAAGGAATCTGCGATCCATTAGCCGACGTTTCGACGTTCAATTTTCGGAGTAAGACCCTAGGACTGGCAGATACCAAAAAAAAGGAAAAGTGAACTCCAACCTGCGGAGTAAAAAAGAAATGAATTCCTGTAACACTAGAACGAAAACATAATTGGAGATCGTAAATAAATAACTTTATTAAAGCCCAAGAGAAGCATACCTGAAATTATTAAAGCTTATTAAATAATTTCGCTTTTAAGAAACAAGTTCACGAAAATTTATTAAAATAAATTAACTGAACACCAATATTCACCACAAAATAAGCTTGTAGCTGTTAATGATCATCAACCAGTAAAAAAATACTGAAAAAAGCAATACACATGTTAATATATTATTTGTCAAATAAATTAATTTTTTTGGTAACGCAACTTCAATGTCTACATGATTTGTGCTTGGGATCAGACAAGTAACAAATCAGAGAGAGCAGAAGGGACACCTAATACCTGGTGCGCTAAACGGTCACGTGAACTCAAGTCGCGATGTATGCTCAAGTAGTACGACACGCGGTGCTCAGTTAATTATTAATTAAATTTTAGTGAAGCTATTTCAAATAACCCGTCTGATATCTATGGATATCAGACGGGTTCAGACGTCTCTTTGAAAGCATTTGTCATTTCCCTGATGCGAGTGATGACCGTTTAGTGTACCAAGTATTAAGTGTACCTTCTGCTCTCTCTGTTTTATGAGATACTTAGTGGTTAAAATGCTTACCTGTCAAATATAAAAAGTTATTGTTTTTTTTTTATCCTGGTCAGGCTTACGTTTGACCACTATCTCACCTATTGTCACTTAATTGGTTTTAATTGTTTTTCATACTATTGGGTATAGAGACGAGCATGTCGTTTGCCTGATGGTAAGTATAACGGTAGCCGATAATGATTGCAGTGGCACTCAGAACTTTAAAATACAAAGGTATATGCGGCACTGGATCGCGTTCGTTACCCTGAGACATTAAGTATCATAAACCCAGTAATTTCACTGACTACTTTGCTCATGGAACACACATTACACAGTAATGTTTGCACATTACTGCTTGGCGGCAGACTACACGAGCAAAGCGGTGTTACCCACCCAGATGGACACTCGCAGAAGAGTTAGTCCTACCACATGATATTGTGCAAAGCGCTGCAAACTACTAGGCAGTTTGTGAACTGCCTAGTATGTATGTCAAATTCATTGCGCTTCTTCATTTCTCTAGGAAGTATGTAGTATAAGGTTAAAACTGACATTTTGTTCTAGGAGGTCAATTAAAACTTACTGCAACACCAAATGATACCGAAGACTGTTTTGAAAACGCGCTTCTCCGCACATTTCTTATTCAATATACAGAAAGTCGTGGCACCCACTATAAATATAATCGTCGTACAGTTGTATATGAACCCGTACCAGACGAACACGTGTAACGGTTCGTGTCTTTTCTGAAAAATAACAACGTTAGTTACTTTTATAATTAAACGTACTATAACGCTCTCATCATTTACTACCCAGATTTAAGTAATCCGTTAAATTACTCGTTATGAATTAACATAACATAAACGGTTACACACTCATACACTAGGATTCCCTGTGTCGCAGGTGGCATGGACATATATACATAACACAAATCACCAAGACACGAGACCAAACTTTATGTTCAGCACAAAAAATCTGCCCGACCTGGAATCAAACCCGGGGCCACTTTGCCGGCAAACATTCGTACTTAGCTACAGAGCCGTCAAATGGCCTAAATCTTCGAGATCGCTGCTTAGTGATAATGCCACCGATTTTACTAACTTATAAAATGTATGCTATTTTCTTTATTGCGCAATAAATTTTTATCTATTTATCCATCTACAAGCATGAACGAAAACAGTTACATTTGCCACTACAAACAATTTAGTACTCACAGTAATAATGCCCAATAGTAGACCACCGCAAGCGAGTATGAAGCACATAGCCAATAGCATATACACCATCTTAGTGTAGTAAAACAAGTCGCCCCGATCTGGGAACACGCACGCTATCGTCGCCTCCGTGGTGAACATCTCGAATGTGCCCCAAAACTTGAACAATACATCTTGTTATTAGGTACATCGAAGCCAGTCGTGTCAGTTGGTTACGCTTAAGTTATTAATCTAATTTTTTTTAAACTTTTTGATTACGAATCTAGCTTGTAATTTGTCTGATGGTAAGTATAACGCCGGCCCATAACAATTGCAGTTGCAGCAAGGCGTTTCCATTGTTCCAGAATAGTTCAATTTTTAAAGTCATGATACGTTAGCGTTTGACCACTACATACCTCATCTGACTTTAAGTGAAGATAGATTGTTTGTTAACTACCACATCTTCCTTCGTCGTATGGCTGAGCTTAGGACATGACTGTTCCCCAAGTGTGGCTGCCGGCACTCACTGATAAGATCTTGGCAACAGATAGTGTTCAGTGATTTAAAATCAGGATCTGATAATGGACTTTGAAAATAAGGGGATAAAAGTCGGGTTTTCACTAGTTAGCAGGCTATTATCTTTATTTGTTTGTATTACGATGTTTTCCTTTGCCAATAGCTTGAAATAGGGCTGCATCAGAAATCAATTCCATAAGCTTTATTACACGAGATTCTACAGCATTAAAAACACGATGCTAAACTGTGTGTTTTAACGTGCCGTGCTACACGTTACACTGTAAAATACACTACGCTACGCTGAGCATTGCTACACCGTAGCACGCATGACTAACCGTAGCACCGTAGCGATATAAAACGCTAAGAGCTACGCAACTGCTACGAGAAATAAATTATTTTAAGTACCTACCGAGCAAACAAGGAAATTTATGAAATTTTTACGGGTTTTTCCGGTGATTTAACACATATGAACGTAGCTGTTTTAAAATAGAAAATTGACGTTAAGATAAAAATATTTTACCTTTTATGAGCACATTTAGAACGGCTATTTGGCAAATGGTCGATCTGATAGTAAAGCATTCATTACAAAAGCCGTATTGATAACATCTAAATTAGGTACTTGGATTTAGGGATTGCAATTTTCTCTTTCAGGTCTGTTACTTTTATGCAGAACTAGTGTTAGGTATACATATTTTCATATATACTTACAAAAGAGAATAAACAAATGAAGACTGCAGCAACTCTCAGCGGGCAACAGCAGCAGAATTTCTGAGGAAATCCAAGTTGGTCCAATGGCGTCTTAATCGGCTTTACAATAAGATCATTATAGTCTATATACGGGCAATCGCACACATGAAATCTGAAAGGTAAGATAAAAACATACAATTTTCATATGCATTTGGTAAAAAGCTGTTATTTTGATATTACAAACAGACATTGCAATTTTATTTATTTGTATAGATATAGTCAGGTTCACACTGATGTGTCGAGTTGTGTCGGGGTGCCTTGTGTCCTGTCCGCACTAAATGTATGAATACGATATATAGATATAAATTCTGTCGCGCCACGACACACCACGACACATGAAAAACCAGTGCGATAGTTTCTATAATCAGTTTGTTTGTTATGGACGTCGTGAGTCCAATCATCCCTTTAATTAAATATAGTCTGTCATATTTTTTGTTCACGATGTAAAAGCAATGGTAAACAAATTTTATATGTTTGTTTTGGCTAGTGAAGATTTTTATTAAGGTTATACTAGTTCTTTCGGCAGTAAGTTATTATAGGTCCTGTGCTTAAAGCTTCAAACTATACTATTTTATAGACTTTTGGTAGCGACTAAATAAAATCATTTACGTAACAGCCGTCCTCGAGATCAACAAGAATAAATGTAGGTAGTTTTTTTATGCTATTGGATAACGAGACGAGCTGGTCGTTTGCCTGATGTTAATGACAACGCCAGCCCAAAGCAATTGCTGTGCCACTCAGAACTTTCAAACACAGTTTGAAACGCAGGGCTTTTTATCGCAGTAGATCCTGTGTTTAAGACAAGCACTGGTAGAGCGTCGCTGGTAGCCAGCATTCTACGTGAACATGCCTGTAGACACTGAGCCGAAACAACAGAGCGGAAACAGAAGATGTTTAAAAGTTAAAAAAAATATATTAATTATAAAACCCATTAACTAAAGTGACCGTAACCTTTGACCAATCTTTATCCTAACGGATGCTCCTTAATTTAATTGCAACAGTATTTATTCATACTTACGATTTTATACACCACATTATTCTATCAGGAACATAACCAATTACCATGAATATTTGTACACCACCTCATTATTATACTATTCTGCTATAAGAGCCACTTTGTTCACTAATGTGTACTTTAATTTTATTCATAATCATAAAATAAATCATAAAATCTAAAATAGGCAAAACTTAAAAACACCAAAAAAATCATAGAGTATAACGTCACAAATTATGGTATACTCCGGGATTATATTCTCTTTGGGTATACTCACGTAAAGTTACGTAAGCACAGACCTAAAATTACGCTACGCTTCCTATATCTATGTACGTAAGTATTTTTATTCTCTTTGGGTATCAATTTTTAAGGAGGTGAATATACAGGTGACATACGACACGAATCAATAGAAAAAAAAATTTTTTCCTCTCGTGTCATAAAAATATCCTTAATTATTTTGTAATGGTGCTGACTCTCCTTCGTAGCAGAGTCACCTAAGACCAATGATTAAAGAAAAGTAGCCTTCTTAGGACCCATAAATAAAGTATACTCTAGATATGTTATGGGTAGTAATAATAATTGAGTAAACGAGATAGATATATATCGACTCACGAGTGAGCGCAATCGAAAGATATTTTTTTGTCACTGTCTGCGATTGCGATTTTCTTATTGCTTCACTTTCTAACTGACATTACTGCAATTTGTGCATTACTGAGGCAAACAATTTTGCTAGCTATGGTGTAGGCTTGAAATTGATTATTATTTTAATCCGTTTAAACAGTGATTTTTTACAGCCAAAACGTGTTAAATTTAACTAAAGTGTAAAAATCGTCAGGAGTGAAATCATCGGAACACATGCTTACATTATTTTACACACACATGCTTGGCTTGTATTTAATTGTTTTGAATTATCATTGCTTTGATATATTTTTTAAACCGTATTAAACGTTATTTAGCTCTTTGAGCAAATATTGGGCTCATATTTTGCTTTCAAAAAATAGTTTTCGTTTTCATGTAGTTAAGTTTATATCCTTTTTTCGTGAGACACTTCAAAGAAAGAGAGAGAGACAGAGTTTGTCTACAATCAATGCAAGTAAGTTTTCACTGAGTTTTCAAGTCAGCTCGGAAGATGTCACTCGCATAGTATAGCCACTACACTGAAGTGTCTTACTTGACCCGCATCCCTAGCTTATAGGGGTGTCGCAATATATTCAGCGGCATAAAATTCTAATTTAAAATTTAATTCTCATTGTCTAGTTTCCACTGCAATGTGATGTAATTAAATACAGGTATATTTAATCTCGGTGAGTATCAGCATCAACTTAATCTTTACCTAACCCTAATAACACTTATACAAATAGCGCAATCGATTTGAATTAACTTAACCTATAACATACATTCTTACATACATATACTTTGTTAGTGGGAGGACTAACTCTTCTGCGAGTGTCCGTCTGGGTTGTTACCACCGCTATGCTCATGAAGTCTGCCGCCAAGCAGTAGTTTGCAAGCATTACTGTGTTCCGGTTTGATGAGCAGAGTATCCAGTGAAATTACTGGGCTTATGAGACTTAATACCTAATGTCTCATGGTAACGAGCGCACTGCAGTGCCGCGCAAAGAAAAAAAAATTTTTCATACAAAGTATCAAGTCCGAAATATTAGAAAAATAATAAAACTAAATTAGAGTGTTTTAAAGTTTTCCATAGGTAACAGCAAATCATCATCATGATCCTTGTATGTACCTACATTATTAATTTGATCTACTTGTCTTGCTAATTATGTGTATAAACTGTAATTAAAATCCATTAAAATCGGTTAATAAATTTCGGAGAGCTTGAATGAAAAGCTGTGAGGCGTAAATGCTCTTAAACATACATCCATTTTCAATATACATTTTCCAATTTACCACAAAAAAGATCTGGACGAAAATAAACAGGAAATGCCACAACAAAATGGAGTAAGGCAACGGGTATATTATAATAAAATTTTTTACACACCCCTCCTAGTGCGGGTGTGCAATAGGATTCCCCGTGTCGAAGGTGGCATGAACACACACAGATACACTTCACAAACATCCAAGACCTGAGAACAAACTTTATGCTTACACAAAATCTGCCCCGGCCGGGAATCGAACCCGGGACCCCTCGCTTTGCAGGTTACCTACTACCAACTTAGCTACGGATCCGTCTAAATCAATATTTGTGGTTGTTCATATTTAAGCACGTGACTAAGGCATGTTTAAGGATTAAACGCTGTATAACACATGTTAAAAGTGTGTGTAACTTTATGTGGTAAGACCGTACATGTTTTTTTTACATGTTTCTAGGTATACGCCGTGCCTGTCTATAGATATTTGTTATTCAATTATTGCTTTGATTTAAAATGCTGAGTTTGTGAAAGAAAAACAAATAAATCATATCTAGAAAGCTAATAAATCCAATAAGCTCAATAAAATGTACGTTAATAAAAACAAAAACTAGAGACTGGAATAGTTTCAGTGCTTGTTATGTTGTAAAAGAATGTTTGATTTTAAGGCCACACATTTGAAGCGGCCGGCGGCGCGGATTTTAGTGGTTCGTTGAACACAAAAATATTAATAACTTTATATTTTTATAACCGACTTTCAAATGGAGGCTGTCAATTAGTCTGTTTTTTTTTGTGGCTATGTTACTTGATCTCTCGGTCAATTCTCAGCCGATATAAATGTTTTTTTAAATATATTTCAAGGGTGGTCCTTTTATTATGCGACTACCTGCTGCCCGTGGTTTCACCCGCGCGGAGATATTGGATTTAATGGTTTTTATTTTATGCCCTGAACCCTAATTATTTTTCTAACATAAAAGTAGCCTAAGTTACTCCTTACGACATCAACTATCTGTCAGTGAAAGTCACGTCAAAATCGGCCCAGCTGTTTAGGAGATTACCCGGATCAGACAGACAGACAAAAATTTAAAACATGGTTGTTTTGTTATAGGTACCGTAAATACTTTCATATGCATTTGGTAAAAAGCTGTTATTTTGATATTACAAACAGACACTTCAATTTTATTTATATGTATAGATAAGGGTGGAAAAGTGGAGATGAAATTTCGATTAATTCTATTTTCCTAATGCTAGACGCTATACGCTCCCCGCACTGCTGAACGCCACGCGCCGAACGAGCCAAACGCGCACCGTAGTCGTTCAAAAGACCGTTGCGCTCTAAACAGTTGCCAAATAATTCATTTATATGTAGATCTATAAAAGATTATTTATCGCAGTCCGGCATTATTTTACAAGAATAACATTTACAAAAAATAGTCCGCCTATGGCGCTCGGTGTAGTTACAGTTCCACTACAACGATTTGTAAGTTACTTATTATAACTTAATACTATAAGTACTTTCCACCGGTTGACATAATTACTATGTAGAGACACGGCAGAATATGAATAAAAACGGAATATGTCATTGATTCAATACGTGACGTGTCTAATTGGTTTCGAACTCGTCGTTTGAAATGTATTTAAGTATAACGTAGACTGTGACGTGCGTCACAAGCAAGCCGTGCTATTGCAATATAGAGGTAAAGTTTGTTTGTTTATTTTTTAACGCTATTCTCTGAAACCAGTGCAATTGCACTGGGTTTGGTGATTATAAAAAATCCTTCACTTCTAGGAAACTCTATATAAAAGGTGGTATCTAGTCAGTGCCTATATATTTAATGTATAAGTTAATATATTATATAATAAACATGCACTAGTAATATATAACGTGCCAACCCTGTGCTCGCCACAACGTGGCCGTGTGAAAGTTCAGGGTGCCTTGCTTTGTTGAACCTCAGTCTTAGCGACCTTTATAAATAGATCATCCTTTCGTTTAAAACTAGGTACCGTTTCACCGGGATATCCGGGTACCCCAGCACCCGTACCGGGTACAAGAACAAAAGAAGTCCTAGTCCTTTTGTTCTGGTGGATGCGTGGATCTAAATTGAAATTATGTAGAGCATTTCTTAGTGCACGCCTAATCTTGCGTCAAATAGGTAGGTATCTATCGGTGGATCCCGTTAGCTACACTTGAAAGCCTATAAGCGTCGACTATATCGTCACTGAGGTAGAAATTACTGGTCTGATGCGACCTAATAATGTCTCAGGGTAACGAGTGCAATGCAGTGCCGCGCAGGCCTTGAGTTTATAATTTCTGAATGGCGATTGTTATGAGCTTTCGTTTCACTTA
The DNA here is from genome assembly GCA_907269065.1 of Crocallis elinguaria. Taxonomy (NCBI): domain Eukaryota; kingdom Metazoa; phylum Arthropoda; class Insecta; order Lepidoptera; family Geometridae; genus Crocallis; species Crocallis elinguaria. Next base: position 21,701,579 of record OU026065.1, read on the forward strand.
GCATCAAGCAAACGACACACTAATCGCGTTACCAAAAAGTATGATAAAGTACTCAAAGACAACCATTACAAATCAAAATAAAAATTGGCCTAGAGCTTATGTATTCAGAAGCATTCGTTCATAATTTACCGAGAAACTCACTTCATTAACAAGTTTTCCGCAAACTAAAGCGGCCTCGTTTCAAGTTCTTAGTAAATCGAAGCTATTTCCCGCCGCGAATCGACTTGTTTCTACAATAATTGTTATAGAAGATACCTACAATTGATCTTTATAGTTCAATAATTACGCTTATAATTGAAATACCTACTAAAGATACGTTACATATGGTTAAAAAACATGGTCTCTGATCACGAATATTAATGATTAAACAACTTCTAGAACATGTTTGATATTAGAGCATGAACATCGTTCGCTCGCATAGCTTAGCGGGTTAAAATCATCTGGAGGCCTACCACCATCTCTTAGAGGCAGTATTACTTTAGCCTTAAATTGAAAATTGTAGTACGAATATAAGGTATAAGGTTCAATGTAAGGTTAAAGTAATACGAGTACGAGAGGTGGTGGTAGGCCTCCTGGTCCGGATTACCAAAAGACTAGGTTTACTACGTGGTAGGATCAACTCTTCTGCGAGTGTCCGTCTGGGTTGGTACCACCGCTTTGCTCTTGAAATCTATTGCCTAGCAGTACCTAATGTGCAAACATTATTGTGTCCCGGTATGATGAGCAAAGTAGCTAGCGTAATTACTGGCCTTTAAGACTTGATACCTAATGTACCAACATAAAAATTTAGTATTCAAGTCATTACAATCTACCCATAGACCAATATAAATCAATATAAGAACAGATAATATAGTTAAGTTGCTTTGTAGATAATTTACCTGTAATTTAGCATATAATATATTGACTTGCTCCTTCATAAATGTTAAGAGTAGAGCACTCTACGGGCCGAATTAATCAGCCCGTTAAATGCGCATCGATATTTTGAGCGATCCATATATATCTTCCTTTTTAAAACATCAAAGCCAGTCTAGACTTGATTCCCTTTATAATAGTTTAAAGCATTATTAAACTTTCAATATTTCTAGAGAAGCACATCTGGACAAAATGAAATTAAAAAAAAAGTGATGAAAAACGTTGAAAGTTTCTGATAGATTGGGTTGAAATTTAAACGTGATAAATTTGCTACTAACTATATATTGTCGTACTGAAAGTTTTTGAAGTCCAACTGGCTTTTTCTAGAAAGTTCAGTAGATGTTTTGTAAAAGTTCACTTATTTTGCAACATTTTGCAGTTAAAGGTCTGTCGAACAATGAACTTGTGTTTTTGGTGAAATAAAAATCGTGATGCAACTGAGATATAAAAGACTAGCGTATGCCCACGCCTTCTCACGCGTGGAATCAGAATAAAATATACCACTAGGGAATAATGTAGCTTTTTTAGGAATAATGTAGCTTGTTACTTTCTAATCAATCAGTCTGATTAATATTTTTTCATTTATTTTTTATTATTGCAAATACAAAATAGTAGCTCATATCATATTTAGTTACTCCTCTACCTATCTTGACTCCTCCAGAGTGATTAATAACCTAACATGTATATTAAATACATTGTTGCTCCTTATTACGAAATGAGAATTATCTCTAGAAACGGGATTTTATTTGACCATTATTATTATACCATGTAAATTATTTGATTTGAGTTTCCGATATTTCAGCGCTTAGTTTTTCCATGATCAATTATTTGCGCGTTTGCAACAGGCGCCGAGCTATCAGATCAAATAATGTACATTGTATTTATCCCGTTTCTAGTGATAATTTTCGTAGTGTTGACCAAGGCAGTTTAAAAGCCGATAAGTACCTGTGAATAAACCCTAACTCTATTACGTGATCCTGTGATTAGGATATCAGTTCTCTCCTAATACCGCACTAAAAAATTACAGTCGTTGTTGGCAACCTGCACTTAGATTTTAAGACTTTTTGGAATTCTTTTTTATTTCCAAACTCTTCGTATTTTTGTATTTGATTTTACAATGTCAGTTAACAAACAATCGCCATAGTGAAAAGTGTTTAGTTTTTATCAGTTGGTTGGCCTCGAAGTATTCAACTCGTTCGTGTGTAAACTTCCCTAATAAATAAATAATAAACGACGATAATATAAATTCAAATGTCTTTTTCTATTTGCCTAATGGCTCAACTACCATACGCCTATTCAAGTTTCATTCAATAAAGTCAAAGTCCTAAATAGATTCGGTATATTGGATTCAGACGTCTAGACAAAGAATTTAGAGCTAACATATTTATATTTGTAGTTATCGGCCATTAAGTACAGATAAGTGCACATCAAAGCGGTTGCATATTTTGATGTGTTCAACTTTGACATTTGGTGTTATGGAGGTAACGGTAACTGTCACTGACTTTCCTTAGTTTTTTGAAACTTGACGTTGTTCATCAAATGGGAATATATTATTGACGAGAGCGCTCATGAAAGTTAAACGACTTTAGGTGCTAGTTCCAAATATATAACCGATGGAACAGAAGGACAAGAACGTCATTATTATTTGCTATTTCAAAATTTATTCAGAGTTACTTCTCTCTTTATCTTATCACTGATTTTTATCAACAAAAAATGAAAACACCGATTTTAACCGTTGAAATAGACCGTCCAATTTACATAGCAGACATACTCTAGATTAGATTATACAGATAATCTAATAGTTAATTATATTATAGTTGCTCGTGAAGTCTGCCGCCAAGCAGTAGTGTGCAAGTATTACTGTATTCCGGTTTGACGAGCAGAATAGCCAGTGAAATTACTGGGCTTATGAGACTTAATACCTAATGTCTCATGGTAACAAGCGCACTGCAGTGCCGCGCAAGCCTTTGTGTTTCAAAGTTCTGGGTGGCACTACAATTGTTATGGGCCAGCGTTATGCTTACCATCAGGCAAACGACCAGCTCGTCCCGTTCCCAAAATAACATAAAAAAGTTAAGTATAAAGCTATGATGCGTCCAGTGGTAGTCACGTCGGTAGGTAATCTGTAGGTCGTTGGTTCAAATCTTGCAATGAGCTTGAAGAAATTATCTGCAATCATAGCATGGTGTAGGTAGAGAATTTTCTAGTGACTGGATAGCTACCATCCTCAAGTTATAAATGTCCTGTAGGTGTATCCGGCAATTGCACTTGGGAGCCAGTTCTAATCTAGGTTTAGCATACCTATGTACCAGAGCGAGTGTGGCCGAGCGAGAACTTGTGCAACTTTCAATCCGACGCACCGTGGTTCGAATCTCGACTCGGCCCGCGCTAATGACTTATAATATCAAGTTATGTGCGGATTTATCACACTCACTCTAAAACGGTAAAGGATAACATCGCGAGGAAACCCGCATGTTCAAAAACCACACAATTCTAGGACATGTGACAACCACCAAGCCGCACTGGGCCCACGTGGTCGATTATGGCCCATACTCTCTTTCGGAGAGAAGGCCGGTATCCCAATAGTGGGAGTGTAAGAGGCTGATAATGATATTCACCATCTCCGACCACATCATCAAATCCTAACCTATCGAGTTTATAAAAGAAAAACGCTTTAAATTTTCATCAGCGACGAAACACGAGCAAGAAAACAAAAAGTTTCTAGACACCTTCAGCAGGTACGGTAAAAATAAGGTCATATATAATTCCGAGTCGACTGAAATACAATACTGCACCCCTGAAAGTGTACTACGGCAAACCGAACGTGGGTTACTTTACATACTGCAGGCTTTAGTCTTGCTCGTGACGTTGCCCGGGACGGACGCGCTTCGGTGCTCGCTCTTTGATCTTTTCGGTGATTTTCTGTGTTAAGTGGAAGTGTGTGTGACTATTAAAAGTTTTGTGATTGGTTAATCTTTATAATTTTGCGGTAAGTTTGTAGTATTTTTAGAAGATTAGTTTTTAATAACGGTCTATGTTCGAGTAACTTATTTCAAGACGATTGAATGGAATATATAGCTTTATAATTATACTAACTCCTTCATTAAAGAGTTTTAGTACTTAGATATACTCCTCAGCCTAGACTATAAACTAGCTGCTGCCTACGGTTTCACCCGCACGGAGATTTTGGATTTCATGGGTTTTATTTTTTTGCGGGGAACCCTAAACCTTTTTCTAAAATAAAAGTAGCATCAGTTACTCCTTGTAACATCAGCTATCTGCTAGTGAAAGTCCCATCAAAATCGGCCCAGCGGTTTCGGAGATTACCCGGAACAAACACATAGACAGACAAACAAAAATTTAAAAAATGGTTGTTTTGTTATATGTACTACCGTATATACTTTCATATGCATTTAGTAAAAAGCAGTTATTTTGATATTACAAACAGACACTTCAATTTTATGTATTTGTATAGAAGATAACAGCGTTTTCGGTCTCGTCAACTAAAAATTGAATATGATTTTAAAATAAAGTAATAAATAAATAGTAAATTTATAGTTTTTATTTGTTACTAACGCAATAAGTCGCTGAATTACTCTGTATAAAGCAACAATTACTGAAAATTATTCTGTGAAACTCTAGAATTACCTACACTTCATGTCCAGAAAAATATGCTCCTAGTTTTTTTACTGTATAAAGGCTTGCGTTTAACTACTATATTTACTCATGGTTAGTGACTATGTGTTCTAAGATGGGCATACTTACTTATTTATTTAAATACTTGGCTTTACCCGCGACTTCGCTTCTATGGAAAAATAACAGAGCTTTTATCAATAGAGATCAATCATTTGCTCTGTATAAAAGCATGTTTTAAAACGCTTCTGTATATACGATTTGTCTTTCTTTCACACAGCAAGGGAGCAACGGATCGACGTAATATTTGCATAGAAATAATTAATGGGCGAAGAGTAACATAGGCTATTATTTATTCCGGAAAATTCATTGCTCCTGTAGGCATCTCCGCGCAAGCAAAACCACGGGCAGCACCTATTGTTCTCCGCTATAAGCTGGGCTGCTTCAAGGCGCGCGTGGATAGGTATCTGCAAGCGTGTTTCATCCTCGACCGCATCGTCACTTACCACCAGGTAAGATAGTGGTTAAACGTAAGCATATAATGAATAAAAAAAGGATACATAGGTTTCTTTTGTGCTTATTATACTTAATGAATATACCTAATACTCCATATTTCATGTTGCAAAGTCATAAGTTAATTCTAGTGAAAATAATTAGTTTTAGTTAGTAAAATTTCTTATTTTCAAGTTTAGTAATTGCTGTGCTACAGGGTTTTTATTGAACTGTTACATGTAATTCTAATTTTGAAATCTATTGTAACATTACCACATTTACCATTACCACAAGGAAAGTTTAAACGTATAATCAAGAATGTATTAATTAAAAAGGCGTATTATAAAATTAAGGATTATGTAGATGACAAGGATGCTTGGAGGCAAACAGCTCAGGAGCCTCCTGGCGACTACTAAACTTTAAATTGTTAGTTGTTAGCATTAGAATAATTGTAAAAACTATTTTTTGAAAAAAATGCCGTGACGTCTTGCCCTTCTTCTTGCTCGGCCTATACAATTAGGAACGGGCACGGTGGGTTTCTGGAAGGTTCGTTGAATTTGAGCACGGATTGGGTCTGTTGGTGTCTTTGTCATTTATTATGTTCTGATAAAGACAGCATTACTTTTGTTCTGTGATTCGGGTAGACGAATGTTGCAGAGGCCCGCTGTTAGAGTCATTTATTTTAACTTTCATAAGTGCTCCTTTGGAGTCTATTTGAATAAAGCATTTTGAATTTGAATTTGTATTTGAACATTATGAAATACAATAAACAAATGAATTGAATTGAAAACGAAGACGACTTTATTAGCCGGTAAGGCAGAAGATAAGGATTCCACTTCATCTTCTGTTTACTGTTTTATTGCACGACAATTATCAAATTCCTACATCATTATTATCTTGTGCTAATATGCATTATCTTTTTGGTCAACTTCCACGTTACCCATACGTGATGTTACGTAATTCCTTCTTTTCTTCCACTGCTGAACATAGGCCTCCTCCATAGAACGCCAAAACCCTGATTAAGTAAATAAAGAAAAAAAATAGAACGCCGATTTGAATGCTTGCCACTTAGAGGCAGCTTAGACGCTCAAGCAAACGTACGTTTGCATGGTTGCTTCCAATGGCTCCCCTCTGTTTTTACCTGGAGGTGGTCTCACCCTTGACACTCGATTCCAATCGTATCGTAATCGCGCAGTTTAGTACTCTTGAACGCAACACTAGCACAGTAATGAATTACGATGAAAGAACGAATGAACGAAATTACTGAATCTTTTCTAACTTAATGAAATCGCCTCTAACACTGTTTTGCTATTCTTAGAGATTTTGACATTGATCTATCGAGATTAAAGTTTACCATTTATTTTCTTTCATAGTAGCTTCTGCCCGCGGTTTTCACCCGCGTTCCCACAGGAACTACGCATTTTTCCGGGATAAAAAGTAGCCTATGTTACTCGCCGGTCCATAAACTATAGGTATCTATGCCAAAAATCACATCGATCCGTTGCTCCGTTACTGCGTGAAAGAAGGACAAACCAAGAAACCAACAAACACACTTTCACATTTATAATATTAGTATTAGTAGGATTTTTTGTGTTTTATACAGTCCATTATATGTATTATTATTATTGTGTATTGAAAGTACACCTATCCCAGCTAGTTGAATATTTACACGTGTGCAAAAGACCACCTTGTTACAAATGAAGTCTTAGAAGTTATCGTTAAATAAACAGTCAAACAAACCATTATCATTTCAATGGTTAATCTAAGCCGCGTAAATAAGGAAAGCATCATTGTAATACATATTTAAATTGTAACCTACCAAAACGATACGATATTTATGAAATATAACCATTGCATGATACCACAAAAAACACTTTTAGATGTCTGTTTAGCTAGATAGTGTCTAAAGATAAACGTCTAAAATAATTAGAAATATCACAGCAGAATGACGTTAGACAACGGTTAGACACTACTTAAATGACGATTTGTGGTTACTGATATATAAACACGCGACTAAGGCACACTATTTAACACAGGTTTAAAGTGAGGTTTATTTTTTTTGTGGTAATACCTTTTCCATCATTATCATCCTTCTACCATTGATTCATTTTTGTTTAACCATGTACATAATTATATCCCTACAGGCATCCCTCATTTCTTGGAGGTGGCATGGTGGCCAAGACACACCACACAAAAAATTCAAGACCCGGGAACAACTTTTATGATCACTGCACAAAGTTTGCACCGATCGGGGATCGTTCTCGCTTTGCAGGCAGGGAAACTGTGATCTCAAAACTCTCACGTCTATCACAGCCAAATGAGCAAGACGTTTTTATAACAATGAATAAATTCACAACGTTTTACTAAATTACAATAAATTTACAATGTTTGTAAATGTAAATCCGCTTAGATCTCGGTTATTCCACAAAAGTTTTATCCGCACGAATATCGTAATAAATGTATATAAGTACATAACAAGAGATAAGCTTCCATTTCAGAGCCAGAAATAGAAAGAAATATACGTTTCAGGCACAGAATTTTCCTCAATAAAAGATAATGAAAACGTCCCGAAATCACAATGAAAATACAATTGTTATTTCACATAAAAAATAAAAACGTCATCAAATCTTTTCAGTTAACGGTTAGTATTTGTTTAATGAAATTGTAAAATAATACGCAATGGAACTAACTTCAGAATTAATTGACGGCTCAGCGAACCCCGACCCACTTTCTTGACACATGGGTGCGTATGGAGCGAGTAAACTTTTCAAGTTGTATGTCACACGTGTTTCTTTTATGCTATTTGATAAACAGACGAGCTGGTCGTTTGCCTGATGGTAAGCATAACGCCGGCCCATAACAATTGCAGTACCACTCAGTGCGCTCGTTACCCTGAGACATTTGATATTAAGTCTCAGAAGCCCAGTAATTTCACTGGCTCAACAAACCGGACACAGTAATGCTTGCACATTACTGCTTAGAGGCAGACTTCACGAGCAAAGCGGTGGTAACAACCCAGACGGACACTCGTAGAAGAGTTAGTCCTACCACTAACATAATACGTGTTTTACGGTCAAATGTGAGTGAAAGTGAAAATCGTAGGCTACGAACCATCAGAGCCGCAGATAAAAAATCATTTAGTACCTAGTCGATGAGATTAGAGCCCGTTCATCAGCAGCCGGAAAAGTCCGCTGAAGAACTTCAGCCGCCAAGATTATGATGTTCACCGAGGAGAATGCTTCTGCCCATGCCCTGGATATTCCCTTAGTCGGTTCTTACGGCACTTACGGGAAGAGATGGAGTGGTACTATTCATAGCTGGGACCACACGGCTGGTACCACACCCCAAAGAAAAACGCCCATAGCTTATTGCCAAGCTTCTACTATCGTAAAATCACCTCGCGCACTGATTTGTTATATACTGAATATTAAACTAACAAATAGCCACTTGGGCCGAGAAAAATGAGGAATGTCTACAAGCTAGGTAGGCCGACAGCCTACAGATCGATGGGGGCATCAATCATTCAACGCCCTCACTCGCAAACGTCGGTTCAATGAAGACGGATATGGGACCAGCTAATGTGTCTTAAATTGTTTTAAGAATTTATCTTACAGGTGGATAGATATGACTTTTCTTTGGCAAGTTTTTATTACTGGGAAAAAGAATTAAAAGAGGTATATACCGTAGGTGCTATACTAGTCTGTGAATACAATCGGGTTTATTGGCGAAAAAATAAAGACCCTGAGATAACAACCAGAACGCTATCACTGTAGTTGCTTATATTTCATTCCTATGTAGCAGTCTGCTTGAATGAAATGGAAGAGAAGCAACTACTACACCTGCGTTATAGCCCTCTATAACGCAGGTGTAGTAGTTGCTTCTCTTGCCGAGCATGAAAAACCATGGACAAAAAATTACATGCCTTAAAACTATAAAACAATTAGCTTCTACCCGTAGTTGATCCCGCGCTCTCACAGAAACCGTTAATTTTTCTGTGACAAAAAGTTATTCGCAGCAACAGAGCAACGGATTGCCGTGATTTTGGCAAGGACATAGTTTATGGATCGGAGAGTAACATAGGCTACTTTTTATCCCGGAAAAATGAACGGTTCCTGTGGGAACGCGGGCAGAAGCTAGTATATCCCTATAAACTGTAGTTTATGTGGTATTCTGCTGTATAAGCTATATTACTGTAAAGTTTCAAATATGTTAAGTAGTTTTTGCGTGAAAGAATAACAAACATCAATAATTCATCCGTCCATCCATCCTCACAAACTTTCGCATTTATAATTATATCAGTAACATAGAGTAGGTATTTCAGATACCCCATCCCTATTCACACATGACTGGCTTCGAATTGAACGGTGACCTGTCATCAATTAACGGATAATGACGGATACAACGGTATGATGATAACGATTATAACACATAACGTCACAAACATGTTAACCATTATCCCATTAATGGTTACTCTAGATGAAATCCACTACGCGACGCAGACGATTTGAATAGAGGATTAGTATGCTACAAGTAAGATACTAATAAGGTAATAAGTTACATAAATAATTTATTAACCATTGTGGGCCGTTGAAAATCCGAACGTTCTAGATTTACCCCAGTACCAGACAACATAAAGATAACTATCTTCAGATTTTTATTTATAAAAAAGAGACACACTCACACGCACACATACATACATACATACACACATTTACCTAATTGAGGCGACGATGATAGCTCGCCAACAATGTCATCGACCACCGATCCATGTAGGTCCATGTTTCGAATCCTACAATGAGCTTGAGTCTTCAAGCAGTAATGTGCAAGCGTTACTGTGTTCCGGTTTGATGAGTAGAGTATTCCAGTAGTATTCAGTAAAACTCTCAGCGGAATTTTTTATATATAAAAAATACCGCTGAGAGTTTTACTGAATATTTGCCGTGGCTGTTCATTTTCCAGCGGCATCGCTACGCGGCTCCTGCCAGGTTGAAATCTGATTATATGTCATATTAATTATGCTACGAGCTACGAATGAATTGATAGTGGCTGAATGATAACAAGCTATTTTTTTTGAAGCGACGTAGTTTGAGTGCTTGTGACGTCAGCAGTCGATCTGTAAGGTCGATGGTTCGAATTGGCTTTTTCTGTGAAGGAAAACATAATGACACAACCATACATCGCCTTGCTATAAAGCTGCCACTATCAGTTTGAAATCTGGCACCAAGAAATTCTGAGTGTGTTCTGGTAGCGCTTGAGAGCCAGTTCTGATCTAAGTTTAATACACTCATCTGTGACCACATCGTGGGTTCAGATCAGGCGAGGTAGTGGTGAAGTACTGACCTAATGGGTATAAAAAAGACTTCCGATCCACTCATACCGTGTTCGAATTCTATTGGCTGGCAACTTTAATATAATGAAATGAGTCTCTCATTAGAGCAACGATGGTGCCCCAGTCAATCGGTTTTTGTATTTAGTAACGAAATGTTATCTATCCTTTTTTTATTCCGGCTTATTTTTGACCACTATCTCATCTGCTGGTAAGCGACGATGCGGTCGAAGATGAAGCACGCTTGCGTAGAAGATACAGCTATTCACTCGGTTGAAGTACCTCAGGTTGTAGAGAACGGTGAATACAGACTCGGGCAAGAATTCCATTCCTTGACGGCACACATAATAACTGTAGAAGCGAACCACTTCGTATGTAATAATCTTATGATATCTAAGCTGTCATAAAAAGTATGCTTGAATTCTGTTTAATTATACATATTTGTCTACTGATTAAAATAGTGTACTAAAGTACTAATACAACCTACTAATTCTCATATCTCCTTACATATTGTAAATGGCTCTATCTCTCCATTTTCCCACATGCTTACTTTTTTTTATCATAATGTCGAAATTCATGTATATTAATGACAGTGAAACAAATCTTATTTAAAGCACCTCATTATTTTAACGCTTGGAATACGCAACGTCGATTAATCAAACGCCCTACCAATAGATTTTATATCACGCCTCTTTGTCTCTCCCATACAAACGTAATACATCCACCTCCGTCTAACGTAACAAATGACAGACCTTCGTAACGACAAAAGCGTAGACATTGAGAATAGACTGAGCAATAGTATACGCACAAAATTTACTACTGTAGAGAGAGACAAGGCGACAGTGCCGATACACGTCTCTGTTCTGTAGGTCTGCAGAGATACTAAAAGTTGCATCCAAAAAGCTCGGTGTGCTGAACAATGCAAAGTGGTATTTCAAACCGAGGCATCGGCTGTTGCTATAGAAGACTAAAGTTTGTCCTCACATGGAATACTGGTCACACATTTGGACCAGTGCGCCCGACGACCCCAACTCCAGGGCCTGATGGGCCTCCACATAGCCACTTAATTTTTGCAAAGACGTTGGCTGTATATGTTACCGAATATACAACGAGTGAGTGCTCGGAAGAGATTTTCAATCTCATCCCACCGCTCAGTTCTTTCTCTGAACATCACGCCACCGGAACAAACATCCACACATAATCGAGTCCTGGAAATCTCATACCACTCGACTTATACGATCTTTTCTCCCGCATACTTGCAAAATGTGGAACGAGCTCCCTCCACAGGCTTTTCCGCAGTGCTACAAAGTGCAGTCCTTCAAGATGGTTTCTAAAGGGTGTTCTCAAGTGTTGTCATGAGTGTTCTCATGAGTTCTCAAGGGTCGGCAGCGCATTGGCAAAGCTGGTGGCGTTGCAATTGTCAATAGGCGACGGTGACCGCTTACAATCAGGCGGGCCGTTTGCTTGTTTGCCCCTCGTTTGCATATTCTTGGACGCGGGTGGTTCAAAGGGAGAGCCAAGTATTACTATATAAGCGTCGCTTTTGCTATCTCTCTGGGGCAGTAACGAAAGCGCGACACCGACTTGATATCATCTTTGACGTGGCAAAATCAGAATTCTCGATGTTGTCGGTTAAAACAGACAACTGGCCGCAGGATCGCTTTTTCACACTTTTCTGACTGTGTATTCACTTCATAAGATGTATAGGAAATGCTCAGTCCATTTTCTATGTCTGTGGTCACAAAGGTATTGGAAAGTAAAGTACAGTCGTTAACAGAATTAACTGCACGTATAAATTTGAAACTTTGTAAGGTTGGTAGTAAATTTTAGTACCTTAAGTCATTGAGAGTGTTGTTGTAAGTAGGTATTTTTCTACGTTTTATCTCGTTTCGTTTCCGTACGTTTTGTTGCCGCTTTGGAAATGGGTCAGCGGTCTTGTACAGAGCAGAAATAAACAAAATAGGAAAACATTGTATTTACTTTTTTATATACTACATTATAGACTATACGAGCAAAGCGTGACGTTTTTCATGTTTTGTTTATTTATTTTAAACACGTATCAATATAAACGATGGTTGTAAACATTATAATAAATTAACATCCTTGGTTGCTTTCATTTAAATTTGTTTAAGGTGAAATAGACAAACGCATTATTTCGTAGTGAATCACTGCAGAAGAAAATGGCCCATGCCTTAACGATTGCCGATTGCAGTAACCAGCAACTTGACGCAACTGGTACAAATTTGGTAGTTGCTAGTGGCGGCAATTTGAAATTGATTTTGTAATCGATTGTAGTAACCGAAAACTATTGCGATCGCCGAAACTCGCAACTGGTTACTACGTCTGCGCAATTTCACAAAATTATATGAAAACAGTAAAAACAACTATCTAGTTGCGCAACCGAGAGCTCAAAGTTACTACGTGTACTGAGTGCCTAAGCCATTAATTCATCATTGTCTTAGCTTCTAAGTACAAGCATTAAATTTCAAAATAATAATTTATTCATTGTTCCAAAAGTTTTCTGATTCTCTCCAAAATTAAATTTTCAACGAGTCTTATTATAGCATCGCTTTAAATAATATAAATGGCTCGTATTTTCTGTCTGTCAAGTAACACGAACAATACGGTCTTATAGCTTCAATTTAAATATATTGCGGCATTTCTCACGTCGGAGTTCAATTGAAATGAATAAACACTTCGTAGGCGAGTATACTTGGGTTACAGCAGTAACATTATAAACAGTATGGACATTAAAAACTCCACTCTGGAAATTAAAACTACGACAGAAACTGTGACACAAAGGTCAGATACTTGGTCAACGTGTTCACAGAGCCGCTGATTCGATACTAATTATCGTGTCACAATTAGAGACACCGGTGCGCACACATAGCACTCGGCGTAAACACTGACTGTACGGTATATAGTGTCGTATTCTAATTTTAGCTTTACACACTCAAATGCGACACATGTACGGTGGCAACACATACACATACATACATAAAAACAACATAAAAATTCAAAATCCAAGAGAAAATTTAGGCCGTTAAAATTACAAGTAGTAGGTATTCAAATTTCTTGCTCTCACTGCTGGCTTCTTGCTGACAGCTCTGTAGCTAAGTTGGTGTTAACTCTTGTTTCCAAAACGAGAGGTCACGGATTTGAGTCTCGGGTGGGTCAAAATTTGAGTGGTGAGCATAAAGTTCTGTGTATCTGTGTATTTCCATGCTACCTGGGACGAAAAAAACTGTGTGTAGCGAGTTGCGAGTGTGTTCGATTGATCTATTTGTTACTAATTGCGCTGTGTGTGTTTACCAACTGTGTTCTTACTAACATCGCACAATTTAATTATCATATAATTATTGAGTAATAAATACAAAACAGTTAGCTACCGTAACGTATTTATACGTAGTTATTAAATTTTTCTACTGCTTCAAGCAGGTTTTTAGATATACAGTTTTAAAACAGTAATTACTGCTTGGTAATTTTATTAGTTGCATCAACCCATACTGTTATTACTGCCATTTCCAGCAAGTGTGGGCATTAACTAGAAAATGCAATATATGGGAATGACCTAAAACACAACGTGATTTTAAGTGTGTGAATAAAACTAAAGTGTTTTCGGACGTTCGGATGTCGACAATTTGTTCTTGTGTTGCGTCAGGTACCCTGAGGAATAAAAGATGCTTAAAAAATCAAGCATTGTCGCGTTTGTAAAATTTGACAAATGAATATAGAATAGCATTTGACAACCATTCCACGAAGATATCGTAACATGTAATTTGTGATCGTAACGCGTAGTGTTACTTGGTGGTTACCTACTTGTCTTAAAGTTTACAGGGAATAAGGTCCCTGTAGCCGTGTAGTGATTTTCTAAAACTGAAATGCGAAGAAAATTCACTATAAATGCAGGTGTGTGATGAATCATCACTGATGATGTGGTCAAAGATGAATACCTAAAATAGGCCAGGGGCCTATTTCATAAAAAATATTAGTCTAATATTATGAGTATTAGCGTCATATTATATATGGAAAAAAGAAAAAAAAGCTCATAATATGAGACTAATATTTTTTATGAAACAGGCCCCAGTGCAGCTTCCGGAGCACACTGATTTTCCGCTTGAGGCTAAGTAAACTATACATTTGGAACACCATACCACCATGGCGGCTTCACGATGAGTTTTGTTCACCCTAAACCTATGGATCAGCGATGGACCTCAGTAGGCAATTATTGCTGCCCTTCTTTTCCCATCGCACGATGATCATTCTCACTCTAAGTATTTGATAAAAAAGACATACTTACATAAAACATAAAGATACTAGACCCTAAACGACAACGTAATGCGGTCCTAATAAGGTAAAATGAACTTCATTACCCATATTAATTATGTATTCTCGAAACCTAGAGTTCCCAGTTTCATTCCTCATTTCCTTGAAATGTAGATTTTCCTGTCAGGACTTTAAAAGCAAAAAGTGTTTCATGTTCAGCAAAGAGAAAGTTGCTGCCCATTCTTTAGATAATTAGGAAATATAGTTGCTGGTAAAAAAATCAATCTTTAATAATTTTTATATCACACCTAGATTCTAGAAAATTGAACTATAACAATCGAAGACAAATAATTTCCCCATCAAAAAGCAAATTTGTTGTCACATCGTTATAAAAGTATACGGTTTAAAAGGGTTGAGACCCTAAACGACATTAATATTGGCGGCACGCTTGCGCTTCGTGGTTAAGGAGTGATAATAGTCGAATTTCCTTATGTCCATGGTGAATGATAAATAATGAGGGAAAGAGGAAAATTCTTGATAAGCTCGGGTAAAAATAGCAGACAAAAAGCTACATATTCCCTCAGCAATGCTCCCTCAGTGCTTCTCAATTTTTCTTCTTCTTCTCAAGTTTGTAATTAAAATTTTGGCTACTATATACACTATAATTATACAGTGATTACTACTTGATTGAGGACTTCATCTTTTACTACATTTTATACTACTATAACGACACGAGGCTTCATAACAGTAATTATAATACCTGAACATATAACTAGGTTGTAGGACTAACTCTTTTGCGAGTGTCCGTCTGGGTTGGTACCATCGCTTTGCTCGTACAGTCAGCCGCCAAGCAGTAATGTGTGAGCATTACTGTGTTCCGGTTTGATGAGCAGAGCAGCCACTGAAATTACTGGGCTTATGAAACTTTATACCTAATGTCTCAGGGTAGCAGGCGCACTGCAGTGCCACGCAAGACTTTGTGTTTCAAAGTTCTGAGTGGCACTGCAATTGTTATGAGCCGACATTATTCTTACCAAAACACAAACGACCAGCTAAAACATATCCCAGAACTTTGAAACATAAATCTGGGTGACACTGCCGTATGACATACGAGTATGATATGCAGCGGACAAAAAAACTTAGTATCGTAACATAGCACAACGCGATGGTACCATCAACACAGGTAGGTATTCGCAGGAGAGTTAATCCTACCGCTTATTTTTAAGTGCAAAAATTGTATTATTTTATAGCATAACGAGACATTTGAAAGATAAGGGTCTACGCGGCATTGGTTTATTCCACTATGTGCACCTGGGTGAACAGGGTAGAAATTATAGTGTCATTCACCTAAGAATTGCGCTCGTTATTCTGAGACATTATAAGACTCATAAGCCCATTAATTTCACTGACTACTTTGCTCATCAAACCGGAACAGTAATTTACTGCTTGGCGGCAGAATACACGAGCGAAAGGGCGCGGTGTTTTTTTATATACGTGGCAGACAAGCAGACGGCGCGGCTGATGGTAAGCAGCTGCCGTCGCCTATGGATATCTGCAACACTCGGGTTATTACTGCTACGTTGCCGACCTTTAAAGACCCACCATTCTTCATTTCACCATTATTTTGAAAAGCCCCATGTTGTAGCATGTCGGAAAGACCACAGGTGGGAGCTCTTTCCAAAGTTTGCATGTCCTCGGCAGAAGGTACGCACCACTACGCACACTCGGAATGGAGTTAGTCCTACCACTTAATGTTTCTTCCGTTGTGAAACCGTAGCCACAACTATGTTATCAATTCAAAGCCAATTAAAAAAGGCATCGGCATTTATGCCCTGTGTTTTTGTGAAGAGTTAAAAGATATTCCGCTGTTAGAGTCATTTATTTTAACCTTCATAAGTGCTCCGTGGGGGCCTATATGAATAAAGCCATTTGAATTCTTTCAAATCTTTTGAAACAACTCATTCGGACAATGGCTCCAAAAACAGTTCCTTTTATCCGCGTCCATCTGCGTGATGGTATCAAAACAGCGAAAAAGGCAAACCTCGTCCGTCAAAATGCCTACGATAAGGGTACACAAACCACCTATAGAAACTTGTGGTCACCAAGCCGACGGGGGTTACGGGATTGATCCGGATTAGGGTTTATTGATCCAGAAATTGTTTTGGATTTGCCGCAAAAACTATATTTCGATTTAATATTATAATTGTTCTTTAAATAATCAAAAAAATCTTATTTCACCGTTGCGAAGATGTGAGTAGGCCAGTCACTTGATGGTAAACTTTGTGCCTACCTGTAATGGCGTACACTTTTTCCGGATCAAAAACACGAACGAATGACTGGTGTAGCCATATCACTAGACAAGAAACAAATAGGTACTGTCATCATGTTAAACCTACTTGATTTTTATTGACAGTAGTAAATGAATATAACATGAACTGTACAATGTACATACCAAAACCATCGAGGTAATAATATGTACTAACGTACTAGAGGAGCTGTGTGAAACAAAAGTCTTGTTCCATGCTGCAGCGCTAATACCATAATTATGTCCTCTAACCAAACAAATAAAACATGTAGCGCTAGATTGCGTGTGATATGTAAGTTTGTTAGAAATTTGAATTTATATGAGACAGTAAGTATGAAACTATAATATTTATTAATGATTAAAGTGCATAAAACACCTTTGAAACCATTTGTCGGAGATAAAAAAGTATTTACATAACCAACATCAGTGGATTTTACCTTTCACTTTATCCTCTATAATTTCCACTTCTTACTAGATCATACAGGATGTGGTCTAAAAATGGTCTAAAATTACAAGCGTTCTCTCTTAGGTGTATCCTGAAAATTGATATTTAAATCTGGCAACCCTACCACCGAAACCAACAAGGGTCAACCCTAAAATATTTAGGGTAAATCTAATTCCAAGCGAAAAATTTTGCGGCTGACCTATTTGCGTCGACAACTGAGGAGATGAAATTAGATGGAGAATTGGATTTCAACCCCATAGTATGTATATCTGGGTATCAGTTATACAGTATGCTAATGAATGTGACGCAGGTGAAATGTTAGTAATGTCGCAAAAGCAACGTGATGTATAACTAAGCCTATTCGCACACGGACCACGCACTACAACCACTAAACGCTGCCACTGAGCTGCAGACTGCAGTCTTTCTATATGTAATACGACTCACGATCAATGCCGGTGGTCGCTATACGCCACGAAACACCGCTTTTTGTTTCTGAAAGCCAACACCAACCATAAAACTTCGACACAAAATGATACTCGCGTGATACTCGCCCCTCTCAATAATTCACTTCAGTGTCGCACTCCATTCTGCTAGCAATGGGTTAAAAAGAAAACGGCCGCTAGGCACTTGTGTCGATCACCGACCACAAGAGGCCGTCACGCGCTTTCGCTACTTAGCAGCTTTTCAACGTGACGGCGTTTTTGCGTTGCGCATGGCCCGTGTACGGCAAGGGTTAATCTATTTTAATTGCATAAAAGATAATAAAAGTAACTATCTACCCTTCCTTGCTATCACCAACGATACGATTGTGGAATTCATAGATAAATTCTATATTGAAATAGCACACGACTGCACTGTGGCTAATTTGGTAGGTATTATACCCAACAGGGACAACTCTTGAGATTTCGGTGAAGGAAATATTGATGGTGGTAGACTATTTTGCTAGTGTTCACCCTGGCTAGCTCCTCCTCAAGTTGATAAATCTCGTTGAAGCAGCAGATTTAACGCGGCTTGCGGTTAACTAAGGCTCCGTAGCTAAGTTGTAGTAACCCTGCCTACAAAGCGAGGGGTCTCTTGTTCGATTCCCGGCCGGGGAAGATTTTGTTTAAGTATAAAGTTTGTTCTCGGGTATTGGATGTCTGTGATGTGTATCTGTGTGTGTCCATGCCATCTGCGACACAGGGAATCCTATGTCGGGGGTATGAGTGTGTGTGTAAGCGTTATTTCTCCTTGGTCAACATCATAATCTACTGTGATCACCAAAATGCCTGCCAACGAATCCTCAATTGGAGACATGGGTAATAGTATTCCCACTCCACCTACCAAAAATACTTAATCGGAAGCATGCGGGAAAAAATATTCTCACTACTTCTATTAAAAATACTGAAACGGCGGCATGAGAAAATATTCCCGTTTCTCCTACCAATCGGAGTGACAATCGAAGGACAGAGAATAACCCGCCTAATTGGGATTATGTTCCTCAGCGATCGTCTTTCAACTGATGATTTAAAGTAATTTCAATAATAACATATGCTTTGCTTTACTGAATGAGTTCACGTACGAGTGCCAACATGTTGACATATTTCATGACAGTGTACGTAGTATTTGTAGTTATCTTAAAGTATATTTAAGTTATAATAATTTAAATAGTTAGCGTTTTGGTAACAACTGTAAGCTACCTATTCAGATTAAATAAATAAATAAAAATAAATAAATATAGCTACCTACGTTCTAAATATTTAAATCGAATGATTGTCGCGTCGAAAGGGTACGATATCGATTAATAAACATATCGAAGGATTTTAATATCGAATTAGGCTCTCGACAAACGTGCCGGTATTATTTTCACGGGCTTTGTTTGGTATTACTCCTGTCGGTTGCACAACCTGATATCACATCAATTTTAATTAAAAATCAACACGAGCCTATGTCAAATGGAATCGAGGTCGTCAAACCTGACATTACAATTCGAGGTGTTTACTTGAAATGTCAAGGGTACTTACGTAGTTATAATTTTTTTAAATTTAATATTCTTCAATCACTAAACAGATCATGACAGAGTGTTGTTATGTATACTCGTAATATATGTTGTTATTATGTAACTTATGTATACTAATGTTTGTTAGTGGGAGGACTAACTCTTCTGCGAGTGTCCGTCTGGGTTGTTACCACCGCTTTGCTCGTGAAGTCTGCCGCCAAGCAGTAGTGTGCAAGCATTACTGTGTTCCGGTTTGATAAGCAGAGTATCCAGTGAAATTACTGGGCTTATGAGACTTAATACCTAATGTCTCAGGGTAACGAGCGCACTGCAGTGCCGCGCAGGCCTTTGTGTTTCAAAATTCTGGGTGGCACTGCAAATGTTATGGGCCGGCGTTATGCTTACCATCAGGCAAACGACCAGCTCGTCTCGTTACCATATATAACATAAAAAAAAAAATTATTTAGTTCAGATCAGTTTGTAATATCAAAATACTTAACATCTTTTTACTAAATGCATATTAAAGTATATACGGTATATAGTAAAACAAAACAACCCGTTATAAAATTTTAGTCTGTCTATTTGTTCCGGGTAATCTCCGAAACGGCTGGGCTGATTTAGACGGGACTTTTACTGGCTGATAGCTGATGTTACAAGGAGTAACTTAGGATAAGTGGGCGAAGCCGCGGGGCACAGCTAGTTATCTATAAATGGCTACAATCGTTTGCAGATTATCCAACTATTTTTGTAGCTACGTTAGATGTAGTGATTTGTGTATATAAACGCTTGCATATAAATATATACGTATGTCCGTTACATAATTCCACTGTGGTTCGATTGGTAGGAAAACCTTTAGAATTAGCCTTTTCCAATAACACAGTCCTGAGTTTTCCCGCTGCTAAAAGTGGAATTTGTTCCACTTATCTCTTTTAATGGGGATGAATGGAAATTCTGATTAACTTGAATTCTGAATAACTAGAAATGAATTTCCATTCATCCTATACCAAATAGGTAATAAGTTTTTGCCAAAAATAAGCATTGTTTATAGGAAAAACTCTTTATTCGGATACGAGACTTGTTTTTTCTGCTATTGGACGAGCGGGTCGTTTGCCTGATGGTAAGCATAACGCTAGCGCTAACATCTAAGATCTAACGAGTCCAGTAATTTCACTGACTTCTTTGCTCATAAAACCGGAACCCGTTTACATTACCTACTACTTGGCGGTAGACTACAAGAGCATAGCGGCGGTACCCACCTAGACGGACACTCGCAGGACAACCTAGTTGACTAAATATAAAAAAAATATTTTATACTCATTTTTATTAAACAAATAATGTTGTTTTTTGTAACCTCCATATCAATTCAGCATCTTACGCTGCCATAGCTGGGATACCGGCCTTCTCTCAGCGAGAGAGGTATAGGCCATAATCCAACACGCGGGCCCAGTGCGGCTTGGTGGATGTCACATGTCCTCGAATTTTGTGGTTCTTGAATATGCCGGTTTCCTCACGATGTTTTGCTTCACCATTTTTAGAGTGAGTGTCAATAATCCGCACATAACTTGATATAAGACATTGGTGCGGGCCGAGTCGAGATTCGAACTATGGTGCGTTGGATTGAAAGTCGCACAAGTTCCCGCTCGGCCACACTCGCTTATAATCTACCTCCATAATAAATAATCATTAGAAACTATGAATCATCCGATACATTCTTAGCGGACACAAGCCTAGTCTTGATAGGAGAAGTACTAGGCTAGCATAAGTTACAGGAATGCATTATCTAACAGAAGTATCTTTACACTGTACCAGTGGGATCTGAATGTGATCGTTATGTTTTACTTTATACCATCACCCTATTCGGTGAAGATTTCTTCTTATTTTTCGATACCCTTCCCAATATTTGTCAAGTTTATTTATACAGCTACCGTACTTATTTTTAAGGACTCTTGAGCTGAGAAAAAGGTTATTGACAATACCAACAGTGTTGTTTGGTTTCCATTTTATACGAAATAGAAAGTTATTTTATATTTGAAAAAAGAAATCTTCAAAAAGAAAAGAAATATTCAGGGTTTTTTAACCCCGGACGCAAAAAAGAGGGGTGTTATTTTTTTACATTGTTTTTTGTGGTCGGGTCTGTGCATCTGTGTGATAGTCTGTAGCATCGTACCTCCTAAACGGATGGGTCGATTTCACACCTACTCAGCACACTTGTAATGTAATGTATTATTGTGGAAATTATATTAACTAGCTTCTTCCCGCGGTTTTTACCCGCTTTCCCACAGGAACCGTGCATTTTCCGGGATAAAAAGTAGCATACATGTTACTTTCCGGTCCATACACTATATTTATGCATGCATTTGTAGCCAGTGAATTTACTGGACTTATGATGTCCCAGGGTAACGAGCGCACTGCAGTGCCGCGCAGGCCTTAGTGTTTCAAAGTTCTGAGTAGCACTGCAATTCTTATGGGCCAGCGTCATGCTTACCATCAGGCAAACGACTAGCTCGTCTCGTTACCAAATAGCATAAAAAAATATGCCAAAAATGACGACCCGTTGTTCCATTACTGCGTGAAAGAAGGACAAACTAACAAATCAACACTCCAACAAACACACTATCGCATTTATAATATTAGTAGGAAATAGGATAGTAGAAAGTAAGACTATAAGCATTTTCTGTGAACTTAATTTTTCTTGTGTAAGTGATGTTGTTTTTGTTGTGTGACCTGTGTAACCACAGTAATAATGTTTTTTCCTATTTTATGCTGATGCCATTTGTCTAGATCCTATAATCTAGACTTAGTTTGTAATCTACTGACACATTGTCACTTTACATTGGAGATAGGGCAAATATTTTACCACCGAATATAAAAAAACAGTATCTGGTATGTAAATCGCAGCATACTATGTGCGCTAACCTGTTGAAAGCATAACATGACCACAATAAGCGTTGAACGGCTGTTGTTGAACAACGTTTTGTCGTAAACCCCACAGCCATTACTCTGGGAATAGCGCGCGTTGCGCGGTGGTGCAAAATAATAGCGAATTTTAAATTAAAACAATTTTATTATGATATATACAGGAATATATTAGCAAAATAGCTTCACTTAAAAGGTTTTTAGCAAAATCATGTGAGCACTGGAAAAAAGGCACTGGTAAATATATAATTTGTTATTACTAGCTTCTGCCCGCGGTTTTCACCCGCGTTCCCACAGGAACCGTGCATTTTTCCGGGATAAAAAGTAGCCTATGTTACTCTCCGTTCCATGAACCATATCTATGCCAAAAATGACGTCGATCCGTTACTTCGTTATTGCGTGAAAGAATGACAAACCAACAAATCAACAAACACACTTTCGCATTTATAATATTAGTAGGATAAGTAGGATTAAGTAGGATGACAAAAAAATTGGAAGTGGTATTTTTTTCGATTACGCGTCTAATTTTGAAGTAATGACACGTTTTTTTTTTATTTTTAATCAAATTCAGTGGCGCGCGCGGTCTTCTTTCTCTTTTACATGTTAGTTATGTTAGGTTAGTTTTTTTTCAATAAATTTTCCCTTGAGGGGGATAACTAGCCCGAAAGGACAATAAAAAGTGCCCTACCACCAAGCAAAGTTCTATACTAGATTTAGCTGTGGTCAAACTCAAACCTTGCGCTAAAAATTCCATTTTTACATAAATACATTATAATTGAAAAAAAAACGAGCCCCCGACTTCTGGTTATCTAGAATATTGTATTTTTTATGTTTGTTACCTCAGAACTTCCTCGTCTGTAAACCAATTTGGAATAATTTCATCAAAATCGGTTCAGTAGTTTCTCATTGAAATTGGTGCCCGTTTTTACAGCAATTTAAACAAAATCTATGACTATTGCCAAAAAATCCAAACAAAATGATATAATTCTTGTGACTTGTACTCCAAGTGAACATACAACGGCACTCTACCCCATCACAGCCCTTTTATTAAAGCTATTAACGACAAATGGCCCCATTTAGACCTGGCGTTTTAACTGCCCGTTTATTTATTCATTAATATTGATTTTCTTCTGCAGAATCTAATTTCTGCGGTGGTAATACTACAAAGTTAAGGACACAATTTCACCAACCGTTAAAATGAATAAATAAAACTGTGGTCGCGTTGTTCAGGTTTATTGTTATTCATCAGGTTTGTCTACTGCCCTAGCGGGGAATGGTATATAAGAGAGAGCTCCTTTATGAAATTAAATGTAGGTACGTAATTTGCAGGTTAAAAAACCTGTTATAAGTTTGAGTCACAGACCAGTAAATCCAAGTTTTGCATGAGAACACAATCGTCAAATGTTGGCTGGAACGAGTGAAGATGGCGTGTTGTGATTGGTTCGGCTGAGCAGCTAACTTAGATAAGCAGGGGTGCCCTGCTAAGCGGAGTCTATAGGTTTGAGTAGATGGTACGTCTAATTCTTGTGCGAGTGTCCATCTGATGGGTAAAACTGCTTTGCCCGTATAGTCTGCCGCCAAGCGTGCATGCGTGCAAATGTGCATGCTTCACAGTGCTCATCTTTGATTAACTAAACTGTTGTTAGTGAAATTTCTGGGCATTTATCTAAGATCACTGATGTACCTAACCTAACCTCTATGGGTTATATGCTGTCGGATATTTAAAAAAAAACAGACTTCATTTAAAAAGTCCGACGCAAACATAAAACGATGCAAATACAAAAGTTGTCTGGTCTATTTTTAAACATTTCGTAGTCCCAAATTGAAAAATCTTATTAAAAAAAAATCCCATTCAGAAATCAAACAAGATTGTTCGTTGATTGAACACCTTAGTTAAATTTATACGATTTGTTGCTTGAAAAACTAGTTTTTATGCCAGTTCTAGCGAACTAAATTAGTATTTCAATAACCAATCCTGGTTCAACCAATAACATTATTTCACTTCGTTAGAGGATAAAACGTTTAAGCGAGGCTATATATTTGCAATACCCTATAATAAGAATAGAGTATTGCAGCTTTAAAGCTATGATAGTTCAATGGATGTGACGTCGATCGTGAGTATTTCGCCAAGTAGTACCTACTGTGCTTGCATTACTGTGTTCCAGTTTGATGCGCAAAGTAGTCAGTGAAATTACTGGGAATTTGAAACTATACACTGAGTGCACTGCGGTATTAAGCGGGGCTTTTTGATTCTAATTTTTGTAAGGCATTTGCAATAGTTATGGACAGCCATTGCTTAGCATTAGAGTTTAGACAAAGCACCTGCCCGTCTTATAACTTTGAAGTAAGTAAAAGAAGCGAGTAAGCGAGTGTGTCCGAGCGGGAGCTTGTGCGCCTTTCAATCCGACGCACCATAGTTCGAATCTCGACTCGGCCCGCACCAATGACTTAGGTATATCAAGTTATGTGCGGATTATTGACACTCGCTCTAAAACGGTGAAGGAAAACATCGTGAGGAAACCCGCATGTTCAAGAACAACAAAATTCGAGGACATGTGACATCTACCAAGCCACACTAGGCCCACGTGGTGGATTATGGCCCATACCTCTCTCTCTGAGAGAAGGCCGGTATCCCAGCAGTGGGAGCGTAAGAGGCTGATAATGAAGTAAAAGAAACCATTCCTTAGATGCTGGAAACTTCAAGGCTCTCCAGGGAATATGTGAATAAACAATTTTGATTATGAATGAAAGATGGTTAATCTTGTATGGTCCGTACTGCAGGGATTCCGACTTCGACAATAAGGCCTGAAATATATAAGCCCTAGAGAAATAAGCTCGCAGTATATCCTGTTTTCTAAACGTAACTTTGTTCGGTACAAAAACAAGAGCAAGTTACCGCTTTAAAACTTTATGTTTGACGGACTTACGTAAACTCACTTCCTACTCGAACTTGAAGTTGTGTAATTGAAAATCTTGTAGCTACTTAAGTTGCAGCTAGTTGGAAACTTAATATTCTGCAGTATGGTGAAGAAGAGTTAATATTGTGAGGGAAGAGTAGGTAGTCTTGGGGTGTCTCGGTAACGATACCCACGGGAAGAGATGGGGTGGTACAATAGGGATGTTGCATGAAACGAATAATACATAATTACTGTCGTTATACAGGTTTAAGAACATCACATTAACACAGTAAAAATGAAATTCACAAAAAAATATATTATTTCCACAAAAATACTCCATCTAAGTTTCCCGAATTCAACTATTTTTTTATCATCCAATAGCAATTTAAATGATACGATCACATACTTTATATTTCAATAAATAATGTACAACAATTATGTACTTATACGCAATTTTTCACAGCCAAATCAACAAAATGTACCTATGTTTTACCGCTTTACGGCTCGCTGAAAACAAGCACGTCAGATGTTCTGCCCAATTTGTATGGGGCGTTTTAGTGCTCAAGACGCTAATTTTTGACGTTTCAAGCGTTCCATGTCCATTTTTTGATTAAAACTTTCGTAAGTATTACTCATATTTATATATATTTAACCGGATTCACTTACGTGGTTCAGCCGAGCTTCGCGACGAATATGTTCTTCGAAACGCTTCGAATATGTTCGATGTCCAGTTTTTTCGATATAGACATTTGATTCTCAACAGAAAACGAATTGATTGTCATCATAAAAAAATGGAGTCTTATTCTTAGCCAGGAAAACACGTCCACATCATATCTTGAAGCACCAAATTCAGCCAGTCCGTGCCTATGTGTATTACTAACAAAAAATTGTATACGATGTCCACTTGTCCAGTATACAATTTCAATACAAACCTTCGCTTATGATGAGGCAAGTTAGTAGTCAAATGCGAACTATCAAGTATAAAAAACGTTAAGAAAATAATACTAATCTGTACAAATAAATAAATATTTGTGTCTGTTTGTAATATCAAAATAACAGCTTTTTACCAAATGCATATGGAAGTATATTCGGTACCTACAACAAAAACACAATTTTGAAAATGTTTGTCTCTCTGTCTGTCTGTCTGTTTGTTCCGGGTAATCTCTGAAACGTCTGGACCGATTTTGACGGGACTTTCACTGGTAGATAGCTGATGTTATAAGGAGTAACTTAAGCTACTTTTATTTTAGACGAAGAATTAGGGTTCCGCGAAAAAAAATAAAAACCATGAAATCCAATATCTCCACGCGGGTGACCCCGCGGGCAGCAGTAATTATTTTGTTAGTGGGAGGACTAACTCTTATATGCGAGTGTTCGTCTGAATTAGTACCACCGCTTTGCTCGTGAAGTCTGCCGCCAAGCAGTAATGTGCAAGCATTACTGTGTTCTGGTTTGATGAGCAAAGTAGCCAGCGAAATTACTGGGCTTATGAGACTTAATACCTAATGTCTCAGGGTAACGAGCGCACTGCAGTGCCGCGCAGGCCTTTGTGTTTCAAATTTCTGAGTGGCACTGCAATTGTTAAGGGCCAGCGTTATGCTTACCATCAGTCAAACGACCAGATAGTCCCGTTACCAACATAAAAGAAACATAAATTACTTACGTTTATATTAAAACCACAGAACAGCAAAAAACAGTAAATCCTTTTGCTACGCACGGACTCGGCGGGAAAACTTTTAATGAACAAAGGATAATAACGCGGTGGAGGGTAAAAACGGGAAAAGCTGTGTGCGGAGTGAATGTATACTGAAACATTTTAATCATACTTATTTTATGTAGTATATTAAAAACATACTAATTGCATGTCATCTAGAGTAAGGTCGTTTCCCTCCATAGAGTGGAAAAAAGTATGCAAGATGCATATTATAAACGACGATTTACAACAGACTAGCTTCTGCCCGCAGTTTTCACCCGCGTTCCCACAGGAACCGTGCAGTTTTCCGGGATGAAAAGTAGCCTATGTTACTCTCCGATCCATAAACTATATCTATGCCAAAAATGACGTCGATCCGTTGCTCCGTTATTGCGTGACAGAAGGACAAACCAACAAATCAACAAACACACTTTCGCATTCATAATATTAGTATGGATTAGTATGGATGTATGGATCTTCAACCAAATACATCGCTTAAATTATGGTAAGTAAGTAATTGGTGTGCCTCTAATGTACTTATTTTACAGTTGAGCAATCATATTTGATAACTTCTATCTAGTTTTCTGTTAATGCCACTTGAACTTGAGTTTGTGTCTTCACCTAAGTTTTAGAGAAGTTCTAATGTCCTAAGTCTGACTTTAATTTAGTAATAAAATGAGTTTAATTCCCTAGACACAGGGAGTCCTATTTAAGCTCAGAACTATTATAACTATGAAGACTTTGATTATTAATACATAAGATAAAGCCTCGTACTGCATCACTACAATATAATTTTGTTAGTGGTAGGACTAACTCTTTTGCGAGTGTCCGGCACCAACGCTTTGTGAGTGAAGTCTGCCGCCAAGCAGCAGTGTGCAAGCGTTACTGTGTTCCAGTTTGATGAGCAGAGTAGCCAGTGAAATTACTGGGCTTATGAGACTTAATACCTAATGTCTCAGGGTAACGAGCGCTCTGCGGTGCCGCGCCTTTGTGTTTCAAAGTTCTGAGTGGCACTGCTATTGTTATGGGCCGGCGTTATGCTTACCAACAGGCAAACTGTAAAACATGTACATCAGCTGTTAGGACTTACTCTACTGCGAGTGTCTGTTTAGTTGGGTATAACCGCTTTGTTCATGTATTCTGCCGGCAAACAGTAAAGTGCAAGCATGCACATGTACAGTCAGTGAAATTACTGACCATCAGGGTAACGAGCGCACTGCAGTGCCGCGCAGTATCGATTGACAAATTAGATGAGTAGTTTAGCCGCTACGGTGGAACATACGGTACCTAATACAAGCCTACATAGGCTGCCTCTACTTAGATCATAACTCTTCTTTTGGCTTTACCGTAGACCGATCAAAAATGCACGCTGCGTCGCGCCACGTCACGACTCGGTATGAATTGACTCTAATGAAATGGTTTCTCAGAGTAATAACTAACGCTGTAATTAAACGTCACATCACGTTATATTTAGACAAGTCAACAAGCCAAGCCGAAACTACCTATACCAAACTTTCAATTTAATTTGATTAATTCTACAATGTGTACACATATGTGTACAGTGAACCAGTTTAGTTATATTAATTTAGTCGTGTGGTACGGGCTAAGAATAATGCCAGCTACTACCCAATCCCTTTTGGTGCCATAAGAACCGGCTAAGGAAATATCCAGGACAGCAAAACGTATACTTGCATAAGCGTCTACGGTGTGCAATAGGCTTCCTCAGTGAGAGCGTCGGACACGTTCGAAACCTAGGTCGAAAATATCGACAAATGACGTGAGTTATAGCCGGTTATTTAGCAATCTATGATGTGTGATACACACAAAAATTTTACTAGTAAAATAACATCATAATCTACTGCGTTCACCAAGACGCCTGCGAAGCCTGCTGTGTTATTGCAAATTTCCCCCATCATAGTGGAGACCGATACATTCCAACTGGCAGCTGGAACACGCTGACAGCTGCTTGGGAACAGATTTTCAACTTGTCGAAATTAACTAGACCAGCAGGCGAATTTTTAAACTAAACCGGACAGGTTACCGTTCGGATCTACATTCTTCGCCTCTGTTATCCTGAATAGAGATGTAGGATGACAGATGAAGAATGTGGATCCGAACGGAAACCTGTCGGATTGCGTTTAGAATACGCCTGAAGGTGTCATACAACAAAAGTTGTTTGTGACGGTATTCAGCAGAAGTTGCCCTGTGAACATTTTCCTAACAACCTTAAATTGTAGGTATACCTAATAACCTCGCCAATTCCGCCAGGTCCTGTGGCTTTTAAACCTCAAACACCAACGATCTTGACCATATACTTAAGTCCACCATTCGGAGAGACAGAGAAGAAAATTCTTCATACACATCCCTCCCAAACGAGGGTCTACAACAGGGTCGGAAGTCCCATCTAAATGCATTTATCACTCATAATCAGTACTAACTTTTGGGTCTTATTGCTAATCCCAACTTTGGCGGAGCACAAAAAGTTAGGCTATATGCCCACCAGGGGCATGATATACTTATCAAAATTGTGATCACTTGGAGTTAGAATTGGTGGAATAAATTAGTCCACTCTGAATTTTTTGTATAATCATTGCCCTTTGGACATACTTTTTTGTTTCTACTATGACTATCCGCTCTTGAGTCACAGCGTCCTTTGCTTATCTCGTTCGTATATATAGTTTTCCCTGCATTCATTTGGACCCGTGGTCTCTTAGCTATATATAGTGATATCTAGCTGATTGTAGGGGTCGGTTTCTAGGGATGAGATTCAATAGATTTTGCTATCGAGGTCATGAGAAGGAAATAATATCGGTGTGCTTATAAGAAAATATGTATGTCTTTATGTGTATCTTTAATATGTATATTGAATAGTTTGTACTTTTTAGTGAGTATGGGCTTACTTTGGTCTCTCAAAGCACATAATTATACGGGCATACTTCACAGCGCTTATGCACGTTGCGTTTACTCTGTAGTTTCTAGAACTATTATTTTTATTTACTTTATTTATTTTATATCTTAGACCTAACTTTTTTACAATATTTCTATAAAAAATACAAAATCTACACAAATAAATAAAATTGTAGTGTCTGTTAGTAATGTCAAATTAACAGCTTTTTATCAAATGCATATGAAAGTATATACGTATACCGTACCTACAACAAAACAACCATTTTTAAATTTTTTGTCTGTCTGTTTGTCTGTTTGTTCGGGTAATCTCCGAAACGGCTGGGCTGACTTTGACGGGACTTTCACTGGCGGATAGCTAAGGTTACAAGGATTAACTTAAGCTACTTTTATTTTAGAAAAAGATTTAGGATTCCGCGCTATAAATCAAGCCCATAAAATCCATTATCTCCACGCGGGTGAAACCGCGGGCAGCAGCTAGTATTATATAAAACCTAAACCTAGAGTGCCGCTGGCAGCGGGGCAGTGTCCAAGAGTGAGACACCTCCTGACAATACGCGCCGGTCAAGGAGTACTGCCTTCTGCATCCCCCCACCCTTGATCCATACGTCTAGCCAGATCCTCTTTATCATTATTATTATTGGTGCTTATTATATTAATTCTTATCTAAAGTATCTAGAACCAAGGCAAATAAACTTTAAGTAACATTTGTAGGTTAAATAATTACGTAACTAAATAAATAACACTTTAGACGTTTAATACGTCTGATAGTATACGAGTGCAAACTATAAATTTCTTTTAATACAACTAATAAAGCTGTCAAAAGTTATGCCAAAGAATACAATTTCGAAAATTATTAATTGAGAAGATAAATTTCCCAAGAGGTGGCGCGTCAGTCAATCTTGATTTAACTTACCTAATATGGTTTTTAAGAAATGGCAGTTCAGAGGCTTCTTAATAATTATCTGACGAAGTTTCGAAATGAAGTTGAAAGAAAATAATTTTGTTATTGTTTTGTTGACAATGGCTGCTTTTATAATATTTAGCCGACGAAAAAAGGCGGACAACTTTGTCAAGTCGACGCGTAGCATATCTTAATTTATTGATCACACATTTTTAACGAACAGTTAAGTTAAACACTTGTTTGGTTGTTTAGGTATTTCAACAGAGTTGACACCTTAAATCTATCATCTATACAAATAAATAAAAACAAAGTGCCTGTTTGTAATATCAAAATATCAGCTTTTTATTAAATGCATATGAAAGTATGGACGGTACCTATAACAAAACAACCATTTTAAAAATTTTGTCTGTAACTGTTTGTATGTTCCGGGTAATCCCCGAAACGGCTGCACCGATTTTGACGGGACTTTCACTGGCAGATAGCTGACGTTACAAGGAGTCACTTAGGCTATGTAGGCGAAGCCGTGGGGCACAACTAGTTATCTTATAAAATACAAGGCAATGAATCATTATGTTTCATTGCCTTGTAGAAGAGTGATGCCATATGAGTAAATCCAATGACAGGAAAACAACATTCACGTAGGTAGTACGTTGTAAGTAATTAGTATTGTACTTGAGTGGAGTGTGTGTGCGACAACGACTCGGCATAATCAGCCCATCCTATAGACTAAGTGAGGCCGGTGCAGCATGATTGTCTTTCTCTCACTCACTACTGTTAGTCGTCATCTGAAGATTCACTCCTTTAGCACATATGTCACCACACTTTATTCGGTCTTCCTTAACCTTTGGCATTAAAATTCATATTAAAAACTCTCTCCGTAATATGGCTTTCATCTCTCACCATGGCATGTCTATACCATGCTAGCCTATTACTCCTCAACTTGTCCACTGGTGCCCCTTTTAGACAACGACTATAAAATATTTTTACCACGAATGAATGTTGTAAAATATCAAAACAATCTTTCATTTAACAGTCCAACTAAAAAAGGACGTAAAAACTGAAGACGACACATTAACGCTACAGCCGTTTGCGGCCTTTTATAGCAGTTTCCGGCAAACCAGCTTCGGAAAGGTTACAAACGAGGTTATGGAAGCTTACACAATGTAATGCTCCTGAAAGGTATAAAGGTGTGAAACGCCGGGGAACGGATTGTAGGATTGCATGTATTGAACATCCTCTACAGGATCTTCGAATGATTGTAGGCTGCTGATGATGATTATGTATTAGTTATAGTCTTATGTCAAAGGTCGAAAGATAATGATCCAAAGGTCGAAATGAAGACTAATAGTAGGTGCTTGTTACCATGTCAGGTACAGCGACATGTTCAAACAAAAGATTATTGTGTTTAGATTTGGGTTCTGCTAATATTAGCATATGTAAAAATGTAATTAATAAGAATGGGAAACACCAATGTTGAACCTGTAATTGTTTTAGAGCTGTATGTAGGTACGTATATCTATAATATAATTCTTCTGATTTCTGTAAAAAAAAAATATTCGGGTTTTACACCATCTAATATAATATTCGTACCTTCTCCAATACATTCACTAAGCCGAGCCCCTTCACTCCATTTCAAAACGGATTTCACCCATAAAGCCCCTCAAACGCCTCTTTATGAACCTTTCGTATCGTGACAAAAGAAATCCTAAAATATACCTTTTTTTCAGGTACAATGGACGCCGCGCGCCGAAGTATTTCAAGCCACAGCTATAGGCGACTATTAAAAGGATCCAAAACTTAAGGCCACAGAATAACAAAATGTGAAACATGCAAGTAGACATTCTGCTAAACGTCGACAATTACACATTGGATTTCCGCAACCTGTCAACATCAATGTATCTCACGGACGGATACGTGAACAAGACTTTAGGAGTGAATGAGACAACAGACGAAGTATTCTACTCGAATCAGTTCAAAGACGAACCGTTCATCGTCTTCTTAGTGATACTAAAATGTTTGATAATGCTGTTCATTATTTTGGCAGCGATATTTGGAAATTTGCTGGTGATAGTCTCAGTGATGCGTCATCGAAAACTGCGAGTGATCACAAACTATTTCGTAGTGTCCCTCGCTTTAGCTGATATGCTTGTGGCGATATGGGCGATGTGCTTCAACTTTAGTGTTGAAATAACAAATGGTGAATGGTTGTTCGGATACTTTATGTGTGACGTGTGGAACTCTCTAGACGTGTACTTTTCGTCAGCGTCTATTTTGCACTTGTGCTGCATCAGTGTGGACAGGTACTACGCTATAGTTCAGCCTTTGGACTATCCTTTGATAATGACAACGGCTAAGCTCGGAATAATGCTTGCCGTAGTGTGGTGCAGTCCAGCTCTAGTATCCTTTCTGCCAATTTTTATGGGATGGTACACTACAGAGGACCATTTAGAGTTTAGGAGAAGGTTCCCAAAAGTGTGCAGTTTTACTGTGAACAGGGTGTATGCTGTGGTGTCAAGCAGTGTCAGTTTTTGGATTCCGGGAGTGATTATGCTGTATATGTACTATAGGATATACATGGAAGCTGATCGACAGGAACGTATGTTGTACAGGTAATTATGACTAATACGTGTGTTATTTTAGACATATTTAGTCTTAGAGCTTAGTTATGTGCATTCGGTCGCGCTGGTCGTCAGCCAAAAAGCGCGTTTTCTTCTACTGAACCACGTAGCCACACCGCTTTATTAAATACTTAATTTGTCGCATTTAATGTCGTGTCATCTCCCAATAAAGCGCCCTATATATAAATCGAGCCAGATAGGAGGCTGACTATTTATACATTAATTACTGCTCTAATCTCATCTGTGTAAAAGTTTTCAGAAGAAAAACTGGAATCTGTCTGAATAACGTGCTCAGATATTCATTATTCATTAGGCTAATAGTAATAAAACTGCCCTGGAAATACCAATCATGACGGTCGCGAAATTCGAGACAAAATCTCCATTAATCCGGCCATCCGTTCTCGTATTGTGAAAATGCTGATTAGTTCCCAACTCCAAGTTAGACTACCCGACTACTGGTTTAGCACAGTTGGTCCCAACTTCGCAACTATAACTGCATAGATTACCGCGTCGGATTGATTTGATTAAAGCTTAGGTACTTGCTAAACTTCAATGCGATATGAATACATTCTTTGACCACTATCTCGCCTGATCAGCGATGATGAGGTCGAAAATGACCCTCGCTGAACCTAGACTAGAACTGGCTCTTAAGAGCAGCTGCTGGAATGAACCTGTAGGTTCTTGGCGTTTACTGATAATCTTAATGTAATCAAACCAAGTTTTAAATTTACTCGATCAATAAATATGACAAAGTTATCTCTAAAAATAAGTTTGCAATGAAATATCTCTGTTATTTATAAATTTATATTGATAAAATTAACAAGACTTATATGTTATATAATAACGAAAAAACATACATTTTCGATAAGGCATCTAATTTTGAAGTAATTAAGCTTTTTGGATTTTGGCTCAATTTTAGTGGCCCGCGCGGTCTTCCTTCTCTTTTACTTTAACGCAAACTGACAGTGTGTGCAAAGAGAATAGAATGATGAATGTCCTTGGCTCGGGGTAGTGCCTTAAGCTATGTTTGCATCACGATGTTTTTCTTGACCGAAAGCTCGGGGGTTTTACCCCGAAAACCGAACGGTGAAGCTTCGGCTGACGATCGCAGTGTTTCCTACCATGAAACTTATGAAAGCGTTTTGCAACCGACGTACGATTCAATATTCGTAACTTGACATTTTGTCTTTCATGGTAGGAAAAGAGGGATCCGTCAGATGGAGCTACTACGTTCATTTTTCGGAGTAAGGCATGAGTTTCTGCTTTCGGCTTTAGCTGTAGGATTCGACCATCAAGGATCCGACGCTTCCTTCTTGTTTGGCGGCCCCGTGGCGGCGTATAATAATCCAATCAACAAAGCGGGCCCGGGTTCTATTTATATACTAATAACTAGTATTATAATTTTTTTTGTTTGAAAGGTCAAATCTCATTATGGTTTCACATTACAAACTAACCCAAAATGTATTAATAAGTACCTAATCCTTTTGTTAGATAAAAACTATTATCAAAGTCGAACAAAAATTAAACAGACCATTCAATTAATCCTAAAATGATTTTGATTATAAAGTAATTCTATTATAACAAGCTCCATTTTTCTCTGAGGACATTGCTTACTCAACCAAATTTATTATAATAATGAAAAGGGATCAATCTCAGCCCAATCAAATGAATCAGAGAAACTCGGGAATACTCGGTACAGGAGTCGGATGTCAATACCATGATATTCCGTATCTAGAAAGCATTTATAAATGTATATTAATGACCTTTATCGCTGAGCGACCATGTAAGTAAAACAACAACGGAAAAAACACATTAAAACATATCAAAAGTACTCTCATTATGACTTTTTAGATAAAAAAGAAAAAAATAAATAATAAAATAGTAAATAAAATAGTATACTCGTATTTAAAATCTCTATGCTGTGTGCTTTGTTAGACTTTTTGATGTGATTGTTATTACGAGTAATATGTTGTCCAGTAAATTAGTGTACATTTAAATAATTGTATTAATGTGATGTTCTTATGTCTAACCACAGGAATTAAATATGTATTTTGTGTTTCATGCAACTCTACCCAATTATCTGATTATGAGGGTGTGAGATTATAAAGCGTTTGTCAGTTGTTGTTTGTTTAATAATACAGGACAAAAATATCAAACGCCTGCCACTTGAATGCGGAACCCAGAAACCAACAAAGAACAAAGATTTCCCTAAACTCCCGAACAGAATTTGAAAGGCAAATCGAGATCAAACATTGGATTCCGTTAATTAAAGATCCGGCTTAAAACTAATTAAGTAAACGTTTATGAATTTAAAATAGATTTCACGGCTGCTAATCGAGTAGGTTTATTTTAATTAATGTTAATTTCGCTAGAAGTTAAGTGAAATTTAGTACTTGGTCTAGTCACTAGTGGTTGACTTTAAGTTTTATTGAATTGTCGTTTTCATCTATACAAATAAATAAAAAATGTCTGTTTGTAATATCAAAATAACACCTTTTTACCAAATGCACATGAAAGTATATACGGTACCTATAACAAAACAACCATTTTTAAAATTTTTGTCTATCTGTCTGTCTGTTTGTTCCGGGTAATCTCCGAAACAGGTGGGCCGATTTTGACGGGACTTTCACTGGCAGATAGCTGACGTTACAAGGAGTCACTTAGGCTACTTTTATTTTAGAAAAAGAATTAGGGTACCGCGTGAAAAAATAAAAACCATGAAATCCAATATCTCCGCGCGGGTGAAACCGTGGGGCAGCAGCTAGTAGGACTCTACAAGTAGAGTTCTATGATGGCATGCGAGTAGAGCCTCTACTCGCCTCTTGTATCCAACCGTTCCCCGGGGTTTTAACTAATTTGTCAGTCCACCTAGTGCATGGGCTGGCCTACGCTTCGTCTTCCAGTACGTTGTCGCCATTCTAGAACCTTTTTTCCCAACGGATGTCGGTTTTTCAAATCTTGACACTTTTGAAATTTTGCCAGATGTCTATGATAAAATAATGTTTTAGGGAAAATAATAAACATTCAAGAAGGTTAATCTATGTTCATGTGAAAGAAGACCTTCGTATTACTTACGAACGTAAGTAGTACTTACGATGGTTTTGCCGCAATTTGATTGACCACAAATGATTAGGGCGAGAAAGACCTATGATCAGCAGTGGCTGTCTTCCAGCTGATGATGATGATGATTACACCGATCTTAATAAGCAGGTAAAACGTGAAAAATCGAAGATCATATTTCGTATTTTTCAGAAAATCCATTACGTTTTTATTTTCCGGACTATTTACCTGAAATTATATTTTCAAATTTGGCCTAGAGCCGCGCTGGGTGTGACTGTATTCAAACAGAAGTAAATGAACCTTCGTTATCGCTTTGATAGGAAACAACTTCTTTGCATTCCATTCCAAATTTAATAATCACCATTAAAAATGTTAAAATAGATATTTTTATCGTTAATTTAAATAATGATTTTACGATTTTTGTTTTAAATACGTTCAAAATGTGAACAGTTTTAGAATTGAAACCTAATTAATTTTCTCGTATCATAAAACATATCCTATCATAAAAATACTTACTAACAAAAATTAATTAATATGTTAATTAGTTATAAAATCCCAGCTACAAAAACCTAAAGTAATTAGTAAAGTGTACGCTTTTAATAACAACCTAATAAATAAATCCGCCCAAGTCTAGTTTATCTAAAACAATCTTGAGTCTTGGTCTTAATTTTGAGCGTCCACAACTCAAAACAAGAGAACATTGTACTAGATCAGAGTTACTCGTGGGTTTAGTCTGAGAGTCAGCCACTTAATAAATTGACCTATATTTTGGTTATTATTAGTAATTTAAATTTCTCTGCACATTTTGTTTTTACTGCGAAACAAACCATGTGTATTATTAGTAGGTGATTACAACAAATAAATAATAATTACTAAATAATTAATAAAAATTAATAAAAACTTATTATTTATTATTATTGAGTGATGAATACTTCATTTGAGCTGAATTGATGATTAGTTGAGTCATAACAATCATGGCAATTATCCCATTAAATAAATAAGTAAACACTGATTTATAACTTTCACTAGCTTCTGCTCGCGGTTTCACCTGCGTAGTGATTCCCACAGGAACAGTGCATGTTTCCAGGATCAGAAGCAGCCTATGTTACTCTCCGGTCCATAACTATCTATCCAAAAATAACTTCCATCCGTAGCTCCGTTGCTGCGTGAAAGAAGGACAAACCAATAAACCTATAAAATTCTTTCGCATTTATTATAGTACGGTCAGATGCATGCTATGTTTGCTTATAATTAGTTTGCAACAATGTAATACTGTACTAAATAAATAAATTACGACATTTAAAACTTATACGCCTCTAAACAGCCTGTAAGAGATCGCTACTTAGTGATAAGGCCGACGATTGTACTAATTTGCAAAAACTGTTGTATTTTTTTCATCCGTCCATATACTTACTATATAAATAGGAAGTGTGTTCGTGGGTTTGTTGGTCTGTACTTCTTTCACGCAGCAACGGAGCAACTCATCAAAGTGATTTCTTGCACAGAGATAGCTTATGATCCGGAGAGTAACTACTCCTTTTTATCTTGGATAATGCATGGTTCCCGTGGAAATCTCCACGCGGATGAAACCGCGGGCAGCAGCTAGTTGTGCAATAAATTGTTTATCTATCTAATCCACTGACTTAGTGCAAATAGCTTTGCAACTAGCTCCCCGTCTACTAAGCGAAGAATTTGCATAAAGTATTAAGAAAAGCCCTTTTGTTCCACCTCGTTTCCATTACAGGCTTTCCGAGTAGATCATAAATTAACCAATGAATATTTATATGTTAGATGGGGCAGCAGCTCTTGGATGGAGTGTTAGACCCTCTTAGTGTATTTACTAGATAAATGCGTCGGGATTACTTGTCAGCATCCTGGTTTGATGGTTGTTTATCGTAACCGCAGTCTGGGAAATAAATACAATAGCCAACAGTGAAGATCATTTAAATTGAAAACAAAAAAAATGGTATGGCTATTATTCTATAAATTCAGTTGGTGTTTCGATTTTTTCTTTGATTTGAATATTAAAATTATTATTGAATTTACATAGTATTTGGGGGTGCGGGTGATGTAAATGCGAAATTGCGATGGAAGAATTATTGAGAGGGACCGTGTTCACACCAAATTGAGTAATAGAAAAGCCAAAGGCAAAGCACTCACCGTTAATCCAGCTAACTCGTCTTCCAAGTACAGCAGTCCGGCGGTTAGGCAGATGGAGAAAATGGCATCGATGCGCACAGTCCCAAACGTGGGAAAAAAGCACTTTCCCAGTAAGATTGACGACACACGCGGAGCAGATCACACCGGCGGCGTCGGATCTTTGCGGTCTTCTACAGTAGAAGATGGAAACTCTCGTGGCAGCGTACCAACGAGAGAGCGAGCGGAGCGAGGTTAATGCGACTTGTATAGTTGACGTAATATAGCGGAATGAGGCGGTTATTCCCCGACGCGTACTTCGTCAACGCTCGGGTTTCTTCGGGCGAGGTCGGCGCTGCCCAGTGCCGTATGCGGTGCAACCGTACTGGGCAACAAGTGTAGCCGATTAATAGTTCATGCCAGTTGCGCTAGATGGCATCACTAGTACCTATTTGGTGTGAACAAAAACGGCATAAACATCCTCCCCGGCTTGGAAATCCTAAGGATTTTCAAAGAATATATGCAACAATGCGGATGAGTAATATAAAAAGAAGCGAAGTATAAAAGATGCGGGAAGGTTTGGATATAAAATGCGGTGAAATTATGATGCGATTAATGCGAGAAAGTATAATATAAATGCGGATACAACTGTACTATAAACTAATGCGAAAAGAAAGTTAAATTATTGTGATGGCAGAGGACATAGCTTCACAACAGGGCGCTTGAACGTCCCAGTTGTGGTACGCACTGATGCGACACGCGTTACTCCGTCCTTTCCGGGGTATACTTGTTCAATAATGCCTGTAGGCCAGCGAAGCGGCGGTGTGTCATCTTGGTGAATGAGAACAAGTGTACCAGGGAGAATAGGTACATCGGGAGTGTTCCATTTTTGTTTTAATTGCAGCGTGTGTAGATAGTCCACGTGCCACTTTTTCCAGTAACTCTGGACTAAGCTGTCTAAAAGGTTTTTTCTATTGTAGAGACTCATGGAGTCGTTAATTTCATGCGCTGGTAAAGACTGCAGTGGCGTCGTATTCAAGAAATGCGCTGGTGTGAGAATTGTGTGAGGCTGATCAGACAGCAAACACAACGGGCGTGAATTCAACACGCATTCAATCTGCGTTAGTACCGTTAACAATTCTTCGTAACACAGTAATTGATTTCCTAGCGTGCGGTATAAAAGCGACTTTATTCCCTTTATGTTGCTTTCCCACAATCCACCGAAGTGGGGTGCTCGTGCAGGAATATTTCGCCATGTGATTTTGCGATTATTTAACTCATTTTGGAATGCGGTGCAAGTGTCTTTAGCTAACAGAAATGCGTGTAAATCGTCCAATTTCCTTTTTGCGCCAATGTAATTTGTTGCATTATCCGAGTACAAGCAAGAAACCGGTCCACGTCTAGACAGAAAACGTTTAAAAGCGTCTAAGAACGTGTCCGTGCTTAGGTCCGATGCGATCTCAATGTGTATGGCTTTAGTAGTCATGCACACAAAAAGACAGATGTAAGCTTTCTGACTTCTAACGCCGCGTTTACGCGTGAGCGTGATGTTTATGGGTCCAGCGTAATCTGTTCCGGTGTGTGTGAAAGCCTTAGCTTCCTGTACACGAGCGGCTGGAAGGCTTGCCATAACAGGTGACGGATGAGAGGGCGCTACTTTGAAGCAGAAATTACATTGCCGTATGCGTTGTCGAATTATATTTCGAGCAGAGATTATCCAGTAGCGCTGTCTTAGTAACGACATGAGAAGATGTGACCCTGTATGGAAATTGGAGCGGTGGCAATCATCAATTAATAAATTTACTATGTGATCGCGGCGTGGAAGCAATAAGGGATGACGATTTTCATAAGGTACATTGGCATTCGTTAAGCGACCACCAACACGAAGTAATTCGCTGTTGTCCACAAAAAGATCCAGTTTTCTTAAAGCGGGCGAAGGTAGAGAGTATAGCGCGTTTGGTGTGCCCAACAGATGTGGTGGATGTAGTGAATGTGAAAGCATCAGTAGTAGGTATCCATTTTAAACCTAAAACCTTCAACGTGTCACTATCATCAGTGAACTCAATTGCCGCGCGACTCGACTCCGGTATGTGAGCGAGCAGCTCGGGAGAGTTACTTGCCCACTTTACCAGATTAAATCCACCGGCCTTGAATAATGCGAGTAACTCATCTGACAAGCGAATTCCATCTTCAACAGACTGCATGGATGTAGTCAAATCGTCCATATACATCTCTTTGATAGATTCTACTGCGAAGGGAAAGCGTTGGCCCTCGTCGTTGGCCAGTTGGCGAATAGTACGCATTGCCAGAAATGGACTTGAGCGAAGACCGAAAGTCACAGAATTAAATTGAAAGATGCGAACAACTTCACTATCATTAAAGCGGTACAATATTTTTTGATATTTACGGTCATTTTCTGATAATAAAATCCTCAAGTACATTTGCTGCACATCGGCGGTTATAGCGATTTTAAAATAGCGAAACTTCAAAAGAAGTGAAAACAATTCTGCCTGTAGATTCGGCCCAGTGTGCAACAAATCATTGAGGGATATTCCGTTATCAGTCTCTGCGTTAGCTTCTAGAACGACACGTGTTTTTGTTGTCGACTTATCTTGTCGAACAACAGCGTGATGCGGTAAAAAGTAACCTTCAGTTGTGGCGGTGGGAGAATATGGTATCTCGGTCAGGTAACCTTTGTCTATGTAATCGGAGATGACGTCATTATAGGCTTGACGCAGTGCGGGAAGCGCGTTAAATTTGCGTTCGAGTGCGGTAAGTCGACGTTGAGCGTGGGTGAACGAATTGCCCAAAGACTTCGGATCACCTTTAAACGGCAGCGAAACGATGTACCGTCCACACGGACTCCTCGTGAACGTGGACTTATACAAATGCTCACATTCGTGATTCTCCGGACTGGTAATATTTAAAGAGGGAACCTCCTCGAGCTCCCAGAACTTTACTATGTTATCATTTAGATTTACTACGGGACCGAAGGACCAGGCTACACCTTCAGGGTAGACAGCGGGTATCTCCCCCATGACAATGTAGCCAAGCGTTGTCTCGAGAGCGTGAGGCGCGGAGTGAGCGGCGTCCGGAGAATCAGCCGAGTAAGCTGGCGCGAGCGAAGGTATAAATCTCCCTTCAAGCAGGATGGAGGTGAACATTTGAGCGCCGAGAATTACGTCTACATCCCCGGGCCTGTTCCATAATTCGTCAGCAAGCGGCAAGTGCTGGTAA
The DNA here is from genome assembly GCA_907269065.1 of Crocallis elinguaria. NCBI lineage: Eukaryota > Metazoa > Arthropoda > Insecta > Lepidoptera > Geometridae > Crocallis > Crocallis elinguaria. The sequence goes on from OU026065.1 coordinate 21,743,301, forward strand.
TAATCCATCACAGTTGCGTCGATAATACGCGTAGGCAACTGATCCGTAATGTGATCTACGACTAATAACGACAAATTATATTTAGCGTCAGAAACTCGTGATTGTATCGTTAGAGTGACGTAACCTTTAATAGGTGTGGAAGTCGACCCTACCGTCTTGAGAGAAGAATTGACTAGCGGGTGAATATCTAAATTCAATTTGTTACAACAAGCGAGCGTAATGATATTATTTTGCGATGCACTATCGATTAAGCACCTTATAGTAATGCGTTCACCATTAATCGGAACGTACACTTGCGCCGTAGGTAAAATGACTATTTTATGTAGTGGCTGACATGGTTCAACTTTATTATTAGAATGCAAAGTCACTGAATGCGAGCGATCATCTAACGCAGCGTTATAAACGCGCGTTTTATCTGCGTCCGGGAGCGCTGAGTGTGAAAGTAAACAAACAGACGGCGAGTCCGCAGGTAGCGAGCGGTCGCCGGCTACATTCACCGTAGAAGCGGGCGGAGCGGCAGGGTCCCTATTCTGTGACTCCACGTCATATTGCGGACGACTATCAAAATGTAATAGCGTGTGGTGTTTTTTATGACACTGCTTACATGTATTACGCGAACCACAGCTTAGCGTGTTATGTACTGCACTAAAGCAATTAATGCATAAATTGTTATTTTTAATGTAATTAAAGCGATCATTTACTGACAATTTTTTAAATGCCGTGCATTCATATAGATGCGAGTGATTTAAGTTTTTACAAAAACGGCAAGTAGATTTATTTGCGTCATTATTTTCCGTAATAGCAAAAGTATGCGAAGTTTTCGTTTCATTAGCGCGCGATCGAGATTGAGAATAGGACCCCTGAGCGTTGTTATTGTTGTTATAATGCGATGCGTATTGGCGAACCGACGAGGTTCTTTCTATAACCTTTATGTGGTGGCGTACAAAATTAACTAAATCGAAACTAGTAGGAATATCTTTATCGCGGACAGATAGTTCGAAACTTTGCACTAAATGCGAGTCTAACTTTTTTAGTGCAAGGTGCGTTAAAATGAAATCAGTTAAGTCGTTTATTTCTAACTGTTTCAATGCATGCATCGACGAGTGAACTCGTTCGATAAAGTTATTTAATTGAGCGGGCGAATCTGAACTAGGCTTAATGTCGAGTATGTTGTTAAGGTACATGGACCCAAGTAACCTCTTATCTTGGTATTTAGTGACCAAAGAGTTCCATATCGTGTTATAGTTAGCTTCGTTGGGTATGATTCCCGCGAAAACATTAAGTGCGCTTCCACTTAATTTACCTACGAGGTATTGTACGCGATGAGCATCTGTTAATTGCTTGTTATCGTGAACATTGGTTTTAAAGCAATGATAAAATAGCGGCCAGGTTTCTGGCAGACCTGCAAAGCCTACAAGGTCAAGCGGGGGCAGACGGCATACGTTATTGGAGGTGGGTGAGCTAGACTTGTCAGCTGAACTCTCACCATGACTGGAATTCATCAACGTCGTGCGAGTATGTTGAACAAATGAAAATAATGTTTCAAATGCCGTCCAATTGTTAAAATTTAGTTTATACTCAGGGTCAGCTTCTAATTGCAAAGCGTTATGTTGATCACATAAATTGTTAAATTCAGCGTACAACTTATCTATATTTGAAGATGAAGCTAAAAATTCTTGTTTACTAAGACTTCTTGTTTCAATGTCTGATGAAAGTATTTTCTTTGCTGTATTATATAGACCATTGACAAGCGAAAATATAGCTGCTTTTTTTGCAACGGTAATTTTTATTTTTGCTTCTGACGTCATTTTAGTGCCAGAGCGCGATGCGTATTGAAAATAAATTAAATTTATTAAAAGGCTTAGGCAAATAAATATCAAAAATATAAATTATAGGTAGTTATTGAACAAATATGCTATAAATATGTGAGACGAAAAAATATTAATTTTTAATAAAGGGCGTAAGATAAGCCGCGATATGCAATGTAGGGTAGGCGCGTCAGTGCGTACCTACCACCAGCGAAATAAATGAATTGAATTAGAATAAAAGTACAGTTTTATGCGCAAGAATATGAATGATTTTAAAACTAATTGTTGCAAGTATGTTCCAACGATAGCGGTAGCTGGTTTGATCCGGTTCGAATGGACCAACTTTATGGGGGTGCGGGTGATGTAAATGCGAAATTGCGATGGAAGAATTATTGAGAGGGACCGTGTTCACACCAAATTGAGTAATAGAAAAGCCAAAGGCAAAGCACTCACCGTTAATCCAGCTAACTCGTCTTCCAAGTACAGCAGTCCGGCGGTTAGGCAGATGGAGAAAATGGCATCGATGCGCACAGTCCCAAACGTGGGAAAAAAGCACTTTCCCAGTAAGATTGACGACACACGCGGAGCAGATCACACCGGCGGCGTCGGATCTTTGCGGTCTTCTACAGTAGAAGATGGAAACTCTCGTGGCAGCGTACCAACGAGAGAGCGAGCGGAGCGAGGTTAATGCGACTTGTATAGTTGACGTAATATAGCGGAATGAGGCGGTTATTCCCCGACGCGTACTTCGTCAACGCTCGGGTTTCTTCGGGCGAGGTCGGCGCTGCCCAGTGCCGTATGCGGTGCAACCGTACTGGGCAACAAGTGTAGCCGATTAATAGTTCATGCCAGTTGCGCTAGATGGCATCACTAGTACCTATTTGGTGTGAACAAAAACGGCATAAACAGTATTATTATATTGTAATTTTTTAATATTACTATTTACCTATTTAATTATTACTGTATTACGATGTTTCTCATATTATAATTCACACTAACATATGACATTTAAATAGACAAAGATGTCAATTACAAATTCAAATAAAATTACTAAAATTGACAGTTGGATTTTTTGGACTAACAAATGATAATTATAATTCAATGGCATCTACTCGTATTATATACGCCATCGTTATGGTAAAATGTTCTGAACTGTTAAGCACGATATTGGCACCAATATGTAGTACAACATTCTCGCAATAAATGATTTTGACTGTTGACTTTGACTATGTTTGATGTTACTGTAATTCTTTGAATTTAGATAGGTATAACTCATAAACTGATTATTTTGATATTTGTTGTTATGAAATAAATTATTATGAATAAGATCATCTGATATTTCTTTGAGGCGTGTGACGTAGCCTCATGTAACTGTTTAGCGCGCCAAGTATAAAGCGTCCCTTCTACCAGAATTACGCTCGCTGTATTTTGTTCTACTTCGATATCACGAATATATTACAACCAGAGGAGTTGATAAAGTCACAAGCCAGTGACAGAGCAGTGACATAAAGCGTCATAAATTATTAATCTGTGTAAACTATAGTATCTGGGTTTATATGTATTCGACATTGATTTCATTTCGGTCTGTCAACCCGTCACAGTAGTAGGCAAGTGACAGTTTCTAGACCTGGTGCCTTTCAAACGACCTAGATTTATTTAGCACTAGGCATAAAAGTGCGAAGACTATTATTTTGATAAAAACCGGGACGTGGAAACACAGTTTTCATTGTTCTTACTTATTTCCTTAGTCTGTGGCTAGGTCTAGTGTCGGAGTGTGTCGTGGCGCGACAGAACTATATCGAAGTCATATAATATTTAGTATGTACGGACGTAACCACAGATCGGTAATATGTTAGACGAAACAAGGCGCCGTGGCACAACCCGAGTTTAGTGTGAACCTGACTATATTAAATGTATGAATTCGGTATCGTTCTGTCACATCCGATACAGTATTCTGAATCCGTCTTAACTCTTCTATGAGTATCTTTGTATCTTTACACATGTAGTCTTCCGCCAATTAGTAACGTGCAAGCATTACCTACTTTGTTCCGGTTTGTTCAGCATATTAGTCAGTGACTATGAGCTTATGAGACTTATTTACGTAATAAATATAAATAACCTAATCTGTGACTTAATACCTAATGTCGTAGGGTAACGAGCGCAATGCAATGTAGCGCAGGCCTCTGTGTTTTAAAGAATTGTTATAACAATAATTATATTGTTAAATAAAGTCATGAATACACAAGATTTGATCGATATCACCATTCTGAGGACAGCGTCGATTTCATCCCCAGGGTAATGTAACCTTAAACGAATTAGTTAGAGCTGTTTAAATTACCTTGACCCCCGCCAGAAATTGCCAAAATGTATTTTAGAGGGAAATTCATGAAGGCTCCAATTATATGCGTCCTTGCGATATTAAACGAGAAACGCGTCAAAGGTGCAGGTGCAGCAGTGTGACCGCATGGAGGAGCGAGGAGCAGTGCTTTTTACGAACAATACGCATGGCCACGCTGTTACTGTATCTATCAAAAGTTCGTGTTTTTAACTTGCTTAATAATAGTGAAACTAAATTTGGCTGAAGCCAGCCAATGATGTATATAGTGATCTGGGCTCCAAGCACACTAAACCACAGAGGTCAAAATAGTGATGGTTTGTGATTATTGTGACGATAACTGACAATTTTGGTAACGCAATGGTGTACGGCCATCACCATTACGCTAATTTGGCAGTTTGGTAAATCATTATGATACCTATCTATTTCCCTCCAACCAATAACAACATTGTTGACAAATATGACATTACCGACTTTTGGCACAATTTCTACCACCTAAAATTCCGAGGTTAAAACAGTATGAACTATATTGGAAGTAGAAATATATGTAATAGTATGTAAAACACGACCTGCCTTCCCATCGGGGGCGCAGTGTGTCAGTTGTCAAGAGCGACAGTGCACCCGACAGTTAATCCCGATGGGATTCCGCTTTATCTTCAGCTCCAGCATAAAAGCCTTTATTCCCTAGTATCCAATGATACATTTATTTTTAAAAGCTTTAATATTCTGCACTGCCTACTCCATGGCTAATTTGGTTATAACCTGGCCAGCAAGGCAAAGGTTTCCGTGTTCAATCGCTGGCCGGAACTAACCTTCTGGAGTGAATATAAAAGTTTGTTCTTGGGGTCTTGGAGGTTTGTGTTGTGTATCTCTTTAGGTCTATGCCAACTGCGTTTGTTTGTTCCTAAAAAAGTTGCATGGTATACCGATGGTTCTAATCAATGAACTTGAGCATTCGGGGGAGGCCATGCTCAGCAGTGGACGTCTTCCGGCTGATGGCGATGATGATTAGCTTGCGGTCAAGGAAAACATCGTGCAATCGTGCGTAGTGCACTTCGAGTGCTAACTTACCTAGCTACTACCCTGACTTTGGAAATATTTCATCAAGCATCTATCAGTTTGTAATTCCAGCAGCCCTTTGGAGATCCAGGATCTTATTCTAGGTTCAGCGTATTTTTTATCACAATCGGTCTGTCAGACAAACCCTGAGCGAGACATAGACTCTTTTTCATTTCTTTTATTTACACGACTGCACAAAAAGGAAAAGTGTATACTTATGTGTTTAGGGTTCATCTTTGTGAGTATCTTTATTCCACCATAACTTGTAAATGCCTGAACAAATTTGGATGTATGGGGTATCGTTAGAATCCTTACATTATCCCGAGTGACACTGGCTAGGGCAGTCGTGTTTTATATGTAACTTTTGTTACAATGACTTTTTTTATGTAAGTCATCGTGATTCACGATATCATTTGCCAATAAACTAAAAAGATAAACGCAAATCTGAAACATTAAATTTCCTCAACCTGTCTCATTAATGGCAATGGAGCAAATTATACTAATAAAACGGGTTGAAATGCCAGTAAAATCGGTGCAAAAGGGTAATTTGGTTAAGTCGAGTATTTGCATAAAGGGCGGTATTCACAACCACGAATTCGTTGCGCGAACGTTTGCTCGCGCTTCGAACGCGAATACATTATTGCGAAAGCAAACGCCACAATATATTTGGCAAGTACGTTGAAACGAATATCGGGCGTTCGCTTCGCAAATGGAACAATTAATATATTTGAAGTATGGGTTGTGAAATAATGTTTAGTTTGGTCCAACCAAGTGGTAGGACTTACTTTTTGCGAGTGTCTAATGTCTATCTGTGTAGTATCCCACCACGCACGTAATGTGTACGAATTACTGTGTTCTGGTTTGATGTGGAAAGTTGTATTAAATTGTTGGGCAAGTGATGAGACTTATTTGATGTCTCGGGGTAGCAAGGGCCACGCAGCCTTTAGCGTTTCAAATATCTAGATGGCGCTATAATTAGTATTTTCTTAGATTTTCGCGATTATTATTACACATCGAACAATTAAATCATTGCAATTCCCGACGTTTCTAACTCTTTGCAATGTTCGTGGTCACGGGTAAAGATAATTTAATATATTACATATAAACCGCTAAAACTTGTTAATTCTATGGGCTTTAATTGTTATAGACACGCGTTGACGTACTTCTCATTATTATCCATACAGATAAATAAAATTGAAGTGTCTGTTTGTAATATCAAAATAACAGCTTTTTACTATATGCATATGAACTTCCGAAAACAGCCATTTTTAAAATTTTTGTCTGTCTGTCTGTCTGTTTGTTCCGAGTAAACTCGGAAACGGCTTGATCGATTTTGAAGGCACTTTCATTGGCAGATAGCTGATGTTACAAATAGTAACATAGGCTACTTTTATATTAGAAAAAGAATTAGGGTTCCGCGCAAAAAAATAAAAACCATGAAATCCAATACCTCCGCGCGGGTGAAACCGCGGGCAGCAGCTAGTATAGTATAAAAAATTTGTTCGCGAACCGAACATAGCAATTCACATGTTGAACGCGCTCAGCGTCCATCCTTAACACGCCGCTTTCGAGTTGTATCTCTCTGTACAGCGTGAACAGATTTATTTACGTTTAGCGGAGATAGCGATAATAGCTATATATAAATAGCTACGAAACACGTTAATAAACCAATTGTTTCAATAAGACACGGTTTCTGCATATAGGCACTTATCTATATAGTCAGCTGACTTTACAGCCAACTATGTAGATAAGTGGCTATCAGTGTAAAATAATTACTATTTGTAGACGTAGAAAACTGTAAGTTTACCTCAGAAAAAGGGTATTTATGGCAATTCGGTTATCTAAAGTTTAGAACTAAGATTTGATTTATATAAAAATCTAAAATATTAATTTTGTCACGTCGTGGAAAAGCACGAGTGCACTGACCACCCAGATGGACGCTTGCAGAAAAAAGTCCTACATCCTGGTATAAAGCGATCCATGATGTACATAAACTAGTCAATTAAATAGGGTTTCCTGTAGAATATTACGAATAAAATACGGATAATACAACAAAACACTCTATTTCCTATTCAATCTATTTATTATTCTATTTATTTAACTCAAAGGTGAAGCAAATTATTTTCGTAAACAAAGAGTAATGTTTTATTTGATATCTTTATGAATGTTATTTCATACTGAGTAGGGAACAAAGCACTTATTTGATAAGCAGAGAATAAAATACGCTCGCTTTAGTAAGCGTATTGTTTGTCTGTTGAATTTGAATAAACGAATGAGCAAATTTTGTTTACGAATGAATATTACTTCCCTTTTATGTATTACTCTTGTCATCTTCGTAAGTGATATGACTGCAGTATGAACAAACGCTTTGGTCTACGATTCCCTATGCCATAGGCGGCCTGGACACAAAGATAAACACAACACAATCATCTCACCTGGGTGTACCAGGGGCAAATCTTTCATTCCATGGTCCACCTTAAGATAACTGGGGGGTGTACCAGGGGCTTTTGTTTTTTTCGTGAACCACAACCAGCGAAGCAACTTTATGCTCACCACAGAAAGTCCCGGATTGATCCGAAGTCTCACGCTTTGTAGGCACTACTGCTGGCTACCACTAATTTAGCCATGGCGTTGTCCACGATACCTCATCATCATCAGTCAGAAGACGTCCGCTGCTAAACATCCCCATGGAACGCCACTTGGATCGGCTACTCACTTCTTGTCACCACCTGCTCCCGGCGATTTTGACCAGCCACCTATTTCTGCGATTTCAAATAGATGTTTATTGTTTATATGTGTCTTTTCACAAGCTTCCTTTGTTTCCCAGGAGTAAAGTAGCAGCGCTACTCCTAGACAAGCACCTACAGATCAATGGTATCTCCATGGGCGAGGTGATGCGGGAGCGGCAGAGCATTCAGATGCAGCCGATGGCCAGCAATAAAATGAAGAGGGAGAGAAAGGCAGCGAGGACCCTTGGGATCATCATGTCGGCTTTTTTAGCTTGCTGGCTGCCTTTCTTTTTATGGTGAGAAATTTTATTTTTACGTTGACGTCTTGGTTTGAGTGAGATCTTCTCTGAAAGAAAAATAATATTCTGTTAATATTTTACTGCACCTAATGTGTGTGACAGATGGGGTTGTCACAAACCTGCGCTCTGGTGTAGGTTTACTGGGTTTGGGCTCGTTATCCTGCATTGTTGACGTAGTTTCTGGTTGCATAGGAACTTACTGTCTTTTTTCTAGTTCTCAGGCATTTAGTATTATTTTTTTTTATCTGAGGTAATAAATAATAATACTTAAGAACTGTAATGATATCGAATGAGCTTCCATCTGACGTTGTTACAACATGAAGTGCTTCAAAAAACGGACTAAGAAATTCATAAAGGGTCATCGTCTTCCCTTGAAGAGCCTTTAACATCAACAGCGTATGGCTGTTGCAAGTTACGGTGCCAGCACTCTAATAGGCAGGCTATCAACAACAATTTTACATGTTATTATTTACTTGCGGTTACCTATGACTTTCCTTGGGCTTTAACTATATTTTTGCCAAATGTATACCCAATTGATTGGGTAGTTTAGGTGTGAACAGGGAACGGAGATGCATTGTTTATATTATAATATGACCATGTAAATGTTTCCCAGGTACATAATAACAGCGCTATGCGGGGACACGCTTTGCCCGTCTCCTCCAGCAGTGGTAGCAGCAGTGTTTTGGGTGGGCTACTTCAACTCTGCCCTAAATCCTCTCATCTACGCGTACTTCAACAGGGACTTCCGAGCCGCCTTCAGGAAAACCCTGGACAGTTGCTGCAGGTTAGTGTAAGTTTAGTTTTTTAGTAGTCTTTGCTTTAGGTTGCCGCTAGATATTTTTGTAAAGCTGGCTGTCACCGTAGCTTGATACACAGATCTCTAACGAGGATTCTACATGTATATAAGGATGTATTTTGATGTGCACTTCAATGTAATGAGTCGGTCAGGTCGTTTGGTCTCGTCCAGAGCGAACGTGCGGTAACTAGTGCTGGTGCGGGCACGGTGGAGGGAGTGACTAAGTTGGCCACTGAGCGCCGTGACTTGTTGTAGGCGTGTCAATATGGCCGCAATGAGTAGAAAGGTTCGTTTCAAATGACCTCGCAATATTACGTTCGGTGCAACAGCACCTCGCGCCCGCTACATTAACTAAAGTTAGTACACTTTATATGGACCGCAAGTACTCCCAACTGAGCGCGAAATGGATCGTCGTATTGGCCATAAAATCGAGTGTGGCTGAGCGGGAACTTGTGCGACTTTCAATCCGACGCACCATAGTTCGAATCTCGACTCGGCTCGCACCAATGTCTTACATCAGGTTATGTGCAGATTATTCACACTCGCTCTAAAGCGGTGAAGGAAAACATCCTGAGGAAACCCGCATGTTCAAGAACCACAAAATTCGAAGACATGCGATACGATGTGTTAATGCAACGTATACACAATACACATACAATGTAAATTTCATGTATTTCACGTCATGCCACGAAGCATCTGCCCGCGCTACTCTTGCGTTATGTTTGGTAGCTAGGTACCACTCAAACTAAAAAGATTTTAATGAAATTTTATTATATAAATAGATTAGACGTCGTTATAGTAACACTATATTTTATCCTTCCTATATGCATGCGAAGCCACGGGATAAAGCAAGTATAACTTAAATTAGAAGAGAATTTCTTGTTAACTTAATGTCAATAAACTTTCCGAAGCAATTTTCGATTATAACTTGTTTATAAACCGAAGCTCCAGCTTTCCGATTTAACAAACAATAATTGCTGAATTTATTTAGCTTAGGAACTCGTCAAAGGAAGTCAATCAGGGGAACTCATCAAGATATTGGCACAAAGTTAAATTAAGGAATCGAAGGGACTTTGTCGAGTTCGCTTCTCGTTCTCGGATCATTTGGTAGACACGGAATGAGGGCTTTTTAGTGAGCAATTTATGTTAATAATGCAGGTATTTTTAGTGTAAGTGGCCCGCCAACTTAATCGTCGGAGTAATGTTTACCTTCAGGCCAACGACCAGCTCGTCTCGTCATCAAAAAGTATAAAAAAATCGATGACAATAATTGTTTTTTTGATAACGAGACGAGCTGGTCATTTGGTTGGTGGTAAGCAAAACGCGAGCCCATAACAATTGCAGTGCCATCAGAATTTTAAAACACAAACGTCACAATTAAAAGACAAAGTGCGCAGGGACTGTGTTCCGGTTTAATAAGCAAAGTAGGTAGTCAGTACCATTACTGGGCTTCAAATTCATGTTTAAAATTCGTTAGTCACATTCGTTATTCGTTATTCATATTCTTTGAGAGCACTCATGAGTTACCCTGAGAAATTCGGTGTAAGTCACCGAATATCTCAGGGTAACGAGTGAAGTGCAGTGCCGCGCAGGCTTTTGTATTTCAAAGTTCTCACTGGCCCTGCGATTTTTATGGTATGGCGTTATGGCAAACGAACCACTCGACCCGTTGTCCTATAGTATAAAAACCGGTCTATATATAGTGTGTGTATAAAAGGGTACAAGTTCCGTGAACCAACAATTTTCACTGATTACTTATTCCCGGCACGCTGCCAAGGCGAGGCCGCATGTCAAACCAGCCTTGCATCTAAATTACTTAGAAGTATCAATTTTCATTGAGGTTACCTTTCTACTTATTATTGATTGCCACAACTTGAGGCTAAAATTAAAGGTACCTATAGGGGAATTCTGTGCTATCTTACTCCTATACAAATATTACAAACGTGAAAGTTTGTGAGGATGTTTGTTGTTGGAGCTCTTGATGTTATAAAACATTGAACATGACACTGAATGATATTTTTATAGCCAGAAAATGTAAATTTAATCACCTAAAGATATATGTAAAAATATTTCATCTTTCCCTTTTTCTTAATTAAATTAAAGACTACGAAATAGGTAACGTTCAACTTAATGCAAACGCATCGCCATTTTCAACTGTATTTCAATATAAAAGAATACCTAATGATCAGCTAATTGCAGGGCCTTCACAGTATTCCTAACATTAAAAACTCGTTTTTCTCCAACAGATCTCTCTTCGGTAACATCGCCCGGCGATATTGCAGTTGGCAGAGACCACGACGGGAGCAGCAGCACTCCAACGCATCTTCGGACATCCATATGAACAACTGCATCAAATCCACGTCAGCTGACCTTCTGAGGACCCACCAGCCGTCGTGCTCCAAACCCGAGCAGATCGTGTTTGAAACGTGAATCTTATGAGAAGCCCGTGAGGTTTCTTTTCCATTGACCTTAATTTGTGTAAGTCTATGTCTAGAACTGCATTAAATCGTGTGTTTATCGAACTTATAGGTAGACCTAAATTAGCCTATAATTGCGGAAATTGGGCATTGCAATCGCTTTCAATTAATTTTAAGGCGCTCAACTCCCGTGTTTTCAGTTGCGGCAATCAGCAACTCCCAACTAGCTGTTTTTGTAAGTTTTCATTAATGTTTGCCAATTGCCAAAATTTGCAACTAGAGTTGCTTCGTGTGCATATTGCTCAAAATTAAATGAATTTGTATGAAAACAGCTAGTTACGAGTTGCAGATTTCCGCAACTGGATATACGTGTGCTGAAGTGCTTAGTCATCAGATAACTAAATGAAAGCTATTTGGATTGCAAAAGTTTTGCAATGTTTATAGGCAAAAGTGTGTAAAGGAATTGTTTCTCGAACGTTCTGCCAACGTCCTGTGTATTTGAATACTATTTCTAAATTTGAAGACGGTTTCGAAATTACTGGCATGCTGGGAACGACATACAAATGTCATTTGTAATGGTTTTCCTGCCATACCACAGGCAATTATGGGTACATTCGGGAAAAATGCCTTTGCACTATAAACGCTATAATACATACATTATGTTTTTTTATAGCAAGGTATTGTCACTATACAGAATGTCCGAAAAATATGAGATAACTCCGTAAGTAGAAAAGCCTAGGGTCACCGTCTTAAAAAATCAATTAGGTGTATAAATAAATATTGTCTATCTAATAAATGTAAACCACAAACACTTTTAATCTTTGAATAATAGAATTATTTTACAATGTTTATGAACGCTTTAATTAAAAACAATAAAAAAAACAAAGATCTGAATCTGAACGAAAGCTGCAAAAAGGACTACTTTATACATTTTCGTAAATAGGACTTAGTACATCCTGTATTTCTTTTTTATCTGAAGCAATGTGTTGCTCCCTACTAGAACACATGTGTTAAAAGTATTAGGACATCCATTATTTACCGGACATCCTGTATACTATTAAACAATATCAAGGGGAAAAGTTGTACAATTAATAATTAAAAAAATATAAAAAATTAAATTATTATTGTAGGTTGTGATCTCGAGTGTTAGATAAGATTAGGTTGTGAAATTCGTGGATTATGATAAAAATTTAAATATGATAAAGCCCGAAACCAACGTAACAAAGCCAGGCTATTCAAAATCGATCCAAGATGTTATTTATGGTTAATTCTCCAATGACGCTGCTATTATTATTTTTTTATTTATGTTCTATATAATATACAAATAAATATAATTTTATTTAGCACACAATGAAACAAAAGTATTACATAGAGAAGGGGAACATGCAAACAAATTAAATTAGACGATGGATAATTAAAAACTAAGAATTTTTCAATTAAAAACAAATTAAATAAAATTGAAGTGTATTTTGTAATGTCAAAATAACAGTCTTTTTTACTAAATGCATATATAGGTGTATACGATAATTACATACAAAAAACAAATTTTTAAAATTGTTGTCTGTCTGTTTGTTCCGAAATCCTAATTTCCGAAACGGCTGGACTAATTTTAACGGGATTACTGGCAGATAGCTGATGTTATAAGGAGTAACTTAGGCTGCGTGGATGAAGCCGCAGGACACACCTAGTATAAATATAACAATAATATTATTATTAACTATATATCACTCCACCTATCACTCAATCAGAGATTACTCATACACGGGCGGTTTATGAACAGGTTGCGATAGCGAGGAATGTTGTGGATTGTAGCGCTCGTGTACGGGGGCTCTTAAACCAGTTTCAAATTCAAGGAAAAAAAATGTAACTCTTTTCCCAAACTTAGTTCCACTAACACTAGTCTCATAAAAAAGTGCTCTTTATTACCAAGAAAAAGTTTACCGAAAAAAATGGACCGACAATCGCTTAACGGAATATTCTGTTACGGAAAATTTGAAATTCTTTTTGCTGACAAAGGAAAAGAACAAGTTTCTTTCATCCCTTTGTGCCAAATCTGAAGGCTGTTGAGAAAATATCTTTAGAACGATAAGTTATTGTGCAAATAGTGTGTGTATGTGTGTTTTTTATTTGAAGGAGCGGTAAACAGGTGTTTGTACATTTTACAAAATTGCAAGGCTATGATATGATATTTTAACAAATTATATAAACATAAATAATCAAAGTCATTTAGAGATATCTTTTTAGTGAGCAGTAGTGTGCATGGATTTCTGTATTCCGATTTGATGAGCAAAACCAGTGATATATTAATACTGGAATTTTTTAGTTTCGGTTTGGTGATAAAAGTAGTCATTGAAATTATGTATGACTTATGTAATTTTGTACAATAGTACAAAAAAGTCAATTCGCAAAGTTTAAAAATGTAGTAGAAACGATGAGCCAACATCGCTTTACCAAAAAATAAACTACTCATATACTTCAATCGTAAAAGCCCAATAAAAAAGCCAAAACCTACACAAGAACACACTCCATAAATTCCTGTGAAAATAGTATCAATCCCGCCACCTCAGTTAAAAGGGTCGAAGGGAATCTGGGACCGACATTTTGCAAGTTTGCGCAGTTACTGACAGCTTTTGGGAGCTCGTCACTTTGGAACTGAATCGGATGATTGTCCAGGTTGGCCTATTCTGGGATTTTCTGCGTAATAGGAAGTAACAACTGGCATTGACTTTTCTCACTAGTATACCACAAGTATAGAACACAATTTTTGGATTACTTACCATAACAATTGAAGTGCCATTTAGAACTTTGAAACGAAAAGGCCTGCGCGAAACTGAGTGTGTGAGACATTAGGTATTAAGTCTCATAAGACCAGTTATTTCACGTGCATATCAACCGGAACACAGTAATGCTTGCACTTTGCTTGGGAGCAGACATACATGAGCAACACGGTGGTAAATCATTGTTTGGTGTCGCCGAACTGGAGGCCTACCACCATCTCTTAGAGCAGCATTTACTTTAACCTTACATTGAAAATTTGTATTACAATTTTCAATGTAAGGTAAAGTAATACTCCTCTAAGAGATGGTGTTAGGCCTCCAGAGCAACATAAATACTTAGAAGCAAAGGTATGTGGATTTTATTTTCCATCGCTAAAGCTCAAATAGTCAGAGTAATTAGGGAAAGGGAATAAGGTTTAAATTTAGCTTCGGGGATCGAGATTTCTAGTTGCAATGTTAGATACCTATTGTTATGTTTTATTTGATTGATGCCGCTCGTAACGAAAATACTGGTACTTACCTATTTGGCTCAACGGATCAGTATTGCGGTTCAACGAGGCAATGCCGCCAGCATGCTGGGTACGCTTCCAACTGGTAGTGGGCTACAACATTTGGATTATCTATAGGCCTACTAGGGCTTGTAGATTATGCAACTGTTTTCGTAGCTAGCTAGGTTAGATGTAGTGTTTATTTATGTGTTAGCCCTTTTTATTGAAATGTTATAGCTTTTTGCAATTTCATAAAACTTAATTTGTGGAAGAACTACCATAAGTTTATTTATGTCGTTTATTAAAGTGATGTACATATGTCTATTTAAATGCTTAGTGCTGGATCGATTTTGAAAGATTGCAGACAAGTTACTAAATTCATTTATTGGTCAATTCATATGTTGGGAAATTCATATATCATATATTGGTAGTTGTCAATATATACATACATGAACCCTAAAAACATTACACTCTTTCTTTGTGCAGTCGTGTAAAAACACAAGTATTTAGTAGACACCTAAATTTCTTACTTAAATATTGTGAATAAATGTAGATTTCAACGTAGGTAAATGTTTTCATTATAGAATTTATATAACGTTTCTATGTAAAAAAACAAAGTAGAAAATTAATAATTTATTAGTAGTTTTAATAAATATGCGAACATATCTAAAAACATAAGTATTTAGTAATTAATAATAAATGGCCACGCACTGTGCCAAAAGTGAAAAATATAGCAAGTTACACCATTCACGTGTAATAAACAATAAATATCATATAATCATATATTTACAATTAATTACATGTATAAATCATATTTTTGTGCATTGTGTACAGTGTGTATAAAATTGTAGGAAAAATATATAAATATACATATTATTACTATTACAACAATAAGTGGGTATAATTCAACTTAATATGTAAATAATTTAGTACACAATAAATTATGTAATAAAGATTTTATGAATGTGTATGTATTCATAAGGAAAACATAATAATACGTACAGTAAAAAATATAAGTGATAGAATGTAATGTAGTTTATTAGCCCCCCACCCCACCTCCCACCTTATTAATATAGTTATATAAATATAACAGGTATTTAAAGCTTAATGTGAAATGTAAATTATAACGTAAAATATCTGTAAAGCAATACCTATTTTAATATTAATAGAAACAGTATTATAGGTAAACGTTAGTTTTATTTTAAATATTTCTGTGTGTACAATTTGTTTGTAGATGGAGATTTGAATTTTTTAAATGTTACACTTATGCCAGTTTGTGTATAAACTGTAAAGTAAACTAGACTTATTATTTTAAAAATATATGTTTAGGCCTAAAGAAAAAATGATATCTTTCCTTCATACAATGCGCCACCGCCTTAGATAGATTGATAAACTCTTTACTGAAACACCACAATATAGATTACTATGTCGAAGTGTGTCGTGACGCTACAGAACGATACCGAATTTATACAAAAGAAAAGAACAAGACACAAGGTGCCCGGACACAACACACAACATTAGTGTCAGCCTGGCCAAACTAAACGTATGAATTAAATATTATTCTGTCGCACCACGACACACCTGAACACGGCTTTAGCCAAACCAAAAGCGTTTCCTTACGTACGTTACATAATTAATTTGATTGTGGAACTTGGTACATTCATTTTTGCAAAAAAACATTTAGTTAGGTATATATGTACATTTCAAAATCTGAAAGTGTACACTTACTAGTGCAGCTGACTGTACAAACGCTCAATTTATTAATCTTGTGCCAGCTTTTGTTCTACGCTCAAAATATGTTGGCAGCACTGCAATTCGCTCATGATCAAGTTGAAACACTGGTTCACATACCTCTGTTTTTCATCTCTACAGATCCATCTAGAAAAGTATTTTTCAATATTAAGCTCATATTCTCATTCCGTATGGATCGTTTTCCGCATTGCAGCTCCGTATGGAGTTTTCTCCGCTCCCGATGTACATTCCTACAAGAAATATGATCTTATTAGATATCCATCTACTTAGAGAAACTCACTTCAAATTTTATACAACTCTCTTTTTAAAATTTCAAAATCTAGACCGTCATTGTTCTACCTGTTATTTATCTACCTGTTATTTAGAAATAACATTATGCATATTGTAAACAGTATTATTATTATTATTTATTATAAGTAGTTATAATTAACAGTTTGTATTTAGAAAATATTTATGCATGTAAGCTTAGACTAATAAGAAAAAAAAATAGTTTTTAAAATTAAATGGGTGTAAATATTATAACGACAGTAGACGAATATAATTGATGTAAAATAGAAAGTAGATGATTATTATTTTAACTTTGTTTTTTATTATTGTAAAAAATGTGATTAAATAAATACAATTTATTTGGAACGATAATACATGTTTGTTATTTCTTTAACCTTTTATCTTGATTTACAAATAATTTTCACAATCATGCTAGCTGCAAAACTTTAAAGCTCTAAAAACTCAATGGTTTTGAGATGACGATAGGTATATCTAGACTCATCTTTTTTCCACAACAAAAAAACATTCTGTTACGGAAACGGGATGAATATGTACATTTAACTTTCGCGTTTCTTACATTCATTACATTCGTTCTCATTTCATTCATTCGGTACATTTAACATTCGTTCTCGCCTCAAAAGGGTTCATTCATCAAATTCCCAAGGACTCAATAAGCCGTAAAATGCGTCAGATCCTCAAATATCGCAAAATGCCAATCCTCAAGATTTCCCCTGAGTGAAAACCATGATCACTCAGTCTTATTTCAGTTTGATCACTTCGTTTACTGTCTTTCGAAGTAGTTACAGCTTGGAGAGTTTCAAATTAAGTTCCAATTGAAATTTTATAGTTTGATCAGTTTTAACTGCAAGACGCGTCTGACATAATTGAAATTGGAGACCGGTTTCTAGGTAGATATTAAAATATACGTTTTCAGCGGCAACACTGACGAAATAATGAAAAATAATAATTTGTAAAAATTAAAAGAGCCGCAATTTTCTTATCCTCGGCTGAAATAAAAACTTTAGGATGAACCTGTGGGATGAACAAATAGAACATCCTATACAATACATTTTTATTGTAATACCAATACATGAAACGTTACATGTAAATTCCATATTATTCCATTTCATTCCATATTCCATATTAAAAAGGTTGATAAGCAAACTGCCTGATGTTTCTTTTTTTAATATTCTGTAGGCTCACGTTTAATCGCAATCTCACCTGATGGTAAGCGATGATGCGGTCGACGGTGACAGAAATTCTAATTTGAATCATGTCATTGGTTAGCATCCACCGAAATTTGTTTACATATTGGACAAATAAAGAAAACCAGACCATACTTTCCCGCTGTTTGCCTTAAAATATGTACACCCACAATCAAGTGCGTACATATTAAACACGGTAATAAATCCTCTGTCAGCCCTACAGCAGATTGAACAAGCAACAAATTGTCTTACAACTATAGGTTTGTTATTGTTCCATCCACGCGAAACGTCGAAAAACCTTTGAAGATTAACTTAGAAAATGCTCACGAAACATTGTTTTCGTTAGCTCCCACTAACCTACGAAAATAAGGGTTCCTCCTACGCTTGGTGATTGATTTTATTTCGTTTCCCCTCCACGTTTCTTGTAGGAGCAAATAAAGAAACTTCTAACTAACCTAACATTTTCCAATCACTGTGTGTTTCTAGTCGCTCTTCAAACTTAAACCCATATCTGCATATTTCATATTATCCATCCAAATTGTTTGGAAAAGATCGCTTTTAGCGATGCGACCACCTTTTACATTTTTAAGACATTTAAACGGTGTCATCCGTCACTTTCACTATAACATGGCTATCCCTTATGCAGACCGTAGACGCTTATGCAAACGTATGTTTGCTTGTCAGAATAATAACGCTTTTACGTTAAGCGCGCATTTCGAGTATCACGAAATCCACGCTTGACGCAAAAGCGTTGTTATTCTGACAAGCAAACGTACGTTTGCATAAGCGTCTATACACTGCCCCTTATAGGCCACATTCATAACACATCACTTTGTTGTGCATCTAGTCAGTTTCCTGATGAGTTCTAGTGAGTTTCTTGGTGTATTTAAACTTCTTCCCAACTCGACAGCGGCGGGTAACTAAAATTTACCTTGAAAATGCCCAGTCACAGGTACCTATTAGCCGGCCGTACAATTGTATACATGTTTTACCATGGTTTTGCAACAAGCGTGGATTATGAGGACAAGCGGAAGCGCGGCTTGAAGTAAAACCATAAAAAATCCACGAAACAAACAAGAACAGCAATACAGCCAGATAGTGCTGTCCCTGACTCCCTGCCTGGGCTCAAAGCGACTACTGCTCCTCTTTACGCTACATACATCACTTGCGCACCTTTGCGTATTTACCGTGGCTTCTGCGCTGAACACGCAGCACCTAGGAAGAAAAAGTGGAATAGTTGTAATCACATTGCGGTCACCCATCCTAGTATTGACCGCTGCGAAAGCTGCTTGACTTTACCGATCGGCTAAAAACGCTGAGTCGAGATCTACGATGAGCTACATCTCCAAACTTATAAAATTATATTCCCTCGAAGAAAATGTATTCAACTTTCCAACAAATGAACCAATTAGGAGATTTAATTCGCAAACTCAGGCTTTTCATAATAAATTGCTGAAACAAACAAAAGTTCATGAATTCTAAATGTGTCCGGGGAGTCGGAATTTTAAAACATTCTTAATTGAGATGATAATTAAGACGGGATCCCGAATCGGTTTCGACGCTTGCGCGACGATTCGTGGCAGTTCCTTGACTGCTGTGTTGGTTTTTACAAGCTTTTATTATTCTTTAACTTGCTATGTATTTGTATGGATATATGTGCTAATTTGTTTGCTTAGGTTAAACCACAGACTACTTAGAGATACGGTTAAATCTATATGAAGATAAATTTGACCTACTTCCCAGTGTTCGATGGAACCGAAATTTTACATACATAATATGTAAATCAGATGACAATGCAATATAATGATGTCACAGAGTTGGTCTGATGATGGAGCCGGAAGGTGGCCTTAGTAACTCTGTAACGAAACGACGTAATCCCATCAAGTTTGGGCTCGTTCTATTCATATTTACAAGTAATCTGATCCTAGGGATCTGATCCTAGGGATCTGATCCTAGGGATCTGATCCTGTATATGTCCAGGGCACTTATGATGTAGCAGGGAGGTGGCCACGTGATTACCTACAGTTCCAATTAAGTATTTTATGTAAGCTTGGAAAAATATATTCTTCCGCAAAGAACTTATTGTTTTGGATCTTTTCACTTTCGTGAGTTACTAATTCTAGAGAAATATTTACTCCTTTTTCATTCTCGGAAGGTCCATTGGTCCATTATTTCGCCTGATCTTAAACAATGATGTGGTCGAGGATGGTAAAAGCGCTAGATCTAGATTAGGACTGGCTCTTAAGCACATTTGCCTGATTATACCGATAGGTGTTTGGTGACACATTTTCCACTTGAGGGTGGTAGTTAGCCTGGCCATTACACCACTATCACCATGCTATGGTTGTGTCACTATAGACCTACAGATCAGTGGTCGACCTCACAACCACATGGCATCATGATGGAGCCATCATGGCTTAGAGTAAAGAATTATCATCGTTTTAAAAATGTCAGTGCCACTCAGAACTTTGAAACACAAATGCCTGTACGGTATTGCAATCTGCTCGTTACCCTGAGATATTAGGTATTAAAATCTCAGCAATTTCACTGACTACTTTGCTCATCCCACCGGAACAGTAATGCTTGATCATTGGCGGCGCAAACTATACGAGCAAAGCGGTGGTAGGTACCTTCTTTCTCACCCAACCGAGACAGCAGAGTTAGTCCTACCACCTTTATCATTTATTACACACTTCAATTAGGATCATTGATTACACAAGGAATATATACTCGTAGTGTTTATTCAGTACCTTATCAATTAGTAAGGGACGGTATCACCCACATGTATAAAGATCCCTTTAGTTTGATACAGAAGCCAAACAAAACAATGTGGGAGCAACCCCTATAATGAAGGGTTGCATATTATTATTATCCGTTGTAAGTTTGACTTGTGGTCTGTGGTTTCCCGCTCTGATTGAATAAATGATACTTTACATAACAGGGCTGTTTTGAAAGGCCTTGAAGAGAATCGCTTCGATAAACATCTGCTATTCCCACAAAAATCTTTTAGACGCCTGTTTAGCTAGACAGTTTCTCAAAGATAAACACCGCAACACAACTTCCACAAGTAAAATTAATAGTCATTTCAAAATAGAAGTGAGTTAGACAACGGTTAAAAACCGTATTTAATGTTTAGATACTTCAGTTCTAAGAAGTAAACGTCTAGAATGGTTAGAAATGTCTCTTCTGGGAGTACCAGTAAGTGTAGGACTAATTCTTCTGCGAGTGTCCATCTGGATGCGCATACCTCGTAATCCATGCTTGTTGCAAAACTATGTTTATTTTGGCAGCTAAACGCAAACATGAATTAGCGTTTAAGACCAGCCTAATGCTTCAAAATACACGCTTGTTGCAATACCATGATTATTTGGACAGCAAAACGCAAACATGCATGATCGTTATAAAAATTTCCTATCAGAGTTCACAAACCTTCACTTAAAAGGAAAATACCAAAGTACCGCAGCCTTGAGCCTCCGCAGGCTCCCACCCTCGGCATCATACATTAATCTCGACACTTGGCACGCTAACGACTCCCGAGTGAACAATGGGACACACAATACATATTTTATAATATACATATCTCAAAGGACTGTATTAATTTGTCATATCGCGGGAATTTTGCGAGTTTTTCTTTGGCGTGGAGGTGGTGTTTGATGGAAGTGATAAGCTGTTTTTTCTCATCAGAAAAAATACGCTCTCACACTCATAAAGATGTACTAGGATACCCTCAGAGGGCATGGACTCATATAGATACACTCAGACATGAACCAAGAAAAAACTTTTTGCTTACCACATAAAAATTTACCTCGGCCAGGGATCAATCCCAGGCTTCTCGATAATAAGCAGGGTTTACGATCCTGCTAGATTATCAATATGATTTATAAAAAATTGAATGAATTATTTCAAAATCTGTTTGTTATACCTTGTGATAACGAAACGAGCTGGTCGTTTGCCTGATGGTAAGCATAACGTTGGCCCATAACAATTGCAGTGTCACTCAGAATTTTGAAACACAAACGCCTGCGCGGCACTGCAGTGCGTTTATTATCCTGAGACATTCTCATAGGCCCTGTAATTTCTCTGGCTACTTTGCTCATCAAACCGGAACACAATACAACTTGCACATTATTACTTGGCAGCAGACTTGACGCGCAAACTTGTATTTTACTTCTAGCACATATTTTGCTACTAGCTTCTGCCTGCGGTTTCGCCTGAGTAATGATACCCACAGGATCAGTGCATTTTCCACGGTGAAAAGTAGCCTATGTTACTTTCCGGTCCGTAAACTATATTTATGCAGAAACTCACGTCGATCCGTTGCGCCGTTGCCGTGAAAGAAGGACGAAGCAACAAACCTGCAAATACACTTTTGCATTTATTATACATAGTATATAAAATATTATAATAAGTGGGTACGGATACTACTGGGCATCATTTTTGATTAGGGTAAACAAATGTTACAGAAACCCGCCGTTAGAGTAATTTATTTTAACTTTTATGATTGCTACCTTGGGGCCTATATGAATAAAGCATCAAATCATTTTCAATTTGAATTTATGAAACTATCCGGCTGCTTTGTAATTTATTTGCGAAAAAATCCAACAACAGTTATACTTGAAGCCGATTTTTAAAAACACTATAATTAAGTAATAACACACATCCATTAACCAACAACTCGGGTTCTAACTATTGGTATGGATCAATTATTGACAGAATTCATGAAAACAAATGTTTCATTCCTTACGTACCTTTTCGAAATCATTTGTTTCTGCATGATTGATCAGTTTTGCCTAAACATTTTTCGATCCCTAAGGGCGTGGTCTCATTTGGTAAACAGTGTAGGTGCGCTAATATAGAAAGAAATACATAGAGTGAAAATACAGCTTCACTACCAGAAAGCTAGTCATTGCTGCTTAGCGGCACACTACACGAGTAAGACGGTAATATTTCGGGTCGGTTGTTAGAGCGGACAAACTTGATTTGAGTGACTGACCTTTCCCCACTTTGAATGCCGAAGCCTAAGAGTTAGGTATTCTTGTGAAAGTTGAATAATACGCCTCTATTACAAAAGCTTTTATTTGACTTCATATGTTTGTAAGTTTTGGAAAGGTCAAATAATGTTCCAAGGAGATTTTAACCCACTCCGTTTAGCCCTTTTAAATTTTGTAAGCCTACCCTTATTATGGATTATGTACCAAAACATTTTATTTTTTAACCGACTTCTAAAATGGAGGAGGTTCTCACTTCGTCTGTTTTTTTGTATGCTACTCGATTTCTCCGTCAATTCTCAACCAATTTAGACAATTATTTTTTAACGAGTAGGATGTAATTCAAGCGTGGTCCTTTTATAAATTTGACTAGCTTCTGCCCGCGGTTCCGCCCGCGTTCTAACAGGAACCGTGCATTTTTACAGGATAAAAAGTAGCCTATGTTACTCTCCGATCCATAAACTAGATCTAAGCAAAAGTCACGTCGAGTCGGAGGCGGTTAATATATTCCAACCAAGGGTAACTGATTTAAAAAATACCAATTGTTGGTTTTACAGTCCATCGTTGCGAGCTCAAGAACCTCAACCTGAGTGAGCCAGGTTTCGTTGTCCAGCGTCGCGCGTTACGTTTGGTTATTCATCAGATTGAACTTAGGCCATTAGATATTCTGTATCGAGGAATTAAAACTATAAATTACCCACATTATATATCTTTTTACATGTATAATAGTTATCTGCGAGGTTCATAATCTTTGTTTACTATTATTGTTAAGCGTTGTTTTTCTTTTCTTCAGATAATAATTTATTGTTAAGATTACATTGTTTTCTTATATATGCTGTTTAATTTTAAATGATTAAATAAATAATATTGATTTTGCTAAACTAGCTGTAAGTTTTCTATAAAACAAATATAAAAATACATCCAAACAGTGAAGTAGAATTATTGTAAAGTCAATTGTAACATTCTCAGACTAACAAATGGAGGGTAGATCTTCGAGGTATTTTTAATTCCAATTGATTGATTTTGTAGATTCGAGTTGTTGATAAAATATTCAATTGTATGTGAATATCTATATAATATATATAAACCACCATCTGTAGTAGTACAAATAGCAAAGATGAACGTTAGAAAACCTTGTTTTTTATATTTTATTCTATTGGGTTAAAAAAATGACGAGTAGATCGTTTGCCTGATGATACGCATAACACCTGCCCAACTCAGTTGCAGTACCACTAGAACTATGAAACAGAAAGGCCAGTGCGACACTGCAGTGTTCTCGTTGCCCTGAGACATCAGGTATCTCATGCCTAGTAGGTCCATAGTCAGCACCACATAAAACATCTGCACTACCAGAGGCATTATCAGGGTTGTTCACCCTGCTCTGATTGGAAACTTTTCACCGTTCTCAGTCAGTCCTGGAATAATCTTAATTGTAGTTGTAAGGGACAATCTTAGGCATCATTCCAGTTCACGTGTTGCAGGTCCGTGACAGAAGCAGTAAAGGAGACGAGTGGTACGGACGGAACGAATATACACAGAATCAAACGATGAGAGATATGTATTGTTTAGGTACTTCCACTTGTTACTTTGCTCTTTCGCATTTCATAATAGTAATTATAAAATACGAAAGAGCATTTGTTGGTGTGTTATTTTGTCCTTCTTTCAAGCAGATTAGGAGCAACGTGTCGACCGATTTAATGCATGTAAAGAGTTGATGAACTTGAGAGTGAAATAGGCTTTTTATCCTGGAAAAATGCAAGATTTCTTTGGGAATTTTCACCCTGGCAAAACTGCGGAAGCTTTTATTACCATAAAAATCATTTGGGTTGTCTGAGGCTTGCGTTACTTCACAAGTTGTCTACACTGAGAAAAATGTAAAGTTGGAAACGCCGTAATAACGACAGATTTAGTTGGTATGAAGGCAAAAAACCGACCAAACGTAAAACGAACAAAAGCGCCTCCTAAAATAGCAGGCGTTATACTAGTTACGTAAGGCGATTTCAATAAACTACGATACTATGAATAAGACTCTTAAACCACGTTATCAATCGTACTATTGAACAGTTTAACCGTATTCAATTAGCGTAAAACATAGTAAGTCAGTTAGAAATCGAAGGATTGACGGTGGCATTCGACTTCCGCAAGGCGATTTGAACGGTAATTAGGGTGCTTATGGAACACTCGTGAACCTTCTATAAGGCAATATCTGACGTATTGAAAGCCAAATCGAACTCTCTAGGGCGTTTTGCATCTCTCGTTACTGTGGTTTATAACCTATTATTTAGGCATTTAAAACCTGCTCGTAAAGCGTTTTCCGTCCTAGTACAAACCTAAGGCCCTTATTTACAGTTATATACCCTGTAAATTAAAGCGTTTCAAGCTTCTTGTAAGTTGGTATAAAATTCGTCACGTGGGACGGGACTCATGGGAGTACTGAGCCTATCCAGTCACCAGTGGCTCCAAAAAAATTCGGTGCGAAGAACAAATTTTACTTACCCAACCACCTACCAGAAAATATATACTAAATACTACCAAATACCAAATACTTACCAACGTATCAGAAGACTCAATACAAACTGTGAGAGCGCGCTCTTCTTGTCAACAAAATTTTAAATCGCGCGCGGCCTATGTAACGCTTGTAACAAACCGCTTGCGCGATTCAGACCGAGTCAACTTTCTACACTAACGCCATCTATCGAAAAAATTAGTAAGTAACTTAACTAAATTGAAAGTGAATTGAATGGTAGGTTAAAATAAGTAGGTAATCATTATTATACAATGTACAGAATGTAGGTAATGTATTTTAACCGACTTCAGAAAAGGAGCTTATTTTTATTACGCTTTTACTTAACTTGCAATGTTTGTATGTGTGTATGTATGTTTCTTTAGGTCAAATCTTGCAATCTAAATTTGACCCACTTCCCGGTGTTCGATTGAACCGAAATTTTATACACATATGCAAATCGGATGACAATGTAATATAATGATGTCACAGAGCTGGTCTGATGATGGAGTCTGAAGGTGGCTTTAAGAACTCTGTAACGACACAACCTAACCCCGTAGAGTTTGGGCTCGTTTGATTTGTCTTTACAAGTACTCTGACCGTTGATTATGTCCAGGGTCCTGATGACGGAGCCAGAAAATGACCACAGGAACTCTGTAACGAAATGACGTAGCCCCATTGAGTTTGGGCTTGTTTGATTTGTCTTTACAAGTACTCTGTTCCTAGATGATGTCCAGGGTCCTGATGGTGGAGCCGGAAGGTGGCCATAACATTATTTAATAAAAACATGTCTAGAAAAATATATTTTTCCAAAAAATTCTTATTGTACCTCCGTTATCTATTATGTTTTTATGTAGGTAGCATAAATACAACGATTTATCCAATTTTTCTGGGCCTATTTGCTTGCAAATTGAATTAAAATCCGTTCAGCCTTCCAGAACTGAGTGGTTAAACCTCGAAAATTAAAAATGGAATAAAAAACCTTTCCGCACCCCCTCTTTTAGGAAGAGTATCTTACCGCTCCCCCTCCATCCCGAAGCCGCGTGGAGTAGCTAGTAGGTACCTAATAAATGTAATTGCCTTTGTGGTAGGTATGTCGCTTACAACTTTGAAATAGCACAAAAACCGCTTGACACGGAATCAGTTTTCACCCTATATGTAATGCTTTAATGTTGGTCTGGCTTTTCAATGTAAAGACCACAAAGTCGATGCTTTACACCTTGATTTAAATCATAAAAAACCTTTCTCGGTTAATATGTACCGCTAATGTGCGTTGTTTTAAGACTTCGATCTTGCGTTAGTTTTGTTTGAATGTTGGGTATATTTCGTGTTAAGTATTTAAATATTAACCTTTTCGTATAATAAATATTACCGTCATTACGTTGATATTTCTTAAATATGTACCGCCCTCTGCGTAAGGCGTTTATTTGAGTCTGAACTGCTATATTAACTGGAATACGGTTAATTTCGATTCTCCTTTAAGGCACGTGTGTTTCGGCGTTTTACGTACCGTGTAATTGACTATATCGTTTGTGGGTTTTCGCTTAGCTAAGCGAAAATCAACGTAAGATTAACAAATTGTCCTGACGTATTTATAATTTAACCGTATAAGACTAAATTCACCTTAGGCCCAAAATCCATTTTTCTCAGTGTATACTAAAAGAAAAAGAAAAAAAAACTTGTACATAGATACCCAAAGTATCAAGGATACGGTCGATAATCCCAAAATCGACCAACTATCAAATCATTTATCATTATCCCGGGAACTTTCCCTAAAGAACTTGTTTCTCCAATAATAAGGCAGAAAAGTTTTAATAGAAAGGTCAGAAGAGAACGCTCACTTGTTGATCCGGCCGAGATGAAATCCTTGTTAAGGGGTGGTTCCGAGAAACGACCAATCTAATGTTGAGACTCAAGCCTAAGTCAGCCAGTGAAATTATAGGACAAACGAGACTTAATACACATGTCGTTCTAGGGTAACGAGCACACTGGAGTGTCATGCAGGTTTTTGTGTTCAAAACCACTGCTATTGTGAGGTAAGCATACAATTGCACCCAGATTTTCTCTAATCAGGCAATTTGTAATTAAACCTAGGTTCTTAATGACATGCTAGCGAGCCAAACGAATTTTGTAGCCTTCTGCCTACCGTATTATGTATGCATCATGAGGTTTTTGTTTAATAAAGCTAATTGCTGGATTCAGACCGTTGACAGACAGAAGGGCAACGTCACTTATAGGTTGAAGCCAGCATCGTTTCAAATCTTTTTATTTTTAAACCGGATAGATTAGGATAGAGTAGGTCCTCTATCTCACCTGATCCTAAGCGATGATGATGAAAAGTGAACATCAAACATGGAGAAGAGGCAAACCTAGATTAGAACTGGCTCTCAACACAATACTTTCCACAAAGATACTGCATCTAAGTTTCCCAAATTCAACATTTTTTTATCATCCATTAGTAATTTAAATGATACCACCAGATTCTTTACATTTTATTGAATATGACAATTATGTACTTAAACGCAGTTTTTCATGGCCAAATCAACAAAATGCATATTTGTAGTACAGTCTTACGCCCCGCGTAGAACGAGTGACGTCAGATGTTCTCAAGAGCAGCTGTCGGAACACACTGATAAGGATCTGGAAACTGATTTTCAGCATGATAGTGGTAGCTAGCCAGGCCTTACCACTAGGCTATGATTGCATTATGACGTTTTCGTTGATCGAAAGCTCAATTTCATTGGATAGTCAGCGTCACTTCAACTATTAATTATAACTAAATATTAATAATGTAGTCTCTCTATAGTGAATGTTACAGTAACATTCGTCGTTCGTTCGTGGATCATCCCCCTTAAATGGGGAAATATTTTTATTAACTCGGGAAGATTCTTTTGGGCACCTGCGTTGAGCGAAATTAGGGAATCTTACAATTTTTTCGTACTTGTTTCTTTTTATACCAGTGTCGAAAGAAGAAGTAAATTGCGAAGATAAAAATTGTTACTGAGTTATTTTTCTTCTGAGCTTTTAAATTAAAATTATAACAGGAATTTCTTTCAGTTCGGTTTCATCCTATTTATAATGAATGAATGAAAAAACCCGGCCAAGTGCGAGTTGGACTTGCTCACCGAGGGTTCCTTACAAGCTTGTATCGCGTAAAAACCGCCACTTGCCTGATCGCTGCGAGCACGCTGTGCTCTGCGGGCAAGCGGATCGATTGAAGCGTAGATGACTAAACGGTAGTGACTTTCACCGATCCGTGGGTCGATGGTACGAGTCCTACATCGATCATGCATAAAGAAAAAACTGAATGAGTTAAAAAATAATATTACGGAACCAAGAAACTAATAAGGACCCTACCAAAACCCGTCAATATAAAAAAAAACATGCGTGGTGAAAACTGAAAATATATTGTATCTTATGTCACTAAAAACGAATCTATTGACACCTCGTATGTTAAAAACCGTCAAACAGTTTAGGCAAAAGAGCCTCGAAAAACATTACCCTCCTTTCTTTTATCAGTTAGTTAAAAAATTAAAAAGTACAGCGGTGTGATAAAGTGAAAATTGACGGTATTGTGTACAGTGAAGAAAACAAGTGAAAGTGACACTTCACAAGTGACTCGTGCTACCGACAAATCTTATCCAAATGTATTTGTTGTGTAAAAAAACTGCCAATTTCTACGAAAGAAATAGAATGAAATTATTTCTTCCATAAGAAAACTTTACACTTGGTCTGGTAAATGGAAAGCTTTCTTTTACGATTTTGGGTGATACGAACTTTATAGTAAGCTCCCTTTTGTGCTATCATGATCGGACAAAACCTTAGAATAGAACGTAGTAGGTAGTCATTACCATCTTATTTTCGTTGTGTCGGTGACTTTTAAAAGTAAGAATATGTAGATATCCGAACAAATAAGAAAAACCAAAGCCAAAATTAAAACAGAGTGAGTGCGGCCGAGCTTATGTGAATTTCAATCTAATACATCAGAATTCTAATCCCAACTCCCGCACCAATGAAATGGCTTAAATCAAGTTATGTGTCGAAATATAACACCTAAAAGATGAAGAAAACACCATCAGCGTTTGGTCATTATCTCGCTTGATCTTAAGCTACGATATGGCCGAAGATGGCGAATAGGAGATCTGGCTCTCAAGTGCAGCTTTTGGAACACACTGATATGTGCTTGGTGATAGATTTTCAACCTGAGGGTGGCCGCTAGCCAGGTGAACACTAGAAGTGTCCTATCACCATGTAGTATGTGTGGATTATTGCTGAGAACATAATGCCAGTAGTTAGTATCAAATTGTATCAACACGGTGAAATCGCACTTTGCGAGCCAATTAGTTTTCCATGCGTCTTTATTCTAACTCAAAAACGTACTTTAGTATCATAAGGAAAACACTTTATCTGACTACTACGTGACCCTTTTAATAAACCGGTAAATAAAGTATTTGGACCGTTTTTGCAACGTTTATTGCCTCATAAATTCGTTCTTTGTAATCACTTGTCACTTAGAGACATTATTTATGGCACAAACCGCTGTACGAACAACGTGCTCTGTCGCAGAATAGAATCGTAATTGGAGTCTTTTACATTTAATTAAACAATTTTTAATGGTTTGTGTCGTGATATTTTTACATTATTTAATTCGCAACGTTTCGTTTTGGTTTGTTATTTAACGCAGCCTCTTAGTACATAATTGAGTTTTTTATGTGCTACTAGCTGTGCCGTCCCGCAACTTCGTTCACGTAGCCTAAGTTACTCATTGTAATATCAGTTATCTGCCAGTGAAAGTCCCGTCAAAATCGGTTTTGGAGATTACCCGGAACAAACAGACAGACAAACAGACAGACAAAAATTTAAAAAATAGTGGTTTTGTTATATGTACCGTGTATACTTTCATATGCATTTAGTAAAAAGCTGTAATTTTGATGTTACAAACAGACACTTCAATTGTATTTATTTGTATAGATAGACAGATAATAGATTAGGTAACGAGACGGGTCGTTAACCGGAAGTTGAGCATGACGCCATCCCATGACAGTTTCAGAACCACTCATAACTTTAAAAGACAAATGCCTTCGCGGCACTGCAGTGCACTCGTTACCCTGAGACATTAGGTATTAAGTCTCATAAACCCAGTTTCACTGGCTACTCTGCTCATCAAACTGGAACACAGTAATGCTTGCACATTACTGCTTGGCGGCAGATAAATATTTCTTACACTACTATTAAAATAGCCTAATCTAGTAAGCATATGATATATCTGACAAAGTATCAAGTGAATACGTAGGCGCGGTAAATGGTAGAGTGCGTATGATACAATATCAGATACATTACGTGATACACCTCTAAGTGAATATCCTGGTATAGACAAATGTAACAGTAGTTATAATTTTTTACCTTAATTGTAACCAAATAACATAAGCATAGCGTAGGTAAAAAAAGCAATGGAATAACCAACAACTAAATCAAAGCTAAAATCTATTTTCGGCATTTTTAGCCTTATCTCAAACGCATAAGGTCTAAAAATCGCTAAGCATATGCTCTTACCTAGAAGGGCGTGAACTAGATTTTGTGTAGGCTAGACGCTTTTCGAGTACGCACTTGACCGATTTTAATTAGTGAGTTCCCGCTTCTTTTTCGAGTCACTGGAAAGTTTTTACGAGTGTGCAATCAAGTGAGAAGGGTTTGAGAACTTTGATAGTAAAGAAATATTAGAACTACTGATAGTAGTGAGATATTGGGCATGCTAGATTGTTGAAAATGTTGCTATCAAAAACTCTATTGGGCATCCTAGACCACCTCTAAGCACTGCTAAGAAGTGGAATTCGTTGCCAGCATCTGTGTTTCCCGATAAATACAACCTGGGAGTCTTTAAAACGAAAGTGAACCGGTACCTTCTAGGCAAGCGTGCTACACCTTCGACCGCATCATCTCTTACCATCAGGCGAGATTGCGGCCAAACGTGAGCCTATCAGATTTAAAAGAAAACCTCGCATGTCACTCTCGAGTCGCTAGTTTATTGAAACGAAGCGAGTGCACTTGGTGGCCCTAGTGGCCCGGTGGTCTAGAAGGCCCAATGTTATTGTTGAAATGTTGCTCCCAAAGAATCCAATATAGTATTTTATTTCACCGGTTCCTAATACAAATGGTGATGACCCGTAGCTAGTAACTCATCAGTACCATATCATACCTCATATCTCTTCCGTCTTATTTTTTTTCATGTTGATAGGTAACCACTATCTCGCTGGACATCTGATTAGAACCGGCTTTCAAGTAAAGCTGTGAGCTTCCGGAATACACCGGAATACAACACGAATAAATAGCTAAGGATACATTTTCAACTTGAGATTGGTGTTTATTCGTGTACTATTCTTGCAGATTCTGTTTGAACGTAAACAATAATAACATACACAAACATCAAAGCAACTATAATCATGTTACGTAGGTAAAAGCGTACCTCGCAGAAGATTGCTACGGATATTTTCTCTAGTGCTACGCTTCCTCGCTCGTTATATAGGGCTGTCACTGATTGTAAGCTAAAGTAGTTATAAATTATTACAACGTAATTAAAATCACTATGTATAACACAAACATTAGTTTTTATTTATTCATTTAGGTATGCAATCGGTAGGTGCATTGTATCATACAAAGATAAAAGAGCAAGAGGTCGACTGCCAACATGATGGTCAGGAGGAAGCATCTCATGTAAAGGAAACCTCTTCTAGCTCATTTCATATTTTATGAATGTAACTCTGTTGATGCGTGAAAGAAGGACAAAGTAACACAATTTCATATTTATAAAAGTGAGACGGATGTAATAAGCAGATTAAGTTGTAGTGTCAGCGGTGCCAACCCTAACTCTACGCGGATATTGTGGCATTCTTTGTCCCGTATTCAACATTCAACTAAAACGACGTTAGGGCGTTGCAACTAGTGCAAGTCTGCTTGCTATTTCTTGTTGTGTCAATATTAAATTCTCAAATTGAAAACCCTTGTTGTGCAACGATAGCAGCTGCACTAATTAAATTGAATTAATTAAATTAAAATTACCCCCCGCACTACCGTAGCGGCTAGTCGAGTCTATTTATAAAAATGGTTTAAAAATAGTAAAAGTGAAAATATTTATTGTTACTTGCACATATTGCGTTTCTGTACGTACAATGAATAAGCAAGAGTGTTCGTGAGGCTTAAAGTACAAAAATGAATAAGTTGGTGATATTATCAAGGGAACAAAGCAATAATATTGATGAAGACTAAGTGAGCGTAGTACATAGTAAATCATACATTTTTATGAGCCGTTTAATCAAATGTTAGTGTTAAAACTGCGGAAATAGCTAATTTCAATAACCTCCTTATATGTTTTGGTGCAAAAATGAACACTGTACGTAAAAATAGTGATATGTGCTAAAAGTGGGTGTCTACGAAATAAATATTTCAATGCTGAACGGCTGAGCGGTTATTGGACAGAATTGGGAACGCGATCTGCGGATACATGGTTCGTGTCTAGACGCAGTGAATTTTTTTTGCACTACATTTTTTATTATTATTTTTTTTTATTTTGGATTTGGACGTGCTCGTATTAATTGAATATCACCATGGATTCTTATGAAAATGTCACGCAAAGAAGGCATAAGACGGGTGTTATATTTAATAGTAGTGATAATTAATTGGAGTTCTCATATCGAAGCTTGCCGGATTTAAAGAACAATGAAATGGAATTGTTGGAGTTAAAGGAACAAAATGAAAAACTCACACTTAGCTTAAATATTGCGAATGAAGAAATAGATAACTTAATTACTGAAAATACTACTTTAAAAAAAAGATGCTTGGAACTGGAACATAAAATTACGTTATTTAAATCGGTGGGAATAGATGACTTAAGTAGTAGCAATATGGAGACGCCTCAAAAATTACTATCCCCGAACAACCGGCGGAAGAGAGTTCATAAGTATGTAGGCTCGTCACTTGCCCAAAGCTCACCTATGACCGCTCCTGTGCATGCTACAAATGCGCCACTGGCCTCTTATGAACAACAGTCAATCACCGGTGACAGTGCAACTTCTCAAAAGGGTGATTATATGAGTACAGAAATAAAAGCAGTTACTTGCAGCAGCCTAGAGAACCTAACTGATGCAAATATAATCTGTTCTACTGTGCGTTCCAAATGAACAAGTCCTCCATTGACTGGAAAGTCAGAGCTACCGTTGGAAAAATCTACAAGCAGTCCTGACGGTGTGGAACGGGTGAAGCAGAGGCAGCGTATTTTAGTCCTGGCAGACCAGTTCGGCCGCGGTGTGCGTTCTACGTTGCAGAATCTTCTTGGTGAGAACTTTATGGTTACAACAGTGCTAAAACCTAACGCTACAATAGATAAAGTGATGACGTCATGTGTCGAGGCCTGTAAGGACTTTACGAAATCTGATTTTGTGTTAATCTTGGCAGGTTCAAATGATAGTAGCCCTCTGCATGTTCAATCTATTTTATACTATAATCTAAAACAAATTGTGCACACAAACATACTCGTTGGCAAGATCTATAGTAATAATAAATTTTTGAACCGAACAGAATTGAATAAGCAAATAAAACGAGTGTGTAATAATTGTAATAATGCGTATTATGTCAGCCTCGATAGTAATAATAACGATTTTTCTTTTGAATATAACCAATTAGAGGCCTGCCGGTTATTACACAGGGAGATACTGCGCATTAATTACAAAATCAACTACAATAGATTTTTAAGAGATAATCTGTTACAAATTCAGCCACTGAAATATTTTAACAATGTTAAAGTCGAGCTTACACACACCGGAAGTAATGTTGCCGCAACCTACTGTGACGTTGTAAAGCGAGCAGAGTCTGCGACTAATACTGGGGATGTCCTAGAACAGAACAATCTGTTTTTTCGTTCCTAAAAAAGCTGAAACTAACGCTTCAGTATATTGCGTGCCCTTAAAAGTTTTTCATCAAAACGTTTGTGGAATTAGCAATAAAATTCATGAGCTTGAAATGTATTTAGATAGAAAAGACGTGGACGCTATATGTATATCAGAACACTTTTTGAGTCAGGATGCGGCTAAGGTTTTTAGCTTCCCAGATTACAACTTGATGTCTTGTAATTCAAGAAAAACAAAGAAAAGAGGGGGTACACTCATTTTATGTTCTAAGACCAGAGAATTTGAAGATGTGTTAATTATAAATAAATTGTATAAAATGAACAGTTTTGAAATTTGTTGTGTTAAGGATATTAAATCAAATTTATATGTGTGTTGTTGTTATAGATGCCCCGATGATAAAAACTTTGACTGTTTTATGGAGAGGCTGGAGAAGCTGTTTGACTATTTTTTCAAGAAGAAATGCATACTTTGTGGTGATTTTAATATTGATTTGCAAGTTGAAAGCAGAAGACGTAATGATTTTCTGAGTCTATTAAGTTGTTACAATTTTAGGTGCCTTCTTTCTTCTGCAACTTTTGTTCGTAACCAAGCAACATCTTGTATTGATAATTTCATAACAAATATCCCGGAGGTTTCGGTAGAATCGACACAAATTGATCATAATGGCTTGGCTGATGGTCATGCTGGACTTTTTTGTAATTTACTAGTAGACAGTCAGCAATGTAGTGTAGGAAAAGATGTTGTAATTAAAAAAAGATGTTTTAATGCCAGGACCA
This sequence comes from Crocallis elinguaria, assembly GCA_907269065.1. Lineage (NCBI taxonomy): Eukaryota > Metazoa > Arthropoda > Insecta > Lepidoptera > Geometridae > Crocallis > Crocallis elinguaria. The sequence goes on from OU026065.1 coordinate 21,778,400, forward strand.
ACAAATTATTCACACAAAAAGTTTTGCAAACTAACTGGGCGGATATGGGGCTAAACATGTTTTTGAGTACTTTTACAAATATTTTTAAAAGTAGTTATAAGAATAAAGTACGAAAAATAGTTTTAAATACAAGAAATGGTTTGAAATGGGTTTCAAGAGGAATAAAAGTTAGTAGTAAAATGAAGCGGTTTTTGTGTTGTGGTAATGGAGCACACCTTAGTGTCCAGGCTTATCGGAAAGACTATATTAAATTGTATAGAAAAGTACTTAGAGGTGCAAAGAGGCTAGCTATTGAAACTGAACTAAAGCAATCTACAAATTTATGCAAGGACGTGTGGAAGATAGTTAACAGATATGTTAAAAAGAACAATAAATATAATAAAATTAAGAATTGTGTTCTGAAAATAAATAATTACATGACAGATAGTCCAACGAAAGTTGTTAATGAATTTGTTAAACGTTTTAACTGTATAGAAAGTTCAGGTTCTTCTAATATAAAGGATGCTTTAACCTATTTAGAAACAAATGAAGAAAGAGTTAATGATGATATGGAATTAAGGCCGGTGGATGCAGCAGAGGTTAAGAAAATTGTGCAGAACATGAAAAATAAAAAATCCAGCGGTTATGATGACATACCAATCTTCGTTATTAAAGATAATATTGACTTTCTGGCAACTCCCTTAGCAGATTTTTATAACAAATGTTTCGATGATGGTATTTTTCCGGATCAATTTAAAGTAGCTAAAGTTGTACCAATATTTAAAAAGGGTTCATCTACCGATGCTAAAAACTACCGCCCTATATCGTTGTTACCTATTCTCTCAAAAATTTTTGAGAAACTGATCAAAAGCAGGTTGGTTAGCCATCTAAATTTAAAGCGTGTGATTAGTTCTCGACAATTTGCTTATCAAAGAGGTGTGGGCTCGACTGATGCTATATGCACTTTGGTAAATGAAGTTATAACAAAATTGAATGATCAAAAAAGAGTAGCTGGGTTATTTCTGGATCTAAGCTCTGCATTTGACACAGTACATCATGAGTTGCTATTGTTCAAGCTTAGTCATTATGGAGTTAGAGGCAAAGCGTTGCAGTTGCTATCGTCTTATCTACGCAATAGGCAAATGTATGTAGAAATAAAACATTTTGACAACGGCTGCATCAATGTGCACAGTTCCGGTCTAGTGAACATTACTACTGGTGTGCCTCAAGGCTCTGTATTAGGTCCAATACTATTTATAATTTTCACTAATGACTTAATTAATTCTATTGTAAACGAAATTTCAGATACAAAATTAGTAGTATTTGCTGATGATACAAATGCTTTAATTAGTTCTCATAGCATTGACTCCTTAAATATTAAAATAAGTATGGCTATCGCCTTTTTCAATTCTTGGTTTGCATCAAATAAGTTAATTATCAACGTTAAAAAAACAAACATCATGTTATTCAAGTCAACTGCTCGAAACAATGACAGCCTTAATGTATGTTTAAATAACGATAAAGTCGAATTGGTTGACTCTGCAAAGTTTCTAGGTGTTCATATTGACTCCATGCTTAATTGGAAAAAGGAGCTTTCTGCCATAGATGGTTCAATCAGTTCATCATGTTATGCCCTTAGAAGCCTGCGCGATGAACTGAGTATCGATCGGCTGAAGATGGTATACTACGCCTTGATCGAGTCTAAACTGAGGTATAGCATACAGTTCTGGGGAAACAGCTACAAATACAACATTAGGAAAGCTTTCACTTTGCAAAAGCGAAGCATTCGAACGATTGTGAATATTTCTCAACAAGATTCATGTAAACAATATTTTAAAAAACTAGGGATTTTGCCAGTACCCTGTCTTTATTTATTAGTCGTCTTAAATTATCTGGCCAGATACATCGGCGAATTTGAAACTAAAGAAGAGAGAGTAGTAAGGGAAAACACAAGAGTAAAGGACCTCAAGCATAAAACTAGTTTTAAATTAAAGGTAGCTAGACATAGCACTATATACCAAGCAATTGAAATTTTTAATAAATTGCCGCGAGATATCAAGGCGATTGTTTATAAACCCACTTTGTTTAAAAACAGAGTCTTGGCATTTCTTCTTGAAAATAGTTTTTACAGTTTGGAAGACTATTTTGCCAAGTCATTTTTGAAATCTTGAGTTTTTTTTTTCACTTGTTATTTTTTATATCTTTGACATGTGTATTTAATAATGTTTGAATGAGATGGTTAGTTGGACATGCTAAGTAATTTTTATATTTTTATGTTAACTTTTTCACTTAGTTGTTTTTAAATTTGAATTAGTATTATAATTATTATGTGTGATTTATATTAATTAATTGAATTTCAAACACAATGTATATTGTTAATGAATAAATAAATACAATACAATACAAGAATAAAACAGGTTTCAATCGGTTTTTATCCCTACTTATTCGTATTATAAACGCAAAAATGTTTGTTGATTTGTTCTTCTTTTACGCAACAATGGAGTGAGGAATCACCTCAGAGCAAAAATAGGTAGAGCGCGTGTTACCAAGTGGGAACAGTATGCACGGGTGAGAACATCGCACTGTTCCTACCGCAAGCGTTAATAGTCATACGCTCACTAGCGGTGTGAGCGCACGTTGCGAGTTCCTGGCGAGCATTTGATTATTTAACTGCTAAAAATGGTAAAATGTGCAATAAAAACCTGTAAAACCGATACTCGGAAACACACTAAACAGAAATCTAGCATCACATTTCGCCGGTAAACCATTTTTTAATACTTTTAAGTAAATTAGAAGTCACGCTTCGCGGGGTGGAAGGAGACGCGGGACGCAAGGCTACATGCGCCGCCCGCACCGCCCCGCAACCCCTCTTGGATTGCCAACTGGGACAGTGATGTGACGCGTTCGGCGCTTGAGTCGATACGGCGAGAAATAGTTTATAATACACCGGCGCGCTATGTGCGCTTGCGACAATTACTTTTCTTTAATACTTTAATTACTTTGTAAATGATTAGAGGCGGTGAGTGTGAAAGCGTTAAGTATAGCGTTTATAATATAAGTAAATAATTCAAAAATAAATAAGATATAAGTAACATATAATCCTGTTTTTATTTCTTTGTTTCTTTTAGTTTTTATCCTTTACATAAAGAGCGGGGAAATATAAAAATAAAAACGCAATTTGACTCAATTACAATAACGTAAATAACATAAATACGATATAAAAAACCATGTCATTTGAAAATAATTGTATTGTAAATTAAAACTACAATATATAAAATTATAACAATATCAATTCATAGGTCATTAGGATTATATGCGAGACCTATAAATTCGTACCTTAAAATAAATAAGCAGATAATAATATTTACTTATCAAAAACTCACCCATACATACTTCACATTATACATTAATTATACAACATAATATAACAATAGGTCCCGTGCCGTTCAGCTGCTTTTATCGACAACTACGCTTGCAGCGCTCAATTGCCCATCCCTATCAGTCACTTACCTATCAATATAACTAGCTATAGTTCACTTGCCTACGCTGCGCATTAGGCGACCGGAGCGATGTTCGTACTCTACCTATTTTTGCTCTGAGGGAATCACGATCATCTGCGGTTGTTAAATACCTATTCTATAAACATAGATTTGGTTACTTTTAGATTTATAATATTAGTATGGGTGGTGTAATTTAACTATTTAAATTATACCTTTACCTTTAAAACATACTTTTTTATATTACTGAGTAATGAGACGAGCGGGTTGTTTGTCTGATGGTAAGGATAACGCCAGGCACCCAGAACTTTGAAGCACAAAAGCCTGCGTGGCACTGCAGTGCGCTCGTTACCCTGGACATTAGGTATTAAATGACGGCTCCGTAGCTAAGTTGGTAGTAACCCTGCCTGCAAGGCGAGGGGTCCCGGGTTCGATTCCCGGCCGGGGCAGATTTTGTGTAAGCATAAAGTTTGTTCTCGGGTCTTGGATGTTTGTGATGTGTATCTGTGTATGTCCATGCCACCTGCGACACAGGGAATCCTAGTGCGGGGGTATGAGTGTGTAAGCGTTTATGTTTTATGTTTTATGTTTAAATATCATAATTTAATTACTTTACTAAATACTTATTGGGACTTATTAAATTAGAAATGCTATGAAATTAAACCGTGTTATTTCTATTTAGTTTGTTTTTTTCGATGCTCCATGTATTCTGCCGTCCTAGCTAAGACAACCGTGATTATAAGTCGTCCAGTTTACTTACGGCTGTTATGCGTAGTATAATACTGCGCATAACAGCCGTAAGTAAATTGGACGACTTATAATTACGGTTATCTTAGCTAGGACGGAAGTATTCCTGGTACGTCACGTAATAACCTTAGGATTTCCTATGTCGCAGATGGCATAGACTCAAATACTGAACTAAATACAAGACCTAAAACTATCACTGTATATCGACTCTGATATCAGTTTAAACTTTGTTAGTAAAAGAGGAACGTTTTTACTTTTACTCGCTAGAAATGAGGAAATTTGCCTGTTTATTTCTTTAAAGCTACCTGGGGTGCAATTTTTGAATATCGATTAGTGACTAAATATCAGCGATAGGACCGATAATCACCAATTTACAAAAATTCGTATTTTTTTAATGTCGCCGGGTGACTAAAATTATCCTATCTATGATATCGTTTACGAGTGGGGGTGCCCCCACTCGTAGGTATGAGTATTTAGAGCCAATTTTGGCTTAAAAACAATTTCCAACTTAAAAAATAAAATTCAATAAAATAAACACAATCATAAGTTTGTCTATGATAAAATCTGAGAAATAGTTGCATGTTGGTAAACTGGGTATGACTTTCAAAAATACGACTTTTGCAAATTAGTGATTTCAAAGTCATCGCTGAGAATTTTGTCACCGGTGATCTCGAAATCACTCGTGACATTAAAAAATCGTTCCCTTATTCTGTATAGGTTTGGAATATTTCAATGTAACAATATGACTATTCAAAGAAATGGCTTTACAAATTACTCGCTTTTTACTATAACTTGCGCTCACCAAGCTACGTGATCCATGGCCGCATTTACAACCCTAACACAATATGGCAGGTATATGTTTATTTCAGCAATATTTTGTTTTATTGTTGACGGAATAAATTGACGATATCAGCGGATTGAAGCGAATGATGTTTAATGTTGGAGTAACTTGTTTACAATGCAATAGCCATTATTATAATAACTTATATCACCGAAGTTAGACTGTAAAATATTTGTTAAGACTTTGAAAAAGTAATGAGAAATCAAATTAAGAAAGAAACGGGGTAAAATGGGAGATGGAAATTTAAAAATGTTTCAAGCGGGAAAATGAAAAACTCGGACAGAAACCGCGAAATGAGATTCATATTTTATTAAATTAAAATCATTCATTATACAACTTTTTTTTGCCGGTGACCGGTACCTATTATAGCATAATTATGTACAGTTACCAACTACACCTTGAGTATTAGAGTTTTTTTAGCTTCACTGGTAACTATATACTAGAATCTTGGAAGTCAATTTGAACCCATTTCTTTATTGTCGTATCGAAATGAAACTTTGTATGTATATGAAGAAGAAGAAAGAAAATCCTTCGAGTTTGGGCTCATATGATTTGTTTTAATGTCTGTTGTTGTTGTTGTTGTTTTGTCCAATGGATTGAACTTGGTGTCGAGGTTCTGATGAAGCAGCCAGAAGGTGAAAGCATGTGTTTTTAGTTTTTTTAAACTGGACATAATTATAGAAACTAAAATAGACTGAACAAGGATATACGTCAAACTAACACTACGCCTCCACTTCATGCCCTAGGTAACTCCTAAATATTTAGGCATCCGATTTAGGCATGTCCTAGGGTTAGTGAAAACGGACATTTGATTTGAGAGTAGTTAACATTTCAATAGTGGTTTGCAATCGTAGAATAAAAGGAGACCCATGGGCAGGCGTGATCATTACAGCTATTGTACCAACGATTTGCTCATGTTAAAAATAAAAGCAAAATAGTCCAAAAGGACAACAAGTCGAATCACAATCTTGAGGAAAAAGGGTTTAACTTGGACCAAACAATTCCATCTCGAAAGAATTCCACAAAGTAAGGGAAAATGTGTATAAAATCAATTTTTCGCCGATTTACCTCTAGAATTGGGTAGTAGATAGCTACTGTGTGTTTTTCACCGTAGATTGCACATCTTTTCGGATGACAACACTCGCGTAGGGGTGAATTCAGATGATTTCGATCTCATTCGTGTGGAAACTGAATACAAACCTTGACGTGCTGGAGTATTAACATTCTAGTATTGTATTTTTATAGCTTGCAATACAGTGAACAATAATATTATCATTCGATGTAATGACGCAAGCGCGTGGAGCTTAACATCAGCTGAATGACCTGCTCGTCTAGGACTAGTGACTAAGAACTAGCTGAAGATGGAGTTCGTCGATCTATATACCTATTCACTCACTTGAAAATACTCAGGTTAAAATTAAGAGGAACCACTCCCACACGCAGTACAGTGTCGCGCAGCCCGCAGGCCTTTGTGTTTCAAAGTTCTATGTAGCACTGCAATTGTTATGAGCCGGCATTATGATTACATCAAGCAAACAACCCGCTTGTTATAAAATCATATCTGGAAGATTTCCACTCTTGAACATAGATCTACATTATCCTTGATTTTAAAATACGTTTTTTAAATTATTATGTTTAGAGTTTTATAATATTTATATATATACGCTTACATACTCATAGGGGCAGGAGTGCACTAGGATTCCCTGTGACGAAACACACATCACAAACATACAAGATCCAAGAACAAACCTTACCTTCGCCAATCGCCACAAAATCTGCCCCGGCCGGGATTTGAACCCGGGGTTCCTCGCTTTGCAGGCAGGGTTACTTCCAAGTTACTTCCAAATACCGTCACAGGAAATAAATAAGCACACAGAGAAACACAACAACAACCAAATTCCAGGACAAATTATATGCTCAGTGCTCAGCACACAAATTTCCCGGCTGGGGTTCAACCCTGGGCCGTCTTTGCAGGGTAACAACAAACCTAACCACAGTAAAAAATAAGTATTTTAAAGGGCTTAACAATATCTAAAATGCGTAGTACCGCAAGCCTTACTCTACAATATAATGAGTATACCTAGGTAACCTTTGTTCACCACCACAATCTAATTATGTTAATGTAACTCCCACTAAATTACACCACAATAACAACATTTTTAACGTCGCAACTACGGTTTCTTTTGAATAATAAAGAGATTTATATACCTAATAGTACTCAACGTTAAAAAATGTTCACAATATTAATATTGTTGATCGTAGATCGAGTTTCAAAGCTTTCACTGATTACTCAGATTGGACCTACAAATACTTACAAACTAAGAACACTGTGATATTTGACACATATCCACTCACTCGTGTAATTTTTTTTAAATGTTCGACGTAATTACTATTTCGTCTACTCAAGGGAGAAGCCACTGGCTGCTAACACAGTTTTCACTAATTCACCAGCCTATGGATTCACCAAATAAGACAAAAAGTTATATCCATAAATTACTTATTACTTTACTCTTTATCTCCAAACTTCTCAAAGCCCCTTTGCCCTACCTTCGCTACCCGTGCCTCAAGGCACGTCCCTTATTTTTAAATTCCATAAAAAATATTTGCACAGAGCGCCCTCATTCCGTATCCGGGACACGTACAGAGAATAAGTTTGTCTAGTCTATCCAGGGAGCAATATTAGATAGCCAAGTGAGATGTGACATTGAAATATAAACCAAGGTTCCGTATTCAGCTCTGTTATATATAATGAATTTTAAATGTGTATCAGTTTTTACCAGACTACAGCAAAGCCAAAAGGAAGTGTTATTTTTTCAGCAGTCCATGTAGGTTTACATATTTTTTATCCCATTGGATAACTAGATGAAATCAAAAAAGAGGCGAGCACTGATTTTCTTCCGTATCTAGTAGTTATTTAAACCTTATCTTGTTTTATATTTGAATGGGTAATTGATTTATGTGAAAGTTGAAATAGTTTCTAGGTACTTAGATATAAAAACAATATTTCTAACGCCTCACTACTAGATATTTTCTTGGGTAGGTTTATGTAGGTAGGATTAACCTGGATGAGCTTTTCTGTAGAAATGTAGAGCAGCTATCCATTCCGGTTTTTTAATGCCACTTCTATTACTAAAACATCTTGTGCTTGTTTTTAAATAGTTATGTTGATTTATTTTTCTTTAATGTAATAATTGTTTATAGTCAATTTAGTCTTAATATGCACAAATACAACCGCTTTATACGCATAATAATAATAATCGATGAGTCCCTTGTTTGGTTTCACTTCGTATAATTTCAGTGCGTATAAAATCAATTACTATAATTATTATTCACGTAATCTGATATTTATTTCCTAAGTGCGTTTAGATGTACAGTTTAAATATATATTTCGAACGGTCTATTGCAGTCAAGGTTGTAGTGAATTAAAATTCAGTAGGTTCCACATACGTGGGGAATCATACAGGACCAGCCCATTTTCCCGGGATAGAAAATAACCTATGTTACTTTCCGGTCCATAAACTATATGTATGGAAAAAATCACGTCGATCCGTTGCGCCGTTGCTGTGAAAAAGGACAAACCAACAAACACACTTTTGCATTTGTTATACTCGTACTACGAGCGGACACGTAGTATTTGTATTCTTTTTGGGGTGGACAAACGGATTGTAGTACTCATTTAATGGTGGCAACAAAGATAATGCACGGTGAGGTTACAATACCCATACAAAGTACTCTGCGACAATACCTCACTGCTTCACTTGAAAATGGAAACCTATAAGTTCTTCAATGGTTCATCAACTCTTTCGTTTCATAGAGTTTCTATTAAACGCATACATATTACTGCAGGGCTATTCCGTATCTCGGTTGACAACCCAAAGTGATGATCACTTGGCAAAGTGTACAACGATGAACTGTCAAACGGCTAGTTTCGTATTGGCTAACCTCAGTTATCAACTTGGATGACGTCATGAGCACCGAGTTTCGCGGTTAGTCACTTGTTAGTCACCATAACTCATTTTGACAGATGTTTCTGTATCGATAGTTTAAAATTGCGATTATGTAAGCATAATGGACATCAAATTTGATAATCACCGAGGTTTGTGATAGACACTACCCAAAAGCAGTGTTTTATAAATTCGAGTGATTAACACCGTCGATCGACAACAACGATTTTGTTGTGATTGTGATGCTGGAGTATTTATTATTATATATTTTATGATTAGATGGTAGGGCTAAGTCTTCTGCGAGTGTCCGTCTGGGTTGGTACCACTACTATGCTCGTGAAGTCTGCCACCGAGCAGTAATGTGCGAGCATTACTGTGTTCCCTTTTGATGAACAAAGTAGCCAGTGAAATTCAGTGGCTTATGCTGAGAATTAATACCTAATGTCTCAGGGTAACGAGTGTACTGCAGTGCTGCGCAGGTCTTAGTGTTTCAAAGTGTGAGTGGCACTGTAATTGTTATGGGCCGGCGTTATGCTTACCATCAGGCAAAGAACCCGCTCGTCTCGTTATCCAATAGTATAAAAAATAATTTTACATAATATTAGCTGTGTCCCGCGGCTTCGTTCACGTAGCCTAAGTTACTCCTTGTAACATCAGCTATCTGCCATCGAAAGTCAGGTCAAAATCGGTCCAATCATTTCGGAGATTACCCGGAACAAACAGACAGACAGACAAAAATTAAAAAAATGGTTAATTTGTTGTAGGTACCGTATATACTTTCATATGCATTTGGTAAAAAGCTGTTATTTTGATATTACAAACAGACACTTCAATTTTATTTATTTGTATGAGTTTTTAATTTGCCTCCTTTATTAATTCGGTATCATAACCTACTTAATTTATTTACTATCACCAAATTTCTAATATTGAACTAACTTTTAAACAGTAATTAATCGAATGTTGCTCGAATGGAATGAAGATTACCTACGTAATGAATTACTATGAATTTTACCCAAAGAGTTTACATATATTTTACCATACATAGGTATAGTATAGTCTGTGATTTTATTTTACCGCCACTTTATCTTAAATACACCGCCTAAAATGAAATGTCCTCAAAATGTTCCACGCACAACCCTCAAAAAGCATTATATAACTTAGTCGTATAATAGTCGATAAAACATAGTGTTGCGCTAGTGACGTCCTGAAAGACACCGTTAGTCACTATAACCAGTTATCCACTCAATGTGATACGCAATACCAAAGTTATGATAAATCAGTTGACATCAAATGTCGGTGTACAATCAGACTCGGTTGATCACTAGAAATGTAAAAGATAGCGAATAGGGGGGCTGATCTGTGATTAAACGATATTACTCTATGAATAGACCAATTTTCTAAACCTCTTATATACTCTTTGTCTAAACCATAAACCTTTCAACAATATGTCAAATTTCAAGTTCTAGGAAAAAATGCAAAATAAACAATAAAAATACAGTATTATATCTTGTCATAACGATAGGTTATTCTGCTTATTCTTGTTTTCAAAGAGTGTGCCAACAAAAAAATATGACAGAATTTATGAATAGTCTACCGATAGTCATCAGCTGTTGTTTCTGCTGTTTCCTAAGAGCTGGAACTGTTATGATAGGTGTTTTCTCATTTGTAAGTCTAGCTTTCAATTTACAGGTCAAACTACTGTTCTAACGTGTCGTTCTTTCAAAAAACCATTCGTGTGAGGGCAATTTCAGATTACGTGGAGTGAGAGTAATATTGGATATCAAAACGTTCCAAATCCAACGTTCCACAACATTCCAACTCATTGAGTGTGGCCGATACAACGATCCGTTTCGGCCTCAGTTGGCAGTACTCGAGACGCATTAGAATGACCGAAAAATGGAGCGTTGGGGCAACTGTGCAAGCAATACTGTGTTCCAGTAGCCAGTGAAATTACTGGGCTTATGAGTCGTAACACCTAATGTCTCAGGGTAACGAGCGCACTGCAGTGCCGCACAGGCCTTTGTGTTTCAAAGTTCTGAGTGGCACTGCAATTGTTATGGGCCGGCGTTATGATTACGATCAGGCAAACGACAAGCTCGTCTCGTTATCACATAACATAAAAAAATCGTTTAGTAAAAGTGATAAAGAAAAAGTGAAGTTTCTTGTCTTCAGAAGTAAATAAACAGCCTTTGTATACATTTTTATTTGACCAGGTGCAAAACAATTGGCTTCACATGCCTTTTAAAGCACGTGTCACGTGTGCATTCGGTCATCCTTTTCTTTATCGGTCCAAACTTTGAGTAGTCAATCATTCAGTCAGAAACAGCTGAATAGCTGATGCTGATTATGATATTATATTCAATTATTTAATCTTTCTTTGCAGCTAGTTGGCCTAATGTTCGCACCAAACATCAGCCACGCCAAGGGTTTTTGGGAGATGGAAACGTTGCTTTCCAATTACAGCTATGCTACAGAAACCGCTATACAGATGACGTTGGGTATCATCTCTATTATGTTGTGCGTCGTTAGCGTGCTTCTCTTGGTTGGAGCTTTCTGTGTAAGCTTTACAATCTTTACTTTTTTATAGTACAAAGTGAGACGAGGATATCGTTTGCCTGATGGTAAGCCTAAAAATGGCAGGCCACCCAGAACTTTGAACCGCAAAGGTTTACGGAATACAGTAGTCTGTATTATATGCAAACTTCTACTTCATAGCAGATTAAATAAGCTAAGCGGTGGTACCCACCCAACAAGGTATTCACAGTAGAGTTATACTTTATCCCCTGTCCACTGCTGGGGTACAGGCCTTCTCTCAGAGTGAGAGAGTATGGCCCAAAATGCACTAAGCGATGCTATATAGGGCAGCTTGATGGATGTCATAATATCCTCGAATTTTGTAGTTTGGACACCTCGTCATCATAATGTTACCCTTCACCGATTTAGAGAGAGTGTGGTACAGACGTAACTTGACACAACTCAGTGGTGCGTGCTGCGCCGGAATTCAAACTCTGTGGTGCGTCGGACTGCAAGTCGCACAAGTTCTCAGCCACACTCGCTCCACCATCTACCACCTGGAAACTTCTTCTTGATTCTGATTTAAAAAAAAAGACTAATGGAATATTCTTGGCAGAATATGCCGTTCCTGATCCTCGTTTACCAGTGGGGTGCAGTCGTCTACAGTGCAACAGTTCTCGTAATGTTCTTCATACTAGCAGTGTTCTGCTTCTTCGTCCACACTAACTGCCTCCTGGCCGGAGGTGCACTCGTTGGGCTAATTGTGCTTGATGTGGCTGGTAAGTTAAATTCAGACTACTGTAAGATTCAGTGAGGAGTCTAAGCGTGGACTCATGCTTCACTGCTTCTTCAATGTTCTCATTATGTCATATGGAAGAAATAATTTACGCCTAGATTCGTCTTTGAATCTTGTTACGACGGATAGGTCCAAGTGAACAAGAGCGAGTGAAGGCAAAAACGTGGGATTCCACACGATTGTTCAATTTTTATTTATCCTACTAGGTAAAGATATGAGGTCGTTTGCCTGATGTTAATCATAACACCTGCTCCACAACGTTTGACTTTGCTCTATAACTTTGAAACACATAACCTGCTTGGTATTGCAGTGTACGTTACCTTAAGCCATCAAGCATTAAGACTCACATGCCGATTGCAATAATTTCACCAACTACTTTGCTCGTCGAACCGGAACATAGTAATGCATAGAAACTAATCCTTGGTGTCAGACTATACGAGCAAAGCTGTGGAACTCACTCAGACTGACACTCGCGAAGCAGTTCACCACCTGGTTTTTTTATATAATAGGTAGGTAACGACAGACAGCTGAGCCCGGCCGAAGATGAGTGAAAGCTCTCGTTTGAATTCGTTTGCTTTCACTGTGACGTCCACGATCCTACTATCTTATCCTATCCTAATTCCTACTATATATCCCACTAATATTATAAATGCGAAAGTGTGTTTGTCTGTTTGTTGATTGTTTGGTTTGTTGGCATGTCCTTCTTTCATGCTGCAACGAAGCAATGGATCGACGTGATTTTTTGCATATATGTAGTTTATGGACCGGAGAGTAACATAGGCTACTTTTTATCCCGGAAAATGCTCGTTCCTGTGGGAACGCGGGTGAAAACCGCGGGCGGAAGCTAGTGGTTTGATAAAATCTGCTCACTCGCTTGGTCTGTACTTACACAGCGTTGGATGCAGCGGCGCGGCCACGCGTATCGTCCGCAAAAAGTATTTCGGCGCATCTTTCTTCGACTAATTTAATGCCATGTAATCTCACAGTACAGCGAACCCGTAGCTTGGCTGTGTGCTAACCAATTGGTATAGGCCATTATACGTATATCAATCAGGCTAACAACCTGCTAGTCTGTTATATTGAAGTATACAATTTTGTTTCAGTTACTGCTTATTTCGTCATTGTGGCGAACAGTCTCAGGGTTTCGTTTTTGTTCATAAGCAGTGATGAGTTCAAAAGCAGTGTTGCGTGATAAACAATGTTTTGGTATGTTATATGGTGTTTTTGGTATATTGACGGTAGCTCAATAAAATATTGTTGTACATTATTTTATCAATTTATTTTCACTATCACGATTCACGACCAACTAGATGTTTGACGTTTGACGGCTTGACGAAAAGTAATAACTGTTAGTTATAACTGTATGTACCTATATACGGTAACATAAAAACAAATCTGAACCTAAATTTTATTCAACTTGTACATTAATGAAATATCTAGGTTCTTTTTAGGGACACTAAGAAGAGTAACAAATCCAAGTATCTTTGGACAGAAACACTATAAACATGAAGCGCTACAGATATCATCTGTTTTATTGTATAATATAAAACATTAATGTTTTAGCAGTAAAGTAGGTATTCATTTGACTGTTCATAACGTAACTAAATGAATTTTATAAGCCAGCTGAATAAATCTGTGTACACTGATATGGTTAGAGATGAAGATCTGTAAGGTTAGGCCGGCTGCCGGTTTTCCGGGTGCAGAAATACAATAAGTTGAGTTTGAGAAGGAAATTATCATGATAAAACCACACTTTTACAACCGATACAATTGTGAAACGAATGTACTTGCGCAGAGTAACGGCAGGGATCTCACGGGGACGTGGGGGCGCAATCTCTTTTAGTTTGTGTACTCGAATTTTGAGGGCAAACACGAGCGAATTTTTACAATTTTATTTTACGTTAAATAGATTTATTATAATGGTTCACACCTGTGTACGGTTTTCTGTGTACCTACGGATGCCAAAATAAATAGCCAAATACAACAAATTAAATTTAAGATAAACGATATTCGTGACGCTTGATAAGTTTTTCCTACAATGTCGTAACAGACTGCAGTCTATGCTGGAACTTTGTCCTAATGAATACAGTAATAGTGTTATTTTGATTAATTAATACCTATGAATATATAGGTATTAATTAGGTTAAAAGTACAAAATAAATGATGGAGCGAAAATAATAATGAGATCCAGAGTTATTATAACTACTTCAGGTAACGCGTCCGAATAGGATAGATAAATAAATACTAGACCGCTTTATGTATTGTGCATGTATCGGAAAGTAACAGCATATTCACATCTAAAGCCGGAGAGGTAGCCGGATTTCAGTCACAACTCTAGAAATGATATCGAGTTGGAAAGATAAATAAACAAGTATTTGTGTTACATTCGGTGCGGTAAGCTTCCTTTTCGTGAGTTATTTTTGGTGTTTCCAATTTTTATTTTATAATACAATGTAATATTCTGACTTTCAGAGATATTTATGAAATGTATCGGTTGTAAGCTTTGAGATTTTGACAAAATAGCTTACTTAGTCTCATTTTTTCTAATATATTGAAGTAATGCCGAAGGAAAAGCTCCTCTACTCCATTTTTACTTTTGTGGAATGGGACTTTTGGATTTCATTGTAGAATTATGCCCAACTTTGACACCGGAATACCGTTCTATTCCTTTGCCAAGTTTACTTCGGTTTTTAGGGCTCCGTACCTCAAAAGGAATAAAGGAACCCTTATAGCCTGACTTTGTTGCCCGTCTGTCTGTTTGTCAAGACCGGGAATCAAAAACTATAGGGTACTTTTCGTTGATATAGAATCATCAAATTTGGCAAAAAGCAGTGTTTTATAGCACAACCAAACAGAGAAGTCCGAAAACGGTAAAATTGTTTTTTTTTATATTAATTATTTTGGTGAATGTTGCTGTTCAATTATCTAACGATTCCCGTGAGGAGCGAACTATTTATTTACCTACTTTGAGGTGTGAGTCCGACTCGCACTTGGCTGTTTTTCCTCTGGTTTGAATAAGGATAAAGGATAGTTGATATAAAGGAAAAGTTCGCAGACGCTGAACACTGGAGGATTTTAATCAAATACATTAAAGGGCAGGGACATATGTTCTAGAGATTTGGCCTTATTGCCCTTCATTTAAAGACTTCTTGCTTATAACTTTGCACCTAATTTTGCATTTAGTTTTAAGCGAGTGCTTCACCAGCACAGTACACGTGGCTTCTCCAAAATCTAAATTCAAAGCCTATCCAAATTTTCTATTAGAAATGTTTAGGTCACAATTCTGAGTAGGTATGTAATTATGTATAGCACATTATATACAGGATACAACCTAAACGGGTATGTTACTCAAAGTCACCACGCTAACCAACCATGAGTAAACGCGGTCGCTTTGATCTCTCATTTGCTTTAGCCCCTCCCTTCTCCCTTCCCTCCACCTCTCACCGCGTATTGACGCAAGTAATGATGCGGCGTACACCTCATCACATTACGGAATTATTTCAGATACAAAGAAGATAGAGGTAATGGACTTGCGGTTTTTAGTCAACTTAAACAAGTAAGGTACAGAGTAAAAATTCCGTTGATCAGACTAGTCTAACCGCCAATCTGGAAAACTGAACACACCAAAATTTGTGGTAAAGCTAGAGTGTAGCTTGACTCGTTCTCGACTTATCGGGAAATTTAAGATACGTTTGCTGCGGTCAGTAGATAGATGGGTGACTGCTGTTTGGTAGTGATACCTTGCTTCATAAGGTATTTTTGAGAAGGTGCAGAGCGTTGAGTATCGACTTAGAGTTGCTAGCTTATCGGCTTATCCGACAGAAAGTTGAAATGTTTCGGCAGTTTTTGCTTTAGAACTACGTAAACTAATTCTTCCATCATCAGATGGCCAGCTTTTCAGCTAAGCACTGTCGGTATATGCTAGATATTCTTCCTTAAGTATCTTGGCGCAAGAAGCGTTTTGGTTCAACGTTTATTTTGCGTATCGCAATACTCTAGGGTGGAACTCCTTGAGTCTGTACTTCTTCAGTCTGTTTCCCTTTAGCTATAACCTGGGCTGCACCAAAACGTGAGTAAATATTTCTCTTAGGCAAGCATTCTTCATAGAGGACTCGTCCATCACTAGCGTGGTCAAATACAAGCCTATTTGTGTAACCACAAATAGCAGCACTACTGAATATGATATAAAGTTTCTCGTCTGCCGCTTTTAAGCCTCAGTTACAAATCCCATCAATTTGTATGGAAATAGCATCGCATTGCTCGTCAAATGTTATTAATCAGGGTTCTGTGGACATTTGATTTAATACGGCTTCTGCTGGACTAGGGAAATCACCAGCTGGTGTAATTACGCCATTTCAAAGTGGCATGATCACAAAATCTAGTAAGTCGGGTATATTCGCAAAAACGATACCGATATAATTGAAAGGGGAATCTACTGCAAAATCGATGTACGATAATTAAATCGTTGCATTTTTCGTGTCGTATCCTAGTCTAAGTGCTGCAACACATTGGGCCACCGAATGTGGCCACTAGTCTCAGCCACTAATCGCGGCCGCCAGTGGCTGGGCGCGGTCTCCAGTCGCAGCCACCAATAGCCTCAAAATACAGAAAACAGAAGAGGAGCTCTGGCGCTTAGGCCGTTATTACGCGTCCAACCCACTCTACTGTTCTTTTTCTACTTGTATGAGCCCGGACTGGGAGAAGCCGGTGTTTGTGGTCGAGTGTGTGCGGGAGGCGAGCCACTCGAACGTTCAGTTTACGCCGGTGCCATACAAAATGTACGAAGAATGTTGTCCGCAGCTTGTGGTCGCGGTCTGTGGCCCAATGTGCGGCTGCACTAAGTTTCATCGATTGCACTGTCGTATCGGAGATCGAACGGAAATATATCAATAGGGATGTTCACTTCATTTTTTTATGATTGTCAATCAATTCGTTTTCTCGTGAGAATCAAGGTTTCATGAAATCAGCATCGAAGTCTTCGAACACGTGATCGTTTTAAATCAGGTGAGATAGTAGTAGGTAAAATAGTGGTCAAAAATTAGCTTATCGACTAGGGCTCGTATTAATTATCAGTGATAGTCTCTCGTTTTAGTGATATTTGTCGTTCTTTGACAATTTTATACTGAACCTAAAAAGATACTCTAATTCACACTGTTTATTAATTAAACTTGACTCTTTTAATAATTAATATTATTAAAAGAGTCTAGGTTTTTATGAAAACGTTAACGTAAAGCAATAGCGAAAATTAAATTTGCTGACGCCATGTTATTATTTAATCATCTTTGAGATAAATTTCAAATGATTTCAACTTCACAGATTCGTTTCGATCCCAATAAAAAAGGTGCAAATCCAATTATGTAATGAGTCTTTAAAAATATTCCTTACTAAAGTGAGTACGTAGAGTTTTGAAGTCTGTGTACAAAAATATTAAAGTTAGGGTCACTTTACATCGAGATTAGAAGCGAGGCGATGCGGCGCGCACATTAAAGACCAAAATAAAAAAGGAGGTTCTTAATGTGGTTGTATTTTTTATTTTTCTTACCTACTTTATTTATAAACCGATTTGGAAAACTCTTTCTTTATTTGAAAGGATATACTTTCAGATTGGTCCATAGTAGTTTCAACAAAATTGGTTCAGTAGTTTGTTTTTGAAGGTGGTTTCCTCTATTTTAAAAGCATTTATTTTTATTATTATTTTTATCGAATTGCCCAACAATCAAATACAACATTCATAATGATCAGGCTCTGTGATAGATTAAGTAAAAACAATTTATTAAAGCACTACACCGAGTCAATAACATTCATCATTCTGTTCTCTTTGCAGACGCTGTCGGTTTGCATTGATGTAAAAGAGACGGAAGACCGCGCGGGCCAATCAAATTGAATAAAAATCCAATAAAGCGTAATTACTTCAAAATTAGATGCCTAATTGAAAATGTACCTCAATCAAGTTATTTTTCATTATATAATACGTAAGTCTTGTTAATTTTATCAATATACATTTATAAATAGCAGAGATATCATTACAAACTTATTTTTAAAAGTAACTTTGTAATTTGAAACAACTACAAAATATCGTGAAACATACAACAAGACAGATGAATAGAGAACCTCCTCATTTTTTGGTCGGTTAAAAAGTACGCACCGCATCGCATCACTTCACGATTCGGCTTGAGCTGATTCTAAAGGTCTCTTAAAAGCTGAATCCACTAAAAAGGATTACCATAGTAAAAGAAGATGTTGAGCCGATTTGAATGAAACCGCTTTAATCCGTTTTCCAGACGATGCTCACAGGTTTTCATCTTGTTTTTATTTGTCCTGTTTAAAACCACAGACACTTTACATAGAAGTTTGTATCATTCCAATTTTACGGCTCGTAATTTCAAAGTTTGCTATGCCGCTGCGAATGCAGTATGATTTCGTGAGACATGATATACCAATTTGCTTATTACTACATACAAAGCAATTGCAACAATGATTGTATGATTTTCATCATGAGTACAATAAAAAAATCTTTAACATCGCATCATCAGTTGGAAGCCGGCCACAGAATTTCACCTTTATGGACATATCCACAGAGATAATAGAGTCAACGCCGCAAAGGCATATTTTGCGCCACACTACGGTCCTTGGACCGCAACTATCTCAGTCCTGCCTTGAACAAAACGCGTAAGCGCCGTGAAATTAGAGGCGCTTTCAACCTTTTGATCGAGAGAAAACTACACCTTAGACGCTATCTAGCGCTACGTGTTTTATTTGTTTAGTTAGACGACATAATTATGGTACTAGCGCTGCAGCGGACTTTAGCTTAAACATAAAAAATGGAACAAGACTTTTGTTTCACATAGGTCCTCTAGTATGTTGGTACATATTACCTCGATGGACATATCCCACGTAGCATAGATACCGCTTTACTCGTGTAGTCTGCCGCCAAGAAATAATGTGAAAACATTACTGAGTTCCGGTTTGATGAGGAAAGTAGTCGGTGAAATTGCTGGGCTATGAGACTTAATACCTAATGTCTCAAGGTAACGAGCGCAATCCGGTGCCATGCAGACCTTTGTGTTTAAAAGTTCTGATTGGCACTGCAATTGGGCTGCCTTACCTAATAATATAAAAAAATAATAATAAAGAGCTCAATATTCTTTATTCTTATTCCACATGGTATGCCTGTCGTTCAACTCATAAAACAGGTCCCAGAAGGCCAATCTGTCATGGAAAGGACGCCACTGCAAGGTCAGTTCACGGTCTATATTGAGATACGGCTCGGAATTTTGTGTCACTGGCTGCCATCTTACAGGCAGGAGGTCTGAAGTCACTGGGGTTGGGTCGCTGGAAAAGAAATTAAAAATCATTGGGTAAAATTTATGATGCAAAAACCATACAAAACCTCTTTTGTGCACACCAAATAAATAAACATTTATAATATAAAAAAATTAAAATTTAAAGTAAATTGCGCTTATTGCTAAACAGCGATCGCTTCCAGATATAGTTCCGAAGGTAGGATAAAATATAGATTTTCAAAGAGAATGTAACGCTGAAGCTTTTTTGGCAATCATATATACGAGCTAAGCTTTAGATTATTGTAGGTAATAACCTTCCATAATAATGGAAATTTTATGATTTTGTCGTGAATCAGTCAGGAACATTAACATTATCATTGAACAAATTCTTATTTATATAATTTTTTACTTACTCAATTTTAAATATTTAAATGTGTGCTTACCCATATTTAGCAAAGTTAGTCCACAATGTTGTCATCCTGTCAATAGTTAATTGATCTCCAGGACTGATAATTTCAGCGTTGATCAACGTAGTTGTATCAAACAAGTAGTTAATATCGTCTGCATGAGAAGCACCAATAAGGGTAGAGTTCTCTATAGTAATAGTTGATCTATCACCAACGTAAGAAAATACATAATGATATACAGTTTCAGCACCACTTTCCAGAAGCAATTTAACAGCCCTTTCGGTAGGATGGTTGAATACGAAGTCAGAAGCGAAAGAAGTTATTACATTCTCAATATCTTTACTTGATGTCTCATCGCCTATGTAGAAGTGTCTTATTGCATCAGCCATTTCATCAAAATTAGTGACATTAAAACCAAAATCAAGCAAACCTTTGAAAGAATAGTTATTGTAGAATTCTTCATCTTGACTCACATGTTGGAAAATTAACTCTTGACTTGCATATCCAATGATTATTGGTACAGTTCTCACTTTGCCATTCAAAGCTACGTTGGGATTCACAGTGACAAATCTTTCAATCCCATCGAACTCTTTCTCAACACAAACTTTTGTCAGAGGTTCTATAGAATATTGCGATGTGCTTCTTATTGTAGCCCCTGCTAAAATAGCTTGATGTACATCAGCTCCAGCAATGAAATCTATAGCTTCTTCGACATCTTGTGTAACAAATCCCAGTAATTCAGCTATTCTTATAGGAACACTGTTATTTATATCCACTACTGTCCATGGAGATGTTGCAGGTCCACTCTGAATTATAGCTTGAGTATATAGCTTTTCATGATGAGATAGCAGATGTAGGTGCACAGACATGGCACCAGCACTTTCTCCAAAAATTGTGAGTCTTTCTTTATCTCCTCCAAAGTCTTCTATATGTTCATCAATCCACCTCAAAGCTAGCAACTGGTCTTTTAAACCAATGTTTCCTGGAGCTTTAGGACTATCAGTGCACATGAACCCGTAGATCCCGACTCGGTAGCTGAAAGAAACTACTATAACTTGTTTTTCGATTAAATGTCTGGGAGTTCCGATGATGTTAGTGCCACTCCCCTCTATAAATGCTCCTCCGTGGATGTAAACCATAACAGGAAGACGGTTTTGAGAGTTTGCTGCATTAGGGACGTAGATGTTAAGGTTCAGACATTGTAATTGGCCTCGTGCGTTTCCTCCTCGGTCCATTTGAGGACAGAATATGGAGCTATCGTAAGCATTGAAAACGTCATCGAAACCAGCGTGTGGGACGGAAGTCTAGATAAAGAAAAAAGTACTTGTCAGTGCTATTTTATAATTAAACTTGCTAATTATATGTTAATTAAAACAGACGCATATTACTGTGTGTCTAGTGCACTGTATGATTAGTAATTTAATATATTTGATTGAAGGAAGGTATTACAATTACAATCTGGGACTGGGAGTCTTCAAGAGTCTTCTGGACAAGCATCGTTGACTGTATCAGGTGAGATAGTGGTCAAACGCAAGCCTAATTGCTATAAAAAAAACTTTCAAGAAGACGCACTTTCTCTAATGAGAATCTAGCTGGCAAGCTAGGTAACCCTAGCTGTATAAAAAAATTTGAGTTTCGAGCTTTAATTTTTCATTTGAAGTTTCATCTTCTGCTAATGACTTCCACGAATACAAAATCGGTAATGCAAAGTTTAGTTTATCTCTCCAAAAGCCAAATTGAGGTAATTTCTAAATCTACAGCAATTAAGGAATGGGTACACTATAAAATATTGGCAGAGAAACTATAAATGTTTTAGTAAAGTACTGCCTGCGGTTCACTGGCAGATTGCCCGTTCGATGTTAAGCAAATATCTACTGCCCAAAACGGCTATTACACACACTTAGATGTGTTATGTGGCAATAGACTTCAAATTACATAATAACCGAGCACTAACTTATTAGCTCGAAAAACAAAAAGTATAGGCATTGAAATTAGTGGGCGTATGCGCATATGAAACAAGGTATAGATGGCAAAGAATTCCACTCCTTGAATCAATGAACGTGGATCTATATCGCTTTGTATGAACATCCACATTGAATGAATGATGTCTCATGGTAACGAGCGCACTGCAGGCACTGGTTTGAGTTTCAAAGTTTTGGATTGCACATTTAATTATCTGATTAACCAATTATTGGTTGGCGTTATCGATGTATCTAATACCATTTCTTGCAGCAATCGATCTCAATAATAGAAGTTTACCTTGAGTCATCATCACTTCGAACCTATCCAAGATCACGGAACTGTGACGAAGTTCTACAATCTTTGGATAGGCCTATCAATCACACTTCAAACGCAGAGAGTAGAGACGAAGGTATTTACTACTATCTAATCTGTGATAGTCGGCAACTAATAATCTTATCTCAAGTACCATTTTTGGATATCATAAAGCCGCTGGGAGGCAAATCTACACCTATAAAGATTGCTCATTCTAAATTATTTTATAGTACAATAAACAAAAAGCCAAAGTCATGTTATCGTCGTGTTATCGATGACTGTGGTAACTGTACTATAAGGTAGGACTAGCTCTTCCGCGAGTGTCCGTCCGTACCGCTTGGCTCGCGTAGTCTGCCGCCAAGCGGTAATGTGTAAGCATTACTGTGTTCAGGTTTGATGAGCAAAGCAAAAATTACTGGTCTTATGAGACTTAATACCTAATGTTTCAGGGTAACGAGCGCACTGCAGTAGGTACCGCGCAGGCCCGGAGTGGCATGCAAATGTTATGGGCTGGCGTTATGCTTACCACCAGGCAAACTACCCGCTCGTCTTGTTATCAAATGATACTTAAAAAAAAATTGCGTTTAATATTGTCAAGTTTGTAAATATTTGTTCCGTTGCGGAAACCAAACCCGTAACTGGTACACGCTTTATAAGTTAAGTCGGTCGACTTATCAACTATAAAGACAGGTATCCGTTTTCCTGCCAGATTTTCCTGCTAGTTGGTATTTATTCGCAAGGTATATCTTTTCTATAAAAATAGATGTGCCATATCAGAAAACATCTTTCGTGTGAAAACTCATTTTTCAAATTGGTCACAAGGGAGTTTATTTTTGTTTATAATTTGAGTCACGTAGTCCTACATTTAGCGTGTAAAATAAATAATTAAAAAAAAGCAACGAACTGACTTCAGTGACCACCTACTGAACCGATTTTGATGATTTTCAAATTTTAACCTCCTTGCTCGGAAATTCACTTGAGTTTTCATACAACTTTCTCTCCCTACAGAGGCAATGCCTTGCTTTACGTTGAGACTACGTAATATGTAACTGGCCACAACGAACCGTTGGAGTGAAAAAAAAATACTTACCGCAAAAGGGTTCATTTCATCAACAACAGCATACGGGATCCCCAAAAACATCGCAAAGTTACCATTTTCTGACATTAAACCCCTAATTCGACCAATTCTTGTATCCACTAAGGGGTCTATTCTAGAGGTCATTTTCAGGACCCCAAGAGCACTGTGCAGAACAACTAAAATTGGTACTAACTTCCACATGACTTCGTTTTAGACTAGTTTCCTTTAGAGTAAAAGAAAATGTATATGATCTTTATATTAATTGGAAGAGATAAGCATGAAAACTGTTTTTATCGTCTCAATCCAATTATGTCGTAATCGCTGGGATAACGGTATCTTTATTTTGATTTATGCTTATTTACTCAAATATTTGGGTAAAGATATAGATAAGAAAGTTAGCGTCAGAAGTTTAAACGAAAAAAACAAACGAATTGGAATATCTATCTCATTGAAATTGTAAACGGTAAAGTTTTGGCAGGACATAGCCCGTTGAAAAAAATAATAATTAGGATATATTTAGAGTGCTTTCTGCTAAAATGCAATGGTGGTTCAATCTATATATTGGGTGAGGTTCGGATGCCAGCTTATTGCGCAGACCGAATATCATATAGATGTGAACCAAATTTAATTTTAGTAACAAACAAAGACTTTCTCACTCATAACACTTAGATTTCTTAAACTACAGGTGGGAATGGACACACTACTCAACACAAAAATCCAAGACAACAAACTTTACAATGACCATACAAAGTTTGCCTCGGTCATGGATCGAAGCCGGCACTCCTCGCTTTTCAGACATGCTCCTATCAACTCAGTCACTGAGCCAGATAAGTTTACTAACGCATGACAATTGATAAAGTTAACTTCTATCACGCGATAATAAACTATTTGTTGTTGACAGGTAGATTGACGGAATCCCTGAATGTACTTTATCTTAAGCGCAATGCACATGATAACGCCCTGAAGTACGTTACAAGTTAACTGCTTACAATTTCTTTTTTTACTTTCAATTGGTCTGTGTTTCCCGATCGCTATAACCGGGGTTTTTCCGAGTACTAGAGTCTTGAAGGTTATTGAGATCAGGAAACATGGAGCAATCGAAAGTAACGTGTTTCGAGTGTAGGTACTCAAGACATGCAGGGAATCTCACGTTATCTTCTATAAAGATAATAAGAAGTTTGTTCTTAGGAATTTCCCAGAATACCGTAGTGACAATCCAACGAGCGAGTTTATCATTTTTGATACGGAGGTCAACTGCGCCCCTTTCGGACTCCTAGACCTCAAATCCTGCCGATTTGGTTTGCATGCTAAGTTGACTGCTTTTAACTTGTTTATTGTGGTTGACTCGAAGCATGGTAAACTCAGCCTTCTGCTGATCTGAGGGGTCTACTCGGACAGTCCACATCTGAGCTCGCGGGCTGAGATGACCCCCGTATTACATTTTTAATACACGGAAACAACATCCAAAAATTGTTACATTTCTTATATATAATAATAGCTGCTGCCCGCGGTTTCACCCGCGCGGAGATATTGTATTTCATGGTTTTTTTTTATGCGCAGAACCATGTGAATTTACTAAAAAGCTGTTATTTTATATTACAAACAGACACTTCAATTTTATTTATTTGTACAGATGATCTGTAGGACACTTTTATTAATGGCGATATCGATATCCTCCCTTTGAATCGATATCATTTAAAGTTACATTTCCATAGGTACTTGTTAATCAAAACACAATCCTTTCGGTACAAAACTCATCCACACATAATCGAGGAAGTCTCATTACCTATCGATTTATGCTATCCTCTTTCCCGCACACTTGCAAAATGTGGAACGAGCACACAGGTTTTCCACAGTGCTACAAGTGCAGTCCTTCAAGATGAGTGTCAATAGAGTTCTTAGGGTCGGCAACGCATTGGCAAAGCCCCCAGTGTTGCTAGACCGCTTACCAAGAACCACAAAATTCAAGGACATGTCACATGTGTCATCCACCAAGCCGCACTGGGCCCTCGTGGTGGATTATGGCCCATACCTCTCTCTCTCTGAGAGAAGGACGGTATCCCAGCAGTGCTACCGTAAGAGGCTGATGATGTAATCTTTGCAAATAAGTTTTATAATTTAGAGTAAAAATTCGAAAAAAAAACATAGTAACTAAAGATTTCACAGATTTTTATTTGCGTAACGAAACACAATTTTCAAATTTTTCAATTATTCGTTTTTACTTATAATCGTAACGCGAACTTTGGATGTCTGAGTAAATACCATTAATGAACTTTACTTCTCCAGAGAGAACAATGAGTTTATAACATCGAACGCAAGTTCAGACGTAAAACTGTAGTTGTTTAATAATGTGTAATCCAATAAGAGATAGAAATCCGAATTCGAATCATGTCAGTGGTTGGCGATCGGATTACTATCGATATCCTTGGTTGGCATCCGCCCAGTTTGTTTACATTATTGGACTGTCTGAGACTCACGACTTTATGGTCTCTTCAACCGACAAAAAACAAAAAAACTCAAGTGTTCTACCTAAACCTCGTTGTACCATTTGGTCTTCCGTTCGTTCAATTTGTAGAAGAGGTCCCAAAAGGCCATCCTGTTATGGAAGGGCCTGGACTCCATGGTCAGTGTCTTATCTATATTGAGGTAAGACATATAATCCTGTGACACAGGCTCCCATTTCACCGGCAGGAGTTCTGACGTAGCCGGGGTCGGGTCACTGTAAACAACATTCAATTATTTGCAGAAAGAGTTTTAGTTTGCTATTTTAATTGCTTTTAAGTATATACGGACATTACCAAGATGCATATACCTACTATGCAAAAAAAAAAATCTATACTAATAAATAAAATTGAAGTGTCTGTTTGTTATATTAAAATAACAACTTTTTACTAAATGCATATGGAAATATATACGGTACCTATAACAAACATAATTTTTGAAATTTTTGTCTTTGTCTGTTTGTTGTTTTATTTCTGGAAATATCCGAAACGGCTGGACCAATTTTGACGGGACTTTCACTGGCAGATAGCTAATGTTATAAGGAGTAACTTAAGCTACGTAAGCGAAGCCGCGGAGCACACTAAGTAACTGTTTGATATTACAAACACACACTTCGCTTTGATTTATTTGTATAGATTTAAGCTTACTGTCACCAACTAAAAGTACTAATCACATCAAGATACTCACCCATACTTAGCAAAGTTAGTCCACATCGTCGTCATCCTGTCAATCATCAACTGGTCTTCGGCAGTAATACTATCATTTGGAACCATTTGAGTTTCAAACAAGTAATTGCTTTCATCACAGTGCGAAGCTCCAGTAAGAGTAGTATTAAACATACTTACTGAGGATCTTTCTCCTACATATGAAAATACGTAATGATATACAGCTTTGACCTCACTTTTTAGCAACAATTCTACTGCTCGTTCTGTTGGATGGTTAAAAACGAAGTCAGAAGCGAAAGATGTGATTTCATTGTTTAATCTTTCATTAGGTGTTTGATCTCCGATGTAGAAACGTCTTATTACATCCGCCATGTCATCATCAGTAACATCAAAACCGAATTGGAGCAAATCTTTAAACGAGTACTTTTCGTAGAATTCATTTGTTTGATGCGCATGTTGGAAAATCAGCTCTTGACTAGTATAACCGATGATTACTGGAATAGATTTGGCCTTTTCAGGTTTTGCTGCATTCGGATTTTCTGTGACAAATCTTTCAATACCTTCAAACTTATTTTCCACGCAAGCTTTAGTTAAAGGCTCGTTAGAATACTGTGAAGAGCTTGTTAGTAGTGAAGCTGCTGCAATAGCAAGTGTTACGTCAGCTTTAGCTATAAAGTCTATAGCTTCATCAACATCTTCGGTGACTAAGCCTAAAGTTTCAGCGATTTTGATAGGAACGTTATTATCCAAATCTACAAAAGACCATGGGGATGTTGCAGGACCACTCTCAATAATCGCTCGGTCAAACAATTTCTCATGATGAGCCAACAATTGCAGATGCACAGACATGCCACCAGCGCTTTCTCCGAAAATTGTAACTTTAGTGTTATCTCCCCCAAAAGATCCAATATGTTCATTAATCCACCTCAAAGCGAGCAACTGATCTTTTAATCCAATGTTTCCAGGAGCTTTAGGACTATCAGTGCACATGAACCCATATATCCCCAACCTATAATTGATAGAAACAACTATAACGTCTTTATCGACAAGGTAACTAGGTGTTCCAATGACACTACTACCACTGCCTATAGTGAAAGCTCCTCCGTGGATGTGTACCATTACAGGGACTTGATTTTGAGAGTTGGCACTGTTGGGGACATAAATATTCAAGACCAGGCATTGTATTTTGCCGGACACGACTCCTCCTTCCATGCTCATTTGAGGGCACGTCACTGAATCGTCGTAAGCGTTGAAAGCCTCTTCAAACTGTGGGTGTGGCATTGATGGCTGGAAGAAAAACAATTGTAATCAATCATTTTAATATTCACTTATTGCTGGGTAATATTGCAGCTGTACTCGATAAAGACCTTAAGAGTTATTACAGTTATGTTAACTAAAATACGTAAATCGCATGACCAAGCAAGAGTGCCGATAGGTACAATCAAATGATAACTTGTTGTTATTTGACCCTACGTAACAACCGGCTATGGTGCTCCGGGGCCACGCGGCCCCAAACGTAAATATATATTACTATATGTTTAATATGACAACTATAATTAATTAATATAATCTATATACAAATAAATAAATTCGTGGTGTCTGTTTATAATATCAAAGTAACTGCTTTTTACTAAATGCATATGAGAGTAACTGTACTAATAACAAAAAACTAATTTTTAAATTTTTTTGTATTTCGGTTTGTGTGTCTGTCTGTTTGTTCCACCAAATCTCCAAAACGGCTAGATCAATTTTGACGGGATTTTCACTGGCAGATAACTGATATTATAAGGAGTAACTTTGGCTACTTTTATTAAAAAATACGAATCAGGGTTCCGCGTAAAACCCATGAAATCCAATATTTCCGCGCGAGTGAAACCGCGGGCAGCAGCTAGTTTAATAAATAAAACACTCACCGAAAACGGATGCTCCTCATCAACGAGCGCATATGGGATCCCCAAAAATTGGGAATAACGACCATTTTGTGATATTGTCCCCCTTATTAATCCAACCTTGGTCGACACCAAGGGGTCCAATCTGGATTCCAGTTTCTGGAGCCCAAGTGCACTATGAACTATTAACAAAAACACTGTAGGCTGCCACATGGTTGAGTGTATTCTGACAATGTGTTACGACAGTTCATTATTTGTTGGACAGTATCATGACATCACTTATCTGTAAATGTTGCGTCAGCGGATCGATGAATGGCAATATCTATAGGCTGTCATTTTTTGTACCTATAGTATATTTTTAAGTGCTGAGGCTGAGCAGAGAGGTAGATTAAAAAGCAGCGATATTTATAATTATCGCAGGGTTGCAGCACATTTTGATTCTGCTCTCATTGATTCCTTAAATTCACCAGATGGCAGAAATTGCTCTTCTGTGAGTTTGCATCGCTTAGCTCGTGTAGTCTACCACTAAGCAGTAATGTTCAAGCATTACTGTTCCGGTTTGATGAGTAAAGTAGCCAGTGGAATTAATGACAGTAGTGCCGCGCATGCCTTTTTGGTTTTAAAGTATAGTAGGTGGCACTGCCATTTTATGGGCTCGCGCTATGCTTATACCATCAGGCAAACGATTAGCTCTTCTCGTTACCCAATAGGTAGTATAAAAACTTATTTGGAATGTAAATGTTACGAGGCAGTTAAGTAATCTTTTGTTTTATTTGATGTCCAAAAATACAGCTAAATATATTTAAAAATCGAGCAAAGACTATATATAGGTATTTTTTCAACCTTCAGTAATTTTCACCGTTGCATAAAAAGATATTTGAATTGTAACTTTTAAACTTTTACATTGTAATTGCTTCAGTAACATGGTTAAAAACTTATAGCAGTTCACAATTCAACAAAAATTTAAAATAAAATTACTTCGCCGAAATTTTAATATCACACCTTTTTTACGCTTCTATTGTCGTAAAATCAATAGGTTCGGACAATACATTACTAGTGAACGACCCGTGTAAAGTCAAACCAATGCCAATGTCCGTCTTCAAGGTCAACTAAATTCAAATGTTCAATTGATAAGCCTCAGGGTAAATACATAAAAATTCAGTTTATGATGCATTCTGACTCAGAAAACAGACCAGGTTTAGTTTGAATACGAATAAACCGTGAGAAAAGTAGTCTCTAGAGGTGAGACGCGACGGGATTTACTGCATATGTTATTAATAAAGGGTATTATTATAAGCAGAATTGCTTTTCAAAAACCTAGTACCGACTTCGTTGAAAATACCGTGATATATAAGAATACAACCCCCACTTTTTCAGCGTTAGGATATTTGTCTTTTTTTATCGAATAAAATTGGTAAATAACGTGTTTTGATCACATCAAGACTATCGGTAATATGATCAATAATGACATATTTTTCCCAGTGCCAGAAGCTCACCTAATTTTGCTACAAAAACCTTCTATTTAGCTGAAGTCTGCTTAACGTCAAAAAAATATGATAATTTTGTGTCACCTACACAAAGACTGGGCTTTAAAACTTGCCGGTTTTACCTTCGGCCTAACGTTGTAAATTCTTTTTAAAGAAAACTCTCAAATAATTTCTTCCACGGCACGCCCAAGGTGCTCTAAAACTTTTAAAAAATTGGGGCACCACGTTCCACGTTCATAACGTACAGAATGCTAAGTTATTTACAGCACTAAGTGAGGTACGCCTGCATCGTAAAGTCTGCCGTTAAGGGCCGTACGCTTGAATTATTGAGATTATTTACAGGCGCGCACTTAACGCGACTTGAGCTTGAGAGGCAGGGGAAGGTGAAATCGTTACGGGTTTTGGAGGAAACAAAACGAGATAGAAACATAGACACGAAACATATCTAAAAACAAGCGGGGTGCGAATTATAACGTCTTTTTATGCTCTATAGAGTATATCACTTGATCTTAAGAGACGATGTGGTCGTAGATAGCGGATTATGCTAATCCCTGATTAAAACTGGCTCTCAAGTGCTGCTCGTAGAACCAGGGCCGAATTATCCTAAGGCAAAGTAGGCAACTGCCTGGGGGCCCACCACCGACTAGGGGCACCGCAGCCAAGGAAAAAAAAATGTTTCTTCGAGTGAAAATTAAATTTGAAGATTTGTGTGTAGCAAACCCTTAACGACAATATTATTGATATTGCGTTGTATATTATATTATATCGTCATATATCAGAACGCATTTCAAATTATTATAGCATAATATTATTATGGTTAGAAAAGGGGCCTGAGATTTGCATTGCATAGGGGCCCCGACATGGTTAATTCGGCCCTGCCTAGAACACAACCATAGGCCTATGTATTGCAAAGTTCTGGTTGGCACTGCAATTGTTATGGGCTGGCGTTATGCTTACCGTCCAAAAGGCAAAAAACCCCCTCGTAATTTAAAAAATACTATAACAAGTCGGTGTAAAAAAAACTACATAAAAAAACACGGCTGCCCGCAGTGCAACTCGGTATGATGTAAGGATTCTAACGATACCCCGCACATCCAAATCTGTTCAGGCATTTAAAAGCCACAGAGCTGTCAACAATACATTTTCTAAAATATATAGACACTGCTGCTGCTCGCGGTTTCATCTGCAAGAAAGTCCTACAGCAACCGTTCATTTTACCGAAATAAGAAGTAGCCTATGTTCCACTCCGGTCCATAATCTATATTTATACAAAAAATCACGTCAATCCGCTGCTTGACAGAAAGACATACCAACAAACAAACACAACATTTTCTCATTTATAATAGTGTGGACGGACAGCAAGTGAGGTAATTTCACTGACTATGATACGGATAACAAAATAAATCATTATTCAACGTGAAACAAAGCGGGACGAAGCAAAGTAAATGTTCCCCAAACTAGTTGGACGAAATCAAACATTTCGTAAACCTAATCAAATATCAAATACTCGACCCGAACTATCAGCAAACCATCCTGGGCAAGCCTTGAAACCACAGGTGGTTTGTAACTCAAGAGAATGCGACATTAGTCTACCTGATTGCGACGACCCGTACCGTAGACTACTTCTAGTAGACTACCCATAATTCCTATCTCACTTTTATGTTGGTCACGATTTGTGCGTTCAACCAGCGCCGAGCATTCGAGCAATACAACTTAAGAACGAATTAAGAAACGGCAATAGACGGCCACATTTTCTTTACATTCAACATCAACTTTACAGAGGAGAGAGACCTTTTACGTCATTGTTAATTAAAAACAAATCT
Organism: Crocallis elinguaria; assembly: GCA_907269065.1. Classification (NCBI taxonomy): domain Eukaryota; kingdom Metazoa; phylum Arthropoda; class Insecta; order Lepidoptera; family Geometridae; genus Crocallis; species Crocallis elinguaria. The sequence goes on from OU026065.1 coordinate 21,810,126, forward strand.
TTTTTATAACGAGACGAGCTGGTCGTTTACCTGATGGTAAGTTTTTGGTTTCTACATTTATTTGGCGTACCGCTAAGAGTGTAATGCCTTGCCTGAGTCTGTGTTTCCTAATCGCTATAACCTGGGTGTCTTCAAGTCACGAGTGAATAGGTATCTTCTAGGTAAGCGTGCTCCATCTGCGACCGCATCGTCACTTACCGTCAGGTAAGATAGTGGTTAAAGGCAAGCCAATTTTAAATTAAAAAAAAGTACAGTAGGTATAACGCCGACTCATAACAATTGCACTGCCACTCAGAACTTTGATTCGCAAAGGCCTACGTAGCACTGCAGTGCGCTCGTTACCCTGAGACATTACGTATTAAGTCTCATAATCCAAGCAAATGCAAGCATTACTGTGTTCCAGTTTCATGAGCAAAGTAGTCAGTGAAATTACTGGGCTTATGAAGATGACCTATTTAAAGTCTCAGGGTAACGAGCGCAATGCAGTGCCACGCAGGTCTTTATGTTTCAAAGGGATGAGCGGCACTACAATTGTTACGGGCTGGCGTTATGCTTACCATCAGGCAAACGACCCGCTCGTCTCGTTATCTAATAGTATAAAAAAGGGAAAGCGATACACTTGGCGTTTCCATTGAATGTCAGTACCTAGTGTATCTTTTTTTTTTTTTTTTTTTTTTTCCTGTCCGGGAGCAGTGTGTCCCGGCCCGCGAGCTAAACCCCTAACATAATCAGGGACTGTGTTTGCTAAGTCAGGATTGTACACAGGGGGATTAACTTTATTAGAATTATGTTGGTGTTTTTATTACAATTTCTTATTTTACTATTTCTATTTTTAATACAAATGCTTAGGTGCTGTCTATATGCTTTATATAATTTTTACATAATTATTATTTTCCAGTTTACAATTCTAGTCTACATGGTTAGGAATTTTTATTTTCAGTGGTGGTTCTGCACATTGTTTCTATTGTTACTATTCTATTTAAGTACATGTGATTTACTTAACTATTAATACATTTTTACTATTTAACTATGTTTGTACGTCCCCCACCAGGTGCAGTCTCTTAAGAGACAGTTAGGCGGGGGGTGTACATCAAGTTTTACTGTTACTTTATTAACTATATTTATTTACTATTGATATTTTATACAGTTCAGTTAGACTTGTAAGAATTCTATTTTCTACTTGTCAATTCGCCATGTGACCGCTGTGCCCCTCCTGCCAGGTAGCTTTCTCTTAAGAGAAAGGCAAGACAGGAGAGGCGCATAGGGTCATCTGAATTTACTAATACTGTACAAATTAGCTGATTCTACATTAAAAAACAGAATACAATTTTACAACTTAATTTTCTAATATTATTAACATCTATTGCTGAATCTAAATTTTGTTATTTGTTATTACTACTTATAATGCGGATTTTTTACAACAACTTATCTAATATTTTTATTATACAATTTTATGCTGCTTATATATAAAACTATATACATACAACATATTCTTAACTATTATTTGTTATTAACTTATATAAAAAATTTTAAAAGTTTGTACTCTATTGCAAGTTATTACATTGTGTTCTGTCTAGGTGCGTGAAGCGCATGATATGATGATAACTACAGTTCTAATGTTGCGATGTAAGTGCGTGGTGGAATATTCCCTAGATGTTATGAATATATATGGCTGGTTTCTTACTTCCGGTTTGAGGTCGGCATATATCACACTATTTTTAACCTGTTTTATTAATTAGGGGTCATGTGTTAACATAGGCCCTCCAGTTAACTACTTTCTAATTGTTTTTGCTGGTGTGATATGCGCTTTCCCAGTTCCAAGTTTTGTTCCCGGGCGGAGCGCTGCCCTAGGACAGCGCTCCGCCCGGAAACAAATGCCCAGAAGGCGCGGCGGGACGCCCTAGCTATAGGCAATTGTTGCCCTCGCTAGCGCGTCCCACTTCCGTCTTACCGGGCATTCTGTGCTAAATGCATTGTGCTCCACTACGTCGAGTTTCGCACAAATGCAGTTAGCACATCTTGGAGATTTTCCGGCATGCCAGTCCGCACATGTAGATTTTAGGTGCGGCCCACCGCAGTGACTGCACTTTTCATCTTTTTCTGTACAGAACCTCCTACTATGGCCGTATGCTAGGCATATGGAACATTGAACCAGCGGGGACTGATCGGCAACCCTGACCTTTTGGAGGTCAATGCCGACCATCCCCGCCGCCGTCAACCTCTTCCATATGCCCGGCGATGCTTGGAATACGATATGGTTCAGGTGGGGGTTACGCGTCTTTTTCCTATATTTGACCTCCAAGGTCCCCTCTCCGTCGAGGCCGCCAAGAATATCACCGTTCTGGTTCCAGAGGGCCCCGACGACATCCTCGTTGGAGTGTGTCGCCAGGACGTCCCTGAGAACCAGAAGAGGGTTCTTATTCTTGACTTCCTCGACGGTGAGGTGTTCCTCTGCGGTCTTCAATCTAGCCTTGACCTTGTCCCTATCCTCTTTCGTCTTACACCCTATAATTACTTTCCTGTTCTTGGCCTTTCTAACCTTTTCCACAGTTACCCACCCTTGTTTCGCATCTATAACTTCCCTAATTTTGCTAAGGACTTGATCACCTGTGTCCTGGTCCTGTTTTGACGTCACTACGACGGAGTGTAAAGTGGCCTGTACAGGGGGCTGTTCCCTGTTTGGTCCGGCCACTACTCCCGCGTATGTAACTATACCCTGCGACGCCCTCTGTCGCTCCATCTCTTCCCTTAGGGCGGCCACTCTCTCGCTGTTCTCCCTAACAAGTTGGCCGTGGTCAGCCAACATGGTACGGAGCTCAGCGAGAGAGCGGTCATCCATTTTCGCATTGTCCGTGGGGGGCGCGTCGACTGCCGTCGTCTGTGCCGCCACCATCCGCGCCAGCTTAGCCGGCGCGGGCGGCGCCGGCACCTCCGGCGTCTGCGTCGACGCACCCCGCACCGACCGGGCCGGCGCGGGCGGCGTCGGCACCCCCGTCGTCTGCGTCGAGGCCGCCCGCACCGACTTAGCCGGCGCGGGCGGCGCCGCCACCTCCGACGTCTGCGTCGACGCCACCCGCATCGGGCGAGCCGGCGCGGGCGTCACTGGTGCAAAGGGTGTGTACGCCACGGGCCGCCAAGTTGGAGGCATAGGCAGCGACCCCGGCGGCGACACAAAAGTATCTTTTATTTCCTCCCTAGTCATCTGCCGCCTCTTTATATTATGGATCCGAATTGTCCCGTTCGCCTCCTCCTTAACCAGTTGGTAAAGGCGGTCAAGCGAACGAAGAAAGGCGTCTTTAATTTCCGTCTTTAAGTTACGGGAGAGCTTTAGCTGCTGCTTAGCCGCTATCAGACAGGCCTTTGCCTCGAGCGGCCTAGATTTATAAACTTTGCCCGTCCACGGACACACCGAGGGTGTCAAGGGCATGTCCGGTTCTATCGGTGGAAGCTTTCGTCTTTCTATGCCGCCTATAACCTCCGAAGCCGTCTCCGGAGTAAAATCCACGGTCGGGGGTTCTGGGGATTCGCATTCCGGCGATTCTTTTATCTCCATATCTAAACTCCTCCTTATTCTGAAGGTCTCATCAGCGGAGGGTCCCGCCCTCCGCTCATGAGACTCTTTTTTCGCTGGAGTACGGAGCCCAAACATCTTAGTATTCTTTAATTACGCCCGGATCAGGAAAAAGCGTCAGTAAAATTGAATTCAATAGTAATTAATCCGATTACGAATTTTTAAAATAATAAAACCATAAAATGAATAAAATAATTGAATTAATTAAAATTGAGACAATAAAATGAATTAATAAAATGGTACTTAAAACTATGAGGTATACACAAAAGTATATACCCCGACACACAAATAAACGAAATATCAAATTATAAACACACACAATTATAACCATAAAATTCAATATATATTTCCTAAGTCTATTTTCTATTCCAGGTACAACCACCGGGTCGTCCTGCACGATTTAACACTAAAGGTAAGTATTGTTTATACTAATTTTCAACTTGTCAAATTACTAATATATTTCTTTTTATTTCAGGTCACCGGCGCGGCGGTTCCCTATCACAGTAGTCAACAAATAATTTCAAAATAGTAAGTACTTACAAAAGTAAGCACTGTCTACTTTCAATCTTAATACAATATTACTATCTAACACGAAAGACACAACACGCATAAAGTAATAACAATAATAAAAATAAAATAAAAATATAATCACAATGTCAAATTCGAATAATAATAAATGTCAATTTTAATCTAATAATTACTAATCTATATTTTTCTGTTTCAGGTCCGGCGGTGCGGTTCCCTACTTCAGTTGCGGTGTCTTCGCGTCAGGTAAGTAAACAACTAAACACAATTTAAAACAACAAAACAAATGACATAACTTCCCCGCGCTCTACCTTCGACTCTACGTAGAGTCGCGGGTGACGGTCCACCAGATAGTCCCGCTCGAACCCCCTAGTGTATCTTTAACCCCGGGGGACTCTATGAATGGCTTAACTTTATCCTTGTGGGTTTCGTGATTTTATCTAGCGTGTGCCGTGATTAAACACGCTCGGTTGACATATACTTTGAACGGAGGTCTAGCATAGCACAAAGTTATTATCAGAATTTTCAGGAGCTAGGTACAATTGTTAGGGTAAATCTCCAATATTACCGTAGGTCTTGAAAATCCAGGAAATCGGCAGCATTCTCCTCGGATAGTACCAAAAAAGCTGACATCTAATTTATAGCACGGATCAGCATTGGTTCAACGAGGCAATACGGTCAGCATCCTAGGTATGCTTCTAACTGGTATTGGGCTAAACATTTGTATTATCTATAGGTCTACATTGGCTTGTAGATTATCCAACTCTTTTTGTTGCTATATGTAGTGTTTATTTATGTACTAGTTAGAAAAAGCTATACGAGTGCGAAGAAAATAAATATAGCGTTAATCTTCTAAAGGCAACTGACCTAACCACATAAATCTTACCCGCAAATATTTAAACGGAACAAACAGAAAGACAAAAATTTTAAAAATGGTTATTTTGTTATATGTACCATACATAATATATAAACTTCCATATGCATTTAGCAAAAAGCTGTTCTTTTGTTATTACAAACAGACACTTCAATTTTATTTATTTGTATAGATTAGTGGCTCTGGTGTATATACTGTGTTAGCGGTAGCGAATAATTTTCCTCGGTAAGTCGTTTCCTTAGCACATTCGACATTGCGAACGGGTATGCGGATAAATTCAATACAGCATTTATATCCAAAATGCCGTCTGAACTAGTAGTGAGTAACTAGTAACTAGTAATGAGGTCGTATATATAACGACAGCAGAAAAAAACACTGTTTTTAATACAAAGTGATCTACGTTTAGTCATCAACTGGCCTGATGGTAAGCGAAGATGTGCCTGAAGATAGAGCAAGATCTAGAAGGTACTTTTTATGTTATTTGGTAGCGAGACGAGCTGGTCGTTTGCCTGATGGTAAGCATAACGCCGGCCCATAACAATTGCAGTGCCACTCAGAACTTTGAGACACAAAGTCCTGCGTGGCACTGCAGTGCGCCCACTACCCAGAGACATTAGGTATGAAGTCTCATAAGCCAGAAATTTCACTGGCTACTCTGCTCATCAAACCGGAACACAGTAATGCTCGTACATTACTGCTTGGCGGCTGACTTCACGAGCAAAGCGGTGGTAGGTACTAACCCAGACGGACACTCGCAGAAGAGTTAGACCTACCACCTAGTGAACTACTTATTTAATTATAACAATTTTTCTGCGTGACGAATACTGTCCTAAATCTTACTCTAGCTTTGATGACACCCAGATTGCAGCCATCAGGAAACAAGAAAGATGGCAAGGAGTTCCAGGTTGGAATTGTAAAGTCCAGTCGGATTAACTATTCTGCAAGTGTATGTCTGATTACCACCGCTTTGCTGAACCGCCAAGCAGCGTTGTGCAAGCATTAGGTACCGTGTTCCGATTTGATAAGCAAAGTAGACAATGAAACGTAAAGAATATGATAGTATCAATTAAATTACTATTGGATGACAAAATAAATCGATAAATCTAGAGAAACTTTCAACTGCAGATCTTTGTAGAAATTATATTTTTTTGTGAATATCACTTTTATTATGTTAATAAGATGTACAAAGACAGTAATTACGTATTTTGTGTTTCATTCAACATCCTTATTGACGAAGCGCATATATAACTTTAATCTTAGTACTGTACCTTTTCTGCGAGTCGTACATTGTAGAGCTTATTTCTCATTACAGTCGAGACGCTGGAGATTAGAATTCAAGACGCAGTAATTCGCGCAGCAGTTGAGCACTTTGGTTACAACCCGCAATGGATTGCACTCGGTAGAGGTTCCGTCTCAACGGAACCCGAAACAAATATTCAAACCTGGATCAGCTTTAGCTTGCGGTAACATTTTCGACTCTTAAAAGTCTTCAGTATTTAGTCTCCTAAGTGGTATTGTGACTAATAAATGCTGCTGAGTAATAGTAAAGTTTTAGCCCAACACAATTTTAGCCTAAAAAAGAAAGACATCTGTAGAATATCTTGACTGACGTCATATTATAGTTCCGGATAATACCAGATTCACAAAACACCATGAGAAAAATACCGGATGAGTAAAACACCTGATTACCAAAATACCAGGGGACCTAGACCAAAACCATCCGTAAGTGTACACACCTGCGGAAAAAGAAAAAAACGTACGGGAATGACATTAGCCTGTGAGATGTCACATGATTGTTATTATATAAATTTATTATTATATTATTTATTATTATTATTAGGTATTTTACATAGCTGTATACCTAGTAATACCTACTACATTACTTTACGCTAATAATTTCTAAAGTTCTCATAATACTTTCACCCGCATTCAAGTCACTGTTACAACACACTAGATAAAATCCGACAGTAAAAGCTGAAGTTATACTCGACCCATTCATAACGCTCCGAAGGGTAGATACGTATCCACGACTCACTGTTTGTGCTGTACGTAGGTTACGAAAGTTATGAACCACCTGTGGTTTTGGGATTCAGCCGTCAAATCAAAGAGGCTTGGGATATCATGCTGCGTAGATATTACTGAGAACGAAGGTCTCAAAACCAGATTTAGATAGATTCTAAGTAGTTATTTTTGCTAGGTGGTAGAACTAACTCTTCTGCGAGTGTCCGTCTAGGTTAGTACCACCGCTTTGCTCCTGAAGTCTGCCGCCGAGCAGTAATGTGCAATCATTACTGTGTTCCGGTTTGATGAGCAGAGTAATCAGTGAAATTACTGGGGTTATGACACTTAATACCTAATGTCTAGGGGTAACGAGTAGGGGGAACCAGGTGCTGCAATACCCTACATATATATAAATAATGCACTATTTTCAGAATTTTTGTTTTTGAGCATGTGGGTTTGATGATGTTTTCCTTCAACGTTTTAGAGCGAGTGTACTAAAATCGCACATAACTTGATAAATCATTGGTGAAAGATTCAAACTATGTAACGTTGGATTGAAAGTCACAAAAGTTCCCGCTCGGCCACATTCGCTCTCACACAATGTAACATACAGCAATTAAAATCATAAACCACAAAGAGAATCTCAACTTCGTTTATTATTGTTGAGGGCACATCCGCACCGCAATCAAGGATACCCTAAGGAACGATTTACACTGGAATAGCGAGGCTGAGGGTGTAATAATACTACTCACATATTCCGCGAGGCACCGACAAACATCAAGTATTCATGTGCGAGCGAGCTATTGAAGCGACGGTGACTCGGAATCTCCGTGGCTAAGTCGGTAACCTGCAAAACGATGGGCTCTGGGTTCGATCCCGTATGGGATAAAATTTTCGTGATAATGTGTGTTTGGTCTTGGATATTTATGCTCTGTGTGTCCATTTCACCTGGGCTGCGACAAGGTATCCTAGTGCAAAAATATAATATGAGGGTGTAAGTGAGAGTGTAAGGTGTGTTGTTTATTTTGTCTTGAGGCTTGAGGAAATAATAATCACCATGCAAGGATGATTCTGACTATATAGTACGGCCGCCGAGAGAATGCGCTCGTGACTCTTGTCAGTTCTTTAAATTTAGCGCGTTTATGGAAGTTGATGTTATAGGTAACATTAATTTTAATTAAATTTTGTAACAGTAGTGGATATAAATGATTTAAATCCACATCAGAGTTACGTTAGATCGGCCGTCCGTTTCGAACTAAGAGATTCCAATATATAGATAGAGTGGGCATAATTATCTATGGAAATATTATGTTCTAGATATCCATACAATTAATGACGTCACATATGCCCCGCCCATCAGCAGATTTTTCAAGGCTGACATTTTGTTTTCCAGTCCAGAGTGAGTATTTGAATTGTCATTGAATTAAATCGTGCGACTAAATTAACGTGTTATTATATAAAAAATAATTCTATAGAACTATTAATGCAAGTGAGAAGTTGCATGAGATACAGGCTACCATGCCAAAGTGCTGTGTGAAGACCTGTGGCTCGACATTTGACGCCATTTTTGTTTCTGTTTCGGCGCGCAATACGTACCTTTTGTTCACATCCTCTACTTTTCTTTAATCATTGTCTCAGCCTGTACATGCCCCGCCCATCAGCAGATTTTTCAAGGCTGACATTTTGTTTTCCAGTCCAGAGTGAGTATTTGAATTGTCATTGAATTAAATCGTGCGACTAAATTAACGTGTTATTATATAAAAAATAATTCTATAGAACTATTAATGCAAGTGAGAAGTTGCATGAGATACAGGCTACCATGCCAAAGTGCTGTGTGAAGACCTGTGGCTCGACATTTGACGCCATTTTTGTTTCTGTTTCGGCGCGCAATACGTACCTTTTGTTCATATCCTCTACTTTTCTTTAATCATTGTCTCAGCCTGTACTATCTATCATCTGTACTATCATATAATTACCTACTAGCTTTGATGTAGCTTTGATGAAGCTTTGATATAGCTTTGATAGCATTACTGTGCGTCCCTAACAATCAAGGACAATCTGTCGGTCCCGCGTAGCTTAATGAAGGCACAGTCCGGAACGACTACCGGCATCAATCTGCTGACGCGATACCGCCTGCCGTATTTGTTTAATATAATTATTATTTATACCGTGAAATGGATATATGTAAAGCCATGCGGAACACAGAAGGGAAGAAAGATTATCGAGTGTTGATGATGAACCGGAAGATATAGTGTAGGTGTCGTAGTCCACTAGGTGGACTGAATATAACGTGGTCAAAACCGTTGGGTACCGTTGGATGCAAGCGGCAAGTTCATAAAGACGCGTTCTATGGGAGAGGCCTATGTTCAGCTGTGGAAGTTTTTCGGCTAATGATGAGGCCTGCCTAGCGATAAAGCCGACGATCACTTACAATTTATAGTTGATCTATCAGAAAAAATAAGGAACCTGTCACCATACCTATATTTTTTGCAATAAGTATTAACTACGTTCATTTATGATTTGCATAATTGTTAATAAAATTGATGTGTCTGTTTGTATTGTCGAACCGCTATTTACTAAATGCATAATATGAAAGTGTACAACGGTACTTACCTACCTATAACAAAAACACAATTTTGAATCTTCGATGGTAATCTCCGAAATGGTTGGACCGATTTTGACGGGGCGGTCACTGGTATATAGCTGATGTTATAAGGAATAACTTAAGCTACGTTGGCGAAGCCCCGGGGCACAGCTAGTAATTTCATAAACATTGACGGGTCAATTGAGAGACGAGACAAGAAGCTTATCAGCAATGACTCGGTAGTTGGCTGCAGAAACTTGAGTATTTTTTTTATGCATTAAAAGCTTGTTTACCCCTATCTTGTATTAGCATAGAGTTGCTTATCGTATACACTTCGACGAGTTTTCCTTTGAATTCCATAAGCTTCTTTCCTTCATCGGACGACCAGACAAACGGCGATGCGAGATTTATACATTTTGGATAATCCTCCTTTACGCACGGAGAGTTTTGCTTTTACATTCGTTATGCGTAGGTACTACTGAGGAATGGAACTCTTTGTCCGAGATTGTGTTTTTCAATCGCTATAACCTGGGTTTGAAAAAACGAGTGAATAGGTATCTTTTAGGCAAGCGTGCTTTATCGTAGTCCACATCGTCGCTTACGAACAGGTAAAATAATGTTCAAATATAAGCTTTTAGGGAGAGCACGCTTACACTGCGTAAAATAAAACATGAACATTTAAAATTTTATTTTAAATTCAAATCATTTGTTGACAAATAGATTTTTTATTCTGTTTGGTAACGAGACGAGCTGGTCGTTTGCCTGATGGTAAGCTTAACGCCGGCCCATAACAAATGCAGTGCCACTCAGAACTTTGAAACACAAAGATCTGCGCGGCACTGCAGTTCGCTCGTTACCCTGAGACATTAAGTCTCATAAGTCCAGTAATTTCACTGGCTACTCTGCTCATCAAACCGGAAGACAGTAATGCTTGCACACAACTGCTTGGCGGCAGACTTCACGAGCAAAGTGGTGGTACCAACCCAGATGGACACCCGCAAAAGAGTTAGTCCTACCACCTAGCGTAACACTTTTTATTTATGCAACTAAATTTACATAAATAAAAAATGAAACTGCCCTGGCCAGTGTCACTCGAGATGATGTAAGGAGTCTAACGATAGATGCAAATCTGTTCAGGTATGTAAAAGTTATAATGGATATTGAAACTCACGTACGTACATACGTGAACCTAAAAACATTACACTCATTTTTTGTGCAGTCGTGTAAAAACCAGAGTGAATGTGCCGGATTGTGTCGCTCGTAGTCTTTGTGGATATATTGAAATATGTAACTGAATACGCGAGCTTCGTAAATTCTTTTAGGCTTAGAAACCCTTGGAAATGGTTATCCCGTCGATATTGTTAGCGGCGGTGGATGTAGAGCGCAAGAGGATGTTGATGATGGTGACCATGTTGGCCATTGTGGTTCCGGTTAAGTACCACACCATCTCTTCTCGTGGGTTTCCGTAAAAGTAGTTAATTACATTTTTTGCTTTTGTATTATTGATAGCGACAATTGCTTCAAAGCGAATGTTGTTTGTTCATGTCGTCAGGTGATGATTGAAGTAAGCACTTCAATCCTAGGTAGGTAAGCACCTACCATGTGTAAAAATGTGATTTCAAAACAACTCTGACACAATTTTTCCCGCGTCAAAAATCCCGCAAAACACATTTTCCTGATTGTCCGCATCCCGGAAGATGTCACAAACGTGGCCGTGGCACCTGTGACAGCGGAAATGATGCTTTTTGTGGGGAAGTTTGGGTACTTAGTAGTAGGGGAATTGCTCTCAACAATAAAATAACTCAGGTTTTAACTCATGGCCCAAATTCTTCACCACAAAGTTGTTATGTCTGTGTTATGTGAATAAATTAGAATCACTCACCAAAGGCTGCTGGTATCATGTAGTGTGGATTACAATTCTTTAGTCTGCTTCGCATAATATTCGTATTTCATCTCTATCCTCTCACTCTCTCTGGTGGTCGTCCGTATTAGGTGTGATGTTAGGTGCGTGTATACTGAAACTATAAGTACTTGACACATCTATTTGTCAAGAAATTGTGACCTTAGTTGGGAGAAAGGTAACTGTCACTTTATATAATAGTTACCATGTAAATGGAGATACTCACATTGGAGTGTTTTTGTAAGGAAATATACTTATTACCTATCAGGTTCGTTGGCGTTACGCTTTAGGTAGAAACCTAACTAGGTGTCTCTGTAGTATAGCTACTGCTATAATTACATACAAGTAATATTATCTACAGTCTAAGAAGCAGGTAGGTTATGCCGGTATCAAAATGTATAACGCCCTACCCGCGTTAGTTTTTACTTTTTTTTATCTAACAAAATTCGTGCCTGGATCTTGCCAGATAATTGCTGGAATATACCTACTGATAGCTGCATGATGACAGTAAAGAACGTGCCAGTGTACTATCTCCTAATAATTCAAAACAAAACAGATTAAAGAAAGAAGCTGTTTTTACTCACGTTAATCTCCTGGTAAACCCTTTCGGCGACGATAACTTACACTTCTAATTTATTACTTTACTTTCATCAAAGAGAAACAAACTTTATGTTCAAAATAATTAAGTACAAAATTGTGGTATCAACCGTGATAGTTTGAGTCAGCTGAATTTGGCTTCTAAACCTTTACTGTTAGGGTATAGAATTGCAATATGGTAAAAGAACAAGGTTCTGTCATTCCCAGAAGGATCATTAGTTTTGTTTAGGTTATGTTTCAAATCAACAGAGATGAATGAGTGCACTTTAGGTGACAATTATTTAGTTCAGACTGCGGACAGCAGCTCCCGTGGTTTAATTGATAAGTCGATGGAGTTACCTTCTGTTGCGCTTATATTACCTACTGTAAAAGTTTCGATTTGCGCAACGAGATGTGAATAGTTAGTTCACTAAGAGGTATCTCAACTGTATTTCCTTTTTTATATTTTTTGATAACGAGACGAGCCGGTCGTTTACCTGATGGTAAGCATAACGCTGGTCTACAACAATTACAGTGCCATTCAGAACACAAAGGCCTACGCGGACTGAAAGGCGCTCGTTACTCTAATACATTAGGTATTAAGTCTCATAAGCCCAGTAATTTCAGTGGCTATTTTGCTCATCAAACTGGAACACAGTAATGCTTGCGCATAACTTCTTGGTGGTGGATTTCACGGGCAAAGCGGTGGTACAAACCCAGACGGACACTTGCAGAAGAGTTAGTCACTGGTGTAAAGCTTGTATATTTTCTTTACTTCTCTTCCAAAATATTTTTCGTTCTCTATCCATATACCTACTCAAGCCCATGCCCCTGTCTGTCTGTCACTACACCGACTTTATTTTTATTTTTCCCTGGAACGAGAAGCCGCCGGAAGCGTCGGGGGTTTATCGCTTTTTTATGTTCACTAATCTACCCCTGTAATAGAGGTGGAGGGTAGTTTCACTGCTCTCGTCTTTGAAAATGTAATGTAGTCGAGGAAATACGTAGAATTGAATTGGAAATCGATGATGGCGGGTTGAACGGGGGTGTGACTTTTTATACTACTACGTAAAGAGAGCGGGTCGTTTGCCTAATGGTAAGCATAACGTTGGCCCATAACAACTGCACCCAGAACTTTGAAACACAACGGCCTGCGTGGCACTGCAGTGTGCTCGTTATCCTGAGACATACAGCTTGTAAGTCTCATAAGCTCAGTAATTTCACTGACTACTGTGCACATCATGCCAAAACATTCATGCTTGCACATTACTTTTTAGGCGACTACTGCAAAGTAAAAAGGGTTATGTTTTTAGCAGTATACTTATGTATGTTTGTATACATCATGTATGTTCACCGTAGTGTCTAATATTCATCTGATTTTGATCAATTATTTAGGTGCGGGTGGCGTCTGGATATGGTCCGGGTGATGTGACTTACATTTTATTACAACTTAAATTTATTAAAATGTATAAAGTTAGTAAGTGAGTTTATATTAACAAAATCAAGGATGTTACATTCAAAAATTGATTATCTCTGAGATTTTTTTCCCCTAATCAGGTTACAGTTTTTTAATCTTTTTTGCTAATTTTTTCGCTCCCAAATTTCACATCACAGGTTATTTTAAACTGCAGCATTGTCAAATTGCATTTGTTAGCTTTTCCTCCACCCACCATAATCCAAATACCGTAAAAGGCGTACCGCGAACTAATTTGACGAACAATTACCTAATTCACCTTACCTAAGAGAATGTCAAGCAAGCCTGAAGCCTGATATCACAAAGCTTAAACGAAGCTTTAGGCATATGACAGGTGACAATTACAAAGCGCTGACCTTTGGTACACCCACCTGGACCGATTCAGTTCACGTTTGTTTGAAGTATTGGACCGTGAGCAAACCGAATGGGTTATAAGATATCAAATGAGCATAGTTATTCAATAAATAACAAGGACTAATACTACCACAGAACAGATAATAGTACAAGCTAATACACTGCACGGGTGGCGGATAGATCTGTAACGAAAAATAAGAATAATATTTATCAAACGTTCTGTGAGAATGTAAGTGTCCGTGTGGTTGTGTACCACCGCTTTGCTCGTGTAGTCTACCGCCAAGTAGTTTGTGTGTACCTTTTGGCATGTACCAATTTGATGAGCAAAGTAGTCATTGAAATTACTGGGCAAAGGCGCTGTCTAGAAAAACGTCCTGTTTTGCGTTGACAAATATCCATTTCCATACATATTACCAGCAAATAAGAAATACAGTAGTATAGCCAAGCGTTTATAGAAAATACTTATCTTCTGAGGGCAATATCTTATGTCACTGACTGCACTTTATAGGCGTGCAGGCCTTTGGGTTTCAAAGTTCTGTATGGGACTGCAATTGTTAATAGGCTAGGGTTATATTTACCATCGAGAAAACGTTTCTTTTCAGCTCTGTTGTTATGTTGTAACTTGTACGAACTATCTATTTACCAACAAAAAGTCGACTGCAGAGTGAATCACATCCTCCGAATCACAACAAAATCTTCAACAAGTAGAATGTAACTTCTCACGCCTGTAAATCCGTCAAAATTAAAACCTCTGTCAAACTAAAACGTTTCTTACACCTACGAGATTCAGCTTCAAATTGCTTGCGCTTCACTTGCTTTCACGAGTGCTTCACTCCATGTGATATGACGTAGACAACGTCTATTGTTGGTGGTAGATTTAATGCCTAGAAAGTAGGTTATCGAGATGTGGGTGCACTAGATCTGCGCTATTTCTGTCGATGCTATAAGAAAGCTTTTTCTTATATTTATACTCTTAGGTAACGAGAATAGAAGCCTGCCTGATGCATAACGCCTGCAATTACAAGTCTTAAGTCTCATATCTCATAGGCCCAATAATTTCACAGACTACTTTGCTCTTCAAACCGGTTCACAGACTATACAGAGTATATCAGTTAGTCCATCCTACAATTCCAAGCATAGAATAAACTTTCAAAACATAATAAGTATAGATACTTATAGAATTGTTGCGAGTCTGCTTTGATGGTGCTCACCACCATTTGAATCTTGGTCTATCGACGAGCTACCTTACTACCTTTTTAATGAGTTAGCATTTGACCAGCATCTCGCTTGATCTTAAGCAACAACGTGGTTGAAGATTGAGGATAAAACTAAACATAGTTTAGGACTAGCTCTCATAGCTCGTCTCGAAATTGCCTGTCTGCAACATATATTTATACGTATGTACAACAAACTTATCCTTCAAAAGCGACCCATTTAGATAAGCAATGAGTTTTCCTCGAATATATTTCGAAGAGAAATCTAAAAGAGAAAAGTCGAGTTTTCTTTGAAATATCAAGCTGAAGGTTTTTGGTAGCTGTGAATTAGACAGTTCAGCGAAAATGTCGCCATTCATTAGACGGATTGAACTCAATTCTTATTTATGAGAAAAAACGAAATTGAGATGATATTGCGAGGCTTGGCGAACAATTCCACTCATTACTTGATAAGTTGATATTCATCAAAGGAATACTACTTTACTAAATAGTCAGGTTTTCTTAGTAATAGTCTTAGTTTCTAATTACAGTCAGAAAAGTTTTATCCTCCGTTCTTGTCAGCTGTTTAATAATTTATGCAATGATATGGACAATGCACTTAGTTTTTGTAGGTGATATTATTCTTAGTTACTTTAGATTTGATGTACCATTTTAAGTTATCTAGCTTGTTTCTAGCAGTGGAGACTTGTAAATGACTTTTGATTTTTACTATGTGTCTACTTTAATATGTTAAAAGTCAATAGTCTTCCTAATATGAAAAAATAAATAAATAAACCACTAAAAAATCACATCACAAAGTGGTAAGACTAACTAACTAACACTCTATAATGACTAACATCGAGCCTATCAAGTGGTAAGAATTACTTTTCTGCGAATGTCCAATATCCATGCATCTACGTAGGTTACATGCAATAGAGCCCTCATACACGAACGCTTCAATCCACAACATTCCACGCTAACGTTCCAAAAACTGGTGGAAAATCTCAGATGGATTACGTGGAGTGAAAGGAATATTGCTATCCAAACGTTCCAAATCCAAGATTCCATTTCCAACTCAACGTGTGTGTCCGATACAACGAATCATTTCGCGCTCAGTTGGCAATACTCGAGATACAGAATGATCGAAAAATGGAGTGATGGCGCGCCCGGCATGCAGTGATCGTCTGTGTGCTCGAAATTGGAAAAATTCAGAGCTGATATTTGTATATTTCACTCATCATATCTTTTACTTCATTTTGGTAATAGCGTTACACGATTGATTAACTTTGACTGTAGAGAAAAAAATATCAAAAACTGGCTTTCCCTATAATGTATCTGCGCAACAGGCTCGCTGCAGTACCTTTGTGTTTTTCACAGTTCTGAATGGCAGTGCGATTTTTATAGGCAGACGTTATGCTTACCATCAGGCAAATGATCAGATTGTCTTTTTATCCACTAGCATAAAAAAATACCAAGTAAGACAGGCGAATAATAATATGATTAAAAATCGCGGGGAGACGTTGGGTTCAGGTAAGTATAGCCATTCAGAGGGCCTTCTATTTCTATGTTCAGCAGGGATCATCTTCTCGCTAATGATGATACCCTAGTACCCATTTCGTCCCAATTTACCTAGATAATATATTCGAAAGTGATTTATTCTCCCCATTATTGCTTAGTTAGTAGCACATCGTTAGAGAACTGTATCGATAAGTAATGCCCATTTGTCTAGAGACGATGGAACAAATTGATTTAATTATTGAACCTTTGTTATCTGAATATTTAGGATAGTGCTTCATTAATATTGAAAGCGTTGTAACTTATTCTTCGGGTGACATAATATTTATTGGAAATATTATATTTAGGAGTAGATAATCATCAATTTGAATGATAATTATTGGATAATCACCCGTTCTATCGTTGTATAATAGGGATGTTGTCTCCATTTTTTTATGATGTCCCTCAATTCGTTTCCTCATGAGAATCAAATGTCTATATCGAAAAAACTAGAAATCGAACGCTAGAAACGACAAAAATTAGTGTCAAAGTCGGGCGTATCTACTGAGCACTAAAAGGACCCATACAAATCGGGCAGAACATTTGACGTCACTTGTTCAACACAGACCGTAAAGCTGTACTAAACACACGCATTTTGTTGATTTTGGTCGTGAAAAACTGCGTTTAAGTACATATATGTATTACATTTTCTAATTCATTGAAATGTAAAGAATCTAATGGTAGGTACCTATCATTTAAATTACATGACATTACTTTGGATGACAAAAAAAATTGTCGCATTCGAGAAACTTAGATGATCTTTGTGGAAATTATATCTCTTTTTTTAAATTTCTGTCTTATTGTATTATTGTGATGTTCTTAAACCTGCAGTATAATGACATTAATTAAGTATTTTGTATTTCATGCCACATTCCTATTGTCAAAACTACATTCTGCAGGGTTTCTAAAGTATCCCGCAAATGTTCGTTTCGTATTGTCACGATAAAAACTTCGTGTTCGCCCCAACTACATACCGAACTATTCGGCCACACCTGTCGCGACTACGCGAACATTCGTCGAATCTCGATAATGTACCTTTATAGCTGCGGCTCTTATACTCTTTGGCTGCGGCAATATTAAGTTCTGCGTGGCACTGTAATAGTTATGGGCCGGCGTTATGCTTACCATCAGGCAAACGACCAGCTCGTCTCGTTACCAAATAACATGAAAAAAAAAAAAAAAAAAATAGACAGACAAGATTGCTAATTGAAATTATCTCTTTTTCTGTGATTTTTTTGTTAAGGAATCTTAGCTTATCTATGTCATTTTTGCGTTTTACACAAAGAGATTCCAATATATATAGTTAGATAGAGTGGGCATAATTATCTATGGAAATATTTTGTTCTAGATATCCATACAATTAAAGACGTCACATAGCCCGTCGGCAGATTTTTCAAGGCTGACATTTTGTTTTCTAGTCCAGAGCGAGTTTTTGAAGTGGCATTGAAATCAATCGTGCGACTAAATTATATAAAAAATAGTTCTATAGAACTATTAATGCAAGTGAGAAGTTGCACGTGATACAGGCGACCATGCCAAAGTGCTGTGTGAAGAGCTGTGGCTCGACATTTGACGCCACTTTTGTTTATTTTTCGGCGCGCAATACGTACCTCTAGTTCATATCCTCTACTTTCTTTAAGCATTGGTTTTACACAAGGAATTTATACCCAATCAAAACTTTCTTGCCTATAGTTACTCTCGGGATAATATATAGTTATCTGTGGGCATCTAGCTACATGCATCTTCTAGCATCTAGCTGCATTACATTACATTACATTATGATCTGTGGTGGGGATAACCAATTATGTCAAACCAATAAAATACAACCAATTTTTTTATTATTTACAAGAATTATCCAAATTCCATCATGTGTGATGTATTATTTCCAGAAGTGCAAAATTTTTTTCTTGTTATATCTCTACGGATAGGCATGGTGATAATTGCAGTTTTTGCAGTCGTAAGTGGAATTAACCTTCGGAAATTTCATCGTTTCAGTGTTGTTTGTCCCGTGTCGTGTTTTTGCTAATATTATTATTAGATTGAAAAAAAATGCTGGTAAATTTGATTGTTCTTGTAGTCCGACAAGTATGTAACTTTTTTCTGCAAGTAATTTTACTAGTGCGAGACCAAATTCATTAATTTTGTTCAGATTATTCACGTCTATTAGGTATGGTAAGTGATTTTAGTTGTTGATAATAATTGTATCAATTACTTAATTATTTAGATACTACAATTTTAAAGAGGTGATGGCTCAGTGGCAATGATAACGGATAGCTACCACCCTCAAGTTGAAAATATGCCGCCAAGCACCTAACAATGGCTAAGCAATTATCATCACTGATGATCTTATTGCCAAATATACACTTTAAATGCTCGCCTCTAAAGATATTTGAAGGACTCTCTAAAGAAGGACCTCTAAAGAGATTTGCCGCGTTTTGTGTTAACCAGTCTTTATTATGAGCTACAGAGACAGAATCATACAAAAAAAAATTCTTTTATGTATCTTCTTGCTTTCTTAAGTTGCTTCTAAACGGCGCGGGATAGTACGATCCCTCACGAACCACGCTTTCCGTGTAGATGTAACTCGGCTCCCACATACGCGAGCACTCCAATCCATAACATTCCAATCCAACATTCCAAAAACCGCTCGTGTATGGGGAATCTCAGATGGATTACGTGGAGTGACAGAAATATTAGAAATCCAAACGTTCCAAATCCAACGTTAAATACATCGTTAGTGGCCGATACGATTCATTCGCGCTCAGTTGGTAGTACTCGATATGACCGACAAATGGAGCGACGGCGCACTCGAAATGGATTGCCCGTTTGTGGGCTCAAAATTGGACCATCGTTGCACAACACGACGCGAGAAGCGATGGGTTTTGAACGCTCGTGTATGGTGAACTTTACACATGCCGCGGGGATCACAACAACATGAGCTGAGCACTATGCCGCTCATTTTTCGACCGTTCCTGTATGTCACTTTATGACATAAATGCCACTGAATGTCATAATATTATACTGTATGTCGCGCACTCTACACCGTCTGTTAGTTGGCGCGTGTTAACACAAACCGCAACGACGATTGCGTGCGTATCTTTGATTCATATCGAAAAACGAACAACCGTTACATCGTGGGAAATTCGTCAAGCAGTGCCAATCTGTTCCGAGTCACGAGGGCCTAGTGTGGGTTTTGCAACAAGTTAACGCGTTCACAGTAACCGCGTTTACGCTGATTTGGTATGAACAAAATGTACTGTGCCCCCTATAGCGCCACGTTTATCTATCATCACGTATTCTTTTAGTATGTTGCTTACTCGGAAATCTCGGTCGTTCGCATAAACAGATTTTAACTGTGAAACTCACTATCAGCAACAGCTGTATAAACGGCGCGTGACGTGGCATGGCGCACCACGCGCTCTTTCCACCGCACCTTTAGGTTTCCACTTCGAACAATTTGCAGAGTTGATGGAGTCTAACTCCGTACTTTGCAAAAGGTAAAAGAAAATTAAAATAGTGTAATTTATAAACCGTTGCAAGTGTTTAAGGCGATTCACTGAGATACTACGCTTCAACATTGAAAAACGTGGTCCGACGCAAAGACGCGTGGCGCGGAGCAATGTGAGAACCGCTTTATACATATAGCTAATTGCTTTCGAATGTTTCAGATGACAGGTGGCTTAATGTTAAGTTTAATTGTACAAACTCCAGAATTTCTAGTACTGCGCGGCATCCAAGGTAAGGTCTTCATTGTTTTATATATACAGTCATGTTAAACATTTTCTCAAAAAAATTCGATGGTATTGGAACGAAGCAACTAGTGTCTCTACAAATTTCGCGAGCGCCCCCCTCGGGCCCGTGAGAAGTAGCTAGATTAAAGCCCACTTCAAACTGATGCACTCGTACTCCTCCTCTATTTCTTTGTACTCCTCCGATCCCTATATCCCGGCGACGGTCCAAGCCGAGGTCCGTACCGCATGGTTCACTCCACGCGGTGCCCTTGAGCCATTCGCCACACACCACTCTATTCTGGGCTGAGTGCCTTTAGCGCTTTCGTGCCGTTCGGTAACGCTGTAAACGACGCCAGACCAACAGCACGGTCCTAAAAAAAGCAATAAATGAGTTCGAGACTTACGTTTGTTCAAGTTAAGAGTTTTACTACAGTCCACAAGTTAGAACCCAAGCCAGTGCGCCATCTCTTGTGCGCGCATCGCTTTCGCGTAGGTAGGTATTTGGTGAAGCCTTATATAGTGTTATGGACTAAGATAGTTTTTTTATTTTTATTTTATTGGTAACGAGACTAGCTGGTCGTTTGCCTGATGGTAAGCATAACGCCAGCCCATTACATTTGCAGTGCCACCCAGAACTTTGAAACACAAAGGCCTGCGCGGCACTGCAGTGCGCTCGTTACCCTGAGACATTAGGTATTAAGTCTCATAAGCCCAGTAATTTCACTGGATACTCTGCTCATCAAACCGGAACACAGTAATGCTTGCACACTACTGCTTGGCGGCAGACTTCACGAGCAAAGCGGTGGTAACAACCCAGACGGACACTCGCAGAAAAGTTAGTCCTCCCACTTACAAAATAGTGTACACGCTGAAACTAGAATAAGACATGGCTTTTTGTGGCCTGCTGATATACACTGATACGTGCTTCGTGACAGATTTCAAACTTAAGGAGAGTAGTAACTAGCCAGTTGAGCACTAGAAAAAGGCCTATCACTTTTTATACTTGGGTCCATTGTGATATTTTCCTTCACTTAAGCTTAA
Source organism: Crocallis elinguaria (assembly GCA_907269065.1). Lineage (NCBI taxonomy): Eukaryota > Metazoa > Arthropoda > Insecta > Lepidoptera > Geometridae > Crocallis > Crocallis elinguaria. The sequence goes on from OU026065.1 coordinate 21,831,504, forward strand.
GCTTATTGTATGATTCGAATCTTGGACAGATCAGCGCAAACACTATTATTTCATTGTTTTGTTACTTTGGACATCATAATATTATGAGGCAATCTTGAAAATATCTTTCACAATTACAGCCAAGATTATTTTCAATGAGCATGTTGTTGAAGTCTAAGTTCAGCAGTAGTTGTCTTTCAGCTGATCATGATGATGATGAAGCATATCTATGACTATTTGTTTTTCAGATAAACGTGAGTTGATGTCCAAAGCGTACCCGGTGATTGGATTTATGGGTATTGTGTTTATGGCAACGGGCATGGTCCTACTTTTCGCCGCTTTATCGGTACTAATTATATACATCTATGTAGTTATATTTTCACTGCGATAAGTAACAAATTTAAGTTTCTTTATTAACATGAGCCCCAGAGAAGCGCTCATGAACGTTAAATCACTGTAATTGCCCGTTCCGACTTGAAAAGCAGTCAATCATTGACAGAGGCTCGACTGAAATCCCGACCGAACTTCTCAACAAATTCTCAACACCTACAGCAACATTATTGGAACAGATATTCCAGGGACCCAAGGACGTGCTCTGTAATATCAAGGAGTTGGGATGCCTTGAGTACATACGGGCAGGGAGAAATGCACAAAACACCCAAGCGGGAAGTGAAGGCCTTACGGCCCCCCACATTGGGAGGACTAACTCTTCTGCGAGTGTCCGTCTGGGTTGTTACCACCGCTTTGCTCGTGAAGTCTGCCGCCAAGCAGTAGTGTGCAAGCATTACTGTGTTCCGGTTTGATGAGCAGAGTATCCAGTGAAATTACTGGGCTTATGAGACTTAATAACTAATGTCTCAGGGCAACGAGCGCACTGCAGTGCCGCGCTGGCCTTTGTGTTTCAAAGTTCTGGGTGGCACTGCAAATGTTATGGGCCGGCGTTATGCTTACTAACAGGCAAACGACCAGCTCGTCTCGTTACCAAATAACATAAAAAAAAAAACATGGAAAAAGAATAATAATAAAAAAAACGTCCAAGACCCGAGAACAAATATTATGCTTAACAAAATCTGCCCCGGCAGGGAATCGAAACCGGGACCCCTCGCTCTGCAGGCAGGGTGACTACCAACTAAGCTACGGAGCCGTCAATAGAGGGGCATTTTTTTATTTCACAGGACCAAGAAGGTTTCGCGCAGGTGTTCGTCTGGGTGACCTTCGCGAACGTTTTGATTGGGTTCATCGTGGTGTTAGTGACCGCGTTCGAATGCACGTTCTACCCTGAATGTCTTTTAAGCGATTGGGATTGGCTGTCTGCTTCGTTCATACTTTTCGCTGCTGTACTATTCTTGTTCTGTAAGTAGGACATCCTAAATTTTAAATATAGTTAGCGAATGATATGGCTGGCTCATTCAGGTGGTGTCCACGGGGCTAAGGGGACATTCCCCGGCCGGGGCGAACTATGTTCTTCTTTTTATGCAAAACAGTCTTGCTTTTGATCACTATCTCTCCTAATGGTATGTGATGAAGAACGCTTACCTAGTAATAATAGTGTGCAAGCATTACTGTGTTCCGGTTTGATGAGCAGAGTATCCAGTGAAATTACTGGGCTTATGAGACTTAATACCTAATGTCTCAGGGTAACGAGTGTACTGCAGTGCCGCGCAGGCCTTTGTGTTTCAAAGTTCTGGGTGGCACTGCAATTGTTATGGGCCGGCGTTATGCTTACCATCAGGCAAACGACCAGCTCGTCTAATTACCAAATAACATTTAAAAAAAATAGCTAATTAGGACAATAAATGTTCATATTTTATTTTATTAATCGTCTCCATCAGGTTTTGAAAGCGGAAACATGATTTTAATTTGGTTTTGATTTTCATTCAGGAAGCCGTCTGTTTTACTTATTTTTTTATAATTGGTAATTGGATACTGGCTCTTGAAATATTATAAAGGTGGGTTGAAATTATTAAACTTTGAACGATGTCAAAAACCCTTGAGTTATCGGGAAACGATAATCTGGTCTACTTAATACTTCAAAAGAGAGTGGTAATTTCAGAATAAGTTGTCTGGAAATTAAAAACAATTAAATAATTAAAAAACGAGCTTTATCGTAGCACACTAGCTAACTTTAATATATAAGACGAAACTTTAGAACTTATATTACTTACTAGGTCCATGTCTACGTCTAAAACGTGCTCTGTTTTTGTTGCAGTCTGGATTTATTTCATCTCCGTATCTAACAGCTACGTACTACAAATAAGCAGTCCTAACCGATAAACTAACGATAAAGTTTATAAAGACATTTTTCTGATAAGTCTTTATTATGAAGTTGTTACGAAGAGACCTAATGTTGGTTAAATACTATTGTTATAACTCTGTGTAATTGTCAAACCATTGTTATAACTCCGTGATATTGTAAAACTATTTTTAGAGTTGTGTTCATAAGTGATTGTGCAAGTAAACTGTTATTATTGAAGGATATTTTATTTGTATTAGAGTCCATTAAGGCGTACATATTATTTTTTAGAGATTAGAATTTGAATAAATAGGTATGTATTTTTTATTAATACCGTGTCACAATATGTACAGAAACAGATCACCATATTCTTCCTTTTGGCATGAACCGTATTAGAAATGTGAAATATGATAAAGTATGTCAGATCCTACTGAAATACGAGTGTAACAGTATCAGCGGTGCAAGTACGGATCATTTCGGTCGATAAAGTTCGATAAAATTTACCGTTCAAATCGATAAAGTGGTTCTTATCGAGCCTCAAAACATCGACAAAAGTTATCGAAAAGCTTGGTCGAATCAAAAGAGAATATAGAGCTACTACAATACTTTACGATCAGACTTCGGTACTCGCAACATTCGATAAATTTATCGAGTTTTTCGGTTCGACAAATTTATCGAACCGACTTCCGTACTTGCGCCGCAGGTACGTGTTACTTTTAGAGCGTCATACATTTTGTCTTGAACCCGCGCTCTGTACGCTTGCTTTATCAAGATCCATAGGTCAACCTTGTTGCATTGGCCATGATCTCAACCTTGAGGTCATGTTCAAGATCAAGAATCTACTTTCAGCTAATAGATGCAATTAAATAAAGCTGCATAGAATAATCTTTCACTTATCCATACACTAGGCAAGCCATTCCCAAAATGGTTATAATACCAACTCTATTCATTAAGATGATGGACTAAATGAAACTTAAGTAATACCTAGAGACCTAGAGTCTTAATGCCTGAGAAGTTATTTAAGATTTCTTTAGGTAGCTACGTGGGAGCCACGAAGGTATGTGAGATTAATTCCCACAACATGCTAGCTTTGGAATTTCTGGTCGAATATTTAATTTCATATATTTTTATTAGTGTATACTAATAAAAAAAACCATGCCTATAATAGAGATTTCCTGCAGATTGGCGGCAAATGTAGTGACATTGGCCACCAATTTGCAGGAAGTTAGTTTACAGGTGCGTTTGGAAGAGACGATGGAGTAGTGGTAGTGATTTGTGATCATTAAACATCATCGTTTTAAAACATTTAAAGGTGTTGATGGCCACGATTGTTTAAAAACTTATGTATAATATAAGTGGCTAAATAAATACTTTTTCTTTCTTTCATTATAGGATTCGAACCAGGGGCCTTACTCTGAAAATCGAACGTCGAAGTTTCGGCTGACGGATTACAATTTTCCTACCATGAAAGACGAAATGTCAAGCTACCATTGCTATGAACATCATTTCGATCGTTGGATTCGTGATACTTTCATTGTATAGGAAAACTGAGATCCGTCAGCCGAAGCTTCGACGTTCGATTTTCAGAGTAAGGCCCCTTGATCAGATCGGACAGTGAAGTCACTACCGCTGAAGCAAGCATCGCTTCAAAATGTTAGATGTTTTACTAACGAGATTCTTGAACTTCAAACATCTTCAAATATAAAGTATAGTTGTAGCTGGCACTTAGCAAACTTCAGATATAAATAGTACTCTAACCCAACTTCAAAGTCACTGTGAAGTTCCCAACTTCAACAGAACTAACATTAAGTGCGAGAATATAACTAAAGCTTGCTTAATTAAAACTGTTTGAAACTAGTTTTGTCACTCGACTTGGCACCCAATCCCGCTCTATATGCTAATTTTGCACCTTATGTGCAGTTAACTTTGGATTTACTTCAATATGCATGTATATTTTAAAATCTACATAGTTCTGCTGTGAAATATTTTTTCTTTCATTGCTTTTTTGTAGTACTTGATAGCGAGATGTGCGGGTCGTTTGCCTGTGGTCGCATAACGAGGGCTCATAATCATTGCAGTGCCACTCAGAACTTTGAAATTCAAAGGCCTGTTAGGCACTGCATTGCGCTCGTTACTATGGTATGTACATTAGGTATTAAATCTCATATATAAACAAAGAAAACTTTCAATGGCTGTAATTTATTCATTTTATATTATATTTTAACGTCTGGTCAACTTTTACAAAATTGTATAAAATATTAGGAAATGAAAAGCCGTCTTCCCCTTTTATCAATAGCAATTGTAGTCATTCATCGGGATCATTATCATTGAGATTGCTCATTAATGGCGTCTATTCATCCGTAAGAACAAGGCTAACAAAGACTTCAAAAGCACACCGTAATAGCACAAAACCGTCCAATTAATTTGTCTCTATTACCTCTATGAACATGCCGGAAGATATTATGGTAATCAATACTCCGTATCAATGCTTTCCGGGCGGACGGTTGGTCGTGCTGCAATTTCCTGGAATCGTAATATTTTCAAAGTTCCATTAGAGAATAAAATATTCTTAACATATTCGCCTGTAAATTTCCAGAATTTGACGTAGGTTGAGACAGTAAGTAAACTTTCAAATTTATCTCAGTCTTAAATTTGACAATATTTCACATGTAGCTGGAGCAAGTAAAGACGCAAGCTACATGCACGAGTTACTTTTGTCAAGTCGCGTCGGTACATTTAAATCACTGGACCCACGCACTTATTTACATGGTTGTTTACATGATGCATTTAGGCTGCACCACTGCCTTCACACTTAAGTGACGAGTGATCGAAGATTTTGAATATCCTAAGCCCTATAAAGATTATAAATTGTTAAAAACCGGCTATAACTCACGTCATTTGTCGATATTTTCAACCTAGGTTTCGAGCGTGTCCGTTGCTCTTCCTCAGGGAGTGCACGCGGCGAGATCGCAACGACCACTGGACCAACGTATAAAGATTGGACGTAAAGTGAGACGTTTTCCTCAATAGATAAGCGTTTGACCACTGTTCGAATACGTTACCAAATAAAGAGTAATCTTTTACCGATGATGCCTAAAAACAATCTTATATGTATCTCACCACTAATCCATCCGCCACCAATGAACCCCGGTAGTAGTCTACAGCAATAAGATTAATACAGCAATAGGAAGTGAGTAGAGCCCACGCTACGTTAGACGACGCCGCAGCAGGCCCAGGAGATGGCGGGATGAACTAGAACTCAACTGGAACGATTGGCCAGATAACACTAGATCGTGATAAGTGGCAAGAGGCTGGGAAGCTTTTGCTCAGCAATGGAACCAATCCAGGGTAAACAAACCCCCTTTTATTCTTATATAAAAGGTCTCTACTCTTTTGCTCCTACTTATATCACTGCTTTACAGTGTCAAAATCTCCTAAAACTCCGTATTGGGAAATAAAAGTTCGTTTATGTTCGTCCGTAAATTGAGTCGGGAACTTTCGGGAAGTTCCGTTTGTTACGTGTAAAAACTTTTGCAAATAGATTATTGGTAGATTAGGGACATAGCGTCGGTTATACGGTATTTTAAACAATTCTTTGTGAGGGTTTGGGGTGTAACTTTGTTGAACATTTCCTTGCTTAATGTATCTATTTTCATGACATGACATAAACAAGGGATTTAGTTGGTTGATACCGTCTGATCACTATTTAACCTGATCTTAAATTTACATTGTTATAAAGACGGTGATAGAGCTAGTTCTCCAATAAATTGCTTCATTGGTTTGCGACATATTTTCAAATTGAAGATGAAGGAAATAAATACTACAAAATACCCTACCATCATCATTTTATATAATATGATTGAATAACGCTGATTTCCTTCACCAAAAGTTCAAACTCACTTGTAGGGTCGAATTATCGACCTACGGATTGGTAGTTTCCTTTTACATTATTCTTTAGGCCTAACTACTTAACATCACCTAGTGTTAAGTAGTTAGGCCTAAGGTAAGGTTGATCGAAACAGACCAGTCATAGAATATATCTATTTACTCGGTGAAAATATAAATGTGTATAGACAATCAAGTTTGTTAAAGTTTCTCCGATGTTATGGTATACAATCGTAACAGCACTAGAATCCTCACACAAAATAGGTGGCATAATTACTTGTCATCAGTGCTTTTACATGTGTCTAACTATATAAAGTAAAGCACCGCTCGCTGTGATCTGCAATAAGATAAGTCGCCGGCTGACCGCTATGTAGTATTTACAGCTAAAAACGCCTTGCTTCGCAGAGCACGTGCCTGTCTCGGTTATTGAGACAACGCAGGGCAACTAAGGTGGTTTAAAAATTTAGGCCGCAAGCCTCTACGAGAAGGACTGAAGGGAGAGAGAGAAAGAAAAAGTACGTTTAGGCGCATCTTAAATTCGTAAAGCAGGAAACCATGAGAGTTCGTATTCTCATTTCCATAATCCCGTTTTCAAACTTGTTACAAAATTTCAATACGGTCTGTGGAATTGAGTACCCTTCTCAGACCAACACAGAAACGAAATCATGTAACAGGAAATATCAATTTGAATGAATCAACAACTGAATTCCGAACGTTATCCGAATCAAGTGCGCATTTGGAATTCCTTTCACGCCATCACGTTAATAAATCATTTGGCATCTTTTTCCTACAATTTACACTTGGGGACGGGTATAAAAAAGGACGGACTGAAATTAAAAAATGGCGAGTGGCCACTGTTTGCATAAAGGCTTTGCAGATTGAGTTTTTGCTTGTTTTAACGACAGAGTGTGATTTTAATTTTGAACAGTAGATGTTGTTTTAAAACCACGTTGGACATAAAATAACAATGACTCACTGACGACATGTTGTGTTGTTAAAAAGCTTGCTAGTCTCTGTGGCTAGTCTAGACATACTAGAGATAGAGGAAAATAAAGAACCACAATTTAAGTCTCTATTAATTGAAGTATCGATTGATTTAGTTAGTGCTTTCGAAACTTTTGCCAATTGAACTCGTAGTGTTAAGACAAAAACGAGTGGTATTATGGTTTCATGACCTGATACTATGTATCAATTGTTGTTAATGTCATGTCAGAAGTGGGCGATCATTCTGAGCTCGGTTTTTATAATATCTAATCTAATAACTTTAAACAATTCTTATATGTATAAAAGAATTGTTTAAAGTTATTCGATTCTGACACCAGATCTGGCTACATGCCATATGAGTTGCCAAAACTACGATTAACATTTTTTTAATCTATACTAAATATTATATATTTGCTGCTGTTTGAACGAATTTTATTTGTCATAAATCTATTCATATCAAACTTTATAAATATTATGCTGAAACCCAACAAATACCGGTCATAGTTTTTCTAGGCCATATCCTGGGGTCTATCTAAAGTAGCGCCATACAGGGCTTCCATTAAGTTCAGTGGGGTGAATAGGCGATCCATATTTTCTACGTCCTCTCGGGCGCCTACCACGGTATCCATTTTGGTTACACTTACACTAGAAACTAATAATGTTTTCTTTAAAAATTGATCTTGATCACGCTAAAAATGTAGGTTTTCTTTACTTCTATGTTTTGGTCAAACTGCATGTTGATCTTGGTCACTATATTCCACGCGATTAAATCCTGTTTTTAAACTAAGTCATGCTTTCGAAACAAGAAAGTTTACAAGCAAAATAATTTAAAAACAAATGGCCCTGCCTGCGTAATAAAAACTGTAAAGAAAAGAAAAGTTAAATAAATAAAAAACACGACTGACCTAGCCAGTATCAATCCGGCTGATGTAAGGATACCCCATACATTCAAATCTGTTCAGCCATTTAAAAGTTATGCTGGAATAAAGAAACTCACTTACATACATGAACCCTAAAAAAATATTATACCCTATGTCATTCTCACAATTAAAAATAATTAATGGCACCTCATATGTTAAAATCGGTCAAACTATTTAGGCTATAGAGTGTGCCAAGGAAGACATTCATACATACATAAGCTCGAAAATATTGCTGTCCTTTCCTTCGGCAATCGGGTAACAAATAGTCAATCTTGAAGCTAAAACATTATTATTGTAAACATAAACATCTCAAAAAAATTGTGGCAGTCATACTCCCTTCTGCTATTCATGCAATATGTACCTCCAACTGAGCTATGGGAGTGAGCATCACATTTTAATTTTACGTCGTCATCGTGGTTGTGATATGTAGTCAAAAGATAAAAGTCTTCCATAATGTAATTGTATTGTAAATCTAATATTGTAATCATCCAAACTCTTCAATAAATTGAGGATTCCTCAAACGTGTAGGACAGAACGTTTGTAGCAAACATGAACTACGAAGAAGTTCGTAGGTTCGTAGCTCTACGACATAGCCGTAGCAAATCGTACCCTCCAAGAAATCGCGTCGCTACGGAAACTCTCGTCACCGGAAATGAACGCCTGAAGGCTTCCGGAGACTTCACCAAAGTCGGCAACGCCATATTAATGGGTTTTCTTTACTTTGTATTAACATTTATTTATATTTTAAAGGAAATGCGATAGCAATATTGTCGGCGCAAACGGTCTAATTTCCTTCGCTTTAACGAGGAAGAATTTAGTTAGGTAGGAATAATGGAGATGTTCTCGGATAAATTTAGAGTATTTTGTGATGGTTTTAATAAATTAACTGTTGGTGTAGTGATAATTCATTGCTACTATTATATGATGCTTCTTTTCTGTATCTTTTTTTATCTACTTCTACTAATTCCGTTGTTATAAATGCGAAACTGTGTTAGTTGATTTTTTGGTTTGTCCTCTTTTCACGCAGCAATGGATCGACGTGATATTTTGCATAGAGGTAGTTTATGGACCGGAGAGTAATATAGGCTACTTTTTATCTCGGAAAAATGCACCGTTACTATCAAAATCTCTGCGCAGGTGAAACAACAGAGAGCAGCTAGTAATACTACAAAGAGTTAAAGTTTGTTGTAAGATCGTTTGTTTGTTACCACTAATCTCTGGATCTATTCGATGCTAAAAAACATTTTGCAAATAGAAAGCTACAGTGAGTGCCATAAGTAGTTACATTTCATCCAATTTCCAAGCATGTGAAGCCAAAGCTCCTATAGGTACATTCTGACTTTGAATTGATATGTTACCCCAAAAGAGGTCAATCTACTCCTGGAGGTCAACAAGATTTATATTACGAGTTATTGGAATTCGGAATTTTTCATTGAAGAAATGAAATTTAAAGTTTACGTCAAAATCGGCTACAGAATTTTCGGGCAGCCCTGGATTGATTCATTTGAACTACGTTGAACTTTGTTAAATAATGATGTTGATTAGAAGAGACTTAGTAACAATTCCCAAAAATGCCGCGCACTTCACGTTTGAAGTGATTTTTTTTTTGTGGAAATTTGAATGATGTTTTTCCAAGGGAGGTTCTCACAATTTGTGGAACCACGGTCCTAATCACCACCGTCTGGGATTACATACCAATTCAAACAGACCCTGATGAGCCCATCAACCTAACTACTACTAGGTGTTTGGTCGATAAGCCTTGACCCTGAGCTTAATAAGTAATAATTCCGCAGAGCCTATACAAAATTCATAAGCCGAGAAACGTTGCGTCCACAGCCTAAGTACAACTTAAGATTTATGATTTATTTGTTAACTCGTATGTATAATTGATAGCTCCGTGGTTAAGTGGTTAATAATCTAGACTGTAAAGAGTAAGGTCTCCTTCATCCTCGATCTCCAGGTGAAGAAAACTTTGTGTGGTGAGCTTTGAGAAACTTATCACTGGTGGTGAGCGATATGGTTTGTACTCGAATCATGGATGCTTGCAATTTTTTGTGATCAGTCTGTGCATCATGTATAATTCCATCTTGAGGTGACGACTGAGTAGAATAGTAACAGTAATTAATGTAGTATAGTTTTCTATATTTTTAGATGATGTTTGGATGTAATTATTCAACACGTCATGTCGATCCATAGCTAAAAGGGTGTTCGTACGTTTGTTGGTTTTTCCTTGTTACACGCAACAACGAAGCAACGGATCGACTTGATTTTTGACATAGATATAGTTTATGGACTGGAGAGTCACATACATTACTGCTTGGCGGCAGACTTCTCGAGCAAAGCGGTGATATCAACCCAGACAGACGCTAGCAGAAGAGTTAGTTCTACCTAGCATGTTTGATCGTGATCACGAGAATCCTTTACCTATTCCTTTACCTTTATTGAACCATATAAATTATAGTCAGAATTATATTTTTATTTGAGAGCAAGTTTTTGTCTTTTCTATTGCTGAAAATATAGACGTTTTACACCATCTTAGAAGCAAAAAGTAAGACTCTTAAGATAGGCACCAGTGTCGTACGGACGTTGTAATGAGAGCTCTTATCTTTATAATGCGTATAAGCTTTTAGCGCTTTATTGCCTAAGTAACTCGCAGGCAGGTTTATAGCCTCAGGAGATGAGTTCAACGAGTTTGTAGTAAGACATACGAGTGTTTAGTTTCCAGATCGCTGTAACTTGAGATTATACAAGTCACGTATGAATAGGTTTCAACTAGGTTAGCGTGCTTTATCGTTGACCGCATTGTCATTTACCAACAGATCAGATATTGTAAGTAGTGTAACTAATGCTCTACTACCTTGCAAAAACAGCTATGTTATATAAGAAACAACTGACTATTAATATTAGCACTATTAAATCATTCGAGAATTGAATGAACATTACCTATAATCGAAATGCGTATTCTTCTTAAAAAAAATTAAGGGGGGAAATAGAAGTGCGGGGCTGAAAATGCCACTTTGTCCGAATCATCATATGATCATATTATGATCCATTTCATAAATCAGGAAGTGGTCACTTAGTGTGAATTCATAATGTGATTCACCTACCGAATCACGGGTAACTTATGATTTTGCTATATTTGACGCTTAATAAATTCTTATTTTGTGAGCTATGTTACGAATTTTCATAGAAAACTGTCAAATAGGTCAATAACTGTTGAAATGATTTGGCACGTGAATCAACCGCATTAAGAATTTCTTTTAAGTGACTTTTTCACGCTCATATTCGGGCAACCATGGCTCTTTAGCCCCGCTGAATGCCGTTGATTGGGGGTCAAAAAATAAACTAAAATAGCGCAATATTAGTAAAAGTTTACAAGAAACACATTTGAGTTAAGATTTGCAATTGATTTACTATTATTTATTCTGTGCCTTTGCCTACAATATAGAAAAGCAAAAGGTATATCACAAGTCCTTACTTTTCCCTCTTCAAAGTTCACTAAAGTTTTTTAATGATATATGTCAAAGGAAAAACTATATGTATTTATTAACTTTGCCTCGCTAACTGGCAAGAAAACTTATATTTTTCCACTAACTTGTAATGAAATATTGTAGTTCAAAAATCGTATCAAAGGAAACTTCCTTAGCAAAATTATTTTGCTTTATATGATATTTTGTTATAGTGAAGTTGTATACAGAACTTACTAGCTTCTGCCCACGATTTCACCAGTGGCAGCGTAAAGATCCCCACAGGAATTGTGCCTTTTTTTGGGATAAAAATTAGCCTATGTTATTTTCCGGTCCATAAACTATATCTATGCAAAAATTCGCGTCGATCCGTACTGTCCGTTGCCATGTGAAAGCAAGACAAACCAAACAAATCAACAAACTAACACACGAGAAAACTAACAAACGTATATTCGCATTTACAGTAGGTAATAGGTAGGGTACTTAGTACGGATATAGTACTTTTTTGTTGTAGCTGCCTAATTGTATTTCGATGTCTTTGAAATAACAGGAATTAATTAAAAATAAAGAAATCGTAATCCAGGTGGTGGGACTAATTTTTCTCTGCGAGTGTCCGTCTGGGTGGGTACCACCACTTTGCTCGTGAAGTCTGCAGCCAAGCAGTAATGTGCAAGCATTACTGTGTTCCGGTTTGATGAGCAGAGTAGACAATGAAATTACTGGGCTTATGAGACTTAATCCCTTAATGTCCCAGGGTAACGAGCCAGCTGCAGTGCCGCGCAGGCCTTTGTGTTTCAAAGTTCTGAGTGGCACTGCAATTGCTATGGGCCGGCGTTATGCTTACCATCAGGCAAATGATCAGCTCGCCTCGTTATCAAACAGGATAAAAATAGATCTGAAAACAACGTCACAAAAGTTAAACTATTGGTATACAAAGCAAAAATATGTAATGCGCACGTATAATTTCAATAATTATGATACTTATTAGTTTTTTACTGCCATTTTAAAAATGATTAAACAGTACAATGATTTCAATGTCAACAAAAGTTTTTTTTATTATATTTTAAGTATTACAGTAACACCCGCGTTCACCAACTTCTAAAAGCCCGAATATTGTTAAACGACCGAACAGTATTTTTGCTAACTTAATTAAGGATTAAATGAAAATTATTAAATTAAAAACTCACTTTTTTATCAACTTTCGAGTCTGCCGTTGCTTATTTTGATAAAAATCACCAAAGCCTTACCAGCTGAGTCGAGGTGACGCTTTTGCGTCAAGCGCGCATTTCGAGTATCACGAAATCAGCGCTTGACGCAAAGCGTTGTTATTCTGACAAGCAAACGTACGTTTGAATTAGCGTCTACACTACCCCTTACGTTTGTGGGTATGGAGGTTAGTCTCTATCGTGTGAGGGATCAATCGCTAATCTATCAAGATTAAAAAATTGAGCTCTGGTTACTCATAAAGCTTGTATTCCATATAAACGACCGCACCAAACTCGTTTGTTTAGTATTCCGCTCGCCCGGGGCCCGCATTTCATAGTCGCCGTCCTCTAATTCCCGGGAGACCCGGACTGTCGCCAGGAATTCTCGAGACGTGATAACTTCCTCGCGTTTTATGAGACACCTACAACTTTGGTGAACTAGGAATTTGCTAAAAGGTGGATTGAATATCTAGAACGTTTTCGTTCGATTCCAGAAATGAGAAACGTCTTTAGATCTTACGAAGGTTTGGAGAAATTAATTGGGTTCCTACGTAATAACTTATCTATGAGAGTTACTGGTTTCTTTATTGGAATTTTCTATCACACATGTTTGATGCATGCTTACATTTCTCTATAATTACCATTTAAAAATAGACTACTGGTAGAAAATAATTTAGCGTTAAGCTCTCCTTTTATACTTTTCTTAGTGTAGTATTACTATTATTTAGATAAAGATAATAATAATAATAATTTGCTGTTCATTCTCCTTGAAAATAAATAAATGCCTTATTAATTCTTTTCAAGAAGATGAACAGGTACAGTGGGTCAGTGGATCTACCAGCAGCACGTTTTTAAAATAAATAAACACTTGCACACTCATACCTGTGCAATAGGATTCGCAGTGTTGCAGGTGGCATGGACACATACAGATACACAACACAAACACCCACAACCCAAGAATAAACTATATGCTTACCAAAAAAATCTGCCCCGGCCGGGAATCGAACACGGAGCCACTCGTTTTTCAGGCAGTGTTACTAATAATTTAGACAAACAGCCGTCTATGGTTACGTTACATGGTTGAGGGTTTGATTCTGGCAACGGAATAAAGAATTGTGAAGAAAAAAACTATTGTAATGTGTTTGATGACAAGTCTGACTTTTTTGTCAGGCAAATACTCGACTATTGTAAGTTTGCCGCATAAAAAAGGTTATAAAGAAACCCAAACAAAAGGTTAATAAAAACATTTGAATAGTCAATTCAAATGTAGACTAATACTTACCTGCTACAATTCTTTACCCAAATAGATCCATCAAAACCGTCAAGTATTCGAATACCGTTTTCACAAACATTCACTCCGACCTCAATGCGAAAATAATATCTTACCCTAGATAAATACCTAATATACTGGGAGCTAGCAACTATAAATCTGTACTTATACTTATTGATAATAAATGACCAGTAACAATAGAGCTCGTATATTCCTTTTCGACACTTATCTCATCACACAAACGGCTAATATCACTTTTATCATCATAGTAATCGTCTGCGTAAACCATTTCGTCTATGGTCTTTTTCTTGCGTCACTATGATCAACCCGATTTGACAGCTCGCAGGGCGAGAAAAGCTACACTATTTCGTCCGAAAACGAAACTGTCATGCTTTGCTGTACAAGGTATAATGTTTGTTTGTTACCCAAAAAGTCAGTGGATTCTAAAAATTGTGTCACTAGTAGAAAACTATTTTTTATCTTGTATTCACGCGTGCGAAGACGTGGGCTAAAGCTAGTGCTGTAATACAGAAGTGGGAGATTACTTGCACGTCTCAGAATCAGTTAGAATCACTTCTCAGGAGATTAGTCACCAGGGGATTCTGGGTTCTCTGAACTTAAAAATCTATATTACTCAACAACTCTACAAACTAGCTCCTTACTTTATAGAGTCAGGTTATGTCATTTCAGTCGCTGCCCGCTCCTCGCCCAAACTTGACCTTTCACCTTCGGAACCGTTAAGGCATTTTCTGAGATATTTGCCACATATCTGTACCCTCATCATTAGATAATGAAGCTGTCAAAATATCTTCCGTCTATTCTTTACGGAAATTTTAATAATGTTAGGGAATTAGTATAAAGCATGTTTGTTGAAAGGAAAATACTGCGTGTAACCTATTTTTCTAGGTTGGAAATTCGTCGTGCTTTATTTTTTTCTCTTGATATTTTTTTATTAGGTAGGATAGGGAATTACCCTTAGAAATTGTAATAAGTACGTCTACAGCATTAAGTTTGTCAATATTAGCCCCCATCCTTATCAACCCACGTCTTTTTACTGTGGGTGTATCAGAACGCAATTCTGACTATCCATCGACTCATTCCCTAGCTAATTACGTTTCCTATGAATAGAAAAGACTAACGTTAATAAATAAAGGTTAATCCTCCGCATCGCTGTTTCTGCCATTATTAATTAAGTTAAAGCTACCGGCAGTCCTCTGAGGCAAACTTGTTTAACTGAATAAAACTACATTTCTCTATACAGCTGTGTGAATCAACCAGGAAGAGCACTCGTTAAAGTAGAAATGCTTGCCAATGAACTGATTAAGAAAAACAAGGTTTTCTAGATAAGCGTGCTACATCGTCGACCGCTTAACATCGGATGAGATAGTGGTCAAACGTAGGCTTATTTAAAATTAAAAATAAATTACAGCAATACCACCGCTTCCTAAACTTTTACAGTACATGCAACACTCAACAAATCCTTTTTATTTTATGGAACGTTCATCAAATGATTACAAATGGAAGATAACTTCAATTCATTTTTGTGTTATTTCAAAATAACTTAATGTTTATGTGTGAATGTTATTTCATAGCCAAAAATAATCCAAAAAATTTAATGACAAATGCAATTTCGGGAAATTTCGCTGTGCCTGGGCACCGTGTGACAGCCCTATTTACGGCACTGCTGGCCACTTTTCTCCAGAGGCCTTGGGTTGGCGGAATCCTCTTTAGGAATCGGTGGTCTTATAGTATCAATATCCGAACAAGTTTTGTGACCATTAATTCAACGGAATCATGTGTGTTACAACCTGCATTACTTACAAGAATAAATAAGACACAGTTTAAATCACATAATATTGTTGTATTTCCAGTACTTCCAGTATTTCCAGATACTTCAAAATTACTAGGCAAAATGACTCTAAGTGCCCATTCCAAAGTTTTAGTCCGGTTGAGAAGAATGGGCAAGAAACTCATCGGAACTCTTTTCTTATTATTATTCAATACACGACAACACATTCAGTAATTACATAAGTACACTTTTGATATTTAGCACATTAATTTTACCTAACTAGAAGAATACTTAGCTTTATATAATCCAAAACCATACAGTTATATCCATATATCTTTGCCGATCTGGCTTACTCTAAATCCAAAGGAGAACTGAACTGAGCAAAATGGCGAGGTATCAAATTATGTTTATGATGGCGTCACTTTTGTGGCGGCAAAATACTTTTCTCTCATTGGCTGGTTCTTTGCTTCAGTTTGATATCCACCAGGCGGCGCCACCTGTCGTCGCGTGGAACAGGAAGACGTCACAGTAATTGAAGGACTATTTAAATTTATTACACTCGTCCATCCTGATAGCTTTGCGTCCCTGCAAAGGATAAAGTTGTGTACATATATATTCATAGTGATAACCTTTATTTACTCAACATCCACGGATATATCAGTACATTTTAACTATCAATATATTATGCCCAAAGCAATGTCAAAAATATGACGAACCAAGATTATAGGTCACCCAATTTTGACAAGTATGTGACATCAAAACTGGTTAATACTACCGAACTCATGAATAAATACACTCAACCAGCCCGTATGTGCATAAAAATATTTAACCGACTACCTGTGCCCCACGGCTTCGCCCACGTAGCCTATTAAAAATTAGTATAACATATATTTTTATCGTATAATATCTGCCCACTACAACAATACGTATTATATTCTTTGACATATGAAATAAATATTTCACAAGACCTAAATGATGGTATTCCTTTCTAATAGACTCGGTTTGCTGCGCACCACAGATTTTATAACGCTACCGAACTACAGTTTAATAACCTAAAATCACATTCTAACTGTTAATTTCTTCATCAGAAAGCAAAATCCATTACCAAACAACAATTAATAATAACAAACGAATTAAACTACATAATTTTATACAATAATTAAAATACTAAATGCAATAAACTGTTGATCACAGTTTAAGAATGTTTTGCCCAAGACTTCAAAATGTCAATACTTGTGAAACGCAATTTTAAGAATTTTAATTGATCACCCAATTAATCCATAGTGACTAGAAATATTTGAAATAAATTTACTCATCTAATACCCAATGTGACTTTTTGTAACCATTTAATATCCAATGTGATCTCTTGTCACCCATTTAATATCCAATGTGATCTCTAGTCACCCATTTAATATCCAATGTGATCTCTAGTCACCCATTTAATATCCAATGTGACATGCCACCCATTTATTACCAATGTGTCATTTTATCAACCATTTAATATTCAATTTGACATTTAGTCACCCATTTATTACCAATGTGGCATGTCACCCATCTATTACCAATGTGTCATTTTGTCAACCATTAAATACCCAATGTGACATCTAGTCACCTATTTATAATCAATTTGACATTTTGACACCCATTTAATACCATGTGACATTTCGACACCCAATTTATGATAATGTGTCATTTTGTCACCCATTTCATATCCAATGCGACATCTAGTCACATCAACATAGTGTGACATCTAGTCACATCAACATAATGTGACATTTAGTCACCCCCTTACTACCAAATGTGATAATTATGGTGCTGTCCGACCCAATAGCATGACCAACGGCATGATCACCAGCATGAACAACAGCACGACCAACAGCACTACTGACAGCATGCCCAACAGTATAACCAAGAGTATGACCAAGAGTATGATCAGTTACATCGTAGACGGCAGACCGTGCACACGCGTAGCGTAACCTCACGCTTACCTCATCCCTACTCCGCGCATCGACCGCCTTAAGCCGGCGGTTCCCAAACTTTTTTGATCGTTGATATTATAGTCGAGTTAATTGAATCGCAATGTTCAAGTGCACGCGCTGTAATACTGAGTTTAGAGACGGAGTGCATTGTACGATGTGCCAGGGGCACTTCGACTATCCTTGCGCCGGTATTACAGAGGCAGGATATCGGAAGCTGGGTGACAGACGTAACACATGGAAATGTATCACATGTAAGACTTCAGGAGCATCCCAGGCCAGTCCACAGCTTGCACCTTCTGGAAATGCGGGTTCATCCAAATCCCCCGTGCCGGCTGACTTGGAAACCATATCAATTGAATTGAAGCGCCTGACCTCTCAAATGGCCTCGCTTCCAACACTAATGGAAAGTCTAAAGTCTATCCAATCGGACATCAGAGATCTTAAGAGTGTAAAGGCTGACATTGCGGACCTGAAATTATTGAAGCCAGATATTGCCAATGTGAAAGCCTCCGTGGAATTTACGCAGCACTCTGTTGAAACACTCGCAGGCCGGGTCTCTAACATTGATCAGCAAGTACAAGAGTTACGGAATACAAGGGACGACCTGACTCTGCTACAGCAGCATGTCAACGAACTTAAAAATACAATTCGGGAACAAGAGCAAAGAGCCCGCATGAATAATGTTGAGATAAAAGGCGTCCCCATGTCTAATTCGGAGAATCTGTTTACACTAGTCTCAAAAATTGGCAGCCTCATTCAATGTCCACTAAATAAGGATCAGATAAACTATGTTGCTCGAGTACCAATGCGTGGCGATAAGACGATTAAGTCTATAATAATTTCGGTTCACAGTCGACATCTAAAGGATGATTTCGTTGCGTCTGCCAAAAAGCGTACAATCACCGCCGCTGACTTGGGTCTCCAAGGCGAGACCAGAGTCTTTGTGAATGACCACCTGACTATCGAAAACAAGATACTACTCAATAAAGCGAAAACACTGGCGAAGGAACGGAATTTTGCGTTCACATGGGTGAAGGGCTGCAAAATTTTTATGCGAAAGAGCCCCACTTCGCCTGTACATACCATCAAGACAGAAGCAGACTTGAAAAGACTCACAAACTGAAACGCAGTGCTGTGTTAAGATTTGTTCGAATAAATAATTGTTTATTTCATCATACTCGTAAGTATCATAACACCTGCACGCAAAGTTTGAGAAACACTTGTATGCCCCGCTCGCAGTCTGCTCGCGCGCACTGTTGTTGGTGTAGCCGCGACGCGCGGCCCACTATTTGTTTATGTTTTCTTATCGCTATAAGACAGTCGATCCTCCATTCGTTATTATTGTACTTTTATTGTCGTGTTTTTTCTATATCTTCCGCCACTAAATTTTTTAACGTGAACAATAATATATCATCACTTATATTTGCCATCAACACTAATTACAGCAGTATTCCCTTTATTAATAACTTGTCTTTTAATCCATTACAAATCCAGATACTAAAATTATGTCAGTTAAAATGGATTCAATAAGTATTTTTTACCAGAACGTTCGTGGTTTACGCACAAAAACAGGAGAATTTTATAGAAACGTAAGTCTCAATGATTACGATGTCATATGTCTTACAGAGACATGGCTTATCGATGGTGTGAATGACAGTGAGCTATTTGATAATCGTTATCTTGTATGGAGGAGGGATAGGGACTATGATGCAACCGGGCAGACGCTCGGCGGGGGGGTACTGATCGCAGTGCGTCGGGAACTCGTCGCCGAGGGTCGCGATGACTGGTGTTCTGTAGCGGAGGACCTCTGGGTGTCGATATCCCTTCGTCATTCGAGTACTAAAGTGGTTAATAAGTTACATATTTGTGTTGTGTACATGTGTCGTCAAAACTTAGGTAACTCGCTCGCTTTACAAACAACAATATTTTCATCTACCCTCGCTGACATTTTATTGGCGCGACCAGCAGATAGATTTATAGTTTTAGGCGATTTTAACATACCAAATCTTACATGGACATTATCTGAAGATGGCTGTTCGTATGATCCTCATAATATTCAAGGTGCGTACCAGTTTGAGTTTTTCGATAATCTTACGTTATGCAATTTATCTCAATACAACGCTATTTCTAATATAAATAATAGAACTTTAGATTTGATATTTTCCAATAATATCGTGTCAGTATCACATTCTAGTAGCCCGTTAGTCCCGGAAGACCCACACCACAAAGCCCTATGTATTGTGACAGAATTTGAGCAATTACCTACGTTAGGTTCTGAGCCATACTTAAAATATTTGTACCATAAGGGTGATTTTGTGTCAATATCACTGGATTTAGATGAGATTGACTGGCAAAAGGAAATTTGTAGTAAATCCCTAGATGACGCACTCGATTTTTTTTATGTCACTTTAAAGACGCTGCGTAACAAGTTTATTCCATCTAAAACTATTTTTCCGATGCGTAAGTATCCACCTTGGTATAAATCACCTTTAATTAAGCTACTTAAAGAAAAAACAAAATATCATAAAAAACATAAAATATATAAAAATGTAAGTGATCTCAATTCATTTAAGACGTTGAAGGCGCGAGGCGAGTTATTGGAGTGTGACATGTTTCAGGGGTACATCTCAAGTGTTGAAAATAATATAACAAATAATCCAAAAGCTTTCTGGTCATATGTTAAAACTAAAAAACAAACTAATGCTTACCCGTCTGTGCTAAAACTTAATCAGACGTCCTCCAATAAAGGGGATGAGATATGCAATATGTTTGGACAGTACTTTCATTCCACTTTCCAGCAGCCTTCATCTTCGCATAGCTTATATACCACGTCATACGATTTCGAGTTACCTAATATCAGCAACGATATAGGGGCCATTGAAATATTGGACTCGGAAGTTGAAAAACTTTTCAGAACGCTGGATCTGAATAAATCGGCTGGCCCTGATGACATACCTCCAGTGTTGATTTATAATTGTGCGAAAAGCTTAGCAGTACCACTTTCAATCATCTATAGGCGTTCGCTAAATGAAGGAATAGTCCCGACTGTATGGAAGTCTGTATTTATAACTCCTATCCATAAAAAAGGACCTAAGGACGATATTCAAAATTATAGGCCTATTTCCAAATTATGCGTTTTTGCTAAAATTCTAGAAAAAATTGTATATAAACAACTTTATTGTTCACTAAAGCATTCACTTAGTGTTGAACAGCACGGGTTCCTTAAAGGCAGGTCGACTACCTCGAACCTAGTCCTATGTAGTGAATTTCTGTCAAAACACATGTCTGAACCTTCGCAGGTGGACGTAATTTATACTGACTACAGGAAATGTTTTGACAGGATAGATCATTTGATCTTACTGCAAAAACTACAACAGCTTGGCATCAGAGGTAATCTTTTCAGGTGGTTCTCGTCGTACGTGCAAAACCGGTGTCAGACAGTGGTGCTAAATGGCTTCACATCTGTTTCAATTAGCATCCCTTCAGGAATACCACAAGGATCATTGCTTGGACCACTTCTTTTTATTTTATTTATTTATGACATTTCGAGCTGCTTTCACTCTTCAAAAATTCTCCTATACGCGGATGACATGAAAATACTTTGCCCTATTCAAACAATTCATGATACATCGCGACTCCAAGATGACTTAAACCGGTTTCAAAATTACTGTACTCTTAATAAATTAGATTTAAATGTATCTAAATGTTACGTATGTTCATTTACACGCAAAGCTGAACCTATTGTTGGTAATTATCAATTACAAAATTCTTCTCTAAATATCGTTTCGAGTGTCACTGATTTAGGAGTCGTTTTCGACTCAAAACTTTTATTTGATACGCATGTCAACACTATTGTCAAAAAAGCATCGAAGGCGTTAGGTTTTGTCTTGCGAATGTCCCATGAGTTTCAGTCAATTAAAACATTTAAAATACTGTATTGCGCGTATGTTCGAAGCCACCTGGAATATGCATCTCAAGTTTGGAACCCATGCTATAACATCTATATTAACCGTATTGAAGGTATCCAAAAGCGATTTCTACGTTATCTTCAATTCCGTGCTAAAACATACTTGCACGATTACAATTCTCGCTGTAGGAAGTTTCACCTACTACCACTACAGGAGAGGCGGCATGTGGCAGACTTAACTTTTCTTGTCAATATAATGAATGGCACGATCGACTGTCCGGAACTGCTTGGTAAAATAGGGCTTAATGCCCCGGTCGTTGCATTAAGAAAACCTAACCTCATTTACACTCCCTTAGTAAAATGCAATTACAGGCGAAACAGTTATATAATAAGAGCATGCAGGTGTTATAATACAATCGCTAAGGAAATTGATGTAGATCTTTTCAATACGTCTGCATTTAAAATGAAGCGACTGTTAAATGGTCGCTTCTTTAACAAATGAATTAAGTCTGTTTTTTTTTCTCAGTCACAGTAGGATAATTCTTTGATTTGATTTTTTTTTTCTATGTGTTAACTTTAATCTTTAGTTATTTCTGTACGCGTCCGTCAGTCGTGTATACGACGATATAATCATTTTCATTCAGTATACTATATGTGAAAACTTTTAATTAGCCTTAATTAGTTACTTAATTTACTATTTTTAAGCACCTAGCTGTTAGTTTTCCGAAGAAAATAAAAATAAAAAATAAAAATAAAAAGAGTATGACCAAGAGTATGACCAAGAGTATGACCAAGAGTATGATAACCCATAGCAAAATTAAGTTTCCTTCAAAATAAGATAGTCCAAAATTTATTGGGTACGGACTGAACTAACAGTATTAATTCTCCAATATTGATTCGCAGTTACAATGTTAGTTTTCCAATAAATAATTTTAAAAATGGCCAGGCTACATTTAGTTGTATGTAATACTAATAATAAATAACTTTGAATTTTCTTTAAAACTTGTCCATATATATTTATCAATTAACAACTGTTTTTATTATATATTAATTTTACTTTATAAGTAAATTTCATTAAATGTTCCATCTATTTGAATCGTTATTAGGAGTACGCCAAAACTAATAGAACCCAATATTTGAACCCAAAAATTAGAATATTGACTGTAACTAATCCTGCGATTATTATTTCCCCAGCACTCTTTAGCATTTCCCCTTAGGTTATCTTTCCTTTAAGGTCTACACTATTGGTAGTTTCCTATAGGAAATCTAAACAAGCATTTAGATACAAGTTTACGGGTGAACTTAGTCATCCCAACAAACCGAAAGCTATTGTTGTTTATTTGCTCGAGCCCAGAATTAATACAACATTTGTTATAAATACTTTCTCAAAAACATTCCATATTATACCATGGGCCACTATTATTTTTCGCTATCGTTTACAATTTAATCTTTTATTATGTAAACCATTATCCAATATCCATTATTCTGTTTTACTACCCCATATTTCACTACACATATCCAACGTAGATTAAAAGAAAAAGTTCTCATATTGATTTTAAGGTCATACCATACTACCCAGCCGAAATAAATAAAAGTATCGGCATTTAAATCAAGGAACACTGGCGCTGCTGCTGCTTGAAAACATCTACTCAATGACTTACCAAGTCTATGTCCAACTTCTATGTCGTTGTGTCACCAACACCCCTAACTAATGCAATCTTTTGATAACAATAGACCTAACAGCTGCATAATCTGTAAAGGCTTTAAAATAATCACCAACTATATCAAATCACCCTCACATATCCAGCTCGTTCAAGTAGTACATAGCTGCCTTCTTGCTAACCTTTCAGCTAAAACAAACAAAAACCCCCAAATTAACAACTTATTTTTGTAGAAGGATACCTACTAAAACTGCTGCGGAAGAAGTCTTTGAAGTTCGTACCAACGTATTTCATTTGATCAGACTCCTGCTACTCCGGTCTCCAATCACAGCCTGCTATCTTCAGAAAATTTTGGCTGTTTATAGTCTCGAACACATTTTACAAAATATCAAAGAATCTTAATTATAATGACGTTATTTAAGCTACGTTGTTCTGCACATTTCTCCCGCCGTGCGACTGTGTTGCACCATTTTCGCGTGCCGGAACGACGTCTTCGACTGGCAGGATCACTAGTTTTCTCACAGGTCTCCGAAGAACTCCTCCTTTCGTAGCTACGTCGACTGCTCGTACGATGTTATCCGGACCAGGATACGTAGCGATGACTCTTCCTCGGACCCATACGTTTCTCGGTAAGTTACTGTCGACCAATTGAACAAGGTTGCCGATTTCAACGCTGGGTCCTTTTCCTTGGGGCTCCCGCCGGTTTTGAAGCTCAGGCAGGTATTCTCTGATCCATCTAGTCCAGAAGATGTCTGCCAATCTCTGTGCAGCGCGCCAACTTGATTTCGTGATTGTGTCCTTTTCATCGAAGGTTCCTGGTGTCGACACGTGACCGGGCCCTCCCAACAGGAAGTGATTCGGCGTTAGGGCCTCCGGGTCTTCGTCACTGACCGATACGTGTCAGTGGTCTGCTGTTGACCGTGTACTCCGCTTCCGTTAGCAGGGTGGAGAGAACTTCTTCAGTAGGATGTCGCTCGTGCAGGGTTGCTCCCAGCGCTGTTTTTACTGAGCGCACCATCCTTTCCCAGGCGCCTCCCTAAGCCAAGATTCGACTACATCACAAGTTACTCTCAAAATTCTCAATAGTCAGTATTCATCAATGAAGTCAGCTTCACCCGTCAGCGTTCCATGTCAGTATGCAATACTCTAATTCATCAAGAATGTCAGTACTACCGAAACAGCCACCTCGCAGTTACAATATCTAAATGGCTACCTAGCCTTTCAGTGGCCACCTCGCCTACTGATTCAACCTCTACAATGTTTTGTCAAAATTTGGCTCTCGTTATACCTACCAACTCTATCGATGACTACCAGTGATTCTACCAGCGATTCTACCAGCGATTCTACCAGCGATTCTACCAGCGATTCTACCAGTGCGTACCAGTGCGTACCAGTGATTCTACCAGTGAGTACCAGTGATTCTACCAGAGATTCTACCAGTGAGTACCAGTGATTCTACCAGCGATTACGCCAGTGACTGCCAGTAACTCTACCAGTGACTCTGCCAGTGCCTCTACCAGTGCCTACCAGTAGTTACTTTACTAATAGTGAATATCTACTACAACAATAACAATTCACAAGTTCAAATATGGCTGAAGGTCTATTTTGCGACATCAAAACATGGTTGCCAATGGTATCAACCCGCCAATAAACAAAATCGCCACGTTGCTCATCACATCACAACATTGAACCTCCAACGCAACTACAATGCAACGTATTGACTTTCACTAAGCTCATCAGCCTCAACTACCACTTTGTCATTAAATTGTTCTACCACAACTTAACCTTTAAGCATTTTTCGTAAGTCATGAGCGTCAGTAAACTTGAACATAGATATCACACAGGAGAATGCCACACAGGCGAATACCACACAGTTAAAACAATATCGATTAGCACCGCACCAACGGCTCATTTAGTTTTCATACCAACAAAATAAGGGTAAACTCATCAACCAATTCCTACTGTTGCGAACAGTAATCACCATTTCGCGCAATGCCAACGACTACTCAATCAGAACCTCGCTATTATCTTTTTGCGTATATTATGTTACGTCATGTATAATGAATGACACCAGCTCCTACTGCGAGATGCCCTGCCGTCGTACAGGTATCACTAGTTCGGAGGGTAATTGTAAATACCTTTGGCCAGTACGACTAACTTTGGCCTTTTCAAGAAAAACAAAATACTTTTCTTTTTTTTCCGCTTAATTCGAAGCATTGTAAACTAGATATTGAAAAGTGATTAAAGTGGGTAGGTTGGAACAGACTTTTTACTTAATAATTACCTATACAGCAGCTCATAATGATACAACTACACAAGTTTTCTTTAAGTATATAATGAGCCAAATGTGGCCAAATATTAACTTTGTAGAAGAACATTTTAATTTCATTTCAATCCATTTAAAATAAATTCGAAACAATCATTCCAATTACATAAATTCTTCATCGATTTTAAATAAATCATTGTAAAACTCGGAACAGCTAATCAGTTTTTAATGACTGTCCAAAAAAAAAGGAGTGTATAGATGAATGTCTGTATGCAAATTTTTATTATTCAACTAGAACTTTTAAATGCCTGAACAAATGTAGATGCATAGGGTATCGTTATAATCCTTACATTATTAAGTACGAGCCAACACTTTCAAAACTTTGCAAAGAAAGAAAAGAAACATTATTTGTTATCCGGATTCAATTAGGCCAATGTGCCCCGAGATGTATTTAAAATCACCTTTATCTATTACTCGATATAACTTGAATTGATCCTACCAGATTATTCCAGCTTCTCCATGCAGGCCGGTATCCCGAAGCTCAGATTCCAGCCGATGCACGGTGCGCACCATCGAAGTACAACAGCCAGATGTTGACTCCCAGGTGGATCTCACATTATGGGGCTGCGTATCCGGGCAGAAATGGATGAGCTCATCCCACTTCTGAAAATGTTACAACCTGCATTACTTACAAGAATAAATAAGACACAGTTTAAATCACATAATATTGTTGTATTTCCAGTACTTCCAGTATTTCCAGATACTTCAAAATTACTAGGCAAAATGACTCTAAGTGCCCATTCCAAAGTTTTAGTCCGGTTGAGAAGAATGGGCAAGAAACTCATCGGAACTCTTTTCTTATTATTATTCAATACACGACAACACATTCAGTAATTACATAAGTACACTTTTGATATTTAGCACATTAATTTTACCTAACTAGAAGAATACTTAGCTTTATATAATCCAAAACCATACAGTTATATCCATATATCTTTGCCGATCTGGCTTACTCTAAATCCAAAGGAGAACTGAACTGAGCAAAATGGCGAGGTATCAAATTATGTTTATGATGGCGTCACTTTTGTGGCGGCAAAATACTTTTCTCTCATTGGCTGGTTCTTTGCTTCAGTTTGATATCCACCAGGCGGCGCCACCTGTCGTCGCGTGGAACAGGAAGACGTCACAGTAATTGAAGGACTATTTAAATTTATTACATGTGACTGCAATTAGTTTCTTTTTAAACATTTCTTAACGAGTACTTAGAGAGATTCGTGATGAGTAAGTTGTTACACATTTTGTTTCTATAAATTAGTTTTAAACTGCCAAAAAGATATAAATTCTTCTATTCTATTCTATTTTTTTAAATACTAGGTATACTCGCAAAAAGAAGAGTTCGCTTTTCCAGCTGGTCATTTATGATATGAGCTTAATTACATACTTACTTACATGGTTTTTATAGCGGATAACGTGTTAATGCGAGCATGGTTACAAATAATAATTTAGGTAGGTACTGCAATCGTGTTGGGGTACTTTTATTTTTATTTTATTTATTTCTATAATGCAATTGCGACAACATAAAACTTAGTTACATAAATTAATAATCTTAGAAAATGGCCAGAATAAGAGTACAATAATAATGCATAAATGCTTACATATATACAGTGGTGGTCATATAATTAAGAACGATTAAAGTACGACACCAATACTATGTTTTCACCATAATTTCAGTGCGCAATTTGTTACTAAACATTCTCTGATCGTGTTGTAGAATATTCTTATGACTGATCTGTATCATTTGGTGTAATAATCTTGTCAAAATTATGTACCTTTTTATTTTTCTATCTTTTAAATCATAGGAAGTCGTAAAGTTCCCGGAATACCGGCTGGACAAATAATTAAGAACGAAAATATTTTGTTCTTTTTTTATCATTTTGAAAATGGAATGCAAAGTACTCCATTACTATTTTTATTGCATTTTCACGCTACTATTGTTAGGATATACGTTTTCTGCAATTAATTTTTTGAAATGGTGAAAAAAATAAATCTTGCGACTCTACTTCTACAGAAATAATAATAAAGTTGCGTGGTCATAATTGGTCGTATAAAAAAATTGTGGATCACTTGCATTGCTCAAAAACGATGGTGTACCAGACTTTGAAGCATTTTAACACACATCAGAAAACTTCTAATCTCCCCGGCAAACCTAAAGCAAGAAAACTTATCCACAAGAGGATTTAAGAATAGCTCACCTTCCCGAGCAGGACCCGTTTAAAGGGTCAAATTAAATAAAAAATGAAGTTTTTGGTGAGAATAACCTTAAGGCAACTCTGCACGTCCCGTTCGAAGACGGTTAGTGGAGGCACAGTTGTTTGGGCGAGTAACGAGGAAGGAACCCATGTTGACACCACGCCGTAGAGAGGCCCGACTAGCGTTTGCAAGGATGTATCAAGACTGTAAATAGCAGCACTGGAACAATGTACTTTTTTCGGACGAAACAAAGATAACTAGAATATGCTCTGATGGCAAGCAGTCTTCAGTACGTACGCCGACCTGTGAATAAGGCATTCAATCCTAGATACACGAAAAAGACGGTGAAGCATAGCGGTGGAAACGTTAGGGTTGCTTTTCTGGTTACGGCGTGGGACCTACAAGGCAACATGGAACAATGTAACATGTAGGCAACAAGGTAACATGGACCAATATCAATACAAAAATATCCTCGAAGAATGTATGCTGCCATATGCAGAAGACAATCTCCCGGTAATTTGGACAATCCAGCACAATAATGACCCGAAGCTCACAGCACACTCTGCAAAAAGATGCCTCGACAGTCAACTGGTAACTAACTGTATTAGACTGGCCACCGAACAACCCAGCCGGGCTATTCCGTATCTCGGTTGACAACCCAAAGTGATGATCACTTGGCAAAGTGTACAACGATGAACTGTCAAACGGCTAGTTTCGTATTGGCTAACCTCAGTTATCAACTTGGATGACGTCATGAGCACCGAGTTTCGCGGTTAGTCACTTGTTACTCACCATAACTCATTTTGACAGATGTTTCTGTATCGATAGTTTAAAATTGCGATTATGTAAGCATAGTGGACATCAAATTTGTTAATCACCGAGGTTTGTGAAAGACACTACCCAAAAGCAGTGTTTTATAAATTCGAGTGATTAACACCGTCGATCGACAACAACGATTTTGTTGTGATTGTGATGCTGGAGTGTTTATTGCTATATATTTTATGATTAGATGGTAGGGCTACGTCTTCTGCGAGTGTCCGTCTAGGTTGGCTCCACTACTTTGCTCGTGAAATCTGCCACCAAGCAGTAATTTGCAAGCATTACTATGTTCCCGTTTGATGAACAAAGTAGCCAGTGAATATACTGGGCTTATGCTGACAATTAATACCTAATGTCTCAGGGTAACGAGCGCACTGCAGTGCTGCGCTGGTCTGTGTTTCAAAGTCCTGAGTGGCACTGCAATTTTTAAGGGCAGGCGTTATGCTTACCATCAGGCAACGGACCCGCTCGTCTCGTTATCCAATAGTATAAAGAATAATTTTAGATAATACTAGCTATGCCCCGCGGCTTCACCCACGTAGCCTAAGTTACTCCTTGTAAGGGGCACCGTAGACGGTCAAGCAAACGTACGTTTGTTTGAGCATCTAAGGTGCCCCTGACATCAGCTATCTGCCAGTAAAAGTCTCATCAAAATCGGTCCTGCCGTTTCCGAGATTAACCGGAACAACCAGACAAAAATTTTAAATATGGTTGACTTGTTGTGGGTACCGTATATAATTTCATATGCATTTAGTAAAAAGCTGTTATTTTGATATTACATACAGACACTTGAATTTTATTTATTTCTATAGATTTTAAATTTGCCTCCTTTATTAATTTGGTATCATAACCTACTTACTTTATTTACTCTCACCAAATTTCTAATATTTTACTAACAATATTTGCACACCTGCCTGCAGGTTGAATACATAGATCAAAAATATGCGCTAACATGATGGTATACTAGCAAATAAACGACTTGATTTGATTTGACTTGATTAACTTTTAACAGTAGGTAATTAATAGAATGGTGCTCGAATGAAGATTACGTAATGAATTACTATGAATTTTACCCAAAGAGTTTACATATATTTTACCATACATACTTATAGTATAGTCTGTGATTTTATTTTACCGCCACTTTATCTTAAGTATACCGTCTAAAATGAAATGTCCTCAAAATGTTACACGCATAACCCTCAAAAAGCATTAAACAACTTAGTCGTATAATAGTCGATAAAAAATAGTGTTGCGCTAGTGACGAACTGAAAGACACCGTTAGTCACTATAACCAGTTAACCACTCAATGTGATACGCAATACCAAAGTTATGATAAATCAGTTGACATCAAATGTCGGTGTACAACCAGACTCGGTTGATCACTAGAAATGTAAAAGTTAGCGAATAGGGGGGCTGATCTTCATCCGATCGAGCATCTCTAGTGTCAAGTCAAAAAGAGCTATCAAACAGATGGTGTGGTAACATTAATGAGGTGTACGACTCGTTTTTGAAAGTGTGGAATTCTATTTCAATTGAGACCTGCCAAAAGTTGATAGTGTCGTTGTCGCGCCGCTGTCATGCTGCAGTTATCCACAGCCACTAAATATAAATTACTAATTTATTTTATAAAAAAAAGTGTTTTTAATTAATTACAACACTACACTATTAAATTAATTATTAGTTTTAGTCGAATTATTTAATTATTGTTAACATTATGATTAAGTCTTTCTGTCGTTCTTAATTATTTGTCCAGCTTCCCACCTACTGTTAAGCGAACAATATTTAAATGACATTAAATCGAACAGGAATAATAAAAATTATTTCGTAATTTCTTTTGCGATTATGGTAACCTTGTAAATGTACTAACTGACAGTATACCCACCATTTTTCAGGGAGTAACATTTTTATAGTTATGAACATTTAAATTTCAAAATGATGTGTTTGTATGGAGCGTTCTTAATTATATGACCACCATATATAGGTAAAGTGAAAGCTATATTCTAACCATTACCTATATAAAAAAAAAGTGTGTGTGTGTGTGTGTGTTTGTGTGTGTGTGTGTGTGTGTGTGTGTGCGTGTGTGTGTACGTGTGTGTGTGTGTGAGCATAGTTATATAAATTAATAGATAATAACAGATTCTTTTTACAGAACATACATGATGTGTCACTGATGTGTTAACAGAGTGTATAGACCTAGATGTGCCGTACCATTAGACTCTTGTCCATGGATTCAACAAACAAAAGCAGAGGTATGTCTCAGGAGATTGTTGATAGTTTAGGCACAGTTTTATTATTTACTCTATGGTTTAGGGGACTAACAAGAGAGATTTATTTGTGTTTAGACACGTAGGAATTGTAGGTGCTGAAGTTGTCCTGCCTTTTGTGTAGTTAGCAAGTCCACAAGAAAAATACAAAGGAGGTTACGAGCCTTTCATTCTAGAAGTACCATTCAAACTACAATAGAAAATTATCTACTTGAGTAGCGGTAAAGTTTGTTTCGATTTAGCAAATGACTATTTTTTATATCAATTGATAATGAGACTAGCCGGTCGCTTGCCTGATGGTAAGTATATAACGCCGGCCCATAACAATTACAATGCTACAAGCCACAACTATCTGTACCCTGCGTCTTCGCCCAGGTAGCCTAAGTTACTCCTTGTAACATCAGCTATCTCCCAGTGAAATCCCGTTAAAATCGGTTCAGGCGTTTCGGAGATATATATATAGAAGAGACAGGGAACTAAAATTAGGTTTATAGGTTTGAGACTCGACGCCAGAATCAACAACAGAATATGCCTAAATGGAATAAGTCAAATTTTATGAATAGAAATGTTAAATTCTACAATAGCCGAACCTAATCGTATTTTTCTTCGTAAAAACAACCTTTTACCGAAAAATATTGAACAAAAGCCTAAAAGAAAACGGGCGAAATGAAATAAAAATGCTATCGCGAGTACATTAGCCTATCAAGAATGAAAATTTCCGTCCCGTCGCTCTGGGCTGATATGGAGACAATACGATTTCATATTTAGGTGTTCGGGAAAGTACGTTTATTATCGCTTATTTCGTCAAAAAAAACCTTTACCTGCCTTATAATAAGAGCCAGTCTTAATCTAGATTTATAGTACCTAGGTAGTCACCATCTTCGACCACATCCTAGCATAAGATAGTGGTCAAACACTAAACAATAGGTTTTTTTAATAAAAGAAACATGCTATTGGTCTAGCTAACTTTATGACCTGTTCAGAATAAGCTTTACCTTTACTAGGCGGTAGATCTAACTCTTCTGCGAGTGTCCGTCTGGGTAGGTACCACCGCTTTGCTCGTGAAGTCTGTCGCTAAGCGGTAATGTGCAAGCATTACTGTTTTCCGGCTCGATGAGCAGGGTAGCCATTGAAATTACTGGGCTTATGAGATTTACCTAATGTCTCAGAGTAACGAGCGGCACTGCAGTGGCGCGCAGGCCTTTGTGTTTGAAAGTTCTGAGTAGCACTGCAATTGTTATGGGCCGGCGTTATACCTACTTATCATCAGGCAAACGACCGGCTCGTCTCGTTATCAAATAGTATTAAAAAGCTTTATTGTAATAAATCTAAGTAGTCCTTCAATTACTGTGACGTCTTCCTGTTCCACGCGACGACAGGTGGCGCCGCCTGGTGGATACCAAACTGAAGCAAAGAACCAGCCAATGAGAGAAAAGTATTTTGCCGCCACAAAAGTGACGCCATCGTGAACATAATTTGATACCTCGCCATTTTGCTCAGTCAGTTCTTCTTTGGATTTAGAGTAAGCCAGATCGGCAAAGAAGTCTGTATGGTTTTTGGATTATATAAAGCTAAGTATTCTTCTAGTTAGGTAAAATTAATGTGCTAAATATCGAAAGTGTACCTATGTAATTACTGAATGTGTTGTCGCGTATTGAATATGAATTAGAAAACAGTTCCGATGAGTTTCTTGCCCGTTCTTCTCAACCGGACTAAAAACTTTGGAATGGGCACTTAGAGTCATTTTGCCTAGTAATTTTGAAGTATCTGGAAATACTGGAAGTACTGGAAATACAACAATATTATGTGATTTAAACTGTGTCTTATTTATTCTTGTAAGTAATGCAGGTTTTAACATTTTCAGAAGTGGGATGAGCTCATCCATTTCTGCCCGGATACGCAGCCCCATAATGTGAGATCCACCTGGGAGTCAACATCTTGCTGTTGTACTTCGATGGTGCGCACCATGGCATCGCCTGGAATCTGAGCTTCGGGATACCGGCCTGCATGGAGAAGCTGGAATAATCTGGTAGGATCAATTCAAGTTATATCGAGTAATAGATAAAGGTGATTTTAAATACATCTCGGGGCACATTGGCCTGAATTGAATCCGGATAACAAATAATGTTTCTTTTCTTTCTTTGCAAAGTTTTGAAAGTGTTGGCTCGTACTTAATAATGTAAGGATTATAACGATACCCTATGCATCTACATTTGTTCAGGCATTTAAAAGTTCTAGTTGAATAATAAAAATTTGCATACAGACATTCATCTATACACTCCTTTTTTTGGACAGTCGTTAAAAACTGATTAGCTGTTCCGAGTTTTACAATGATTTATTTAAAATCGATGTAAAATTTATGTAATTGGAATGATTGTTTCGAATTTATTTTAAATGGATTGAAATGAAATTAAAATGTTCTTCTACAAAGTTAATATTTGGCCACATCAGGCTCATTATATACTTAAAGAAAACTTGTGTAGTTGTATCATTATGAGCTGCTGTATAGGTAATTATTAAGTAAAAAGTCTGTTCCAACCTACCCACTTTAATTATACAATTAAAATATCACAACTTTTCAATATCTAGTTTACAATGCTTCGAATTCGACGGCTCCGTAGCTAACTTGGTAGTAACCCTGCCTGCAAGGCGAGGGGTCCCGGGTTCGATTCCCGGCCGGGGCAGATTTTGTGGAAGCATAAAGTTTGTTCTCGGGTCTTGGATGTTTGTGATGTGTATCTGTGTATGTCCATGCCACCTGCGACACAGGGAATCCTAGTGCGGGGGTATGAGTGTGTAAGCGTTTATGTTTATGTTTTATGTTTAATTAAGCGGAAAAAAGAAAAGTATTTTGTTTTTCTTGAAAAGGCCAAAGTTAGTCGTACTGGCCATAGGTATTTACAATTACCCTCCGAACTAGTGATACCTGTACGACGGCAGGGCATCTCGCAGTAGGAGCTGGTGTCATTCATTATACATGACGTAACATAATATACGCAAAAAGATAATAGCGAGGTTCTGATTGAGTAGTCGTTGGCATTGCGCGAAATGGTGATTACTGTTCGCAACAGTAGGAATTGGTTGATGAGTTTACCCTTATTTTGTTGGTACGAAAACTAAATGAGCCGTTGGTGCGGTGCTAATCGATATTGTTTTAACTGTGTGGTATTCGCCTGTGTGGCATTCTCCTGTGTGATATCTATGTTCAAGTTTACTGACGCTCATGACTTACGAAAAATGCTTAAAGGTTAAGTTGTGGTAGAACAATTTAATGACAAAGTGGTAGTTGAGGCTGATGAGCTTAGTGAAAGTCAATACGTGGCATTGTAGTTGCGTTGGAGGTTCAATGTTGTGATGTGATGAGCAACGTGGCGATTTTGTTTATTGGCGGGTTGATACCATTGGCAACCATGTTTTGATGTCGCAAAATAGACCTTCAGCCATATTTGAACTTGTGAATTGTTATTGTTGTAGTAGATATTCACTATTAGTAAAGTAACCACTGGTAGGCACTGGTAGAATCGCTGGTAGAATCACTGGTAGTCATCGATAGAGTTGGTAGGTATAACGAGAGCCAAATTTTTAAAAACCTTTTTTGTAGAGGTTGAATCAGTAGGCGAGGTGGCCACTGAAAGGCGAGGTAGCCATTTAGATATTGTAACTGCGAGGTGGCTGTTTCGGTAGTACTGACATTCTTGATGAATTAGAGTATTGCATACTGACATGGAACGCTGACGGGTGAAGCTGACTTCATTGATGAATACTGACTATTGAGAATTTTGAGAGTAACTTGTGATGTAGTCGAATCTTGGCTTAGGGAGGCGCCTGGGAAAGGATGGTGCGCTCAGTAAAAACAGCGCTGGGAGCAACCCTGCACGAGCGACATCCTACTGAAGAAGTTCACTCCACCCTGCTAACGGAAGTGGAGTACACGGTCAACAGCAGACCACTGACACACGTATCGGTCAGTGACGAAGACCCGGAGGCCCTAACGCCGAATCACTTCCTGTTGGGAGGGTCCGGTCACGTGTCGACACCAGGAACCTTCGATGAAAAGGACACAATCACGAAATCAAGTTGGCGCGCTGCACAGAGATTGGCATACATCTTCTGGACTAGATGGAGCGGGAGCCCCAAGGAAAAGGACCCAGCGTTGAAATCGGCAACCTTGTTCAATTGGTCGACAGTAACTTACCGAGAAACGTATGGGTCCGAGGAAGAGTCATCGCTACGTATCCTGGTCCGGATAACATCGTACGAGCAGTCGACGTAGCTACGAAAGGAGGAGTTCTTCGGAGACCTGTGAGAAAACTAGTGATCCTGCCAGTCGAAGACGTCGTTCCAGCACGCGAAAATGGTGCAACACAGTCGCACGGCGGGAGAAATGTGCAGAACAACGTAGCTTAAATAACGTCATTATAATTAAGATTCTTTGATATTTTGTAAAATGTGTTCGAGACTATAAACAGCCAAAATTTTCTGAAGATAGCAGGCTGTGATTGGAGACCGGAGTAGCAGGAGTCTGATCAAATGAAATACGTTGGTACGAACTTCAAAGACTTCTTCCGCAGCAGTTTTAGTAGGTATCCTTCTACAAAAATAAGTTGTTAATTTGGGGGTTTTTGTTTGTTTTAGCTGAAAGGTTAGCAAGAAGGCAGCTATGTACTACTTGAACGAGCTGGATATGTGAGGGTGATTTGATATAGTTGGTGATTATTTTAAAGCCTTTACAGATTATGCAGCTGTTAGGTCTATTTTTATCAAAAGATTGCATTAGTTAGGGGTGTTGGTGACACAACGACATAGAAGTTGGACATAGACTTGGTAAGTCATTGAGTAGATGTTTTCAAGCAGCAGCAGCGCCAGTGTTCCTTTATTTAAATGCCGATACTTTTATTTATTTCGGCTAGGTAGTATGGTATGACCTTAAAATCAATATGAGAACATTTTCTTTTAATCTACGTTGGATATGTGTAGTGAAATATGGAGTAGTAAAACAGAATAACGGATATTGGATAATGGTTTACATAATAAAAGATTAAATTCTAAACAATAGCGAAAAATAATAGTGGCCCATGGTATAATATGGAATGTTTTTGAGAAAGTATTTATAACAAATGTTGTATTAATTCTGGGCTCGAGCAAATAAACAACAATAGCTTTCGGTTTGTTGGGATGACTAAGTTCACCCGTAAACTTGAATCTAAATGCTTGTTTAGATTTCCTATAGGAAACTACCAATAGTATGGACCTTAAAGGAAAGATAACCTAAGGGGAAATGCTAAAGAGTGCTGGGGAAATAATAATCGCAGGATTAGTTACAGTTAGTATTCTAATTTTTGGGTTCAAATATTGGGTTCTATTAATTTTGGCGTACTCCTAATAACGATTCAAATAGATGGAACATTTTATGAAATTTACTTATAAAGTAAAATTAATATATAATAAAAACAGTTATTAATTGATAAATATATATGGACAAGTTTTAAGGAAAATTCAAAGTTATTTCTTATTAGTATTACATACAACTAAATGTAACCGGGTCATTTTTAAAATGATTTATTGGAAAACTAACATTGTAATTGCGAATCAATATTGGAGAATTAATATTGTTAGTTCAGTCCGTACCCAATAAACATTGGACTATCTTATTTTGAAGGAAACTTAATTTTGCTATGAGTTATTATACTATTGAGCATACTATTGGTCATACTCTTGGTAATACTCTTGGTCATACTCTTGGTCATGCTCTTGTTCATACTCTTGGTGATACTCTTGGTGATACTCTTGGTCATACTGTTGTTCATGCTGTTGTTCATGCTGGTGATCATGCCGTTGGTCATGCTGTTGGTCGTGCTGGTTGTCATACGGTTGGTAATACTGATGCTTATACTGTTACTTATACTGTTGCTATCTGCGATTGTCTTACAACATATTAAGCTTCAAAGCGAGTGCTGTTCTCATATTTCGTGTTTTGAAATGATTGAATACTTATATTGCTAATTCTATTGGGTCGGACAGCACCATATCACATTTGGTAGTAAGGGGGTGACTAAATGTCACATTATGTTGATGTGACTAGATGTCACACTATGTTGATGTGACTAGATGTCGCATTGGATATGAAATGGGTGACAAAATGACACATTATCATAAATTGGGTGTCGAAATGTCACATGGTATTAAATGGGTGTCAAAATGTCAAATTGATTATAAATAGGTGACTAGATGTCACATTGGGTATTTAATGGTTGACAAAATGACACATTGGTAATAGATGGGTGACATGCCACATTGGTAATAAATGGGTGACTAAATGTCAAATTGAATATTAAATGGTTGATAAAATGACACATTGGTAATAAATGGGTGGCATGTCACATTGGATATTAAATGGGTGACTAGAGATCACATTGGATATTAAATGGGTGACTAGAGATCACATTGGATATTAAATGGTTACAAAAAGTCACATTGGGTATTAGATGAGTAAATTTATTTCAAATATTTCTAGTCACTATGGATTAATTGGGTGATCAATTAAAATTCTTAAAATTGCGTTTCACAAGTGTTGACATTTTGAAGTCTTGGGCAAAACATTCTTAAACTGTGATCAACAGTTTATTGCATTTAGTATTTTAATTATTGTATAAAATTATGTAGTTTAATTCGTTTGTTATTATTAATTGTTGTTTGGTAATGGATTTTGCTTTCTGATGAAGAAATTAACAGTTAGAATGTGATTTTAGGTTATTAAACTGTAGTTCGGTAGCGTTATAAAACCTGTGGTGCGCAGCAAACCGAGTCTATTAGAAAGGAATACCATCATTTAGGTCTTGTGAAATATTTATTTCATATGTCAAAGAATATAATACGTATTGTTGTAGTGGGCAGATATTATACGATAAAAATATATGTTATACTAATTTTTAATAGGCTACGTGGGCGAAGCCGTGGGGCACAGGTAGTCGGTTAAATATTTTTATGCACATACGGGCTAGTTGAGTGTATTTATTCAGGAGTTCGGTAGTATTAACCAGTTTTGATGTCACATACTTGTCAAAATTGGGTGACCTATAATCTTGGTTCGTCATATTTTTGACATTGCTTTGGGCATAATATATTGATAGTTAAAATGTACTGATATATCCGTGGATGTTGAGTAAATAAAGGTTATCACTATGAATATATATATGTACACAACTTTATCCTTTGCAGGGACGCAAAGCTATCAGGATGGACGAGTGTAATAAATCTAAGTAGTCCTTCAATTACTGTGACGTCTTCCTGTTCCACGCGACGACAGGTGGCGCCGCCTGGTGGATACCAAACTGAAGCAAAGAACCAGCCAATGAGAGAAAAGTATTTTGCCGCCACAAAAGTGACGCCATCGTGAACATAATTTGATACCTCGCCATTTTGCTCAGTCAGTTCTTCTTTGGATTTAGAGTAAGCCAGATCGGCAAAGAAGTCTGTATGGTTTTTGGATTATATAAAGCTAAGTATTCTTCTAGTTAGGTAAAATTAATG
The DNA here is from genome assembly GCA_907269065.1 of Crocallis elinguaria. Lineage (NCBI taxonomy): Eukaryota > Metazoa > Arthropoda > Insecta > Lepidoptera > Geometridae > Crocallis > Crocallis elinguaria. The sequence goes on from OU026065.1 coordinate 21,869,912, forward strand.
TGCTAAATATCGAAAGTGTACCTATGTAATTACTGAATGTGTTGTCGCGTATTGAATATGAATTAGAAAACAGTTCCGATGAGTTTCTTGCCCGTTCTTCTCAACCGGACTAAAAACTTTGGAATGGGCACTTAGAGTCATTTTGCCTAGTAATTTTGAAGTATCTGGAAATACTGGAAGTACTGGAAATACAACAATATTATGTGATTTAAACTGTGTCTTATTTATTCTTGTAAGTAATGCAGGTTTTAACATTATATAATAAACAACCGCTGTGGGTAGAGAGAGGGAAATATCGAGCGTTAATACTATTTGTATGAAGTTTCGTGCTCAATTTGTACCGGGATAATTGAATTTTCCTACCACAAGCGGTAGCGAATAATATCATACAGCGTCACCGAACGTAACCCTTTAGTCACAGATCTTTAGTGCTATAAATCAAGTCTATTAATATCTACCAGGTGGCGCCTGTCAAACTCTTCATAAACTGTGTGAGTAGTATACAGTCTTTGTTTCACTGCCAAAATGAATTTGATCTCAATATAATTATTATCATGACGGGTGTTACAAAAAGCGTGAATATCTGAATATTCATAGCGACATGTTACAGCAGATGTGAACTGAAGAACACTCGCGTTGAAAGGAATAGGTACCTATTCTGAAGGATGCGTTAGCAAAGTTATTTTACTCGAATAGATAGATATAATAGATAAACGCTTTATTGTATACAGCAAAGAAAGGTAGAAAAAAAACGTAAAAATGTTGCACATGACCACTTGACCAGTGCTACAATGAGCGGCATTTTTTTTTCATTTTTTTCAATCTACCCTTTTTACATCGTGTTTTATTTAACCAGCTCGTCTCGTTACAAAAAAAATAAATAATAAGAATTTACTATAGTCTAGTCTATGTAATATGTATATTTATAATACTATCTATCTATTCTAGTTCCTATAAACAGATAAAATTTATTTGTTTTTACCGATTATAATCTCTGGAACCACTGGTCTAATTCTAAAAAATATTTTCCTAAGTAATAGAAAGTTATATCATAGCTGAATTGCTATAGGTTACTTTTACAAAGCAGCGGGCTAGCGTTCAATTAAAAAAAAAACAATTTTTGTTTATTTGTTATGTCTGTATCGTTGTTGTTTATTTTTCTCTATTGTTGTTTTGTTTCTATGGGTTTTAGCCTGAAACAAATGTATTTTATTTTTATTTTATATATTTAAAAACAATACTATAATTTTCGGATGACCTGAGAATACCGTCACCAACTTTTTCAGTTTCCGTTAGAGGTCTCGCTTTCCCTTTGTTCTAAATTCAAACGGCCGCGAACGGCGCGGCGGTCGTGCGAACCCCAATATCCGGTGTACAAGAGAACACACGTGTATACTGAAAGTTATTTACTTTACGGGCTTTGCTCTGATATATATACCTACAGGCGTATCAAATTCCATCAAGTGGGTTTCTGAACGAAGGAATCTTATAACAATTTGAAGAATAGAACAAGTTGTACATATAGATTCGGAATATATTTGTTTCCTTGCCGCTATGATGTAGACGACCATTATATCTGCTTTTATTACTACGCATTTTAAGACTACGCACCGTTATGCAGACCGTAGATACATGCAAGTATGCGTTTTGTTGTCGAATTACCCATCCTTTTGCATCAAGCGCGGATTACGAGATAATACACGCTCAAGCGCGGCATGATGCAAAACCATCAAAAAACCACGAAATAGACAAGAACGGCAATACGGAAATACGCTTATTTACCGCGGCGTCTGCACTGAGAACGCAGTGGTTGTGAAACATTTTTTTTAATAAGGTCGTAGAAGCATATATGTATGTAGATGTAGAAGTGAGTGCTGTGCTCGGAATAGATTTCCATCAAGCTCCAACCAAAACCACCGTAGACGGTACGATATGCGTCATGCGGGGATCATGGTTTTTCCATGGTTTTCTCGTGGTCTGCGATTGATGCTTACCTATCCATCAATCATGAATTAGGTGTGAGGGCTGCCTTATGTAGGTAGGTATCCCTTTTAGGCTTGGTGCCTAATTCACCGTGCCTTAGGTATCGCGTGTTCAAATATGAACATCCACAAATCTTAATTTACTTATGTAGTGCAATGTCTAACCGTAGTCTATCTCCATTTTATGTTGTGACATTTCTAATTATTTTAGACTTTTATCTTTAGACACTGTCTAGCTAAACAGGCACCTAAAATATGTTTTTATACTAGCACGGTAAATGTTTTATGTGTATTATTAATTTGTCAATGTTGTATTTTTAATAGTAGGGTGTAAAATAAGAGTTTCTTTTTTGGGCAGAGGTTAAGTGCAATTAGATCAACGACCTGCTCGTATCGTTACATTGCGGTATAAAAAAAACTAAATAGCCCCTATGCAATATCCTTAGTACGTCCACGTCTGTTGCTGCAGTTTTATGAAGCTAAATGGGCCATTAATTAGGGCGTTAGATTAATGAGCCAGTTAAGGATACACGAACGATTTAATTAATTTATTGAGTTAGAGGCTCCTTTACTTGTCTACCATTGTAAATAGTGAAGTTATTCTAATTAATAATTAAGCATTTTTTAAAATTTAATTTAATTTCAGGGCGAGGTGGTCATTTCTCTGATGGTAAACATAATTCCGGCCCATAACAATTTCAGTGCCACTCAGAACTATAAATGAAAAAGGCTTGCGCGGCACTGCATCGCAATCGTTGCCCTGAAACATTAGGCATTAAGTCTCATAGCACCAGTAATTTCATAGACTACTTTGCTCTTTAAACCGGAAAACACATGCACATCATGCTTGCACACAACTGTTTGGCGGCAGACTATACGAGCACAGCGATATGGTAACCATCCAGACGAACACCCGTAGAAAAGTTAATCCTACCACCTGGTAAATACAGTACTTAATGTAAATCTAATAACTGTAAACGAGGAAATCTTGTTTATTTATTTAACAATTTCTACAAATAATAATCATGATTTACAGCAATAAACAAGTTAAATTGTTTATTTATTAAATATAAATTAAATATAATTAATAGGAATAATTACTACTACTACTATTTCGGCTTTCTTGGTTAAACTGATCTAACGATTTGAATGATATTTTGTATTTAGATAAGGTTCTGCTTTTAAGTTTACTATGTATATAGTTGTATTTTATACCGCTCAGGTTATTTTAATTTCAATGTTCTGAGTGGCACTGCAATTTTTATTTGCTGGCGTAGCGCTTACCTTTAGGCAAACGACCCGCACTTCTCGTTGTAAAAATTGTCTTCGTCTTTGGCGCTTATAAATTCGTCATAACTGTGGAAGATTTGGCCATTAATAGCCCTGAATTTTTGGCCTCACATGATTTGTACATTTTTAATTTATATTTTTTATATTATTGTTTACTAGGTAGCGAGGCAAATACTTCCCTGATGATAAACATAACGCCTGCCTATAAGGACTGCAACAAAGGCCTGTAAGAAAAGGCCTGTGAAGAATTACAATGCGCTTGTTACCTGAGACACAAAGCAATAAGCTGCTTACGCCCAGTTATTTCACTTACTATTTTTGTAATCATGCTTGCACTCTACTGTTTGGTAGCAGAATAACAAAGCGATTCTATTAGTTGCAATTTACCAATTGATAAAAAGTTATGTATATTAATTTCCTGGGGGGCAAGCGCCCCATTGTGGCCCCATCCTAAATACACATCCAACAGCTATCTACAAAGTAGTAATGGTGTGCAGACGTGACGTAAGTAGGTACTTGTATTCCCGGTGTGGGGTCGTAAATCTATTCTTAATTGCTGGCGACGTGTCTGCCACGGCTACATGACTTGGCCGTGCACACTGAAACGTTCTGCTTGCTTATTATATTTACTAGCTTGTCCCCAGGGCTCTGCACGCAGGATAGGCTTATCGCACGTATCAATAAGGTAGCTTCCTATTAGTAAAACAATTTTTAGAAACGGAGTTATTTTCATATACAAACTTTATCTCTTTATAACATTAATTACAGATGATTCGTTTTTGTTTTAGTGCAATGTTGTTAATTCTAGTGTTTTAAATTTAAAACTAATTTTAGTTCCATTCGATAGAACTCATATTAGACCTGTCAAATTAATTTCATAGTATGTAATGCAAATTTAACAGCCATGGATTTAGTGGCGTCTAATTAGTCAAAGATGGAAGATATTTGACAGCTCTAAACCTATGTTAAGACCTGTCATTCATCTTCTATCCCTAACTCATGTTAATTGTTGGAAAGAGAGAGTGAAACAACTACAACTAAGATTTATGGTTGTGACACCTAAATCGAGACCAATAACTAATGTAACATCCTTTACCTTACTTTGAATAAGCATGAAATCAGAAACAATTTGAACACGTCTCTAGAACTATAACTTAATAACACACGCTCCATTAGACCCTCTGGCAACGAAGCGACGTGTCGGGCCAGGAGCGCACAGTTTCAAACAATCTACGGAATTGTGTGCGTCTAAACAATCTTGCTTCACGACCTTACAAACGAAAGGTACTTCCATACATGAAGTTGATTTGAAGCTACGCGACGATGCGATCAAAGATGGTGTACTATAAGCTAAACCTAGATTAGAACTGGCTTTCAAGTGAAGCTGCTGGAACATACCGATAGGTTCTTGGTGGAAAATGTCTACTTGAGAATTGTAGCTAGCAGGGCGGACCTATCACCAAGCTATGGTTGCATCCTTTCCTTCACTGAAAGCTTAAGGATTCAAACCATCGACCTACAGATCACCAGCCGACAACTATACCGCTAAGCCATCATCGCTTGAGCAGCTATCGCCGTGTTCCGTGAGCCAGTCATGATACATTTCAAATTCAAAATTATTCACGTGGGCGATCATGAAATTTGAAATAAATAAGTGGCCATTCCAAGTAGGTATAGGCTGGTCGAGAAGAAGAGAAGGGCAACAAACTGGTCGGCGTTCTTTTCGAAAAGGTTTTAACAATGTTATTCACGTGGGTGCCAGGGTGGGCAATCACGAAAGTTTAAATTAATAAATGGCCATTCCAAGTATGTATAGGCTGGTCGAGTAGAAGAGAAGTGCAAGAAACTGGTCGGCATTCTATTCAAAAATGTTTTAACAATGTTTCAAGTGCAATTAAGTTACTTTGAAGAGGTAGTCGTATCATGAATAGTTGAATCACCATCTGATAATGAACTTCGAAGGCAAAGCGGTGAAATTAGGACCTCCGTTTTTATGAGCAAATACCACTACGCTCATCTCACCAACCTTGTTCTCGGGAGGTTAGATAAATTATAATAATTTGAAGGACAACTCCGACAAGGTTCACTGTCGCCGAGCGGGGTCTAATTCAGTCCAGTGTCATATTAGCATTGCATTGCTTTGCGTTTCACTAACACAATTCCCTCGAGGGGCTTAGAAAATTATAGCTCGGTTATAGCTATTACTCATTGAGTAACGAAACGGGGTTTTTAACTAACTCATCATGCTATGGTTTTCTCTGCACAATGTTTTCTCTTACTAAAAGCTCAAACAACTATTTTGCTAGTATACTACTATGTTGTATAAATACTAAAGCTGGCACAGAACGGAACACAATCAGCATATTTTCCCGTCTCTGGATGGATTGCATAATTACCCTCTTCGTGGAAAACTGGGGAAACACTAGAGAATAAAAACTGGGTTTTTATGTTAAGATGTTGTAGGCTTGTCGCAGATAGAGGGGAATGCTGAAGTAAACAATTAGGTTATAATGACGCTATTATGAGGTACTCTAGTTCTTTAAATTCTTTGTGCATAATAATGTACCTTTTATAAAAGAACAGACGTCGAATAATAATTGTTTTCTCGCACTTACTCTGAAATTGCTTCATTTAAATTCACGTAAGCGTTCGTTTTTGTTTTTTATTTATTTATTTTTGTTTTATTTAAAAAAGAAACAATACATCAGTCGGTTCTTTTTGGTTCGCAACGAAATAGCACCCAGTTTTTTTAAGCACTCTTTCATTAGCTTCACTTGTAACTAACTAACAATGTAATAAAATCTTAGAAGTCAATTACTTACTCTACTCTACTCTAAATGCTCTATATCGAAATGAAACTTTGTATGTAATGTAGTTTAGATGACAAAACGATAATTTGGTATCATTGAACTGATCTGATAATGAAGCCAGGAGGTGGATAGAGGAACTATTATGGATGTGGCTACTTACATGGATTTTTTTTTTGTTTTTACCTTCTTCCAAAAAGGAGGAGTTTCTCAATTCGTCTGTATTTTTTTTTACTATTGTTAGAAGCTGCTCAGAAAGAGAGTCGTCGTGTCGTGGCCAAATAGGTACGTAAAACGACAACGTTTTACGCATTTATTTTCTTTGACTGTTGTTAAAGCTGGACACAATGTACCTGGTATAGGTATATCATATACCCCTAGCTTAGTTTCTCAGTGTGTTGTGAAGTAAGATTGGAACCTTTCAGAGTAGGGTCTACGATTACGGGATTACCTGCCGATCCCGGCCGCGCCTTACGTTAATTCAATAATGGGGGGCCGGTAACCTTTTTCGTTTGGGCGTTTTTGGACTTGGATGTTTCCGTTAGTTTTATGATTGAGGTCTGATTTTGACATGGTTCACGGTCATCTTTGGACATTATTTTTCAATTCAAAACATCAGACAAAGATCTACACTAATGTAACAATGAGGTAAGGTTGGGTTTTTTGTTTGATATCGCTAATCTTTGGAACTGAAAGCTACACTATCCCTATAAGTGTTTTATGCTACATTTTACCCAGATGAAGACACGTGAGAACGTACACCGAATGCGTGACTCTGGCAAGAGTGCACGGCTAAAAAGAAGAAGATCGCAGGTAGCATATTATTACACAGTTATCTATACACAACATGAACATCCAAGACCCGAAAAGAGACTTTATTGCTCACCACAGCAATATTGCCCCAGTTAAAGATCGAACCCGGGGCCCATCGCTTTGAAGTTAGGGTTAATTTATGCCACGGAGCCGTGAAAATAGTGTTTTCTTATAGTTTTGTTTTTATCTGTGTTTTTAATTAATAAATAGAATAAATGTCTGTTCGATCTGGTTGTTTTAAGCGCTAATTTTAATCCGTAATAATTAATTAATTTGTAATTTCTATGAATAAAAAGTTGACCATATTAAAAATGGATTTTCAAAATGTTACCTATCCCTGCATTCGAAGACTGAATACTTCTAAAGGCGAGGCACAAAGCGAGCATTACGCTTCAGATCACGCCTGCCGATCCTTCCTTCTGTACCCGGTCTTATTGTAATGTTTATGGGCAGAATTTGGCTGTTTTCACTTATTCCAGCCTGATTTCACACCTTGTTATTTAGACCCTTTTGTCAAAGTTTTTATTCAACTTATCAGCGACGTATTTCAACCACTGTTAGGTATTTTCAGGAGGCCTTTTTACAGGTATTTTACAGGACTTTTTTTGGTATTTTACTACTATTTATGTGATCGATAATGCAGCAGTACCTACTTACTTACTACCTATACTTAAGCGTGTTCTTATTTAGAAAATACTGACGCCTGCTTAAATATTTTGCAATCCAGTTTGAACTATTTAAATGTGTATTTAATCGTGACAGCTAAAAGACATTACCTACTAGATAATTTAAATTTATAAGTGAAAACTAGCTTTAGGCCCATTTAAAAATTATCTATAAATAAATTTTATAAGTTGCATATTGGACTTGGCGTTCACTTATGTCCTTTTGCATAACATCTTTCCTCCTTGTTCTGACATAAAGCCCAAAATCTTTACAAAAAAATCTCTCCCACTTCACTTTACCCGTATCCCGTATCAAAAGCATTACGCTTCAAGTCACGGCTGACGGTGCCGACCCTTCCGTCTGCGAAGGACTTATTGTAATGTTTATCGGAAGAACTCGTCGGTTTTCACTGGAGCCAGTGTCGTACTTACCCTAGCCCCCTCAGGCCCTCAGGGCCAAGGCCTGAGGCGGCGGGCTTCTCTTCTCGCGCTCTCGTTTCTATTTCTCGTACTCTGCTTTGGACAACTTTCATAATCATTCCCTATCTTCTAGTACTTTTTGACTTGACTTGTCTGAAGAAAAATAGTCATATTTATGTTTGGTTAAAGCCGCAAGTCTACTGCCGGCCGGCGCGTCTGTCGCTATTTAGGATATTTCTTCGTCGCTCGTGTGTTTTCGTTCGTATCTTTTTTGGCGGGTGAGTACAAAAGAAAGAGATAGCAGAAGAATAATTTAGATTTTTTGTATAGATATAGTTTATGGACCGGAAAGTAACATAGGCTACTTTTTCTCTCTCTTCGGCGACTATATACACAGATAAACTCTTTATGAATACACACATGGACCGGTAGGTAGGTACCTACAGGTAGTAGGATTAACTATTCTACGAGTGCCCGTCTAGGTACCACCGCTTTGCTAGTATAGACTGTCGCCAAGCAAGTGGTTACTGTGTTTGATGAGCAAAGTATAGGCAGTGAAATTAATTATAATTAATGGGCAATTGGGCATATAAGACTTCTCAGGATAACGAGCGCTTCAAAATTAACTTAAAATCAAAATCATTTATTTGCAAATAAATAAGATTACAAAATTAGATGTTACCTACATTAGAAATAAGTAATCATTTTAAGGCGTGCAAAAATCAAGTCCATATAATAATTATATAAAATTTATGTCAAATTTAAAAATTACAATTTTAAATTTCAAAGAACAACACAATCTTCGTCAATCATACTCCCAACAATAATTATATTTATTTATTAATGAATTGCCGCGCAGGCCTTTGTTTAAACGTTCTGAGTGGCACTGCATTTGTTATAGAGCTAGAGTTATGCTTACCAGGCTCGTCCCGTTATTAATAGTATAAAAAAACACTTTTAATATAGGACGGTGTAGTCTGTGTAAGACATAAATATAAGGCTTTCAAATATTTTATCTTTCTATAAACGCTGTGCCTCAAGGCCGATTCTACCGCGATATTATGCTAAGTGGGCAAAGGATTAGCGATATACGGTCCTCTATTGTAAACCGATCCTTGCACTGCCCTTGAGGGTCCTCGTAGCTCTAGTATTGCCTTGAGGGGCTAATGTTCCTTGAGAAGATCGCAAGGTTAATGGCGTAGTTAACAAACTAACTGGGTCTTATTGCGATTGAAATAAGTGCCTGTTTATTTTCTATAATTTGACGTTCACTGTTCAGTTAGCATTAGTATAGATGGGTTTGGTACTAGACAGACTTAAATCAGGTGCTGCGAGGTGAGGTTGTTAGTCCATGCGACATGATAGTGCAGTCCAGAATTTGTTTTCTTTTTGGTAGTTTGAGTCACTTTGCGGCATGGAAAAATAGATATTAATTCAGGCTATAACTGGTTTTTTTTTCAATTTTAGGGGTTCAGGTTACTTATTAGTTACTATTGCATACTTTTTCGTGCCTATGGAAAGTATTATGCTGTCGTCTTCTAGTTTCACAATACTAATATATATTATGTAATTCTTATTTTCGAATCACCAAGAGCAACTTCGTTTTGTCGAACTTTTCAAATTGTGCGCACCACGTTGGGCGCCAAAAACCATTCAACCTTCATTTTATACTTGTCACGTCTGTTCGCTTTGTTCAAATACTACTTAAGCTGGACAGGGCGTAAATAATTGAAAAACATTTTGTAACCTAACAGATTGCTGCATTTTTTTCTTTGCAAAAGCAAATAAGTAATGCGTTCTGTTGAACACTATTTCAACTAACTTTAAGTACCTAAGTCAAGGGTCAAATAATAAATCGAGAGGTTTGGTATTTTCAATTTCAACGACATTGATTTACGAAATTTAAGATTGAAGCGATCATGACTCAGATGGTAGTGACGTTGGCCGCCGATCTGTAGGTCAATGGTTCGAATCCTAGCTTGAAATTGCGGTGAAGGAAAACATCGTGATGCAACCAATAATGTGATTTTGAGTGTCATAATAAAAGCGAGAATTAGAAAATAGAGGTCTTACCACAAAAAAGTTAAACAGACCCTAAACCTGTGTTAAACAGCGTTTAACTCCTAAACATGCCTCAGTTGCCCCCAGTGTTCATTCAAGTCCATTCTGTTGTGACATTTCTAATCATTTTAGACGTTTATCTTTAGACCCTGTCTAGATAAAAAGGCGTCTAAAAGTATTTTATGTGGTAACACGGTGATGTTCCATTTTGTTTGCTTAAAATAATAGGTACCTTCCGAGATACCTATATCGTTAACTTTTATCTTGAACAGAAACGTCCTACCCAATAATTTTCTTGTAACAAGATTTCTGGTTCTTGTACGAGTAAGTATATTGCACAACAAATGTCTTCCCTTCCCGAAGCTCTTATGTTCAATTTCATTTGTAAAATCTTCTGGGAGCAAAATTTAATTTACAATAAGGGCGTCGTCTCTTGGTTTGTTTGCCTTCAATTTTGTGATTTACGTAATGGGCCCACAAATTAGATTTACATGTGAAAAAAATACTTAAGAGCAGCAGAAGATCATTTTGGTGCATGATTGTAGGGTATTCTTTAATGTGTGGTGAGATCATTTACTAGCATTTCCCTAGCTAGCTACCAATCGCACGTTGAAAATCTTTCACTAAACACGTAGGTGTGGTCCAGTAGGTAGCTGTACTTGAGAGCCATTCCTATTCTATACTTCTAGGTTTAGCGTTTTCACTTCTATACTTATGGGCTGGTTTTACTATATTTGTCTAATAATATAAACAAACTCGACGGATGTCAACCAATGACAGCAATAGTGATTCGATCCCTAACCAATGACATGACTCGAATTTGAATTTCCATCTACATCATTGGTTGTTGAGCCGTCAAGTTTGTTTACATTATTGGATAACTAAGAAAATCTGCACTATTTTACTTAGTAGTCAAATACTGTTGAAAATACAAAACGCTTGATATTTTGGCCATTGACCGTTTTAGGTCTAGCTAGCTCCAAAAGGTTAATCAAATATCTAGTAATAAAATAAAATACTCATTGTAAAAATTAATTAGTATTTTATTATATAAAAATAATACATGAATATCGACTAAGTTTAAAGAAAAATAAACAATACAAGTGACACTTACACTAATGGCACAACTAAATACAAATAAAAACGTGCTTATATAAAATACATTCAACTTTGGACGGAAAGTTTTGTCTATTTGAGGTAATTAAATAGAAGATACGAGATTCAAAAATAGAAAAAAATGCTTACAAACTCAACTAACTAAACGATTTCAAAATTACTGCCAAATTACTCTACTTGCTTGTAACCAGAGTAAATTTAACGGCCACGAATTTAGTGGCGTCTAATTTGTCAAGGATGGAAAATATTTATAACTAAATTTAGATGTGGCAAATATTTTCTATTTCTTTCTCATGTTATTAATAGGAAAGAGAGAACGATACTAAAGTTAGGTTTAGATTTGCGACGTGAAGAATCGAGGCCTATGTCCTATGTTAGACCTGTCAAATTAGTTCACTTGTTTGTAATTTAATAGAATAGTGTTGACAAAATAATTAGTTAGTTTTGTAAACAATACAATCGGAGTCAGTACTTGCTTTTTTACTAAAAGTGTTTTTACACAAGTTTAAGGTTCCTGTAAATATCATTATTCAGTATGATATGGAAGTTTATCCGCACTGTATCTCAGTTTTTTAATAGGAGGCTCTCTCCCCCTTTCTGCCCTTGTCCTATTTGACATGGGGTCGGCGCAGTACGTCTTTACAAGAATACTGCTTTAGGTTTTGGCAATTTTTTTACAGCCGTCCACCTGCCTGACTCTAACCCTCCTTGAGAATTCTTAGCGTATGGGCCATAATCTACAAAGCAGGCTCAACGCGGCTTGCTGAAAGTCACTTGTCCTTGAATTTTGTGTTTATTGGTTTCCTTCACCGTTTCTAGAGCGAGTATGGTTTTTGAATACGAAACTACAAACTAGTTAAAATTAACTATTGTCAAGCAACTTTCGCTATGTTGGCCTCACTTGAGCTTGGATTAATAAGCCTAAAATGGCTTGTAGGTTCTCCCAATTGTTGTTGTAGCTAAGTTAATTGTTGTTCGCAGTTGTTTTCATGTAGTACTCAGTCAGTTAATAAACACATAAAAGAGTGTATAAAATGAGATACAGTGCCAAACAATTTATACTGTTAGGACGGAATCTTCACAACAAATTCGATCATTTTAGGTTTATTTTTATAACCCAGTGCTTACAACCAGAAAGATCATTGTTATAAATAAATAATTTTGATATAATTCACATTATTACAGTAATATAATTAATGCTAATGTTTCAGCCTTCATTACATGCATTAATTAATTAAATACAAACAAATCAAGAATTTTGACTTAAAATTTATGGGTATTACTAGATGGCGCTAGTGTAACAGAAAAAAATTAAGAAATAAGGCGCTAATGGTGTCAATTCTATCATTTCATAACTATTATAAATTGTTAAACAACCGGCTATAACTCACGTCATTTGTCGATATTGTCGACCTGTCGCCACGATGCGGAATGCATGAGACAGGACATCTCTTCGTTATTACGAAAATCTAAGCCTCCGAAGAGTAACATATCCAGAGCTGAACTATCAGCTTTGCGTGATCTGCGTGATGACAATGACATCTTGGTGTTGCCAGCAGACAAAGGCAATGCTACAGTGGTGGTGGACACAGTGACGTACGAAAATAAAATCACGCAAATGGTAAGTGATGACACAAAGTACAAAAAGGTTAATTACAATCCTACCTCCAGAGTGACAACTAAAGTAATTAAGTTATTACAAACCAATGATGACGTCAAATTGGAACGTCTGCGTCCCCACAACCCAACACCACCTAAAATATATGGCTTACCCAAAATCCATAAACCCGATTGGCCTCTTCGGCCGATAGTTAGCCAAATCGACTCGCCGACATATAAATTATCTAAGTACCTAGCTAGCATCCTACAGGGTTCTATCGGAAAAACAGATAGCTATGTAAGAGACTCGAAACATTTCACCCAGCTGCTTGAAGATGTTAGAATTCATCCCACTGAAATAATGGTCAGTTTCGACGTGACTTCGTTGTTCACAAATGTACCAGTAGATGACACAATAGTAATTATAAATAACATCATAAAGGATACAGACTTACCTACTGAATACATAGAATGGGCGGAGTTGTGTTTGAAAGGTGGTTACTTCATGTGGAGAGGAGAGTTCTATTTGCAGGTGGATGGGGTTGCGATGGGTTCTCCTATTGCTCCGGTGGTGGCAAACATCTTCATGGAATGGTTTGAGGGTTTAGCCTTGACGAACGCTGTTGTGAAACCGAGATACTGGTGGCGATATGTGGACGATATCTTTGCTATTATTACCAAGGACGGATTGCCGGGGTTTACGGACTATCTGAACACATTGCACCAGAACATCACAATCACGGTGGAAGAGGAGAGAGAAGGCGAATTACCATTTTTAGATGTTCGGGTTATCCGTAAGCCGGACGGAGGACTGGCGCATACAGTCTATCGAAAGCCAACACACACGGACCGGTACCTTCAGGCGGACTCACACCATCATCCTGCACACTTAGCGTCGGTACCTAGGGCCTTGATCAACCGAGCTCTTAAGTTTTGTGATCCACAGTATGTAGCGACAGAGTTGGAGCACGTACGGGAGGTACTGGAGAGGAATGGCTACAGCTGGCGCCAGTCGTCTCGGTTGGCGAATCCCAGTCAGCGAGAGCGGCCTGCTGGAGTGGAACGGTCGCCGGTTTATCTACCGTTTGTGAGAGGAGTAACAGACAAAATTGGATATCTCTTACGACGGAAGTATGGTATCAGGACATTTTACCGTCCTCCGGGTCAACTTAGGCAGCTTCTTCGTTCACCCAAAGATAGAGATCCTTTGAACGTGCCAGGGGTGTACAAAATACCTTGTGACTGTGGCAAGAGTTATGTGGGAGAAACTAGACGCAATATCACAACCAGATTGACCGAGCACATAAGAAGTATTAAGAATGTGGACACAACCAAATCGGCGTTGGCGGAACATGCGCATCTCTCGGGTTTGAAACATTACATTAGATTCGACAAAGCCTCCGTACTAGCTAGAGAGAAGTTTTTTGTACCTCGTAAAGTGCGTGAGGCGATAGAGATCAATCGAAATCCTAATTTCAACCGGGATCGGGGGTGGACGCTTGCGCCTGCGTGGAGTCCCATTCTTAATATTGTCTCGACTTCAAAGCGGCTGGGCAGTTTGGAGTGTGACACAGTCAGTGTGGTGTGTGACGGTACTGTGAGTGACGACCGGACTAACAGTGACGCGGAGCCACCCACGCCATCTAGCGGGCGGCCGCGGTCTCCATCGGAGTCGGTGCAGCGGCTACCATCATCCCCGCCGCCAGCGCCGCGGCGCTCGCGTCGCGCTGAGCGAACCGCGGCCCGCAGTGGTCGTTGCGATCTCGCCGCGTGCACTCCCTGAGGAAGAGCGTCGGACACGCTCGAAACCTAGGTCGACAATATCGACAAATGACGTGAGTTATAGCCGGTTGTTTAACAATTTATAATGTGTGATACTCACGAAAATTTTAATAGTAAAAAAATTTCATAACTAAACTAATTTTAGTTTCGCTCTCTCTCTTTCCAATGCATAACATGAGAAAGAGACGGAAGATGTCTGACAGATCTAAATTTTGTTTTAGAGCTGTCAAATATCTTTCGATCTTGATAAATTAGATGCCACTGAATTCATTGCCATTAAATTTACACTACACTCAAGCAAGTGGCTTAATTTGACAGGTCTAAAATATATTCCATCTCTTTCTCATGTTATGCATTGGAAAGAGAGAGAGCGAAACTAAAATTAGTTTAGATATGAAATGATAGAATTGACACCAATGTCACTTGCTAATACATTATCCCAGTAGAGGGAGCGTCTAGCACGTAGAAACGGAAGACGCAGGTTCAAATATAGTATGATATAAAAATTCTTGATTTGTTAAAAAAAATATCACTTAAACTATTATTTAATTCCACAATAAATTACTGCCGTATTATTATATACATTGGACAAAAAATATAAAGACGCTTTTATAGCGCGGTACAATACAATGTTTTTAGACGAAATAAAATGGCCATAAAAATTCGACCCACCGCTTTGTTTGCGAAAAAGATTATAATTATCTAACACTCATAAAGCTGTTTACTAGTTGGAGAAAGAAAGCAATAATTTCAGTAGGGTTCTTAAACTAGTTCCCATCATTTGAGCATAATTTAGTAAAATCATTTTTAGCACAACTTCGCAATGTGTATACAAAATGTACAAAGACCTTATAAACAGGCTTTAAAACGGTTACATAATACTAATTACTTAAATTACCTACTCATATAATATCATAAGTCATTTCATATTAAAGTTAAGGACGGTGATTTCAAATACTTGACATTTGAACTGCGTAATCATCAAAATGCAGTTTTTGAACTGATACTTTTCCCTCGATTCATATTTTTTGACGTCAGTCATAAAACAGAGAGAGAGAGAGAGAAAGACAGAGAGATCAGAAGGGACGGTTAATACTTGGCACGCTAAACGGTCATGTAAGTCACTTCTACTTTGTCTCTCTCTCTCTCTCTCTCTCTCACTTTTGTATCAGAGTTGATCAGGTAGATAAAAGCAGATTTCCGAAAAAACGACAACGCCAAGCGACAAATATACAAATATTAGCGACATCCCAAGTTTTCCTCTTCAAGCCGCCATATTGTTTCTGATATTATCATACTGATGTCGCCACTTCTGATCTTCATCATCAAATTAAACTTAAAATGACTCATTTACAGTGCTCGTTTTAAACCAAAATAATTTTTAATAGTTTAGTTGTACATTTTCTTTGAGCTTTGAGCGCATTTCATTCCCCAACAGACATTTTGAACCGCCGTATTGGAACAAATTTCCGCGCCATATTGATGCCGCCATTTTGTGCAACCATATTGGTGCCGCCATTTTGTGCTAGTACTTTAAACTAGCATAATTTAGTGTCGGCATTTTGCGCAAGTATATATACGTCGCCGTTTGGTTTTTGCTTTATCGACGTCATATTTTGATATGTGTATTTGTTTGTTGATTTTCAGAGCCATTTGCAGGAGTTATGAGGTACAATGGTGCTAATACAGCATGATAGCACCATTGACCTTCTCTTCCAGTGCTGGTGCAATAGTGTCCATGTCTCGTCCGTCTGCCATAGCGACCAGGACGCAGACGTCGTTCACAAACGCAGTTATGGAAGCTGCTACCACCAGCCTGGAATTTTATACAATATGTTGAGTTAGTATACATGACTATATACGCTTAGGTTTTTTTTATGCTATTTGGTAACGAGACGAGCTGGACGCTTGCCTGATGACGTAAGCATAACGCCGGCCCATGACAATCAATCCCAGTGCAACTCAGAACCTTGAAACACCAAGGCCTGCGCGGCACTGCAGTGCTCTCGTTACCCTGAGACATTAGGTATTAAGTCTGATAAGCCCAGTAATTTCACTGGCTACTCTGCTCATCAAACCGGAATACACTAATGCTTGCACATTACTGCTTGGCGGCAGACTTCACGAGGGGCAGGCGTTTTGCCCTGCCTTTACCTTTTTTATAAGGGGGCAAAACGCCTGCCCCATCCAAAACACAAAGGCAGTGCCCTCGTTACCTTGATAATAGTCACTCGAGTACAGTAATTTCTCTAACTCACCAGAAAGATAACCCGAGATCGGCCATCCCTTCGGAAGCCCATGTGTTCGCGAGGTCTTCATCAGACATCACGTTATGCTGCAACCTCAGGAAGTACTCAGTCAGCCATACGGCAATCGCACCGAGGGTGAAGAGCACTGGAATTGTGGAAAAAAGTATCTTGTAATAATTCAAATTCAAATTACTTTATTCATATAGGCCCCTACGGAGCACATAAAAAGGTTAAAATAAATTACTCTCATAGCGGCTCTCTGTAACGTTCAACTACCCGGGTCACAGAACAAAACTAATGCTGTCTTTATCAGAACATAGTAAATGATAAAAACACCAACAGACCCAATCCGTGCTCAAAGTCAATAATTAAACAAATAAGTAAGTAAAATACATACCGTACGTACGTACATACCGTATATACTTTCATATGAATTTATAAAAAAGCTGTTATTTTGATACTACAAACAGACACTTCAATTTTATTTATTTGTATAGATCTATATACGGTACCTATAACAAAACAACCATTTTTAAAATTATTGTCAGTCTGTCTGTTTGTCTGTTTGTTCCGGGTAATACTCAAAACGGCTGGACCGATTTTGACGGGACTTTCACTGGCAGATAGCTGATGTTATAAGGAGTAACTTAGGTTAATTTTATTTTAGAAAAAGAATTAGGGTTTTGCCCAAAAAAATAAAAACCATGAAATCCAATATCTACGCGCGGGTGAAACCGCGGGCAGCAGCTGGTAATATTATATAGTAGGATTTTGTTAATGATTCCCACTCACCCGCCAGCGTGTTGGTGATGAGCAGTGGGCGCGGCGACACGTACGCGCGCGCAGCCGAGCCCAGTGCGGCGAGCACGCAGGCGCCGCCCGCGCCGATCAGTGCCGCGCCCAGCAGCCCTGTGGTGCCACACCACGCCCATCGACGGGCGGGGTGTGTACCCGCTTTTACTGGAACCGAGATCACAGGGAAATAAGTCCGTGAAATTAGAGGAGTCTGTGACATCGGTAGTCTGAGAAATTTAGAGTCGGTGAAATTTGGAGTCTGTGAATTCGGGAGT
This sequence comes from Crocallis elinguaria, assembly GCA_907269065.1. NCBI lineage: Eukaryota > Metazoa > Arthropoda > Insecta > Lepidoptera > Geometridae > Crocallis > Crocallis elinguaria. Next base: position 21,887,766 of record OU026065.1, read on the forward strand.
CGGTGAAATTTGGAGTCGGTGAAATTTGGAGTCGGTGAAATTTGGAGTCGGTTAAATTTGAAGTCGGTTAAATTTGGAGTCGGTAAAATTTGGAGTCGATGAAATTTAGAGTCGGTGACATCGGGAGTAAGGTGAAATCAATAGGAAAATAAGAATTAATACTCTCGACTCTTATACAGGTACATGCCTTATGCTTATCCCGTAAGACTAATCAAATTATATCCTACAATGAGCTTGAGCTTTCGGTAAAGGAAAACATAATTATACTATCATGGTGGAGCTCATTCCAGTACCAAGTTATCTATACCTTCAAAATCTGTTACCAAGTACATGTTACGAGTACATATTGTTCAGAGTCAGTGCCAGCACTGACTCTGAAGCGTTGCCGGCGGAACTTCAACCTTCAACCACATTGGACCGTCCCTAAAACTCAGATGAGACGTAGACATATCTCTACAAATATAACAATGATTAGTAATATGAGTAGAAACCTCGGAGAAAGAGAGATGCACTGGCCACAATCCACAAGGGCATAACTTCTGGCTTAAATTCGGGTTGGCGTTATACTTATTATCACGCAAATGTCTTGTTTGCCTCGTTACTTAACCGTTACAATTACATCTTAAATGAAATCTATCTTAAAAAGTATTTTCTTTCTTTCTTAAAAATACTTTTTGATACAAAGCAATTTTTGTTAGTGGGAGGACTAACTCTTCTGCGAGTGTCCGTCTGGGTTGTTACCACCGCTTTGCTCGTGAAGTCTGCCGCCAAGCAGTAGTGTGCACGCATTACTGTGTTCCGGTTTGATGAGCAGAGTATCCAGTGAAATTACAGGGCTTATGAGACTTAATACCTAATGTCTCAGGCTAACGAGCGTACTGCAGTGCCGCGCAGGCCTTTGTGTTTGAAAGTTCTGGGTGGCACTGCAATTGTTATGGTCCGGCGTTCTGCTTACCATCAGGCAAACGACCAGCTCGTCTCGTTACCAAATAAAATTAAAAAAAAAAATAGTCTCCGATAATATGATTACGAAACCTATTTAAAACCTGTTAGCGTCTCAAACAACATATCAAACTTCACTGTAGTGCACTGTCATTATTCAATGAGCCAGATAAAGCTGATAAACGCAATGCTTATTGCGACACGAATTGCAATGCATTAGACACTGATGTTATCGCCTGAACAAATGTTGTAGATCTGCTCTTTGGCAATAGATTTATATTGTGAGACAGGCTCGATTTATCTCACAGTATGATGAGAGTTATGAGAATCTTTGGCAGACTAGAAGACTGGATGGGGTAAAAGTTAAAACGCGTGTACTTAAAGTATCATAAAGTTACGAGTTCAAGTACCTAGCGGGCGAGTGAAGTATGACGAATGTTTTAAAGAAGCGAAATAAATATAAAGGTGTGCAATATGCAATATATATACCTTTGTATTATATAGTTATTTCATAACCTAAAAGCAGTATGTCTGTGAAGACGTACTATGCCGACCCTTTGTAAATGGGGAAAGGCAGAAAGGTGTAGGAGTTGTGACGGACGAAGAATTCGAAGGTCGTTTAGGATGCGGTGGGGGGACTACCTCGGCGCCTTCAACCGAGATTGGATGGATCTTAGGACGGAGGTCATTGGAAAGAAGACGACGCGACGAGACCCTTACGCATCTGAGTTAGTAAAAAAATTTAGGGTAGTAACATCCTCTTTACTTACTCCCAATAGTGTATTAATTAGAGCTTGAATAAAATAACTTAAGACACAATTTGGTAGCACTGTTCTGCGAGTGTCCGTCTGGGTAGGTCCTCCACTTTGCTCGTGAAGTCTGGCGCAAAGCAGTAATGTGCAAGCATTACTGTGTTCCGGTTTGACGAGCAAAGGAGTCAGAGAAATTACTGGGCTTAAAACACTTAATACCTAATGTGTCATAGTGACGAGCGCAATGCAGTGCCGCGCAGGCCTTTGTGTTTCAAAGTTTTGAGCGGCACTGCAATTGTTATGGGCGCTCAGGCAAACGACCAGCTCGAATCGTTATGCAATAGTATACAAAAAAACTTCTTAAAACTTACCGCTGAAATCATGATTCCTCCACCCATATCCAAAGTTTAACTCTTTGTGACCCTCAAAGAGTCCGAAGCTGATCCTCCCCTCCGATTCCAGGGGGTTCGAAGTACGTCTCGCTCTCGCGTCGATCCAATGCGTAGTACCTAAAGACGCCACTATTAACGCTATACACAAGCACGACCCGAAAAATGTAGCAAATATCATCGAACGCTTAAACAGGTTCAACTTCATTTTGACTCGGATTCAAACCACTTTCACTGTCGAGTTCGCGCATTCGCCGCTAGATGGCGTTACGTCACATTGCTCACTACGCTTTCCTTGCGTTTTTACAGTGTATTTTCTAGTTGGTGGGATCTTCTTTGTATACAGTCCATTGTTTGCGATGCGATTGTCATAACATATGGTTTTCTTGGCCTCCGGTTCTTTTTCACACAATGTTTTTCGTTGGAAAATCTGGAACAATGAATGAAAATTGATTAAAAAATAATACAAACAGTAAAGTGCCTATAAAAATTATTGAAAGCGCTATAAAACTATTATAGCGTTAATTATTTTAAATGTTTACTTGTGGGAAACAAAGGATTCTTGTATTAGTTTAGGCGCAAACTAAGCGTTTGAGTGGCCACAAGCTGAGGATGTGGCCGCATTTGTAGCTCGCCTCCCGCGCACTTAGCCGGCTTCTGCCCGCCCGCACGAAATAGAAAGAGAACAACAGGGGGCGCTAGGGCGCTTAGACCGTCAAAAAGCCTTCTTTTCTCTCTATTTTGCAGGTACTTAATTTCATCCGGACTAATAACCATCGAGCGTGTGTGGCCGAGCGGGAACTTGTGTGACTTACAATCCGACGCACCATAGTTCGAATCTCGACTCGACCCGCACCAATGACTTATTATATCAAGTTATGTGCGGATTATTTACACTCGCTCTAAAATGCTGAAAGAAAACATCGTGAGGAAACCAGCATGTGAACCACAAAATTCGAGGACGTGTGACATCCACCAAGTCGCACTGGGCCCGCGTGGTGGATTATGGCCCATACCTATCTCTCTGAGAGAAGGCTGGTATCCCAGCAGTGGGAGCGTAAGAGGCTGATAATAAGGTAATAAACATAAACGCTTACACACTCATACTCCTGCACTAGGATTCCCTGTGTCACATGTGGCATGTAAACAGACCGCACAATAATCCCCAGAACAAAGTTTTAACTTTATGATCACCACACAAAATCTGCCCCAAGCGGGAACGAAACCGGGGCCCATCGAGATACTAACCCCGAGAGATGAAATACTTTACTATCCGATCTCACAACAATGTATTGATTTTGCTATAATTTATATCAGCCCTCAGCGTATCAGCTCACGGGGAATCAGCGCGAGGCGGTCTAGCCACGGCCTAGCTAGCTAGGTGGCTAGCGCCAATCAGAGCGTATTATGTCTAGGCAAAAATGGTGGAATTTATTTCGTGCAAACCAAACGTCACTGCATCTCTAGTGGTTAATTCCTCGATGCCGCGGCCCTTCACTTTGCAGGCAGGGTTACCACCAACTTAGATGCGGAGCCACCAAAAATAGCTACCGATGATAATATAATTACTTAACTACGCCACTAAATTAGTGACAAACTAAGAGTAAAAGCGTTTGCTCACGAATTTTCCTAGGCGTTTTGGTACGCTCACAGAATTATTTATTACCTAATTTATGTTAAAAAGAAACCAAAATTCCACCAGAAACAGCTAAGCGTGTAATCCGTTCCGAAAGAATTATAAAACGAAAGTGGGGTTTGTTTTCACTGGCAGTAATCTGAACGGTTATACAATCAAAACATTATAGGTTGACTTTTAGCTATGCTGTGACATCGCGGCTTTCTCAATTTTCTGGGAATTGCCAATGGAGCATGTTCTCAGCTGCCAATTCGCAAAAAACTGGGAGACTGCGGTGCCAAAGCGTAGCCAATACTCGACCCAATGCTGGGCAAGGGAAGACTACTAGCGAAGCTCTATCGATACTCTCCGCATTTTAAACTATCTTTAGGCAAAAATCACGTCGATTTGTTGCTTCATTACTGCGTGAGAGTAAGACAAAGCAACACACTTTCGCATTTATCTATATCTATATAAAATTGAAGTGTACTTGTATGTAATATCCAAATGACAATAATCAAACATGTGTTTTTAATTTAAAATTAATTCTTGTTATATTCTGCCAGCCACAAATTCAATTATCTGTTACTAATTCTACATGTGTGAGATTAATTACTTTAATGCACAGCTTTTAGATAGTAACTTATTAATGATACAGCATGCAACATGTATAATTGCCTGATTCGTGGTCCACTTTTTAAAACCAGTATTTTCGTGACCACGGTCAATGCCACTTGATAGAACCAGGTAAAACATTTGTTCTTTTTTCTATTCATGATCGGGGTATATACATGGTGTATTGTTGACGCAGTTCAGTAAAGTAAGACAAAACATTTGTAAGGCTGAGAAGATCGACTCCATTTTTTTAAGAGATTTTGATCTGCATTCACAGATTTAGAGAAAAAAGTACAGTTAGCAAGAAAATTGACCTTTTACACGAAAACTTCTTTGATGCCAATCGATCCGCTTTCTCATAAGGGTCAAACTCTACGAGATCAACAACAGGACACGTACGGGCACTAAAAATGACAGAAATCACAAAAAAACATGTTCCATACATTTTGTATGAAATCAATGTATAGTTAATTAGTTACCGGCAAAAGCCTGGCCACTTAGGGTGTATTGTACATTTCTCTTTGGTTCAAAAAAAGGATCGCAACGCTTCATCGTCGTCAGCATCGTCACTTTCTAGTAGGTCAGATGATGGCCAAAAGTAAGACTATTTCTGTACAAAAAAATTAAGACTTTTTAAGTAAACGTTCGGTATTACCACAAAAACATTACACATACCCTAAACATGTGTTAAACAAGATTTAGCTCCTAGACATGCCTTAGCCGCGTGTTTAAATATGAGTAAACACAAATCTTGATTTAAGTAGTGTCTACCCGTTGTCTAACTCCATTCTGTTGTGAAATGTCTAATCATTTTAGACATTTATTTTTAAACACCGTCCAGCTAAACAGGTGTCTAAAAGCGGGTTTTTGTGGTAACACGGTTTATGTCTCATCTTTGCCGTAAACAATTAACTAAAGTATTTTGTCACACACAAACGACTAAACACAATGGAACTGCCAGACAGATTCCGAACATTAATATTCAAGGTCTTGGGAGATCATGTGGCGCTACCACATTATTAGAAAAATATTTAGTTAATAAGTTAAGTGTTTATAGTAAGAAGTCGGTGTCTATGTACAACTAAAGAGTGGGTTTAACTCATGGTCATGCGGTGTTTAGTTTTTTTCCCACCCTAAAGCCTAATTCGCACTACGCTAGTAAATTAGTCGAGAGGCGAGTAATTTAATAACTAAACATGTCTGAACAACAAAAATTAAGTCCATTTTCTTTGTACAGACACCTTTAGTTACTAAATTACTCACCACTCGACTAAATTACTAGCGTAATTCGTATTAGGCTTAACCGAGGTTTATTGAACTTCAGTTTAAACTTCAATTTAAACTAGGTTTGGGAGTTTAACTGCCCATCACGTAGAGGTCGTTTTATCTTTAATCACCAAATTTGAATCGATTGATTATTTAGTTCGATCGTTAAAACACCTAATAAACAAATCACATCGCCATAGGCCAAAATCGATATGGAAAGTGAGAAAATACGTGACAAGCATAAGAAGAATGAGATATCTCGATTTCACCCTATGAGCACTATTGCTATGTCATGACAAACCATACAAACTATGTTTACAACTTTAAGCCGTTAGCATAAAGTGGAAATTACATCAAATAATTGACTTATAGAAACATAGGCCCACGGACATATTATAGGTAAAGTCACACTTGAGGAAAGGCAATGCATGTATACCTAGAAAAAGTTTCCAAGCGATTTTGATCTTTAACACGTCGAAATAGCGCGTAATGGGCCTGTGACAACAACACATACAAAATGGACAGACGACATGTATAATTCAATCCAGTAGCACGCTAGACGGGAAAGCCGTGAAAACTTTGTCTGATAGCTAAATTGCTTTAAGACGTCGAGAAAACGATGAAATCTTAATTCTGTGGAAAGAAAAAAATCTGACGGAAATTTTCTGTTCCGCCAAGCGTTAATTTTAAAGCGTGGTCGAGAGTGGTATCTAGTCAGTGTCCGCCTCTGATCCGTTGATCGTTAGTTCGATCCTACAACCAACTTGAACTTTCCTGTAAAGGAAAACATCACTATTCCACCGTAGCAAGGTGATAGGGAAATTTACACGACACATTAACCTTCATACTGCTCTGACACACTAGTATGAACTATCCGTACTGTAATAAATACGAAAGTGTGTTTGGAGGTTTGTCCTTCTTTCACGCAGCAAAGGATCGAGGTGGTTTATTGCATAGATATAGTTTATGGACCGGAGAGTAACAAATAAATAATAGGCTAATAAGAACTTTTAAGTAGGTACATTAATCAGTAAAATGCATGGTTCCTGTTGGCCTCTCCAAACTAGTAGGAAATAAATGAAGTGCTGGTCTAACTACCACTCTGAAGATGTAAATCTATGGCCAAGCATCTATCGGTGTGTTCCGGTAGCTGATCTTGATAGCCTGCTCCCAAAGTTGAGCGTATAAATATACTCTATACACGTATACATTTTGACACCATCGACTACATTGTTAAATCACATGAGATAAGTAGTAAACTTTAACCAATAGAGGAAAAAAAAGATTCTACAAAAAATTGCATTTTCTGTTCTCTCAAGCGTTGCATGCAACTTCGTGTCTGTTAGATAGCCAATTATATCATCTACATAATACTCCGGAAGGTGGTCACTCCAAGTGATTACATTATAATACCTACTTCTTCGCAGCTGTTACTGTTACTTCAAAGTAGAGCCTATTATTACGGTGCATGGTATGTAGCTCATTGGCAAGTTGGCAGCGCTCATAGGCCATAGCGTAGCCCGACTCGCCGTTCTTCTTAACCAGTCAGGAAAATTTAGCAATGTTCGCTACGGTCACTACTTGGATGGATGGTCGGCTTGTGGTGTTTACAAGTCAACCGCTATCGGAGAGCACGTTAAATCGTCAGTCCCTGCTGTTGTCGTAATAAAGTTTTTAAGCTACATCAGAAGTCTTCGTAGATACCAGAAGGAAGAGGTAATCAGGTTGCAAGCCGATTCCTTACGGGCTCGTCCTTTATGTATCGTAATGTAATCTCAGCATGGTAATAGGTAATTTTGATTTACTACCCTCAAATTTAAAAACTGTAGTGAAGTTCCTGACCCACTTGCGTGTTCCGGTAGATGTACCTGTCTCCATTTGACTTTTTTTTTTAATTTGGTAACGAGACGAGCTGGTCTCTGGTTTGCCTGATGGTAAGCATAACGCCAGCCCATAACAATTGCAGTGCCACCCAGATCTTGGAAACACAAAGGCCTGCGCGGCACTGCAACACGCTCGTTACCCTGAGACATTAGGTATTAAGTCTCATAAGCCCAGTAATTTTACTGGATACTCTGCTCATCAAACCGGAACACAGTAATGCTTGCACACTACTGCTTGGCGGCAGACTTCACAAGCAAAGCGGTGGTAACAACCCAGACGGACCCTCGCAGAAGAGTTAGTCCTCCCACTAACAAAACCGACAGACCGTAATACCAACGCCATCAGAGTTCTACAACTAAAGCAGCAGGGAAGTCTTCATTTCTTTGTACTACATTTTATCCTACTTCCTACAACTATAGTATAAATGCGAAAGTTTGTGAGGATAGAAGCATGGATGTTTGTTACTCTTTCACGCAAAAACTACTGAACTTTACAGTTATATACATCAGAATACCACAATTTGTAAAGATACATACCACCCGGGCGAAACCGCGGACGGAAGCTAGTATACAATAAATCATTTTTGTTCTTTGTATCTTCAACTTCATCGTCATTGGCGATTGTTCAAGTGGTTCAAACGCTAACTAATAAGACAAAGTTGTTATCTAACGTTATTAAATGTTAATACTTTAGCAATGGGCTATTAATCTCCTTTAGAGAAATCGGGTCAATTCCTCATAAAACATTGCTTTCATTGTTGCATGTTTCATAGTTGGTTAACCATTTAATGCCACTTTTTCATAATAATGTTGGTTTGGACAAACCTAAATCCTGAGTTCATTGCATTGCAGATCGTAGCTGTAATTTCACAGCTGGACAATCGGATATAGATCGCACTTCCTTAGTTTGTTCTGGTGTGACTGAATGGTCGTATGTGGGATTTTTAAGGCAATCCAAAGGTCACCGACATTACATAACGACTTCTATCACGGCAGCAAACAGTCTGTTGTGAAGCAGGGAATTGAGCGCGTAAATGCCTCTAGCGGTCACAGAATTATCCTGAAGTTATATGACCGAAAGTCAGTTAAATTACTGGGCATATGAGATATAGTATCTGATGTCTCAAAGTAACGAGCGCGATGCAGCGCCACGCACGCCTACAACTTTCAAAGTCCTAGCTGGAATTGCAGTTGTTATGGGCATCAGGCAAATGACCTGCTCATCTCGTTACTTTGCACTATAAAAAAACCACATTAGACACACACCATCCGAGTCATCTCTCTAACAGTTGCGCAATCATGCGGGCAGCTATAGAGTGGAACTCTTTGCCGGCATCTGTTTTGCATAAGCAGCACAATCTGGGAGTCTTTAAGACACAAGTACCTAAACAGGTAGGCATCTTCTGTCGCTTAACATTAGGTGAAATCAAGGTCAAACGCAAATCCATTTACAAAACAAGTCAATGTAACAAAAGTTAAAAAAAAACCACGACAGTAGCTAGGATGATGTAAGGATTCTAACGATATCCGACAAATTGAAATCTGTTCAGGCATTTAAAAGTTATGGTGGAATAAACTCACATACATATATATAGTTTACAAACAAAATTACATGAACCCTAAAACATTACAGTCCTTTTTTGTGCAGTCGTGTAAAAAGTCACATCGGCCATGCACTTTTCACACCTGGCCTGTAATAAAACACAATCCAGTATAACACCCCGATCCCACCAACCTTGACAGTGCATGTAACGGCCACCCGCCGTCACGGCTTGCTAAGCATGGCTGGCCACCCATCTGCTAATAGCATGTGGCCGCGAAGGTCACTGCTATCGGACTGACTGTGGTTCAATAAACCTGCCCCAAATGCTGTATGGTGTTAATATTTTTTAGCCAGTTCGACTAACGGCAAATTTTTATGAACTGGAAATCCTATAAGCTACAAAACCATTTCTATCATTTCAGATCAACGAAGAATCAACTCATTTGTTTACTTTAACGGATCCATAGCTAAGTTAGTAACACTGCTAACAAAGCGAGTGCCTTGTTCGATCTCCGGCTGTAGCAATCTTTGTGGGGTTTGATTTTTGTGTTGCGTATTTTTTTATATAATACCATGATTGATCAATCCATACAAAGCCACTTCGACACATAGCTCGGAGACAGCATAAACCTCGATTTCAACTGGTAGACTGGCAGACGGAAAAAGACCTCGAGGCAAATCACCTATCCGCTGGTCTGACATTATGAAGAAGATTACGGGACTCCCTTTTCCTTCTGCTGTCAGGCAAGTCGAGGACAGGGTGGCTGGGAAGCAGTTAGTCAGCACCTCAACAAAGACCTTCCAGAGCGGGCACAAAAAACGACAAAGAAGGACACCCAGCAGGCATCAGGCCAACAACCAGCTCGTCTCGTTATCCAATAGTATAAAAAACATCATTAGGCAATCAAATAATTCACTAACGAGCAGGCATCACACTATTGCACTTTTTAGATCCTATTGAGTCATTTTAAAAGCATTTCTTACTTCTCAGAATCGATATTCAAACGACCTGCCAGTGACGAATCGAATCGATCCGGATTGCGTGATGAATACTGGGTCACCCGTTCGCATGCAAGTTTGAAATGATTCGATTTTTAGGTCTAATTTATCGAAACAGTCTGACATGCAGAGCGTTGGGTTAAGCGCGAAAGGCGGTCAAGTCACAAAATACAAAAAAGGTCATGTGCATGCATGTATTATAGGTAGTTGATTATGAAGCGAAATGGGTTTAAGGGTAGTCGTTACTAGACTATAAAATTAGTTACTGTTAGTAGCGCTTGTAGAGTAGCTGTCTCAACATCTTTAACCATCAACTGAGCGCTACCGCACCAACTATTTGTGGCTGCCGCGATTCGGAGGGTTATTGTCATAAGAAATCGTCAAAAGCCTTCAGGCGGCTTAACATTCTGGCACTAGGGCTGGCCAGTGGCCACTTACCTATAGGAGAAGGAAGGAGAAGAGAGTAAGTATAACACACATTTCAGCACCAAAACCATAGTTAATAGGATTTCGATGAATAAAACATTAGCAAATATTCAAACGTGGACATAAAACTGTGTATCTTCCAGGCAACTTAATATATATTAGGTAAGCAAGTAATAGATTGAATGACATTGCTACTTCTTATCATTTCCTAGTATCATTTGCACGCGGAAGAAAGTAGATATATATATCTACTACTGTACTAGGTATCGTTTCCTTATTAAACAGGCTGTAAGTTTTCACTAAATTACAAAATATAAATCAGTTCTGACTTATGAGTATGATTTTAGCACATTAGGTAGGTAAAATCATCGGCTCTTTACATCAAGTGCAATCGCGATAGAAATAAGTACTAAATAAAACAAATTTTGTTTCAGCCTTATTATAGCGACGAGTCTCTCGCTAGAGCCTAGAGGATTATAGATGGTTCTGATCAAAGATTAGATTTAGAAGGCAGCTCTCCTTGAAGGAGCAACCGTTAATAACGTGAACGAGCCAGTTTTCTATTAATTTGGACCCCTTCTCTCAAAAAAAAAAACTGGTAAAAACGTGTTTTGATCACAACAAGATTATTAGTATATTATATAATGTATAATATGATGAATAATGACATATTATAATATATTTTTTCCAGTGCCAGAAGCTTATCTGATTTTGGGTTAAGCGCGAAAGGCGGTCAAGTCACAAAATACAAAAAAGGTCATGTGCATGCATGTATTATAGGTACTTGATTATGAAGCGAAATGGGTTTAAGGGTAGCCGTTACTAGACTATAAAATTAGTTACTGTTAGTAGCGCTTGTAGAGTAGCTGTCTCAACATCTTTAACCATCAACTGAGCGCTACCGCACCAACTATTTGTGGCTGCCGCGATTCGGAGGGTTATTGTCATAAGACATCGTCAAAAGCCTTCAGGCGGCTTAACATTCTGGCACTAGGGCTGGCCAGTGGCCACTTACCTATAGGAGAAGGAAGGAGAAGAGAGTAAGTATAACACACATTTCAGCATCAAAACCATAGTTAATAGGATTTCGATGAATAAAACATTAGCAAATATTCAAACGTGGACATAAAACTGTGTATCTTCCGGGCAACTTAATATATATTAGGTAAGCAAGTAATAGATTGAATGAAATTGCTACTTCTTATTATTTCCTAGTATCATTTGCACGCGGAAGAAAGTAGATATATATATATCTACTACTGTACTAGGTATCGTTTCCTTATTAAACAGGCTGTAAGTTTTCACTAAATTACAAAATATAAATCAGTTCTGACTTATGAGTATGATTTTAGCACATTAGGTAGGTAAAATCTTCGGCTCTTTACATCAAGTGCAATCGCGATAGAAATAAGTACTAAATAAAACAAATTTTGTTTCAGCCTTATTATAGCGACGAGTCTCTCGCTAGAGCCTAGAGGATTATAGAGGGTTCTGATCAAAGATTAGATGTAGAAGACAGTTCTTCTTGAAGGAGCAACCGTTAATAACGAGCCAGTTTTCTAGTAATTTGGACCCCTTCTCTCAAAAAAAAAAACTGGTAAAAACGTGTTTTGATCACAACAAGATTATTAGTAAGTATATTATATAATGTATAATATGATGAATAATGACATATTATAATATATTTTTTCCAGTGCCAGAAGCTTATCTGATTTTTCTAAAAAAAACCTTTTAAATGAAGCTATTTAGCTGCTATAGACGCCATGAATTACTAAAAAAAATTCGTGATACCACAAAAAACACTTTTATAGATGTCTGTTTAGCTAGACAGTGGCTAAAGATAAACGTCTAAAATGATTAGAAATGTCATAACAGAATTGGGTTAGACACTACTTAAATCAGGATTTGTGGTTGCTGATATTTAAACACGCGGCTAAAACATGTTTAGTAGTTAAACACTGGTTAACACAGGTTTAAATTGTGTTTAATTTTGTTGTGGTAAAACTGTTTAAGTTAAACTTTAAGCTGTTAATACATATTGTTATGATGTCAAATCCTTTTTGCACCATTGAAACTTTTGAAAACAAACTACGGTTTCATGATTGACGTCACTAATGCGTCATTTATATAATAGGTCGGGGAAAAAGTTTCTTCGCATTTTTTAAGAAAATTCAAAACATTTTTTAATATAGTTTATTTACATTTAACTAAAGTATGTAGGTACCATTTTGTTCGATAACTTTTTGGCATCTTGTAGGTAGGGACATGATCCCATTGCTATATAAATTTTGGGACTTCTGATCAAAATACCGCGACAAGTGGTTTTGGCAGTCCTCTCGTGATGTTAACCTGACACTGCCTAAAGAATTCTGGAGAGACCGAAACAGGTGGAAATCTGAAGGTGCAAGGTCAGGACTATACGGCGGATGCATTAACACCTTCCAGCCAAACTCTCTTAATTTTTTCTGAGTGGCTATAGATGTGTGAGGTCTAGCGTTATCATGAAAAACCATGAAATGAAAACCACACCCCTTCTGTTGATTAATTCCGGCCGCTTTCTCTCAACTTCTTGCTTTAATCTCATCAGTTGTTCGCAGTAGAGTTCAGAATCGATGGTCCTGCCTGGTGGTAACAGCTCATAATGAATAATGCCCTTCCAATCCCACCACACACACAGCATCACCTTGTTGCGAGTTAACCCGGGTTTCGCCACAGTCTGTGAAGCCTGACCGGTCTTTGACCACGACCTTTTTCGCACGTTCTTGTCGTACGTGATTCACTTTTCATCACCAGTTATCAGCTTCTTCAAAAATGGTTCGGTTTCATTACGTTGTAGTAAAGAATCACAAATGAGCACACGGTTCATTAGGTTTCTTTCAGTGAGCTCGTGAGGTACCCAAATATCGAGCTTTTTTGTCTACCCAGTTTTTTTCAAATGCGCCAAAACTGTTTTGTGGTCAATTCACAGTTCTTCAGCTACGTCGTAATTACTGATATGCCGATCTTGTTCCACTTTTTCAAAAATGGCATCCATTTTATCCGTAATAGGGCGACCAGAGCGAAGTGCATCTTTGAAATCAAAATTTCCGGATTGAAAACGCTTAAACCAAATTTGTGCTACTCTCACAGACACTGCACTAGGTCCATAAACATCGCAAATTTTTTTCGCGGCTTGCGTTGCATTTTTACCTTTTTTGTAGTAAAATTTTAAAATGTATCGAATTTCTTCATTAGATTCACTCATTTTGACAGTACGAAAAACAAATGAAAATCACACATTTTCCTAATTTGAATTTGGAATTATGTTCTTTAAAATTTAAACTTTCATATGATACCAAAACCAGCCAGATACAAATAGTATAGCCAAAGAGATTTTATTACAAGTTCATACATACTATAATGCGAAAAGACTTTTTCCCCAACCTAATATACAAGTGGTATATATACAGTGACCTTACCTATTCATTACCTACTCGTTTATTGTTAGTTATTTTAACTATACAATTTGAGTATGATAGTGGCCTTAACCGCAGTTTTGATTGGAATTTGTAGATACTGTTAAGCAAATATAACATTGTAAGCAATTAGTATTAATCGCTTAGTCAATTATTTAAACATTGATTGCTTAATCGGTTTAGACCTTAGACGGAGTCCAAGTAAATCTATACAAAAAATAAAATTGAAGTGTCTATTTGTAATAACAAAATAACAGCTTTTTAGTAAAAGCATATGAAAGTATATACGGTATCTATAACAAAACAACCAGTTTTAAAATTTTTGTCTGTCTGCCTGTCTGTTTGTTCCGAGTAATCTCCGAAACGGCTGGGCCGATTTTGACGGGACTTTCACTGGCAGATAGCTGATGTTATAAGGAGTAACTTAGGCTACTTTTATTTTAGAAAAAGAATTAGGGTTTCGCCCAAAAATATAAAAACCATGAAATCCAGTATATCCGCGCGGGTGAAACCGCGGGCAGCAGCTAGTATATATAATATACAACTCAAAAATTTCGTTACCAACAGCATTCGAACCTGCGTCTTCTGGTTATCTAGACCAGACGGAGCGATCGATGTTGACTCCGAAAATCTTGATGATGTCTTCTTTCGGCTTTAGCCGTAGCTCCATCTAGCAGACCTCGTTTTGCAGCGATTGCCTACTCTATTGTGATATGTTACCGTATGAATCAAATGGAGAGAGATTTCGCTTTATTTTAATAAACAGACGCTTAGGGACGATCTCACTAATAAGTAGGTGGTACTATAATTACTGACCGACCCAAACCAAGTCTAATGACAATTCTCACCCACCAAACCACACACCCTAAACTTGTGTTAAACAGCATGTCTTAGTCGCGTGTTAAAATACTGCTCACAACCACAAATTTTAATTTAAATAGTGTTTAGACACTTAGGGGTTGTCTTACTCAATTCTTTTGTAACACTATAGACGTTTATCTTTAGATACTTTCTAGATAAAAAGGCGTCTAAAAATGATTTTTGTGGTAACACGGTACAAGATTACGGCTTAGGCCGATTTCACTATCAAAGATATTTGTCCAAGTTCTGTGTACCTTATTTGATCAAAGTTCTTAAACAGAAACCCATTCCACTCGTCCAAGATCTTTGTCCAAGTTTTTTTTAGTAAATATTGCACAGTATTTTGCCTAGTTTGAAAAAAAAATTGAGGAATTTCGATATTATGTG
This sequence comes from Crocallis elinguaria, assembly GCA_907269065.1. NCBI lineage: Eukaryota > Metazoa > Arthropoda > Insecta > Lepidoptera > Geometridae > Crocallis > Crocallis elinguaria. The sequence goes on from OU026065.1 coordinate 21,902,899, forward strand.
CTGCTATTATCGTTGTCATAATCTTTGATCTCTCACACTTGGAAACAGGAGCAACAGCGGTTTTTGACCCAGTGTTGCTATGATACCATGTTCACGGTACATCAATTACCAATTACATAAATATAAGCTAATGAACAGGTTAACTGACATACAGTTAGTACAATAGCCGACAGTTGAACTGACCGTTTGTTTTGTTTGGATAGCTGTATACACATCGATTGGATAGGGCGATTGAATTGAGTCATGCCGACATACAATTTTAAAGCGATAATGGCTGAGTGAGGACTACTTGGTACTTGGCCACAGTTTTACAATCCATTAATACTGTGACTTGGCCTTCTGATCCGCCTGAAGGTTCATAGGTATACGTACCTAAAAGGCTAAATCTAGGACTGGCTCTCAAGAGCATCTGCCGGAACACACAAGGTACTTGGCGACAGATTTTCAAGTCGTGGTAGCTAGGCAGGCGATCAGTTACACCATTATGGCTGAAGAAAGCATCGTGATGCAACCTTCTGGTATTAGGTATACTGGCTGTGATTATATTTCCTTGGAGAAGCTTGATCGTGGGTGGGCGCACAGAATAGGTAGTAGGTACTATATTCCTTATTCTGTTGGTGGGCAAGTCGGGAATACTGTAAGGCCCACTCAAAGGTATGTTATAATGAAATTAAGAGATGTGCATGCAGAGGCAGTGTATCTTGTAGAGCAAAGTATATGTTCTGAATGACACTACACACTATAAGTCAATCGCACGATTAGATTACTTGGTCGTTAAAAAAAATATAGAAAGAATTAAAATTAAAAACCATACTGTTTATAATCGAGCCAGGCATACCCAAACCACTTAGCTACAATAGGTAGTTCAAAGGACTTCGAACATTAGATGTCTTCATATAAAGATGTAATTCCACGGACATTTTATTTAAACTATCGCCATTGTCCACGATCGGTCACACTTGACGCTTCTGAGGCATTGTTGGTTCAGAGCTATTTTCTGCGATGTCATAATCATCACAATGGAGGCGAGTGAAATTGATCCAAGTTATTTGCACGAGTACCAAAAGTAACTAGGTGAAGGAAAGCATCGTGACGTGACGCAATCTTCTTAACATAGTAGGTATTAATGATAAGTGACCCTCAAGATGAACATGTATACATATAAGCAATACCTATAGTGGGTGTGGTCCATCAATATACTAACCTCAAGAGGTGCAGTGACGTTTGATATGCCCGAAATAAATTCCACCATTCTTGCCTAGATATAAATAAGCCACCGCCTGGCGCCGACTCTCCGTGCGCTGATATTACTTTATAGCAAAAGCAAAGACCATTTACCAGGTGGTAGGACAAACTCTTCTGCAAGTGTCCTTCATGGTTACCACCGCTTTGCTCGTGAAGACTGCCGCGTAGTAGTGTGCAAGCATTATGGTGTTTCGGTTTGATGAGCAAAGTAATCAGTGAAGTTACTGCTTATGAGGCTTAGTAGTATTAATGCTCAGGGTAACGAGCGCAATGCAGTGCTGCGCAGGGCTTCGTGTTTCAAAGTTCGGAATGGCACTGCAGTTTTTATGGGTTGGCGTTGTGCTTACCATCAATCATCAGGCAAACGCCCAGTACGTTATCATTATGACAACGATAATAGCTAATGGATAATATATATTTCTCAAACTACGCAAAGTATTGTGCAAAATTAAGAAATATCTCGGACGAAGATATTGGACGAGTGGAATGGGCATCTATCAAAGAAATTTGATCAAATATAGGACATAGAAATTGGACAAAGAACTTTGATGAGTGGAAGACCACCCTCAGTTGTACTATTATCTATTCTGCGCCTCAGGCAAGATGTGGTCAAACTCAGCCCATTTCACACAAAAAAGTAGGTACTCCGTTCATTTCTCTCTGTAATTTTATGTAAGTTTACTAGCAACCGCGGTAATTTTTACGATGCAATTGCGTAACAAATGGCTCAGTAAACTACCGGCAGCGTGAGAGCGGGTGGTGACGTTAATTTACTAACTGACGTTGAGAAAGATGCTAAAAATGGTAGCTATTAGACGTTTAATTACTGGCATCTGTATCACTTATCATTACCAGCTGGTTTACTTCCATTATCACTCGCGAATTTATTTATTAACACGGGCCGCAGGAGAGCGCCCATGAAAGATAACTGACTAACCCATAATCCCATTCCAACTATCGAAAACTCGTCAGCTTGTGGTCTGTAGAAGAAAAATACTTGTTCTTGCTGCATGTGTGTATTTATCTTTTCTTTTATATGTTTGAATTATTTGCTCATTGTGAAATCTGCAGATGTATCTGATATTGAATTATTTCTTTCAAAAAAAAAACCAGACCTATTCGGCCTTATTACAAAACGAGTTTTAACGCTAACCTGGAGTTTAAACCGTAGTTTTGTCAAATTTCTTATTACAAAACGCAGATTAGCACTTAGGTCTTGGTTGACTATGCTGCCAAAGTTAGTCTTGCCGGACACCTAGTTTAGCGAAGGTTTAATCATTTATTTGAATGGCGGCCACGTATTCTACTTGTCAAACGTGTTAAATAGTAAACAAATCAGGTTAGAAATGAAATTTTAATTAATTATTTCGGCAGATATTTGCTTCAGCAGATAGGCATAGTTTCATTTTGTGAATAATGAATGATAGAACAACAAGAAGGCATCATAACAAGGATTTTGAAGTGATGAAGATTTTCGATCCAAAAATCGCTATACAAAAGCTCTTGTGGAGAGAATTGTAGATTTGCAACGAGAAGACCGGCCACGAGATTCCCGGAGAATGCTAATCACCCCAGAAATAACAAGTATTTTGTGCAAGTACCTACACAACAAGGCTGGGCTCGCTATGAAGTATGTATGTATTACCAGGAGACATAATTTAATATTGCAAGAGACGAGTATAGCTGACCCAAGTGGCGTTCTAATGAGCAGGCGTATGTTCAGCAGTGGACGTCTTCCGGCTGATGATGATGATTTAATATCTACTAACCCACACTATTTTAATAGTCATGGTGATTTTTAGGTAGTAAAGCTCTGCTGTTGTACCCATATTGAAGGTATACCAGTCTTTTTAGTACACATGCAAGATCCTACATAATTATATTATTTAAAAATATCCCAGAAGACATCCTTTTACCTTTTATCATATTCTGATGCATGAGAAATTAAATAGTGACAAATATTTTGCCATAGTAAACTTATTATTTTCTGTTACAGATCTATACAAGATGATAATTTAGGCTACGTGGGCGAAGTTTTAAGTTTTTTAACGAGTTTTTTGTAATAAGGCCGATTAAGTTTTAAAGGTTAAGTGTTGAAGATTACCTACCTTCAGGCTTCGACCATATCGTCAGTTTTACAATCCATAGGTACTGCAATAATACTAATTGTCTATCGGCCATATGTCGTGTCCTGTCAGGTGAGACTCCTGAGAGCCTTTCAGAATGGTGTACCTGTTGCGTAGAGGGGCTAAGTTGCGTTTTGTCTAGGTTGGAGTTAATCTATTTATTTAGCAGATTGCTTACTTAATTTTTAAGCTAATCTTTAATATCAGACCTAAATATTCATCAGCCTAAATCGCGTTTTGCCTAAATGCAACTTGTTGCAACCTGCAACCTGCAAACTTATTTCATTTTATCTCTAACTATAATGTCTCCTTTGCACTGTTACTAGTTATGACTAATGACATTCAGATTCTGATTTTCTATCTATGTCATTGGTTGGTGAGTTTGTTTACACTATTGCAAAGAGAATATAACCACTATTGGACAAAAATAGAAAATTATACATATACAAACACACTTTCGCATTAATTATAGCAGGTATATGGATTCAGATGTAGCATGCCTTTATGGCCCATACTCTCTCTTTGGGAGAAGACTGGTATCCCAGCTGTGGGCGGGTTTATTAGGTACACCAGTTTGAAATTCATGAGAGGCCCGAAGGGGGGATGGGGGGGTGAGACAACGGTCAAACGCTAGCCTATCAACATGTTAACAATACGATCAATTACATATTCTGCCCTACACTCGAGCAGCAAGTGCTAGAAAGTGGAAAGTGAAATCACATACGATACGCCCATATAAAATTGCGCGCCGAAAGAAATTAACGCCATGCCTTAATGGGTTGATTGTGCCACATTTAATGTGGGAGTTTGCGAGTTTAAACTGGAGCGAGTATTTACGCGGTACGTAGGCCGCATGTGATTGCAACCCGCGAAGGATTTTATTTAGCTGATATGATTTTAAAAACTGTTATAATTAAGTATTATGCAGTTAAATATCAACATTATGCTGGAATGTTGAATTATTTTAGGTTGGCCATTTAAATAAATAAATAAATAAACGCTTACACACTCATACCCCCGCACTAGGATTCCCTGTGTCGCAGGCGGCATGGACACACACAGATACACATCACAAACATCCAAGACCCGAGAACAAACTTTATGCTTACACAAAATCTGCCCGGCCGGGAATCGAACCCGGGACCCCTCGCTTTGCAGGCAGTGTTACTACCAACTTAGCTACGGAGCCGTCAATTTACATTTTTAGTTCCAGCACTCTTCAACAAATAGTTTTCAAGAAATATTAGGCTACTTCTAGCTTATATTCAGATAATTTCAGTTTGTTTATGGTAGGTAGAGTTATGACCGGCTTATTTGCAATGTGTACATGCTGTACATGTCCTATTATAGAAATATCACATGATAAAAGAAATTGCACTTTTGTATTATAAGATGAGCGGATAGTTTGCCTGATGGTAAGCATAGCACCAGCCCTTAACAATTTCATTGCCACCCTTAAATTTGACTCACAAAGGCCTACACTACAATGCAGTGTGCTCATAATATCATAATGTGAAGGCAATAAAACTTTACTCTGATGGATTAATTGCTCACACATCCAGCCACAATGAATATTATCATAGATCATAAAAAAATTAGACAAATGAAGTGTAAAGTGACGAAAGCTATGAGTACATTGCAAGTGAGGTCACTTAGCACATTGAGAAGAATAGTGATGAGAATTGAACAAGTGTTGCAATCACTAATGTGTACACTAACCTGATACCCCTTATAATTTTTTCAATGTAAATACAGCCCACTTATAACACTTTAAAATTTTTCAAGCTGCAGTTATTGATAAAGTTTTATTATTGCACTCCTATGTTGTCTTATGTATCCTATGTTACTCACCAGTTCATAAACTATATAGCTATGTTAAAAATCACATCAATCCATTGCTACATGAAAGAAGGACAAACTGACCAACATACCTATGTACAACATTTTTCTATACAATTTGTCTAATAACGTAAACAAAATCTGCAAATGCCTACCAATGACAGCAATAATGGTCCTATCACCAACTAAATCACATTCAGATTCAAACACAACTGCTACTTCCTCTTTAAATGTCTTCTGCAGGGTTTGCCGCAATTTAGCCAATGTCGCGTGGATAGATCGGGAATGACATTCAGATTCAAATTTGATTTTCTATCTATGTCATTTGTTGGTGAGCTGTCAATTCAAGTTTATTTACATTATTGGACAAATGTAGAAAATTGTCATATATATAATACAAACACACTTTCGTATTTATTATAGTAAGTATATATATATGGATCAGATGTAGCATGTCTTTATGGCCTAGACTCTCTCTCACTTTAGGAGAAGACTGGTCTCTGATATGGGAGCATAATAAGGATGATGATAGTGCCTTTAGTAGGTGGACACTCAACTCATTCAATTACCTAACTACAAAAAAATGGGAAATCAAATATTTATGCACAGAAAAAACACTTGCAAGTTTTCGTTATTGTTCCTTGTGATAGCAAGAAAATCTAGTTAGAAAAAAGGAAATAGATTTACCAATGAGGTACTTGGTACTTGTACTTTTAGGTTTTTAGACATACTTGTAGTGATTTCCTGATTACTACATTAATTTATAATACAAGAATAAAGGGAAACCATCTGGTATTTCAATGTGTCAATATTTAAATACAGAAGTATTTATAATGAGTTTTTGATATTTATAATATCATCAGTGATTCATAATAGTAAAATGGCAGTAGTATGCACCATATACTATTTGATAACGACACAAGCTGGACATTTGCCTTGTGGTAAGCATAAGGTGGTTGCCCATAACAATTGCAGTGCCACTCAGAACTTAAAAACATAAAGGCCCTTGCGGCACTGCAGTGCGCTTGTTACCCTGAGACATTAGATATTTATACCTGTCATAATTTAAGCAATCTTGGATAACAAAATGCCAAATTTTAAATAAAAAATAGCAAATTATGGGCATAGACAAGCAGGTAAGGGCTAAAATTTCCATTATGGGCCGTCGATTTGGAAGTTCACTTTTTTACTGTAGATAGTACTCTTAAATAGAAAGCTTTTTACAAATATCTCAATGTGCGCAAATTCACGGTTTACGAGATATAATTTTTTAAAGTTTCGATATAAATTGGAAAATAACACGCCATTTGCAAATTTTTATGGATAAACTGTTATGGTAGACGTCAAAGTTGACATTTCACGTTCCGTTGGTGGTAGACGTGTATTTTATTAAATATTATGTTTTCGTTTTTCTTAAATATAATTTTATTTTATTTTCAATTATTAAATAGTGTGTAATTAATGTGTACAATAACCCGTGCTGTATTATACAATTACATTGACTTTTGTGAATTTATGTTTATACTGTGGAATGGAACGTGAAGCGACGCCATTTTGTTTTATAGCGTCTTTTTATCTGTTAGCTGTCAGTGTCAGTCATCGTTTGTTGCCCTTGCAGTTGAGATCGTTTTACGTACTCTTGTTAGCCCTACAACGTTTGACTACCATGGCGTCTCCGAAGCCCTATGCTTCTGTGTCTGAAGAGTCGAGTGATGTGCAAGTTTTGGACTCAGATGAGCCGCTTGTTACGGCCTCCTCTTCTGTGCTTTCCTGATCTAGTAACACATTATACTGGCTCCGAACACTAGGTTAGGTTAGGTTAGAACAGTGAAAATGCAAAAAAAAATACTGTAACACAATATACTGGCTCCGAACACTAGGTTAGGCTAGGTTAGAACAGTGAAAATGCAAAAAAAATACTGTTACACAATATACTGGCTCCGAACACTAGGTTAGGTTATGTTAGAACAGTGAATATACAAAAAAAATACTGTAACACAATAATACTGGCTCCGAACGTTAGGTTATGTTAGAACAGTAAAAATACAAAAAAAATTACTGTAACACAATATACTGGCTCCGAACACTAGGTTAGGTTATGTTAGAACAGTGAAAATACAAAAAAAATACTGTAACACAATATACTGGCTCCGAACACTAGGTTAGGTTATGTTAGAACAGTAAAAATACAAAAAAAAATACTGTAACACAATATACTGGCTCCGAACACTAGGTTAGGTTATGTTAGAACAGTGAATATACAAAAAAAATACTGTAACACAATAATACTGGCTCCGAACACTAGGTTAGGTTATGTTAGAACAGTAAAAATACAAAAAAAAAATACTGTAACACAATATACTGGCTCCGAACACTAGGTTAGGTTATGTTAGAACAGTGAAAATACAAAAAAAATACTGTAACACAATATACTGGCTCCGAACACTAGGTTAGGTTATGTTAGAACAGTGAAAATACTAAAAAAAAATACTGTAACACAATATACTGGCTCCGAACACTAGGTTAGGTTATGTTAGAACAGTAAAAATACAAAAAAAAATACTGTAACACAATATACTGGCGGAGGGGGGGTACAGGGGGGGGTAGCCCTACTCCCTCCCTCCTCTCCCCGCCCCATAAATCGATGGATATTTATGGAAAAAGGTATTCTAACCTCAAAACTTTAACCATGGATATCTCCATAACCATGGGGTTGCGCGGGGTGGGGATGGTACAGGGGGGTATACTTCCTCCCCCCCTCCCCCTCCCGCCCCCCGCCCCCCCCTAAATCGACGGCCCATAATGGAAATTTTAACCCAGGTAAGCATAGAATTAAATCAAAGCTGCACTTTAAGTTACACTAACCACTATTTACAATTGTATATGCAGGTCAATCATTAATGGTAACTTATTGTTGTATGGCAGTATATTTTTTGTAAAATATGTTGAACATTATAATAAATATGCTAGTCCTTTCTGTAGGTACTCATAAATAATAAGTAAAAATCTACAGCTATGATCAAACTGTGACACAGGACACAAAAATTAACACGCGCTCATGTGTCGGATAATATGAAGGCTACCTTATACTTTCAAATACTTATTTATCCTTATCCTTACCTGTTTTACCGCGGCCTTGTTGTAAACTTTCGAACTTGGGAAGACTTGCTTGTTGACACAAAAACTTGTAACAAATTAACACAACAATGTAGAACACACAGTCCGTCACTTAATACTACTTAAGGAAAAGTAACCAAATGTGCCTAATTTGATACACTAAAGTATTGAATCACATTTTACACAAAAATCCTCCGAATTACGATCGTTAAAATCCAAAAAAGTTTTAGTTTTCAAGAAGTACGAGGAGGTGAGGAGACGTGCGTCGACAGAAACGTTCGGAAATCAACTATGCCACAGACAATTAATCAAACGTCAGACTGTAAAAAATTAGCAAGTTTTTTTTCTTTTTTAATTCTCTGTTCGAGCACTTGGCGTCGTACAACGGTGTTTTACTGTACACCGTCTGCGTTACCATTATGCAAGTAGACTGTGTGCAAGGTACAAGTTGCATGCACAGAGTATAAAAACCTACATGCAAGTTCTATACAACATAAAGAATACAAATACTACGATATCGCCATATTGTAAGCCGATTTTAACTTGCACGCAAATGTGACGTCAAACTTGCATGCAAGACTTGCACAACGGACACGCGGCTTCAAACTCACTCGTTAACATCGTATATTTATAAAGTTTACTATTTAAAAACTTAAGTTTTACTAATCTATTATTTACCTATACATTAGGTATTTTACCAAAACCATGTTTGGGCTCTTCACCTAAGTGGCACTGCATTTTTATGGGCCGGCGTTATGCTTCATCATCAGCCGGAAGACGTACACTGCTGAACATAGGCCTCCCCATAGAACGCCACTTGGATCTTTCTTCTGACAGTTTTTGAGTCCTTTTTCGGTGTTGGGCGTTATGCTTACCATCAGGCAAACGAGCAGCTCCTCACGTAATCAAATAGCATAAAAAACTATAAAATAACAATTTTAAAAATTCAAGCTATGGAACCAATGTTAAACGTTTAGACATTCGCTCGCCCTGCACTATAAAAATATAGGATAAGTTTCTCTGTGTCGCAACTCGCAGACCGTAGTGGCATGTGAACCATCAATCATAATTCATAACTATTATGTGAAATAAACGGGAAATGGCTCAAATTTTTTTTAAACTATTTAATTAAATAACTCTTTAAAAACCTAATAACATTTACTTATATGTATACCTATAGATAGAAGATAACATTTTAATTGCATAATATACCTACTGAGTTAAATTGGTAGGTATGTTACCCCGAAAGGGGGTTAATGTATACTCCTGGAGGTCAACAACATTTTATTTAAGAGTTTTTAAAATTCGGAATTTTTAACTGACGAAAAGGCATTTAAGTATGTAGGTACCTCAAAATTCTACTACAGAACTTCAGGGCATCCCTACATCACTGATTCACTTGAACTATCTTGAACTTTGTTAAATGATAATGTAGATTATAAGAGACCTTAGATTTAAGGCTTAGAAGTTCCTACAATACAATATATTTTTTTTTATTGCATACCACAAAATACATACATTGCATACTAAATAATTAGTCCTTAAATATGGTAATACAATGGGCGGTCTTATCGCTTAAAGCGATTTCTTCCAGACAACCTTTGGATGGACAGTAGCGTACTAAAAAGGAGTAGACGGCGGTGTACAATAAAAGATATAAATGCAATTCAAATTTTAAACTTAAATATTTATCAAATTCCAATACATATATAAAAATATAACGCATAAACTACTAAATATACACGTAATAAAAATAAATATTAAATACTAATCATATGATACTATGTTTTATACATTATAGCAGTTACAGTTACTGGGTTGACAAGTAGTGATTTTTAACCATATTTTTAAATATAGATAGTGATTTAGCACGCCTTATATCCAGCGGCAGTGCATTCGAAGATTTACAGCTCGAGCAGTGAATGATTTGTCATAATACTTGGAGGTATTATAGGAGGGCGTTTTAAGTTGAAGGTTTTGAGAAGATCGTAAGGAATGGGAGTTAGAAAGATGGAGGTACTCAAAGCGCTCTTTGAGATAAAGTTGAGTTGAAGGAATAAAAAGGATAGAAAACAAGAGAGAAAGGACATGTGCATTCCTACTTGGATCCTTTGGGGTAGGCAGAAATAAATGTTACAAAATAATATATACAGACACCATAGAATATCTCTATGACCAATACAGTATTCAGAATACAGAAAGGGCATACTCATGGGTACCTACCTATACACCTACTCAAAGCATTAATTGTTAAAAAATTTAGTAGATTGAGTAAATCTACATTTTCTTTATAAACATTTGAACTTTTAAATAATGTAAAATATTTGCGATAAAACCCGTAACAAGTTCTATAGTAAAAGGTCAAAGATCCTAAGGCTATAAGGTATCTAACAGAAGGTAATCATGTCTAGAATCTTAGACCAAAGACAACTTTTTACTGGTTTACCCTAGAAGCTACATACAATGGTTACAACCGACAATGCAAGTATGGATAGTTTAAGAATGTAACTAAACTTCTTCTGGTCAGTACTCAGTCGGTGATGGAAATTAACGAACATTCTAGGTGTCGAATAATATAAATGATGTAGTATTAACATGCTACCAAACTTAGTGATTACATCCCGCAATATGCTACTTATTCCTTTTTAATATTTTTCAAAGGTCGTGCGCCAAATATGCTGGAACCGACACGCACTGTAGTCGCTCCTAGTTCTATCTGAAAATGACAAACAAGTAAGGAGTCATTTTTACTTTGGTAGTATAAGATGAATTAAATAAAAGTAGGTAAGGCTTTTTGTGAATAATTTTAACAACATATTATGAGACAACAAAAAAGTAAATATACGCAGTTCTTAAATAATCGTTCATACTTTTGTCACCATTCTTTGTCAGGAATTTTTATTTTTTATTTTATTTGGTAACGAGACGAACTGGTCGTTTGCCTGCTGATAATCATAACGCCGGCCCATAACAATTGCAGTGCCACCCAGAACTTTGAAACACAAAGGCCTGCGCGGCACTGCAGTGCGCTCGTTACCCTGAGACATTAGGTAAGTCTCATAAGCCCAGTAATTTCACTGGCTACTCTGCTTATCAAACCGGAACACAGTAATGCTTGCACATTACTGCTTGGCGGCAGACATCACAAGCAAAGCGGTGGTAACAACCCAGACGGACACTCGCAGATGAGTTAGTCCTACCACTAACAAAAATCGAATCCAGACTTGCAAGTTTGAGAAAGTTTGATCTCTATGGCATCAGTTCAAGTCTTAAGTACATATTATCTTATTGTATGGTAATTAGTATAGTAACTTACAGCATGTTCATAATCTGTAGACATTCCCATAGATAGCTCTACATTATTAATATCAAGGTTCAGTTTCTCGCAAACTTCTTGTCTGCACTTGCTCAGCGCCAGAAAGTCAGGGTTTGGTCCCTGTGATGTATCATAGTCATATTGTCCAATAGTCATTAGACCTTGGAAGTGAAAATGTGGGCAGTTCTTCAGTACATGCTGGACTAATTTTGATGATTCTGCTGGCTCTATTCCATTTTTAACTGGAAAAGTGAATGAGCAAAATAATTAGGATGTGCAGAGGCATTAGGATTTCTAGTCTGTATTTTATGGTAGTTTTGGGGTGCTATTACTTAGCTAAAGTGTATCACTTTTTATCTCTTAATCTTTTTGTTGCCACTTGATAAGGTAGCATTTTATAGAGCTTCAATTTGTCAATATGTGCAAGTAGCTACACTTCAGAGCTAGGCCTGTTTACTATATCATTATTATCCATGGATTAAGCCATACAAAATTGACCATGACCACTGTGTAGGAAGAGTAACGGTTCTGCCAACACATGCCAGTGTGTATGTTTGGCTCTTGCAAGTCTGTGATGTAGAAAAATGCAACTACTGACCAAACAATTGCTTTCTCTCTAACACTTTTCTGCCTGTGTTCATTTGACAACAGAATATGGAATGCACAGTCCATGACCGATGTTTATGACAAATCAAATAAATGCTCGTATTTAATGATCAAATGCTCACTTAGAGCCAGTAAAAAACCATGGATGCGTAAAACACAGATTTAAAAAAAACAACAACAAAAAATAAAATAACCAACCTTCTTCTCCACTTGTATTAATTTGTACCATAACTTTTAGTTTTTCATCACCATTCTTATTTTTTACATATTGTTTGTGCAAATTATCAGCCAATTTCTCCGAATCAACTGTTTGAACAATGAACAGGCCTGGCGAGCTGAGAAGCTTGTTTATTTTGTTAGTTTGCAAATGTCCAATAAAATGCCACCTGATGTCTTTGCATTTCTCGAGTATTAACGGATGACTTGCTTTATCAGACAATTCATTGACATAGTTTTCTCCGAAGTCTCTCTGGCCAGCATCATATGCTTGGACAATCAACCCTGGAGGTTTGATTTTTGATACAGCTACAAGTCTTGGTATGATGCTGGGTAGATCCTGAAAATAGTAGAAACATTGTTGCAATGAATCAATAACTCTGTAAGGTCACATATACAGTGACTCAGATTACTTGTATTTAGAGAATCATTGTTTATAGATATACAAAGTTGTTATTTACTCTACAGGTTAACGTTTGCTATGATGTGGTTGAAGATGGTTGATATGCTGAACCTAGATTAGAACTGGTTCTCAAGTGCAGCTGCCTGCACAGTGCACTTACAGTTTGGGGCTTGGTGACAAATTTTCAACTCAGGGTTGGTAACTAACAAGAAACGTGCTTACAAAGCCTCACAGCTACATTTTTTTTTTTTTTTTTTTATGTTATTTGGTAACGAGACGAGCTGGTCGTTTGCCTGATGGTAAGCATAACGCCGGCCCATAACGATTGCAGTGCCACCCAGAACTTTGAAACACAAAGGCCTGCACGGCACTGCAATGCGCTCGTTACCCTGAGACATTAGGTATTAAGTCTCATAAGCCCAGTAATTTCACTGGATACTCTGCTCATCAAACCGGAACACAGTAATGCTTGCACACTACTGCTTGGCGGCAGACTTCACGAGCAAAGCGGTGGTAACAACCCAGACGGACACTCGCAGAAGAGTTAGTCCTCCCACTAACAAACATCTGTAACATAATAATAATATTCTTTATTACAGGCATAAAAAACCCATAAATTTGATGCAAGTAAACATTTTTGTCCTTGTCTTTTTTATGTCACAGAAAATCAGCGAAATATAGATTTTGAAAATTTAATTTCCTGGCTAGAGCATGGAACTTACTTCTTATGATAAAAGTTAGTGGTTTTGAAATAAAGAGTAAAATATAGGTTTCGGCTGGGGGAGGATGGAGGAGAATTACCTTTTGCTCTATGCTCGGTTTCTATCAAGTGAGATATGGCCAAAACACGGGTTGCATTTTAAATTCAATTAAAATAAACAATCAATACTCAAACATCAACACTGCTTTGGTAGCATATAAATCAACTACTTACATATTAAATACTATAAAACGTTCTAAATCCTAATCAACTGAACCTATCTTAACCTTAAATCTGAGACTTTACCTAATTATTTCGGTTGTGAGATTGATGTTTACCCAAATTATTCATTGCAGAGATTAAGTAGGTTATCTTTAGTAAATAAATTTAGATAACAATTATAGAATGACAACAATATGGTTTAAGATATTTAGTGTTTACCCACAGACGTGTGTTTACCTTGCTTCTTCTGGCCACAGCAGCTTCAATCTTGGATAAAACCGTTTGTAGGCCATACATTATGTCAACTTCTTCTTGGTTACTGGCGGACATCACTTACATACACAAATTGTGCTAAAAGATACAAAATAAGTTACGGTAAACGGTTATGAAGCTTTATCGTGAACCCTGATATTTGTTACAGTGTCTGACGTTTGTTATCAATCGATATATCAGTCAGCTGTTTTTTTTTTTTCTTCTTGCGTGGCCAGACCCGGCAGCTGCGACGCAAGTACGGATCTTTTCGATAAATAAAATTCGATAAATTGACAGTTAAAATCGATAAAGTGGGTTTTATTCGATAAAATTGACAGATAAAATCGATAAAGTGGGTTTTATCAATTTTAAATGTCAATTTTATCGAACGAAAGATCCGAAAATCGAAAGATCCGTACTTGCGTTTTGACTTATTAGTTTGTGTTTGACTTATTTGAGCTGTATGGTGTACCTACCATTGGATGAACCGATACGAGCAAATACTCGATAGTTTATTTCCATATCATGTAGTACATTTCGTATCGAATCATTGTATTATATTATATGTACTTACTTGGTATCAGAAGAAAAGTACTCGTACTCGTATTGAATCGAGTTGTCCTAAAAATTGCGTAATTTGCCAGCACCAAATGCAATAAAAGTGATAATTTGTGAAATAAATAAGTTTAATCTGATTAGAGTTTTTCGTGGGATTGCGTTATAGTGGTATTCTATTTATCATAGATTTTTGTCCAAATTGCATTTGATCAAAACACTTGCATGACTTCATCAAAGTTTGATCAAAGATTAAGACAGTGATAATATCAGCACATAAGGTCGAAATTCTATCACCTTTTCAAACTACGCAAAATACTACTGTTCAAAATTTACTAAGAAAACTTGGACAACGATCTTGGATCTCGGATTTACACTTTACAGTCACGAAGATTACTTTTAGCGGCTATAAAGTTGATCTGAGTACCATCAATGGATTCTGTAAGTATTACTCCTATGAGTAACTAGGTATCGATTCTTTGAGGCTATCGAATCGTCGCTTCCTTCTTCAGATTATGACTTGACGTTTGGTATTGAGTATAGACATTATAGACTGACTAGGATGACAGCGAGTCGTAAAAAAACTCGAGACATTTATACTGAGTTTTTGAACGAATTATTTAGCGTTTGTTGTTGTTTTTTTTTTCTTCTTTCTTGGCCAGAATTTGTTGTTTAACGTCATACTTTTATAAACATCAACTTCAAAGTATATTGTCAATCTGTCATGTCAAACTTCATAGAAATCGATTTTCCTCTCCTTCTCTTCTCATTGCGTTTGTTTGCGTTTTTTCAATGGAAAATCCTGTTTTCCTCCATAAATTATGTTTTTCAATTATTCCATAATTACCGGCTGATGATACAACAGCCATGAATGTGCTAGATAAGGCCGAGAAGGCCTTAGAGTTCTTGAAAGTAAACGAAGGGACGGCAAAGTAAGTTTGTGAAAAAAAAAACTGTTAAACTGCCTTGTTTTTCAGCTTACTCTGGGTTTACCTGTTGGTTCTAGATCACACGAGCTCCAAGCGGCCGCTGGGACGTTGGGAAGGTGTCTTGGTGCACTAGGAAGTAGACCGAGCTGCGCGCGACATTACGCCAATTTGCTCCACTCTGCGATACCTACGTTGTTGTTTTTGGCCAGTAATAACAGTGTAAGTAACTCTTCATTATACTGTATTCATTATTAGACCAGAAAATTGAAGAAAATATCTTTTTCAAAGCATAATTTGTGACGATGATATCTCAAGACGAAATTATATCTAAGTAGCAGGTATAGGCAATAGTTATCAAGTTATGTTATTTTTTTTAAATATGGACATATAGTGGAATTGCTACTCAAATTCACAACCTGTGTTATGACATTATTAATAAGAGATAGCAGTATTACACATATTTTTATACATATATGTATGTTAAAGTTGGACAGCACATTAGTCTATTATGATTTATTATTTGCATTCCAGGCGGAAGTAAGACTTGTTGGAGATGAAGCATTAAACAGGGCTGTGGTTGGTGGGTTTGCGTTCCACTCTCATAAGACAAATATTCTCCTTCAAAACCAAATTGATAACACTAAAAATCCAAGGTAAATCTACTTCTCACATGTATCCTTTTTTATACATTTACAGCTTACTAATGAACACTGTATAACTGTTGAACAGTTACAAAATATTTTGTCTCTTTTGATACAGTTTCAAATGGTCCAAGAACAACAAAGTCAAACATATGACACAAAACATTATGTAACTATTCAACCGTTATACAGTGTTTATTAATAAGGCTGTTAAGACTACAAACAGATAATAATAGAATTGAATTAGATCCCTCAAGAAAATTTCCGATATTCAGAAGTTTGGTGCGGGTTGAAGTTTGGAATCGGTTGTAAAACTTGTTTTTTTTTTATCTTTGTGTAATATTGACATGCTGATTATCTAGTGTCCATACCCCCAGTTCCATCCAATGGCTATTATCTCGTCAATTTTTGTTTTTAAGAAAGGCAAGTGGCAATAAAAATTAATTGGCATTAAACGTGTAGTGTGATATTAAAATAGAACCAATTGGTCTAAAAATTTAAAGTGCTTAATTAGTACAGCCATTATAACCAGTGTGTTTTGACTTGTGTGTATGTTTTAACGATGTAATATATAAAATACAACTGGAAAGCTACATATAAAGTAAAGTATTAGTTTCGTGTCTGTGTCTAGTTCCTGATTCTAAATTCTTTCTTCACAAAAACTAGGATTCCTTGTCTACACAAGGTTGGGTTTTATGGATGTGAATTGTGTGTTATTCGTTATTTTCTTACTTGTGGTATAAACATTCATAATTTGATTAAACAATTTTGTCTCTTTTAGATGGATTCGTGCTGCACTGTCTCGTATCTGCCTAGGCGAATGCTGGCTGAGGCCTGGTGTCGGCAAGATTCGTTCCCAAGCGCAGACCCTCTTCCCGAAGCTCAGTCAGATAGTATCACAGACAAAAGAAATACAGCTTATTGTGGAGGCGTTGGAGAGCAACCTGCCTCGAATACTTAATGCTTTAGCCGAGTATACTACGGATGAGGAGATTGCTGGTGAGATTATAAGATAAATGGTTTTACCTATAAATTACAATATCTAAATAGAGGAAAACAACTATTGTGATGTATGAAATTTCATCCCCCATTTTTCCGCTTTTAGGTATTCTTTCATAAAATTTATTAAACAACCATCCTTAAGATATACCCTACTCATGAAAAAAAGAATCATTTAAATCTGTTGATATCGCCAGAGAAATTGAAAAGTAACAACAAAAAAATACAGAAATAAATTGAGAACCTCTTCCATTTTTCGAAGTTCGTTATAAAAATGAATGTTCGTTATAAATATAAAAATGAACTCAGGTTATTATTATTTGCCAAAATGTAGAATTGAATTACTTATTTTGAAGAAACATGTATTTGTACGTAAATGCCAGATATTAACAAGTTGAAGAGATGATGTCCTTCAAACTGCTAAACATTCCCATTCATTGTGGCCGTAGGTAGAACATAAATTTGAATAAGATCCGTTCAATTGTTACAAATTAGAGTTGTATTCAGTGGTATCCAACATTTATACATTTACTTGGTGACAGATATCCAACTTGATGATCGTAGCTAGCCAGGCGAGTACTAGAAAATGCCCTAACCACTAAGCCATCACAATGTTATCCTTCACCAAAGCTCAAGCTCATTTTTGGATTAGAACCATCAACATATCACAACCACTGACCCATCATTCCTACAAATTATAATGCCTACATGAAATTGAAGTCATCCAGCGCGCTGAGTTCATGTTCTCACTAATCTCAGAAACTACTGTCTGATTTTCATACGGGTTTCACCCATAGAAAGAGAGAAGATTACAGACTATATTATGAACATTTTACGAAAATAGGATACGGTTATTGTGAATTAAGTCTGAAATGACTGTCCCATCTGAGAGTTTCTGTGGCGTGCGTTGCGTAAATGGTTAAAATTACCCAAAAACAAATACTTCCTCTTAAAAAGTAAAAAAAAGGCTCTTTCAAGGTTGACGGCGGACAAGGTGGGTTCATTTATCCACCAGAAGTCATCCAGCTATATATGATCCATTCTACATGTGTGAAGCTGGACCGGGTTGCTAGTTCTAAAGGACTTGTACCAAATTTGTATGGAGCTTGGTACTTTATTCCCAGCAAAAATGTACTAGCCTAATTTTTTTTTCTAGATATGTGCCTGAAATAAAGAACCTAGCAGAAAAATAAACCTAGTGGACGGCGTTTTTTTTAAAAACGTGTAGTAGAAATGCAAAATTAATTAACAGCAACACTGCATTCCTAAAAATATCCATAAAGCAGCAACATTATAAAAGTATGGCGTCATCGCACGTCATTATTGACAGTTTTGACAAATAATAAGCTGTGTTGTCATCTGTTCTGTCAATTTTTTTATTGTCTATGCTCTTTATCACATTCAGCCAAAAAGAAGCTGAAAAAACCGTTCCGTTTCACGTTACATACTAAAAAAAATTTATGTATTTTCAGGAAATCGCAGGTCTATAAAATTGTGATTTCATTTCAGAATATCTAGAGCTTTTTGAAAACCTGGTTCAATTTTAGTACCAAAACGGAACCACTCTTTTGGTCGTTCCAGATTTGTCCAAAGCCTTGCTGTTGCACGTGGAGACAACAGAGCCGGCCGTGCGGCGCGGAATATCTACTTGCGTTGCTCACCTGTGCTCGCACCGGGAAACCCTGCTCACTACCCTGCTGGCGGACGTGTTTGGTAAGCATTGTACGACTGGGATGTAGCATGAAACACAAAATACATAATTTTTGTCGTTATACAGTTTCAAGAAGATCACATTAATACAATAAAAATGATATTCAAATAAATTTATAATTTCCACAAAGATATTGCATCTAAAAATTACCCAAATTCAACAATTTTATCATCCATTACTAATTTAAATGATACCATCAGATTCTTTACACTTTAAGGAGTAAAAAAATTACGACTATGTATTTAAGCGCAGTTTTGCACGGCCAAATCAACAAAATGCATGTTTTTAGTACAGCTTTACGGTCCGCGTAGAACAAGTGACGTCAGATGTTCCGTCCAATTTGTATGGGGCTTTTTAGCGCTCAGTAGATACGACCGACTTTGACTCTCATTTCTAGCGTTCGATTTCCAGTTTTTTCGATATAGACATTTGATTCTCATGAGAAAACGAATTGATTGACATCATAAAAAAATGGAGTCAATATCACTATGGACTAGATAGTATTGCTTGCCGGCAAAACGGGCCGGGAATGGAAACCAGGATCCCTCGCTTTGCAAATATCGTTACTACCAATGTGGCCATGGAGCCATTATAGCAAACATACACTCAGGCAAGGACTAAAACAATTTATGTACCTATTCCTTCTCCAGATAAGCTATGGCCGCTGACAACTGAGAACACAGTGGTACTTGGTTGGTTTTGCGTCATCAAAGCCATTTTCCAAGTGAATGATATTGCAAAGTACATTGAGAATGATCTCTTCAGAGTTCAGGATTATTTAGAGGCAAGTTTTATTACTTAATAAGTTTTTATTTGACAACTCTCAACAATCAATACTTTGTTATATTTTATGATCATTTTATTTATTAACCGACTTCCAAAACAGGAGAAGGTTTTCAATTCGGTGGTTTTTTTACATATATGAAGTCTCGTCAAAATCGGTCCAGCCGTTTCGGAGATTACCCGGAACAAACAGACAGACAGACAAAAATTGTAAAAATTGGTGTTTTGTTATAGGTACCGTATATATTCTCAGAGGCATTTAGTAAAAAGCTGTTATTTTGATATTACAAACATACACTCCAATTTTATTGATTTGTATAGATTTACCTTATTTAAAACTTCTCTTCTTTCAGCTATACCACCTCTGTATAAACTACATAGAACAAACGTCAGATCACAATGCACAAAACTGCGTTATGGAATGTCTAACTACATTGCTGTCTTGTGCGCCTACCCGATATATTAGGACGCTTTTAGACAAGCACCCCAAACGCGTGTGTCTGGAGCAACGGGAGTGCAGCGGGGTCGCCAGTGAGTATAAATAGTACCTAATAAAATAATGTAAGCCTATACGGCCGAGTAATATTGGAAAGACTAAGCAAAGCCGATGCTTTCGAAAATTTTATTTTTATTTTATAGCGAGACGAGCTGGGCGTTTGCCTGATGGTGATCATAACGCCGACCCATAACAATTACAGTGCCACTGAGAACTTTGAAACACAAAGTTCTGCGCAGCACTACAGTGCGCTCGCTACCCTGAGACATTAGGTATTAAATCTCATAAGCCCAGTAATTTCACTGGCTACTCTGCTCATCAAACCTGAACACATGCATATGAAGGTATATACGGTATCTATAACAAAAACACAATTTTTCAATTTTCTGTCTGTCTGTTTGTTCTGGGTAATCTCTGAAACAGCTGGACCGATTTTGACGGGACTTTCACTGGCAGATAGCTGATGTTATAAGGAGTAACTTAGGCTACACGAGTGAAGCCGTTGGGCACAGCTAGTATTCAATATAACTCAATATAAAAAACACACTTTTCCGTTACCACTAAGACTCCCTCAAATGATTATTCATAATTTTATTGATTGTTGTTTAGAAGCGGCGGCAGTAACCCCGTCGCGCTTCGCCCCCAGTCCTCCGTCGGAGCCCCGCGACACAAACGAGCTGTCTTTTACTGGAGCGCTGCAGCTCGGCAGCTTGTTACAGCTAAACACGCCCAGTTTGAGCTGCGAAGATTTAACTATACAGGTATTCATCATCAGCATTTAGTTAGTGGTAGGACTAACTCTTCTGCGAGTGTCAGTCTGCGTTGTTACCACCGCTTTGCTCGTGAAATCTGCCGCCAAGCAGTAATGTGCAAGCATTACTGTGTTCCGGTTTGATGAGTAGAGTAGCTAGTGAAATTACTGGGCTTATGAGACTTAATACCTAATGTCTCAGGGTAACGAGCGCACTACAGTGCCGCGCAGGCCTTTGTATTTCAAAGTTCCGAGTGGCACTGCAATTGTTATGGGCCGGAGCTATGCTTACCATCAGGCAAAAGACTAGCTCGTCTCGTTACCAAATAAAAAAAATAACCAGCGATGACGCGCCACCCTAGCGCGATAAATAAGCAGTATGGCTCCCCATTGGGGGATGGTAATTGGTCGTATTGGCTTTTTACTCTATGGTATTGGAGAAGCGTGTGGATTTTGTCTAGTAGGCCATGACTGGCGACATGCCTAAATGCAAATGAAGAAAATGAAAAGTGTATGGATCGTGCGAGTGTTTGTATTTGAGTATCAAGTGAATATTTCGTTCCAGACACCGGATTCACCAGAAAGCGATGAGGACATGGAAGTGAATACAGAACAGCTGTCCAAAGACCTCACGGAGAAGCTGCAGGAGTACGAGGAGATTGAGCAAAGGGAATACGACCAGGTCGATCAGGCAACCCAGGATAGATTGAAGGTACGCTTGGGAGAAGCAGGTATTTTCTTTTTCATGCTCTTTGGTAACTTGACGAGCCGGTTGTTTGCCTGATCGTAAGCATAACGCCGGCCCATAACAATTGCAGTGACACTCAGAACTTTGAAACACAAAGGCCTGCACGGCACTGCAGTGCGCTCGTTACCCTGAGACATTAAGTATTAAGTCTCATAAGCTCAGTAATTTCACTGGCTACTCAACCGGTCGACTGCCTGATGGTAAGCCGCTTGCACATAACAGTGCAAGCTAGAATTTTCAAAATACAAAGATCTGCACTGCTATTTGCTTGTTACTCTGAGATACCAGCATGGTGATTTTAATCTAATCAGTGGTGTCTAATTTATTAAGGATGACAGATATTTGACAGCTCTAACTCACCATAAGGTAAACCAATGATTCGTCACTCACTTTTACCGTGTTACCACAAAAAGCACTTTTAGACACCTGTTTAGCTAGACAGTGTCTAAAGATAAACGTCTAAAATGATTAGAAATGTCACAACAGAATCGAGTTAGACAATGGTTAGACACTTATTAAATCAAGGTTTGTGGTTTCTCATATTTAAACACGTGACTAAGGCATGTTTAAGAGTTAAACACTGTTTAACATAGGTTTAAAGTTTGTTTATTTTGTGGTGTGTGGTTATTTTTTGTGGTGAGACCGTTGGTCTTTTATTATATTTCAGATTAATATCGGCTCATCGAACGACGACGAAGTCCCTCTTCAGTTCTGCGCAAGATTACTTGCTTCCAAGTTTCTTCTCACTGGAAATAAGGGTGGTCTCATATCTGATAGGTGAGTTTTTCGACTTTAAGGTGGTAGCTAGCCAGATGCCCAATAATCATGCTATTGTTGCATCACGATCCCGAAGTCCCAACCACTGCGACGCCATCGCTTCAATTTTATTCAATAGGGATGTTGACTCCATTTTTTAATGATGTCATTCAATTCGTTTTCTCACGAGAATCAAATGTCTATATCGAAAAAAACTAAATCGAACGCTAGAAACGTCAAAAATGAGAGTCAAAGTCGGGCGTATCTACTGAGCGCTAAAACGCCCCATACAAATTGGACAGAACATCTGACGTCACTTATTCTACGTCGGCCGTAAAGCTGTACTAAAAATGCATTTTGTTGATTTGGTCGTGAAAACCTGCGTTTAAGTACATAGTTCTTATACATTTTCTTATTCATTAAAATGTAAAGAATCTGATGATATAATGTAAATTACTAATGGATGATTAAAAAAAAGTTGAATTTGGGAAAGTTTAGATGCAGTTTGCAGTTAGAATCTTTGTGGAAATTATATATTTTATGTGAATTTCATTTTTATTGTGTCAATGTGATCTTAAAATTCGACAGAAATTATGTACTTTGTGTTTCATGCAACATCCCAATTTCTAGATCGATAAGAGTATCTGTGAAAGCGTCAGCGTTGAACTGTCTGTCAGAAATATTAAGGCACTACCCGCAAGCTATGACATTGTACCTGGACAAAGATGCCGATTTGAAGAACCATAACATTTCTGGTAAGTTTTACTTTTTATACATTACCAGCCCACGCTCCCACTGCTGGGATATCGGCCTTCTCTCAGAGACGTATGGGCCATAATTCACCACGCGGGCCCAGTGCGGCTTGGTGAGTGTCACATGTCCTCGAATTTTGTGGTTCATGAACATGCGTGTTTCCTCACGATGTTTTCCTTCACCGTTTTAGAGCGAGTGTGAATATTCCGCACATAACTTGATATAAGTCATTGGTGCGGGCTGAGTCGAGATTCGAACTATGGTGCGTCGGATTGAAAGTCGCACAAGTTCCCGCTCGGACACACTTGGACTCCTCCGTTTGCTGCCATCATGTAGATTATTTCTAGAAGGAAGAAGAAACCTTGTTACATCCATCTTTTTATCATCACCTTTCCACTGTTATCCCTAGATGTGTGGCAACTGGCAACACGTTCTGTAAGTTTCGACTTAGATTTTCTTAGACCTGTTTCAACATGGTAGCCAGCCTTACGTCAACTCTGTTCGGGATTTCTAGTTGAAACAGTATCAGCCACCAATTTTGAGCTACTTATGAGCTTAGATAGCCGCAATTTTAGCACAATAGGTAATGTTACTTCATCTTTGTGTACCTAAACAATTTTCCAGGCTCATCAGAATACACGGAATCGAATCAGGATAACATAAACGAGTTCATTATAGAACGAAACGTGTGCTACCAAGAATCGATTTCAGATTCGCTAAGCCAAGATTTGCTCAAAAGCCTTGACGGCCATATAGCTGCTGGATCGCAACGTAGAGAAAAGCTGGAGAAATCGCTTGAAAGCGAACAGAAAAGCTCCACGAAAGATGTGCAAAGCGCTATATTAGACAGCAAAATGTACGCCCGAAGCGATTTATTAGTCAGTGGAATTAGTCAGGACAGTACCAACATGAC
This sequence comes from Crocallis elinguaria, assembly GCA_907269065.1. Classification (NCBI taxonomy): domain Eukaryota; kingdom Metazoa; phylum Arthropoda; class Insecta; order Lepidoptera; family Geometridae; genus Crocallis; species Crocallis elinguaria. The sequence goes on from OU026065.1 coordinate 21,926,976, forward strand.
GAATAGTAACTTTACAACCAATTCTAACATGACTGGCAGTAACGATCCTACAACAGGGTACCCTATGACGAGCAGCGGCGATATACTGTCATCTAGTATCGATTTGGATATGAAATTCGATCATTTCGGCGAATCGACTACTAACATCGATATACCAAAAGATGCAATGAATACTGTGAAAAAGCAGCCCAAAGTCGAGCCTGTGAAATATGAAACAGTTGAAGTTGAAGCGAAAGAAGATACAAAGGAAGATAGAGAGTTTGAGTTCCAGCACGCGTCTGATGTTTTCATCCTTCTGGAGGGTCATTCGGACCCTCAAATTAGAGGGTTGGTGAGGGTTTGTGTGGGTAATTATTTGGCGGCGGCTTTGGATTTGGCGCATGGTGATTATAATCGATGGAGGAGTTTGAATTCGCTGCCCAAAGATGTTGGTTTTAATATGTCTGTGGAGAAGCTTGTTGAGCTCGTTTTAAGGGTAAGTTTATTGCAAAAACACTTTTAAAAATACTGTAACACGCATAATCGCAATACAAAACGTTCCTTAAGTGGACCTAACTCAAGCCTTCCTTAAGGACGTTCTCTAAACATTCTCACAATGGATAGTTTTAGTCTATGTCGACACTTCTCGATTCAGAATGCGGCTGAGGCATGACGTCATGACTTGAAGGAAATTATTTTTTTAATGTTGGCGGTACTTCAAACTTTTTTACTTTTATCGAAAATATTTATCTGTTGGGATGCAATTCCGAAGTATAAACAATCAGAAAAAGTCGCTTTCTACACGGAATCATTCCGAGTGAATTAAAATCACCTTTAGGTATATGTTTCTATACTTTGCTAATAATGTAAACAAATTCACTGGATGCCATTCAATGACATGATACAAACTTGAATTTCTGTCTATGTCATTGGTTGGTAATACACTAAGCTTGTTTATATATAAAATATAGAATTCTAAGTAAAAAAGCATATTAACTTGATGTTTTTCCAGGGTCTCTCCGATGAAATCCATTCAACAGTGAACCACACTCTCTCAGCCCTAACGGTCCTATCACCTGCTCTGAGCAACAGCATACATTGGGCGTTACTGATTGACACGTTAAACGCACTCGTGAATGTAGAGAGCAATGGTTACTGGTTGTGCAAAGTTAATCTTTGTAGGCTGTATGAGAAAATGCCTTATCAGAAGTGAGTATGTGAAAGTGAACTTATATAATTATGTATGTATAATGTATATGAACGACACTTTAGTTAGGCTTTCGGAGTAAGTTTACTGTTGTTAAATTGATGATAAGTAAAGAATTGTTCAGTAGAAAATAATTTAATTACAAAACAAAGGGTGCGAGCCCTGGAGCTTGCAGCGCAAAATTGTTTTACTAAAAAAAAGTGTACTTTATACACAAACATGGTGGCGTTGTTTTAATAACATAATAAAATATCCAATTGTACTAAACATAGTTTGCTAATTGCTTATTGCTATCAACCATTAGGGAAGGCTGATTCCCGGCAGTAGGTAGGTAATCTATACCTATGTTATTATAAGCAGTAAAGTTTGTGAGTTTGTTTGTTTGTTACCGCTAATATCTGGAACCGCTTGTCTAATTCTAAAAATTATTTCCCTAATAAGAAGCTACATTATTCCTGAGTGCTATTAAGCGACATTCTATTCTGACTCCACGCGTCCGAAGCCGCGGGCAGACGCTATAAATAATAACTATTAATAGGGATGTTGACTCCATTTTTTTTATAATGTAAATCAATTCGTTTTCTCATGAGAATCAAATGACTATATCGAAAAAACTGGAAATCGAACGCTAGAAACGTCAAAAATTACAGTCAAAGTCGGGTGTATCTACTGAGCGCTAAAACGCCCCATACAAATTGGACAGAACATCTGACGTCACTTGTTCTACGCGGGCAGTACTAACATTTTGTTGATTTGGTCGTGAAAAACTGCGTTGTACAATTGTACATAGATGTCATACATGTCTTTATTCACTAAAATGTAAAGAATCTGATGTTGTCATTTAAATTACTAATGGATAATAAAAAAAATTGTTGAACTCGGGAAACTTTTAGATGCAGTATCATTGTGGATATTATATATTTTTTGTGAATTACATTTTTATTGTGTTAATGTTATCTCCTTAAAACTGTATAACGACAGAAATCATGTATTTATTATCTCATGCAACATCCTAATTGTTTTAATGGTGCTTATAATACTATTTTCAGGCTGTTTATGCTGTATCCAGATTACCACAGGAGAAGTAGAAGAATAATGGATATGTTAATAAGATTGTTAGCAGATCAGGACCAAAAAGTAAGAAATGCGGCATCACAAGCTATAACTAGGTAAGTAAGCAGGATGATTTGGCTGAAATATTGTGCAAATCTTGGACAAAGATATTTATTTATTTATTTATTATCAACATGCCTTTGGTGAGCATTACAGTCTCCCAATGCGCTCACCAAAAACTCAAAAAACAATGCATGTACTACACTGTAACTTAACATATATTATTATTAATATATATTATTTATTTCAGTCAGAAATTTGATCAAATATAGTAATTGGACAAATGTCTTTGATGAATGGAATACCGACATAAGTAACTCTTTTTGTTTCCAGAGTAATCCCAACAATATTCCCATCCCGTCGTGACACGCCCACTTCAGTACTGCATCAGAAAGCTAAAGAACAAACACAGCTGCTGAAGTTAGAAGACGGCACCCCTTCTCTAAACCTAGTCAGGGAGATATACTTCTACAGCGATTTACCCGAACAGCTGAAAGTTTCGAAAAAGACGAAGCTGGGGAAAAGTGATAGTTTGCGGGTAGTTGTGAGCGATTTGGTGGCGAAACTAATGGCGTCGAGTTGTAAATACTATTCGGTAAGTGATTTATTAATTTACTATGTATTTATTGTAAGAATAAAGGTAGAGCATGGTGTGTTGCTGGGTGCTACGCTATGACGTCACGAGGTCAGCACTACGCCGTAGTCGTCCCAGCGCTGTGCAAGGGGAAGACGCGGGGAAGGACGGCAGTCCTCTATGAACTACGAGTGCAAATACACGTGTGTCGATTAATTAACCGAGTTGTCTCATTTCTGAACCTAACAGTTCAGAAGTGGGATGTGGCGAATCTTCGCATCCCAAAGAAAGGATAACCCGTCCCACAAGAAAATGGAGAGATATTCGCGAGAGCGGCATCGTCGTACGCACCGATCTCGTACCGCTTCTCGAAAGCGGTATCGTGACGCGCGGCGATCAAAATGAAGAAGAATTGACTCGAAGTCAAGACTAGACAGCTTGGTATGGATGCTCCAAAGTCTGATAGGATCGAGGCAACCTGATCACCAAAGTCCTATCAGTGGAAGAAGCGAGACGCGTCACGGCAGAATGCCTTCACTGCTGCCGCGGAGCAGCCAGACGCGTGATGATTCACCGATTCTACAACATTCGTCGTGCTCATCGCCGCGGCGGGCGATATCAACGCGAGCGGTACGGAATGCACCGGCTACACCAGCGCCGGTGCCGCCAGCCACGCAGAGCGCCTGCGATGCTGAGGGTGCGGCGTCAGCGCGGGTGGTGCAGACCGCGCCGGTGCCGCCAGCCACGCAGAGCGCATGCGATGCTGAGGGTGCGACGTCAGCGCGGGTGGTGCAGACCGCGCCGGTGCCGCCAGCCACGCAGAGCGCCTGCGATGCTGAGGGTGCGGCGTCAGCGCGGGTGGTGCAGACCGCGCCGGTGCCGCCAGCCACGCAGAGCGCATGCGATGCTGAGGGTGCGACGTCAGCGCGGGTGGTGCAGACCGCGCCGGTGCCGCCAGCCACGCAGAGCGCCTGCGATGCTGAGGGTGCGGCGTCAGCGCGGGTGGTGCAGACCGCGCCGGTGCCGCCAGCCACGCAGAGCGCATGCGATGCTGAGGGTGCGACGTCAGCGCGGGTGGTGCAGACCGCGCCGGTGCCGCCAGCCACGCAGAGCGCCTGCGATGCTGAGGGTGCGGCGTCAGCGCGGGTGGTGCAGACCGCGCCGGTGCCGCCAGCCACGCAGAGCGCCTGCGATGCTGAGGGTGCGGCGTCTGCGCGAGCGGTGCAGACCGCGCCGGTGCTGCCAGCCACGCAGAGCGCGTGCGGTGCTGAGGGTGCGGCATCAGCGCGAGCGGTGCAGAGCGCACCGAAGGTCATGGAAGCGCCTAGACCGAGCACGGTTGGGCCCATGGTTTGGTCGTCAAATCAAGGTGATGTAAACAAATTATTATCAGGGTCGGAAAGTATACCCAGTTTTTCAAGTAATATCGAGAGAGACAATATGTCCGCACAAGTTTGGATAAAACGTTTAGAATCTTTGGCTAAGATATTTAGTTGGGATGAACGCTTTTTGATTCATCTTATGACATTTAAGCTGTCTGGGAATGCGCGGTTGTGGTTCGATTCCCTACAAGAAATAGACATCAGTTGGCTAGAATGGAAGACTGAACTTGCAAATAATTTCCCCGAAGGTCGTGGTATAGCCTCTAAATTGTACGATTTTGTTACTGTTCAACGTGCAAATAATGAAAGTGTTTTAGACTTCTACTATAAAAAACTTTCTCTCGGAAAACAATGTGATCAGCCAGATCACGTTGTCACGGATGTGATTATTTTTACGTTGAACAATTCATTGTTAAAGGCAATATTTAACCGATGCTGTGGGCGACACTAGTGTTGCTTATCAGAATAAGGTCACCGACGTATTTAATGTAAACAAAGCTCGAGCCGCCCGAACTCCTAAACAGCGGGATGACGGTTCTTGTTATAAGTGTGGCGTGAAGGGTCACTTTGCTTACCAGTGTACTAAAACCGATACACCGCGCTGTGAACGTTGTTTAAAATTTGGTCACACAATGAATGACTGTAAAGAGAATAAACAGTGCTCTAATTGTAACCGGTGGGGCCACGATGGGGCGCATTGTCATAGTGTGAAGAACGTGTCAAGTGACAAACCTTCTAAAGTTAAGTTATTTAGAATATCAGATATAGATAGATGCGAATGACAGAAAGTAAGGAAAAGAATCACGAAAATGCTATTATTAACCATGCGTCACTGACGGCTTATATGTCAATATAGTTGGTAGCGCTTGCAATGCAATCATTAGGCGCGGCAACAACAAGCTAGGTAGCGTATATTCATGGGACTTCCCGCCATATTCGTCCTTATGGTAGTAGACTTGTAACTCCGTGTAGGCGAATTGTCAGCGTACGTGGCTTTGGGCGAAGCTTCAGCCACCGTACTAATGCTAGTATTTGATGATGAATTGCAGGACACAAATTTGATAATAGACCGGCTGTTCACTGAACTCTCTAATATTTTTGTTACGAAAACTTGGGAAGAATTAATTATTAGAAATGCTTGCGTTCAGACATCTGGCTAATAATATTTCGTCTGTTGATAAGGTATTGATGTTATTGGTTGTCTGCGATATAATTCTGTATCATGGCCATAACAAAGTTTTAGCAAGCATACCAGTAGAAGATAATGACTGCATCGGATTGAGTATGTCTGTAAGATATTCGTAACGAACCCGGTGAAGAGGGGTACTCGGATTTCCGGTGCCGTTGCATGATAGCATTTGTGAAATTAATGTTGCTAGGCATAGCCACTCACCATAGTTACCATTGACTATTTATGGAAACAAATGTATAGCTAGAGCACAGTAGGTCACTACTGGATTGAATGCTTACTTATTTAATGGGAGAGGACAAAAACGTCTAGAATTATTATTTTTAAACATTATGATCATTGTTTTACAAGTTAAAAGTATTTCGGCACCCTTGTTGTTTGCTCTATTATCAAGAGTACAATCGGATATCCGAAAGTTTGGCCAATATCAATAATATATACCGTTTGGTATAGCTCCGTCTGTTTAGCTTTAAATTATCAGCGGGCTTTATATCAGCTGCTAGGAGACATAAGAATAAAATTCGGGAAGCGTTCTTAGATGACGTTATTCGACTGTTTCTTAAGGATTGGAAAGACTTGAATCCATATTGAAACTGATACCGACGAAAACAGGGCTAACATTACGTAAAGCAAAATGTGCATTTCTAAAAACTCAGATTGAGTACTTCGGTTTCGATATAACGAATGGTGAAATACGTCCCTCCTCTAGAAAACTAAGAGTCTGTTGAGCGTTTTCACACGTCACGTACTTAACTGTTCATCAATTAAGATAATTTATTGGGTTAGCGAGATATTTTGAGAGAACGATCGCTTGCTTTAAAAGTGCGTCCCTTAACTGTATTGCTGAAAAGGGAAGAGCTGTGGCGATAGGAAAGAGCTCAAGACTCTTTCAATGACATTAAATCAATGTTGGCATCTAGGCCTGTTTTGGCAATTGTGTTATTGCTGTACAAGATATGGACCCAAAGGTAAATGCTTTAATAGAGGATCTTAGGGTAATATTCAGAGACAACACCGTAAAACGATCTAAGAACAGTCTTAGCAAAGCATCAGCTAAGCCGCTCAATCACATTCGTTTTCAGAAACAAAGTTCGCGTAAGGTCTAAGCTAAGATCACGCTCTGTTATCTATGGCTGTTCAATTTTTAATATTCTCACCGAAACATTTACCGGTTTTATCACTTATGTATGAATACCAATATAACAGAGATAGCGATATACAAAAAGTCACTGGAGTGAGTGAAACAGCTACATTTATGGTATGGATCTATTTTGATATTAAAATAAATGATATTATTATAATAATTATAAATTTATATGTTATAATAATTTTAGTTGTCAAGTGTGACATTTCAACGTTTGGTTAATACGGTTACTACCGTTATCATTTGGTAGCGCCACTTCTGTTTTGAGAGCAGCTAAAGTCGCCGATTTGGGGACTTACGCTTGGCAAGGCTTGCGCTAAGTTTAAGCAATGTTCCAAACGTCTCTGAATATGAATTTGAACATAAATAGTGAATTTTGACATATGGAACGCTTAGATTCGTTTCTGAATATTAGCCTTAAGGCCGGTGCACACTGCAATACAACTAAGAACGATTACTACATGATAGTTGTGTAAAATAGTGAATAGTACGAAAAAGATCGTCATTCCTAAATCAGTTAGGTGGCGTATGGTAAAAAAAAGTATTTCATAATGATAATAGTTTTAATATGAATCATGAAAAAGTTATACGGCTTATTTGAAAGAAGTTTTGGTCGCAAAGTTAAGACAGTTTGTCACAAAATAAAGTGAAAAGTTGCATTTCTAGACAATTTGAAAAAAAAGAGAAGACCTGCGGAGATACAGAGAGGTCAGTTGAACCCCATTGACAAAAATGTAGTATATTTTCGGTACGTTGATCATATCTTTGGTCTATCTTGTTAATCAAACAAACGGTAGCGCTTATTAATTTAATATTCGGATATTATTAATTTAATAGACGGATTCACTAAAGACACGTGACTCCAGCCAGTCTCTAATACTAAAGGAGATTATGTATTGCAGACGTAAATTCTGCCCGAGAAAATCTTTGGCAGTCCCGCTAGAATTGTTAGTGACAGAAGAAAGTGTCGTCACTTGCCATCTAATGGCGAGTTTGACATGAGTTTGAGTTTGGTTTAACAGACACAGAAAGCATATTGGTAGCTTGTCCCCGTGCAAATGGTCATGTAGAATACATAAATCGTACAGTTTTCGTTAGTTGGAATACGTAAATCGTACAGTTTTCTTTAGTTGGTGGACAAATATACTGGTACGGATAAAATAATAACGGTTTTGGGAAATGTCAGCTATCATGTTCAATCACGCAGACGCAAGTATTGTAACGTCATTGCAGCCGATAAGATGAAACTGTTTAGGATTCAGGAAGAATCTGATTCTGCCAGTGATTTAAAAAGGAAGTGAAACAGTTAGCGGAGTGCTAGTTTCTGTCATGCATATTTTACATCTTGTTCAATCACATAATTGATAAAGAGTGGTAAACAATACGAGTCGAAACTTTAAGTAAGCATAGTTTTATTTTTGATACATCAACAAAAGTGCAAATAGTAATTATGTGAAAATCAGGCAGTTTTTATGTCACAATAATAATTATGACAATATCGTAATAATATATGATTATAATGGATCATGATTATGACCAGCGCAGTTAAAAAGAGAACAGTTAGATTTGAGACTAAGAATCATGGACATATGAATCATATTGTGTGTAAAGTTTAATTAATTATTGGTAACAGATAGATAGAGGTATGATCTCGTAAGCTGGATCAGTTAGATTTGGTTTATGACCAGTTCGGTTAAGACCAGTTAGGTTTGAGATCATGAACCATTGGCTACTATGGATTAAATTTAATTGCCGGTACCAGAATAGTGGCGTGATCTCGTAAACTAGATCAGTTAGATTCAGTTTATGACCAGTTCGGTTAAGACCAGTTAGGTTTGTGATCATGAACCATTGGCTACTGTGGATTGGGTTTAATTGTTGGTACCAGATAGTGGTGTGATCTCGTAAACCAGATCAGTTAGATTCAGCTTATGACCAGTTCGGTTAAGACCAGTTAGGTTTGAGATCAAGGACCAAGAGCTATTGTGGATAAAGTTTAACTATGGGCACCAGATATTGGTGTAATGATACAGGCTGGATCAGTAAGATCAGTTTATAGCCAGATTAGTTCAGTACAAAGAGTTACATTTATAGTGAACCAAAAAGTCAGTATAAAAATGTCAGGGTGATTTCTTGAGCTGTATCAATTAGATTAAATAAAAAAATTTAATTGATAATCCGAGGTCGTATTATTTCTCAGGATGGCCGAGTGTAAGAATAAAGGTAGAGCATGGTGTGTTGCTGGGTGCTACGCTATGACGTCACGAGGTCAGCACTACGCCGTAGTCGTCCCAGCGCTGTGCAAGGGGAAGACGCGGGGAAGGACGGCAGTCCTCTATGAACTACGAGTGCAAATACACGTGTGTCGATTAATTAACCGAGTTGTCTCATTTCTGAACCTAACATTATATACTAGCTTTCTGAAAGAAGGATAAACCCACTAACCAACAAACCAGCACACATTCAAACACACTTTAGCCTTTATACGGATTTTTCGTAAAGCATTTGATCACTATATCGCCTGATCTTACGTGACAATGTGGTCGGTGTTCCTGAATATGCCAAACCTAGATTAAATTTGGCTCTCAAGTGATACCGGAACATATTGATAGGTGCGACAGAGTTTTAACCCGAGAGTGGTAGCTAGCCATGCGATGCCCTTCCACCTTGCTATGTTTGCATCACGATGTTTGTCTTCACCGAAAATTTACCAGTCATCATACAATAGGTATGTTGCATGAAACATAAAATACTTAATTACTGTCGTTATACAGGTTTAAGAACATCACATTAAAACAATAAAAATAAAATTCACAACAAATATATAATTTTCACAAAGTTGCTGCATCAAAAAATGTATGACAACTATGTACTTAAACGCAGGTTTTCACGGCCAAATCAACAAATGCATGTTTTTAGTACAGCTTTACGGCCCGCGTAGAATAAGTGACGTCAGATGTTTCGTCCAATGTATATGGGACATTTTAGCGCTCAGTAGATACGCCCGACATTGACTCTCATTTTTGACTTATCTAGCGTTCGATTTCCAATGTTTTCGATATAGACATTTGATTCTCCAGAGAAAACGAATTGAATGACATCATAAAAAAAATTGGAGTCAATATCAACACCCCTATTCCATACGTTATGCTTTCCTATTGTATCGTGACGTGAAATTCTTACCTTGCTATGCAGTTGAAGGCAAATTATAAATAATCTGTTCTTCTACACTCCGTTTCCGTAAAATAAAGGCGTTATTTTGTCATTATAAAGTTCAAAATCTTACAGCAAGGCATCCTCGAGACCCTTCAAGCTATAACCACAAGGTTTTCACCCTGGGAATACACCGTGGCATACTCGGACCAAGGAATCTTGAGCTTCTGTCTGGATAGCTTGGACTATTGCAACGGGGCGGTGGCTTATAGGACCGTCATGTTAGATTTATGCAGGATGGTTTATCCGGGTAAGATTTAGCTTTTTTTTAAGTTTTGGTCAACAAACAAGCCGTCAGAATCGACACCATAGTGTTGTATATAATTGAAATAATAGCAAAATCTTTTGCGATCAGCAAGACGCCTGCCAACCGTAGTGTAATAAAACTACTACATCTCCATATGTAGGAGGTTTCTAACGAAATATTTACCGTGGTTATTATTTATTGATGATATTTCAACACTGTTGCAACTATCATGTTCTCGGGAATCATCAATGGACATCTTCCGGCTGCTGCTGATGATGATACTAAGATTATTTCTTTAATTCCAGTTGAGATACACAACATAATGCGGCACAAGACTTCCAACCGTGACATATTCGAACGCGACACGCAAAACTCGACGAAATGGCAACACTTAGAGAACGCCAATGTTGCCAGCCTAGCGGAGAAGTTCCTTAAAGTCGTGCTTAAGATGCTTAACGTGCTGGTGCATTTGATAGAGGAGGTCAACCCTAGCGTGCATTTGAATAAGGGTGGGATTGCTTTACCGGGGAGTCCTGTTAGAAGAACGAAAGAAGAAGATTGGAAGGCTTGGAAGGCTCAAGGTAGAAAACTTTAAAGTGTTTTTTTCCGACTATCATTCTTTTTTACCAGGTAGTAGGACTAAAATTTCTGTCAATGGTGCCAATTCTCTTGTTCACCTGACTAAACTAAACTAAACTATAAAATTTCTTAATTTAGTTTAGAGAGTTCTAAAAGCTATTCTGATGAACGGTCTGATTAAATTTAGTGACCGTATTGACAGCACCAAATTTACACTAAATTGAATTGTTAGAGTTGCCAGCGTGTCGAATATTAATTAATACCTATACATTATAATTGATGGATTTGACGGACCGATCATTTTTACACGATTTAACGAAAAAGGAGTGTAATTTTTTTAGCGTTCGTGTATATAATATGTGACTGTAATTAACCTAATTCAGGATTGGCAGATTCAATAATCAATCTTAGCATTACTTTTATTAAAACCAACCACAAATTAATTAACATAGTATACTCGTCGGTACTCGTTTGTTGGTTTTTACGATATACGAATTTTTTACGAGTGTTATAGCAGGTAAAACGGAAGGGTTGTGTCCATAGATAACATAAATTTCCCTTAACTTTTGAAAAATTATTTCTCCAAAACTATCTGTTTTCGCAATTTGAAACTTGGCCTAAAGACTTCTTATAAAAAGACCTACCTGTGAAAAAAAATTTGAACACAACTCGATTGGTATACTTCCGAACTCAAACCCGCAAACCTTCCATTCGAATTCGTTCTTGATAGTTTCTATGAAGAGTAAGTTCCTGTATTTTTAATACCTATCTACAATTGCTTTTCAGTAAAATATTTTGTTGTACATATTATAATCTGTAACTACCAACCTGGTAAGGAATTTTTCGCTTGAAGAGTTGAAGTGAAGATGTAAAATAAAGTTTATCTTTCCGATGAATCTACAAGAGCCACCAACAACCATCATATACTCCTCTATTATGTGTAGTAGAGTAGGTACTTATTACAAAATATATAAAATTACTTGTTCCAAGGCAACACAAACACGTATGACGATAAAACTACTCGAAAATTTCGTATGAATAGCGGTGAAATAATTAAATTAATTTTAGTCCGCGTTCATTTTCATGCCAACTAACTTAGTCGGATTTTAGTTTCACGTCTCTAATTTTAGACGAAAATTTGATACAACAGAATAGATAAATGACCACTTAGACTAAATTAAGTAACTAAAATAATTATAGTGTTGTCAAACTAAATTTTAGTTTAATCTTGTCTTTCCTGAATAGCAAACCACGTTTGACATAACTAAACTAAATTTTAGTCTAGTTTAGTTTAAATTGTGCCAACAGAATTGGCACCAATGTCTGTTTGGGTACGTACCATGACTTAGCTCGTGTAGTCTTTTGCCAAACAGCAGTGTGTTCCGGTTTGATAAGCAAAGTAGTCGGAGAAATAACTAGGCATATTATGTGACTTAACTGCTCGTCTCATTATATTGATGTTAAAAAAATAGATTTAAAGATAATTAATTTGTGGCTCTTATGGCTAAGGTGGTAGCAACACTACCTACAAAGTGAAAGCCTATTGATCGAACCCTAGCCCAGGCCGAATTTTGTGGGGATGGTATTTGTGAGTATAAAGATTGCTCTTGTATGTTTTTGTTGTGTACAAGGCCAGTACCTGGTCCAACTACATAATTCACCTGGCGGTACTAGGAGCATTTTTTTCATCCTGTGGCCCACCTCATGAATACTGGGTGTACACAACGGTAGTTAGTATATCTTATTATAATCTATGATAAAAGATATGATTATTGCAACCTGTGACCTAGGAAATCCTAGTGTAGAGGTTCGAGTGTGTAATCTTTGGTTTTTGTATAAATATCGCGTTCCCAGATCCGATCCCGATGCGTAAAAGCAGCACACCAACGGAAAGTCTTGACGAAAAAGGTTCTCTCCGGAAGAAGCCCGCTCCGCCTGCTTCTAGTCTTAAAGCCAATTTCAGCGGGCACTTCTACAATGAACCCTTTTATATGAAATTCTATGAAAGTTTGCGAGCCGTGTACTCCAATCATAAGGTGCGTATGATGTGTTTTGAAGCGTTGCCTTACAAACATCTGATAAAAAAATATTTGAACAGTCAGTTTAAAAATCCCGTGACAGTGGGGAGAATTCTTGCCATTTTTACCGCTTGGTGGCGCTGTTATAGATGGAAACCTATCATCCTGTTTCAGTTTTTAGGATTATTGCAATGGAGAGGCACACTGCTTACTTATTCCGCTAGGTGGGTCATTATCGCTGGTGTTGTTTCACTATGAAACTTCATTATATAATTTTAGTAATTAACCAAAAAAATCGTCATTGCAACAAAGTATGCCTCTGTAAAGTGCATTTCAGTGTAAAATGTACACACGTTTCCCTTCTGACGAGAAAAAACGGAAACTGTGGATCAAAGTATTGCTCATAAACAATTATGTAGTGACCATTTCAAACCGAATGATTTTTAAGACGCGAGCAAGTTTACTTGTTAGTTTAATTAATTAACGCTCAAAGTAAACATCAATGACAAGCACCAGCGACGGTGGCGCCATCTGAGATTAGTTTTGCCTGTGGCTCGCCATTGGGGTGAATTCTCGTCATTTATCACGCTTGGTGGCGCTGTTGTAGTTGGAGACTGGTCACCTGGTGGCGATTTACAGAAATACTGAAATGATCTACCCAATGGGGGGAATTCTTGCCATTTATCGTGCTTGGTGGTGCTGTTGTAGATGGAGACCTGTCAGCCGGTGATGATTTTTAGAGTTACTGAAATTATCTCCCCATTATAAGTTGAAAATCGGTCACTATGCAACCACTGATCGGTATATGTTCTGGCTGCTACGCTTGAGAGCCAGTCCTACATCCAGGTGATAGGATTAGCATTTGACTACTATCTCACTTGTTAGATACTAAGTTGGTAGTAACTCGGTCTGTAAACTTTGTGTGGTGAGCACAAAGCTTGTTTTCGGGTCTTGGACGTTTGTGTTGTTTACCTATGTATGTCCATGTCATTTCACAGGAAAACCTAGTGTAGGGGTATGACTGTGTAAGCGTTTGTTGGTCGTTTGTCTATTTAAACATCAAAATATTTATTTACAGATAAACCTAGACCCGAAAACCAGTATCTTCCACAAATTCCTCACAACAGTCCTAAATAGCCTCGCCATACAATTAGAACTAGCAACGGAAAAGGAACTAGGGCCTGTCACAGAAGAAATACTCTACTACCTCAAAGTTATTATGCCTCTATGCGCAGATCTATCCGTCTACTGCATCACACAACTACTCAAATGCCTCTTCGGAACTAATATGATCAGCCAGTACAATGACTTCGCTAGCATCGCTGACAAAACTGACCATAGACAATCTCCAAGCTTCTTCGATGATATCATGAAGGTTAACGATAACAACTTCAAAGTCGTAGAAGAGGAGTCCAGGAGAAGTAGTATCAGTTCGAATGCTAGTCAGAGACTGCCTATGGATTTGAGGAATCCCAAGATGGCGGTGGAAAGACAGCTGTTAATAGCGATGGAGAATTTCGCGAAGAACAAGTCTGATAGGAAGTGGAGTACGAATAAGAAGGAGTTGGAACGGTATATAAGGTTGTTCGAACCGGTCGTGATTCAGTCTTTAAAGGTAAGTTGCACGGTTTAACATTATTAGCTTCGAGCCATTTTCGGAAATTGAATCCTTTTCCATTGTGTGGGTAGGACTAACTTTTCTGAAAGTGTCCGTCTGGGTAGGGTACCACCACTTTACTCGCTCGCGTAGTCTGTCGCCAAGTAATGTGTAAGCACTGGACAAAGTAGTTAGTGTAATGTGCGCGCGCACACACACAGAGTAATACAAACTTGCTCGTGCATGTACAAATAAAATCAAATCAACACTGCAATAAATAGATTATAATAAGTATAAGTACTTACATATAACTTAATTATACTTAGTAGGGGGTGAACTGTTTCCTGGGCCATAGCTAACGCTTCTACAGGAGACAGGGCTACAATATATGTTAGAAACATGTATAGTATAGTAAAATAAATGATTTTGATTTTTTTTTTATTACTGGGCATGTTATAATATCTCGGGGTTATAAGCGCACTGCAGCCCCGCAAACGCATTCAAAGTCCTAAGTTCCTAATTCTTTTTCTCAATTAAAAGTAGCCTCAGTTACTCCTTGTAACATCAGCTATCTGCTAGTGAAAGTTCCGTAGAAATCGGTCTAGCCGTTTCGGAGATTACCCGGAACAAACAGACAGACAAAAATTTTAAAAATTGTGTTTTTGTTAATGGTATTGTAGACAACGCGACTATGTACCTATAACATAATATTATTATGTAACTTTTGAGAGTCGCTTTGTGGACGAGCGTGGGGCGGCGGAGGGGCGCGGGGTTGCGTCCGCGCCACGCCGGCCAGCCGGCCGACACCGCTTCTTTAGTGCAAAACTAGTTACCGGGCAGGACGCACGTCGTTCGCCGCCGCGCCGCGCTCCATTCGCGACTCGCGATTTATTATGTGCTCAATAAACGATATTAAAGTGTAAACTCGATCTTTGGCGTAAACCCAACACCTAAATTCTTTACAGGTATCGTATATACTTTCACATGCATTTGGTAAAAATCTGTTATTTTGACATTACAAACAGACACTTCGATTTTATTTATTTGTATAGATTAAAGAAACTCGAGTTTCTCCGCCTACTAACTAAACGTTGATGTACCATCAAATGAAATTCAACCTTATTTCCAGAGCTACACAATGCAAAATGACATACCACTCCAATGCCAAGTGCTATGTCTCCTCAACCAATTGCTAACGTTACGAGTGAACTACTGCATGCTGGATAGCGACCAGATATTTATTGGGTTTTTATTGAAGCAGCTCGATTTGGTCGAACAGCATGAAATACCGTGAGTTTAGTGTTTTTTTTTAATTTAAGCATCTAAAAAAAGCCGTGTGTGTAACACTTTAAAAAATATTATTAAAGTTAATTGTTATATTTTAGACCTGTCAAAGTGGCGTCTAGCCACTTTGACAGGTTTTAAGGATAGAAGATATTTGACAGCTTTAAAACCAAATTTAGATCTCTCAAACATCTTCCATTCCTTTCTCATGCTATGTATTGGAAAGAGAGAGTGGAACTAAAATTAGGTTTAGGTATGAAACGACAGAATCGACACCAGTCTGATAGTCATATAGTATGCTAACTGTTATTTTATTTTTTTAGAAACTGCTGTGAGCTAGTAAACAGCATACTAATGTTCCTAGTGCAGCTGTCCTCGTCACGTCATCACACGAAGCAAATCATTGAGATACCAAAGCTGATCCAACTTTGTGACGGTCTTATGGCATCCGGGGCGCACGCAGAGTGCATAGCGGGTTTGGAGCCTGTCGCGGTCAAAGTGTTCAGTAATATGGGGGGTAAGTTTACTGATATTTTTATGGCATTATATTGTTGTACTGTTGATTTCGATTTAAGAAACTTACCTTTGTTCTCGTAAAAGAAACTTCTACGATACTCGACTTAGTGATAGTAGAGTCTATGGGTTTTGGTTGTTTTTATCAACTTTATAGTCTACGCGGGCTACGTTTGCCGCCAATTTTGTAAGTTTCGATTAGTCTAAAAGTAAGTTGATAAAAAAACCAAAACTCATAGGCTTGAGTGGCACTGAGTCGAGTTTCGTTTGAGGATACGAAGATTAGAACATGTCTACCGATTTACTACTAGCTGACGATATATTATAGCTACGGTTTGTTACAGGTAGTAGTGTGCTGGGCAGAGCTCAACAGCAAGAGGCTCAAGCTACGAGAGAAGTGCTGTTTTATATGCTACAGAAAACTATGCATCAAGAAAAGGTAACAAACGTTGTAATTTTGTTATTTTAGGAGGTAGTTGTGATAGAATAGTACTGAAATATAGAGTAAATAATTTAATTTTGACAAAGCCACATACAAAAAATATACTCCGATGTATTATATTTTTTTATACTATTGGATAACGAGACGAACAGGTCGTTGCCTGATGGTAAGTACAATGCCAGCCCATAACAATTGCAATTCCACCCAGACCTGCGTGGCACTGCATTGCGCTTGTAATACCTTGAGACATTAAGTATTAAGTCTCATAAACTCAATAATTTGACTGACTACTTTGCTCATCAAACCGGAGCACTAATGCTTACACATTACTGCTTGGTGGCAGACTACACGAACAAAGCGGTGGTACCCACCCAGACACTTGCAGAAGCGATATTATGAAATTGTCAAGTAAAGCTCGATCCTCAAGCAGGAGCAAGCTTAGTGGTGAGCAGTAAAGGTTATTCTCGAGTCTTGGATGTTTCTGTTATGTATCTGCGTATATCCTCGGCACCTGTGACACAGGGCACCATAGTGCAGTGGTATGAGTGTGTAAGCTTAAAGTTGATTGGTCTTATTCCAGGTGTTAAGTCTTGTGTCTTGCGTGCTAGCTTTATCTCAAGAGCATCCGGAGAGCTACTACCGTTGGTCTGAGCTGGCGAGTGATACGATCTTGTCGCTCTTGGCTGCGAGGTACTGTGTATTTATTTTTTTAATATTAAGAATCTTTTTGTAATACACGAGTTCACCGACTTCTTAACAAACGTTTAATATTTAAACGATTTTTTAGGTTTGGAAAGTCTGGTGGTCAACTCGGGCCTGTGAATCTTATATTAAACATTCTTATATTGTGTATTTATGATGAAACATAAGCAGGTCATTTGTTTAATGTTTAAAAGAAAAGGAAGGTTAAATTATTATAATGTATGTTGCCTATGCAATGCAAAGTGTAAGGAAGGGTCCTGGTCTATCCCCTTTCTGTTTGCCTCAAGTTTACAAAACTATAAAAGTAAAATGAATAGTATGAACCAATAATAAATGGTTAATTAAATAAAGAAAGGTGTACTTATCTAACAACAATGAAGAGCCAGTTCAACTTACTTTTTAGATCAGTGGAACTAGAAACGGTCGGGTGCGCAGCCGCTTTAGAGCGACTGCTACAGTGCGTCTCAGGAGACGCTCTGTCCGACCAGCCGAGGGTGGAAATGCTGATGAGGATACTGTTCCAGGCTCCCCCTGAAGCAGTAAGTATAAAATGTGTCGGCCACATGATTGGGCAAGTCGATGGGATAATTGGTCATAGAAAAAAATGCAAGTTTTTGCTTTGGATGCTTTGGGATCTTGATTTGTTCCTGTAGAGAAACGCTATTATTTGGGAAAGGTACTGTCACGTTTATACGTGATATAATATTTGAGTGTGAAATGTCCATTTGAAATTGTGTAAGTGTTATACGACCATATTATGATTCAGGTAGATAATGGCCATCTTTTTCTCATGTTACTTATTGGAAAGAAAAAGCGATACTAAAATTAGGTTTACTTTTTTGACGCCAAAATCGAGGCCACGCAACTGGTACTCAGGTACTAGAAAACCGGAAAATCCGGTAATTTTAAAATGTACCGGAACATGTTTATTTTGATACCTGGTATATTTTCTTATTTCAGAATGGACCTTTTAAACTGAAACTCCGCTACCTCACCGCTACAATGTGCCTCCTTCGCAAATATCTAGTCTTATTACCGGAAAGCGAGATTCTCCTGACAATCGACTACATGAAGGCAACCTCCATTTCCCCGCAATCGATATTTTTCAACGTCAAAACCGACTGTGACCCTCTAAACGTGCAGAACGTCAACGAAAACTGCGCGAATCTGTCACCAGATGTCATTTTAGTCAGATTTCTGTTTAAGACTTTGACGTACGCGTTGGTAGAGGTGGAGAGTTGTTACGAGGATGCTAATTTGGATCTTAATGATGGAAGCGACAAGGCTCAAAGTTCGAGGTTGATGTACGCGGTCTGTGTCAATGTGATCGTTCATGTGAAGCATATGCTGCATTTGACAAGTAAGTGTAAATTTGTGCTGATATTTTTTTCGGGGTTCAAACAACCTTTACTGGAGTAACTGAGATCTTTAGTTTTTGATTCCCTAGTTATTGTTTATCGTCGCTTGCGTTCTAATAACCGAACGTCTTAGGTATTACGCAACTTTTTATGGACAGGCGTAATACGAATCTGGCGCATAGTAGTTTAAAAAAAGTTGTCATAACCCACTCCAACGTAATGTCAACTATAGTAAACATGGTTTTCTTGTTCCATGCAATCTCTACATCCAAAGTTTGGAAGATTGCTGTTTAGCAATAAGATAACAATTGTTATTATTTGATTTGTGTTACTATTATACTATTATCATTTGGCCGTGCGGTCTCGGCTAAGAATAGTATACCCCTTCTCATTTCGTGGGTGCCGTAAGAGAGAGACAAGGAAACATCTAAGGAATGGGCAGCTGTATTCTCCTCGGTCAACATTGTAATCTAATCATCAAGACACCTGACAAGCATGGTGTGATATATCAAAATCCCTCATTTTTCGGAGAGGTCTATGTTCAGCAGTGGACGTTTTTCGGTTGATACTTTGGTAATTTCCTTCCCAGACGGCTGCGCCTACCCTCTAACGTCAAAAACTGCTCAGACACTCCTACACAACGAACAAAGTGGCCTGAACACTGGCCTGTACAATCCTGTGGAAAATATACCGCTCGACAATCTGAATATGATTTGTTTGAAGGCAGCTAGACGAGCACCGTGTCTCACTCTACACTGGTCGCACTTGCTCATCAGGTTAGTGACCAATTTAGATACATCTCTACAGTTAAGCGATGCGGCGCCCGCTATGTCTCAAACTGGTCACAGTTTCTCATGAGGTGACTAACTAGCCCTGAATCCATTAGGATCTAATGACTGGATCCATAAAGGGTTGAATACCACTCTGGAGTGCACTGTTATCCACCATTAGTCTGGGTGGATCCTGTCACACTTCAACTCCTTTAAGAAGTCTATCGTCCGGCTTCATCTATGAATCGAATAGCACTCCGAGATTTCGTTGAGATCCACTACTGCTCTCAGTGGAGCAAGTTTTAGTAAGATACAATTCTGTTTCAGATTAAATTTCCTTTCCCATAAATACTGGCAAAAGTTGGTTGGCTTCGTTCGGAATCTGCCTCTAAGTGGGGACAATGGGGACACGAAGCTGTTGACAGTCGACCTATTGCAGGCCGCGTGCGTGATGGCGTACTGTGAATACTTTGTAAGTACATTAAAGATTGGTGACCTTGGAAATTGGAATGAGGTTGGTAATGAGGCGAGGATGTGGACGAAGGTGCCCATAATTTATGTCTTAACATCTACTTTACAATTATTTTTTTCATCTTGCAAGATCAAAAGACGCTGGTAGCAAAACGCCAGCGCATAACAATAATAGTTATGCAATTATTACAACCAACCAGAAATTTTAAACACACCCTTGTGTTTTAAGTCAGTCCTGCAGAACTGCCCTTGTTGAGCTTGTTACCCTGACACCAGGTATTAAGTGTTATATGACCAGTAATTTCGCCCAGGGTCAAATGACTACTTTAGTCATTAAACCGGAACACAGTAAAGCTTGTGCATTACTGCTTGGTGGCAGACTACTCGAGCAAAGCGGTGGTATCTATCCAGACTGATCTCAACGGATTTGCAGAAGAATAAATTCCACCACCTGGCGATGTAAAGTCAACTTATCATATTCAGCCAAATTACTGGACTTCTAAGACTTAGTTCCTAATGTCTCAGAGTAACGAGCGCACTGCAGTACAACGCAGGTCTTCAAAGTTCTGGGTGGCACTGCAAATGTTATGGCCTGGCGTTATGCTTACCTTCAAGCAAACGACCTGCTCGTCTCGTTATCCAATAGTAAAAAAATCTTATCAATTTCAGGTAGACAACGGTCTAGCAGAAGTGGTACATTTAACATGGCTCATAGTCAATAGGATCCACATCTTGGTCCTCCATCTACGAGAGGCCATGGTCCAGAAGCTGGTGACTTTGGTCCAAGAAAGAAGTGGCGCCGCTGGGTTACTGCTGCAAGCCGTTGCGGCTCGATGTCAACCTTATCTTAAGGTAATTTCTATGGCATGTATTTTAACGCGGCGACAAAGTAAACTTAATTATGGTTAAAAAAAAGGTGTGTAACAAATATAAAGGGTTGGCGGCTAATAAGACGCATCATAAGCCAAAAGTACTTTTCTTGATTGTTTATATCTCGGAAACGCATGCTGTCAGAGAAATTACTCCTTTTATATTCGACAACTCAGCTGCATAAACACTGATATAATCCCGACAATATTTCTCTCTCGGGATGCGTTTCTGAGATATAAATAAACGATCAACAAAGTCGCTTCCGACACGGATATCATTCTGAGTGAAATAAAATGACCCTGCTCGTCCTTTTAAAATAACTTCTAAACTACTCTGTTTCGTGTTTTCAATATTACTCGGACGTCAATTGCTTGATTTCAGGCCTGGGCTTAACTTGAAATTATTGCAAAGCGTATTTCTATCGTTTGCAGGAAGAATTCGCGCTGAACACCTATAAAGTGCTATCGAAGTGCCACGAAGATCAGTCGGGTGCTCTCATCTTTTTTATCTGTCGAATTATTGGAAAGCTGGAGCCTTCTGTGGCTATCAGGTTAGTGGATCCTTACAAAGCGAGAAAGAAAAACATCTCGAAATATTCAATTCAAGGAGAAAGAAAGAAAATATATATCTAATTCCGCAGAAAACATCATTAAATTAGAATACACAACATAAAATAGAGAAATAATGATTAACAACGTGATGTTGTGTTGTCAGCTCGATCGAGTTGAGTCGGGGCCTATTGCTGACAATACAACATTACATTGTAAGGTCAACGACCCTTGTCTCTGATTTTCGTTCTATACCCATGTAAATATGTTGTATATTTACCGCACTGCGTATAACCGCAGTGCAGTTCAGGCCATTGTTTTTTACAAAGTTTTCTATGGCTCGGCAATTGTTATTGGCAGGCGTTATGCATACGACCTGCTCGTCTCGTTATCTAATAGTACAAAAAAAAATATTAGTGTTGCTCGCGTTAAGCTTTGTGGTAGATCTGAGTGTGCGTAAGCTCCGCCCCTATCACTCGTGCTACCCCTCCCCCAAATGACAAAATTACAATATTGTTTATTAAATACAGTTTTGTTTTAGATTTGCAAAATTAGCGGCAGATAGATGCAGAATGCTGAAAGAAATGCCAGTTGAACAAATTAACGTACAGCTGACGAAAGAGGATGTCCAAGTGGCCTTGGAATTGCTCCAAAGGGATAAGCTGCATGCGAGGTAAGTCAACAGTATGTAGAATAACTTGACTTGACAGGTCGATGTAGTTGACAGGTCGATGAACTCATTCAACTTAACTTCACACATTTTATGCACACCGTAAAGCAACGTTAACTCAGTATAGGTCAGAATTTGGATGGGTGACCGCTACGTGGTATTTACAACAGCGCTACCGTGCTTCTGCAGACACGTCAAGCCGTCGTTTCCGGTTGTGGTCGTAACTTCAGAAGCATTCGTGCAGTTTAAAAATATCTGAAAACATGGTGGCTACATGCCTGTAAGAGAAGGGTGGAAGACAATGTTAGTATTATGTTTATTATAGTATGTATGTATTTCTTTCAGACATTCAAATCTTGTCGTGGAATTAAACTCGCTTGCGTCGACTGTATTCGATCTATCGCCGCTTGATCTATCGCAAGACAGAGCTGTTAACCCGCAGCACATACTAACTACCAACGTCGATGGCACGTGGTTACTTAATCAGGTTAAAAGCAGGTAAGATATCATTGTTTTTTTTTACAGGAATAATGCCTTTCTTAGCTACTAAATACTATTGTTTACTTTTAAGAACGGGACTTAATCGCGATAAAAACTCAGATTAAGTCCCGTTCTTAAAAGTAAACAATGTTTTCGAATCGCGAAAGTTTAAAAGTTACTACTAAATACTACTTCTAAGTAAGTCCGTTCTAAGTAACTCCGGTAGAATTTTGAAAATACTTAAATTAAGTTCTTGTTATGGTTAGGCGATAGTTGCAATAGGCCTTATTTCTTGTCTCAAAAGAAGAAAGTTCGTACTTCGCCCAGCACTTTTATTATGGCTATTCAATTTCTCCGGTGCGTATTGACCGATAAGTTTTTTCATCTGAAAGAGTATACCATATTATTATACATTTGGACAGAATATTAGGTATGTAAATGCATTTAAATTAAAATGATGGAAGTAGGTTTCTGTTCATTCAGTGAACATTTCTATTTACAGCTTTTAACTGAGTAGCTAATGCTATGCTCCTTACACTATGTTCACGTTGCAGATGCTGTGTATCCGAATGTACAGCTCCAAAAGTCTCCAAGCACAAAGAGCTCGCTGAGCTCCTCTCAAAGCTATCCCGAGATGACTTAACAACTGTTATCACATGCCCAGAATTCGATAGAAAACTCTTAAGCTCAGCTTTCAAAATCTCCTGCGATAACTACCTTAGGGATTTCATTAACATCGTAGCAATTTACGAAGCGAAAGAAACCGAGAAAGATATTATTAGAGAACAGCAAAGGGAATTAAAAACGAGAGACGATGTGACGTCATCCATTGACAACAATAAGCTAAACGTTGTAAACTCAACCTTGCATGTCTTCAAAAAGAGCGACAACAAAGAATCCAAATCACAATTCTTCATTCCTATATCCGACAACGAGAACTTGAAAGAGAATTTCGGTAACCTTCAAATATCGGACGAGGAAACCGAACTGGTACCGCCAGAGCTGCCAGATTTATATCAAACGGCAATTGTCACTTTTGACAAGTCGTTGACGACTGTCATCCGATTGTTCCCGAAGCAGAACAGACCATTGAGCCAATCGGAGAACTTCAATTTGAGCGTGGAACAAACTATGGACAGATATACCCGTAGATGCCATCAAGTTTTTCAAGACAAATTGTTCTATCAGGAGTTTATGACTATACAAACTATAATGACGGGATTCTTGGATTCGCTCGATCGCATCATAGGGACCTTAGACGAAACCGACTGTGACATTCTAGATAAATGTATGGAAAATATACTTCCTATAGCGTTAGCGAAAAACATAGCTATATTCTCAGTGATTTCCCTTCAGTATCTCTCATTTTTAATTAAGAACAAGTCCATAGTTGAGACGCCGCTCCACGCAGATGTATCATTCAGGGTGACTGTCAATGTGACTGATAACATTGTGATTGACAACGTGATCGGGTTGACAGTTGAGAATGTGTCAAAAGCGTTGAGTTTCGAGGAGATATGGTCGGAGTTGAATGTGGACAGCAATTTTAATAGATCTCAGTCGGCTATAAGCTGTTTGTACGCTGTAATGAAATATTTGGTGAAGGTAAGATTTTTGCGATTATACACAGCCTGGAAAGTAATACGCAATCTTTGGATTACTGCTAATTAAGAGCTCTAACCGAGTCGTCAAAAATTCAAAAGTCAATCAACGTTAAAAATCAATTCTTATTTTGGGGCCTGTAAGACATAATATCTGATCACAGTGTAACGACACAAGTGAAGGTGCTAAAAGCTAAAAGGCTCACCTATTAAGCCTACGTCACCCGTGTCATAGAAATATCCTTCTTCTGAAATACTCTGAATAGCCTGCCAAGTATTAAGCGTCCCTTCTGATGTCTATCTCTGTTTTGTGTTAACGAGCACATTGCAGCGGAGATTGTGTTTCAAAATTTTGTAAGAAACTGGAATAATTGTTATGAACAGACTTTATGCATACCTGCTTGTCTCGTTACCCATTAGTACAATAATAACGATGAAATTAACTGAATTCTCTTCCAGGACACCCAACCATTAAACCTCCAAAGCTACATCGAATCTCTAGACCACGGTCCCAAGTCGGAAATGACGATAATAGGCGATAAACTCATCACTCTGCTCCAGTACTGGGAACAGAACATCTATGTAAATAGGACTATTGCCACTATGAGAGGGGTTAAGGAACTTGAAAGGCTCACTGTATGCTTATCTAGGTAAGTGAATAAACAAATTTTGACACTTGGGCTGCACAACACGCCTACAAGGGACAGAACGAATCTGTACTTATAAATGTAAAAGTGTGTTTGTTGATTTGTCCTTTAACGCAGCAATGGATCAACGGATCGACGTGATGTTTTTGCATAAAGGTAGTTTAAAGCCCGGATATTAACATAGGATACTTTTTCTCCCGGAGAAAACCTTTAGGAATTTCGATGTGGGTAAAACCGCGGGCAGCAGCTAGTAACAAATAAAGCAAACGCTTAAACACTCATGCCCCTGCACTAGCACCTTTCCCTGAGTCGCAGGAATCAAAGGTGACATAGATACACACAGATACACAAAACAAATATCCAAGACACAACAACATTATACTCCCCACAACGATGATTAGATGAGAAAGAAAAATAAAATCGACAATATTAATCTACGCAAATAATTTTTTTGCGAGTAAAGGGGGCCATACGAAGCCACCGCGAACAGGACTTTCCAGTAAACATACCCATCCCGTGTGATCTTGGCTAAGAATGGTACCACCCCATCTCTTCCCGTGAGTGCCTTAAGAATCGGCTAAGCAGCCTCTTCGGTCAACATCATAATCAAAATCGATGCCGATGCTCAGTAGTGGACGTTTTCCTGCTGCTGATGATGCTCATTGTCTTTAAGAACCTCAGCAATATCTTCCATCCTTTTCTCATGTTATTTATTGGAAAGAGACTGCTACTAAAATTAGAGGAGTTTTAGAGAATCTGAGCCATTATCAATCTACTGTATCCGGTTTTTCCTTATTTCAGACTGGATATAGTAAGCAGTATAGCTCTAATACCGCCTATAGCCTGGTCATCAGTGGATATGACAGCCAAAAAGGATTTGCAGAAGATCGATCTACCACTACAGGCGTTGCAAGATGCGGACGTATTAGAAGCTTTTCTATTTAGGTAACCATGAACAGTATTAAGATAAAGTTACGCGTTTCGACAATGTTAGTGTTTCTGAATTAGTACGATTAAATCACTAACATCCGGCCGCGCGCTAACATAATTATATTGCAGTGTTTACGTTTAAGAACGGGACTTAATCGCGATAAAAAACACATGTTTTTATTTACCTCGACGTTTAGATCAAGTTGCACTGATAGTGCAAGGAAATGCCAGTGGATATAGTATGTGGTGTGCCGCAACAATCCTAGACTCTTATAACCCCAAATGTGGGTTTTTGCTGACAATACATTTTATTGATGCTGACACTCGCGTTCTTCAGTCTTCTTGTGACCACTATTAATGCAACTTGATGGAAACGTCGAGGTAAAGGTTTTGTTAGTGGTAGGACTAACTACTAACTCTTCCGCGAGTGTCCGTCTGGGTTGTTACCTCAGGCAAAAGGCCAGCTCGTCTCGTTACCAAATAATACAAAAAAAAAGCAACTTTTTATATCTCGATTAAGTCCCGTTCTTAAAAGTGAACAATGTTTTCGAATCGCGACAGTTTAAAAGTTACTAATAACGCAGTGTTATATTAGTGTAAATTTTTGATTGACCTCATTTCAGAGTAAACCTAATAGGCTGGTCATCGAAGAAACAGTTTGAGGAGATGTGGGTGGGACTTCTCGGTGCGTTACAAGGCAACGGCACGCACTGGGCCGTGCGCGGGATTACACAACTACTGGTCACGACAGCGCCATCTGTGAGGCGGCGCGGCGCACTGCACGTGCCAAGGTGTACGCACGTGCGGGCTAACACGTAAGATTTTATCTTAAACTAGCTGTGCCCCGTGGATTCGCTCACGTAGTCTAAGTTACAAGGATATAACATCAGCTATCGGCGGTGAAAGTCCCGTCAAAATCGGTCCAGCCGTTTCGGAGATTACCCGGAACAAACAGACAGACAGACAAATTTTTTAAAAATGATCGATTTGATTTAGGTACCGTATATACATTCATATGCATTTAGTGAAAAGCTGTTATTTTGATATTACAAACAGACACTTCAATTTTATTTATTTGTATAGACTATTAGGTACCGAGACGATCGGAGCTCCTTTGCCTGATGGTAAGACGCTAGCCCAACAATCTGGCATAACCTCTCTGTCGCCCCCGCGTCAGTAGGGTATTATGTCCATGATTTCCCGAGGGCAAAATATGCCCCGACCGGGGGCAGATTTTGTGTGGTGAGCGTAAAGTTCGTTCTTGAGTTTTGGATGTTTGTGTTGTGTATCTGTGTCACGGAATCTTAGGCTAAGATCCAGAGACGAGTCTAAGCGTAGAGTCGAGGTTTCATTTTGACATATTATTATTGTTACGAGCTATAGGGTAACGTTTGATAGAAAGAAGCCGTGAAACAAACCGTTACTTTATTGAATTCAAAAGGAATCACTTGCAACACTATTCACTACAAAAATCACTAGTATATCACTTTGTCACAGATATCACAATCACTAGTATTTCACTTAGTCACAGATATCACAATCACTACTAGTCGCTTTGAACTCACTCCGATGTATATCGCTTGGTATCTCAATTGAAACTGTCCCTGGCCGCGTCTCGATCCGCTTATATATGCGCCGCAAATTGTACTACCAAGTTCCCGAATGATCTAGTTCAAGGTCAAATATGGACATCTCTCTCTTACGCATACAACCGTCCCTTGTACACACATCGAGGACTTTCCAGATTGTAGTAGATTATGTCCATCTCGTTCTATCATGCGTGTAGCTATCTCTCTCTCGCATTATTCTAGAACATTCGGTTAGGTAATAGGTACAATTGTTCCTCTCTTTTGCGCATATAGCCATCCTGCTCACACTTTCTTCTGGAAGTTTTGAGAGACATGATCGAGGCTAATCGTCTCTCTCTTTCACACGATAGGCTGTCCCTCTCACACACCTTCGAGAATGTTCCGCGGACCGGAGGGGTGTAACTTGGCCTGAAACGGCCTGAAAATGGGTTTTCAGGAAATGGTGCCATGTGATTACTCGTGTCCTGAAACGGACTGAAAACATGTTTCAGTCTGCTGAAAACGGCGTTAACTAGGAGTAATTTTTGATTAACTGATATGTGTTAGGCCTTCCTCCGAAACGACCCGAAAACATGTTTCAGCCTGCTGAAAACGCCTGTAAGTGTCCGAAAATTTAAAAAAAATGTTTCTGCGAGTTTCCCTTTAACCCGTCTCCGTAACACTGCCCCCTCCTTAGACATGCTCGTCCCGAGCATCATTAGATCCATTGTAACGTGCCAATCGTTTCACATGCACAATCTTAGGCTGGTTCCTGGCACTACCCATCTTCTTTATGCGATATGTTACGTCATTGATCTTCGTAATCACTGTGTAAGGACCATCCCAATCAGCTTGAAGTTTGGGAGATTTTACTTTACGTCTTACTGGATTATGAAGCCAGACTAGTGAGCCTTCTTCAAAGTCTACATGGTGCATCTTCCTGTTATATCGAGTTTCCGTTCTTTCATTCATTCTATTTACGTACGTAACAGGAACTCTGCTTGGCCGCGTTTCTGTTCCAGGCTCAATTTTATGTTTAACCATACCAGTCCTTCCTAGGTCTTCATCATTTGTGGCGAACATTTCGGAAAGTTGCCGTAATAGTTCCTTTGCTTTTGACAACTCTTTCGTTGATACGGTCTCTTTAAATCCTTCGAGCCCTTCTTGGGCTACTATCCAAGGTTCGGAGTTGTCTACTTTTTCTACTACTTCCTGTTTGCCGCTGTCATGTGTCTGTGAGTTTCCTAAAACAACCGTTCTGTGGAAATCGTAATCACCTCCGGGCAAACTACCTTTAAGAAAAACTTTCTCTACGCCACATATGAAGACGCTGCTTTCAAAATCAATTTTGCAGTTATGGTTCTTCATGAAGTCCAAACCAATGATGCAGTCACTTACTATATCTGCAATAACAACTTTATGCCGGTAGAAGCTTTCACCAACTTTGAAAGTAACGACACCTTCTCCTCGGACGGTTATGTGGTGGCCATTAACTGTCAGGAGCTGAATATTGCCACGTGAAGGTGAATATCTCCCAGAAAAATCCTCCAGAAGCTGGTAGCTGATTACCGTGCGCGAAGCTCCAGTATCCAAGTTTAACTCACATTTAGTCCCGTTGACTTCCCCGTCAATGACTAACGTATTCCCGTCTTGAGTCTGAGAAATCATCACTTTTGGCACCTTCTTCACACTATCGGACAGCATCCGCCCGGCAGTCCTGGCGTAGTCTTTTCCTTGACGCTGTTCTGCGGAAACGCCCGTTAATACATGAGCTGCTCCCAAATCACTGCGTCGAATCTCCACATCTCTCCGTGAACCTCGTTTTGGGCACGAAAATCTCATATGCCCTAACTCTCCACACGCATAACATCTGGGTCCGCCTCTAGGTTTTACTTTATTGTCTGTTTCCACTCGAACGCAGTAGAATCGAGGATCTCTACGAACTGTCTCTACTTCCAATGCGTGGGCTAGAGCATCCTTTAACATCTTGTGGTGACCAAGGCTTACAGTTGTCCTGACTTTCCGATCTCTAATCCCATCTACAAATGCTTGCACTAGCATGCTGTCAACCAGAGATGGTAAGGATAAATAAGCCTTTCTAACCAGTTTTTCAATTTCGAGGCTCCATTGTTGCAGGCTCTCACTAGCTAGCTGCACTCTGTCCTTTAATTGCGCCCTGTAAACGTGCTCCAGGTGTGAGTCACCATAACGACACTCTAGGGCATTCCAGAGTCGATCAAAAGTCACCTCTCCCGCCATTGTCTCCAATACGGACAAGGCTTGATCCCGCAGCCCTAACATAAGGGCAGTTACAGCCTGTTCATCGGTCCAACCGTTCGCCTTTGATACGGTCTCAAACTGAAGTTTGTAAGCCCCCCAAGAGGAAGTACCGTCGAATGGAGGCGCTTTAAGTTTACCTGCTGGAGCACCAGATGTCACTACTCCATTAATTTTCAACGATTTTACCTCCTTTTCTATTCCAAGTATTTGCTTGTCGTGCTTGGAAACTCTGTCATCGAGGTTCTCCACTTCTAATTTCAATTTCTCTACTTTTTCCTTGAATTGAACGCCTATCACCTCCAAGTGTTCCTCAATACGGTGCGTCTGCTCCTCTTGACGGCGAGCTTGTTCCTCCAACAGACCACGAGCTTGTTCTTCCAACAGAATACGTGTCTGCTCCTCTTGACGGCGAGCCTGTTCCTCTTGACGGCGAGCCTGTTCCTCCAATAGACCACGTGTCTGTTCCTCTTGACGGCGAGCCTGCTCCTCTTGACGGCGAGCCTGTTCCTCTTGACGGCGAGCCTGTTCCTCTTGACGGCGAGCCTGTTCCTCCAATAGACCACGTGTCTGCTCCTCTTGACGGCGAGCCTGTTCCTCCATCATGCGTTGCAAAGTCAGTAATAGGTTGGAGGGATCCTGGTGTTCGCCCATGGTGCGATTGGCATCAAAACTTTGCCGACGAGCGGCGTCGCGTGCTGCTTGTGCTCGTGTCTGTATCCCCGGCGTTTCCCCTCCAGACTCCTCTTGATCTTCCCTCGGTGTTATAGGCATCTTTCTATCCCACTTCTGACACCAAAATGTTACGAGCTATAGGGTAACGTTTGATAGAAAGAAGCCGTGAAACAAACCGTTACTTTATTGAATTCAAAAGGAATCACTTGCAACACTATTCACTACAAAAATCACTAGTATATCACTTTGTCACAGATATCACAATCACTAGTATTTCACTTAGTCACAGATATCACAATCACTACTAGTCGCTTTGAACTCACTCCGATGTATATCGCTTGGTATCTCAATTGAAACTGTCCCTGGCCGCGTCTCGATCCGCTTATATATGCGCCGCAAATTGTACTACCAAGTTCCCGAATGATCTAGTTCAAGGTCAAATATGGACATCTCTCTCTTACGCATACAACCGTCCCTTGTACACACATCGAGGACTTTCCAGATTGTAGTAGATTATGTCCATCTCGTTCTATCATGCGTGTAGCTATCTCTCTCTCGCATTATTCTAGAACATTCGGTTAGGTAATAGGTACAATTGTTCCTCTCTTTTGCGCATATAGCCATCCTGCTCACACTTTCTTCTGGAAGTTTTGAGAGACATGATCGAGGCTAATCGTCTCTCTCTTTCACACGATAGGCTGTCCCTCTCACACACCTTCGAGAATGTTCCGCGGACCGGAGGGGTGTAACTTGGCCTGAAACGGCCTGAAAATGGGTTTTCAGGAAATGGTGCCATGTGATTACTCGTGTCCTGAAACGGACTGAAAACATGTTTCAGTCTGCTGAAAACGGCGTTAACTAGGAGTAATTTTTGATTAACTGATATGTGTTAGGCCTTCCTCCGAAACGACCCGAAAACATGTTTCAGCCTGCTGAAAACGCCTGTAAGTGTCCGAAAATTTAAAAAAAATGTTTCTGCGAGTTTCCCTTTAACCCGTCTCCGTAACATTATATATGAGTCCACGCTTACACTCGTTTCTAAATTTTAGATCATCAAATGCAAAATGAACGACGCGCGACATTCGCGTTCAAGAGCTTCTCTTTCAAATAATTCGAAGTGTACAGTTCATGAGTTAAACCTAACAGTTCATAGTTGAACTTCGGTTTAAAGTAGTCGGTGTGTAGCGTTTGTTTATTTTGCAAGACACTCGTTGTATAAATATTTACGTTGCAGCATGCAGCGTCTTCAAAACATCTTGATCGGCACTACGGCGTACCATCTCTTCGACAACGTCAATTTGGAGAGGGTACCGCTAATGAACGATGGCTTGGATGGATACCACTGTGCGCAGTTTAATTCTGAGTACCTCAAGATGGCGTCAGGTTAGTATTTTATAACTAGTAACTAATTTTTGAAGCGATTATGATTATTCATATGATTATTCATAATCGCTTCTGTTTAAAACTGTCAAAGAAAAACAAAACGTTGTGAAACTATACCTTCAATAAGCTACCCGTGGGAAGCCGGCAGTTTATTATAAACTTTAAACGATTTATCAACAGATATATCGGACTGCGGCTCGTTCAGGATCAGACGCGAACTGAAGCGGATCAAGCGGAATAAAGATCTGGATCTGAACAGCTGCTTGCAGATACTTATGGATGTCACCACTCAAATGCTGGACCCGAAGGTAAACTCAGAATAATTGAATCGGTTACTTTGAAAGAGGTACAAGTTCAGTGGATCCAGTTTTTCAGATGGCGCAAAAAACTGTCTATGTTTAAGCAACTAAAGTGTTTATTCTGTTTCATTCATGAGTTTGTTTGAGATTCGTGAGTTACTCCTTATAGCATCAGCTATCTGCCAGTGAAAGTACCGTCAAAATCGGTCCAGCGGTTTCGGAGATTATCCGGAACAAATTTATGTTTAACAAATAATAACTGGTAATAAAATTTTATTACCAACAACTTCATCAATTGCAATTTTTCGTAATGATATTAAGTGATTGTTTATCTTCAAAAATGAGATGTTCGAGCGAGATAGCGGCGTGCCGTATTCTGTCTCTGATTTCTTATGTGACTGTGTAGGCGGACACAGGCGTAGCGGCTCGCGTAGCGCTCGTAACTCTGATCGGATCTCTGGGCGGGTCGTTCTCAACCGCGGCGCAGTGGGGCTGGGCGGGCGGCGCACTTGCCGCGCTGACCGGTGCGGCGCACGCGCCGCTGGCGCAGTACTCGTGCGCCGGACGAGCGCTGCTGGCGGCGCTGGCCTCCGCACTGGCTGCGCTGCATCCGCAACAAGGATTACAGGTATGGCCGGCCGCGCAACATATTTAACTTGATTTCTAAAAAGGGAGAGGGTTCTCAATAGGGATGTTGTATTTTAGCTAAGCTCGGACCTTTTCCGAGACTGTACACGACAGCTGTCTACTATTTATAAAAATAAATGATAAATTTATGTCTAGTACAATATTAGCCATAATATTTTTTTGGTTCTTGTTACAATTTGGTGTACAGTTCTTCCGAATAAATGTCTTCTTTCTTTCTATAGAACACAAATTCCCTATTATCGCTAATAATTACAGGAACTATCATCAGTCCACCAGAAACTGATCAAGTCTCTGTCATCAAGCTACGCGCCACTGCGTCAAGCCGCGTTGCACGGCTGCCTGCTGCAACTCACGGCGGCGCGCCACGGCGCCTCGTATCAAGAGCTCGTGACTCATCTCAACTCGGCTGTCAGGCAACACTTGAGCGGGAACACGAAGTGAGTCCAATGTAAATGCGGTTTAAATGTATGAATGCGGTTTAAATGTATAATTGCGGTTTAAATGTATAAATGCGGTTTAAATGTATGAATGCGGTGTAAATGTATAAATGCGGTTTAAATGTATAAATGCGGTTTAAATGTATAATTGCGGTTTAAATGTATAGATGCGGTTTAAATGTATAAATGCGGGTTAAATGTATAGATGCGGTTTATAAGTTGCAACGTGCGGTTTCACCCGCGTGGAGATTATGACCGTGCATTTTTCCAGGATCAAAAGTAACCATGATTTTTTTTTTATACTATTCGATTATGAGACGAGCCAGTCGCTTGCCTGATTGAAAGCATAACGCCGGCCCATAACAATCGCAGTGCCACTGAGAACTTTGACACACAAGGCCTGCGCGGCACTGCAGTACGCTCGCTACCCTGAGACATTAGGTATTAGGTCTCATAAGAACAGTAATTTCACTGGCTACTCTGCTCATCAAACAGGAAAACAGTAATGTTTAAGGGATTCCTAGATGGGAAGTGGCGATTACGTAGTTTACATTTGCTGAAGTAAACATCTTTTCGCTTTTGACTTACTAATACCATGTTTCTTCTTTACAGAATATCTCTATACGAACAGAACATATACTGGACAGTTCTGTTTATACTGGTGGAGCTTGGTCACCCTGATCTAGTTAACTTGGCGGTCGATTTCATATTGAAGCACCCCAGGCATTACTGCACGGATTTGGTTGTCAAGGTAAAAATGTTTTTAATACCTACTAACTGCTATCGTCAAATTAAAAACTCACGTGGGCCTTTATAATAGAGCGTTCATAAAAATTAAATGACTGTACTTTTTCTATCTAACTTTGCCGTTGTAGGAAATATTTGCACAACTACACCGGCAAAGTACGGCTAATTTTCCATTTCTTTTGTAAACACTTTTAATACCTGTATTTTATGCAAATACATATCTTGAATCTATACTAACATTATAAAGAGGTAAATCAAAATTCGTGTCATCTATTTCCAGGGTATCACGACGACATTACGCCAGCGCGTGCTTCCGAAAGAGCTTAAGAACTCATTGATTGAGAGGTTGCTGGACAACATTAAGGGCTATTCGGAACAACACGCAGTGCAAATACTTATGGTGCATCTGTTCTCAGGTACCTATGTATATCTACTACTATTACTATACAAACTTACAGTCCGTGTTGGAAAAAACTGGAAACCAAACACTAGAAACATCAAAAATGAGAGTCAGAGTCGTGTGTATCTACTGACCGCTAAAACGCCCCATACAAATTGGACGGAACATCTGACGTCACTTGTTCTACGCGGGCCGTAAAGCTATACTAAACACATGCATTTTGTTGATTTGGCCGTGAAAAACTGCGTTTAAGTACACAGCTGTCATACATTTTTTTATTCATTAATATGTAAAGAATATGATAGTATCATTTTAATTAATAATGAAAAATTTTGAATTTGGGATACTTTTAGGTGCAGTATCTTTGTGGAAAATATATATGTTTTTGTGAATTTCATTTTTATTGTTTTAATGTGATCAATTTTGTATTTTATGCAACATCCCAATTAACATCTTTTTTTTACTTTTTCAGTGGACGACAAACTCCTAAGCCCGCGTCTAACATCAGACGTCTCTAACATGGACCCAGATATTCTAATGAGCTCCATGGAACGTATCACCTTACTTTACAAAGTGCTGAAGCAAACTCAAATTACAGAGAGCAAAGTTATCATAACTTCAGCGTTAAAATATTTCTTAAGAGAGACTCTACCGCCGGCGGCGACTTTGAGTAGAGTTATGATAGAGTTTGTGGAGTTTTGTAAGGAGGCGGAAGGGGCGTGCGGGGGGGTTAGCGAGAGAGGGGGTAAGGTGCAGTGCGCGGTGCTTAATGCGGAGGTCGTTTTTGAGGTGAGTTGTAAATATTGTTGAAAGAGATAGTTTCACAGAAAACAGAGACAGAGATGTGATTATTATTTTATGCTGTTTTTTTTAATTGATAGCGAGACGAGCTGGTCGTTTGCCTGATGGAAAGCATAACGCCGGCCCATAACAATTGCAGTGCCACTCAGAACTTTGAAACACAAAGTCCTGCGCGGCACTGCAGTGCGCCCGCTATCCTGAGACATTAGGGATTAAGTCTTATAAGGCCAGCAATTTCACTGGCTACTCTGCTTATCAAACCGGAACACAGTAATGCGCGCACATTACTGCTTGGCGGCTGACTTCACGAGCAAGTTTCGCAGTCTTTCACGGCCAAAATCTACAAATTGCATGTTTTTAGTACAACTTTACGGCCCGCGTTGATCATGTGACGTCACGTTTTCAGCCCAATTTGTATGGGGTGTTTTAGCGCTCAGTACATACGCCAGACTTTGACTTGACGTTTCTAGCATTCGATTTCCAGTTTTTTCGATATAGACATTTGATTCTCATGCGGAAACGAATTGATTGACATAATAAAAAAATGGAGTCAATATCCCTATCTATCATTATTATTATTTTAAGAAAATAAAATTAAATCAAAGTTTCCATTCGCAGGTATTCCAAACATCAATCACTCAAGACCAACTCCCAGTTCTATCCGGATGGATATTCGAAGCTCTAGCCCACTTACTCAACGGGAAGATATCTGACTCTGTCACACCGTACTGCGTTCTCACTCTACTAGTCTCAGCCAGCTCCAATCAGTGCATACGACAGATCGCTCCACTAACCTATTACATTCTGAAGTTAGGATTTGAGAAGAGCAACGAAAACATTGGTATAGATCAAGATTGGGATATTTTCAAGGACGATGTCTATGATAGCGGTGTGGGTATGTCTTTTAAAGATAGGAGGTTGCTTTGTATTGTAGCTCTTAAGTCGAGTTTTAGTCGATCTCAGTTGGAAAGGTTAAAAGAGTTGTGTGAGAGCCGCGATGGGTTGGACGATTTGAAGCAATGCTTGGTTGCGGAATGTGTTTAAATTTGTTCTTACATAAACTTTGCGTATTCTTGTTGTAGTTAAACAGTGTTTTGTCTCTTTCGATCCAGTTTCAAATTGTTGAGAACAACAGACAAAACGTAGAGTACCTATTTAAAAAAAAAGTTGATCGCGAATCTCCAGCTCCTAAAATTGAACGTTGATTCGAAAATAAAAGCTAATTTGATTGGCTACCAATACTAATAGTACAGTAAGAGTTCAGAGAGAGAGAGAGAGATAAAGAGAGAATGAAAATTATTTTTCTAAACTTTTGAAGAGATTTGCTGCTAGTACAAAATCGTAGCCAATTTAGTCGCTAGACGTTGCAATAAGCTTATAAAATTAGAAGCAACGTCTACTTAGGTATCTACGTTGCTATTTGTAGACTCACACCATTGTAACAACAAATTGTAGGCCGGATTGTACCGGGGTCCGATGACGTCATGTTCCATGGAACAAATGGGAACTATCCGGCTATTACGTGGATTAGACAACAAGTAATCCTACTAATACTCGTATTATAAATGCGAATGTGTCTTTGTTGGTTTGTTATTCTTTCGCGCAGTGAGGGAGCAACAGATCTACGTGATTTTTGGCATAGATATCGTTTATGGACCGGAGAGTAACATAGGCTACTTTGTATCCCGGAAAAACGCACGGTTCCTGTGGGAACGCGGGTGAAAATCGCTCGCTGAAGCCAGTTTTTAAAAATGTATTTTTTAATCATCTAAGCTTTTACGCTTCTGGTTGGTTGTCTACTTGAATATCAATGAATTTAATAAGTGCAATTTTTTGTCTATTGCGTGAATGATTGGAAAAAAATTCCTCTTTTTCGAAATGGGTCAACATAATTATATAATATGTTATCTACCCATGTATAAGGTATTTGATTTCTATTAGCAGAGTATTGTGTTTTGTATAGAACGTAAATAAGGCATCGTGTGCAGTAGCTATGAGTAAAATAAGTCGAGCGTTACTCACTTGTCAAAACTAGCTTTCGTTATGTAACATGATACCGCTGGAACGTTTTGAATTTGAATTGTCGTTGAAATGATTTATGAAATATCTTTTAACGGTGTTCATTGCGTGCATATGTGTTACATTATTTTAATTAGTACACTACATGGTACATCCCAATCAAGTGCACATTGCCCTCAGCAATCATAACAAATCTTTATTCAGTTTTAATATTATTTTGTAACGGTAAATTACCGGTATTTAACAACGGAAAACAATACTTATTTGTTTGTAAGAAGAGGTAACTATTACGAGTAGAATGAAATTTACAAGATTATTTAATTATGCTCTGGCCACACTTACGGCTAATGCCGTTGTTAACGAACATAAAACTTAAGTTTAGCCACAACTTGTCGCGTTTTTGACAGCATTCACATTGGCGTTTGACGTACGGTGCTAGCTCGGATGGCGGCCTTGTTCTCTGACTGTAGTGTGCCTCCTTAGTATGTAAGCAACTTCATATTATTAAGTAGGTACGCTACCCTACTACCCTACTCAGGCACACTACATGGCGCTAAACGCAGATATGGACACTCAGTTTATCGCGATATTTTCTTGAACATACTAACGCCGTTTTTATCGAGATAATGTCCATTGAAGTTGGACTTTAGTGTGGCCCGTGCAGTAAGATATTTTAAATTTTAAAAAACCTTATATTTTTTACAATTTCTTTCTTGTGTAACCTAAGTATTAGTACCTAAGGTTATTATTAATTGTATAATGTTAATGCGTTGTAAAATCTGTATATTTTATGTCAATAATTATTAACTATTTATATTTAATTAAATCTGCTTTAGCAAGTTAATAAATAGTTGAAATAACAAGTCTCTCTTTTATTGACAATATTAAATTAATTATATTTTTAAGTATCTAGGTATTGTTTATTTTTTATTGTATTTTTAATAAAAAGCCTCGCAGTAAATGTATTTTATAGGTGGTATAGTTTATCAAGGTATAAAACATATTTAGGCGCTTCCCGCAATACAGTGTCAGAATGAAATAATAGGTATAATAAAATTATAAAGGATAAGATAAAACAAAACATTTTTTGTAAAAAAATGTTTTATTTTTCTAGCTAGATCTTCCACTAGATCTTCGCTGGACTGGAAGGAATTGCCTAGAATTCTTGCTGGTTTTCATTTTAGAACGAACGTTATTGAGGAAACAAGTTGTTACTAAAGAAAATTCTAGACAATTTCTTCCAGCCTAAGAATAGTCTTAGCGGTTACTATAGAGTAACCGCTGGCTCAGGCATTTAAAAGTTATGTCGAATAAACTCACATTCATACATGCACCCATGAAAACATTACACTCCTTTTCAAGTCGTGTAATGATAAAAATGTAGGAATTACCTTACTTTATCTAAATCGATTAAGCACTGACGATATGCGTGTTTATAATGTGATAAAAAATACAGTCCTGATGTCATGCTTCACCGTCTGCACCGATCTTAAGAAATCATTAGATGCGAAACATGCTAGTTATCGCAAGATAAACTGGAACGAGAGATTCACATACTAGATAAGTAGGATTTCTGTCTGTTTTGTACACAGATCTCTATATATCTCTGTGATGGTTTTGTACCTACTAACATGAGACGAACGAGTCTCTTGCCTAATGGTATAATAAACAATGCTACCCAGCTTTCAAGAACAAATGGTCAGTAATTTCACCATAATTAGCTTATTAAATCGGAAGTATAATTGCATTCCCTTGTTTGGCGGATTATACGAGCCTTTGCTTTTGTCGCCGCTTTCGGTGGTACCCACCCAAATAGACACTCGCAGAGTTAGAGTCCCACCACTTGTGCCTTTCGGACACATGTCTCGAAAATATAATTTCGATCTCGATCTTCCCCGCTGAAGTTATGGTTTAAAGTTTAAACTAACGTAATATAATATTCGAGCAATAATAAAAGCCCAACCACCTTGCTGTAAACAAACGTTTACATCCATACACCCATTACACGCCACATGCGACACAGAGAATCCTAGTGTAGGCGGCACTAGCAGACACAACATCCAAGACCTGAGAACAAACTGTACACACTAAGTCTGCTTCGGTTAGGGATCGAACCGGGGGCTCCGATCGCTTCCCAGGCAGGGTTACGTAGGTATTAACTACCGACTTAGCTTCGGAGCGTTCAAAACTCGCGGTATTTGTTACAGGGTTCAAATTTGAATTAGGCTTTATTAGAGTACCTACAAATCGATTTGAGTATAGAAGAAACTAATTACTAAAACGCTAAAATCATGATTTCATACCACTGAATACAGTCAATGGTATACAGCTGTTGTCCACCAAGGAAGATTAGCTTAGTAAGTTTTTAGACTGGAAAACAATTATTTGTAAGGCATCTTCTAGTAGGTACCTAGGTACCTACATACTCGCTTATGGTTATTTCAAGTTGAAAACATGTGTAATTTTATTTGAGAGCAAAGCTCTGAATGTTGGAGCGAGTTACCTACTATATCGTCACGATAAATATCTGGTAAGAATTGAGATAGTGGTCTAACTCTAGCATCATCATCATTAGCTGGAAGACGTCCTCTGCTGAACAGCCTCCTCCATTCTATCATTTTAGGTATAAGATTACCTCAAAACGCGAGAAGAGCTAGACCTACGTATCGTTATACAAGGTAAGCCATACCGATTGTAATTACTGATAACTGTTCCAGTAATCATATAATGACTCACATAAAGTTATTATCTGTCGATTATCGCGACACTGATAAAACATTAAATTCATAAGAAACCAAAAATGGCGGTGACACGACGTGTTTACATTTTTGGTGCATTTCTAATGAGTGTTTTAAGTGTTCTACTAATTTTGGTTGCAGTATCTAGCGATAGTTGGGTGAGTAATTGTTTACATCTTTGGCTTTGGCTCTGTTAGACTTAAATAAGGTTCATTTTCAAATACCTAATTGAATTGATACGTACGGGACCCAAAGTATAGATTGCAATTAATTAGGTACCTAAGTAGGTAATAAAAATATTGGAATGCGGATCTTAACAGGAAACAGAAATAGATACTTACCTATATAGTATAGATGCCTGGAATTCGGCTAAGATGGTTAAAAATGAGTTTCTTTAGTTCGAGTATGTAATAGGTATCTTCTAGGCAAGTGTGCTTCATCGTCGAAAGCAATCTTACCAACAGGTGATATACTCAGTGGTCAAACACAGTCTAGACTTACGGTATTAAATCACTTACTTACTCGTATTTTACTAAGAGACCGCGGAAAATATTGTCTGAGTATCTAAACTCTTCATATTTTTATTATGACATAAGTTTGCTTGCTGAATACTTGTGCCTAACTAGGTGAAGATGAATTTGAGTAGACCTCACGTTACGTGTTAATTATATTTGGTACCTACTAGTTACTACTTTTTTTATCAACGGGCCTTTTAGCCTTTATTAAGTAGCTAATACATAAATAAACCCTAGCTACGAAAACTTTTTGGGAAATCTAAAACTCAAAGTATATAGATAATTCAAGTGTTCTAGCCCACTACCAGTTGGAAGCGTACCAGGCATGTTAGGGGCATGGCCTCGTTAAACCGCATGAATGCTGATCCGGTACTACACTAGGTACCTACCTATATATTTTCTGCACGCACTACCTACCATCATTAAATGTCACGAATCTCTGTTCGGCCTACGCCAGGCAAGCGCATTGAACGGATCAATGCTTACTGATAAAACCGACTGTATTATTTTAAAAACTGTTGCAATTCAGACTGTTATATATTTGTAAATCTGTCGCCTACCTAAAGCTTTTTTAAAACTTTCAGGTGACATCAACTGCTACAGCTGAATCTCAGATACAAGATAGTACGATTCAGTATGGTCTTTTTAGAGGCGTTCTTGTTATACGCAGCTTTGCTACGCCCACATCGAATGCTTTATATAGTAAGTTGAAAAGACAATATTACATACCTACCTATTTATTGAGATTTAATATTAGGATTAACTTTCGTTGCGCAGCCTAGTTTCACGATAATTGTTTTAAGGTAAGTATCCATATATTTTGAAAATATTCATCACGGAGCTTCTACGTACACGTGCTTCGGTTGTTGACCACGCATGCACTCGCTGGACGCAGGTCGCCCCTACCTAAAAATTACTGGTGCTAGAAAATCGAACACACCTTAGTGGTGGCCAGCCGATTGTACCTTTGTGTTTAAGACGTACCTGTCAGGGTATAGTTTCCAGACAAGCCTAGGTACCTACTTTGTGCGGACTAACCTACAATGTATACAAATACCTACTCTTATATATTGGTGCCATTGATCTTCTTCTTCGTTGTAGTATGGTTTCATACTATTCCTTTGTAATTTTTCAGTGACGTGCGTGCCCTCTGTAGGAGCTTGCGCACTGAGCTGCAAGACTGAAGATGAAGCGAGAAGAATTGAGGTATGACATGTAGACCAAGAGAGTAAACTCAATGGGCTATGCTCGTTCCTTTGCGTGATAAAATCTGAAATGAGGAGAACCACATGAGAACGGAAGTCGCTGACATAGCTCTCAAAATATCAAAAACTCTGTGTAAAAGACATAGCTCTAATTATAATAATAAGGGAGAGGATTTTGTTCTTCTGGCTGATGCTGATTTGAAATGTAGATCAAATAACAAAAGTGCTATTAACCATACATACCTACGTAACTATGCCTACTTATGTACCCGAAGCGAGTCGATAGTAAATATTAAATAAAATAGAAATCACGCGCTATGTTTTCTAAATTAGAAATAACCTTTTTTACTATCACTACTGAAGTTATTCCTCGTTGGCTTGAGGTGACTAGATGAAATGATCATGTTTCAGGTGGAGGCAATGGCAAACGGCTATCGACCAACAACAGCGTGCGTCTCAGTCACAGATGTCGTTACTACGAATCCAAGTATGTTTAAATGCTGTCTAAAACTTAATACAATACGCGTACGTTTCACATAAATATCGTGAAAATGAGTGACGAAATTATAAGTAGCCAAAAATAAATCTCGGTCTACAGAAAAGTTACTAGGTCACAGATGTTTTACAATCTTTTATTTAACTTGCAATGTATGTATGTTGGTTTGTTTAGGTCAAATGTTGCAAGCTAAATTAATTAAATAAATCCCGGTGTTCGATTGAACCGACGTTTTTTCATACCTACATAAGAAAATTGGATGACAATGGAATATAATGATTGGTCTGTTGATGGAACCGGAAGGCGACCACAGGAACTCTGTAACGAAATGACGCGCACGCAACCCTATCGAATTTGGGCTCGTTTGATTTGTCTTTACAAGTACTCTGATCCTAGATTTTGTCCAGGTTTTGATGATGGAGCAGGAAGGTGGCCACAAGATTACAATACTAATCACGAATTTATAAAAGACTGTCTGTAAAAAATATATTTTTCCACACAAACCTTATTAGCTTGTTAGTGGCTGGACTAACTCTTCTGCGAGTGTCCGTCTGGATTGTTACCACCGCTTTGCTCGTGAAGTCTGCCACCAAGCAGTAATGTGCAAGCATTACTGTGTTCCGGTTTGATGAGCAGAGTAGCCAGTGAAATTACTTATGAGACTTAATACCTAATGTCTCAGGGTAACGAGCACACTGCAGTGCCGCGCAGGCCTTTGTGTTTCAAAGTTCTGGGTGGCACTGCAATTGTTATGAGCCGCCGTTATGCTTACCATCAGGCAAACGACCAGCTCGTCTCGTTACCATATAACAAAAAAAAACTTGCAAAATATGTCTACTTGCAGTGCCAGTACCACCAGTGATATCATTTCCTTTCTACGTATGCCTGCTCCTTATTTTGTTCCTGCAACTGATTTCCGCCGTCATAGCAGCTGCGCTTGCAATCACCAATGCTATCAGGAACCCTACGGAACCCATATTTGGCCTACCAGGTAACTTTTTTTAATTATATTAGGTACAAGGTAATGAGACAGGCAGGTTGTTCAAGTTCTTGAATTTGGTAATATCAATTACTTATCTAACCAGCGGCGTAAGTAGGTATACGGAAGCCTAAACTATAAATTTGTCGAATCGAAAAAACTGATAAATTTATCGAATGTTGCGAGTACCGAAGTCTGATTGTAAAGTATTGTAGTAGCTCTATATTCTCATTGGATTCGACCTAGCTTTTCGATAACTTTCGGTTTTCGGTTGTTGTTACAACCGAAAAAAGTCTCGATAAATTATATAAAAAATCGATAAAACCCACTTTATCGATTAGAACTGTCAATTTTATCGATCGAAAAGATCCGTACTTGCGCTGCAGGTTTGGTATATAGGTCAAAGAGAATACCTACAAATACTACATAATATACAGGTAGTGATGTACCATCGATATTATCTCAGAGTTATACAACGCGATCCAGTGATCCAGTTGACGATCCAGTGGACGCGATTCCAGTCGTTTTACTGCAACGTCTTCTGCGAATCATTATGTTTTACTGTCCTGATGTGCTCCTTAATACGGCAGGAAACAAAGTTTTACCTGTTGTCTGTGGCTGCTTTAATACGTGGCGCTCAGTCAAAAATTCTACTACTGGTCACCCATCCAAGTGCTGACCGTCGACCGTCCTTAACTGATTTGTTAGGAAACTAAGTGACAAGGTCGTTTATCTTGCCATCCAGAGCTTTTTAGACGTCCCCTAAAATCGACGTCTCTTTACAGGATGTCTCTGGACAAACGTCGTGACGGCACTGCTCGGTAGCACAGTGCTTCTCATGTTTGGAATATATTGGGCCACTTCTGGCCTGAAGGACCACTTGGCTATCTCCTACATAGCTCAGGGTGTGTTCGAGCCTGGACAAGCGTTGGGGTATTCTTATTGGTAAGTACTTTTGATATCTAATAGGCATTTGCTTGACCACATCCAAACTCTCTTTCAGCTTACAAGCCGTAGCTCCTGGCCAAGGCTAGGAGTAAACAAAGTAAAGTAAATTATGTAAAATTATGCATAACT
This sequence comes from Crocallis elinguaria, assembly GCA_907269065.1. Classification (NCBI taxonomy): domain Eukaryota; kingdom Metazoa; phylum Arthropoda; class Insecta; order Lepidoptera; family Geometridae; genus Crocallis; species Crocallis elinguaria. The sequence continues at coordinate 21,970,768 of OU026065.1, forward strand.
TCAGAGTCATTACTATGCGCATGTATTTACGCTTTAAACAATCAGTTTGGACCATGGTCCCACAAAATCCAAATCCGATCACTATATCCGAACTAATATTTGAAGTTCACAAATATTAGTCCCATTGAAAGTTCAAAGCTGCAACTGATGGGCGATTTACACTGGGCCGAATTTCGCCGTGCGGCTGGTCGCTTAAATCGCCTCACAAGCTGAATGACCATCCCATTTACATAGGTCAGATAATCAATCGCAGATGACTATTCATTTTTTATCAAGATATCGTTTAGAACAGTAAACAACACACCTACATGCGGCGGGCGATAGCTTTAGAATTCTGCGACTGAGCATTTTCACGGACGATTTTAGTCACCTGCCGCATGCGACTTATCACCGGATGACAAAAGCCGAAACCTATTCTACTTTGGAATTTGTGATTTTTAACCGACTTCCAAAAAAGGGGTTATCAATTCGGTGGGTATTTTTTATTTTTGTTACCTCAGATCTCCGTCATTTATAAACCGATTTAGAAAATTCTTTTTTTATTTGAAAGGATATACTTTTAGATTGGTCCTATAGAAATTTCATCAAAGTCGATTGAGTAGTTTGTCACTGGAGTTGGTTCGTCGCTTTTTTAAAGCAATTTTTAGTCACCTGCCGCCTAGCCGGATTGCCATTTAGACAGTCGATTTTCGTAGTGTGGCGAAAATCTTGCCGCTAATTCAGATGTGTAAAGGCCGCATAACGCCTACCAAACTCAATGAAGGCGATCTATAGAGGTACTAACAATGCAAATATCTTCTTTCCAGGGTTCTGATCTGCTCGATCCTGTGCAATATCATCAATGTTGGCCTCATCCAGTCGAGGGCATACCTCCTGGAGAGAGATCCTCCTCCACCCACCATCAAGGTGGAAAACCATTCTGATGGCACCATATTCTTGTACTAAGCATTTGTGGAAAATACTTCCTCATCATCATTAGGCTCAGAGTTGCTCTCAAAAATATACTTTCAGTGAGTAGTCCAATATTTCGGTCATATAATATTTTTGTCTACAAGACAAGAGTGAACAGGTATCTTCTAGGAAAGCGTGCTACGTCGTCGACCGCATCGTCGCTTACCATCAGGTGAGATAGCTGTCAAACGCAAGCCTATTCTTTATAAAAAAAATATAGCTCGAAAACGCACTGATAATGATTTCAAATACGAGTGCCAGAGAAAGTACGGTGGATCTTCTTAGTTGTCCAATATTGTTAACAAGCTCGGCGGCTCACCAACCAATGACTAGATAGAAATTAAAATTAGAATCATATTTTTGATTGGCGATCGGATCACTATTGTCAGTTTGTTTACATTATTAGACAAGTATAGAAAACAAGATCGTAGAAATTTGCACTGCACCACCGATCGACACAAATGACGCTCGTCTCTCTGAGACATCTGTCAGCCTCATATTTCAATCAGTTCAGCCTCATATTTCATACACCGAGTAATTTTATTGACTATTTTGCAGCTGTAAGTAGAACACAGTAAATCATAGATATTTCTCCTTAACGGCATACGGCTTTACGGCATTAAAAATAAGACAAATATTATCAGTTGTTAAAATTAAAGTAAAACTCAATAAGTTATTTATTGTGAAAACTATTTAATTATTGTTTGCACTTTTATTGTACGCATTAAACTTAAACGCACCTCTGTAATTCATGGTCACGATACAAAAGGAAAGTGAATTGTATGGAATTGTGTGAAGATCATAACCTAATAGGTAATCGACTATTGCCAATGTAGCCTATAATGAATACTGAGGTTTATACAATACTACCTAGAACAGAGATTTATATAATAACATAGAACATTAATAGTAATAATAATAGAACCTTCGATTTTGTTATTGTAGTTAACTTTCCTCGAGGTGAGTTTAAGTTTGAGGAGTATCTACTATATCTACATACCTTGGTAGTAAGTAATAATTAGTAAGTTAATAACATATTTTTTTCTATATGTTTGTTTAATTTAAATCCTGGATACGAAAAAACACTATCTAATTTTTTTATAGGTAGGTACTATTTATAACGAGACGAGCGGGTCAGTTGCCTGATGACTAATATATGAATAATATAACGCCATACAATTTCATTGCCTCTCAGAACTTTTAAAAACAAAGGCCTCCACGGCACTGCATTGGGCTTGTTATCCTGAGACATTGAGGTATTAGGTATGTTATCAGCCTCTTATGCTCCCACTGCTGGGATATCGGTCTTCTCTTAGAGAGAGAGGTTATGGACCGTAATCCAGCACGCGGGCCCAGTGCGGCTTGGTGCATGTCACATGTCCTCAAATTTTGTGGTTCTTGAACATGCGGGTTTCCTCACGATGTTTTTTTCATCATTTTAGAGCGAGTGTGAATAATCCGCACATACCTAACTTGATATAATTAAGTCATTGGTTCGGGCCAAGTCGAGATTCGAACTATGGTGCGTCGGATTGAAAGTCTCACAAGTTCCCGCTCAGACACACTCGCTCTCATTGAGGGTATTGTCACATAAACCACGTAACTTTGCTTTTGAAAAGAACAGTAAAGCTTGCTTATTACCTACTGCATGGCGGCAGGCTACACGAGAAAATCCAACCGATGGATACACGCCCTACCATCCAGTACCCGACGATGTGATACAACAGGTAACGGCGGCTCGTGGTTAAATAAATGCCCTATGCTTGAGAACTGTGGCGCAAGTACGGAACTTTTCGATACATATCGATCGATAAACAGTTCGATAAGATAAAATTACAAATAGGTAGGGCGTTGTTGATTTTTGCCGAAAACGAAACATAACCTTTTCTCCGAGAACGAAAACTAATCTTCGAAACTAGTTTTGCGACGACGACAAGTTTTACTTGTAATCTGTTATCGAAGTGATTAATGAATATGCCCAGTAATTTCACTACAATTCCAACACATTCCTTCATCATCAGCCGGTAAACGTTGCTGCTGAACATAGACCTCCCCCATAGATCGCTACTTTTTTAATACTGTTTGGTAACGAGACGAGCTGGTCGTTTGCGTGATTGGAAACATAACGCCGGCCCATAACAAATGCAATGCCAGAACGGCTATATACTTGTCTCTTGCATTCAACGTCTCTTCGTGGTATTGTTTTTGACCATGTCATCTCTCCAACTAGTGCAGTTCCTATTTCGTGGTAGCTACTCGAACCTCCTTCCCCATCGGCTGTTGGTTCTGCGAACGATGTGGCCTGACCATTGCAATTTCAACTTGCTATTTCCCTACATTTATTAATACATAAATAAAAGAATTAAATAAAAGGCTTGGGAAAGCCCAAAGGGATGGTTAAATCTGGATCCAAAAACTTTCCCAAGCCAATTAGCGAACTTTCAAGAGTTTTCTTATTTAAATGCAAATGGTATCTTTTCACTCAGCAATTGTTCAGCGTGATGATGAAAATTACTTTTTTATTGTTTCAAGTAATCTGGTTTAAATGCATTCAATTTATTTCGAGGTACCTATGTCTCGAAAGCAAAAATATTTTTTTATGTCAAAAACGATATTTTTTGCTTTCGTTCCCAATGAATCTGAATTTCACTAAAAGTAGGTAGGTCAGAACGTCTTGTAAGTGTGACTATGGGCGATTTTACACTTTGCCGTCAAATAGACACGACACGATTTTCCCGTCACGATGTGAACACGCGTCATTTCATCGTGCACGACATGACGTCAACGTCGAAGGATAAGTAATTAAAAACGTCGTTACACTCCATACATTTTGGTTTCCAACCTACATTAGGAATCTATCCCTTTCTCATATTATTTATTGGAAAGAGGTAGATATGTGAAAGAATATAGGCCAATGTCTAAACTAAAATTAGCAAGAACCAGTCATAATCAATGACAACAGCGAACCACTAACTAAATTCCTCTTAGATGGAAAACAACTACCCAACAATGCCATCAAATATTCAGTTAAATACATCCTAGGGACCACGATGGGCGATCCAACTATTCAAAGACTGACAACAGGTGTTACAGTGTTTTAAGGTGCAGTCTGGTTAACTGCGACAGCCGCAAGATCCAGTGTCAAATGTGGGCGAAACCGCGTGCTTCGCTACTTAAAATACTCTACAAGAAGTGCAAGAATAAATACTGAAGTTCCCTACTGTACCAATATATTTCAGAGATACTATTTATTCGTTCATTGCTTGTGGTCCTACTTCATAGTCCTAGGAGCAATGAAAGCACTTTCCTTGACTGTATCTCATCAAAGAGTTTAAATATGGCCTATTTTGTATAAACGTCCAACTAATTTATTTGACGCACTTATAGAAACGGCCTCTTAAGCGTGTCCTATCCCGACATTGCAGATATTAAATATTTGAGTGGAGGACGACAACGGCGTTAAACGGAGGACTTTACGCCGTTACCAGCTCGACTACAGCTTTAGTGTTTAATATCAGTACCCCGATGATGGTAGTAAACTACACCAATGTAAGCTTGAATGTTGATAATCTGATGCTGAAAAGGAGATAAAACGCTTTGTAGAAAACTTTTAAATTCTTTGTTTCTTTTTACAGCTTTGGTTGTAAAATCTTATCACACCGCCTAGCTGAGCGGCCTGCTGATCTGTCTAAAATGAAAATGAAAAAATATTTATTTGGTGAAAGGTTAGAAGCACTGAGCACAGTCCCACGCACTGAAAATCTCAATAGTAGAATTTTTGAATGTTAGTTAATCTACTATAGTTGAGTAAACATTAAATTATGTTCTACCCGAGTAAAGCGATGGTAGCCACCCAGATGGACAGTCGCAGAAGAGTTAGTCTTACCACCTGGTATCTTTTCAAAACATTGTTGCAGATAACAATCTCTGCTGATGATAAATCTCATTACAACCCCACACATCCATTCATCTTTTCCATAATAACTTCCCTTCACTACCATACGCACAAAACAACATCAAAACTGGTTGTACCCTCCATTAAGTAGGTACCCTTAACTGTACAGGCGTGTAGAGAAATGATTGATGAGTGAAGCCAAATTGGTCCAGAGAGCGGGTGCTTCGCTGGCCCGGCCGGCCCGAATTTAGCTGCGCGGTCTTAGTTTACCTGTGGTGTAAGGTAAGAGCGTAACGCGGTTAAATCTGACGTAATACCTATCTAATATTTTTTGACATTTAATTTATTTAGCGTAGTTGGTAGTAACCCTGCCTACAAAGAGGCAGGCCCTGGTTTCTATTCCTGATCAGGGCAGATCTTGTGGGGTAAGCATAAAGTTTGTTCTTGGGTCTTGGATATTTGTATTGTGTATCTGTGTGTGCCCGTGCCACCTGCGACACAGGGAATCCTAGTACAGGTGTATGAGTGTGGAAGCGTTAATGTGTATGTTTTATACTCGTATAATTCTCACCGGGTGACCGAAAATAAGTTCACTGGGTTGTGTAATGACACGATTTAGTTTTCTTAACACAGGGAAACGCATAGGATTTTCTTTATTTTTTATGGCAAATAGTTTTCTATTGACCGGAAACTCACCTGGTTAAGCGACTGTACTGTCGACGATTTAGCACGCTTGCCTAGAAGTAAGGAAACCAGAACCGAACCGAGGCAATATGGGAACCGGTTCTAATTTTCAGTCCTGGACAACAGAAACGATTCCAAAGTGTAAACAAGAAGTCTAGAAAAAATACCGAAAGATAACTACTCAAATGAAATTAATACTCTTTGAAATAATTACAAAATTCATTTTTATAAGCATTTAAGAACCGTTTCATTTTTGTTACTGCAAATAGACGTGCATCCTAGATACCAGTTCACACGCTCGTGAAGACTCCCAGATTGCTTTTTTTTACAAACGTAACCGCTTTTGAAATGCACCATACAGTAAAACACTCATGCCTGCTCCAATTTGCATGCAATCAGCCAATGGTGAGCGGATATTGTACTGTACGATTAAATTATTAATTAACTACACAGTAACGTGTAGTGTTATTTAAGAAGCAAGTAAAGACTTGGTAGGTATATAATAAATTTAAATCTTTTGCTCAGTAATGTAGTCTTATAATATATCATGATAGTTAAGTAATGATATTTTTAAGCGAGAATAGGAGGTCGTTTACCTATTGGTAAGCATAAGTGCCAATCGGGCCTTTGAAACACACAGGGCCGGCGGCACTGCGGTGCACTTGGTACTCTGAGACTTCTCTTAAGTACTCTGCTCTACACATTATAGTCATCCTGTACTTAGCATTAGAAGTAAGGTGTGATTAACACAGCGATAAAATCGCTCACGGATTACAATATTAATTTTTGAGGCGTGTCGCCTCAAATATTACAACGTAAAATCGTGATAAAGTTCTTTTTGTCCATTTAAAAACACAAAGTCTAAAAATCACAAAACGTTTGAAATCAAACATTGACTTTCAAACTCAATGGCGCGCAAAATCGCGATCGAAAAAATAATTGTACAGTTTACTTTTCTTCGCTCCGGTTTGCAAATTCAATAAAGTCTATTGATTTAACGGAGGTAAAACCCCGAGTATTTATTTAGCGGCTAACGTTGAAAAATTATCGTTATAACGGAAAGACGTCACTTACGAAAAACGCCTATTTCCACTGTCACCTGCAGCGCAAGTACGGATCTTTTCGAACGATAAAGTTGACATTTCAAAACGATTTTTGTTAGTGGGAGGACTAACTCTTCTGCGAGTGTCCGTCTGGGTTGTTACCACCGCTTTGCTCGTGAAGTCTGCCGCCAAGGAGTAGTGTGCAAGCATTACTGTGTTCCAGTTTGATGAGCAGAGTTTCCAGTGAAATTACTGGACTTATGAGACTTAATACCTAATGTCTCAGGGTAACGAGCGCACTGCAGTGCCGCGTAGGCCTTTGTGTTTCAAAGTTCTGGGTGGCACTGCAAATGTTATGGACCGACGTTATGCTTACCATCAGGCAAACGACCAGATCGTCTCGTTACCAAATAACATAAAAAAAAACGATAAAGTGGGGTTTATCGATTTTTTATGTAATTTATCAAGCCTCGCACAAGGCATCCTTGTGCAGGGATATGACATTTACTTAGCCACAGAGGGGTCTCGTATTATAGTAACTATCAAGATTCTCCTCTCCTCCCTATTCTCTGGCCTAGTCCCATTTTACATGGGCTCGTCGCTGCTGGAAATCGCTTATAGATTTTGGCAATTATTTTACAGCCAGCCTCCTGTACCAACCCTCCTTGGGAATTCTAAGAGTATGGCCCATATTCTGAATACTTAAACAAAACCAAATACTTGGTGGGTGGTATCTAGAGTAATAAAAATTATTAATTAAATCCCAGAGCTAACCTATGGAAACAAGCTCCAAGCTCGAAGCAAGGCTTTCGTAACGATAGAATGGTGGAACGGTGCGTGAGGTGATTGCTGCTATAAATTATACCCACCACAGACTGCGGTGTCGTGCCGGCATGGACAGACGTGTGCATGGGGCTCTATTGTCAGCGAGAAATGTTTGTTAACCTAGATAGGATAGTGTTTTATCTCTATCACACATTACAAGAGCTTATACCGCAAAGAATGCCTACGAGTCTCTTGGCCATTTTTCTCGATCCGTCTATACTTATTTGGAACGGGCGACAATTTAATGGTAAACGGAGTTTCATTACACACCATACAACCAAATCTCTTCAGGCATTTAAAAGTTATGGTCGAATAAAGAAACTCACGTACATACATGAACCCTGAAAACAATAAACTCCTTTATTGGCAGTCGTGTAAAAAGAGATACTTAATAGTAATTGTAATTTTATGTTGGTATGAAAAACTTAAAATTGTTCTAATTTAGTTTTAATAGTCTTTCGAAAATGTTCTCTGATAAGTATACAATTTAGCCATATAATTATGTATATAATGTGTATATAGTAAAAAGTATAAATAAGTATGAAGTTTCTTTAAAATAATTTCATTGAATTTGGACTTCAAAGTTTGTTGTAAAGTCACTTTTTACTTACGCTCTTATGACAATGTGTTCACAATTATTTATTCCCATACTCAATTCACGTTGCACACAATAGCAAATAGATAGGTAGGTACGGTTATGTAAATTATATGATATAGTTTAAAAGAATTTAATAATAATTACGTAGAAATTTACGACTAGGATGTTTTGTTACATCATAGTAGAAAAAATCTTATAACCGCTCTTACACGGTCATACCCCAGTTCGATGGCATTGAAAGGATAATAAATTTCAGCACCTGGGGAACACCCAAAAATTGCCACTCGCACGCACACAACGCTCTATATAATATGTCTCATACATACGGCATTTCTGAAGCTATGATTAGATACCTTCCATATTGCTTATTTTGGGCTGTCATTTGTTTTTTAATCATCTCTGCGATTTTCTGTATTACCGCTTTGACCGTACAGTCTGCCGCCAAGTAGTAAGTGCAAACATTACTGTGTTTTTTAAAGAGAATAGAGCGAGATTATGAGCTTAAAAAACTTCATATTTAATCCCTCAGCATAACGAGCGCATTGCGGTGCCGCGCAGGCATTTGTGTTTTAAAGCTCTGCGTAGCACTATATAATTACTATCAGCTGGCGTTCTACTTACTATCAGGCAAACGATCTACTCGTCTCGTTATATATAAAAAAACTGACAATAGATGTTGGTTTTGTTTCCCTCATTCTTAATCCGAATACACAAAGAATCGACGTATTTTTATTCGAACGACACTTTTTCCACAATTCGCAAATTTATATTATATGTCGCGTAGGCTGCTTCCATAATTCTGTAATCTTATTATTCGAACACACCTGTTTCCCAATAACAACGTAGTGAGCATAAAGCCGAAAAAGTAGATTTAATATTTATAAACCCGTCATGCGAGGAAATACCTATGAAAAAAGTTATTTCCAATTTTAAAAAAATATTTCGCCCAACTTTTTTTTCCAACGACGGCAACGGTAAAATAAATAAATAAATGAAGTTTACTGAACCAGGGGCGTCGGAAGTATTAAAAGTGGCAAGTTTGCTGACATGAGCAGGTTTGTAGCTTGATGTGTAAGGGATTAAGACCTAAATGAAAGTAACAATATTTTTTTTCTTGTTTTTTGTATTACAAGCTAACGAGATCGTCGTTTGCCTGACTTAGTGAAATTACTTACCTTATGAGCCTTGCTAATCGAAATAAACTATTATTATTATTATTAACACCTAATAGGCAAAGAAGTCAGAGAAGTTACTCTGTTTTTTTTTAAGTTTTAAGTTAGTTTAATGTTTATATTTACAAATACTTTAATTCGTATGTTTTGCTAAGTACGTAACTCTAAATGATTTGTAACTCTACATTAGTAATTTGTACTTGTCAGCTGCGTGTACTTGTCATTTGACGGTGCTCTAGTTTTTTCCCTTTCTTGCCACTGGTGGGACAAAGCTGGTGGGCAGAAAGGGAATACCCGTCTAGTACAGTACCTATCAATTATCTAGCAAATTTAAATGTGCAACCTCGCCAAAAAATTTCATTGGCATCATGTTCAATTTGCAACTTTATAGACTGGGCGCAGTAAAAAAGCGATTGAAAAAAACTATCTGCTTTTAAATATAGTGCAGATAATCGATTTTGCTCTCGATTCTACACAAATTATTTTCAGGTTTTCTAATTTAAATCTTGTTTATCAAATGTAGGGTAACGAGCAAAAGGCAGTGTTGTTGACTTTTGTTTCCTGCAGTTCTGAATAGCACTGCAATTTTATGGGAGAATTATTATATTTATTTTCATACTATTGGTTAACGAGAGTAGGTAGTTTGCATGATGGTAATCATAACGCCAGACCAAAACAATTGCAGTGCCACTCAGAACTTTCAAAAGTCTGCACGGCACTGCAGTGATACCCTGACACCGATTACGTCTTATACCTAAACCCAGTAATTTCACTGACTGAAACTGACTTAAATTTTATGAGCACTTTCCTAGTCTAACCTAGGCGTGCTGTACCGTGCCATGAAATAACGTGACGTGCTGTATTATAACTATCAAGTAATCAAAAGTAATGTATAAAGTAATCGCTACAACTCTTTTCTCTTAGTGTGCCCCACTTGCTTCGTGAGTACGCTTCAGACATATTTTTCCCACCAACCTGGAAAAAGTTAATTAAACCTAGCTGTATAGGTACAATGTGGTGTCAAATCGATTTCATTCAGAAGTGACTCGGACTCCATATCGATAACTAGTGATGGGAGATTGGAAATCGGTTCGCAAATGAATAGGAAGAGAGCGCTACTGATCAAATGTTGCTGCAATTAATTTTTATTGTATTTAATATTGTATCATATAATAAAAACATATTAAACAAGTTAAAAATAACATTGTTTTGAACTTTTACGGTTAATATTTATAAATTCACATATTGTAAACAGGGTGATGCTTGCAGCAGCGTTGAATTATCGGATGTTGATCGCTCAATAATCTAATTAAATAATTAATGCAAAAATGTGTTTGTTGATTTAGTGGTTTGTCCTTTTTCACGCAGCAGCGTCACAATGGACTGACGTCATTTTTTTCATATAATAGATACATCTACATTCGAGTAGGGTACTTTTTATCCCGGAAAAAAGGCATGGAATATTTGCCGCTATTTGATTAATTTGAAAGAGTGGGAACTGATACTGATGTGTGGATGTTTGAATCTGGTGGGAAGGTTAGTGAGGACATTAGGAATATTACTAATAATAATCACGATAAATATCTGTAACGGGCCCGCGTGGTGGATGGCGCGTGTTTATATGGCTCATTGTCTCTCTGTCTCTTTCTCTCTCCATAAGAGAACGCTGGTATCCCAGCAGTGGGAGCGCAATAAGGCTGATGATGAATCACGGTAAATATCCCGTTTTATACATTGTATAAATGTTTATATGAAAACACTTCTAAAATAATGCTATGAGTGAGTTATGCAATCCACCAGCAGCTCCCTGCCTATTTCATATCGGGGATTTAGTGATACGCGAATTAAAACCAACTCTGCAATTAGGCGAAATTTAAACACTCCACGTATCGCTGATGTTGTTGTTTGTATTTAGGTCACAAGTAGCTTAGCCTAGTTCATTGTGAGGCTGTATAATTGAGAGACACTATCTTGCTACCCACAATAGGGGCACAGGAGATACAATCAGATTGTGAGATGTTACGACAAAAAACACTTTTAGACGCCTGTTTAGCAGTGTCTAAAGATAAACGTCTAAAATGATTAGAAATGTCACAACAAAATTGAATTAGTCAATGTTTAGACACTACATAAATCAGGTTATGTGGTTTCTTAAATTTAAACACGCGACTAAGGCATGTTTAGGAGTTAAACACTGTTTAATGCAGGTTTAAAGTGTGTTTAATTTTTTGCGGTAAGTCCGTAAAAGGTTCTTAATAATGAACAGTAGTTAAACAATGTTTTGTCCTTATCTATTCAGTTTAAAATTGTCGAAAAACAACAAAGACAAAACGTAGTTTAACTAAACCACCGTTTACCACTGTTTATTAATAAGAGCCAAAATTTGTATTATAGGCCCACATTGGCTTGTAGATTATCTAACTGTTTTTGTAACTAGATTAGATGTAGTGTTTATGTAGTAGCAAACGTAGTGGTTAAATTCTATTTGGTAGTAGCCAGGTTATAAAGGCTTTTTAGCCACTTGGTAAATAAAAATTAAAAAGTAGTAGAAGTTTACGGTTATCCTCTGAAAATTACTTTAAAATAGATAACGTGTAAATTGTTTATTAAATAGGTGATATATATTGAATAGTTAGTACATAACAATTTCAGATGATAATATTTTCTTGTTTCATACTTTTTAGAGCGCGATTTTTCATTAGGCGGGTTAGGGGGCTTTTTGAACTTACTTTGTTGTGTTATCTATTCTATAAATAAATAAAATTGAAGTGTCTGTTTGTAATATCAAAATAAAAGCTTTTTACTATATGCATATGAAAGTATATGCGGTACCTATAACAAATAAACCGTTTTTAAATTTTTTGTCTGTCTGTATGTCTGTTGATCTGTCCGTTTGTTTGTTCCGACTAATATCCGAAACGGCTGGACCGACTTTGACGGGACTTTCACTGGCAAATAGCTGATGTTACAAGAAGTAACGTGGGCGAAGCCGCGGGGCACAGCTAGTTATGTTATGAAACGCGTGGTTATCAAGCTATTACGACATTTAATAAAGCCCCAAATGTCAAAGCCTCTAAATTACTCCAATGAGCTTAAACCCAATGTTTTTAAATAGGTAGTCAAAACTTTTTACGACCTAAGTGGAAAGACTAGCAACCACAAAATTTCAGAGCAACAAAATTTCGTCCAACCGAATACATGTTTATAAAATCCATTCCAAAAGTCCATAAAACCCTGTATAAAAGAGTCTCATCAGCATTGTCATAAAATATTCTTGATCATTACGCCCTAGGGAGCAGCTGTTGTCGAGATCGGCAATTGCGCGAGATCGCGAGTGTCCGGTGTCCGGACACTGCGAGTGTAATGTAGTGTCGAGTAGAGTTGCCGAATTTTGCGAGGGCGTTACATTTGGAACTTTTATTTTACTCAATTTTCAAATAGTATCTAAATGCGTTATTTAACTGACTTCAAAAAAGACTAAGGTGAGTTCCACTCCTTTGCTATCTAACGCTATCTGCGTAAAGGAATATTATCCACTATGTACCAAACAATGGCGCTTAGTTGAAAGTCTGGTCATCAGATATCAGAAGGGGAATGGATAGAAGATTGTCAAAAAGAACACTCACTGAAATGTATCTGATAGAAAAGTGATAAGAGTGATTGGATCGTTGAAAATCGAGCGCTAGTGCTGTGACTAATAGAGTAGCCTAGTCGCTTGTGACCTCATAGTCTCAACCCTCATTGTAATAGCCATGTCGGTTGATAAAACAAACTACCTAATTGCAAACAACAATCAACGCTTACACACTGATACCTCTGCAATAGTTCTTGTGTCGCATGGCATAGACTCACACAGAATCACACAAAGATCCAAGACTCGATCACGAACCTAATTAATATTTACCACATGGCACATACTTTTCCCTGGTCGGTATCGAAGTCCCTTGCTTTGTTCTGTTACTATTAGTGATGGAGCCACTAGCCAGTCGAAACAAATAATTTATATTCAAACTAGCTGCAGCCCGCGGTTTCACCTGCGCGGAGATATTGGGTTTCATGGTTTTTTTTTTTTTTGCGCGGAACCCTAATTCTTTTCCTAAAAGAAAAGCCTAAGTTATTCCTTATAACATCAGCTATCTGCCAGTGAAATTCCCGTCAAAATCGGCCCAGCCGTTTCGGAGATTACCCGGAACAAACAGACAGACAGACAGACAAAAATTAAAAAAATGGTGGTTTTGCTGTAGGTACCGTATATACTTGCATATGCATTTGGTAAAAAGCTGTTATTTTGATATTACAAACAGACACTACAATTTTATTTATTTGTATGTAATATGTATACATAAATGTTTATTTTCCAGAGCAATACTTGTTTAATATCAATTTACACTGGTTCATTAAACAAGATTGGTTTTACCCATTTCATGTGTTGAGATGGAAGCATAAACTCGCTGGTACAGTAAATTTGCACCGTTAGGACAGTTTACGTCCATTTTCGAGCCAATAAATTGACTTCGGAAACAGAATCACAGCCAATTCAGCTCCTATGTGGCTGTGCTTTTATGATTTACCTATTTTATCCCTCTATAAGGGATTTATGGTCCACTAAGCCGGATAACACACGATGGAGTTGTGATGTAGCGCGTATCATTGAAAGAACGAAATATAATAAGTAAGTAAGATAATAAATAAGTAAGTAGGCTCCTGAAATCTGCCGGCAAGCAGAAATGTACAAGCATACTGTGTTCCGGTTTGATGAGCAAAGTAGTCAGTGAAATTACTACATAATTATCTCAGGCACGACGCACCATACTCCGAGTCTCGACTCGGCCCGCACCAATGACTTATACCAAGTTTTGTGCGGATTATTCACACTCGCTCTAAAACGGTGAAAGAAAACATCGTGAGGAAACCGGCATGTTCAAGAACCACAAATATCGACGACATGTTACATCCACCAAGCCGCACTAGGCCAGTGTGGTGGATTATGGCCCATACCTCTCTCTCTGAGAGAAGGAATCGTGAACTTAAAATGCCTTGCCTGAGTCTGTGTTCTCTGGTCGCTATAACCTAGATTTTTCAAATCACGAGAGAATAGGTAGGCAATCTTCGTGTGAGATAGTCGCCAAACACGAGTCTGTAGTGTACAATGTACATACAGTGTGAAAAAAGGATTTAGTTTTGCAAAAATGTAGATAGGAAAAAGCTTCAGCAAAATTCTTCCATCTTGGGCCTAAGTGGAGGTAACTTTTATAAAACTGTTGTTTTTTTGCGCCACAATAGCTGATTATGTCTTTATGCGTAGTGGGGTGACATTCGTGGCCTCCGTATAAGGAGATAATATTGTTACGAGCTATAGGGTAACGTTTGATAGAAAGAAGCCGTGAAACAAACAGTTACTTTATTGAATTCAAAAGGAATCACTTGCAACACTATTCACTACAAAAATCACTAGTATATCACTTTGTCACAGATATCACAATCACTAGTATTTCACTGAGTCACAGATATCACAATCACTAGTCGCTTTGAACTCACTCCGATGTGTATCGCTTGGTATCTCAATTGAAACTGTCCCTGGCCGCGTCCCGATCCGCTTATATATGCGCCGCAAATTGTGCTACCAAGTTCCCGAATGATCTAGTTCAAGGTCAACTATGGACGTCTCTCTTTTACGCATACATCCGTCCCTTGTACACACATCGAGGACTTTCCAGATGGTAGTAGATTATGTCCATCTCGTTCTATCATGCGTGTAGCTATCTCTCTCTCACATTATTCTGGAACATTCGGTTAGGTAATAGGTACAATTGTTCCTCTCTTTTGCGCATATAGCCATCCTGCTCACACTTTCTTCTGGAAGTTCCGAGAGACATGATCGAGTCTAATCGTCTCTCTCTTTCACATGTATAGGCTGTCCCTCTCACACACCTTCGAGAATGTTCCGAGGACCGGAGGGGTGTAACTTGGCCTGAAACGGCCTGAAAATGGGTTTTCAGGAAATGGTGCCATGTGATTACTCGTGTCCTGAAACGGACTGAAAACATGTTTCAGTCTGCTGAAAACGGCGTTAACTACGAGTAATTTTTGATTAACTGATATGTGTTAGGCCTTCCTCCGAAACGGCCCGAAAACCTGTTTCAGCCTGCTGAAAACGCTTAGAAGTGGTGGAAAATTCAAAAAAAATGTTTCTGTGAGTTCTCCTTTAACCCATCTCCGTAACACTGCCCCCTCCTTAGACATGCTCGTCCCGAGCATCATTAGATCCATTGTAACGTGCCAATCGATTCACATGCACAATTTTAGGCTGGTTCCTGGCACTACCCATCTTCTTTATGCGATATGTTACGTCATTGATCTTCGTAATCACTGTGTAAGGACCATCCCAATCAGCTTGAAGTTTGGGAGATTTTCCTTTTCGTCTCACTGGATTATGAAGCCAGACTAGTGAACCTTCTTCAAAGTCTACATGGTGCATCTTCCTGTCATATCGAGTTTTCGTTCTTTCACTCATTCTATTTTCAGATGTTCTAACATGCTCGTGGATCTCATGTAATTTTTCCCGTAATTCTGCGGCATATTCTGTTATACTCACTGGTGGATCTGGGGGCCGACCAGTGATGATATCCGCAGGCAAACGAAGCTGCCTACCGAACATGGCAAGAGCAGGTGTTACATTCGAGCTCTCGTGAACCGCAGATCGATATGACAATAGAAATAATGGGATATACTTGTCCCAGTCCTTTTGATGACTATCCACTAATTTAGCCAGGTGTCTTTCCAAAGTTTGATTAAACCGTTCGACCATTCCATCTGACTGTGGGTGGTAAGGCGTAGTCCTAGTTTTGTGAGTTCCCATTATTTGACACATTTCTTGAAATAGTTGGGATTCAAAATTTCGTCCTTGATCACTATGTATCTCTAGGGGCACCCCAACTCTACAGAATACCTCGTTCACTAGTACTTCGGCTACCGTAATTGCTTCCTGATTAGGAATGGCGAATACTTCAGGCCACTTTGTAAAATAGTCCATCACCACCATTATGTACTTATTTCCTTTTTCTGTTAATGGAAAAGGTCCAGCTATATCAACTGCAATTCTTTCCCACGGAGCTCCGACGTTATATTGCTTCATTCCAGCTCTACTCCTGGTCTGTGGCCCTTTTACAGCTGCACAAGCTGTACATTTCCGGCACCAGTCTTCTACATCCTCACGACAGTGTATCCAGTAAAATCTTTCTTTGATTTTCATTAGGGTTCTTTTCACTCCCAAATGTCCACCCGATGAACCATCGTGAAACATTTCCAATACATCGCGGATCTTGGATCTTGGTACAACTAGCTGTAAATTAGATACGTCACCACGAGCATTTTCCCATTTTCGACATAACACTTCGTTGTGGAGAACTAAACTATCCCATTGAGCCCAATAACTCTTGGTTGTGGTGCTTGTGGAGGCGATTTCACTCCACCGTGGCTTAGCATCAGAAGATTTCATCCAATCCAAAATGGGCTTGATGTCGCTATCTTCTTGTTGTGCTTTTTGAATCGCTTTACTACACCAATCTGGACTAATGGTGTCTGTCCTAAGTAGCCTCACGTGAGCAAGTTCCTTTCCTTCATGCCTCACGCAATATTTGCAGTCGGCAGGACATGGTCTTCTGGATAAAGCATCTGCGTTTCCATGGGATCTGCCCTTGCGATGTTCAATTGTAAAGTCGTACTCTTGCAGTTGTTCAATCCATCGAGCCACTTGTCCTTCCGGGTTCTTGAACTGAAGTAACCACTTCAGTGCAGCGTGATCAGTTCTGAGACGGAACTTACGTCCAAGCAGATATTTGCTAAAGTGTTGTAGCGTCTTTACAACAGCTAGTAGTTCCCTTCTAGTGACACAGTAGTTCCGTTCCGGTTTCGACAATGATTTACTGAAGTAGGCTATTACTTCCTCCCGTTCGCCTTTAATTTGGGATAGTACTCCTCCAATGCCAGTTCCACTGGCATCTGTATCTACTATGAACTCGCACTCTTGGTCAGGGTAACCAAGTATCGGAGTTTCACATAGGCGGTTCTTAAGCTCTTTAAATGCAGCTTCACACTCTTCGTCCCACATGAACTGCCTTTTCTCTTCGGTAAGTCTGTGCAAAGGTTTCGCAATATCAGCGAAGTTTTTCACAAACCTTCGGTAATAGGAGCACAATCCTAAGAAGGCGCGTACTTGGCTTTTATCTTTAGGTACTGGCCAATCTTTAACAGCAACTATCTTCTCCGGATCAGTTCGAACTCCATTTTCAGATATAAGGTGGCCTAAGTAATTAACTTCCTTCTTGAAGAACGAACACTTCTTTGGACTTAGTTTGAGATTAGCCGTACGCAATCTAGTAAGCACCCGTTGCAGATTCCGGATATGATCATCAAAATCCCTTCCAATAATGACCACGTCGTCCAGATACACTAAACAGGCTTCTCCAATTAGTCCTGACAGCACTCTTTCCATTAGCCTTTCGAAAGTGGCAGGCGCGTTACAAAGTCCAAATGGCATAACTTTAAACTGCCAAAGTCCTTTACCAGTAGAAAATGCCGTCTTCTCTTTGTGGCTAGGATCTAATTATTTCCACCTGCCAGTAACCACTTTTTAAATCTAACGTGGTAAACCACTTTGCTCCACTTAGTGTATCCAAAGTATCGTCGATCCTTGGAAGTGGGTAGCTGTCCTTTTTTGTAACGTCGTTTAGACGGCGGTAGTCAACACAAAACCTCAGACTGCCATCCTTTTTCTTTACTAAAACAACAGGAGAGCACCAAGGGCTGGATGACGGTTCAATGACATTATTTATTTCCATTTCCGAGATCATTTTCTCGATTTCACCTTCGTACGCAACAGGAACTCTGCGTGGCCGCAAGCGTATCGGCGTTTCTGTACCAGTCTCAATTTTATGTTTAACTATGCCAGTCCTTCCTAGGTCTTCATCATTTATGGCGAAGATGTTTGAAAATTGCCGTAACAATTTCTTTGCCTTTGACAACTCTTCTGTTGATAAGGTCTCTTTACATCCTTCGAGTACTGTTTGGGTTACAATCCAAGGTTTGGAGTTATCTACTTTTTCTACCACCTGCTGTTTGCCACTGTCATGTGTCTGTGAGCTTCCTGAGACAATTGTTCTATGGAAATCATAGATACCTCTGGGCAAACTACTTTTAAGAAAGACTTTCTCTACGCCACATATGAAGACCCCGCTTTCTAAATCAATTTTGCAGTTATGGTTCTTCATGAAGTCCAACCCGATGATGCAGTCATCTACTATATCTGCAATAACAACTTTATGCCGGCAGGAGCTTTCACCAACTTTGAACTCAACGACACCCTCTCCCCGGACGGTTATGTGCTGGCCAGTAGCTGTCAGGAGTTGAATATGGCCACGTGAGGGTGAATATCTCTCATCAAAATCCTTCAGAAGCTGGTACCTGATTACCGTGCGTGAAGCTCCAGTGTCCAAAGTTAACTCACATTTAGTCCCATTGACTTCCCCGTCAATGACTAAGGTATTCCCGTCTTGAGTCTGAGAGATCATGACTTTTGGGGCCTTCCTCACATTACCGGCCAGCACCCGCCCCGCGGTCCTGGCGTTTACTCGTTTCCCTGCCGCTGTTCTGCGGCAGCGCCCGTTACAACATCTGTTGCTTCCGACTCTCGGCGCCGAATCTCCACATTACTCCTTGAATCTCGCATAGGGCATGAAAATCTCATATGCCCTATTTCACCACACGCGTAACATGTGGGTCCGCCTCTAGATTTTACTTTGTCTGTCACCGCTCGGACGCGGTAAGACCGAGGATCTCTGCGAACTGCCTCCACTTCCAACGCGTGGGCTAGAGCATCCTTTAGGATCTTGTGATGACCGAGGCTAACGGTTGTCTTGACTTCCCGATCTCTAATCCCATCTATAAATGCTTGCACCAACATGCTGTCAACCAGAGATGGTGAGGATAAGTAAGCTTTTCTAACAAGTTTTTCAATTTCAAGGCACCACTGTTGCAGGCTTTCACTAGCTAGCTGCACTCTGTCCTTTAATTGAGCCCTGTAAACGTGTTCCAGGTGTGAGTCACCATAACGAGACTCCAGGGCATTCTTGAGTTGTTCTAGGGTGACCTCTCCCGCCATGGTGTCTAATACGCTCAAGGCTTGATCCCGTAGCCCTAACATAAGGGCAGTTACTGCCTGTTCATCGGTCCAACCGTTCGCCTTTGATACGGTCTCAAACTGAAGTTTATAAGCTCCCCAGGAGGAAGTACCGTCGAATGGAGGTGCTTTTAGTTTACCTGCTGGAGCACCAGAGGTTACTACTCCATTAATTTTCAAAGATTTTACCTCCTTTTCTATTCCAAGTATTTGCTTGTCGTGGCTGGAAACTCTGTCATCGAGGTTCTCCACTTCTAATTTCAATTTGTTTACTTTTTCCTTGAATTGAACGCCTATCACCTCCAAGCGTTCCTCAATGCGGTGAGCTTGTTCCTCCAACAGGCCACGTGTCTGTTCCTCTTGCCGGCGAGCCTGCTCCTCTTGCCGGCGAGCCTGCTCCTCTTGACGGCGAGCCTGCTCCTCTTGACGGCGAGCCTGTTCCTCCAACAGATCACGTGTCTGCTCCTCTTGACGGCGAGCCTGCTCCTCTTGGCGGCGAGCCTGTTCCTCCAACAGACCACGTGCCTGCTCCTCTTGACGGCGAGCCTGTTCCTCCAACAGACCACGTGTCTGCTCCTCTTGACGGCGAGCCTGTTCCTCCATCATGCGTTGCAAAGTCAGCAATAGGTTGGACGGATCCTGGTGTTCGCCCATGGTGCGGTTGGCATCAAAACTTTGACGACGAGCGGCGTCACGAGCTGCTTGTGCACGCGTCTGTATCCCTGGTGTTTCTCCTCCAGACTCCTCTTGATCGTCCCTCGGTGTTATAGGCATCTTTCTATCCCGCTTCTGACACCAAAATGTTACGAGCTATAGGGTAACGTTTGATAGAAAGAAGCCGTGAAACAAACAGTTACTTTATTGAATTCAAAAGGAATCACTTGCAACACTATTCACTACAAAAATCACTAGTATATCACTTTGTCACAGATATCACAATCACTAGTATTTCACTGAGTCACAGATATCACAATCACTAGTCGCTTTGAACTCACTCCGATGTGTATCGCTTGGTATCTCAATTGAAACTGTCCCTGGCCGCGTCCCGATCCGCTTATATATGCGCCGCAAATTGTGCTACCAAGTTCCCGAATGATCTAGTTCAAGGTCAACTATGGACGTCTCTCTTTTACGCATACATCCGTCCCTTGTACACACATCGAGGACTTTCCAGATGGTAGTAGATTATGTCCATCTCGTTCTATCATGCGTGTAGCTATCTCTCTCTCACATTATTCTGGAACATTCGGTTAGGTAATAGGTACAATTGTTCCTCTCTTTTGCGCATATAGCCATCCTGCTCACACTTTCTTCTGGAAGTTCCGAGAGACATGATCGAGTCTAATCGTCTCTCTCTTTCACATGTATAGGCTGTCCCTCTCACACACCTTCGAGAATGTTCCGAGGACCGGAGGGGTGTAACTTGGCCTGAAACGGCCTGAAAATGGGTTTTCAGGAAATGGTGCCATGTGATTACTCGTGTCCTGAAACGGACTGAAAACATGTTTCAGTCTGCTGAAAACGGCGTTAACTACGAGTAATTTTTGATTAACTGATATGTGTTAGGCCTTCCTCCGAAACGGCCCGAAAACCTGTTTCAGCCTGCTGAAAACGCTTAGAAGTGGTGGAAAATTCAAAAAAAATGTTTCTGTGAGTTCTCCTTTAACCCATCTCCGTAACAATATTAAATTTTTCGGTTCCTTCGTTGAATGAAAAAACACCGATCAGCGAATTATAAGTCTTCGTCGAAACTTTCAAAATTCCTGTTTCGTAGGCGGTCGAAGCGGATATAAAAAAAAACACATGCGTTAATTTTTTAGTTGGGTTAGTTTCTTTTTATAGCGAGAACCAACTTCATCGAAAATGTAGCGAAATATGAAATTTTATCCCCCACCTTTCCCCCAAGTCTAGTTCCTAAGACAAGTGGTTAGATCCACGCGGGCAAAGCCGCAATCGGCAGCTAGTATTTTGTAGTCTCAAAAAAACTCTGTTCTGGATAACCAGAAAATGCTGATGCGAATCACATTGTGGTTGGCAGCGAAAATTTCGAGATGTAATTATATTTACGTAATATTTTTAATTGTACGGAACCACTTCCTATTCGCTATTCTACTTCCTCAACAATATTATTGTTGAAAGTTGAGACCCCACATTTTCGTTTCCGGCGTGTTGCGAAGTAATGAAACGTCAAATGGTTGCGAATAAGAATATTATGTAATGTAATGTTAGAACGGAGACCATTTCATTTGGGATTACAAGCAGGTTTATATTTCTCCTTTTATGAGGACACGTTTAATATTTCGAGTTTTATTGGATTTTATCCTAAAGAAGATTTAAATCTATTGCGTGAATAGAACTCGTGAATTTGCACCTGTTTTTCTTCACAACTTCAAAAAACATTTCGTATGCATTTTATTTGTGGCGATGCTACCTACTCAACCGGTTACAAAGATTCTTTTTTTTTCAGAGTAGGAATAGTACCTAGAACAAAACGCCCATTTTAAAAAAAAATGTCTGTCTATTTGTTCCGGATAATCTCCGAAACGGCTAGACCAATTTTGACGGGATTTTCACTGGCAGATAGCTGATGTTACAAGGATTAACTTAGGCTACGTGGGAGAAGCCGCGGGGCACAGCTAGTCGTTCCTTAAGATCAGGCGAGACAGTAGTCAAATACTTAAACGTATTGAGTATAAATGATGTATTTACATCCTTACTAATAGATACTGCTTAATGGTTGAATATTAGTTACACAATGTTTTGTCCCTTTCGATTCAGTTTAAAATTGTCAAAGAACAACAAAGTGACAAAACACTGTGTATTTATACCACCGCTATACACTTCTTATTAGTAAGATCCTTACGAGTACTATATTATGTAGGCTATCTATATATGTAGGTATCTAAATTTTAAGGAAAATCAGTTCGTTCTTGCCTTGACGGCGTAATTTCACGGACTGCTGCCGCACCAAAAAGGAATTTGGAAAATGAGTCCTTCATTTCAATGTATTGTTACTAAAATTGTGGTTTTATAGGAACTCATTACGTGAATATTAGGGTATACATATCGGACCTAATAAGCGTTTTGCGTGAACTTATGCGTATTTTTTTATACTATTGATAACGAGATGTTGGATAACGAGACTAGCTGGTCGTTTGCCTAATGGTAAGCATAATGCCAGCCCGTAACAATTGCAGTGCCTGAGCATTGCAGTTCGCTCGTTACCCGGAGTTATACATTAGTCTCATAATCCCAATGAAGAAGTGTCATTTGAGAACCTAATATTAAAACCGCCCGAATGAAAAATGAATTCACAACTCGAGGATCTCGAAACTCATTATTCTTCTCTCGAATTTAAAGAGTTATGAAAGTAAATACCATTTCTTGATTTATATTTTATTCCTTGAAAGCTGTTTATTTTAAAATTTCACCTTCATTGGGACAAAATTATTTGACTATAATTTTTTGGTAAGACTATTCATCGTAGGTTTGCGGATGAGTAAAAATTGTCGTCTATGCCATTAGGAAGTGGTTTACAATGAGATTTTCTTAAGTTTAAGTAAGAGCTCTAACTCGCGCAAACCATACAGCTGAAAAGAAAATTGAAAATGCCCGCACCCGCTTTGTTCACCCCTTACCGCACACAGTCGAACTGATAGTGATACCTTGGGAGGGATAGGTGTACCAGGCGGCACTCGAGCAATCTCACGTGTACCCCTGGTACCACTAATTGGGAACTGCTTGTCTATGCTGATGTATTCTAGAGGCAAGCAGTAGCGCGATCTGACCTGAAACGCAAAATACTAAAATAAATAGGCATGTGAAATTTGACAAATTTAAGAGGGATGAATAGCAGGATTGCAGGAGGGATGCAGGATTTTTCCAATCTTTCTGGGCAGCAACGCAATTAATATGAAACGCAAATGACAATAACTTTTTTTTTTTTTTTTTTTTTTTAATCTATTTTCCTCTGCAAGCTCCAGGGCTCGCACCCTTTGTTTGATAATTCAAATTGTATATACAGAATAATTTTTTTTTTAACTTATCATCAACTTATAATTGACTTGACAATAACTTTGTGCACGTGCGTTGTAAAAGACACGAACATTATCGAGAGCAAAAAATACCTACCTGAATAGAGGCCTACAGCAGTTTGATAACTTAATTTTGCATATAATATGTAAATAAAATTTCGGTCTACAAAACAAATACGTCCGTATCTCCACAGTGGCGCAATACGTCAATCACCGCTAATCCCTAACTACACCAATAGCTGTTCTATTTAATTACCGCATGCGGGCATCTGTCAAACGCGACGCTTAGCGCACCGCAAAGCACGCACCACGGGGGCATGAATACGGAAACATGGGGTCTACTCTCGAAACGATATACGTAATCGCCACGATACATCGGTATGAAATACGATGAACATAATCGAACCAACCCTACTACTTAATTTATTTTGGATGTAATTTACTAACAGTTTAATTAATATTAATTTCAATTTAATAACATAATATGGATCTGTAATATCTGAAATAAAAACTTTTGAATTTTGTTTGATAACAAATATTCGTACGACAATTCTTTTTATCTGTCAAACTTATATCGTTCGTTCTATCGCCGATACGACAGTGAAATCGACTAAAGTTGAGATTTTCTCACCCGACAGTGACAGAAATAGAAACTCAAGTTTGAATCATGTCATTGGTTAGCGATCGGATCACTATATAATTGCAATGATAAAAGAATTAAAACCTCATTGTATAATTGCTGTCATTAGTTGGCATCCGCCGAGTTCGTTTACATACATTATTTGACAACTAAGTATTTCCAGGAGTAGGGTATTTCCAGTGGCCTCCCGCTCTCTCTGAGGCCTAAGTGATGGACATAGAAGTGCTTATCGTTTGCCATAGCCAAGGCAGAAAACACGAGGCAAGTCACATAGTACCTAACAGTCACAAGTAACCCTGAGGCCCATAGGCCTCGAGGTTACTTGCATCATGTTTTCCGCGCGTTGCTTGAAAAAGCGGAGATGAAGTATCTACAAACACCATCAAAACGAAGATAGGGTCCTCTCGGGAGGACCATTGCTGTCACTGCTATATTGTGCGAACCATACCTACAGCTCTTACAGAAAAGCGTTGAAAAAAAATCCGTCGAGTTTTTAGTTAGTAGGTCTCATTAGCGGAGTCCATTTTTGTCGACGAAAAAGAAAAGTTACTTTCATCGATTTTGCGAGTAGTCCCCCTGGAACGGCAAACCGCGTAAAACCACAGAAAACAATTTGAAGTTTAATTAGATTGTACAGAAAATAGCGGAAGTAGATATTAGGTCCTTACATATGAAATTGGCGTATTATATAGAAAAAACAAAACAAAAACAACTGAATGATATAAGGACCTAATATATAATAATATATATAAACGACTAGGTCATCTCGCTACCTTATTATTATTTAGCATGTTTGAGATGTAAGACTAACTCTTCTTCGAGTCTGATAGTCTGAGTGGGTATAGTCTGCCGCCAAGCAGAAGTTACTAAGTTCATGGCAAAGTAGTCAGATAAGTTACTGGGCTAATGAGACTGTCTCAGGGTAACGAGCGCACTGCAGTGCCGCTCGGCCTTTGTGTTTCAAAGTTCTTGTGGCACTGCAGTTGTTATGGCCTGGCGTTATGCTTTCCATCAGGCAAACGAACTCGTCTCGTTATTCAAAAGTACCTATATAAAAATTAAAAGATTTATCTTCGAGTCACAATCAAAGAGTTTGACGTTTAAGTCCAACGACCCACCAAATACCACGATATTATCATTCTATGATTTACTCCAACACCCCAAGAACCTAAACTAAATAGCAAGTTAAGTTGTGTAAAACTGAACGTTAATTTATTGAGAAAGTCGAGTGTAAATCAATAGCTTCAGCACTAAATCTCCGAAGTTGGACTTGGGGCGGAGCTAATTGGGACGCCGGCTGGGGAAGGCTTCGAATACAGACACGGATTGGGAAATGCTTTCAAAGTTCTGAGTGGAGCTGCAATTGTTATGGTCTAGCGTTTTACTTACCATCAGACAAACAACCCACACGCTTGCGCGTGTATTATCCCGTAATACGCGCTTCATGCTATTTTGACAGCAAAACGCATACTTGCATAAGCGTCTACGGTCTTCATTAGTGGCCGCGTTAGTGGTCGCGTTAGTGGCCACATTAGTGGTCGCGTTAGTGGCCGCGTTAGTGGTCGCATTAGTGGTCGCATTAGTAGCTGCGTTAGTGGCCGCGTTAGTGGTCGCGTTAGTGGTCGCGTTAGTGGTCGCGTTAGTGGCCGCGTTAGTAGCCGCGTTAGTGGCCGCGTTCGTTGGCCCAATGGGCGACTGCACTACGCTTTAATCGTGTTTAACAACTACATCACACGATAAACAGTGATGTGGTCGAGAGCGATAAAATACTAAGCCCAGTACTTACGATATAAATGTGAATTGCTTAGTAAAATTATATATTACGGCCAGTAAAACTAAAATAAAGTACCCTAATCCGCCTCTTCCAGGGTCAGATAGTCGCCCGATCAAACCAGCAATTGTGTGTTTTTATTCTCATGTTTTTTCTTGTTTGTTTTTTCTTGTTTCGTGCCGATATCTCGTTACACGCTACATTTGCTTTCGTCTACAAACACCTTTTGTTATTTTTATGGCATATGGTTGTAGGAGCTGTTTGTCCATGGCTTTGCTCTCGTCGTATTTCAGGATTAGATTGATATTTATACCTATATTTATTGCTATGAAAATTAGTTACATAAACACCCGCTGAATACAGATTGCTTCAGTAATATTATATTCAATGCGTAGGTACTATTATAAATGTGAACATGTATTTGTTGGTTAGTTTTTCTTTCACGCAACAATGGAGCAATGGATTGACGTGAATTTTTGGATATTTATGGATCGGAGAGTAACATACAATACAATAAACACATTCTGGCATACCAAAACAAAAACATAGTACAGGAAAATAAAAAAATAAGAAACAATAACTTAAAATGGTAGTACACTGGGCAGTCTTATCACTTAAAGCGATTTCTACCAGACAACTTTTGGATTAGCTTTTGAAGCTTTTTATTCACTTTGTAACCTAGAAAATTGCACAGTTCCTGTGGGTGTACAGAAGTTAGTATTCAATAATTGCTTCACATTGCATTATAAAAAACTGCAATAATAGTTATAATTTGGAAAATAAATAAATAATAAATTGTTAATTAACCGGCTATAACTCACGTCGCACATCGCAACGACCACTGCATGATCTCGCCGCGTGCACTCCCTGAGGAAGAGCGTCGGACACGCTCGAAACCTCCAGAACAAACCAGAGACGATCCCAGGGCCTCTCCCTTCGCAGTTTACTTTTAGCTACATAGCAGTCAAGGCTTCGTTTTACATGCTGACAGCCCAAACAAGGAGTGCAACGTAAAAACGTTTTATGGCTCATATATGTATGTGAGTTTCTTTATTCCACCATAAATTGTTCCTGAACAGATTTGGATTCATGGGGTATCGTTAGAAACCATACGTCATCCTGAGTGACACTGGCTAAGTCAGTTGTGTTTTAAATTATACTTGTTGCTAACTAAATTAAATTCTTAAGATACATAAATAAATTGTTTAAGCGCTAGACAGCTCAAAAGTTTAGAACAAAGCAGTCTTTGTTTTGTAACTTCTATAACTCGAAAACATTGCTTCAAAGGACACCCGTTATAATTTTCATTTACATCCGTGGCCCAACTAACATGGGTTCCAACAAGTTTTTAGATGAGTCAGTTGACGTTTTACAAAGGTTGGAACATTATACATTTCCAACATATACTAAGCATTGTTTACAAATTGCGAAAGAACTTATATGTGACTAGCTTTGCCCGCGGTTTTCACCCGCGTTCCCACAAGAACCATGAATTTTCCGGCATCAAAAGTAGTCTACGTTACTCTCCGGTCCATAAAATATATCTATGCGAAAAATCACGTCGATCCATTGCTCCGTTACTGTGTGAAAGAAGGACAAACCAACAAACCAACAAATACACTTTCGCATTTATAATATTAGTAGGAAGTAGGAAGTAGGATTAGATAGGATGACAGTGTGTGCGGGAGTGATTTCATTTGAATACTTTGAATCTTTTTTATATTATATGACTAGCAGTACCCCGTGGTTTCGTCCACGTAGCCTAAGTTACTCCTTATAACATCAGCTATCTGCCAGTGAAATTCCCGTCAAAATCAATCTAGCCGTTTAGAAGATTAGCTGGACAAGCAGACAGAAATAATTTTGGTATAGGTACCGTATATACTTTTATATGCATTTGGCAAAAATCTGTTATTTGGCAAACAGACACTTAAATTTTATTTGTTTAGGTATGTGTTTATAACGAGTCTAGGGCATCGTTTTACTCTTGGTTTTGTGCTTTACATCAGGCCCTCTAGACAAAAACCACCCTTCTTTTTCCACTCACGCTGAAAGCGTCAATACATTGTTTGGGACATTAGCTTGCACGTGACATCTCCCCAAGAGAGAGAGTGTGATTAAATGCAAGCCCATAGTTACCTAAAAATACTACAGATATTTTTTCAACAATATAGATACATACAGACAGAACATGTGTTGTAGAACAGTGTACGGATCATTTTATATTTTTCTCAACGAATTGATGGAAAAGGTTGAGAAAATTGCTGTGAAATGACAGGATACAGAATGGTTTCATTTTGTAACACATTGGCTTTTGGGTTAAGTGTAATTTAGAAATATTTGGTAGTTTTCTTCTACATTTATTACATAGAACGTGAGGAAAATGTTTTTTTAGGGTTCCGTACCTCAAAAAGAAAAAGGAACCCTTACAAAATCACTTCATTGACCGATTCAGTACCACATTGGCCTTTGGGTTACGTGGAATTTAGAAATATTTGGTAGTTTTCTTCTATATATTACATAGCACGTGAGGAATAATATTTTTTTTTGGTCTCCCAGGGAAAATCTCCTTTGAGAGCTTTCCCCTCCGCGCCCCGGGGGGAGCGACGGAGAGAGCGTGGGACTCCCGCCCGCCCACTGCGCAACGTGCTACCTACTAAAAACCACTGGGTGTTTTACGGCTCAGCCTGGGACGAGGTCGTGGTGCCGCTCTCGCACTCCACGCAGGACCCCGTCAGCCGTCGTCTGCCCCGCTGGATCCCGCCTCGCGGGGAGAGAACCTCTCCCATCGTAAGCGCATCGCCTCCGTCTCGGGAGGGCCCTACCTATAATAGGTTCGGAACAATCCGAAAACTGATTTTGGGGGAAACTTAAAACATACTGGGAAAAATCTTCCAGACTCAATTCTCGTGATGGAAAATCTATTTATATACCTAAAAGTTTGCACGGAACCAACGGTGCGTGACTCCGACTCGCACTTGGCCGGTTTTAGTACTAAAATAGGCTTTCAAGTGCAAATGTCGTTGTAGATGCTTTTCGCTTTTGCTTGGTAACAGAATTTCACGTTAGGAATGAGACGTAGCTAGACGGCCTATAGAAAATTAGCTTCTGCCGTGGCTTTGCCCGCATGGTATAGATCTTTATGGCCTATGTGAAATCTTATAGATAAGTTTCTTATATAAACGCGTGTACTACTGCATTTTTTATTTCCTAGTAATAAATAATATGTCTGAGAAACAGGACGTTTTGCTTTAGGCAGCGCCTTAACATCACCCGTGAAGTATGAAGTTTCATGAGTCGGTTTTCTCTACCAAGGCTATCGCAAATAACGATTAGATCTAAACAGGTCTTAACAAAGGATGATAAATCGGATTTAAGAGATAACAAAATAAAAACACATTCCAACTCTCGCAGAGCTTCCAATCGAGATAATTGGACAAACAAACGGACGGACGGCTTAAACAATCAGTAACAGATTTAGAATTGGAAATGAAATAAAAACATGTGGATTTGTGCGAAAGCAGTGCTGGAGTACTTTTTGATCTGACAAGAGTATAATGGAAACATACATGACCCCTAAAAATATTACACTCATTTTTTGTGCAGTCGTGTAAAAACACCTTAGTCCCTAGGTACAGGTCCCTCCAAATTGAGGGCCAGCTAGTTTGACCCAAATTCAGCTTCACCCTGTACAATGTTTAATCAAATGGTAAATGTAAGTTAAAACCTTTAATTACGCAAACCTTTCGTAATTAATTTATAATAGTAACTTACAAAGTTCCTCCTCGAAAGGGCGAATTTGAATATTTACAGCGATACTTACAGGAATAATGCGGGAAACAACGGAGGAGCGGGCTGAACTCCGACATTAGACTTTACAATTTGGAATTCGGAAAACATCAAGCCTTTATTGAACGTTAAAGGAATATTTAATTTTTGTGCGTTTCCATTGGTACGTCAATACCTAGTTTTAATTATATTTTTTATGTTATTTTGGCGCTTTATTTCATAGCTGTCTATAGTGACGTAGCTGGATTCCAAATGTGGCATCAATGGTAGAGTCCTCCCCAACTCTAATTTTCCATTGGTAAGTGAATACCTAGTTTTAATTTTGCTTTTTATGTTGCTTTGGCGCTTTATTTCATATATAGAAATAACAAAAGAGAACGCACCCATTACGAGCTGTCTATCGTGATGTAGTTGGATGCCAAATGTGGCATCATTGGTAGAGTCCTCCGTAACTCTAATTTTCCATTCGTAAGTCAATACTTACCTAGTTTTAATTTGGTTTTTATGTTGGTTTGGCGATTTATTTCATAGATAGAAATAACAAAAGAGAACGCACCCATTACGAGCTGTCTATCGTGACGCAGCTGGATGCCAAATGTGGCATCATTGGTAGAGTCCTCCGCAACTCTAATTTTCCATTGGTAAGTTAATACCTAGTTTTTATTTTGCTTTTTATGTTGCTTTGGCGCTTTACATGTTGCTTTGGCGCTTTATTTCATAGAAAGAAATAACAATAGAGAACGCACTCATTACGAGCTGTCTATAGTGACGTAGCTGGATGTCAAATGTGTCATCAATGGTAGAGTCCTCTGCAACTCCAATTTCTCTTGGTGCTTTTTTTCATAGATGACAAACGTGACTTTACTATCGGGGTAAAGTGAAAACGCGCCCAAAGCCAGGCGGAATCAAATCACATTATCTCTAACTGGCGTCCAGATAAGGCAGTAGATATTTCTCGCTTTCATTTCTATTTTGCCGTAATTTCTGTCTGTAAACTCATTTCTCTTTCATAAATTTCTTGTTCTACGAAATGACTACATAAATAAACATGAATTAAACGTACGAATCTTATTTTTTTTATGCTATTTGGTAACGAGACGAGACGACTTTGAGACACAAAGCCTGCCCGGCACTGCAGTGCGCTCATTACCCTGAGACATTAGGTATTAAGTCTCATAAGTCCAGTAATTTCAGTGGCTGCTCTGCTCATCAAACCGGAACACAGTAATGCTTGCACACTGCTGCTTGGCGGCAGACTTCACGAGCAAAGCGGTGGTAACAACCCAGACGGACACTCGCAGAAGAGTTAGTTCTACCACTAACGAACATTTCATTGTTTAATTTTTCATTGTACGGAAATCAAAAAGTTGGTGTAACCAAAACAAGGAATTCCCTGAAACAGTCAGATATAGCCGATCCACTCTGTATGCAGATCTGATAGAGATTTTATTCAACTCCATCGACACGTATCAAAAAAAGGTTCGAAGCTACATTTTCGATTCCTATCCGAATACTGAAACAAGTAAGTATTGTAATTCTCCAAATATGACTGGACATATAAGAATAGTGCTGGTCTGGTGAGCAAAGTGAAATTACTGGGCTTATGAGACTTAATATCTAATGTTTCAGGGTAACGAGCGCACTGTAGTGCCGTGGAGGCTTTTGTGTTTCAAAGTTCTGAGCGGCACTGCAATTGTTATGGGCCGGCGTTATGCCATACCATATACCATCAGGAAAACGACCCGTTCGTCTCGTTATACAATAGTATAAAAAAATTAAGAACTTCAGAAGCGCATTTAAGGTCAGACCATAGTACCATTAGTGGTTTCAATATATTAAATCACCTAAAAGGTCTTTTGTGTCATCACTTAGAGTGCCAATATTGCGTAACAATATTACCATGATGCGTATGAAGGAAAAGGGGGAACAATCCCTCTGGGAATTTGTTCGCATGCTATCTATATTCTTTACATACAAATAAATAAAATTGAAGAGTCTGTTTCTAATGTCAAAATAACAGCTTTTTACTAAATGTATATGAAAGTATATACGGTACATAAAATAAAATGAGCGATGCAATTTTCCAGCATAATTACACTAAATCACTGCTGGAATACATAGGTATACTAGTATAAACACGAACCTAGCACCTGCACCGTGCTGACCAGGAAGCTCGTCATGTCCAACTGAAAGTATTGCGAACGCACCGCATCCCTTGTTATTTTTCACCGTGGGGTGGGCTAGGATTACCGCCGCAAGCATACGTTTTAAGGCCAGGGATGTACGTTTGGCGATTTTAGCCGGATACGTGAGTAGTCGACAAAACTGAAGTAATTTTTGTAACAAGTTGACTGTCTGTCTGTTTTATGGTTTAATTCTAGAAAACTTTAAATGCACAACAAGACAAAGTTAAATATTTGAAAACAAATAAAACCCTGTTTTTAGGGCATTGGTTCTAAAACCATGAGAATGAAAACAAGAAAAAAATTGCCTAGACAGATATCAGCCAATTTTTATCTTGCAGCAGATACTGCAACCCCTATTCGACGGCATAAAGCCGATAAAGGCATAAGGGTATTTTCTATTATTAACAATTTTTCCCTTATTTCTAGTGATTTGTGTGAGGGCCTGTAAGCGTAGGTAAAAATAGAAAAAATGACCTACCCTTTTGAAGGAATACTTGGTATAATTTGTTATTTTTATTGAGAACGAGGTACTTTTTGTAAGGGTATAAAGAAAATTGATATTTTCCTTACTACAAAGAGATCTCTCTACTTATATTTCGATAAAGGATTTTACTTATTCTTCCTCAGAATTGGTAAATATGGATTTGATATGAAAATTTGGTAATATGCCACGTAAAATTAATGATGAGTCTCTCAAGAAAATACACACTGGAACACAGTAATGCAAATTATTTATAATTGCACATTACTGCTTCGGCAGATTTCACGAGCAAAGCGGTGGTACCAACCCAGACGGAAACTCATTGAAGAGTAATCCTGCTTGAATTACAAATAAACAAATAATCATGCCTTTTACTAAAATAGACCAATTTAACCAATATGACAACTTGGTATAACTATTACATGGCAAATTCGTTCTTCTTTGGATACTGAGATTATATGGCTTCACCATATTTTGATAACGTCATGAAATCGCAGTAATTGCACGCCAAAATCCGATCATTGATTATGATACCACTTAATGTTACTGTTCAAAACATAAACTATAGTGTCCACAGTGGCGAGCTTCCTCCAGTTTAGACGAGAAAGGAAAACAAGCCATAGGTTACCATTCGCTACAATTAGTGGAATTAGTAGGATCGGCGCAAACTTGAGTCTCGGGAGTTCGATAATTCTTACTGTTGTAGGTTTCTTACAGGTAGAGGATATATTGCTTGAGAGGTAGCGATAGCGTTTAGAGCGACTCAATACTCACAAATAAAATAATTTGTCAGTGTAGTTACTAGGTATATGAGACGTAATAGGTATTTTATTTAACAAATAAAGAACAAATGTTACACATTTTTACTACTGTATTAGGATTATCTGAGTCACAGGTTAGGAAGTGGTGGTTTGAGATACAAACGGATAACGGATACACAATATGAGAAAACAAACTTTATGCTTATCGCATAAAATTTTCCTCAGCTAGGGGTTGAACTCGGCGAACTTTACAAGCCGAGCTACGACTAACTTATCCATTGAGCCGTCAGTCAGTTCAGGCCATCAGTCTCATGGGTAACGAGCGCACTTTAGTGCTGAAGGCCATTGTCTTATTATGTGCTGTGTGGCACTAGAAGTGTTATGGGCGGGTGTTATGATTAAAATCAGGCAAACAACCTGGCAGTGTCGTATAAAATAAACATATTTCATTTATAAAAAAACTAAAAAAAATAAACTTAATAACGATCAATTACTCGCTAGCCGCTCCGCTTGTCACCAACTACACCGCAAACTCGGCACGCTTCAGGCGAAACAATAAAACTTGCTCCCCGAGGGATGAAAACTTGGCCGTATCAGCCTGTGTTAATATAATAAAATATAATATCATCTGTCCGTGTGCTCAGAACTTTGGGAAGACATTTAATGTTATGAAGTTAGTTAACGTGATGTAATGATGACTGACGAATACGAGAATTGTTCTTGATTGGTTACTGTTATTACTGTTACAGAACTGAACTGAACAGAACAGAACACAGTTACTGAACAGAAATTACTTTTTTATTTTTATAAGCAGAGAAGAGTCTTACTCGTCGTCTAAGTCGTTTGCCCAGAACGTTGAAACACAAAGGTCACGGCACTTTTACCAACTTTTGCTAAGTGGTAGGACTAATTCTTCTTCGAATGTCCGTCTGGTGTATTCACCGTTTTATTCGTGTAGTCTGCCACCAAGCAGTAATGTGCAAGCATTATTGTGTCCGGTGGTGTGCGGTTTGATGAGCAAAGTAATCAGTAAAATTACTGGGCTTATATCTTATGAGACTGAATATCTAATGTCTCAGGGTAACGAGCGCATTGCAATGTCAAAGTCAGAACTTTGACACTACACACACTACACAATTACAGTACACAATTTTTTTTATATTTCATTTGGTAACGAGACGAGCTGGTCGTTTGCCTGATGGTAAGCATAACGCCGGCCCATAACAATTGCAGTGCCACCCAGAACTTTGAAACACAAAGACCTGCGCGGCACTGCAGTGCGCTCGTTACCCTGAGACATTAGGTATTAAGTCTCATAAGCCCAGTAATTTCACTGGATACTCTGCTCATCAAACCGGAACACAGTAATGCTTGCACACTACTGCTTGGCGGCAGACTTCACGAGCAAAGTGGTGGTAACAACCCAGACGGACACTCGCAGAAGAGTTAGTCCTCCCACTAACAAAAGAGATCCATTTTTATCACTTTTTAGCCTCTCGCCATCTGAGATATGAAAGCTAATATTTCAAGATGACGATCAAGTTGCAGTGTTGACCATCCGGACTAAAACAGACATTTTCGGCTATGAGTATTTGCTGCATTGACATAATTGTGAGCAGCCGTGATAGGTACCCAACTTTAAGCAAATGACCTGTGAATAAAAATATACAAGCCAAAGCGAAGAAACAAGCTAAAAACTAAGCAAAGCCACATTTTTAAAATGACACTTCACCACAAAATCATCTATGCAGGCCTTTAATATTGAAAAGGCTTCTCATGTCCTGCGACGTAGGAGTTTGAGAAGCGAAGCGATGCGATGTCAACGATTTACGAAGCGCTGCATGCTAGGGTTGGCGACTGTGAGTAATATTAGAGTTGAATAAAAATAATATAAACCAACAAAATATCATCATCATCATCATCAGCCGGAAGACGCCCACTGCTGAACATTGGCCTCCTCCATAGAACGCCACTTGGATCGCTACTCGCCTCTTGCATCCAACGGTTTCCCGCAGTTTTGACAAGGTCATCGGGCCACCTAGTGGGGGGCGGGCCTACAATACGTTTTCCGGTTCGTGGTCGCCACTCGAGAACCTTTCTTCCCCATTCCCAACAAAATATAGTTAATAGAAGAAAAGCGAGTACGCTGGATACGGGGATTGTTATGGGTAGGCGGTAGGGTAATTGATCAGAAGATAGAACAACAATGACGTCTCAAAAAAAATCTAAGTAGATGGAATTTATCTATTTACTTTGACTGGACTGAATGAACCAAGGTTATAATATACTGTTTATTGTTGCTTAATTCGTTTCTAGACATATTTATCCTCACGTAGGACAAGGAGCTACAACAGGAATTGTTATGACGGCTCACTGATATATTGCTATTGAAATTGTTTTATCAATCTGTTTTTATGAAAAAACATTTAACATTTTTTGTGGTTTCGACATTTATTAAGAGGAGCCAAAGCATTTTTGACAGCTTGTCGTATTTTGTCAAGTTGCCATCACTCTTCAGTCTGTATTTTTTTATGATAAGATTTTCAATGTGAGTGGTGAATATTTTTTTGCTGCTTTTACTGTTATCACGTCTAGTCTCAAGGGTAAGCAGAGAGTAGGCTACAGCATCACTTTGCGGCTCCAATATCCATCCACTTGTATCCACAGCTGGGCTCCGCATGATTGTGGTGTACTAACCTCCAATCTTAGAAGTGAAAATGGCTGCCGAACGCCAATGATGTCGATTCTGTGATTTCTTACCTAAACCTAATTTTATTTTCGCTCTCTATTTTCAATACATAACATGAGAAAGAGATGGAAGAATTTTGACACATCTAAATTTATAGTTTTGTCAAATATCTTTGATCCTTGATAAATTAGACGCCACTAAATTAGTTGCTTTTAAATTTACACATGACACAAGCAAATCGAATAATTTGACATGTCTAAAATATCACCTCTTTCTTATATTCTCATAGGTAGGAAATAGGTACCTATTCTAACCCTGCCTTCGCTATACATTTTGGAAAATATAATGTATGTACGGAAGAATATTACTAAATTTAACTTAAAAAGTGATGTACATGAG
Organism: Crocallis elinguaria; assembly: GCA_907269065.1. Taxonomy (NCBI): domain Eukaryota; kingdom Metazoa; phylum Arthropoda; class Insecta; order Lepidoptera; family Geometridae; genus Crocallis; species Crocallis elinguaria. The sequence goes on from OU026065.1 coordinate 22,006,863, forward strand.
TTAAATACTAGAAGTAAACATAAAATTGTTGTACCCGGGTTCAGATTAAGTAAAACTAACAAATCGTTCCTGGCAAATGGTGTCAGATTCTACAACAAAATTCCTAAAGTATTAACTGAATTACCACAAGGAAAGTTTAAACGTATAGTCAAGAGTGTATTAATTAAAAAAGCGTATTATAAAATTAAGGATTATGTAGATGACAAGGATGCATGGAGGCAAACAGCTCAGGAGCCTCCTGGCGACTACTAAACTTTAAATTGTTAGTTGTTAGCATTAGAATCATTGTAAAAAACTACTTTTTTTAAAAAGAATGCCGTGACGAGTTTCTTGCCCTTCTTCTTGCTCGGCCTATACCAATTTGGAACGGGCACGGTGGGTTTCTGGAAGGTACGTTGACTTTGAGCACGGATTGGGTCTGTTGGTGTCTTTGTCATTTATTATGTTCTGATAAAGACAGCATTAGTTTTAGTCTGTGATTCGGGTAGATGAATGTTGCAGAGGCCGGCTGTTAGGGTCATTTTAACTTTCATAAGTGCTCCTTTGGGGCCTATTTGAATAAAGACTTTTGAATTTTGAATTTCATTTAGAAAGAGAGATTCAATCTAAAATTAGTTTTAGGTATGAGATGACAGAATCAACCAATATCTACGTAGTAAAATTTAGGGCACCTGTGCACATGTGAGCACGTCGATCCATTTAATGGCACGGTTACTAATAGGCCCTTATAATAACAGTATACTATAGTAGGAAGCTATACGTGTTATATAATAATGTATAAAAGTCGCAGGGCATAATTAAATCCGAGATTATGTGAAACTCCTACACACTAATCTGTCCTAATAAACCGCTAATCTCTGAAGCCACTGCAACTGGTCTGAATCTGAAAATTAATTTTTACTAATAATTAGCTACATTCTTCGTGAGATCCTAAGTGATATAGGCCACTTCTAAGAAGACTCAAAGGGCCACTTTTTATCCTATGCGGATACGCGGGCACAAACAAACAAACATGTACAATATACACATAATTATACATCGATTATGACTTGTCATTTATATTTTTTAACACATTTGATAACGATACAAGCTGGACGTTTGCCTGATGATAAGCACAACGCTAGCCCATAACAATTGCAGTGCTATGTAATTTCACTGACCACTTTTCTCATCAAACCGGAACACAGTAATCCTTGCACATGAATCTTCATTCCTGTATGTATAATTGAATTTATTGACATTATTTTTATTTTAGTAACTAGCTTCTGATCGCGGTTTTCACCTACGTTCTCACAGGAACAATGAATTTTTTCGGGATAAAAAGTAGCTTGTGTTACTTTGCGGCCCATAAACTATATCTATGCCAAAAATCACGTCGATACGTTGCTCCGTTGCTGCGTGAAAGAAGGACAAACCCAGTAACTTCACTGACCAAAAAATCAACAAACCAACAAAGAGACAAACACACTTTCGCATTTATAATATTAGTAGGAAGTAGGATTAGTAGGATATTAGTAGGAGTATTGTTTCATTTATTTTTTGACAACTAAAATTTGTATTTTTAATCGTGCTATTTAATGGAAAATCGACTTGCCCACTGTAACACACATTGTTATAATGGCCAATAAATAATTCTATTCATTACTGTTTGGTGGCACACTACACGAGCTGAGCAGTGTAGGTTGACCCAGACGGACAATCGCAGAGTTACTCCTACCAACTGGTGAAATTTGTTTATACTGAATAGAGGCTTTGTGAAATCATGGGTTTCCCCGTCTCCCAGCGACATATAGATTTACGTCACGTATTCTTCTCGTGTCGAGAATAGCAATAAAGGTAGTCAGGGGCTGCGGGTCGATGAAAGGATATTCTTAAGATACGGTTACGATTTAGTTATTGGGTTGCGGAGTACCTCACACTAGTGCGACGCCAAGTTCGAGAAAACGAGCACATGCAACTATATATGCAAAACTAGCTAAGTTAGCTGTAGCTAGGAGTATATTTGCTAAAGCTCCTAAACAATTGTTTTTTTATAGGTTAGTATATTTTTAGTTAGTATATTGATCCGCTATCATGCCTGATCTTAAGTGTGGTCGAAGATGGTGAATATGCTGAACTTAGATTAGTAATGGCTCTCAAGTGTGGTTGCCGTAACACACCGGTAGGTGCTCGGTGAGAGAGTTCGAACTTGAGGGTGGTAACTAGCCCGCCGAGCACTAGTAAATCCTACCATACAAAAAAATCCTATTAGTATTGTAATAGTGAAAGTGTGAAGTTACTGAGCTTATGAGACTTAATACCTATGTCTCAGGGTAACGAGCGCACTGCAGTGCCGCTCAGGACTTTGAAACACTATGTTCTGAGTAATACTGCATTTGTGATGGGCCAGCGTTATTCTTACCATAGACAATGTTCTAAGTGCTTACCATTAGACAAACGACCCGCAGGCCTCTTTGCTCAATAGTATAAAAAAGTGTTGTTTGTTCTTCCACGAAGCAACGGAGCATCGGATTGACGTGATTTTTTTGCATAGAGGTAGTTTATGGGGTGGACAGTGATTATAGGTTACTTTTTTCCTAAAACATGGACAGGTTTAGCGGGGATCCCCACGCGGGTGATATGAACCCTTCCTGCAAAGCGAGGAGCCCCGGTTTTGATTACCTGCTGGGTTAGCTTTGTGTGGCAGAGCCCGCATGGATGTTTATGTTAAATGTACCTTTGTGTCCACGCCACTTGCGACAAAGCAAATCCTAGTGCAGGAGTATGTTTGTGTAGCCTTGGTTCTTTTTTATTTTCAACGATCTTATTTAGCATTTTATCATAGACTAGCAGCTGCTGCCCGCGGTTTCACCCGCGTGGAGATATTGTATTTCATGGGTTTTATTTATTTTGCGCGGAACCCTAATTCTAAATTTAAAGTAGCTTAAGTCACTCCTTGTAGCATCAGCTATCTGCCATTGAAACACCCCTCAAAATCGGTCCAGTCGTTTCGGAGATTACCCGGAACAAACAGACAGACAGACAAAATATTCAAAAATGTTTTTTTGTTATTGGTTCCATATTTATGCATTTAGTATAAAGTTGTTATTTTGATATTACAAACAGGAACTTCAATCTTATATATTTCTATAGATTATAGATAAGAACTTGGCTCATGGATGTAATACTTTAGGAGGCATAGTAAACTATTGTTGTAGGCACCACAGAACGTGCTCAGAATGACATATCAAAACTATTGATTGTTTACTACCGTGTACGCTTGCTGGTTCGCCAACTTCGTTGTTGTAATTCGTTGTGGATATGCCTAGGGTATTAATTAACACGGTGCAGGGAATGAGGTAGTGGTTTTTTATTCGTGAGAGGCTTTGAAAAGGAAACGTTTAAGGTAGCAACGTCATAGCCGTAGAGAAGTCCATTGTTCGAATTCCATAATGAGCTTGAGTGGAACCCTCCGGTTTTGGTGAAGGAAAACATCGAGTGTCGTAATGGAATCTTAGCATAAAGGTAAAAGTAATCTTGGCATAAAGGTAAGGTAAGAGGTCTGTTTAGTAGGACTAACTCTTCTGCGAGTGCATGTCCGTCTGGGTTGTTATCACCGCTTTGCTCGTGAAGTCTGCCGCCAAGCAATAATGTGCAAGCATTACTGTGTTCCGGTTTGATGAGCTGAGTAGCCAGTGAAATTACTGGGCTTATGAGACTTAATACCTAATGTCTCAGGGTAACGAGCGCACTGCAGTGCCGCGCAGGCCTTTGTGTTTCAAAGTTCTGGATGGCACTGCAATTGTTATAGGCCGGCGTTATGCTTACCATCAGGCAAACGACCAGCTCGTCTCGTTACCAAATAACATAAAAAATAAGAACATTTTCAGATTTTGTTCGCCTAGCTATCAGTGTATTGTCGTTATTCCAAATTAAAATAAGAAGTAATTCTCCAATAATCCTTATTCCTAAAAGAAAATAATAGTACTAAAAGAAATGATTGTACAATGGTCCCTATCACTTATTACCCGTATTATCAAACTCTCCTAAACGTTTTAATGAATAACCATCCCCTAAATCAAGGACTGCGTAAATTCAAGGGTGAATTACTACCCACTCATAAATAACGCCCTCTAAGCCCATTATTCAAATAAAACTCGAGTTACAGGCGACACTTACAAAGTTTAATAAAGAAATGTTAGCTGTTTGCGCGCTTTAACATTTTTAAAGTTTAATAAGAACACCAAGAAGGCGTCTTTTATACCAAGTTTTAAACATGGAATTTGAACAGTCTTTTGATTGTGATATCAATTATATTCCAAGTGGTAGCACAAACTTTTCAGCTAGGGTCCGTGTGGGTGCCGCCGCGTAAGAGTGTGCGTGCATTATGTGTCGGTTTAATGAGCAAAGTATACAGTGAAATTATAACTGTTCATAATCATAATGAGACTAAATTTCTGCTATTTCTAAAATAACCGAAATAGTACTGTTATTTCTTTTACTCAGTGCACTGTAGTGATGTACTGTTTTGTGTTTCAATGTTATGGGTGGCACTGCAATTGATATAGGCAGACGATTTATTTACCATCAAACAACCCACGCACACACAGCGATGCCAACAGCGAAATTCGTCGCGAGTAAACCATATGTTTAATTTGACTGCACGATCCACAAAACCACCTGCTATCTTATCCAAGCCTTTGAGTTCAACCTTTATTACATATATGGATAGCTAACGAGTAGAATTCTTTACTACCGGCATTGGTATTCCCTGGAAGGTACAGACTGGGAGTCTTTAAAACAGGTCAATAGAGATTGTTGTCAAACGTAAAGCCAGATGCGTGGTCATGACTCATGGATATGCATCAATCACGGACCACGCGAAAACCATTGAAAAACACGATCACCGATTGACGCATATCGTACCGTCTAAGGTGGAGCTTGGTAGAAATCTAGTCCGAGCGCTAACCGTCCCCTAAGTCTCTCTAAACAAGTTCGAAGTTAGTATAGTAACAGTATTTTCATATGCCGTCGAAATTATGAGGGACGCAGTGAAAATTACCCTTCACATTCTCATCAATCATTTCTGTCAAAGAATATTAAAATTTTCATTCAAATCATTCAAAATCTCTCAGAACAAATGACTAGACCGATAGTTTCTACAGGTTAGTTGTTAGTGGGAGGACTAACTCTTCTGCGAGTGTCCGTCTGGGTTGTTACCACCGCTTTGCTCGTGAAGTCTGCCGCCAAGCATTAGTGTGCAAGCATTACTGTGTTCCGGTTTGATGAGCAGAGTATCCAGTGAAATTACTGGGCTTATGAGACTTAATACCTAATGTCTCAGGGTAACGAGCGCACTGCAGTGCCGCGCAGGACTTTGTGTTTCAAAGTTCTGGGTGGCACTGCAATTGTTATGGGCAGGCGTTATGTTTACCATCAGGCAAACGACCAGCTCGTCTCGTTACCAAATAACATTAAAAAAAAAAAAAAAAAAAAGGTATAAATTACTAAGCTAGCCAGATTCTACGATTGAAAATTAATGAATGCCATAAATTGTTCTTTAATGTTTAAGAAACAAGGTTGGTTTTCAGTTGTTGTAGCTGAAGTTAAGACCTTCAGTTTAGGTAAGCATAATTTCAATAATCCTGAAGTTAACAAAGGGCTTGGAGTAGGTTTTGTATAGGTATGCTAACAAGTTTACATGTTCTAAATAAATCAAAAGTCTATTTACTTGACACACGGCAATAGTATCTAACTGCAAGCAACGTGCTGTCAGTGAGTTGACGGCCCATTGGCACTTTTTATACTATTGGATAAGGAGACGAGCGGGGTAACTTGATGTTAAGCATAACAAACAGCCCATAAAAATTGAATTGTCACTCAGAACTATGAAACACCAATGTCTACGCGGCTTTACAGTGCACTCAGAGTCATTAGGTATTAAGTCTCATAAGTTCAGTAATTTCGCTGACTTCTTTGCTCATCAAACCGGAAAACAGTAGTGCTTACACATTGCTGCTTGGTAGCAGACTACACGAGCAAAGCGGTGGTACCCACCCAGACGGACACTCGCAGAAGGGTTGATCCTACCACCTAAAAGTTACCATGTGACATTGTGACGAACAGTCGGTTGTAGGCAGCGCTGCTCTGGTAAACAGGTTGATAAAGACTTGCGCGGAATGCAAATTGAGAACTGGCAGGATGTAACGCAAGAAAGACCGAAGTAGCAACTATTTTTACCAAACTGCAAGACCCATTTTGATAGACTGCGCCCTCCTAGTTAGTTTTTTTATTGACATGATACCCAAGGGAGCACTAAGGTTAAACGACTTTGTACGCTCTTTCCTGGTTTTCAATTATATTTATATTCACTTCCTAGACCAATTCTCTCAGCGAATTCTACTTTAAATAGGCTAACAGTGGAGATAAATCTGCTCTCCTTGGAACATTAGCATTCATAGTTCGTCCTCCCAAATCTGAGACTTGAGAGATTTCCTGCCAGTAACAAGGTTTTCAGTTAAAATGTTTTGAACGAGTGAACAGTTTTGAGCAAACGGGTATTTTTCGTAGACTGTTTTAGGAAGCCGTTCTTGTTAAATTGGTCGTGGGTGAAATGTGTCTAAAACAGCCAATGTTAGCATACAAAATACTTTTACGTGTTCGCTTACTCAATTTATAAAAACAAAGCACTTGAGAGCGAGGTTTAGCATATCTTTGACCACATCGTCGCTTAAGATCAGGGAGATAGTGGCGAAATACTAATCATAGAGTAAAAAAAAATAATAGTAGTGAAGAATTTTAGATCAGATCTTAGCTTGGTTGATTAAATATTCGTTTTGGTTTTTTTATATAACTTATTTGCTTGCCTTTGATCACCATCCCACCTGATGTTAAGTGACGATGCGGTCGACGATGTAGCACGCTTGCCCAGAATATATCTGTTCACTCGTGTAATAAAGAAATAAACTAAATAATCTTGATAATATGCAGTTGATCGAATGCGGTTTTTGGCAGTAAAACTAGATTCTTTGATAATTGACTAAATAAAAATTTAAAACCAACGAAACCTTTTCTATATATTCGTACTAGTAGCATCTGCCTGCAGTTTCACCCGCATGGAGATTAAGTATAGGAATCATACAATTTCCGGAAAAAGTCTATGTTACTTTCGGGCCTGTAAAGTATTTCTATATATATTATATGCAAAAAATCAGGTTAAGTGACTAAAGTCTAAAATGATAATTGACAAGGTATAATTATGTCCATTGTTAAATAAATGTCAAGATATAAAAATGACCATAATGACAATTGTCTATCTAGAAAAATGTCCAATTTGAAAAAGGTCTAAAAATGTCTAAGTAGAAAAATGCAATCACGTTGATCCGTTGCTTTATTGCTGCGTGAAAGAAGGAAAAACTATCAAAAACACTTTCGCATTTATAATAGTAGGGATATAATAGTATACATATAATAGTAGAGACATAATATAGTAGGGATATAATAGTATAGATAGTAAGGATGTACAAAGAGATTTGTTTCTATTTGTTTAACGAAAATGTGTTGTAAATTGAGAAACTGTACCCACCCAAAAGTATGCTTAGTATATGCTTAGTATAATTTTTGTCTAGTTCATGGTCGCCTCGTGGTTGGTACCATAATTTATTTCAAGAATTGTAAAATTGTATGTCTAAACTTTGTAGAACTCGTGAACCAAAAATTTAAAAAGAAACTTTGACTACCCGAAAAAAATTAAATGATTTCATTAAATATTTTCTTTGGAACAACTTTCCTGCTTTTAAATCAGTCAGAATGCTAATAGACTGTTCTTTCTTCACAAAGAAAATTTAATAACAATCGTTTTGTTCCAAGTATAACTTAGAAAGTCCACAAAAACATTTTCCAAGTGAAGTCACTTTCACACTTAAGTGGGCGAAGCGTCGGTTCTAAGTTAAATATTTTTTTTACCCACGCTTAGAAAATTATTTTGACTTTACATGATTATAAAATAATTACCAAGAGAAAAGGAATAGCTAGAACATTGTAAATACTATTATTTGGGAGCCTTTAAGACAAGAGTGAAGTGGATTTTGAAGATGATATATTAAGTTGTTTCGGAGAATACACAATTCCGGAGTCGGTTCCTGGTCTGTCTAATAGGATTCAGACGAATAAGTTGTCACTCTGGTGTTGAGTAGGACAAGGCAAAACATCGGAAGACGACGCTTCTAAAAACTCAACGATCGTCACCTGAGCTCGCGCCTGTTTGCTCCCTGTCTGCAACCAAACTAGTTTCTGCAGAGCCAACGACGGCATTCAATTCCAGGTATCTCCTAGGCAAGCATGCTAGATTGTTCGACCGTAGTGAAACAACGTTCATACGCAAGCCTATATAAACAAAAAAATGTGCAGTAAAATTTATGGTTACCTTTCAAAGGGAGAGTTTTTCTGAAACCGCATGCGACGACCGCTTTTAGGTCGGAAATTTCAGTGGTCACTTGGTTAGCTATCACTCTCACTATGGAAATCCGTCACAACAGCCAAAAAGGTGTACCTATATTCCAGCGGCCCAACTTGACTTATTCAGAGTTCACGCTTCGACTCGCTCTAAGCGTGGACTGTATAGACATATAAACTGTATAGAATCATGATATATGGAAGCTTAAGTCCACCCTTAGATTCATCTCTGAATCTCTAGGAGTTTACAAGAGGAGATTTAATATGTATCTTGTCGACCGCATGATCAAAGGTACCAGAAATCTACCAAAAATACTTCGTCGAAATCAAATCATAGGATACCTCTAATAATACCCCAGAGATTGAAAGCAATCACCTGCCTTGATCGCTAGGTCTTATGTCACCGGTCAAGCGGGAAATGGGCCGATTGATGATAAGGCTGGCTCTAGTGATTGAATTTACTAAATAGAAAAGCTTTTTGTGGAAGTGTTTCTTTGTTTGGAAAAACTAACTCCTCTGCGAGTGTCCTTCTAGCTGGATTCGTGTAGTTTGGCGCCAAGCACTAATTTGCATACAGTGTTTCGGTTGTATGAGCAAAGTACCTAGTCAATGAAATCACTGGTCAAATGAGTGTCTCAGGGTTTTGTGGACTTTGGACTTTGTGACACAGGACTTTGGTATTGTGCGAGTGGCGAGTGGTGGCGTTTTGTGTCAACATTTTGTGGTCTTTACGGCTACATGAAGCAAGAAGCAGCGTTTCGTGGCGTGCAGCGACCACTGACGTTACCGTATGCGGCGAGTGAGTAAAATAGTACGAAAAGTCCAGTCCGTAGCTTGGTGGTGAGTTTTTATGGTTGTAGCAAGAGATCTGTGGTTGTAGCGTAAGGCCCATGTGCGAATAGGCTTTGAGAATACAAGTTTATAGGACATGTTATTTTACCAAAAGTAAAAACTCTGTAAGAAAATTATCTCCGATGTCCTGTGGTAAAAAAATCTCGAGCTGTAGAGAGAAAACGATAAAAAACATGATCTGAGACTTATTGGACTAGTCTTTTTTATATATACAATTATACATACATACTTGGACTAATTATTTAACAAGCAGATAAATAAAAAAAAAACAATCTTATCCAGCATGCTAAAAACTACAATCAGAACCGAGATGAAACCCGTTATCAGCACCAAGTGATTTATCATCCCATTCCTACTTTTTTCCCTCACTAGGTCACCGGACAAGAAAATATCATCAATTAATCTCTTCAAGTCATTCCGACGCATCAAGAAAAATATTACTTTTCGCAAGTAATTGTACGCCACTATGCTCTTGTCAATATTAGCCAAAACATTATTATATCATGATTTGTCTGATGTTTTAATACCAGTAATAACTAGAAATATGATAGAGAAGCCATGCAAAGTGTTTTGGTATAGTTTATAAAAGATTCGCTGCTTTTGCCTCAAGTTTTCGTCAGGCCACAAACAGACTAGGAATAAATATTTGAGGTTGAACTCAAAAAAGTCTTTTGAGGCGCGGAAACGGTCTAGTACGTTAAAAGCCATTTTGCAAATGAAGGGAATAAAGGGCAAAGATATTTTGCAATAAAGGGCAACGATATTTTGCAATAAAGGGTAAAGATATCGGAACACTGCAGAGGCAGGATATTGGAAATTGTTGTAGGTTAGTGATGTGCTCTTGAGAAAACTTAAATCTTGTGAAATCGAGCGGCGGACTTCAAGGGTCAATCAACCACGTTTCCACGTAGTCGTATGAAATATGTTTTTTTAGGTTAGCTGGGATAATCCTTTCTAATACATACAAGAACTAGGTATCCTTTTATACGGGAATAACTATACTAAACAACACGCTTCTACTTCCTGGATTCAGCCAGTAGTTGCCGCGTTTAGTGGCTGCGTCTAGTGGCTATATTAGGTGGCCCAATCTGCGGCAGGCCGCAGGACTAATTGCAGTTTGCATTTGATATTTTAATAGTCATATTAATTGTAAGTATATTAAAAGTATATACACTCTGGTCTGACTCCTAGCTAAGAGCCAGACTAGACATAATCTTTATTATTATAAGAAACTATTATATTTAATTTCATTACAAAAATCTTCATCTTTTCAAGTTCAACAAGATTTTCAAGACTCGATCCTAAAAGCGCGTTTCAGAAATCCCTAGCTCAATTCGATTAAATAAACTTTCCTAGTTTTCAAAGCTATTTTCTCATTAGCTCACTGAAGAATCAAAACTTATTGAACTAACGCTAAAGTACTGGATAATAAAGTTTCTCTAGAGTTGTGGTTGATCCGGAAACTATCCGACCACTAAATTGTATTAAATATTTATTAATACTAAACCATAATTTTACTAAAATTATTTTGAATTTGAATATAAAATAAAGTATGCAGGTAACGACACTATTTTTTATTCTATCGAGTAACAAGATGAACGGGTCGTTAGTCTGATTGTAAGCGTAACGCCAGCGCTTATCAATAGCAGTGCTACTCAGAACTTTGAAACACAAAGGTCTCCGCGGCACTGCGGTGCCACCCGTTATCATGAAACGTCTTATAAGCTCAATTTCACTGACAAATAGTCCGCTTACCAAATCGGAACTCAATTATTATGCTCGTATACTGCTTGGCCGCAGAACACAACGAGCAAAGAAGTGGGTGGTACCCATTCAGACGGAAACTCGCCGAAGAGTTAGCCCTACCACGAACATTACTGGTAGTACAAGGTAGATTTTACTATTGTCGTAGTTAGAACTCCGCCAATCCGGTAAAAAATTATTTCCGTAGCACCTCTAATTTCAACTACCGAGTAATCGCTTAACAACTTTGAAGCTAGTCAGGAAGTAATTTCAAATTAAAGTTTTGCTGGGTACTTGTAGTAACTTAGATCACTTAATGCAGTAAGCGTAGTCATACTTTGTACCTATTTGCAGGTGACGCTGTTTCCAAATCTTTATAGGGCACAGTACTCCACGTAGTAGTACGTACTAGTAACAGTGATCCGCAGGGGGCGGTGAAAGATTACCTTTCCGTAACGTAGTCGTACCAACGTAGTCCACCTTTGTAATTCTCAATATTTTTGTGTTTTATTGCTATTGTGATCAGTGATTGACGCTTGTCCATCAATCATGCATTAGGTGTACGGACTGCAATTGAAAAGCCGCAAGGAGCGCATGGACTGTGCAGCGATTATTGACTTTGCGTAGGTCCTTGTACTAAGATTGCACGATTGTTGAAAAAGCTAAAATAAATATTTTTTAAATTCTTATTTTTTAATTTTGTTTGTATGGACAATGTTTGTTGTGATTTCAGTTTCAAATCTCGACTAAATAATGCTACCATACAATCTTCAGTTGTTGTGAAGTCACCCAGCGAGCAGTTGAGAGTTCAAACCCTTATGATGATATAAGGTTGAGCTTTCGGCGAATTTTTAAGTATTGGCCTGGCTAGCTGTCACTAAAAATATATTCGCCAAATATGCAGTACTTACGTTTATGTTCATACAAAATTCCCAGATTAACTTTTTTATTTATGAAACATCTTAAAAGCGCCGAGTGTCCATTCATTTTGTAAATTGCTTGCTGTAAGTGATAAATAGCTGAGCAAGTTCATGGCTATTTTATTTGTTACTTGGATAAATAAATTACAGTTGCAAGCCGTAATAAAATGTGCACTAAGCGATAGTAAAGTAAAGAGTAATGAATTAAACATTTTTAACAGTTCACGCGTATATTTAAATTAAATCTATTTCCGGGTTTTGAACCCTTTGCTACTTGTATTTACTTTGTATTCTACTTCTTAATTAGAGGAGCTGGTCATTTGCCTGATGGTTAGCATAACGCCGGCCCATGACAATCCCTTATTATAAAGCGAAAGTGTGTTTGTGTTGAAAGTGTTGATTTGACCTTCTTAAACGCAGTAAGAGAGCAAGAGAGCGACGTTAGTTTTAGCATTAGAGACCGGAGAGTGACATAGAGGTTTTTCCCCAAAAATGCACAGTTCTTTAGGGGATTTCCACATGGGTGAAACCAAGGGCAGCACTGCAACTAAGTTGTTCTAATATGAAAACAGGTATTGATAATGAAATGTATGCTCAGTGAAGTCAGCAGCTTGTTTTAATAATAGGATAAAGAGAACTGTAACATTCCTTTTAAAACCAGATTTATGTTATATAAGTAAGTATACGCTTTCTCTGTAGTGAATAAGAGAAATTCACAAAATAAAAACAAAACGGAATCCATGAGCCACACCCGATGAGCGTTAAACTGCGGGCGAGGATCATTCCACAGCAAAATGTATCCGATTGGATACAGAATCTATTATGAGAATAAGACTTCAATATATTCAAAAGAGTTTGTTTCGCAAAATGGTTAGCACGAAATGAGAAAAATACTGCAATTTTTTTATCCTTTATTCAAATGGTAATCTATTCGATCTTACCACAATTAAATTAAACAAATCGTAAACATGTGTCGAGCCCTCGCTTAGGGTTAAACATGCCTTAGTTGCGTGTTAATCGTCAAATGTAAGTCTTTATATACTGAATAAAAAATGAACAACCAAAGGAGTGTCTAACCGTTGTCTAACTCAATTCTGTTGGGAAATTTTGTCGTTTATTTTTAGATACTTTCTAGCTAACCAGGCGTTTAAAAATCATGGTCTAAGAAACACGATATTTATATGTGCAACAATACTTTTCCCGTCGCACGTTACGAGAATCGTATCATATCACGTACATCCATATATACGACAATTTTGTATACTTGTCCAATAATATAAACAACCGCGATGGATGCCAACCAATGATGACAGCAATAGTGACCAGATCGCTAACCAATGAAATGATTCTAATTTGAATTTCTATCTACATCATTGGTTGGTGAGCCGTCAAGTTTGTTTACTTTATTGGACAAGTATAGAAAATTTCCGTATACAGGTACCTGCATAATTTATAAATACATAGAAAAACTTTAAATAAATTAGACCAACGACCGCTTATTTATTTTTTAAAATTATGTGGGGACTTCGAATTATACTTACCAACTAACTCATAAAATTGACCTATTATTGTCTGTATTTCCAAACTTTATGAAGGTACTTTATCTGTATTTATCATTTGTGCTGTTGGTCTTTTAATAAATAAATAAATAAAAAAAATTGGACAACTTCGTAAACAGTTAAGCGTGATCAAAAATCTTCAGCTCGACTGTGGAGTGAACCTTCTCCGTTAAAGCTAGACCATTTTAGTCAGGAAATTCTCTCCTCAACAATTATTATTGTCTAGACGATGCTAGCCGTCCTGAAAAAGTATCTATTTCAGGACGGGTCACAAAACTATTTTAAGCGCAACTAGTTCCAAAGGTTTAACAGTATTATTTCTTCTATTTTTCGTCGAACCCTTCGTGATGTAACATAGTCTAGACTAAGTTCTAGTTGGTCTTGGCACCTCGACACATAAAAGAAGTTTTTATGGTAAAAGGGTTATAAAAGGCTGTAAACGCAGGAGTCTAGGTGAATCAACCCAAATATAAAAATAGCGTTCAGTTATTAACCTATAAGGTGTTTCGTGTGTTTTATTTAAAAGTCTTCAAATTCAAATTCAAACTCATGAAGGTTAAAATAAATGTCTCTTACAGCGGGTCTTTGTAACGTTCGTCTACCCGAATCGCAGTATTAAAGTCTGTGTTTATACTTGTCCCTTCTTAATTTCACGCAGTAACGGAGCAACGGATCGAGGTGATTTTTGGCATAGATATATTTTATGGAGAGTAACATAGGTAATTTTTTATCCCGGAAAAATTCACGGTTCCTGTGGGAACGCGGGTAAAAACCGCGGGCAGAAGCTAGTGTTTATATAATCTCAACAGTGTAAGTTTTTTTAAATATTTTACATTTTTATCTCCACTAACTGTATTTTGTATGGACTATCATCGAACACATGATTTAGTGTTAAATTTCGTATTGACAGGTCCATCCGATAGTGCGATTTAATTATATGTACCTAGCGCCGGCTAGTGACAGCATAATGGAAGCCTAAATCACCGAGAACATTACCTGTCGGGCTCATAAAACAATACTCCCTAGAGTAGGTAAAGATCTTTCCACACAGACATCCCTTTATACACATTTATGTACAAGTCGATGTAACAAAAGTTACACACAAAACACGACTGCCGTATCCAGTGTCACTCGGAATGAAGACGATCATGACGATACCCCATACATCCAAATGTGTTCAGGTATTTAAAAGTTATGGTGGAATAATGAATGTTTGTATACTTACTTATATGTGAGTATAAATACATACATGAACCATAACAAAAACACTCCTTTCTGTGCAGTCGTATAAATAATACGCCCCTAAAGGGACTTAATTTATGTTATAGGCATCAGGATTGTAGGTTCAATTCCTGCAACAAGGTAAGAGACAATAAAAGATAGTTTTTCTGCACTATACACACTATTATGCACACTATTATTATTATTTATGCACTATAAAGAGCAAGTAACATACTATCGTCCTACTTAATATTATAAATGCAAAAGTTTGTGTGAATGTCTGATCTCCGTAAAAACCAAAGCGAATTTGGTGAAATTTGTAGTATGGATAGTTTAGGTTCTGCAATAACAAATAGGCTAAAAAAAGATATACCACGTAGGGAAGCCGCAGGCAGAAGCTAGTTATTTGATAATATGAGTGTGGTTAAGCCCTAATATTCTCTTTACCAAGCTACCATGATCACACATAAAAGAGATTTTCTAAAGCATTAACCAAACGTTTTACGTATTAGGTAAGGCATCCGAACGTTTTGCTGTGTCACTTTGTCACGACAAAACATAGGTAGGTATTAGAGTAGATAACTTACCTATACCGATCCAATCAGGTATCGAGGTATAGTAAAAGCTTTTGTATAAAAGGAAAGAACTGTACAGTATAATTATGTATATACAAAATTTCAAGTCTCGAAATGTGTCCTAAAAGAGGGTTCACAAGTTCAGAGAATCCAGAAGATTATAAAAGCAATAAACTGGACGATTAGATACATACATAGACAGAAACTAATAGGGCGGTTCTTTTTCATAGACGCAATTTATTAAATGAAATAGCTAAGCATGTCCTGTCTGAAACATTTACAATGTAATATAAACAAATCTCCCATTTTATCATTATTGGGAAATTCCTGTTAAATTGAACAAAATTCCTCCAATACGCTGTGCTATAAAAGTTTTTTTAATATAACAAAAAGTACCAAAAAATGTTTTTAATGATATGTATAGTACGTAGCGTATTATCGCTCGATACGTAAATGTGACTATTCTATACTATCGTCATTTGATATTTTTAAGCTCCAACTTCACTAAAACTACAAATGTGAAAGTTATTTATATACTTTTACAGATTGCCGTCGCTCCATAGCTAAGTTGGTAGCATCGAGATACTAATCTCAAGAGGTGCAGTGACGTTTGGTTTCCATGAAATAAATTCCACCGTTTTTGCCTAAACATAATGTGCTCTGATTGGCTAAGCCGTCGCCTCGTGCCGATTCCCCGTGCGCTGATACGCTGAGGTCTGATATTAGTTATAGTAACATCAATAGATTGTTGTGAGATTGGATAGTAGTACAGTATTTCATCTCTCGGAGTTAGTATCTCCATGGTTGGTACGCGAGGGTTCCGTTCGATACCCGACCGAAGGATACTTTGTATGGCGGGTACTACTTATAAAGTTTGTACTCGAGTCTTGAATGTTTATGCAGTGAAACTCTTCTGTGTGTCCATTCCAATAGCGATACAAGTATAGTATATATTTTGTTTGTTAAATTATATGGGTACCTAACTGGACGTGCCAAGCTTTTGCAAAGCCATCCAGACAACACAAACACCGGCTATGCACCGCGCTCGTCACCTTATCAGATCGAGTGTTCAATACTACAAAAGAATTGGGTTAAAAATGACAATGGTTTGACGTATAATCGTGGTGGTGTTAAAGCAGAGCATACGAAAATTAACAATGGTTTATTGATGACCGCCATTGTCATAGGCGACCATAGCAACACGATCATTTTGCGACGAAACCATTGTCATTTATACACGACTGCACAAAAAAGGAGTGTAATGTTTTTAAACCATTTGTTTAGTAGAATTAGGCTGCAGTTATTAGGGGTAAGATTGGGAAACTACGCGTGGATGTATGCTTACGTCAAAATTCTATGGAATAATATTTTGACATTTGAAAGCATTAGTCCACGCTGAAACTCGTCTCTGAAATCTCATACGCTCATTTTACTGACTACTTTGCTCAACAAACAAGAACACGGTAATGCACACTACTGATTTGTGGCAGACTACTAGCAAAGCAGTGATGCACTCAGACGGACACTAGTGCACTAGTAGAAGAGTTATTCCTCTCTGGCAGTTTGGATAATGCGTTGAATTATATCTATACAAATAAATAAAATTGAAGTGTCTGTTTGTAACATCAAAATAACAACTTTTTACTAAATTCATATGAAAGTATATACGGTACATATAACAAAACAACCATTTTTAAAATTTTTGTCTGTCTGTCTGTGGGTTTGTCTGTCTATCTGTTCGTTCCGGGTAATCTCCGAAACGGCTGGACCGATTTTGACGGGACTTTCACTGGCAGATAGCTGCTGTTGCAAGGAGTAACTTAGGCTACGTGAGCGAAGCCGCGGGGCACAGCTAGTAGTAAAGTATAATTTGAAAGAAAGAAAGAAAATACATTTATTTATTTTACAATTTCACTATGGTTTTCGTTTTTACCAGGCAGGACTAACACTTTTGTGAGTGTCCATCTGGGTGGATTCTCGTGTAGTCTGCCGTCAAGCAGTAATGTGCAAGCATTACTGTGTTTCGGTTTGATGAGCAAAGTAGCAGTGAATAACTGCAGGGCTTATGAAAGTCTCAAAGTAACGAGCGCATTGTATTACCACGCAGGCCATTGTGTTGCAGTTTTGAGTGTCACTGCAATTTTTATGGATTGGTTTTTTACTTACCATCAAACTAACGACCCTCTTGTTTTGTACATAAAGTACATAAAAGTAAGAATTTTCCAAAGGCGGATCATCAATAACTTGACCAGCTGAAGTTGGCAAACGCTCCGGGCCAAGTGCAGTTTAAATAGTGAATGTAAAGAAAAGCTTGAGTGGATCCTTCCTCTAATATTTGCATTCAGATTTTTTTTATGCTATTTAGTTGGGAACGAGACGATCCGGTCGTTTGCGTGATGGTAAGCATAACGCCGGCCTATAACAATTGCAGTGCCACTCAGAACTTTGAAAAACAACGGTCTGCACAGCACTGCAGTGCGCTCGTTACCCTGAGACATTAGGTATTAAGTCTCATAAGCCCAGTAATTTCACTGGCTACTCTGGTCATCAAACCAGAACACAGTAATGCTTGCACATTACTGCTTGGCAGCAGACTTCACTCGCAAAGCTGTGGTAACAACCCAGACAGACAATCGCAGAAGAGTTAGTCCTACCACTAACAAAGATGATCTTTTGATGTACGAGTACTGAGCTGGGACTAACTAGGTTTAGATATAATTATTATAGGTTGTGGACGGCTTAAAGATACCTCTATTCTATTTTGAGCTCATTTTTAGGATTTCATACCAAATATAAAAAAAACGGAACTATAGGTACCGAACTTTACTGTACCTAATACTCTCTTTCGTTTTCTTTAACCTATTGTAAAAATAAAAATATTGTTAGCGTTGGATCTTCCAATGACAAATCCTTTTTCGTTTTATGGTCGTAGCAACATTTGAAACCCAGCAAACATTTTGATAATCCATTTATAACGGACTTACAGAAATAAAACCGAATATGGGTTCGTACCCTTTCGCTATATCCAAAATGTGTACACATTTTGAAATAGGATCATACGGGAGTAATAAGTAGAAAAGGTTTATGTTAGTGATAAAGGCCTACAGCAGAAGTACGGATCTTTTCGATCGATACAATTGACAGTTCAAATCGATATAGTGGGTTTTATCGATTTTTTATATAATTTATCGAGCCTCGTTATAATCGACAAAAGTTATCGAATAGCTAGGTCGAATCCAAAGAGAATATAGAGCTACTACAATACTTTACGATCAGACTTCGGTACTCGCAACATTCGATAAATTTATAAGTTTTTTCGAGCCGACTTCCGTACTTGCGCCGAGTGTGAGATTGATGTTGTAGTTCTAAATTGTTGGTAAAAAAATTAAAAACTTACGATATTTAGAAAAAAAAACAAAATTAGTTATGTAATGAAGTGCACAATCGGAGTAGACGAGATCCCACAAGCAGCACCCGTTCACGAGTGTGACGCATGTGTCAGCCATTGCTTTACAAGCGCATGTATAACCCGAAAGATCAAGATATATTGGTTTATTCTCATGATTTTCATCCTAAAAAGAGTAAAGCCGCGGGCAATATTTATGTTTAAATAAGCTTTAGGTTGGGTTAAACCGTATTTGCATGTTGAAATGGTATTTATGGTAATTTAATCCTATAATGGTTGAGTGTTTTTAGCAGCAGAGGTTTGATTTAAATGTTGGCAAATGTGCGATTTATGAACACTCGATAGTACTATGTGTTGCCTTGGGGAATTGTTGGGCCCTCTGGATTATTAAAGAGTTTGGAATATTTTTTAAATATGTATTTTTAGAATTTTTTTCAATTCCTTTTTATTTATTTTTTAAACTCAACTTTACTTTTTTTTTTACATTTATGATACCTATCTCGACTGATCTTAAGCGACGTCAAAGATTGTAAACATGATAAACCTAGATTAGAACTGGCTCTTCAGTGTAGTCGCCGGAACACACCGAGAGGTACTTGACAACGTATTTTCAACTTGAATGTGGTAGCTAGCCAAGTGAAAATGCCCTACTACAAGCTATCGTTCCATCACGTTGTTTTCCTTCACCTAAAGCTGAAGCAATATAGGATTCGACCCATAGACTTACAGATCAGACAAACAACAAACACAACATTTTCTAAAACAATATCCATCAAGCACTTTTATTATTAAAAATACAAAGCTTCATTCAGAAACGTCACTTTGTACCATCACAATAATACTCGTGTACACTTTAAAACACACTCTCATACACTCAATCGACTGTGAACAAACGTATTGGAGTGTAAATCACGGTTGATTAGACGCCAAGTTGCGCTTTAACGGAGTTTTTTGAAGTAAACACGCTTCTAATTCGATGGCCCTACGCAGCGTTTGATCTTGCACGGCAGCTGAATATAATTTTTGGATTACCTCTCTCTAATCGTTCTTATATTGTGTGATAGAAAATCCATTTTTTACACTATTGGAAAAAGGGGACGAACAGGTCGTTTGCCTGATGGTAAGCATAATGCCAGCTCAACAATTCCTGAGCCACTGATAACTTTGAACCACAATAGTTGTTGATTGTTGGTATTGTGACGTTATTAAACCACATTGTGTACTCCAGTTGGCTGTGCGGTCCCTGTCCCATCTCTTTCCGTGGGTGCCGTAAGAGACGGCTAAGGGAATATCCAGGAAATGGAAAATACAAGTAGTTTGGGTTAAATTTATAAGTAGGGTAAACGTCCCATTACTCGTCAGTTTCTGAATTTAGCTGTCTTTGCAGCTTTGCCTCGTCTCTGTTTGTTAACTTAGAAATATCAAATTTTTTGACGTGATTACTTATTTATAACTCTTTTCGGTAAATAAATTTTTAGTACGATAAAAAAACCATAAGTTATTAAAATAATTGAAAAACTGAAAAATAAGTGAATTGTACCAGTATCCGTCAGATTTGTCCTAATTTTCGTCAAATTGTCCCAGAAATCGTCAATTTTTACCACTATTTTGAACTCTGTAACCTTGGTATTAAGGTTCATTATTAAATAGTTTTTTGGCGATATAACCCTCAAATTAAAAATATATGGCAAAAATATACCCAGAATAACCAAACGCGTCGAATGCCTAGGACAAAAAAAGATTAAAGAATATTATTTATTGCACCAAATGAAACCAATTTAATCAAGCTGTTTTTTGTATTAACAAGTTTTTTTGTGAAAAAATATAAATAAATAATCAAATATATTTTTCCAGAAAAGCTTTTTGTAAAATACGTAGTGGGTTCTGTAGTCTCGTAGCCACCTTCCGGCTCCATCATCGGCATCCTAAATATCGCCTAAGGTTCGTTTGATTCTTGTAAATACTCAATGGGGTTATGTCATTACGTTACAACGTTACTATATTATACGTTACTACCTTCCGGCTCTGTTATCAGTCCAACTCGGTGATATAATTATATTGCATTGTAATCCGATTTACATACACACGTCAAATAAAGTTTGAGATCACTAGCAAAAGATGTTTCTTTATTAATTTTACTTTTTTAAAAGAATGTTGCTTACGTAACATCTTTTTATAAAAAAGATACACTTGTTGAAATAAAAAAATTAAATTATTTTTTATTAACTAAAATTGAATTTAAAAGTCCTAGTGCAATTTTGACTACTAAATAATTGAAAGAAAAAGAGGAAATAACTAAATGTTATCAACATTTATTATTAAATTGTTTTTATTTAGTATAAGATAACTCCTCCCCTGCCTCGAACACATGCGGCAATCCTTCTTGGCATGCTGAGAATTAAGAACCCGAAGTATAACTCGCCCAACTCCGTGATGGGCCTAGCGCCGAGCGGTAAATATTGTTCCTGTTTCACCACGAGCAAGACGGGGCGCGGAAAAGAGCAAGACAGCACGTCTAGTCAAAGATCAAGAAGTTGGTGAAGCGCAGATGCGAATTTGACAGACAGGCCATAGAGTAATAAATAACCTACGCCTATGACGATGACGACATTATTATAATTTGAAATAATGGTTACCTACTGAAATAATGGTTAGTCATATATTGTAGGTATATTAATACTCTACTTATTGGATTCTACCTATCCGTTGTCCACCATGGAGATACAATGACACATTGCTTTTAATAAAATTTTAAAATTAGTAAGTATATAGATTTTTGAAAAAATCATGTTCATGTCCGTGACCTGGGAACTACAGTTGCTGGAAACAGGACTCGAAAGCTGAAGCCCCAGCTCAGTGGCGTGATCTTGAATAATTTGCCTTCGTTCAGCAATCGACAAGAATATAAGTTGATGGTACTATACCTATAATTCATGCAACTACATTCGACAAAGTTGAATCATGACCCACCTATTCGATTTTTTTCATATATCAATTATCGAAGTATAGGAATTATAGGATAGGCTTCGGATTGCTTCTGACCGATTTTGACCTTCATTATGGACGTGTTAGATTAACAAATTGGCTGTAAGATCATTCAAAACTTTTCCGATGAGGGAAACTGAAAGATAAAGTCCAACTTGTCAATTATTATTACGATATAAAGAAAATAAAATAAAACCTTTTTACAGAAATAACGTTGACTTTTTTGATCGTGAGTATTTGTTGTTTTCTTCACCTGACTGACTTGACACTTATCACATCTATATCAATACTAGCTTCTGCCCGCTGTTTTCACCCGCGTTCCCACAGGAACCGTGCATTTTTTCGGGATAAAAAGTAGCCTATGTTACTCTCCTGTCCATAAACTATATCTATACCGAAAATCACGTCGATCCGTTCTTCTGTTACTGCGTGAAAGAAGGACAAACCAACAAACACACTTTCGCATTTATAATATTACTAGGATATATAGTAGGATTACTAGGATAAAGAGATAAAATTTGTTTGTTTGTGAAAGAAATTCCACCTGGCTACCATTCCAGATGCACTCCGCAGTTTAGGTATAAAGCTACAAGTACGCGGCGCGCGGGCTCGTACTGTCGGGACGAATTCAGCGTGTTGCCGTGCGGCCGGGTCGCACGTTAGCAGTACCTACGTAATCACTCACGCGGAGCAAAAGCATATTGCTTCGCATTCAGCTGCGAGGATCCAAACCGCAAGTTTTTGCAGTTTTAGAATTTGTATCGACTTACAATGTTTTTATGTACAATGTACATATAAACAACACAATATTTGTGTAATATAAAAAAATAAACTATTTTATCATCAGTCTTATTTAATAAAGTTAAATTAATCACTTCAAATAAGCTATTCTTGCATAATTATACTTTAGGGGATAATGTGAAATGAAGACGCGGCGGTGGCCTAAGGCAGCCCTTACACCTAATTCATGATTGATAGATAAGCATCAATCGCGGATCACGAGAACACCATGAAAAAACCACGATCCCCGTTTGACGCATATCGTATCGTCTATTGTGGTTGTGGTTGGGGCTTGATGGAATGATCTATTCCGAGCACGGTACCCGCTTCTACCTATGCACCTAAGCTTCTACGACCTCTATTAAAAAAAAAATGGTTTCACAACCACTGCTTGCTCAGTGCAGACGCCGCGGTAAATAAGCGGTAGTGCGCTTGATATGTATGTAGCGTAAAGCGGAGCAGTCGTTGCTTTCATCCCAGGCAGAGCTTCGAGACAGACGTTCTTGTTAGACGTTCGCTGTTAGAGTCATTTTAACTTTCATAAGTGCTCCTTTGGGGCCTATTTGAATAAAGACTTTTGAATTTTGAATATTGAAGTTCTTGTCTATTTAGTGGTTTTTTGATGGTTTTACATCCAGTCGCGCTTGCTCGTGTATTATCTCGTAATCTGCGCTGGATGCAAAAGCATGGTTATTTTGATACCAAAACGCATACTTGCATAAGTGTCAACGGTCTGCATTATGATAGCGCGGACTAGTCAGCTGCAGCACCCGTGCTGTGCTTGCGTTATGTTTGGTACGCTCAGCATAATAAACGGAATAATGAAATTTTGTTATCTAAATACGAGTAGAATAGATGTAGTAGTTTTATCCTGATTTCACATGAGTAAAGCCGCGGGGAAAAAGCTAGTATATAACGCATTAAAAATATTGAAGCTAAATTCATTCTAATCCAACCAATCCTACTTCTTTATAAATACGAAAGTGTGTTTGTCTGTTTTTTGGTTTGTCCTTCAGCAACGAAGCAACGTATTGATTTTTGGACGATTTTTGGCATATATATAGTTTATGGACCGGAGAGTAACTTAGGCTAATTTTTATCCCGGATAATGCATGGTTGCAGTGGGAACGCGGGTGAAATCCGCGGGCAGAAGCTAGTATTATAAATGCGAAAGTGTTTGTTGATTTCTTGGTTTGTCCTTCTTTCACACAGTAAAAGTGCAACGGATTTACGTGATTTTTGGCATAGAAATAGTTTATGGACCGGAGAGTAATATAGGCTACTTTTAATCCCGGAAAATGAACGGTGCCTGTGGGAACGCGGGTGAAACCGCGGGCAGAAGCTAGTTGATATTGTACAGCCTTTGATTATCTAGTTTATCACATAAAATAGCTCTGCAAAAATAGCTATTTATCTGGGTCAGGATTCAAATTTGTTACTGCTCCCTGTAATGTCTCACACATTATACACTTATCAATCGTATATTATAGCGTACCCATACACGAGCACACTGTTTGTAATATCAAAATAACTGGTTTTTCACTAAATGCATATGAAAGCATATAGGGTACCTATATCAAATCAACCATTCTTTAAATTTTTGTCTGTCTGTCTTTCTGTCTGCCTGTCTGTTTGTTTGTTCCGGGTAATCTCCGAAACGGCTGGACCGATTTTGACGGGACTTTCACAGGCAGATAGCTGATGTTACAAGGAGTAACATAGATTACTTTAATTTTAGAAAAAGAATTAGGGTTCCGCGCAAAAAAATAAAAACCATGAAATCCAAAATCTCCACGAGGGTGAAACCGCGGGGCAGCAGCTAGTCTATGGAATAAATCTGAAAGTGTATCCTTTCAGACAAAAAAAATGAATTTTACAAATCAGTTTATAAATAGCGGAATATACATTAAAAAATACAACCGAATTGAGATCCTCTTTTGTTTTGAAGTTGGTTCAAAATAAAATAATTTATTTTTTCCATAACATCGCAGTGGAAACGAACCGTAGCGCACAGTCTCTCGTGAGCAGTTATCGCTTGCCTCATATTATTATTTGTGTTCTGTTTTAACCGAATTAAAAAAGGAGGAGGTTCACAATTCGTCTGTTTTTATATTAGGGTTTATATCATGGGTGGTTTAATAAATTTTATGAAAGAATACTCCTTAGAATGGAATTTAATCATCACGATATTTTTAGACAGTGTCTAAAGATAAACATCTAAAATGATTAGAAATGTCACAACAGAATTAAGTTAGACAACGGTTAGATACTACATAAATCAGGATTTGTGGTTGCTCATATTTAAACGCGTGACTAAGGCATGTTTAGGAGTTAAACACTGTTTATCACAGGTTTAATGTAATAACAATATTTTTTTGTGGTAAGACCGTAGCGTAGGTAGGTTTTTACTCTCCAACTAGTCATAGATACTTTCGCGTTGAATCATCCATTTTTCATACCTCCGAAGTCCGAGAAAGTACCTAAAGGTTGAAAATGTAACTTACTGATACGAATCAATAGGTTCCTAAATACCTACCAAATCAACTGTCAAATACGTCTCTATAACGTTATAAATATTACCTAATCTGTGTCTCAGTTACAGAATACGAGTTGATAACTTCATCAATAGATACACTCTACGAAATTCGAAAGAATAAACGAACATGCCGCGTACAATTTGAGTTGTGAATTTTTGTGTTCGAAGCGTAGACAGAGAAATAGTCCGTCGACGGTTCGAAGACTGTCAGGGCTAGATCGGCAATTGTCGGGACTCGGGAGTTTCCGTAGCCTCACTGCGTCTCCCCGTTACCTCACCCCGCGTGTGACGAAGCGGTTGCAAAATGTCGACAATATTTTACATTTTTTTGATAACTTTTCGAAGTTCCTTTTTCATTTTGAATGTACATAATCTATTTCAATTATTATGTATTATTTTCAAAGTTGACTATATTACCGAGGGGTAAGGTGCAACAGTTTTTTGATTAAACGAGTTTATTATATGAAAATAATCAGTTCAAAACGAGTCGTTTTAGTGGTGGAAATATTGAAAATTCACTTCGCTCTAATTTCATTTTAGTTGTGTTTGAACCAAAACGAAAGCGTTTTGCCCCTAGATACTGCTTATCCGCTTATACATGCAAAATTTCATTTAAATCTGACCTGTAATTTTCAAATGAACAGGGAAGTTCGTTTGTATGGGACATTCGGTTTACGTACCTCTGTTAAGTTATTCAGCATTTCTTGCGGTAACCTGTCCCATTCTTGAATAACGGCTTCCCTGATCTCTGGCACTGTTTGGGGAGGTGGCTGACGGTTCCAAACAGCTCGCTTGACAGCATCCCACGCGTGTTCTATCGGGTTTAAGTCAGGCGAGCCGGCAGGCCAGTCTAACCTGGTAATGTCGTATTCACGCAGAGCAGCGTTGATTCGTTGAGCTCGATGTGCTGGGTGCATTATCGTCAACCAATACGAATCGAGGACCATGGTTTATTCTAAATGACCTGACAATTCCATCAATAGCAATGGTTTGGTACAAAGCTGCAGTCATCCAGCCACGATACGGGATCAATGTCGTTCTAGCACCAATCATTATACCGCCCCAAAAGGATACCGATTTCCCGCCTTGTTGAACGGTTCAGGTGGCAGTTCTTTGTCTTTTGACAATTCTGCCAAATGTTTTCAGTGCAAAAGCTTAGGTCTTCCATCCTGTTCTTGTACACGGCCACCTCATGATTTATGGACGCTTTAATGCGGCCGATGTGGTCAGCGACTTCGCCTTTTTCGTACTCGACTGTCATTGCGTGTAGACGGTCAACACACCCACAAAGTGAGACTACTCTCACTTTGTGGGTGTGTTGACCGTACCTGGTTCGGCCTCTCCGAGTTTTGAGAGCTTTGAGAGATTTGAGTTAGAGTGAGTTTTGAGAGATACCTGAGCAAAAGGAGTCTTCTCACCCCATTCGAATAGTGCGATCGTCGTTTCTTGACCGCATTAATCGATATTGGTGGTCTGCTATTTCCGTCACAGGTAGCGCGTTATACGTTTTACGTTTCATGCTCGTTTGGGTGGTGCTTCCGTTCAGCAGAGAGGCTAAGCTTTGCAGAAGCTTATGCCGAGTCTCTCGGCGCAGTCGTCCATGATATTGAATATTATATGTATTACTTAAATAACCTAAAAATAAATATGGAAAACAGTAATTTTCATCATTAGCTATAAATTAATTCGATATATATAATATTTTATAAAATAATTTGGTATTACTCATTACTATACTTTAAATATTACTTTACTTAATAAAATACTAATGATGGGTCAGGGAAGTACATGTAAATGTTAGTGGTCGATCTAAGTGTCCTATATTTGGGCTCAGTCTACTGGGCAGGGAAAGTCATACGCACGAAGTTACGTCATATATTGCTTTAACTACGCCATACAAAAACATACGAATAAGAGCTGCCGTACGGGCACGCGGTTAAAAGGTGGTGGAACTTTAGCGCCAAATTGCGCGTATTGCCTCGCTTGCAAAATATCAGCCTGCAACGCATGCTCCTACAAAATATACAAAAAAGAAAAACCGAAAACTTTTTATTGTATGTACTTATTATAACTATAATTTTAAATAAAAAAAAGAGGCGGTCTTATCGGTAACCGTAATTCCATACTTGATTATAGAGGTAATTATCTTTAAATAAAATAGAAGTAATAGTTTTGCGAACCCTCAATTAATATACTCAAATAAAAATCTGACTGCCACCGCCCCCCTATAATAAAACCGTAAACCGTATCACTGCACAATAAGGTTCAAAATATACTCAATGACGATATTACGCGCATTTTGTTAATCATGTCCCAGTTACCGTCAAAATAATATAAATACTGACGGGTATTGGGTCAGATAGGGTATTTTAAGTACGAATACCTGTCATACGCATAAATAAGAAGCTAATAATAAAAATTGCACAATTTTATAGGTTATATAGTTAGAAAATTAACTTGAGCGTTTCACTAAAATATCACACTTACCAAAACGGCCTTCTGGTCCTGTGAAACTTGAAAACAAAAGTGGTGCGCAGGACTACACTTTCAGTTACTAAACTTCCCAAAAAACACAAATTTCAAAATCGCTAACTTTGATAGCTCATTTCTCCGGAACCATTATAGATATAACTAAATGGTGCCATTTTAATTATGAAGTATATTAACTTACCCTTTATCTCGGAAAATGCATCATTCTCGAAGAAATGTAGTTAGGGGTAGGACTAACTCTTCGGCGAGTGTCCGTCTGGGTTGTTGCCACCGCTTTGCTCGTGAGGTCTGCCGCCAAGCAGTAATATGCAAGCATTACTGTGTTCCGGTTTGATGAGCAGAGTTGCCAGTGAAATTACTGGGCTTATAAGACACTCAGGGTAACGAGCGCACTGCAGTTCCGCACAGGCCTTTGTGTTTCAATGTTCTGAGTGGCACTGCAATTGTTATGGGCCGGCGTTATGCTTACCATCAGGCAAACGACCAGCTCGTCTCATTATCAAATAACATAAAAAACATTTAGGAAGTATAATAAATAAAACACAAATCTGGACGTTTAATGTATTTAATGATAATATATATCATAAAATTTAATTACTTTATGCCACAACATCGCAACAAGAGTTTCAAACTTAAACCTTTAATTTTCTATACACATTTACTACAGTTATCGATAAATAGCTAGTTATTGCTTTTTATTATTACATGCTAGATTTTTTACATTATTTACAATATTTTGTAAAGAAAATGATATAAATAAGCCGAAAGAAATGTCATCGTTTCAAGAATTTTGCTGCTGAACGTCGGTCATCCTCATAGTTGGTTTAAAACTGGTCTGTATTATCAGAAGACGTGGGCTCGAATTCCGTTGGCAGCAAAATTTTCGAGATGGGTGTATTTACATAATAATAATAGTAATTGATAACTTATACAAAGAAGCCATTTAGAAGCCGAGGAATATTAGTAGAGAGACATATTTTTCAAGTTACTTTAATGCACTGTAGAAGGGTTGAAGGTAGGTAATAGTATTTATTGATTTCAAGTCGTTGAAAATTATCAGAAACGTCATTATGAAAACTTACGATTTTGGTAGAAGAAAAAGCGATTGACATGCGGATGCAGCCACCGTGCCCATCTTCAGGCCGTTATATTATAATCAGCTCTCTAATAATTCCAGTGGTATCAAAAAACATAACTATATCATATAAATATGATTATTATGAAATAATTTATTTGTCAGAATTTCGGGGTTAAATAACAGAGAAGCGTTTAATTTTTAAATTAACATTCAAATCATTTATTTGTGCGAAACACGGTTATACAAAATAATCAAGTTGAAAAGTCAAATTACAAAGTCGAAAGCTATTATTTTATCACTTGTTCAGAAACAGCTTCATCATTGAAAAAAACAATACGACAATAATTGGCTCTTGTTGATACGCCACCAAACATGTCAGCCACGCAACACAGTAGGTACTAGAAATCGCTTGACAGTTTTTTTTAATTATTCTTGGAGTGCATATATGTAACGAGGTTCTTTAAGTACACAGGCACCAAAATTAGATGTATTTAAGGACACGATATTTATGTCTCTTGAACTAATTTGTTTATTGTTTCCTTCTACTTTTGATAAAAGTAAGTACTATTCTAGCGAGGTTTGGCTCAAAAAGCAGTGAACGGCCTCGTTTAGTAAAAAATGACTCGGTTGACGCCTCGACCGTTTAGAGTCACTTTTAGGATTGCTTGGCTTCGCCATGTCGTTCTAGTATTATTCAACGCGTATTTTATTTGCAAGAGCAAAAGATGTTTACAAAATTATTTATTTACAAGAACACAGGCTGAATGTTTTAACAGGATCATTTATTTAACTAAAAAAAATATCAAGAGAAGTAATTATTTGAAGAACACAGATGTAGATAACCTATTATTTTTTTGCATGAATTAATTAGGGAAGATCATGCAAGATCATATTATGCAAGAGTTTCATATCATTAGGTACATCGTGAGTTACTTCTTAATTGTAAAATAATATTCTAACACTGACTTAATTATATACAATTTTAAAGCTTAATTAAACTTAATGCATTATAATTTACGTATTGTTTTCCCCTTGCAAATATATTTGGTGAAAATCACCGTAAAACAATAATACCAATACCAACAAATAATTTAAAAGCTAAATTCTTCAACTTTAAATTATGCTCTATGATTAGGAACGAAATAATAGTTCTTATCTCTTTTTAAGCTTTATATTTATTTATTTTTATCTATTTTAGTAACTATTAATTAAATTAATTGTAGGAATAATTTCTACTTACTATGAGACAACAGTTATATTATACCTACAACTACACAGGTTTCAATTATACTTTACCAAACATAATTGCATTATTTATTTATTTTTACAAAGTTAGAGAAAGAGCTCGTACGTGTGGTAAGTGCGGTAAGGACTAAGAAGAAGAGTTGGAAAACGGCCTAGCTGTGGAAAAAATAGCCGAAAAGATATATTTGTGACACAAGCAACAGAAGCGAAAGTTCAGCGTTGATGAAAAAAAATCACATGAAGTGATTTCGTGAAGCGAAATGTATACATCTCGTACGATACAAAGTTGGCCTACTTGTTTTACTGTGGTTTCAAATAGGTTCCTATAGGTTTAACTAAAAGTTTTAGAACAGAACTAAAGCAGAACTGGAGCTGAAACAATCGGCTTTTGCGCCAAATGTTCATTTCAAAGCGAGGGTGGCATTCTTAATCCTATTTAATCTGTGGTAGCGGTCATTCCCACTCTAGATTTAGATTTTATTTATAGCTTTTTGTGTCTTTTTATAAGAATTTATAAAAAATCTAACTAAAAAAAAACTGTGAGAGACAAATTTCAAGTTGAAGTCAAGTCTCTTTAACCGGATTCCAACATAGCCACCACGTTGACCCAGGCGTAAGCGGACACTCGCAGAAGAGTTAGTCCTACTAAACCTAGTAAATATTATTAGTAACACTAGCCTCAATTCTCTTTTATTCTCAATTTTTGTAAAGCAACAAAGTCGGGGTCACTGTTGTTTTGAACGACTCCCCTACGCTGTATGTTGTAGCGTCTACCTACGCTCCGTCCCGACTCACGGTTCGCCAGTTCAGACGCGGCGATGCGTCGGATGCGCGTGGTACGTCGGTATGCAAATGAAACGGAACGTAAAATAGGTACATTACGTTTCATTACTGTTTCACTGCTTTTGAGCAATGATACTAGAGTGGTGTCAATCCTGGCGTTTCCAATCTAAACTTATTTTTTATAAATTCGGCCTTCTTTCAGAGAGTGTCATAATCCACCACGCGGGCCCAGTGCGGCTTGGTGGATGTCAATGTCCCTGAAATTTTGTGGGTCTTGAACATGCGGGTTTCCTCAAGAGGTTTTCCTTTACCGTTTTTAGAGCGATTATGATAAATGCACATAACTTGATATAAGTCATTGGTAAGCAGAGGCAAAATTCAAACCATGGAGCGTCGGATTGAGAGTCGCACAAATTCCCGCTCGGCCACACTCGCTCTATTTTTTATACTTTTATATCTAAATCAATTATTTCTATTTTAGACATAAAATATTACACATATTTATGATGATGAACCCTGAACACACATTCTGAGTATATACTGAGTTTAAGATATCAGTAGCTGCGCTTATTTAACCGTTTTCAAATATAGGGTTACTCTCTTTTTAAATAAGAACCTGAGAAAGGTATTTAGGAGCCAAATTAATCCAAGCTCATTATCAGTGTAACAACGACTATGAATTTAGTGGCGTCTAATGTGTCAGAGATTGAAGATAATTGATAGCTCTATAGACCTGTCAGACATGTTTTATCCCTTTCTCATGATTTTTATTGGAAATAGAGAGCAAAACTAAAATTGAGGTTAGGTTTATGACGTCCGAATCGACACCATTGTTAGCTAGATATTGTTTTTGCTTATACTGAATAGGCTTGCCTTTGATCGCATCTCACCTGCTGGTAAGCGACGATGCGGTCGACGATGTAGCACGCTTGTCTAGAATATAACTGTTCACTCTTCTCTTGAAGACTTCCAAATTTTAGTAATCATGGAAATACAGATGCCGGCAAAGAATTTCATTCTTTCGCTGTCATCAGACTTTATCGAGGGTCATTGGTAATAAAATCTGCGGAATATTTCGACAATCGAAAATTAGAATTTACTGTTTGGCGGCATATTAAACGACCAAAGTGATGGTATCAATCGAGACACACACATGCGTTAGTCCTACCAAAATAATAGTATCTAGCGAAATTCCAAGATACAGTTCGATCATTTTGGAGATTAAGGAACCCTGTAACACATTGAAATGGTATTCCTCAGACCATTCAAGTATCCCGTTTTTCATTCCAAAATGTATCACACAAAGTTCCAAAAAACAGGTAAATTGTGGTCAGAGGAGTAGGCGTGACTCGTATCTAATATAACCATGTCGTGTAATGATAATAAAGCTTCCGTCACGCGGGCAGTGATGCTAATCACCGGCCTTAATGAGAGACTCCCGGGTTTTATTAGTATCAAACATGAAATGTAGCATGTTACACCTGGGATAACCGTACGATATATTTTATAAGCAGTAAGAGCGCTTTGAACGCCAAGTTATGCTACGTACCTACGACTGGTGGCCGTCCCCGCGCCACTCGGTAATTTCAGTTGGTTTTTTTACATAGGTACATTAAATTGAACATGCAAGCATTTCTTTGTAAGTTACTGTTGATCAACGCTACAAGCATACGAAAAAATCCAAAAAAAAAAACTCAGTTATAAGTTTTTTTTCCTGGGGTCCATCTATGGATTTATAGATATTTTTTCCTTATCAATCTTCGATTTCATGGATAATTTTCTTCCTTCGTGATCTACAGTTGAAAATAAGTTTAATTGATACATTGATTTAAATTTTTTTGTGACAATGTAGGTAGGCAGTAGAGTTGTTTTACTGTATTGTTATCTACAGCGGTACATTCTGAGAATCATCAAGTTCCTGGAATCATATTAGGGATTAATTAACATTACAGCTTGTTCTCGTAAAATGTTTATGGCTATTCTTGTTTCTAATGTCAGAAATCCAGCTACAGGGTGTATTTAAAGAGAGATATAACACAAAGAGTTAGGTACAGTAACAGTTCGCATTGGAGCAACGGATGGTTCTCTTGGAGACAAGATACTGTGGACCATGTGCTGCTACACTGTACGGCCACATAAGATTTTAGAGTAGCCACTGGCTTGCATCGCAGCGAATCATGCAGGAGACAGGCTCGACCAAGATCGGACTCCAGAAAATCTTCACTACCTACAACATCACTGGAACAGCTGTGTCAGCGACCCAGAGCCGTACTCTGTTATGTAAAGGAGTTGGGATGGTTTGGGTAGATACTGGCAGTGGGAAATGCACAATACATGCCAAGCGGGGCGTCAGTGCAGGCCTTACCACCCCCACTTGATTAAGAATAAGAAAGGTTCGCATCCCATTAGAGACAGAAGTATTAAGAATTACTGGTACACGTCTAATTTTGCAATGAGTTTGGTTATTCTCAAATTTTAATTAAATACTTTCTTTTCTTTTTTTTTAAATTTGGGTACAAGATAGAGTCACGAGCAGATCGTTTGCCTGATGGAGAGCATAACGTTATGCAGTGCAGTCTAAAATTATCTGCTACCTACTCTGAAATATCAGCTAGGTACTAGCTTCGGCCCTCGGTATCATCCGCGTTCCCATAGGAACCGTGAATTTTTCCGGAATAAAAAACCTACAATGTTATCGGTCCATAAACTATATCTATGCCAAAAATTACGTTGATCCGTTGCTGCGTGAAAGAAGGACAAACCAACAAACGTACAAACACACTTTTGCATTTACTATATACGAGTAAGTATGGATTATAGAAGTATTTCACTGCAAAGTTGATTGCAAAATAAACAAAACAAGATTCTCTGTGGCATTTTTATAACTAGTGACTTATCTAAAAATATCATTTTGCTAACAATCATCTAAGTTTAAGCATATTAAGTTATTGCTATTTATTTAACATCTTTGAGCAACTATTAATAACTACATAACTTTCAAGTACCTACAGTGTTATTAGTGAGTATTATTACCCACGATATGATTATAATCGATATATAAACAAAGAAATTATAAACAATTTTCAATACATAATGGATTGTGATGTACGCATTTATAATTATGATTGGTATTTATTTTATAAATATAATTCATTTAAATTGTAAACTATTTGAATTCATTCGAAGCTTATAAAAAGTTTTGGTAATGGAAACATTTCAAATAAAATATATAAATAATAAATAAAAGTGCGAAAACGCTTACAAAATTGTCACATTACATTCTGTAGTCACGATATTTTATTTCGATCTTATTTGAACTATTTACATAAGAACATTAAATTAATTTTATCTAATATTTTAATAAGCTGTAAACACATTATACTAATGTTTATTATATCAAAGTGCCGAATTAGTATTGCTTATTTAAAATATAGACTGTAATTTATTACTATCACAATTATTTTCTATAGACATAACTTACATTCAAAGTGAAACAGTACAGACTGTCCACTCAGGCATTAAATTATTAATTAAGTAACAGTGTAAAATTTTACTATTGATATTTGTCTTTTTGTTTTTTATCTTGCGTATAACCTTGATTTTATGCCTTATTTAAAAGTATTAATAATAACTGTGTGCGACATTTTTGCATTTACTATATACGAGTAAGTATGGATTATAGAAGTATTTCACTGCAAAGTTGATTGCAAAATAAACAAAACAAGATTCTCTGTGGCATTTTCATTTTCATCATTTTGTCAACAGAAAACAAATATCAATTGTTGCTGTTGGATTGCCTAAATAAACAAAAAAATAACGCCTAATTGATATAGCAAATTTATTATATAATAATAGGTAATCATATATTGCCCGAAAGTGGATGCATATAAATGGTTTTGACACCTCGTGAAAATATATAACAATTAGAGAATAATATCTATAGTAATATACTATGATATAATATCATATGAGTATATAATCTTGAATTTTCTTAAAAAAAAAACAAAAACAATTTAGCTCACCGGGGCCGCCTTGCATTTTTTTATTTTTGTAGTATTTGTTAACGAGACGAGCTGGTCGTTTGCCTGATGGTAGGCATAACGGCGGCCCATAACGATTGCAATGCCACTCAGAACTTTGAAACACAAAGAAAGGCCTGTGCGGTACTGCAGTGCGCTCGTAACGCTGAGACATTAAATACCTAAGTATTTAATACCTAAGTATTTAATGTCTTAAGCCCAGTAATTTTACTGATCAAGTTCGCAAATTGCAAGGATCAAGTGTAGCAAGGCAATACTTTTATGTTGATAATCCCACATCATGTTATTAAAAGCGCTGAAAAAATAAGTCTACATAAAAATTGGGTTAAATAAGATCCGATCTCAGAATAGAATGAATGAACTTAAACTTAATTTTTAAATTTATGAATCACAATTACAACGGTACACTTCGTTGCTTATCCCCACACAGTGCTGAGTCGTAGCTCTATGAATTTAAATTTAAAAGAAATCAAAAGGGCTGGATTAAGACGTCTGTTGAATTTTCCACACAAATTAAGTCAGGCGTTATCGGATCGGCCTCCAGCACAAAATAGTTCTCGCTTCGTTTGAATGAGGCTTCTCTCCGGTCTCATTTTTTTGTGCCACAGTGTAACTAAGTGACGAGAGGCTACCATTATTAAATAACTAATTATTTTCTAAAACAATTTCGCTAATCATTATATTTAAATTTTCTAAAACGATTACTAACATTTAGTTACATTTGGACTTAAACAACTCTAACTACAATACAAAAAGCTTTAAAAACTGCTCAGTGACAAATCATCACAGTGATCACTATCTTAAAATTATTTACGAAATCATAACTACTCTAGTTTTAGGACACAACTCCTTCAATACATCTAAATAAAATAAAACTACGCATCTACCAATTTCACAAAACTTCTACGCCTCAGCACGCTCTCACACATGCGATTGTTTATCGCAAAGACAAACAATACGACTTGTCACGAGACAAATGCAATTTTTTACCGTAATTCAAAACATGCGACATTTCGTGGCAATGCGACGTCTTGTCGCACAACTATTACTACACGAACTGCGCCGTGCCCGTGTCCTTCCAACATCGGAAGCAGCAAGGCAGCGCGCACATGAGCGTGTTTTTGAACGCGTCTCGGAAATCCCGATTAAAATACGCGTAGATGAGTGGATTCAGAGCGGAGTTGAAGTAGCCGATCCAGAAAAGCACTCCAACGACGACGTCAGGTGTTTCGCAGGGCTCACCGCATACGTTTGTAGTTACGTACCTGAAAATAAACAGTGTAAAATTTTCGAAATAAAATTTAATTTAATTAATTCTATTTTATTTCGAAAATTTAAGTCGCCCTGTTTAGATCGATTCAGTTTAAATCGACCATTGCTGTCATATACAGGCTGAGTTTGAATTGGTATTTTATCCCGAAAGGGGGTCAATCAACTGCTGGAGGTCAACAACGTTTGTTTTACGAGTTTTTGAAATTCGGAATTTTTCACTGGGGAAAGTGCAATTAAAATTTACGTCAATATTCTACTATAGAATTTCCGGGCGACCCTAGATCAGCTGATTCACTTAAACTATGTTTAACTTTGTTTAATGATGGTAATGATTAGAACAGACTTAGAAAAATTCCAGAAAATGCCACGCACTTTACATTTGAGTTAATTTTTTTAATTTTTTTTTCTAACAACTTGTTGGCTACCAAGGTCCTAATCACCCCCTTCCGGATAACATACCAATTCAAACTCACCCTGTATATGCCCAGGATTATGTATAATACATATTAAGGATAGGTATATACCAAATACATATCGACGGAAATTGTAAAGTATCAAGATAGCAGCGAAATTTTTGTGATGTATTTATTTACAAATCTATAAAATAATTTAAAAAATACTTTTTTTAACTCTGATCCCTAAAACGATTGTCTGTTCTATAACCAACTAATAACCTATTATAATTTAAGCAAATGCTACGAATATGTGATATCAGTTGAAACTGTCTGACAACAAGGATCAGGCAACTTCTAAAAACTCAAAAAAAACCAGAAGGAATTTAATAAAAATAATATATGTTATAAAACTCACCAAAGAAAAAAGGGAAGCCAGCAAAGCAGAAACGCACCGACTATAATGCCGAGTGTGCGCGCCGCCTTATGTTCAGCTCGCCACGACTTGCCAGCTGCGCGGAGGGTTGCACCTGAAATACCAGGACTATATTAGGAGCAAGCAGTAGGGCGCTGAGTATACCTTATAAGTGTGGCCGAGTGGGAACTTGTGAGACTTTCAATCCGACGCTCCATAGTTCGAATCTCAAATCGGCCCGCACCAATGACTCATATCAAGTTATGTGCGGATTTATCACTACTCGCTCTAAAACGGTGAAGAAAAACATCGTGAGGAAAGACGCATGTTCAAGAACCACATACATCGAGGACATGTGACATCCACCAAGCCGCACTGGGCCCCGTGGCGGATTATGGCCCACACTCTCTCTATGAGAGAAGGCCGGTTTCCTAGCTATGGGAGCGTAGAAGGCTGACGATGGTGAATAATTATTTTATAATTGTTTGGCATTATTTTCAATTTTATCCTAAATTTTAGACGACATTTTCTATAAAATGTCTGTTTAATTAGTCGTCGCGTTCGCCGCCCACTTCCATTGTTATTTGAAGGTCTTGTTTTAACTTTAAATTTACAGCTTCGAAATAATTTAATCATGTAACAGGTGCCTGGCTCGGCGCTAAGACATAATAAATGCATAAAATAGTAGCAGAAGGCTAAGCCAAAGGTTTTTTTTATCTAAATTACCAGGTATCGAGGACGTTTGCTGGTTGTTGCAAAATGCTTGCTCATAATTGGCAATGCCACCCAGAAGTTTGAAACATCCATTATTCAAAATTAAAACTATTTAAATAAGAAAATTAGTTAAAAGTTAACTACAGTTCAGTCAAATTAATTGCAATGCATAACGAGCAATTAATTGTCTTAGCCATTAGAAGATTGTGGAGTTTATATATATTCCCTAAGATTTTGACAATGCCTTTTACGATAGGAAGATTACAAAGTGCGCGATTGTTAAGCAAAAGGAAAATCATTAATTACAGAAAACCCCTTTTACACTAACGATATTTTCACATACAATTTTACAAAGTTTATTAATACAATGCACTTATTAATTATACATTTTTACAGTGCTTTTATGTGTAGCTAAACCATTGTTCAAAGTTTAAACAATGGTTGAGGCTATTATATTATTAAGGCACGAGTTCACAATTTACTATAAACTAGGGTTTACCCACATGAACTGTGATTCACTTGAATTATTTTAAAGATAATTTTGACATCTGCTGTCAAATCTAGCCCTTCAATTTAGTTCATAGTTGAACTTGGTTCAAAAGCCTTTGTGAACTCAGCCTTAAGAGTCCAAATATTAATCGACTATAATATTATATGCATCTCTAGTCGGGCTGTGACGCAGACAGCACTGCAGTATTGTAAATATCTGCAGGTTCATCTCTAACCACCCGATTAGTTACAATACTGCTCTAACTTTACTATGGTAATGAAGAAGGCGTCCTTTGATTGTGAAACATCATAAATCAAATTATACTGCAAAATGGATTGCTACTAGCATTGTACGTAGTATTCTTTCAGTAAAAATGCATTTAATTTCATGATCTCGTATAGGTACCTACTATACAGAAGTCTATCACGAATTATAAAGTAATTATGGTAGCAGAGCCTTGAGGCTTGTGTTTCATTACTATCTCACCGGCGGCGGCTGGCAAGTGGATATAAGTTCGAAGATGAAGCACGCTTACCTAAAAGGTACCTAATCATTCGTGACTTGAAGCAACTCAGGTTATAGCGATCAGAAAACACAGACTCAGGCAACGATTTCCACTGTTTACTTTCAATCCGACACAGCAGAGTTCAAGCTTCAGACAACACAATAATTTGGTGTCATGGAGCTGATCTGATGATTAGATTTTAATACGGAGCCAGGAGATGGATAGGGGAACTCTTCCGTGGCTTCAAGTAAACCCTCCGAGTTTGGGCTCATATGACTTCTTTTTTATCAGTCCAATAGATTGTACTTAAAGTCCAGGTTCTGATGATGGATCCATGAGGTGGAGAAGTGTTTTTTAACTACTTGTACTTAATTTTTATGCAGCATTAGAGACATTGTTGATGTCTAAAACTTAAGTATAAGTATTAGAGTAATCGCCAGGAGGTCCCTGCGACCTTACTGGCTTATAAAATCGTCTTCATTTCCGACTCATGCTGGGAGGAATTATCTAAGGTTCTCGCTAGTTTTCGTTCTGGAACTAAAGGGACAAGTTTTTCCAAAACTAAAACTAGCAAGAACTCCAGACAATCCTTCCAGCAGAAGACTAGCGACCGCTGGATTTTATCGGGTTAGAGTTGAAAAGAAAAGCGATTTTATTATCCGGTAAGGTGGCTGTGCGGGGATAAAAAAAGAAGTAAAAAACCATTTATTGACATAACTTTTGCTGTTGTTGGTTGATGAAAATGTTGCTGTAAATTTTTCTATTACATAACCTTAAAGTTATAAATATGTCGCTAAGTGACGTCTTCCTACGGAATCACTTGAGAGACAGTTCCATTATAGATTTAGCACGATTCACTATCTTCGAGCATGACATATGTAGGTAGAATTTAAGCTCAATCAAAGAGGTCAAATTTAGTTTGCAAAATTTGACTTAAGCTAACATACACATTGTAAGTTGCAGGGTATTTTGCCTTGCTATAGTTACCACTTTCAACCTATATAAAAATAAATTTGTGTACTATTTCAGAACTCAACCAACAGAAAAGTTTGTTCAAAAAAGTAATCAAATATTTCGTCCATGTCTGGGCGTTCAGAGAGTCGGACCTCGTAGTTTCGAACTCCCTAGAGAGACGGAATCTAAACGCTGTTAAGAATCAAGGTCTTATATTATCGCTGGTTCTTATTGATTTATCATTTCAGACAAAACATCAATTTCACAACTATGGCGGTTTTGAAATATATATATTTGTAATTACTCATTCAAATAAAACTTACAATAATTATTAAAGCAATAACTTTGGCGTGTGAAAGTATGATGTCTATATTGTTACGTATATTAACGATATATTAATGACTTCAGTCGAGTTTACAAGCTACTGGTCGGCAAAATAAATATTCATTGAGGTTACATGCAGACATCAAGTCATCAAGTAAACTTGCTCAATGTTTCATTTTGGCTAGCTGACTAGCTATATATATAGATTGTATACCATTTTCACTATCGTACTAGCTGTCTAGCTTTTAAACTCGCTTAATGTCATTAAGCCTTTCTTTATATTACAAAAACCATACCCACTGAGAGTCGACCAAAATTTTTTTATTTCTGGCGTCACGAAAAAACTAATTTTGATGGCAAAACTGTACAATAAAAAAAGTTTTTTTACGGCTCTCCCTTTTTTATATTATTGGATAACGATACAAGCGGGTCGTTTGTCTGGAGGTAACCATAAGGCCAGCCCATAACAGTTGGAGAGCCACTCAGGAAGCGCCAATACCCACGCGGTACTGCATTGCGGTAGCAATTCAATGTGATACACTTTTCATAAAACATTATTTATCTATGACAGGCAAACGATCGCTCGTCTCTGTAACATAACAAGATGAAATCGATAGTCAAATTTCAAACAAAAAAAAACGAAATCGATTCATCTGTCCTGTTCTATCACCTATCTGTTACATCGTAACCTACAGATAGATGCATAGATAAGATAACACTCTGTTTGCATCAGGGATTAAAAAAAGACCACGCAAGTCTTTCACCAGTCTTCCACTTTTATATTAAGCATTAATTAAATTTTTATACGTAATATACAAGGAAGTGTCAACTAATCTTACAAAAGCTAATTAACAAAGTAATCCACCCGCAAAGGACTAAATATATCATTAGGAAGCTTACAGACTCACAAAGAAGCGAATGAGCAGCCAAGATTAACTGGCAGGCGCGGAGATAAGGATTAACTGGGAATGAAGGAGAGGAAATGAGAATATGGGAAATGTGTCATAATGTAATAGGGTTTGAAAGGGTAAGCTAATTATGTGATGATGGTGAAACCGGGGGTCGTCGTTCGTTATTATTTCTATTGGCTATCGCCAGGCAGCACTAAAATATGTGAGAATGGTGGTAGATATACCTCGATAATGTCATGGCAAAAATCTGCCACAAAGCAGGTAGATACCTTAAATGGTACAAAGTGTACATTAATACGGCACCTAAGAGATTTATCACAGCTTAAAAGTCGAATGCACGATACACCCGACGCTAGTTTTCAAATAAACCCCCGCAGAAGAATTAAATTATTAAGGCTCAATGAATGTACTCAAATGTAACTTACCTTAAAACCAAAGTGTAAATGAAAAATAGCTCTCAATTAATCCAAAAATACGCTGGAAATAACGTGAGAACGTTACGTGGAGAATATCGATCGCTCGATAAATCAGCGCTATCAGACTCCCAATACGATATATTACCGTGATAGGCCCCGACAGTAGCAAAACAAATAATGTATAATGGTCACAATACATAAAGTACCACAGTATAGACTTCAAATTTAATTAACTTGCAAGCACAGATCTCTAATGGCAAGCATCAGCTAACACAGAGCTGGAAACAGAATCATGCAAGGAATTCCACTTCTTTGCGGTACCCAACTACCCACGCATAAACACATTGAAACACTGTTGTACCTATGATAAATATAAGTTTATAAACATTTATGTGGTGTAAAGGTATTAATTTAATTTCCTAATTGTAATTTTATAAATAATTCCAGTACTAATAATAATTTAATTAAACAATACTAATAATACAGTAATATATTAGTAAAAAATACAATTAAATACATGCGTGTTAATTAATAACGTTGTAAATAAAATTCTTCGTAGTTGATTCATTTATATTTTAGTTACGTACAAAGTTATCTTACTGTGTTCAAAAGGTATATTGTGTACTTTACGTTATCGCTACGACCTTTATTAACACGGGGTTCCATGTGTGCTTTTTTATTAGTTCCGTCAACGGCTGTTGGGCGGATAAAGGGGTAATATGGGGTAATAGGAGGGTTTGGCAGGGTTTTGGGCAACTGCGGGATAAAATGTGTCTGGAAAATTTGTTTTAGGGACTCAGGCTTTTAGAAGTGGCTTATTTTGCCGCAAATACTTTGGCTGGAAAATGTTTAAAGGGTTCAGAGTTTAATTATAAAAAATAAGGTTTATCATGGTTATGTGCGTAAGATTTTTTTTTCTACACAATCACATTATTTGCTTGATGGTAAGCGTAACGCCTGCCTATAGCAAAAATTGCCATCTAGAACTTTGAAAATAAAGGCCTATACGCACTACAGTACGCTCGTTACCTTAACATACTTTTTAATTATTAAGTCACATAATTAATGAATCCCAGTAATTTCACTGACTACTTTAGGTACTCATCAAACCGAAACTTTTCTGGAGCAGAATAATGCATACTATACTACTTAGCGTCAAATTATACGAGCAAAGCGGTGGTATCCACCCAAACTGTAACTGAGAAATTTTAGTCCTACCACCTAGTAAAATTAAGTCATCTTACATAACAATCACTATATTACCAACTGAGCTAGCTACTGAAGGCCGCTTTCAGCAGGTATAACAATAAAAATAGCGTTTAAATCGCTGCGTTTATGTCGCTCGTGGGAGACGTAGCCATTGCCTTAGCTCACGGCTTAGCTTTTAGACGCTTACGCCCGCATTTAGATAAGATTAAGGGAAACTCATTCCAGCTAGCTAGCGACTGACGGATAGCGAAGCTATCGGAGTTAGTTCAAGGTTTAGGAGTGGGTAATAGAGACAAAAGGAAGGATGAGAATTAGATAACCGTGAAGGTGGTAGACGGGCAATCTTAATGATTGCGGT
Source organism: Crocallis elinguaria (assembly GCA_907269065.1). Taxonomy (NCBI): domain Eukaryota; kingdom Metazoa; phylum Arthropoda; class Insecta; order Lepidoptera; family Geometridae; genus Crocallis; species Crocallis elinguaria. The sequence goes on from OU026065.1 coordinate 22,049,469, forward strand.
TACAAAGTAAATATATTAGTTTCAGCGGCGGTGACATACAAACACTTGACGCAGAGTCATAAGTGATAATCTTTTTTAAATACTAACGGGTAACGAGACGAGCGGGTTTAGTGATGGTAAGCATAACGCATAACAATTGCAGTGCCACTCAGAACTTTAAAACACAAAGACCTGCGTAACACTGCAGTGCGCTCGTTAGGCAGCTCTCACACCTAAATCATGATTGATGGATAAGCATCAATCGCGGACCACGAGAAAACCATGGAAAAACCACGATCGCCGCTTGACGCATAAATCGTATCATCTATTTAATTGTGGTTGTGGCTTGATGGAAATCTAGTCCAAGCACGGCACCTACTTCTAAATATGCTTCTACGACCTCTATTAATAAAATGTTACATAATAAATGCGGTAAAAAAGCGGCGGTGTGCATGTGATGTATGTAACGTAAGGCGGAGTAGTCGTCCTTTTGAGCCCAAGCAGGAATTCGAGACAGCACTATCTGGCCGTATTGCCGTTCTAGTCTATTAGGTTGGGGAAAAAGTCTTTTCGCATTATAGTATGTATGAACTTGTAATAAAATCTCTTTGGCTATACTATTTGTATCTGGCTGGTTTTGGTATCATATGAAAGTTTAAATTTTAAAGAACATAATTCCAAATTCAAATTAGGAAAATGTGTGATTTTCATTTGTTTTTCGTACTGTCAAAATGAGTGAATCTAATGAAGAAATTCGATACATTTTAAAATTTTACTACAAAAAAGGTAAAAATGCAACGCAAGCCGCGAAAAAAATTTGCGATGTTTATGGACCTAGTGCAGTGTCTGTGACAGTAGCACAAATTTGGTTTAAGCGTTTTCAATCCGGAAATTTTGATTTCAAAGATGCACGTCGCTCTGGTCGCCCTATTACGGATAAAATGGATGCCATTTTTGAAAAAGTGGAACAAGATCGGCATATCAGTAGTTACGACGTAGCTAAAGAACTGGGAATTGACCAAAAAACAGTTTTGGCGCATTTGAAAAAAACTGGGTACACAAAAAAGCTCGATATTTGGGTACCTCACGAGCTCACTGAAAGAAACCTAATGAACGGTGTACTCATTTGTGATTCTTTACTACAACGTAATGAAACCGAACCATTTTTGAAGAATCTGATAACTGGTGATGAAAAGTGAATCACGTACGACAAGAACGTGCGAAAAAGGTCGTGGTCAAAGACCGGTCAGGCTTCACAGACTGTGGCGAAACCCGGGTTAACTCGCAACAAGGTGGTGCTGTGTGTGTGGTGGGATTGGAAGGCCATTATTCATTATGAGCTGTTACCACCAGGCAGGACCATCGATTCTGAACTCTACTGCGAACAACTGATGAGATTAAAGCAAGAAGTTGAGAGAAAGCGGCCGGAATTAATCAACAGAAGGGGTGTGGTTTTCATTTTCATGGTTTTTCATGATAACGCTAGACCTCACACATCTTTAGCCACTCAGAAAAAATTAAGAGAGTTTGGCTGGGAGGTGTTAATGCATCCGCCGTATAGTCCTGACCTTGCACCTTCAGATTTCCACCTGTTTCGGTCTCTTCAGAATTCTTTAGGCAGTGTCAGGTTAACATCACGAGAGGACTGCCAAAACCACTTGTCGCGGTATTTTGATCAGAAGTCCCAAAATTTATATAGCAATGGGATCATGTCCCTACCTGCAAGATGGCAAAAAGTTATCGAACAAAATGGTACCTACATACTTTAGTTAAATGTAAATAAACTATATTAAAAAATGTTTTGAATTTTCTTAAAAAATGCGAAGGAACTTTTTCCCCGACCTATTATTTCGTGGTTTTTTGATGGTTGTGCATAAAGCCGCGCTTGCGCGTGTTTTATCTCGTAATCCACGCTTGATGCAAAAGGATGGTTATTTTGACAGCAAAACGCATACTTGGATTAGCGTTAACGGTCTCCAATACACTGAGACATTAAGTATTAAGTCTCATAAGCCCATTTACTTGTGTAAGAGCGGTGAGATGATGGGATTTTGCACGACTTTTTCATGATGATGGCTCAGGACAGCATTCGCCATCAATTCGTGGGCTAATGGTTCGAAAACTACAATGCACTTGGGCTGTCAGTGAAGGAAACATCGTTATGTAAACATAGCATAGTATAGAAGTTTCTAGAGCTCACCTGGCTAGCTACCACCTTAACGTAGAAAATCTGTTGCCAAGCATCTAATACTATATAATCGGTTAGCTTGAGCTTTATCGGGCGTGCTGGGATTCGAACTTAGGTGCGTCGGATTGAAGCTCGCACAAGTTCCCGCTCGGCTACACTCGCTCAGAATTTAGACAAGCTTCACGGTTTTATTCTCAAACCAAGGGAAAAAAATCAAACCCTCTGAGGTCTGAATATTACTTATACATTCCAAACTAACCTATAAAATTATAACTAGCGTCCGCAACGTGATACAGAGATCCTTCGACCTTGCTGACCCTAAATCCTGAGGGTTGGATAATGATAAATCAGTAACATGAGATCCTCCTGGGCGTGACGTGAATTTTGAACAGTAAAGAGATAAAATAGTAAAGAAGACGTGGGAGAAAATATTGGTGGGAATTTTTGGAGGCTGATATTGGGAGACTTTTATATATTAGGGTTTTTGTAATACTCGACCAACGATTTTAACTGACTTCCAAAGGGGAAGGTATATTTTTACACGACTTTGGTGTAGGTGTATTTTTTACCCGACTGCCCAAAAAAAGAGTTATGTTTTCAGGTTTCGTGGGGGCAACGGGAATGATCGCATTTATGTGAAGTTCTTTATTCCATCATAACTTTTAACTGCCTGAACATTTATTTGGATGTATGGGGCATCGTTAGTAACCTTACATCAGCTGGAGTGACACTGGCTAGGGCAGTCTTGTTTTTTTGTGTAAGCCATGCCGCAGTAGGCCCGTGTGGTATTATTGCAAATACTCTCTCTCTCACTCTCTCTCTGAAAATAATGCCAAATTGGTCCAACCGTTCTAAATTGAATTCAAATGTGCTTACCAACGAACAACATTAAATTTTTAACCCACTTCAAAAAGGAGAAGGTTCTCAATTCGTTTATATTTTTTTTGGGTTTATTTGTGTTTTAATTTCTCACTGACTACTTTGCTCATTAAACCGGAACACATAGTAATGCTTGCACATTACTGGACGGCAGACTAGATGAGCAAAAGGTAGCCACCCAGATGGATACTTGCAAGAGTTACCACCTGGTAAACCATTACCAACATGGTTTTACGTGCATGTTATGCGATATCTTGGAAACAACTGGACCGATTGAGATGATTTGAACTGTATTCTATCAAGATAGGTTGGGACCTAACTAGAGCCATTAGATGGTTTCATACATTTTTTGTCAAGATCAAAATATTATATCTTCTAAAGTATAGCGAAAGTCAGTTTAAAAATTGTTAAAAGCTTGCTTTAAAAAAATGTGTTTTAAAACCTAATTTATGAATGAAAAATTAAGACTAATTCTACACAGAATCTAACAATGGTGTCGATTCTGTCATTTCATTCCTAAACCTAATTTTAGTTTAAATCTCTCTTTCTAAATGAGAACCTGAGAAAGAGTTGAATATAATTCAGACCTGTCAAATTAATCCACTAGCTTGTGTTTAGTGTAAATTTAACGGCAATGAATTTAGTGACGCATAATTTTATCAAGGATGGAAGATATTTTAAATCTGTCAAACATCTTGCATCTCCTTCTCATGTTATGTATTGGAAAGAGAGAGCAAAACTAAAATTAGGTTTACATATGAAACAATAGAATCGACACCAATATATAATTAAAATCCCTGTTTACGATTACGCATTTTTCTCTTAATAGGGTTACGACACGACACTCCTAAGTGAACCTTCAAGTTACGCCCAAACACTACTTAAAATACACCCTCACGCACAATTAACGGAAAGATTACGCTTAATATAATCTGATTACTCACTAATTAGTGGCAATTAGAGATTAACCAAAGTGATCTGGCCGGATTTCATATTTCCGATTACTTTTGATGTTACAACTTCTATTTGCACGACGTGGTTGGTTGAACTTTCTTGTGTGGCAAAATAATATTAATGATGATAATTATTAGTATTCAAATTGTCTAGTTTTTACCTATAATAAGTGTATTTTCTTTTTTTTTGTCAGTTTGTCGTGTACAATTCCTTGAAGTAAATTTCTTTTTTCTTTCTTTTTAGAAGCGCTTAGATAGGACATTGATTCGGAATTAAAAAAAGCTTGCGAATCACAACTACAAGAAAGTAAGACAATAAAAATATACGTTGGAATATTAATGATATTGACATTCCATATTTAATTTAAAACTAAAAAATAATAATAAAGAAACATAATAAATAATTATGAAACATAAATAAGGTCGGAATTATAGAAAAATCCGATGAAAGTTTGGCAAAAAAGGTTAATATTTGTAAAAATATAGATTAAATATCCGGCAAAACAGCAAAAAGTGTCCGGAAAACGCCGGACTAATAGCATATCTACACTAAATATAGTGGGCCAGGCTTAATTACAGTCGTTACGATAACAACACTATTTGTTCCGGTATTTAGCTACTCAATGTCCCAAGGTTTGTTAAGTTTTCGATGGATGACGAGCCCTTGGTGTTGGGGTTGATCGCCACCCTTAAACGTCGCTTTGGAGTAATTTGTACATGAGTTTTTGGATCGTTAAAATAATTGCCGATAAAGTATTTCCTCTACCCGACCTCGCATTTTTGCGGTTTAACGCTAAGTAATTGAACATTGATGCAATACTTATGCTTAGTTACTTGATGAATGTTAACTTATTGTTGAGATGTGAAGTGATGATTTTATATGAATCGGGATGTTGACTCTATTTTTTCTCTCATGAGAATCAAATTTCTATTTCGAATAAACTGGAAATCGAACGCTTGAAACGTCAAAAATGAGAGTCAAAGTCGAGCGTATCTACTGAGCGCTAAAGTGCCTCATACAAATTGGACAGAACATCTGACGTCACTTGTTCAAAGCGGGCCGTTAAGCTGTACTAAACACATAGATTTTGTTGGTTTAATCATGAAAAACTGCGTTTAGGTACACAGTTGTCATACATTATCTTATCCATTGAAATGTACATAATCTGAAGGTATGATTTAAATTACTACTGGATGATAAACAAAAATCGTTTATTGATGAAACTTTTAGATGCGATCTTTGTGAAAATTTTATATTTTTTGTGAAAATAATTTTTATTGTGTTAATGTGATGTTTTTACACCTGTATAACGACAGTAATTTTGTATTTTGTGTTTCATGCAACATCTCAATTATGCTGTGTCTCTCAAGTTTCGATTTCACGTATAACCCCTGGCAAGACGAGCTCTTGAAAACTCCATCATCAGCCTTATTACACTCCCACCATACTTAGAATTACTTATTTACTAAAATTTATAAATGCAAGCATTTTTACCATGTGGTAGGACTAACTTTTCTGTGAGCGTCTCCCATTAGTCCCAGAAGTTCCGTATAGTCTTTTGATCCTTATGAGAAACAGAATGGACTGGCAAAATTTTACACTATTTTTTTTGATGCCAATTGATCTTGTCTTCCTATTTTCTTGCTGATTGTACATTTTTTACAAAATCTCTGAATGCTGATCAAAATGCTGCCCCGTCCAAAAATAAACCCTGTACCTATGCTTATACAAGCTACTAATTTATCAAAGTCCATAATATGATATACAATGCCTACTTAATTTCTTTTTAAATGCCACAAAATTTATATTTCGATAAGATACGGCAAATTGATGTATTGTTTTCAAAATAGATTCCAAATGGTTTTTTAATGATGTTATAGCAATAATTATGTCTATGAAGGTCAGTGGTAGTGAGATAGGCTCCCGATCTGTAAATCGATGATTTAAAATCAATGTCTGAACTTTCCGAAGGAAAACTAGACCGTGTTGAAAATGCAACTGAAAATTCTCTACGCCAGGGATGGCGAACCTTTATTGGTGAACGTGCCATTTTTTTATTAAAAACAATAATGATGTGGCAATGAGATGCCGTCACGTGCCGTCAAAGAATTTCATCATGACTTAATGATTTAATAATGGACAAAAATAAAACAAATCATTGTAACTAAAAGTTACATATAAAACACGATTGCCGTAGCCAGTGTCACTAAGATGATGTAAGGATTCTAACAATACCCCATACATCCAAATCTGTTCAGGCATTTACATGCTATGGTGGAGTAAACATACATGAAACCTAAATACAAAAAAATAGTTTTTTCTTGTATATTAGTCTTGGTTCCATACGATGTGGACTTAAGGATGTCAGCCTTGATCTACTGTCATCTAATTTTATAATATGATTTAGTTCTGTGGTTTTCCTTTTTGACTGTGGTCGGCCATATTAGAAATAAGGTGAAATTTTTTGCCGAAGTCTGCGTTTCCCGATAATTATAACTATGTCTGTCATACGATTCCGGTCCATCCAAAGCTTGTCTGGAACAAATCGCTTTAAGCGATACGACCGCCCAATGGACTGCCATAGTTTTTTTCTTCACCATAATTTTTTTTTCTGGTACTAATTTGGTGTACAATAAAGTGTTATTGTATTGTATTGTATAATTTGGGAGTCTTCAAAACAAGAAAACGTCGTCGACCGTAATTACGCTTGCCATCAAGTGTGATTGCCGCCAAACGTGAGCTTATATCTATACAAATAAATAGAATTGAAGTGTCTCTTTTCGTAATATCAAAATAACAGCTTTATGCATGCATAATATGACAGTACATATGGTACAAATAACAAGACAACCGTTTTTAAAATTTTTGTCTGTCTGTCTGTTTGTTCCGGGTAATCTCCAAAACTGCTGGACCGATTTTGACGGAATTTTCACTGGTAGGTTGCTGATGCTACAAGGAGTAACTTAGGCTAAGTAGGCGAAACCGCGGGGTATAGCTAGTCAAAAAGAAAAACAGGTAATTACCTTGTGCATTCAGTTCCGTAGCAGCCTTTGCCAGATCCCTCGTCGCCACTGCTGACGAACAACTAGGCCTCCATCCTGCAGGTGGCTGTCCAATCGACAGCCTCTTATTCGATCCCCCAGAAAAATAACCAGAGCTGGCCGTATCACAACTCACTCTCTCATTCACAAACTTCCTCGGACTCGCCTCTTTACTCTGACATATATCTCCTAAAGTCATCACCTCACCACCAAACTCAGTCTCTTCAGGTCCTACTTCCGTAAAGGTGCTGTAGTTGGGACTGATATCTGAAGGTCTTCGATCAGGGTGGAGATAGTGGGAGTGGTGAGCAGAATGAGAAGTATGCTTTATATGGACAGAGTTTAAAAGTATATTGGACGAAGTTCGTGTCAAGGCTTCTCGTTGTCGTATTGCTTCTCTAAATATCCGACAATACATCGATATCATCACTAAACTTGGTATCCAAAAGGATACGCTGGATGAGACTATTGCGTAGACAATGTTCACTTTGAATATACACACATCAGGGTTGTCTTTTCGGTATTGACGATGGTGCTCCGTCGTGTACCAGCCCATGAATATAGGGACGAAACTGATGAAGGCTGGCCAAAGCCAGACGTTAGCTAGCATGAAGCAGACAGTTCTATGTGTCATAGTGACGGGATACTCCAAAGGTCGGACGATAGCGTAGTACCTATCAACTGATATACAACACAGGTGCAGTATCGACGCGCTTGAGAAGTACACGTCCAGTGAGTTGAATATATCACAGACGAGAGGTCCAAAAAGCCAGGCATCTGTAAGTTCTGAACTGGCATTAAACGTCATAGCACATAAGGCGACCAGCATGTCAGCTACAGCCAAACTGACTACGTAGTAGTTCGTTAAGACGCGCAGTTTCCTGTGTCTATGTACAGAGATGATGACTAAGGCGTTTCCAAACAGAGCTCCAAGGATGATAGTAGTGAAGACCAGGCCTTTGAGGATAAGGATGAGAGTGTAGTGCCAGTGGTGGTCGGGCGCGGCAGGGGGCGCCAGCGTCGAGTGCAAGTCGTGAAGGGACGCTGACTCCGTACCGCGCCCGAGCCTGTCTACCTGGCCTCGGAAACCACCATCTGTGGACAAGATATCACAACGTCAATTAAAACAGCTAATACTTTCTATCTATTATCTAAAACTAACTGATTTTACTACACTCGGTGAAGGAAAAATACGTGAGGAATTTCTCATGTCCAAGAATCATAAAAAAATTCGAGTAAATGTGACATCTACCAAGTCAAATTGGGTTCGCGTGGTGGGCTTACTCTCCTAAGGAAGGATGGTACAACGGAGGCGAGACTCATCTGCGAGTGGCCATCTGGGTTGGTACCACCGCTTTGCTCGTGAAGTCTGCCGCCGAGCAGTAATTTGCAAGCATTACTGTGTTCTGGTTCGATAAGCAAAGTAGTCAGCGAAATTAAACCTTATGAGACATAATACCTAATGTACCTGGCCCCGGGTAACGAGGGCACTGCAGTGACGGACAGGCCTTTGTGTCTCAAAGTTCTAGATGGTGCTGCAATTGTTATGGACTGGGGTTATGCTTGCCATCAGGCAAACGCTCGTTTCACTATCCAATAGTACTATATATTATAGTGAAAAATACTATTATAGTGGTCACCCATCCAAGTAATGGCCGCAGCGAACGTCGCTTAACTTTACCGATCGGTTAAAATGCTGTGTCGAGCTTTGAGAGCCACTTCTTGCTCCTACTAGACTTCACTTAAATCCTCGTACAAGAGTTAGTTAAGCTAATTAAATCTACGGCTGTGTAATTAACAAGCAGATTAACTTGTTTCTAATTGTTAGGAGTCATGTTTAAATTACAGGAAAATTCAATTATAGACCGATAAGTTTGCTAAAGGTACATTTTTTTTTAATGGTACGAGTGTTTCGTTGTCCTGGTGATAAGCATGACATCAGCTCATAATAAATGCAGTGTCACCCAGCAGGCCGGCGCGGAACTGCAATACGCTCTTTACCCTGAGACAATATTGGTATCACGACTCATAAGCCCAGAGAAATCACTGACTATTTTGCTCCTCAAACCGGAACACAGCAATGCTTGCACTTGACTGCTACTAACCCAGATGGACACTTGCTGAAAAGATAGTCCTAACTCCTACCACCTGGTAACTAAAAAAAATTATTGTTGATTGTTTTAAAAATATGTTGTCAAACGTCTGTTGTCTACACATTTACTTGACATTAGTTTAATGTGTATCTGACTTTGAATTTTTACGTGTCTGACTTATGATCCAAAAAAGTAACACAAAATAATTGCACGTACTGTAAGCTCATATGATTACAAACGTCAATTACTTGAAAATATCGCTATAATACTTTCGCAATTTCTTTTAACGTAATTAGGAACGTGTTTGAACTTTCTAATTAGTTACACTTAGTTCATTTATCTTAATTTGTGAGTTCAATATCGTTGATGAGACGGGTTTATTGGATACTTCAATAAAACTCGGCGCTTAAACGGATTAGTTGTAAGTATTTTGTTCTTTTACAAGTCAATCTATTTAATTCATATAATTGACAAAGGTAATTGGTTTTTAAGTACTAGGTAGACGAGCAGATCGTTTGCATGATGGTAAACAATGCCTGATCATCACAAATGCAGCGCCAATCATAACTTTTTGAAATTCATTTGACGTGTCGCTAAGGAGTGGAACTCTTTATCTGAGTTTGTTTTTTAATCGCTGTAAATTGAGTTTTTTCAAGTCTAATAAATAGGTATATAATACGTTATAAGCTTGTTTCATCGTTGACCGCATCATCATTTACCCGCATGTGATATAGGGGTCAAAAGTAAGTCTATAATTATGTAAAATGTATAAACAAAATATAAGAAACGTGACTGTATTAGCCAATGTCATTAGAGATAATCTAATGATTCTAACGATACCCCATACATTCAAATCTGTGCAAGCATTTAAAAGTTATGGTAGAACAAAGAAGACTTAGATACATGAACCCTGAAAACACTACACTCATTTTTTGGAAAACACAAAGGCCTGCGCGGAACTGCATTGCGCTCGTTATCCTGAATCATTATATAGGTATTCAGTCACATAAGCTCAGTAATTTCACTGACTACATTGCTCATCAAACGGAAACATAATAATGCATCCACAATTGCACAGTACTGCTTGATGGCAGACTACGTACAATAAGATTTTGTGATTGAAAATGACAACAGCTTGGTAGTAGGTAGTACGAGTATTGAGGTGGAAAGCTAATCCGTAAGTCTACTATTCTAATCCTAATAAGTTATTGATTTAATTTGTTTGTGTGGTAAGACAAGCGAAATTGCTTTAAAAAAGTGACGAACCTACTTCAGTGACAAACTACTGAACCGATTTTGATGATATTTCTTTGGGACCAACCCAAATTATCCGTTCTAATAAAAAAACCAAATCGGTTTATACATGACGGAGATGTGAGGTAAAAGACATAAAAAACACATCGAATGGAGAACCTTCCCCTTTTTTGGAAGTTGGTTAAAAAGCAATGGTCACCTTGAGACAGGTTTAAGATACTTTAATAAATTGAACAATAATGGTACCTTCATAAGATAATTGTATAAAAAGAAATACAATTTATAAATCTCTTAGAATAGATTGTAAAAAATAAAAGCAAAAACTAGACAACAAATGAACATACAATCGTATTTTTAGTAACGTCCAAAACATTTCTACTATTATCAAAAAAGCTTTTTGGGACTATTCCAATTTCAGCATTAACAATTATATTTTCTGTGGTACTAAGTCCGTGTCCATCCAACAAAATGACTATATTTTTTATTTTTTTAACCGACTTCCAAAATAGAGAAGGTTATCAATTCCGTGGGTATTTTTTTTAATTTTTTTGTGTTTGTCATTTATAAACCGATTTGGAAAATTCTTTTTTTATTTAAAGGCTATACTTTCAGATTGGTCCCATAGAAATTTCATCAAAATCGGTTGAGTAGTTTGTCGCTGAAGTCGGTTCATCACTTTTTTAAAGCAATTTTTTTATTTATTTTTTGGTGCCAACCCAGACAGACACTTGCAGAAGACAGCAAACCGCAAATGTGCTAGCGTCTAATATGACTAAAACTCTGTAAACTCTAGCTTCATTTTTAAAGAGCATACCAGGATTTACTTATAAAGAAAAGAAGTAAAGCAACTTACTTAAATAAAGTAACTTAAGCAAATAAAATAACTTAACAAAGTCTAACAGCTATAGGTATCTACTTCAGTTGTGGCTAAACTATGTGTAATCAACGACTAAGCTTAGTAATCCTTGTCCTAAGTTTGAGCTTACTCTAAACTAAGCTCAGATTGTGTTACGTCCCCAAAATAAGCACAAAGTTGTGTAACAAAGTAATATGCTTATAAATTGGTGAGACGACGAAATTAAGAGAAGTACGTGTTCTCTAAATTAAATTGCCTGGTGGTAGAACTAACTTTTTTAATACTATTTGATAACGAGACAAGCTGGTCGTTTGCCTGATGGTAAGCATAACGCCGGCCCATAACAATTGCAGTGCCACTCAGAACTTGAGGCTGCGCGGCATTACAGTGTGCTCGTTACCCTGATATATTATGTATTAATTCTTATAAGCCCAGTAATTTCACTGGCTACTTTCCTCATCAAACCGGAACACGGTAATGCTTGCACATTACTGCTTGGTGGCAGACTTCGCGAGCAAAGTGGTGTAGTAGTAATGCTACTAAGGCCAGCTGTGTACCCATATCGACCATGCAACATTTAGTAAGATTTCAGGGTCACCGGGTGAGCCTTCGTTTGCCAAAATCCTGTAGATACAGTACGTTGTTTCACAACTTTAAAAAGTAACACTAAAAATACTGTTGGGTAACGAGACTTGCACGTCTTTTGTCTGATGGTAAGCATAACGCCAGGCCATCACAATTGCAGGCCCGGGAGGTAACCACGGGGGTGTTTCCTTTCAGTGTCGGGCCTCGAGATGACGCTTGCGCAAATGTCTGTGATGGTGTACATGGAGTACAAAGTCGCCGGGGTTTGAGTCCATCGGACAAGCGCCGTCGGGACCGCGGAAGATTCCGAACCGTTCCCGCAATTCCGACAATTGGCGTATGGCAGGAAAACGTGGGGTTTTAGCCAGTAAGAATCTGGCATAACCTCTCTGTGGAACCCCCACCGCAGAGAGGTATCCAAGAGGATTTACCCACGAAAAAAAAAAAAAAAGCCATCATAATTGCAGTGCGACTCGGAAATTTGAAACATAAAGGCCTGCGAGGCAATAGAGTGCGATCTCGTTTACCTAATGGTAGGTATTTATAAGTTTCATAAGGCCAGTAATTTCACTGTTTGCTCAACAAACCAAAACACAATAATGCTTTCAAATTATTGGAAAACTACATGAGCTTAAGGCGGTGGTAGCAAACCCAGAGGCCACTCACTAAAGAGTTAGTCTTATTACCAGTTTAACACTGTTTTAAACTTTCACGGGTGCATTCATTGTAAAGGGATATTTACCGTGATTATTATTGAGCGATGAGCATCCGGTTTTTCAACTTTGTTTCAAGCATCATGTTGATGGGAATAAAATCCCATAATATGTATTCCCGTAAAATGTATTCCCGTGAACATCATGTGTGCAACAGCGCAGTGTCGAAAAATTTGATGCTCATCGCTTAATAATAATCACGGTAAATATCCCTTTAACACGGGAATACATATTACGGGATTCTATTCCCGTTAACATTATGAACGCATCGAAATATCAGATCCTCATCGCTAAATAATTATCACGGTAAATATTACGTTCCAATGTATAAATTACTTCCTTTTTGTTTTATATCAAGTCTAATTAGTTCAATTTGCATTTTGTTCCGAACATGAGACAATTATAGAATTATTTTTTAGGAACAAACGAGACGCTTTCACTTACCACCTCCATGCGTTAAAATATAACGAATGAAATTGAATACAAAAACCCGAGAACAAACTTTGTTCTCACCACAAAAAGTTTGCTGTGGCTTGGTCCGGTAGGGTTATTATGACGGCACCAAAAATAATATCCAGTTAAATGGTTAAACATTTCAAATTGATTTAAATACTACTAAAAGGTCCGTGCGGTCTCAGCTTAGAATAATACAAGCCACCAAGCCGCACTGAGCTCTCGTGGTGGATTATGACCCATACTGTCTATTTCTGAGTAAAGGCCGATATCCCAGCAATGGGAGCGGAAGAGGCTGATAATGATAATGTTTTTTTTTTATTGCAATTGGGCTTGAGTATGGCCGCATATATTATTTTTAATCAGAGTAATGGGTATGTCAACAACTTAGTAAAATGCAGAGCTAGCACCCTGTTAGTTCCTACACTGTTGTGGACCAACGCTGGAAGAGAGCCAGCGCTATCTCTCCGCATCGGGTTTGGTAATGCGCAGTGTTGTGGCGTAATTTATCGAAGTCTCAAGTTCAGCAGCAAAGGAAACTAGTCAATAACATAAATATCATCTAAGTCACCACTATTAAAATACCTTAGTCTTAAATTTTAATCTTAATTGTTAGAATTAGAACTTTGTAAACACATTTTTGAAAGAACGCCGGTGAGTTTCTTGCCCTTTTTTCGATCGCTCAATACCAACTTGGAACGGGAATTTTTATGCTATAAATGAGACAAACTCTATTTCCATCTCGACCAATTCTGATTGAACTTTCACTGGCAGATAGCTGATGTTATAAGGAGTAATTGAGGCTACTTTGATTTTAGAATAACCATTAGGGTTCCGAGCGAAAAAATAAAACACACGAAATCCAATATCTCCGCGCGGGTAAAACCGCGGGCAGCAGCTAGTGACACATAACATCCAGAGCAACACAAACACCTGTGTTGGTTTGGGTGTTTGATGTGACTAAAAATTCGATTATCCACTGAGTTGTTGTTAGAAGGTTATGGTCTACTTTTAGTTAGTACAGCCATTAATCAAATCACAAAAGAAAGTATTATTCCTCTATTCGTCAGACATTCATTACCTCGGCTGGCAACTGTACAGAAATTATACTCTCATTAAGGCCAAAATCGAACTCGTAAATAGATCGATACCAGTAAGAGATCTGGCACGCTTTCACTTATATGTAATTAACTGTGTAATTTTTTTCAACGTGCTAAAACGTTTCTAACTAGCTTACTTATACACAAATAAACACTACCGGTCTTAACCTACTTTATACCTGTGTTAAACATTGTTTAACTCCTAAATATGTTTTAATCGCATATTTAAATATACGCAACCACAAATCTTGATTTAAGTAGTGTCTAAACGTGGTTCCATTATGTCCATTGTGTTGTGACATTTCTAATCATTTTAGACGTTTATCTTTAGACACTGTCGAGCTAAACATGCGTCTAAAAGTGACACATAATGTATTACGAGTTGATAAATCTGCACATAACTTGATAGTTGGGATCCAGCCGAGATTCGAACTAAGGTGCGTCGGATTGAAAGTCGCACACGTTCGTACTCGACCACACTATGAATCGCATTACGTAAACATAAAAGTGGCAAACATGGTTCCAAACACATCTCCTTACTGCTATAACAGTAGCTAACAACTGTACCGAAATATAAAAACTTTCATTCCAGACGGATCCGGTTTTATCCGGATTCCGGATATTTCCGGTCGTTAGGAAGGATAATGTTTGAAGGGCGCTGGAAGTTGATTCATGCTCTCCGAAGCGAACCCATTTTAATGACGAGTGCCGTAATGTTGTTTATGAAAAAGTTGGTTATAACAAAACCATGAAGTTCAGTGTTCAATATTTGAATGTATTTCAACATCAGTTCATTAAGTTTTCATTGCTAGGATACAGATCTCATCTTACAGAGTTTGGACCATAATCCACCACGCAGGCCCGGTGCCGCTTGCTGTGTCACATATCCTCGAATTTTCATTATAATCTTTTCATTTTTATAGCGAGAGTGGTAAATTCGCACATAGCTCGATGTAAGTCGTGTGTGCATTGCCGAGCTGGAATTCAAACACAGTCACTTTGAATTACACACAAATTCCCGATCGGTATATACATATACCTAAACATACTGGTGGTAGGACTAACTCTCCTGTGAGTGTCCGACTGGGTGGTACCACCGCTTTGCTCGTGAAGTCTGCTGTCAAGTGGTAATCTACAAGCATTACTATGTTCCGGTTTGATGAGCAGAGTAGCCAGTGAAATAACCAGGCTTATGAGACTTACTTAATACCCAATGTTTCAGGGTAGCGGGCGCGCTGCAGTGCCGCCAACACTTTATGTTTCAAAGTTCTGAGTGGCGCTGCAATTGTTATGGGCCGGCGTTATGCTTAATATCAGGCAAACGACCAGCTTGTCTCATTATTTAATTATATAAAAAAACCATATCTGCTCCCAGTCTTCTAATAAAATAAAACGGAACAATCATTCAAGGGTCGAAGTCAACCTCTGAACATATTAATGCGATAGCTATATATTCCGATTTCAATGGAAGTGGTCATTAAAATAAAACTATTGATTATTGTAGAAGGCCGTTGCAGTCTATCATACCGAAGGCGAAACAAATGATTGATGTCAGGTGTTGTGAACATTCAAGGTCCCACCTTGGCTTCTTTGAAGGTAATTTCTGTCACTACCCGTGTGTTTTACTACCGTTTTATTCTATAAGGAAGTTCAAAGTCTTGCAACAAGCTATGCCCGTCGTTCCTTTGCGTGATCAAATCTGAAATGAGGAGTTCCGCAGGCGAACTAAAGTCACCGACATAACTCCGAAGTTGAAATGGCAATGCAATGGGCCAGCCACATCACTTGCAGAACCAACAACCAATGGGGAAGAAAGGCTGCGACCACGAACCTGATGACTTAGGCTAAGATTCAGAAACGAGTCTATGCGTGGACTTTTGCTTCCATATTATGTCAAAACTGTATAGAATTTTGACATATGGAAGCGCGAGTCCATGCTTAGATTTGTCTCTGAATCTTTGCCGTAGTGCAGGCTGGCTTCCCACTTTGTGAAGCGACGATCTCGTTAAAACCGTGGCGAGCCGTTTGATGCAAGATGCAAGAAGTCAATCAAAGTGGCGATATCTGTGAGGGAGGCCTATGTTCATCTTTAACTAGACATCTTCCAGCTGATGATAATGATACTACAAGCCTTTTCAATAGGAGATACGACTAAATTTTCTGCGAGTATTCCTTCTGCAAGTGCCATGGTTGCTCTTTTTAATAAACTCAAGATAATAATTATGATAATGCATGCAAGAGAAAAGCATAACGAAAAATAAACAATGAAAGTCAGTTTTCCGCTTTTAATTTACCATTCGTTTAATTTTTGTCCCAAAAAGTTTACTGTTATGTGCAAGCTTTAGATTGGACGCCGTTAAACAAAAAAACTAAATTAACTTTGCCTTTCACTTTTGTGTTATCAGTTTAATTTCCTTCAATTAACCCAAGCTGTAATGAAATCCAAACGAACTATGCCTCTGTCTTAAGGAGTATAACTTCATCTAAATTAAGAGAAACCCTTAGGAGAATGTACATACACCTGAAATAATGACTTCCAGTATGAATAACAGTATGGGCTCATATAATGTTTTATACAGTTGGTACATGAACACATACCTATCAGACATTACCTTTTTTATAATATTGGGTCAGACGAGCGGGCCATTTGGTTGATGGTAAGCATAATACCAGCCATCATTGCACGTGACACGCCAGCGCGGCACTAAAGTGCGCTCGTTACCCTGAGACATTAAGTATTAAGTCTCAAAAACCCAGTTATTTACATATTATATAATAACAGTCCGAGTTCACCGTGTGAATGAGTTCTCTTCATGTCTTTACTGTTTATACCTTTCACTGATAGTATTTCATTAGATTATACGGAGTAAACAGACAACACGAACCCATTTTACCAAAAGTTATTTGACGTGAAATACAGTGAAGATGATTAATTGAATCAATTTGTGTTACGCAAAAGATATTGTAAGGATTTAACCTGAGAAAAAGAATGAGAATTTATCATTAAATCACCTAAATTTAAGATAAAAATAATAAGGCTATAAAATGCGGCGTGGTAAAGGTAGTGTTGCCGTGTGTCACGGTGACTTGAGTTACTTTTTTTATGTGATTTGGTAACGAGACGAGCTGGTCGTTTGCCTGATCGTAAGCATAACGCCGGCCCATAACAATTGCAGTGCCACCCAGAACTTTGAAACACAAGGGCCTGCGCGACACTGCAGCGTGCTCGTTACCCTGAGACATCTGGTTGAGTACACCTCAAGAACCTTTCTTCCCATCGTTTGTCGGTTCTGCGAGCGATATGGCCTGCCCATTGCCATTTAAACTTGCTTACTTTGAATGCTGTGTCGGTGACTTTCGTTCTCCTGTTGATCTTCTCATTCCGGATTTTATCACATAAGGAAACCCCTAGCAAAGCCCTAATAGCTCCATATCGCTTAATAATAGCACTAATAGCTTACAGTCTTTACTTGGCTAAAATTAAACGAAGAATGAAAAATAATTTATGCTGAACATTCAACACAACATTACACTTAAATGCAACAATCACAAAACATGCTTTTATAAATGAAATACGTAATTGGTACCGTAACCTTTTGCTCGCCTTTCAGCTCCCTCATCAAGGTCCTGGACATCATCTGGGGTCAGGGTACTTGTAAAGATAATTCAAAGGAGCCCAAATTCAATGGGGTTACGTAATTAGATGGGCGTACGTTTACGTTTAAGTGACAATATTTAAATGTCAATTACTTACTAAACGTCTCCTCCACTCCACCGTTAAGGTTATTTCCATTATTTTTCATGGTGTACTCTTCCATCGAGGTGATTAGAATCACTACAAATTTCATGAGCATCAACTTTAGGCCAATGTGAAGTAGCTTTTCGTTTAAACTTGACTAGCGGCTGCCCGCGATTTCGCCGGCGTGGAGATTCCCAGGGGAACCTTGCATTTTTTCGGGATAAAAGTCGCGTATGTTACTCTCCGGTCCATAAACTATATGTATGCAAAAAGATAACGTATCGCCTAATCTTAGGAGACGATATGGTCTAAGATCACTCGGTACACGAATGCATCAGTTTGAAATGTGTTTAGATAGATTAGAGCCCACTTCAAATGGATCCCTTCGAGGCGATATGGAGCTACCACTTATTCTCTCCTGAAGTCCTGTCCGCCATACTCCGGTGACGGCCCATGCCAAGGTTAGTAATACGTGGTACACCACTCGCAGTGCCCTTGAGCAAGTCACCACATACCGCTTCTGCTTTCCTTCTGCTTTCTCCCACCGTTCAGTGCTCAGTGACGCTGCAAAGGTCACTAGACCAATACAACACAGTCAATAAAAAAGTATGAGAACCAAAGGGTGAAGCCAGAATCTCAATGACGTCTTGTTAGTGAGGTGAAAGGTCGTAGGTGACCTTGGCAGACGCGGGACTGATTTATAGTGTTGTTTTGTAGACAAAGTGGCGGCACTCCTATTTGGCGGTCATTGCCACATATATAACAATCCTAGCATTAGTATCGCTGCTCGATATTTGGTTTTCTTATTAAATACTACATTATAACAAGAAGAGACTGGTATCAGTAAGCATAACGCCCATCAGCACTAGGAGATGCCTAAATTTGATGCCTAAATATTTAGAAGTTTCCTAGGGCAAAAAATCGTTTCACCAACCTTTAGGAGTGTCCTAACAACTATATGAAGTATATATTTAGGACTTTGTATACATTAGGAGTTACTTAGGCGTCGCCTTATTCGTCGTTAGTGATAACACTGTAGTGATTGCACTGACTGCTCACTAAAACCGAAACACAGTAATGTATAATAGTATGTAGTGTACAATTTTCATAGTTCACCAGGTGTAGGACTAACTAAGAGTGTCCTTATGAGTGGGTACGTAATAATATATGTAGACTACTAGGTAGTTAATAGCTTTCTCTAAAACTTTAATGTACATATGTGTTAAAACAGTAAGAGCAATATAGTTTCCAGTTAGAAATTCCAAGAGACATTACCAGAACCGCAGACGTCGTAGGTTCGTTACTCAAATACAATTAAGGTCTGAACCTCGATCACCGAACCGAACCCGTCACATGGTTCACCGCCCTACCTGTTCACCAATTTAAACTTCGGACAATTCTGGCTGACATCGCTGATCTGTTAAATTGTTTGGTTCGTAGAAGTTAGGACGTAGATTTTAGTTTCTTTATTCACGTGAAATTTGATTATTTCTACTCATTGATAGCCGAAAGAAAGTTTTCATGTCAAGAATTTTGTAGCTAACCTCATGTGTTCGGATAACTTAGGGCGGAGTTCATCAACCATTAGTATTTGAACCGAATTTCAACTACGAATGAGGTTTAACTCCTGAACCGAAGTTTATATAGCTTATACTCTTCGAATTATTTGGAAGAGATTTTGACATTTGCTGTCAAAGGTCCTAAGTCCTAAAGGAGTCCTAAATCGATCACGTGAACGTCTTTCATTTCACATTTGGTGAACTCCGATCTAAGGGTGGAGTTCACCAAACTTTTTGAACCGAAATTCAACTATGAACCTTAGATCATAGTCAAACCTTAGTTTCATTCAAGAACTGAGTGAAAAGAACTTGGTTGGCCTTTCGTCCAGATATTTTTACCATATAAATCTGGAAAAAAATTATGGCTACATGATAACATAAATAACATGATTTACTTTGAACAGATTCTGTTGAAACTTTGCATACAAACTTACTTGGTAAAATTTTTGGTTATATATGTTTTTCCTCCCTCGTATCAAGCATCTTACATCGTAGTTCAGTGAAACACTAATTCAACTACGTTCAAATTCAAATTCAAAATACTTTATTCATATAGGACCCAAGAGAGCATTTATGAAGGTTAAAATAAATGACTCTAACAGCGGATCTCTGTAACTTTGGTCTACCCAAATCACAGACTAAAACTTATGCTGTCTATCAGAAGACAATAAATGACAAAGACATCAACAGATCCAATCCGCGCTCAAAGTCAACGAACCTTCCAGACACCGTTCTTTAAACTAAAGGCTGTATTTTTTAAACTATAATGCTATGAACGAGAAACTTTGTTTTCTGATAGTCAACAATATTATTTTACTTTTGGAAGTCGATAAAAATTGCAAACTTATTTAAAACTTCAAAGTAATTTATTTTATCAGCAGTCATTAAAATTCTAATTTACTTAACCGCAGGTTTGGTTCGAAGTTTTATAGCTGCAGCCAAGGATTGTGCAGCCATCACAAAAGTTAAATTGACTGAATACTTTAGCATGAAACTGGATTTAAATGCCTTTGTCTGGGTTTTACACCAATTATTTTGTTTATATAGTTTAAATAGGTATAATACTATAAATAAACTAGCTGCTGCCCGCGGTTTCACCCGCGTGTAGATATTGGATTTCATGGCTTTTATTTTTTTGCGCGGAACCCTAATTCTTTTTCTAAAATTAAAGTAGCCTAAGTTACTCCTTGTAACATCAGCTATCTGCCAGTGGAAGTCGCGTCAAAACCGGTCCAGCCATAACGGAGATTACCCGGAACAAACAGATTAAAATATAACATCGTCCACCGCATCGTCTTGCGTTCAAACGCAAGCCCATCCTTCTTCCTATTCTATTATCCTATCCTACTAATATTATAAACGCAAAAGTTTGTGAGGATGGTTTTACTCTTTCACGCAAAAATGACCTTAAAGGCTAGCATCGCTTCATTTAACAATTTTCGCGTGATTGAATAACAAACAAATCAAACAAATGTCTAAACTTTCGCGTTTAGTTGGATTCATATACCTAAGCATCAATTTGTCGATGGAAACAGTTTTCAGCTATGAAGGGAGAGAAACTTTTGGTTAAGTTTTAAAGCTGTTTGAGCGAACCGGCATCGGCAGAGAATAGAAATAAATATAGTAAGTAGGCTGAAAGTAGAATTTTGATTAAGGCCTTGTAATAAGCCGATATTTAGCTATAATCCTTTTGTAGTGAAATAAGGTAGAAAATGTCGATGCATTTGCTTTAAGTTGAATGTTATTTCGTAGTTTTTGTTTAATTAAGAAAAAGGGAACATATTTTTATTTCATATCTCTTTTGATAACTAAATTCCTTTATTTTTTGAGAAATTTTTCTTGCTCATTATTGTGATTTTTTTTCTAGTTTCTGAGCCATTTCTATAAAATATCCTATACATTAGTATTTTCTATAAATACTTGGCTATACTAATGTATTTTTTTTTTTGCTGGTAATATGTATGGAGGTCGTATTGATACCCCGGGACTGCATACGGCCCATTCTGCAAATTTTGTATGGGAATTTCACTTTTAGCCTGTCATTTAAAAATTATGGTGGAATAAAGTCACATACATACATTAAAACACTCAAAGACAAAGGTTACATAAAAACAACTACAATGTAAGGATTCTAACGATACACCACACATCCCAATCTGTTCAGGCATTTAAAAGTTATGGTGGAATAAAGAAACTCACATAAATACATGAACCCTAAAAACATTATACACTCCTATACGATCTTTACGAACCAAGTCAGAATTAACGGGATATTTACCATGTATATTATTTGTATTGAGTTTTCGATATTTCGACGCTGTTTCAAGCGCCATGATCACGGGAGAACTACAAGTCAATACAAATAAAATATGGTAATTATCCCCATTCTCACTTTGTTCGTAATGTGGAATGACCATTCCAGTATTACACTCCTTTTTTGCATAGTCGTGTAATAAGTGAAAGCCACCGTCCATGTATTTTCTGTGCTACTCCTCTCCATGCACGGTTGTCTAGAAGAGATCGCTTGAAGCGATAAGACCGCCAACTTTTATCCTTGTTGTTAAATTGTTTTAGTTTAAGGTATTGTTGTGTTTCAATGAAGAGTTTATCTGTCTATTTATTCGTAAACCTTGAAAATATTACTTTTTTTTGGGCAGTTGTGTAAAAAACACCCCTAGACAAAGCTCACGAATAGTTTGACTTTAGCCACGAATCTATGGACAAACCGATATCGCCCTTCACACCGCCAAGGTCGCACGAAGGGCACTGGATGGCGTGTGTATGATTACAGTGCAGTGGCCACGGTCAGTTCTTAATTTAGGTATCGATGCATGGGGAAGTTTTCAGGGACATTCATTCAAGGCGAACGTGGACTTGTTACTCTACATTTTTCATTAAGTAGTACATATATATTTCTTTTCCTTTTGATATCTTTTCAAACTAATGTACCTAATGTGTAGAGGGACTAATGCCCGTTTTCACCAACCCTAGGGGATGCCAAAATCGGATGCCTAAATATTTAGAACTTATCTAGGGCAAAAAAATGTTTCACCAACCTTTAGAACGGAACGGAACCTTTAGAAGTGTCTAACTTTGGAATTAATTTAGAATAGTTAGGATTAGGACTTACTTAGGCATCGCCTTATTCGTCGTTGGTGAACAGTCATAAGTCATGTCTAACTAAAACTAGTCATAGCTCGAAGTATACATTATAGTTAGTAAGGTATAGGTTAGAAGAGAGGACGGCAAATAGATTCATAGACATTAGACATACTGAATTACAGTTTCACAGCTCCTTACCTACTTATTACATTACCATCTTTTGATTCGAGCCCGCATTGTGCCGGTGATATGAAGATTATAGATTCATGAAAGTTTCAAAAGCGTTTTTGTCGCTTTTATTTCCAAGGCTACTATTTACCTGAAAGGTCAAGCATGGACCTAAACAGTAATTTCACTTATTTATGTTTTAATGGCTGCTTGCGGTTTCAGTCGCGTATAGATTCTGTTCCACAGGAACAGATTATTTTTTTGGAAAAATGTAGCCTATGTCATTCTCTGGCTCATCATCATCATACTTTTTTTATTAACTCTGTTTTTAATGGCTTTCCGCATACATGTTTTTTATGTAAGTTATTTAATAAAGCTGTAGAGCTTCCAAATAAAATCCGCACTATTATAAATGTGAAAATGTGTTTGTAGCTTTGTCCTTCTTTCACTCAGCAACGGCGCAACTGATAGACGTCATTTTTTACATAGAATAGTTTGTGAACGGGAGGCTACTAAAACATAGGCTACTAACTATAACTTTTATCCCTAAAATAAAATATGCACTGTACCGGTGGGAATCGCCATCGCGAATGAAACCGCGGGCAAAAGCTAGTATTATATAGTTTGTGCTGCGTTCGATCTTCCTGTGGGAAGATCGAACGCAGCGCAAACTTTTGTTTGCACACACACTCCTTCTCTAGGATTTCCTGTGTCGCAGGTGGTATGGCCACACATAGATACCACATTACAAACATCCAAGACCAATTGAAAATACGTGAAGTGAAAATCAATGTGATTCACTGCTTTGTTAGTTTATAACAAAAAATATAGCGAATTAAGTAAATGCCATCACGAGAGTAAGTAATAGTTGCGCCTGTCACGCTATTCTATTTAGAATTAACTTTGTACTCAGTATTACGTCTAAAAGGAAAGTTATATCAAGGATCTTTCATTTTAATTGTGTGAAATGCCAAACTCTGCCAAAATGACATCTGACAGTGACAAATAGATATCATTGTAATTTCACTGACTGTTCATCAAACTGGAGCTCAGTAGTGCTTGCACATTACATTGGTGGCCGATTACATAAACGAAGCGGTGGGACCCAGCTCGATACTCGCAGATAAGTAAACCCTATAAACTTTATAGTACCTATCAAATATCACACTTTGTACAAATGGATGGAAACTAGATAACATACCATGTTTTTCAACTAAAATGTTAAGTTTGTTCTTGGGATAATCGCACGGAACCCTCTACACGCGAGTTTAACTCGCACTTTGCCCAGTCTTTCAAATTTGTTTATCAAAATTACAATTCATAAATAATTTACCCGCGCCCTCGCATCCGGAAATACAAAATAAGGTTTCTGTCTGCATAAATATTTGTTTACGAGCTTAATTTACGTAACGGCCCAATTGCGGCGTCCGTCACCGTGACTTGAGTTACGAAGTAATTTCACAATTTAGCTCAAAAGTTAGAAGATAATTTTAAAATATAACACAAACTCCAAAAATAATACCGAGATCCGCAAGAGAACAAAAGTCACCGACATAGCTCTCAAAGTTAGAAAGTTGAAATGGCAATGCGCAGGCCACATCGCTCGCTGAACCGATAACCGATGGGGTAATGCAAAAGCAAGGTTATTTTGACAGCAAAACGCATACTTGCATAAGCGTCTACACTCTACAATATGCAGCCGGGATGCTGCGGCCGTGGGGGAAGATAACCAGAAGGGTAGTAAATACCCTTCACCATACCATGGTATGGTTGTGAACGTTGTGTATTCAATAAGTGGAAACGGCATTTTCTGCTAATGATTTATTAAATAAACACAAATTCAAAAACAGCGGTATCAAATTGATCGCAACTAATCATAACCTCGAATATTAAAACTTACATTTTATAAGAGAATCCCCAAAAATACTCGTAAAATTATTAAGTTAAAGTTAATTAAGTAATCAATCTATCGGAAATGTTACGCCTTTCGGAATTGGGAAACATTTCTGTTTAGGTATTCTTAGATAATATTACTTAGTACTTTCCGCGCTCACTTACTCGTTTCTTTCCTTACCTTTATTTTAGCGCAAGGTGGAAGAAAAAAAAATGTGGGACCATACAGGTTGAGAATGGTGATGATGATGATGATGAGTAATTTCCTCTACCCGTCTTATTCTAAATTCGTAAGAAAATATATAAATTTGTTATTATTTCAGTTTCTCTGGTCGGACTCTTCAAGGAAAGGAATCTAGGAACTATACCGAATCTGTGAACATTGGTCATTGGCCCAACTGTCAATTTTGACCAACAGCTGAAAAAGGCTGGGCACATTGATCTAAAGAAATTGTATATATCTAAAGATTCTTTATTGGATTGGGTCGCTCAGTTTTCTTACGCGATATATTGAAAGGGTAAAGAATATCGCATCCTGTAATAACTTTGGCTTATATGAGACCCACCTTATCGACCGCAGTGTTTCTTGCTACTAAGTTGTTCTTGCTACTCTAAGTTCCTACCAACAAATAAAGTTTTCACTTCTCGCCTATTTTTCTGTTTTGGCTCCACACCATTTGCTTGTTTAACCAGAACCACGTGTAATAATATCATATTTTTTTAAATGTAGGTTATTTCTAATGAATAAATGATTTAAATACGTTGAACTTAGCAAAGTTCAAGTTTTATTTTTTTAAAGTCTACTCAAGTCTAAATATAATCATGATCGTGTCAAAGTCCATTTAATCCGTGGATGGTAATGGTTTGTAACTAATACAAATACAAAATTTATTTATTGTATATAAAAGTTTACTAGAAAATAGTTGAAGCCCTGCCTGCTGCTTCAGTGTAAACTGTGTAGCAGAAGGCAGTGTCTTACCTTAAAATTAGGTATTTTACAATATTATAAAACACATAGACGAAATAGTTTGTGTGGTTATATAAATAGACAGAAAAAACAAAACATTAACATTAGCGCCGCTAGTTTGTGTGTGTGTGTGTGCGTGCGTGCGAGCGTGTGTGTGTGTGTGAGTGTGTGTGTGTGTGTGTGTTTGTGTGTGTGTGTATGTGCGTGTGAACTGAATGCTTCTACGAAGTTTTGCAGAGGATAGGTACCACGATATAGGATTTTGACTTTGTATTATTTGCTTTTCACTTGTTAATAATACAACATTATGAACACTCGAAAAAATAAAAAGGTAAATAATCATTATCAGCCTCTTACGCTCCCACTGCTAGGATACCGGCCTTCTCTCAGAGAGAGAGGTATGTGCCATAATCCACCACGCGGGCCCAGTGTAGCTTGGTGGATGTCACATGTCCTCGAATTTTGTGGTTCTTGAACATGCTGGTTTCGTCACGATGTTTTCCTTCACCGTTGTAGAGCGAGTGTGAATGATCCGCATATAACTTGATATAAGTCATTGGTGCGGACCGAGTCGAGATTCCAACTATGTTGCGTCGGATTGAAAGTCACAAGTTCCCACTCGGCCACACTCGCTCAAATGTAAATAATGCCGGGTACACTTTATTTGCAACACAACATGTACCTAATGCAACATACAATGCACCAATAATTTATATCCATTTGAACGGGTTCGCGAACGCACGCATGTGATGCATGCAAAGACAATTACTGCGCGCAAAGTATGTGTTATAAATTCGCGATGCATTGCATATTGTATTACAAATAGTCCGTAGGTACATGATTTAATATTAAACAGCAGCCCATGCCAAACTCCACTTCTCGCCTTTACGCTCAGAAAATTCGTTAATTTTTCCTTTCTGACACCTGTCATTGTATGTGACAAGTCACGTTTTCAGTTCAATAGGCCCTTATGGAGTTGTTGTAAGGATCATTTCAGTTCAGCTAAATGTTTGTTTTTGCGTTCCCTTTTGGGGGAAGGTTTGGTCGCTTTGATAGCGGGTATGATGACATTATTATCACGCTTTCATTACTTTCACTGGCGACTTTGTAATCAAATCTTGAAAGTTAATTTAACTTCTAATTGTCGTATATCGTCAATATAAAACTTTTCATTTGGATGATATGATATCATGCAGCTGATCTGATGATGGAGCCAGAAGCTGGATAGTGGAACTCTAGAAGAAAATGCAAGTGTATGAACACGTTGCGACCAAACGTCTCTTCCAATAAGGTAATATATGTCTAACATTTGAGTCGTAATCCAAACTACTTTAAACTTATTTTTCACCGCTCTTTCTCTTCCCGCGCCTTGTATACAGCAAGATTTATTATGTTCCCGAGTAGCCAGCTGTAAATGAAGAGGGTAGGAAGGCGTCACAAAAATCTAGCGAATTAATTCCGGGGGTCTAATTATTACACCTTTACCATCAGATAAAGAGCCGGATCAGGCTTGAGAAACAATGTAAGTACATAGTTATTTAAGGAAAGCAATATTTTGGCCAGTAACTGGTAATAAATATACCAATTAAGAGGTTTTGTGGCCAGTTACAGGTCAAAACGAGTCAGTTAAAGAAAACTTAAAAAAAAATACGTATACGTCGAGCTTTAAAAATTAAAATTAACTTAAAAATTTACTTTTCCGATTCATTCAATACCAAAAAAGTATTATTCAGATGACACTTGTAGAACCTGGAAATATTGAAACAGAACAGGTTCAAGTGCTCAAGTGGCCAGTATCTGGGAGATTCATGAGATGGGAGATTCAAGTAGGTTTAGGGACTCGAATCTCCCATTTTTCCAGTTTCGGAGTAAGTTGTACACTGCGAAATACAATAGGTACCTATTCGCTGGTTGTACATAATTATGTATTTTCAACAAGTTTTTTTATATCAAGGTAAGGACAGGTGCTGGTCGTTTTTCTCGTGTTAAACACATTTGGATACATTTATTCTTCTGCCAGAGACCAATGTGCAATCATTACTTGCTGTGTTTTGGTTCGGTGAGCAAAGTAGCCAGTGAAATTAGTGGACTTATGAGAATCAACACCTAATGTTTCAGAGTAACGAACGCACTGCAGTGCCGCGCAGGCCTTTGTGTGTCAAAGTTCGGAGTGGCACTACAGTTGTTATGGGCTGGTGGTATGCTTACAATTAGACAAACGACCTGTTTGTCTCGTTATTTAAATAATAATATTAAAAAATAATTAAAAAAAGCGTCTCAATTTTTACAATGCCAGATTTATTAAAATTATCCAATTTCACCTAAATAAATTCCTGTTACCGATAAGACTGTCCAACGTAGCTACAGTTAAATAAACTGTGAATGAAGAGGGTTGATTCTCGTTGAGAAGTAATTTAACAGCGTAAGGGTTTTTGTGAGCGCCCCTTCCACCCGCTGTCGATATAAGTACACGTTAATTACTTCGCCAGCAATACTGTTACGTTTTGTAATATAGAACGGTAGATATGTTGTGACAAGATTGGTGGAATTTCTTCTTGAAAATACTGCTTATTTTTCTGTACATCCGCCTAGCCTTTATTCGAAGAGCGAGTTTGGCCGAGCGGGAACTTGTGCGACTTTCAATCTCGATTCGGCCCGCACCAATGACTTATATCAAGTTGTGCGCGGATTATTAAAACCGGCGGCTTATAACCTTTTCTGTACAAACCTTTGATATTTGATTGATACACCGTTGAAACCACATTGTTTGAAATCCCAATGCTTCAAGGGTTCAAGTTGTGGAAACCTTTATTGTATCTGTGACCACAAACATTTCAAAGGTTTCAAAACGGGAGTTGAAATAATGTAGATTGTATATTATTTAAATAAATAAATTTTATCAAAAGCTAGTTTAAAATTGTAACAACAATTTTCTTTGCTTATAAACAATAAATAAACGCTTACCCCCGCACTAGGATTCTCTGTGTCGCAGGTGGCATGGACACACACAGATACACATCTCAATCATCCAAGACCCGAGAACAAACTTTTATGCTGACACAAAATCTGCCCCGGCTGGGAATAGAACCCGGGACCCTTCGCTTTGCAGGCAGTTTTACTACCAACTTAGCTACGGCGCCGTCAAGTTATATACATACGTCCTTCATACCTACCAGTAGAACTCTAGTATTATAGAAACACTAGCTTCTGCCCGCAGTTTTACCTACGTGGAGATTTTTGCAGGAACCCTACATTTGTCCGGGATATGAAGTAGTTTATGTTCCGGTCCATGAACTATATATATTGTAAGAATAAAGGTAGAGCATGGTATGGTGTTGGGTGGTACGCTATGACGTCATGAAGTCAGTGCTACACCGTAGTCGTCCCAGCGCTACGCAAGGGGAAGACGCGGCGAAGGACAGCAGTCCTCATTGAACTACGAGCGATAATACACGTGTCAATTATTCTAACAATATGCAAAAAATCACGTCGATCCGTTGCTGCGTGAAAGAAGAACAAACCAAAAAACACACTGTCGCATTTATATAATCATAAAATATTCTCTACAAAAATAGCATGAACTGAAAAATGAAACAGCTATCCATTAAACTTTCAGCCAAAAAATAATAATCATTCTTTGTGTTCGTGACAGGTAAAGATTAAAGATATTTTCGCTATTTTTAACAAGACTGGGATTAAAATAAAACTTCGTACCTAACAGGCTTAAGATTGCTTTGACGCATCAAACTGAAACTCGCAGAAGAGTTAGTCCTACCATAGTAAATACCTTTTGGCACGCCATACAATCGAATCTTATGCCTTGAGTTGGTACATAGTAGTACTTCATCATCAGCAAGAAAATCGGCCTCTGCCATGAAGGGGGATTTTGCTAAAATACACCACTCTTGGCGGCGTCTTGATGAACACAGTACTCTTTATAGTCTTTGCCACGGTAGGATGTCGACTGACGAGAATGCGGTTAGAAGTACTTGTGCAAAATAACAAAAACGTGCTCGCCAGTTACTAGCTCAGCGCAAACGTTCCTTCCTTTTTTACACCGAGGTTCCTTAAGGCCCATCCCTGAGCTTAACATCGATTTTTTAATGATTTGTTCAAAAAATAAATCTATCTTTTGAAAAATTTGAAACGTGTAATAAATCAACTATTTAATGATTTATCCATTGCTGTACATCAAATTTTATAATAAATTTAATTTATACGGAGATGCAATAAATCAGTTTTTTTCAATTTTAATAGTTCTTTAGAAGGTGATTTCTTAGGTAGGTAATAATTATTACTATAAAAATGATTTTAAACGTGCAATATGTTGGAAATATGTTCGAGATTGACAGGATATTCTTTAATTTTTTTAACGTCCTTGAAATAATATGATGATAGCTCTTAAACATCAGGTTAAAATGGTTCGCTGCATTTGTTAGAGGATTCACCTTAATCAGGTCGTTCCTTTGAAAGTTTGACAACTCATGATGAAGTGCGCTGCAAACTTTGATAGTCTTAAGTTCACGTCGTCGTTTTCAAATTTTGATATCAAAGGCATCTCGTCAGAAACTTGGTAAGTTAGTGTTTGAAGTCGATTGATTTGTTCCGGCATAGTTCGGCAGCTTTCACAGAGCGAAGGTTTTAGAGTTTGTATTGTAATCAAATGCTCTATCCCTCCGTGTCTATGTGTCTATCGTTAGTAGCTTCGGTTTGATGTTTTGAATCAGTTATTTATTTTGAACACTTATTTTTGCAAAATCATTAAATTACAAACATTTGAAAATTTAAAAGTGTCTTAATATTATTTCGTATGTACCCACAATTGAAATATTCTTGCCCATGTAGACTTATATACCTAACTATCCTCATAATGGCGCTATGAAGCTTATCTGTAACGACGCAGAACGTCAAAATGTCTAAAGTTTGGGCATCAGTGTGAAGTTTGAGAATTATCATTGAGATACTTCGAAGGATAGGACAGACGACTTGGTGGAATGGAGACTTTTTAGCAATTAGACAACCCGCTTATCGTTTATGAATAATGGCGTGAATAAACTTGATAAGTCTTATACTGTACCTTACTTTACATCAGGCAAGACGTTAGCAAACGCGGGCCTTTTTCAGATTTGTTAGTGGGAGGACTAACTCTTTTGCGAGTGTCCGTCTGGGTTGTTACCACCGCTTTGCTCGTGAAGTCTGCCGCCAAGCAGTAATATGCAAGCATTACTGTGTTCCGGTTTGATGAGCAGAGTATCCAGTGAAATTACTGGGCTTATGAGACTTAATACCTAATGTCTCAGGGTAACGAGCGCACTGCAGTGCCGCGCAGGCCTTTGTGTTTCAAAGTTCTGGGTGGCACTGCAATCGTTATGAGCCGGCGTTATGCTTACCATCAGGCAAACGACCAGCTTGTCTCGTTACCAAATAGCATAATTTTTTTTTAAAACAATCTGCAGCTTCTTTTTCTGATAGGAAAGTTTCAACGTTTTTAAAAAGTAATTATATGAAAAAGTAGTTAAATATCCTATATGTAATATTCAAGTGACAGTCAAAAGCTATATCTTAATAAATTTATGAAATCGTGAATACCCAGAAATATCAAAATAGTGTTTAGTCAAAACCATTGCTGAAACTGCAGCTTGCTGAAACTGTGAGACCAAAATAGTATTAAAAAAGGGTAAAAAGATAGCGGCCGTAAGAGTGTTACAAAGTTAAAACTAGTTTAACTTACGAGAAGGTTAGCTCTCCAAGGAATAAAAGGGATGCGAAAAAATGGATCTCTAGGTCCACATATATCTGTGTTAAATTCAGTCAAAGTGGACAGGAAAGTGGGTGGAACGAATATATGACGAGACTTTGAGCCAAGCACCATCGATAAAGGGTGAATTATTATTTCTCCTTTACGCACGAAACGCTTTGAAACATTCAATATGCTTACTGCGTACAACTAAAGAGTGGAACTACTTACCTGAGTCTGTGTTTTCCGTTATCTATACCTACTTGTGCTGCTCCAAGGCTATAACTTGTCATTGTTCCGCAATAATAACAAGTTATGTTTGTAGAACCTAGCCGAGTTTTTAATTCTGGAGCCTCAGGTTGATAGTCGCACAAGATCCCTCTCCGCCACACTCGCTCTACCTTAGGTAAAGCATTTATGCACTATACAAGGTAATGTATAATATATAGAATCAATTTATCGCAAACGGAACACAGATCGTGAAATTAAACCTGGCTCTGTTTTATCTTTCTCCATGTCTCTCCAAATCGTATATTCTATCCCCTTTCGTCAAGTATTCCGTTACGGTTCACTGCTTGTTTTTAAGGGCCTAAAATTTGATATTCCTTTGAGGTAGATTTTCGTTTGTTTTCCTTCAGCGAAAAGCTATCTTTAATTATTTTACCAACCTTTTCCTATGTCCATTGCGGCAAGACACATCTTAGCAAAAGAAGTTTAAAAGGATGGTCTTATTATTATCATTAATATATAATTAACGTCGTGAGGAAACCGGCATGTACAAGAACCACAAAATTCGAGGACATGTGACATCCACCAAGCCGCACTGGGCCCGCGTGGTATATTATGGCCCATACCTCTCACTCTGAGAGTAGGCCGGTATCCTGGCAGTGGGAACGTAAGAGGCTGATAATGATGATAATTAACTAGCTTCTGTCCACAGTTTCACCCGCGTTCTCACAGGAACCGTGCATTTTCCGGGATAAAAAGACTTGCCCTAAAAAAACGCACAAACATTGCAAGTTAAATAAATTTTGTTAGTGGTAGGACTAACTCTTCTGCGAGTGTACATCTGGGTTGTTACCACCACTTTGCTCGTGAAGTCAGCCGCCAAGCAGGAGTGTGCAAGCATTACTGTGTTCCAGTTTGATGAGCAGAGTAGCCAGTGAAATTACGGGGCTTATATGAGACTAAATACCTAATGTCTCAGGGTAACAAGCGCACTGCAGTGCCGCGCAGGCCTTTGTGTTTCAAAGTTCTGGGTGGCACTGCAATTGTTATGGGCCGGCGTTATGCTTACCATCAGGCAAACGACCAGCTCGTCTCGTTACCAAATAATATAAAAAAATTACTTGTATAAAATGTAGATCTGAAAATTTCCTTGCCTGACTCGTGTCACTAGTACAATCGTTATTTATCTATCATTCTGCAAATCAAATGAATAATCCGCCGTCAACGCACCGACCCCGCCGTGCGTACACAAATTTTTATTACAACGAAACACGCTACCAATATTTTATATTTATAGGTTTGTTACAAGTCATATTTAATGAACATTAATTTGGGGCAGATTTATAATAGATACGCCCCCTCGTTTAGATAAAAATTGGTACTTATAAAATTAATTTATCCTCATGTTAGATTAGTAGTTGCTGTTTAATTTAATTACGCTGTAAATTATATTTAAGCCCTGTTTCATGGTATTTATTTGTTTTGCATAGTGCTAGGATATTTTGTAGTGCTTGTCTATCTAGCTACCATTCTTAGGTTGAAAATCTGTCACCAAGTACCTATCGGAGTAAAGTTATATATTTTAAAGTGTAAAACCACACTAGCAGTCTACTAGCGGATGATCAAGTAAATATATTATAATCTAAAAAGTTTTGATGACAGCGGGATTCGCTATTCCCGCGTCTTCTGGGTTATCAAGATCCATGGTGTTTAAATGACCATTTTACGATTTATGAAATGGATCATAATATAATAATATTATGATTCGGGCAAAGTGGCCTAACTGAGCTATATGAGTGATCGATTTAAACCCCAAAATTATTGACTGATATTACAATATCGTAAGTGCCATATTACTTCGCTATATACATTGAAAAGTCTTGTAAAAATATTAAAATTTAGAATATTGAAATATACTATTTAAAGCAAGATAATGTTAATCACTAGTTAAACAGTAAAAAAACACAAGAATCTCCATTCGTAATTTAAACGGGCAGCGGCTTCAGCCCTAATAAATAATTATTATAATTTAACTAATTTGTCAATGCCGTGGTTTGCTTGTTTCTGTCATTTTAATTCCGTGAAGTGTTTTTCCTCATAAAACGCTTTACGAAATTAAAGGACCTTTTTGGTACGCCAAATTGCAATTAAAATTAATTGGTTTTTTTGAAAATGCAGAATACAGCCATCTATCGGCATCACTTTGAAGTGGCCGGCTGGTGTCAGTACTATACACGGACTTATGTCCGTCTGCACTGAGTTTGACAGCGCCTAAGTCGAAACTTATCACCCTAGTGCTCGTTTTTACCAACTTTAGGAGACACCTATACCGGATGCCTAAATATTTAGGAGTTGCCTAGAGCTAAAAACGTTCCAACAATCTTTAGGAGTGTTCTAACAGTTTATATTAAATTTTATGTTTATACTAGCTTCCGTCCACGGTTTTCACCCGCGTTCTCACAGGAATCGTGCATTTTGCCAGGACAAATAGTAGCCTATGTTACTCTCCGGTCCATAAACTATATCTATGCCTAAAATCACGTCGATCCGTTGTTCCGTTACTGCGTGAAAGAAGGACAAACCAACAAACCAACAAACCAAGAAACACACTTTCACGTTTATAATATTAGTAGGATAGACACTTGCGTCTTGATTCGCTCTATTGATTACGTGTACTTGCGCTGCCTATTTTGCTTCTGTGAAATAGAGACGTGCCCTGTAAATGTGTGTGAATCAAGTATAATAAACTACACGATCCCCATCGTTCCTGTTAAGTCACTGAATGAATAATTAGCCGAGCAATTACTGCTCTGTTAAAGTCAAACAAAGCATGTTAAGCTGTTTAATATTCATTCTCAGCAATTAAGTTTGTCTTGCGAAGTTCTCTTGGTGATTCTGTTTATTTGGGTAGGTATTGTACTAACTTTGTTTTGTTTTAAAA
The DNA here is from genome assembly GCA_907269065.1 of Crocallis elinguaria. Taxonomy (NCBI): domain Eukaryota; kingdom Metazoa; phylum Arthropoda; class Insecta; order Lepidoptera; family Geometridae; genus Crocallis; species Crocallis elinguaria. Next base: position 22,083,898 of record OU026065.1, read on the forward strand.
ATGGTATACAATTTTTTACTTCATTGTACATTACTATTTCGCTTGAGTTTCAGCGACATAGTGGTCGAAAACGGCCGATACGCTTAACCTAGATAAGGCTTAGAATCCCCTATAAACTTTCTCCTAACCATGGCTTAGTGCAGAGCACAATTATGGGCCACCCAACGCGGCCACTAACGCAACCACAATATTTAGACAAGATTTTTCATACATTTTGCATGGCATCGGAGCACGATGAGCTTTTGAGTAGCCGCGACCAAGCCAAAAGCTGAGGCGGTGGCTGCGTTTGTGGCTAGTCTCTCGCGCATACTCGACCACAAACAGACGTCTTCTGCCCACCCGCACATAATAGAAAGATAACAAAAGAGACACTTGGTCACTTAACTGTCAAAAAGCGCCTAAAATTGGTTTTATAATACAATTTAAACTTAGGTTGTATAATATTGTGAATATTTATCACACTTGTTCTAAAACAGTGAAGGAAAAAATCATGAGGAAACCCACACGTTCAAGAACCGCAATACTGATCTAAAGATGGTGCCAGGAGGTGGGTAGTGGGACTCTTCAGTGACTACCAAGTAAACCCTTCGAGTTTGCGCTCATATGGTTTTGAGGAGTCCAATAGATTCCACTTCCTGTCAAGGTTGTGTTGATGGAGCCAGGTGTTGTTGGAACTAGAAATTATGTTTTTTTGTCTCCTTAAATTACCTATAATTGTTTCCTTACGTCTCGGTAAGTAAGTGTTCCTCCGACACATTAACTTCCAACCATTGACACAGAATATCAAACAGTACTAAGGTTTTAAATAAAAATATAATACGAGCAACAAATCCGAGCTTAAGAAAACGAGGCCGATTTGTATTCTGTCGGGTCTATTGAAATCTTCACAAAAGACAGTTTTTAATTAAATCCAAGATGGATCTGTTCCATCAGATTGTATTAATTTATCGGGTCGCTCATTAATTTATCGGGATGTACATTATTTATCGGGATGTACATTATTTATTGGAATGTAAATTGTTTACTGTGATAAACATTAATTTTCTTGGATGTTCATTTACGAAGATATTTTTCAGAATAGTCATTAAAATTAATGACTATTAGTGGCGGATATCTGTTTTAAGGTACAGTGGAGAGATTAACTTAGGTATTTTATCTAATTTAATTATTATAATGTACTACAACGTCATTTATGTTTCTTTGTTTATGATTTTATCGGAGTGATTTACGTTCGACAATAGAATTTTGCAGCAAGATCTTAAACCATATTTCAAATATACAAAAGCCAATAAAAAAATTTTTATTGCATAAATTTATTAGGAAGCTCTCGATTATTGCATATTATAAACACTCAAAAATCTAAAATAAACGCTAGCTAATATTACTAATAATCTTTTTTGTTTTTATTTAAACTATTTTGCTCTGCAAGCTCCAGGGTTCACACCCTTTGTTTGGTAATTAATTATTGTATGTAGAAAAATTCCTTACTTATCATCAATTTAACAAAAGTAAACTTACTCCGAAAGCCTAACTAAAATGTCGTTCATATACATACATATATAATTACATATAGTTTTACTTACTAATGATCTTGTATATTGTGCTCAATTGGCAGTATTACCTCTTTCTAGCGATTTCTTCTAGGAGATGAGATGTTCATTAAATAACATGCTTCGGATGAATTTTGCTACCAAAATAAATGTTACACTTTTTTCATACAGCCTAATCTTTATCAGCGACATGTGACTTAATAAAGTAACTTAGGTAACATGCTAAAGAAAATTAGTCAATAAATACAAAGTCATAGGACAAGGCCAGGTTAGAAACTTGGTAATCCTTCAGTTTGTAAGCCAGTTTTAGCTAGTTTAATCCATACGTATATAATCTATTCTTCCGTACCTACTTATATACGTTTGTTGGTCGAAGTGGTTTGTTAGTTTGTCGGTTAGTCCTTCTTTCACGCAGCAATGGAGTAACGGATCGACGTGATTTTTTAAATAGATATAGTTTATGAACCGGAGATGTAACATAGCCTAATTGTGGGAACGCGGGTGAAACTGCAGGCAAAAGTTAGTATTATCAAATATTTAATCAAATGTGGCTGTCACGCCGAACCTAGACTAAATTCCAATAATAATCATCACATCAGCTGGAAGGCGTTCACTGCAGAATATAATTATGCCTACTCCATAAAAGGGGTAGAGGTTCGCTTTTCATCACCATGTATGACAGGCGTCTTGGTGATCGTAATAGATTTTGATGTTGACCTAAGAGAATGCTGCCAATTCTCTGGATATTCCCTAAGCCTAAAGATGTCTTATTCATAAGTCAGGACAACGCGACTCCAATATAAATTCCAAAATTTTATGATGAAAATATTAAAATAGGGAATTTATTTCGAGGCACTAAGTTGGATCTGCAGTGCCACTCAGAACTTTGACACAAAGGCCTGCACGGTACCGCACTGCGCTCGTTACCCTGTGAATTGTTAGTGGGAGGACTAACTCTTCTGCGAGTGTGCATCTGGGTTGTTACCACCGCTTTGCTCGTGAAGTCTGCCGCCAAGCAGTAGTGTGCAAGCATTACTGTGTTCCGGTTTGATGAGCGGAGTATCCAGTGAAATTACTGGGCTTATGAGACTTAATACCTAATGTCTCAGCGTAACGAGCGCGTTGCAGTGCCGCGCAGGCCTTTGTGTTTCACAGTTCTAATTGGCACTGTAATTGTTATGGTTATGCTTAGCATCAGGCAAATGACCAGCTTGTATTGTTATCCAATAGTATACAAAAAATAACAGATAACTACCAAAACACACGGAGAAAGAGGAAACGAGGAAAGCTAACAACGAATTCTTTTTCAAATTTTAAATACTTAAAATATACGTTGATATGTATAAAACATGTCTTATACTAGGCCACGTCTGTTCAACTTCCAGTCAGACATACCACAGACGTCTCCGCAAAAGTAATTGCATTTCCTACCTTCATCGAATCCAAACAGCCCGCTTCCATTCCCTTTCACAATTGTATTGTACGTTTGGCTGTCAAATAGGAACTTATCCACTTTTTTACATAACAATATTACACTTAACACGAAAAACTCCATACACTTCACACTTTGCCATTATTAAATACTGTAAGACATTAAATAGTTGACCAATTTTCGTATTCAATATTGCATGTTTAACGAAATTGGTTCGAGTTGAAAGTCAAGGTGATTAAAGGTTGATTGTTGAATATTTTCAATTCATCCAACCAGAAGTCTTTATGTCTGCAATTAGCCTAAAAGCACGCGTACGTAGCGCTTCGTAGCCGTAGATCCGCTACGAGCTGAGTCTACGAACGAACTGGCGTGCCGTAGCTGATTCCGGCGCTACGAAGCCGACATCTCAGTGCATTGCGCCGTCTCTTTCCCACTTATTGATTCTTTCTATATCCATCTCGTTCGCTAAATACAGTATCTGAAATGGGAGTGGATGTAGATTTTGTTTGGTGGAGGCTTGAACTAGAATCATTGTTGCCGTTTTAGTGTTAAGACATTTTCTTTTGTCGTTCATACACAGTGAACGTAATTTGTTTCAGTGAGATGTGTTTGTGTGTGTGAGTTGTGTATGTGTGAGGTGTGAAAGGGTTTTTCATGCAAATCGGCGACGTAAAGGGTTCCCGTAGGGTATTTTAATTTCATCGAAAGGTTCCGGAGAAATTATGCTGATTTGACGTTTGAATAAATTGCTCATGTGGAATTGATTTGGGGTTTGTGGTCGAATTATATGTTTTTTTGGTGGAAGTGATTTTTATATGGAGTGGAAAGGAAGATAGCCCGTCAAATTCGTTATAGATACTCCTGTGGTATGAGAGAGCCAGTGAGAGATGAATAAGCGAGAAATTTAAACGTTTCCAGTAGAACATAGCGTGCAAAGGATTCTCGTTATGTCAAATAAAGAGATGGCTTGAATGTTTCTCAATGATATCTAACGCATTTTTTCCCCGAATTGTCGAATTTTTTTACGTATTAAGCATATATATGCTATATAAAAAAATCGGGCAGTATAAAAGCACCCCGAAGGACACTTTTTCATTTGTGATGCAGTTTAAAGCCTTTTACAAAATAATATCTACTTTATTTTCTTTGTAGATTAGATAAACAGACATATCACATTATTTAATTTCGCAATTGAAATATATTACGACACATAAATATTGGCGTGTCTGTAAATAAATTTTGTTTGAGATATTTAATTTAAATAAGAATGATTTAACTTTAAATTTAATCATCTAGAGCCATATAATTTAAAGATATTTATACTTTATAGTGTGTACAAGTTTGTACAAATAAAACCCTTTGCGGCCAGGTAAAGTAATACTTTATTTCTGTACTGACCAGAAGACAAATCACAATCGTCCTTCATTAGAGCTCTAAAAGTCGTGCGACACTTCGCTTGCGCGAGCTATCTTGACGCCAACGCCATCTAGTTTAATTTTTAGAACTAAATATAATAATGCTAATTTTAATCCTGACTTTGACTTATACATACCGCCCACCAAGGCCAAACAAACTCAATTTGGCCTTTACTCACAAGGCCGCCCACCATGAAGTCATCCCGAGTTACCTTAGAGTACTAAATGCTACGAAAACACAAAAAAAAAACTACGACAATTGTTTGACCTTAGTGGAGGCTTACAGATCAAGTAACAAATATAGATTAACACTAATCCAATAACAGAAATCTCGAAACTATGACTTAAAACTAAACATACTCAAACTATATGCTACTGTTTGGACCCAATTAATCATCATTAATCAATCAGTCAAAGGTAAAATGCACAATTTTGATGTTGGCCGTTTGACTTCGCAACTGTTTTTCGTTCGCAAAGTAACAACTCGCGTCACGTTATCCGACCCAGCATGTTTTGCAACCACTCGACCAAGAAGCCATCTGCATGGAGGAACGTTGTCCTCTTTCACCAAAACTATGTCTCCAATCCCAGGTTCAGGGTTTTGATGAGCCCATTTGTAGCGATGCAGAAATTTTGTAAGGTATTCTTGAGACCACCTTTTCCAAAAGTTCTGCATCAATTTTTGCGTCAATTGCCATCTCCGAAGACCCCTCACGTTAGAAGCCTCATAGTCGTGATCGGGAGCAGTGATGAGTGGCTCCCCCACGAGAAAATGGCCTGGTGTTAAAGCTTCAACTGCGTCCGACTCAGTGTCAAGCCGCGCCAGTGGCCTCGAGTTTAAACAAGCCTCGATTTGAACTAAGACCGTTGATAATTCCTCATATGTTAGCGTTGTATCCCCAATGATTCTTTTCAGATGAAATTTTACTGACTTTATTCCGGCTTCCCATAACCCCCCGAAATTTGGAGAGTGCGGCGGAATAAAGTGCCATGTTGTCCCGTTTGTGGCCAACGCTTCAGCTATTTCCTTGCGAATAGAAGATTTTTCAGCTGTCAGCAAACTCTGAATTTCACGGGATGCTCCAACAAAATTAGTCCCATTATCGCTCCAGAGGTCAGAACAGTGACCTCTGCGAGCAACAAACCGCTTAAAGGCAGCTAAAAAGCTCTGAGCTGTCAGATCTGTGACCGCTTCTATATGCACTGCTCGCGTAACCATGCAGACGTACAAACAAATGTAGCCCTTATGTGCGTGATGACCTCTGCCCTTAGATGTCCGAATAGATATAGGACCGGCGTAATCTACACCGCTACTCTTAAAGGCTCTTGCTGGCGTGGTTCTGGCTGCTGGTAGTTGACCCATCAATTGAGTTGACGTAGATGCGTTGTATCTGGTACAGATGACACATTTTCGAACAAACGCCTTTACAGAAGACTTCGCTCCCAAAACGAAAAACTTTGTGCATAAGTATGTAAGCATTACTTGGATTCCACCATGAAGCGTTCGTGTATGTGCGTCAGCTATAATCAGATCGGTGAGAGTGGACTTCTTGGGCAGCAAAATGGGATGTTTAAAACCTTCATCAAGCAGTGTATTGTCCAATCTTCCTCCAACGCGAAGCAGACATTTATCATCAATATAAGGATTCAAAGATTTGAGAGGACCCTTTAGTTTACTCCATTTGCCGTTCTTTTTTATAAGTTCCATCTCTTCCTTAAAATGTTCCCTTTGACATTGTTTTACGCATGTCTCAAGAGACTGAGCCAGTTCCACCGACGTGAGATATTCTTGACGGCGTCTTTCACTTGCAGGCTTTCTTAAGTCGAGAAAACGTCTACAATACGCTACAATTCGTACTAACTTAGTGAGAGATGAGTATCTCTTCCAAAGTTTTACCTCTGGTACTGCCACATGGACCTTTATCTCTTCCAGTTGTGTTTCAATGGTTCCAGGTTTGCTGCATTGTAGATTATCCTGTCGTAAAAATTCTGGACCGCTGAACCACATAGAATTATCCAGTAATTCCAAAGAAGTTATGCCCCTAGAGGCGATGTCTGCTGGATTTTGTTTGGTTTTCACATGTGACCATTGATCCGATTCTAACGTAGTCAATATTTCCGACACCCGATTTGCCACAAAGGTTTGCCAACGACTAGGATGACTGTTGAGCCAAGCTAGGACAACAGTCGAATCCGTCCATGCTCGTATATGTGACTTTTCAATCTTTAGAACCTCTGCTACTTCTACAAGCAATTTGGCCACTAACACCGCTCCGCAGAGTTCCAGTCTAGGAATGGAAATTTGTTTGATTGGAGCAACTTTAGTTTTTGCAGTGATCAGAGTTACATGAATAACGCCATCTGCATCAATTCTTCTTAAGTAAATGGCCGCTGCATACGCCATCTTCGATGCATCGCAAAATCCATGCAGTTCTACTACGGAGTCGTTCTTGTCTGTGCCTAGCCATCGGGGTATGTTGATTTGCGTTAACACGGACAACCCTTCGAAGTAAGTATTCCATTCTTCTAGTAATTTTCCTGTGACTTCCTCATCCCAACCCAGTCCAGATATCCATAGCTTTTGAATTAGTATTTTTGCTACTATGACACTCGGCGCCGCCCATCCTAGCGGATCATACAACCTTGCTATATGCGATATAATTTTTCTTTTTGTTACAGGTGCAGGTTCCGGAGATAGAGTTACAGAGTAACGAAATTCGTCGGTTCGTCGATTCCAGGTAAGTCCTAAAAGCTTAACTATTTCATCCGTTTTAAAGTTCAATTCCTTATTCATACCATCATCTTTGCTTGTATTCGTCTCTTTAATTGCTTGTAATACCTTATCGCTATTACTCATCCATTTTTGTAGTTCAAACCCTCCCTTCTGTAACAAGCTATTCATTTCCTGATAAATAACGATTCCATCCTTTACAGTGTGACATCCTGTAAGCAGGTCATCCATATAAAAATCATTAATTACTCTTGCAGACGCTGCGGGAAAACTAGCGCCTTCATCGTGTGCGGTTTGCTGCAGACACTTCACGGCTAAGTATGGTGCTGCAGCTGTCCCAAAGGTTACTCTAAGTAGCCGATAGTCTTCAGCCTTTGTGTCTTTGACATCTTGCCATAATAGTCTCTGAAAGTTCGTATCTTCTTTTGCTACTTTGACTTGACAATACATTTTTACTATATCCGCTGATAGACATATAGGGTACTGTCTCCAGCGCATCAGCAAGTGTCTCAGATCCGGTTGCAGTGTCGGACCCACCATTAATGTATCATTTAATGATACCCCGTTTTTGTATTTACAGGAAGCGTCGTATACTACCCTGACCTTCGTCGTGTCTTTATCATTCCTTATTACCGCGTGATGGGGTAAGTAAACCGCCATGGAATTATTTCTTTGTATTTCAGGAACCTTCTCCATGAACCCTAAATGTAAGTATTCGTCCATAACCCTTTTATACTTGTCCTTTAAATCTTCGTTCTTCTGAAATCGCGCTTGCAATCCGTTCAGTCTTTTTACCGCTATCGATCTAGAGTCTCCGTCTACACATTCTGGTCTGTCAGCCTTGAAAGGGAGTTTGACTATGTACCTTCCCTCTGAATCACGCTTGGTTGATTCAGCAAAGAAACTTTCGCAACGAACTTCCTCTTCCGACATGAACTTCTTGGTAGGCTTTGGTTCAGCTTCTAGTTCCCAGAACCTTTTCAAAGCTTCATTATCATCAACACACGTGTGCATCGCAACCACTCTTTCTGGTGCTTGCAACGCGTCGTATGTACCTGATAATACCCAACCTAGAGATGTCGCTTGTGCTAACGGATATCCTTTCGGACCCTTTCTAATTCCCGTTTGCAATATTTGTCCATAGATATCTGCACCTAACAAAACGTCGATCTTGCTGGGAGTGTGATACTGCGGATCTGCTAGACACATATCCCGGTCTAACCAGTCCAGTTCTCCCACCTTGCAGTTCGGCAGGAATGTAGTGATCGATTTAAGAACATAGGCTCGCACCTGGATAACTATGTTCTTGTCTAACCTCGACTGAATGCTTAGCTCAACCATATTTTTAGATACGGTATTACTCTTTCCCTCTAATCCTGTTATAATTCCCTTGATTGGGGACTTTCTGATTCCCAAATATTGAACTGTTGCTTCGGTGACAAAGGACGCTTGTGAGCCCTGGTCCAATAACGCTCTGATAAAATGTTGTTGCCCATCATGCGCCTTTGCCAAAACTACGGCCGTTGCCAAAACTACCTGTCTCATTACTGGAACTTGGCCGAAACACGAGACCACTGGAGCTGCGTTATTTCCCCCTGATGTAGCTGCCGATGCCCTCGTGGACGACTCAATCACACCCGCTCCCAAAGTCGAAGAACCAACATCACGTGACCCACCATCGCCCGACTCACTGGTATGGATTATGGAATGATGTTTTCTTCTACATACCCTACAGGTTGATTTGCTTGGACAAAACTTGGCTGAATGGTTGCTGCCCAAGCAGTTAAAACATAATCTTTTATCCATTATGAATTGGCGTTTTTTGTTAACGTCTTTGTTTGCGAATTCTGTACAAGAGTACAATTTGTGGTCCCCCGTACAACATTCGCAAACGATACTTGTTGCGTGCATTACCTTAGGCCGTTGTGTCACAATTTTGTGAGGAGCTGAAAGTCGCCCTCTTTCCGGTTGTATAAATTCTAATGCCCTGAATCGACTCTCGAGGAATTCGCGTAACTGGACAAACTTAGGGAGTTCATCGCTGTTTTCTTCTGCTACTTTTAGCTCCCACTGTTTGCGAGTTTCTGAATCTAGCTTGTTCGATACAATATAGATTATAATTATGTCCCAGGACCCGATATCAATCCCTATATTTTTAAGGGCGTGCAAACAGTCGTACGTCGTGTCAGCCAGTTCTTTGAGAAGCACTGAAGACTCTTTGGTTATGACTCTTTGATTCATCAGACGTTTTAATATACAGTTTGCTAGGTAATTTTTGTTATCGTACCTTGCCTGAAGCTGCTTCCAACACTCTGCATAGTTCCCTGCAGTGATAGGGAGCTGCCGTATCAACTGCTCAGCTTCGCCCGTTAGGTGTCCCTTTAGGTAATGCAGACGCGTTACATTGTCTAAAGATGTATTGGAATGGACCAACGAGACGAACATATCCCGAAACGTGACCCATTCTTCATACTTTCCCGAAAAAGTAGGTAAAGTTATTTTTGGGAGTTTAAATATTGACGCACTGCCACCATTACTGTTTCCTTGCCCTGTCGGTATTGGAGGCAGCTTAGGCTTGTATCGCAAAAGATCCTGTTTGTAGTCCATGTAAGACTCTTCCGTGCTTTCGTATACGCCCTTACTGGCATAATCGCTCGACTCGAATGCAGCCCAGTCAGTAATACCTTTAATTATTTCTTCGTGCCCGTTTTTGAACCTATCCCATAAATTTTCTAATGATTCTAGTCTGATTTGTATATATTGTTCGGAAGCCAATCGCTCTTTAGGAGACTTTTTGAAATTAACATGTGCTTTTAATATTTTATCTCGGATATCTTTTTGCAAATTCTGCATCTTGACAACACAATATTTCGCTATTATAAATTGTATACTTTAAAGCCTAAGTAAAATTGAAGTCCAAAAAAATCGTAAAAATTTTACAAGTGTTTGACAACTTAACAAAATCGGCGTGGATTTTTCGCCTTACCCAATTTAAGCAAATTATTCTAAGTCCAAGAAATAATGGTAAAATTTTACAAGTGTTTGGAAACTTAACACAGAGAAATCGGGCATGGATTCCCCGTCTAATCAAATTGAAGTGAATTATTCTAAGTCCAAGAAATAAAATAATGGCAAAATTTTACAAGTGTTTGAAAACTTAACACAGAGAAATCGGGCATGGATTCCCCGTCTAATCAAATTGAAGTGAATTATTCTAAGTCCAGAAAACATGCACAAAATTATTTTGAGTCCCACGCCCTATTTCAAGTACAATCTCTATGTTAGTTTGACACAAGCGGGGCTAAAAAGGCCACATTGAGCAATTCCTCTGCAAGTAATTCATTTCGTGATTCACCAGCAGATCCGTAGCAATTCCTCTAATTTTTTGTAAATGGGTCAATTAATTTGGTGAATCGTATTTCAATTCAATTCATATGCAGAATTGCAGATTCATGTAGATGTTAACATTGCCAGACCAAAATAAACAAAAACGTTACTTTCTATTAATAATTTCTATAATATATGATATAATCTAATCTTATTATACGTTTTACTTACTAGAAATATCTCTAAGGCTTCTAACTTTCTTAGATTGAAAGATAGTTTATGAATGCATTTATTTTCTAAGAAATTGTGGTGATTTTAGGAGTTTTTGACCACAGCTTAGGGCGAAATATTTTTGGGAGTTGGCAACACTGATATCATTTTTTTTTCGGCATCACGCCTTTTGTTTATTTAGCCAGTATCAAGTTATATCTGTATCATTATCTAAAACTAATACTTAATACAGCTGTAAAAGTAACAAGAAATTGTGTATCCGTATGTATTCGTTACTTAAGTCAGTATTCGTTACTTTCGTAACGTTACTCGTTAGTTCTGATACAATTGAGTACGGGCACGAAGTATCGTATCAAGTCGCACTTTCGTATCGTTACGTTACTTCTGATACAATTGAGTATTGGCATGAAGTATAGTATCGAGTCGCATCGCGTACCGAACTTACGTTTACCTGACTTAACTAATATATAAATGTACAATTGTACATATGTATTGTATAATTTATGAACTATTTTCGTCTTGTTACATTTAGATGTAGTGAATGATATGATTAGCACAGAAACACCATAAAAAATCCTTATTAAACTAATGAAATCCAAAAGTTGAGAATAACAATATATTAAGGAAAGCAATGCCTTGTTCATAATATTACATAAAAATGTGTTAATATCATCACCTAATTTTTCACCCTTGAATAAGGTATTCTTTCATTAAATTTATGAAACCCTACTCATGAAAAAAATAATCATTCAAATCGGTCGACAAATGGCGGAGATATCGAGTAACATCGCCCCAAAAAAAAATACAGGCGAATTGAGAACCCTCCTCCTCAGTCGGATAAAAATATGAACAATACGAAACAACGATGCTTGTCTCTCACTCGGATACATTTTATCGCTGGACAAGTAGTTTCAGTTCACGCATCATGCCTTGTATCCATTCGGATAATCAATCTAACTAACATCATACGAAACGTACAAGTAACGAAGTGAGTTTGAAAGTAACGATTCATTACTTCGGGTCTGGCGATGTACCTGTTACTCGGTAACAAATACATACGGTTTGCTACAGTTCTAGTTTTATTCATTAATCATTGGTTATATAAATAAGCCTACTTAAACGTTTATGAATAAGAAATAGTTATGCACTATTTAAGATTTTAAGCAGTAGTTTGCTATTCACCGAATTAAGCAGTGATTAGCTGTTTTTATGAATAAGACTGCTAATACTTAACCTCGAAACTAACACTCGGAAAACGAAACGAACCAACCAGTAAATAATTAACCAGTAAATACTTTGTTTCGTTGAAACATACGAGAAACGAATTAAATTTGTAAGTAACGATTCGTTACTTCGAATCTGGCACTCGTTACCCGTTAACTAGTTACTCGATAACGAATACGCGGAACAAAATTTGTTACTGCTCTATTCGTTGGCCCTAATGATAATACAATAAATAAAATAATTTTAATACCTATAATTATGTAATAAGAAGTAAAACGAACGTTAACATCAGCCTCTCAACTCTGAAACACTAGAATTTGTCAATTGGGCCCCATAGCTAGCAAAGTGGTTCGTTTACAAGGGCCGAAAAATTGGAACTATGTGTATTTCCAATGAAAAAATGTGATATTTTGAGTCGCAGACCTACATTTCAACATTTCCATTATGTAAATAAATAAAAATAGGTAAGTGTTGGCTCTCATACATTTTTATTTACGAAATGAATTCTGGTGCAAATATAAAGTTTACTTATTTTATAGGAAAGGAAAGGCGTTCATCGAGGATTTCCAAGGAGCAATGGAATAAATAAATGTTGCTCGAGTTTCTTGAGCAAAACTCCAGCCTTGGTCGGCGTTATAACAACTGCTCTGCACCTACAGGGATGGAAAGAGTCTGCATTTCTTTCTAGGAGATGGCTGGATTGCTTAATTCCACAGTATCTAGTATGACCAAAATACAAAAAAAGAACATTCTGTTATAAGTACTTTGTAGTATCAATGGTTGACAGTTTGGCAAGTTTTACTTAAAATTCAGTTGTAGGCACATAATAAAAAAAGAATAAGTTAACTCCATAGAAACGGCCCGTTTTCACTATTCATACCTAAGTGGTATAACATGCATGTTCCACGCAATAGCTTATAGTTGAAAGACAATAATGATCCAATTGTTAACATTAATCGAATTTGAATTTCTGCACATGTAAAAAGATGCAATAAAATTCATTCCAATACTAAAAATGTCATTGGTAGGTGAGCCATCAAGTTTGTTTATATTTTTGGCCAACTAATAAAAACTCCATACACTAATATCTGAAATACTGCTTCTTCCTAGACCTCCATAATTTTAGTACCACTACCTCCACAACTTAGTACAATTTAATTCCTAACAACATCTGAGAAATATGACTAATGCCAACAAAACAAGTCTTGATTGAGATGATAAAATAGTTAAGATAATAATTATCTAGGTATTTAATTATCTTCCATTTGAATCATTATCATTTACTAGTCATACTACTAATTTACTAGGTGGTAGGACTAACTCTCCCGCGAGTGACCATCCTGGGTTGGTACCACCGCTTTGCTCAGGAAGTCTGCCACCAAGCATTAATGTGTTCCGGTTTGATGATCAGAGTAACCAGTGAAATTACTGGGCTTTTGGAACTCGGTACCTAATGTCGCAGAGTAATGAGCGCACTGCAGTGCTGCGAAGCCATTAGGTTTCAAAGCTCTGAGTAGCACTGCAATTATTATGGGCTGGCGTTATGCTTACCATCAGGCAAATAACCAGCTTGTTTCATTATCAAATAGAATAAAAGAAAGTAGTAATTGTAATAATTTAATACAAACATTTTTTTTAGGGGGTTTTACTTCCTGGTAGATTTTGTTATAAGGAGTAACTTAGGCTACTTTTAATGTGGGCAAAGCCAGGGGGGCATAGTTAGTTCCTAATAAAATTAATATAGAGTACACATGCATCACCTTTAATATAATATTACATACAAAATATTTACACAATTAACTAATAAAGTAAATAAATTAAAGCTATGTGAGATCAGCTTTGGTCAGCAAGTCAATGATCTATCATAGCCTTTAGGGCTTGCTGCTTCTTCAACAGCTTAACTGTCATTGCTTCTTCTGAATATCCTCATGTGTATCGAATCGTAGGTATCATAATACTGAACCTAAAAACCATATTGCTTCATTTTCAGGCTGGTGTTCAAGGGAGTGCCCGGAATTATGGTTGTCTCCACAGCATCACTTGCTCAAAATATTGATGTCTATGTTGCATATGTCTATACAGAAATTCTACTGTAAATTTGCTAGTATTATTTTGTTTTAATTATTGTAAAAAATAGTGCATAGTTATTATAATTTTAGTAATAGCATAACATGTTTTTTATTTTTCTTTGTTTTATTACTGTCTTTGCAATTTCTCAGGTATTACACTGGGTAGCTGCGCCAGCAACCTCCCTTGTTTGAGTATTTTTGGTCCCGGTGACGTTATTAAGTGGTCATTATTTAGAGCTTGCATCATGGCCCTCATAAAGTCAGTTGGATACACTTGGTGCATCTTGTTAAGTGCAATGACTCCAATTTATCTCTGGTACGAACCTGAGGCAAAAAAGCCCAGTGTACTTAATACCTAAAACGAAAATATATGTTATTTTAATTATAAATATAATAATAAATATAGTAGTTAATTTATTAGTTTTGTTATTGAGAGGAACAGTGAAGATAGATGGAACTTAGAACATTAATTGTAACCACTGGGAATCGAATTCGATTGGAGAATATACATTAATAAATGCGTATGCGTATGTTTGTTGGTTTGTTCTTCTTTCACGGATCGATGTGATTTTTCATATAGATATAGTTTGTAGACCCGGAGAGTAACATATGCCTTTTCATCACAAAAAATGCACGGTTCCTGTGGGAACGCGTGTGAAACAGCGGGCAGAAGCTAGTATAGATAATATGTCTTATTATTCACTCACCATGGATATAAAACCGATTCCACTTTGACGACGAGTGGTTAAATAAAGCTCTAACTTTAGTATACCATATTTACAAGCACTTTGTTGAGTCTGTATAACCCATCAAAATCAGTTGGACATTTCGAAAGCTAATTCCATTTTTCGAAGCGCTACGCTTTGTTGGCGATATAAAACGCTTTGTGTAACACACACGTAAATTCATTTTCAAAAAAAAATTCATAGTCTTATATGTAACTGCCATGATTTATTATTTGTTTCAACAACATGGACGAAATGAATTGAAAAAAGTTCCTCTCGAGTAACTTCTTACGATTCTCCTATTTGACGTTTATCGACGCCTATTTTGCGAGCTATTTCATAGAAAACTGTCAAATATAGCAATTCTTAGTATAATTCGGCATGTGAATCACATTATGAATTGCCTTACTACGATTTATGAAAAATGAATCATAATATTTTTCACCCTGGCTAATAATTTCTTATGATTCTGCTATTTGACGTTTAATCAATTCATATTTCGTGAGCCATTTTACGAATTTTCATAGAAAACTGTCAAATAGATGAATTCTTGCAATGATTCGGCAAGTGAATCACTTTATGAATTGCATTTAGGTGACAACTTTTAGCAATTCACGAAATGAATCATAATATGATTCGGCCAAAGTGGCCTTTTTAGCCCCGAAGGACTCACTATTTCGGAGTTTCATCCACTGTTCACCGATTGTCGTCTGCGGGGGCCCCCCGCGTCGCCGCTCACCGTTGCCTGCGGAGCTCCCCCCGCGTCACTGCTCACCGTCGCCTGCGGAGCTCCCCCCGCGTCGCCGCTCACCGTCGCCTGCGGGGCTCCCCCCGCGTCGCCGCTCACCGTCGCCTGCGGAGCTCCCCCCCGCGTCGCCGCTCACCGTCGCCTGCGGAGCTCCCCCCGCGTCGCCGCTCACCGTCGCCTGCGGAGCTCCCCCCCGCGTGGCCGTTCACCGCCGCCTGCGGAGCTCCCCCCGCGTGGCCGTCGGCGTCGCCCGGCCTTCCTGTCGCCTGCGGAGCTCCCCCCGCGTCGCCCGGTCTTCCTGTCGCCTGCGGAGCTCCCCCGCGACGCCGTCCCTGGCCGCCGCTGCTATCCCGCCGGCACCGTCCCTGGCCGCCGCTGTCACCGTCCGTCGCCGTCGCCGTCCGTCGCCGTCGCCGTCGCCGTCGCCGTCGCCGTCGCCGTCCCTGACCTTCTTCTTGCCCCAGCACCGTAGGAGCGAAGAATCTAGCCTATCCGGTTCGAAGGACCAAATTTGTACAAGTTTGTACAAATAAAACCCTTTGCGGCCAGGTAAAGTAATACTTTATTTCTGTACTGACCAGAAGACAAATCACAATCGTCCTTCATTAGAGCTCTAAAAGTCGTGCGACACTTCGCTTGCGCGAGCTATCTTGACGCCAACGCCATCTAGTTTAATTTTTAGAACTAAATATAATAATGCTAATTTTAATCCTGACTTTGACTTATACATAGTGTCTATTTTTCTTAGTTAGGTACATAAAAACTACGAAATAACATTCAATTAAAAGCAAACGCATCACCAATTTCAACCTTAGTTTAATACATAGGAATTGTATCTAAAGAACGGCCTACATAAGATATTAAAAGACGCAAATAAATTACATAACGACAAATACAATTATACGTCTCTCTCGCAGAACCTCAAAAACTCACACCATATTTCCGGTCACCCATCCGTAAACAAATCACACGGTATAAGCGCTTACACACTCAAATCCCTACACTAGGATGTCGCATGGACACACACAAACCCAAACATACAAGAACAAACTTTATGTTCACCACACAAAATCTGCCACGGCCACGGCTGGGATTCGAACCTGGGGGCATATTTTAGCCACTTTGCAGGCTAGTCACGAAGCCGTGATGTTTTACTACTTTTGTTTATTGGTAACATCTGCGGCGCAAGTACGGATCTATTCGGGTCGATAATATTCGACAAAATTCGATAAAAATGACAGTTCAAATCGATAACGTGGGATTTATCGAGCCTCGAAACAATTGACAAAAGATATCGAAACGCTAGGTCGAATCCAAAGAGAATATAGAGCTACTACAATACTTTACGATCAGACTTCGGTACTCGCAAAATTCGACAAATTTGTCGAGTTTTTCGGTTCGACAAATTTATCGAACCGACTTCCGTACTCGCGCTGCTGTTCTGCTGAAAACGTATGCTTAAAATGTTTGCTTTTTATTTAGTATTCTTCTTACCAGTTTAATGTGTAATTTATAGCTGAAAGTTGCCATAGTTCGCCAACTTTTGAACTGATTATAACTTAAATCGTAAATAATAAGTTTTACTTGTTATCTTAATTAAAGTTCGACCATTACATGATGAGATAGCTAAAACTATCTAATTTTGGCAACATTTACAAATAAATCGGGCTGGAAAATATTCATTTTTTAAATACAAGATAACGAGACGGGCTGGTCATTTGAGCGTAATGCCAGCAGATACCATTTGCAGTGTCACTCAGAAGTTTTAAACACAAAGGCCTTTATTTTAAGCATTGCGCTAAACCCTGGAACTAACTCTTCTGCGAGTGTCCATGGGTTGTTACCACCGCTTTGCTCGTGAAGTCTGCCGCAAAGCAGTAGTGGGCAAGCATTACTGTGTTCCGGTTTGATGAGCAGAGTAGCCAGTGAAATTATTGGGCTTATGAGACTTAATAACGTCTCAGGGTATAACGAGCGCACTGCAGTGCCGCGCAGGCCTTTGTGTTTCAAAGTTCTGGGTGGCACTGCAATTGTTATGGGCCAGTGTTATGTTTACCATAAAGCAAACGACCAGCTCGTCCCGTTCCCAAAAAACAGAATGATAATAAAAATTAGATATTGAGTTTCATAAGTTCAGTACACTGACTACTCTGCTCATCAAACCGGAACGCAGTAATGTTTGAACACTACTGCTCGGCGACAGACTTCACGAGCAAAGCTATCCAGACGTTAACTCGCAGAAGAGTTAGTCCTAACACATGGTAAAATCATATATCTACTTTCCTACTAAACGAATAGACGTATCTACGTTAACATAATTGTAACATCCAGCTGTACTTGTTAACATCTGCCCTACAGAAGAACATCTGTATTCCCTATATCTACAACTCCCTCTTGTTGACAACTTGTTATGTGAATGGTACAGTGTAGGTATGTCGACTCGTTCTAGAAACATCGAACATAATAGAATCGAGTCTCGACTTAATCGAGTACTGTAAGGTTGAATTTCTTTTTCGATTAGTTAACATTTTTAAATACGTTTACTAGGTGCTAGGACTAACTCTTCTACGAGTGTCCATCTCGGTTGATAGGTACCACCACTTTGCTCCTGATGTTCGCCGCGAAGCAGTAATGTGCAAGCATTACTGTGTTCCGGTTTGATGAGCACAGTAGTCAGTGAAATTACTGGTCTAATGTCTCAGGGTAACGAGCGCACTATAGTACCGCGCAGGCCTTCAAAGTTCTGAGTTGCATTTGTTACGGGCTGACGTTATGCTTACCATCAGACAAACGACCAGCTCGCCTAGTTATCAAATAGGTACTAGAAGCAATTCTACTTTTGCGCCAGTCAGTAGGATCTTTGGGCTTTTTAATTTTACTGTATTACGGACTTATGACTAAACAAAATTACACAAATAAAATCGCTATTTATTTGCGTTAGCAAAGAGTAACATAGAGGTCATCTAATAGATAATTCAATTCGGAAATCGGAAATAAAAACGCTAATATACAAATAAAAAAGCTTTTTTAAAAACACCGACCGAAGCTCGTTAACCCAGATACTCGTATTATATTAAATCACACAATATTAATGAAACAGAAAATAATCACAAATTACATTATTTAACCAAGGAGCTTCTTTCCCACTTTTCCATTAAGGATAATGGTACTATAAATATAAGTGTATATATAACAAGGTCTAATAATATCAGGACACAGTATTTTTTAGACAGTACATTTGATTCGGCGCTTACTAAAATTCAAAATTAAAATTGGCTACATTGGTGGTAACCCTGCAAAGCGATCTGTTTATATCGATTCGGGATTCCGAAAGCAGCCATTAGATGGAAAGTCAAAGACAGCACACCCGTACAGTAATTTTCCGTTTGAAATTTTCATTAATCCGAAATTCCGCATTCAGATGCGGAAGGTACAGCAAGAATGCAATGTCAATGAGAAAATCGTCGTCAAAGTGAACCCAGAACGTCTGGATTCAATGTCTACCGTCCTTTAACTGAGCCTTTGTTGGATTCATTACCAACATTAAAATCAGTCTTATGAACTGGCAATAATTGTAAGGTAATTTTAGTGCGTGCGTATGACAACTCTGTATATTTTTTCTCTCTCTTGTTTTTGCTGCGTGTGTGACAATACAAGATCAAACGAAGGCTCTCGAGTTTTTATTTATTTCTCCGCTCACCATCAACCGCCAGCCCTGCAATTAGGACAGTCCCCAGGCCCTGCCTCGCCCAGCCTTGTATTTCCAAACGGAACTAAACGGTTGTGTGTGATGTTTATATGGAATTTTGAATCAATATTTCGAAACGAGATTCCGAATATATGTGCGGGCCTGCCTTAATTGTACATAATATGAAAATATAAAATGAATTAAAAAAAAAACAATTTTTCTCTGTTTCGGTATATTTTAGGTACTGTAGTCTGTAATATATATTTTATGGTAGTAGGTATAAAACAGGTCAGCCCTTTGTCTGTTCACGGCGACGATTTTCTTGCCCAGTCACAGTGAAAACCGCAGAAATACCTTTAACAGGATCGAAATACGAATAGAAGTATTCTTCATTTTCTCGATAGTTGTGTTCATCAACTTCGTTGACGGCACGATACACCTAAGCCCGTCACAAAAATTTCTAAAAAAGAAAGAAAGGTAAAGCAAATGCTTCATCTTCCCTACTAATATTATAAACGCGAAAGAGTGTTTGTTTGTATTGTTGATTTGTCCTTCTTTGACGCAGTAACGAAGCAACGGATTGACGTGATTTTTGGCATATATATATTTTATGGACCGGAGAGTAACGTAGGCTACTTTTTAACCCGGAAAATGCACGGTTCCTGTGGGAACGCGGGTGAAAACCGCGGGCAGAAGCTAGTTTGTAATCATTTTAATTTTAGATATTTCCTCTTTTTAAAAAGCAATTATCGAAATAACTACATAATATTTCATCGATTACGAAATAAATGATTTTTGTTTCCACCTCTTGTGAAATAGTAAAAAGTAAAAGACAAATAAAAAAAAATCTTGTGGAAAAGTAAAATAATAAAAGATGCGATAAATACTGCGTCGAATTACCATGGAATACATACAGGAATGTTTCGGCTTATTGAATCTTTAACAGTGTAATCTATTATTTTTACCCAAATCTCTCCAACCTAGTAAATAGCAAGTGACAGTCGGACAGTCAGACGACATTTCCTCCAGCGTGATAAGGGTCTACGAGGATCACAAGAGATCCCTTTGTGTTTGGTGTCGATAGGGCTGAAAAAAACATTTTAAATTAGTTATCTTTTTTTTTTTTATGTTATTTGGTAACGAGACGAGCTGGTCGTTTGCCTGATGGTAAGCATAACGCCGGCCCATTACAATTGCAGTGCCACCTAGAACTTTGAAACACAAAGGCCTGCGCGGCACTGCAGTACGCTCGTTACCCTGAGACATTAGGTATTAAGTCTCATAAGCCCAGTAATTTCACTGGATACTCTGCTCATCAAACCGGAACACAGTAATGCTTGCACACTACTGCTTGGCGGCAGACTTCACGAGCAAAGCGGTGGTAACAACCCAGACGGACACTCGCAGAAGAGTTAGTCCTCCCACTAACAATTATCTATCGTCACTATGTCAAAACAAAGTGAAGTTAGTAATATTCGCATAATAGGATTTGGTATAGTCGACATTATACCTATTCGCAATATGGCTTACCCTTAAAATGAAGACCTATTCGCCAAATGACTTATTCTCAAAGAGGTCTGTTCGCCGAATGACTTATTCTTAAAAAGGCCTGTTCGCCGAATGACTTATTCTCAAAATGGCCTGTTCACCGAATGACTTTGGTTGATGTCGCATGAATCTCTCCTCTGACTCCGCATGATCTCTCGCATCGCTTGCGTGTGTAATTTGTAGTGCGTGGATAACTGTTTGATTTGATGCGCAAAGTAGTTAGTGAAACTACTTGGCTTATGCGACTTAATACAATACAATACAATACAAAAACTCTTTATTGCATACCAATACATGAAACTTCATACAATGTATGAGGAAAAATAGGAATAATTAAAAATATACGGTAAAACAATCGGCGGTCTTATCGTAATACCTCATGTCTCAGGGTAACGAGCACAACGCAGTGCCGTGCACGCCTTTGAAGTTGTAGTGGCACTGCAATTGTTATGGTTTGACATTATAACCATCAGGCAAACGTCCGCTCGTTCTTTTTTTCAAATAGTATCTTGCTCCAAACCGGTTAGGGCATTAAAGGCTAAATGCCTTTATTAATAAGCTAATACATAAATAAACACTACATCTAACCTAGCTAGCTACAAAAACAGTTGGATAATCTACAAGCCCTAGTAGGCCTATAGATAATCCAAATGTTCTAGCCCACTACCAGTAGGAAGCGTACCCAGCATGCTGGCGGCATTGCCACGTTGAACCGCAATGCTGATCCGTTGAGCCAAATAGTTACCAGCATTTTGGTTACGCGTCGCATCAATCAAACGCTCTGACAAAATTTTGAAAATATTATGAGCTCCCGGCCCCCACGGACCCAATGTTTAAATAAAACACGGGCATTAAATAAAACAAAAAAATGTTACATTAAGGTGGTTGGATTTTCATACTAACGTATTTTTTAAATTTTAGTACGTACTAATCATAAAAAATATGTTATATTCGCAATTAAACTGAGTATAATTTTACACTGTTTTCTTCAACTAATATGATTTGCAGTAAATATAAGCCTATATAAAAGCCAACAACAATCATTTCAGTGTAAAATTATACTCTATTCGCCCATAAATGGAAAAATACGTTAGTATGAAAATCGCACCACCTTAAATAAACTTTTAAACAGTCGCAAGATAGATTGAACATTATCATGAATCATAATATTCTTCAGAATTTTCTCGAAAAGGGTTCTCGACGCATCGCTATGTACCTATTTTAATAAAAAAAATATGCAAACGTGCTTCTTTGCAGGCCTCGTGACATACGGGCTTTGAAAGTAGTGACATTTCTTCAGTATAAGTTAGTTTTCTTTTTTTTATTAAATCAAGTGGAAAATGAGAAGACGGTACGCCTGATGGCAAGCGGTCACCATCGCTTATGTTCATTTGCAATACAGGGTTACCAATGCGTTGCTGACCCTTGAGAACTCATTTCACACCCATTTTGAAGGACTGCATTTTGTAGCACTACGGAAACACGTGTGGAGGGATCTCGTTCTCTATTTTGCAAGTATGCGGGAGAAAGGATCGCATAAATCGAGGATGAGACTTCCAGGACTCGATTATGTGTGGATGAGGTTTGTTCCGGTTATCTGTTTTATTAAAGACATGTTATAAAAAGACTGTCTGTAATGGTCCCGGCTGAAAATATTACCACCCTATCTCTTACGATGGGTAAGAGCCGGCTAAGGGAATAACCAGGGAATGGGCTGCAACATTCCCCTCGGATCTGATGCTCCGATTCTAAAAAAAATTATTTAATAATACGAAACTGTATTATTCCTAATGCAGCCTATAGCACATTTCATGCTGTAGCAAGCCGTGGGCAAATGCTTGTCCTAGATAAACTTTTGGCACCATAAAAACCATTTGTTCGCCAATCTGCCAACACATGTGGTACCATAAGCCTTCTCCTTTTGAACGAAAGTTATGAACATTAAGCTCGAACGTCTCCCCGAAAGGTTATTTTGTTCGAGAACGGCCAATTTCGTTTTAATAATAGACGTGGCAAATTGATGTACTAAACTATTGCATACTTAGAAATTACATACTTTTGTAAATTTGTATTGTTGTCAAGCAAAGCAGTACAAATAATACTAAACTAAAAAATTTATAGCTATACAACCTGAGTTTAAATTGGTATGTTATCCCGAAAAGGGGTCAATCTACTCCTAGAGGTCAACATCATTATTTTAACGAGTACATTGCAATAGGGGATCGGTGAATAGAGCAGCAAAATACACCTTATTTTAAACAAATCACACACAATAACGACAGACTTCAAAGCCTTTCAATATCACAGCATTTGTTAAATATATAGTTTGATCAATCACCAAGAAGTCTCACAGAAAAATAGTTAAAAAGAAATTTGCATAAAATAAAACCTAGAGCAGTTTTATCAAAGGCTTGCAAGCTTGCTCGTTAGGCGGCAACTTGACTTGTAATCTGAGTTTAAGACTCAGCGCAAATAGGGACTCCTCAATGGAAAGTGCATTTAAGACCAGCGGCCACCGAGAGCACACATTATATTAATAATTTTTTTTAACAAAAGTGTAAACCAATTTTTCATATATAAATGGGATCGACTTCGAAGAATAAGGGGTATCCTATCCATTAAAAAAAGAATCATCAGACGTGATCTATCACGACACTCAGTAATTACTACAAAAATATTTACAGAGGTTTTCGAATAGAAAAGATTCAGTACAAATTTGGAACTGGAGAATTTCTCTTACAAAGATGTTTTAGCATCATTATTACCTCCATATCCACAGCTAAACATGGGCTTCTCCCATAGAACACCGCTTGGAACCGGTACTCACCACTTGCATCCAACGGCTCCGCGTGGTGGATATTTATATATATGTACTGTAAGAATAAAGGTAGAGCATGGTATGCTGCTGGGTGCTACGCTATGACGTCATGAAGTCAGTGCTACGCCGTAGTCGTCTCAGCGTTACGCAAGAGGAAGACGCAGGGAAGGATGGCAGTCCTCACTGAACTACGAGTGAAAATACACGTATGTCGATTATTCAAACCGAGTTGTCTCATTTCTAACAAAATACCTATAATACATTCCTACCAACTAACATAATTTAGAAGGTATTCCTGTAATACGAAATAATTTGGCACATGATGCGACTGGTACAAATAGTTGGCAAAGCGATGGGAAGGTATTCCCAAATCGAAGGGTCCAAATCTACTTCACATCCGTGTTTACCTAGTTTTATTTCATACTATGTCGTTACGAGACTGAAGTGATTGGACATATTCTTAAATATTGATTTAGAAGTTTAAGTTAGAAGTTAATTTAGAACTTAAGTTTAAATTAAGTCAGTTTAATTTAATTTAGATTTATAAGTTTATTTAAATTAAAATGGATACATAATAGAATCTAATGTTAATTAGAATGGATAGTTTTAATTAATTTAATTTTAGGCGTTGTTATGTTTAGATGATTAAATTATAAACCCATTAAATAATAGTATTAACCCATTAATTAATAGTAGTAAATTTAAATTGTTAAGTAGCCTAATTCTTTGGCTAGGTTGTAATGGTAATAAAATTAATTGTAAGAAAAAAAACTTGCTCTCAGTGCACGCTATCCTTAGAAGATGCAAAGGTAGATGATTAATGGCAGATTACTGCAAGCAAAATGGAGCTCTATTGTAAATCTCCAAGCATCTTTAACGATGGAGTTTAGGATTTTAGATTTTCTATTTGATCTTCGAAGATAAAGATATGAAATAAGATCTATTTAAATTTAAATTTGATTTAGCGTATGATTTTATCTCGTTTAAATTTATCTGTGGTGTTTGCTTTGCGTTGCCAATCTCATTAAATTTAATATGAGTAAATATTCAAATTTAAATAAACCTATTAATGGTTAGATTTTGAATTAATTGTAGTGAGAATGCCCATCGACTTGCTAAAGATTCTTTTTTTTTCGGTCTCTATAATTTTCTTTCAGTGTAGGAAAACGTATTGATATAATCATAGCATGGTGGCACACCCCGGAAACTTATACTTATAGCGTTGCTATGCGAGTGCCCTCTCGACTAACTTACGACAGATGTTTTTTTTTTGTCAAGTATCTGTTGGTCTGTTCCGATGGCTGAGTTTGAGAGTAAGTCCTAATGGATAAGCCTGTTCGCCTCCTTCAATGACCACACTCAATGCTAAAACAACACTGAAACCGTATCCAACCAAGAGCACGAAAAAGTAACTTACCGTACTTATGTGACAACATGTCACAGGGCTCGAGTGCACTGCAGTGCCTTTCTATTTCAAAATTCTGAATGGCACTGCAATAGTTAGGGCTGGCGTTCTGCTTACCATCAAGTAAGCGACCCGCTCACCTCTTTATCCAACAGTATAAAAACTTGGATAGGACACTCTATTTGCCAAGATCATATAGTGTATCTATTACCTATTTGTAAGTATTTGCTTTACCTATACCACTATATTATCTGTGACTTGTTTTATTTGTTCTATACCCTTGTATCGCTTTTTTTAATGTTGATATACCTGGTTCTTGTGTATTTATTTTGCTCCATTACAAAGATAAAACACAAAGGATATTTTGATAATACCTTGGCTATGTAGGCGTCCTGGTATTAGTAATAGATTTGAGATGAATGCTGCTCTACCCATTATTTTTATATGACCCATTATTATACAGAGGGTATGTTTTGAAGAGGCTGTAAGGGTACCTACCCTTTGTAACTGTAACCGTTGTCGCTATAAGAAAACACACTTAGAAGCATTTCCCTACGACGTTGATTTCTTTTGTAATTACTAATATAGAGTCTTTTGATTCTAATAAGAAACAAGATTGATTGGCAATTTCCTGATTAAAACGTTCGTTAGTCATATTTATATGAATTAATTAAATGCAATCAATTCAAAAGTTAGTCGATCTTTTAAAAACGTTTTCCTGTAGCTATAATGATTAGGGTACCTACCCTTACTGCCCCTACCAAAAACCTGTGTATTTTATAAAATTCACAAGCGTTTTATTGCTATTTCACTTTAAAATAGCTAAAACATTGCTGTTTTACCAATATGATACGGTTACCTACTTATCCGAATGTCTGTTCAATGAAAAGCACGGGTAATAATCAATTGGTTTATTGTACTACGTTATTCTATGTTATACGTTAAGCTACGGGATACTACGTGGTACTACGTGTTGCTACGTGGTGCTATCGTGCCGGGTGGATGACGACTGCCTGCACCTCTCGCCGCATGCATTGCAATCCCTGGTGTCAGCAGATTACAATGCATGCGCGATAATGTGTCGCTACATCAACCACCCCCTTTTAAAAAGTAAAAAAAAAAGTTACATAAAAAACATCAAAATATGCACTCGCAAAACTCAAGGTAAAAACTAGGCTCTAATAACGGAGCATACTCGTCGTCGCACTACGGTGACATGCTGACCGCGCGGTAATATGATCGCCCGCCGGTCGCCGTATCACCAGGTGCACTCTACTACATTGAATTTTGTGCGCATAATATTATCGTTACAATTCAACACAATTACAAATATAAATAAAAATTGGGGCACGGCACGATAACATGTACACAAAAAAGTTAACTACACAATCAGGTTAAAAAACAAAATCAGGTTAAAAAAACAAAATCAAGTTAAAAATTCTTACAGTTAAGTACACAATACACAGTTACACACTGTCTGGACATGATTTCTGGATAAATGCACAATTACAGTATACCGGTATACTGTGGTTACACACACAAACTCGTCACGCATACTGGGTAGCAACAGGCGCGGGATTCGTGACCGCGGCTGGTGCTGCTACCGGCTGGAGCACCTGTACGTGGGTAAGAGGTGGTGCCGGGCCCGTAGTTTCTTCTCGGAGCCAGGCTCTCATGCGGCTACTGAACTGCCGCCGAACGCCTCTTCGAACCTTTCGGATCATGTAACACCCCACGACGAACAGCAATAACCCGACAATTAGCATTGTCATCATGCTCTGCCGTGACATGTGGGCCTCTACTTCCGTGGAGTTTTGAGCAATTATAATCTGCTCCTCCTTCGACTGAGCTTTGCCCATATTCATAAATATCATGTAACGTGTTACTACCACAAGAATTCACCAATAAATGCTCTTCCAAAAATCAAGTCCATACAGGTAAAATTATCTTAACCTAGATTACATTTTCAGCAACTCTAGGACAAATCTTAGACTTTGACCAGAAAAGAAATGAATAGTGAATATTCACCGATTTGATTTCCGATCAAACAACATCTAGAGTGCTGAGTTTACAATAACATCGCTCACGTGCATGCGGACGTTTACACATTAACTAAGTCTTAACTAATAAAAAAATGTGTAAAGTTAACGCGAGTAAAATATTGTAAAAATAATAAAAAAATGTAAAACAAATTATGTAAGTATATAAATGTACCGTTTTAAAACAAAACTAAAAAAATACTTTCTAGACCTAAAGTAAAAAACATTTAAAAATCATCAAATTATATCGTCGCTAAATCGTATCGGTGGACGTACCGTTCGACCACTCCTGGTTTGTTTACATGAAGTAGAGTTACTAGATGTGGCCTGAGCGTGGTCGACCGTCACGTCACCAGGCTTACGATGAGTGTCGTCGGATTTCTCCGTATGCTCGTTACTAAGTAGGTACGCCGGTTTCAAGCGGTCAATAGACACATTAAGTTGTCTATTAGGTAATTGAACTTTATACACCTTGTCGTTTCTACTAATAACACGAAAAGGGCCGTCGTAAGGAGGCTGTAAAGGCTTACGTACTGTGTCGTTCCTAATAAAGATATATTCGCAGGACTTTAGATCTGGGTGGATGAATAAAGTCCGAGAATCTCGCTGTCTGACTGGAACTGGCCTCAACTTACGTATTCTATCGCGTACGTCATGAACTAAGTTACATGGATCTAAAGACTCGGATCTCGCTGACACAAAAAATTCGCCCGGTAATCTTAATGTGCATCCGTATGTTAATTCCGCGGCGCTAAGATTTGAATCACTACGTAACGTGGTTCTGAGCCCCAACAAAACGGTTGATAACTCATCTACCCATGACGTAGTATCTAGACGAGCTTTGAGAGCGACTTTAAGCGATCTATGCCAACGTTCGATGCATCCATTGCTTTGTGGATGATAAGGGCTGCTTCTGATCCTATGTACGCCCATGCATTTAAGTAACTCAGAGAAAAGCCCACTCGAACTGGCGGCCTTGGTCGGTAGTTAAAAACTTACAAATTCCGAACCTAGTAAACCATCCGTCGTAGATAACTTTGGCTACTGTCTCTGCAGTTATATCTTTAAGCGGAAATGCCTCAGGCCAGTGCGTTGCGCGATCTATAATGGTAAGTAAATACCTATACCCATCAGATGTCGTTATCAGTGGCCCGACAATGTCAACATGAAGGTGTTCAAAACGGCCTGCTGGTTCGAATTGACCTAAAAACGATACAGTGTGACGTTGAACCTTCGCTTTTTGACACTGAATGCAAGTTTTCGCCCATCTACTAACATCTTTATTCATACCCGGCCAGAAAAAACGCTGGCTCACCAGCTTACGCGTGGTATTAATTCCGGGATGACTTAAATTATGTACCGAGTCAAACGCTAATTTACGAAACGATTCTGGTAAATACGGTCTAATATTGTCGGTTGACACTTCGCAATAAATGTGGGTCGCAATACTAGGTACAAATACCTTTTTAATGTTGACGTTGCTACTTGCATCATGTTTCCAATGTGTCGTATAGGCATCGGCACACTGGGCGGTTGCAATTTCTGCAAAATCTAAGCTACCTGGACATGTTATTGTCTCTATTCTGCTTAGCGAATCAGCAACTATGTTATCGTTGCCTACAACGAAACGAATATCGGTCGTAAATTCAGTGATGTACATAAGGTGTCTAGTTCTGCGTGGCGTTTCCTTGTTACTAGCCAACTTGGAAAATGCAAAAGTCAGAGGTTTATGGTCTGTATAGATGGTAAGCGCTCTACCTTCAAACGTCTTCCTAAAATGCATAATAGCCAAATAAATTGCTAATAACTCGCGATCGTACGTACTATATTTTGTTTGTGTGTCCGTCAGTTTTCGCGAAAAGTAACCTAAAGGTTTCCAATGACCTTGAACTAATTGTTGAAGCACACCGCCTACACAGAAATTTGAAGCATCACACATGAGAGCTAGGGGTGTGTCGGGTACGGGATAAGTTAAAGTCGCGGCTTCTTGGAGACTCTGCTTACATTTCAAGAACGCCTCGTCGGCCGTATCATCCCATTCAATTAGTGACTTATCATTTTTCTTCGCACCGCCGACGTGTTTAATAAGCTCGGCTTGATAAGCCATAGCGTTCGGCATGTGTGGTCGGTAAAAAGACACTGACCTACGGGCTGGAAGAACCGAACAATTAGCTCCCGAATCAACGAGGAAGCGTAAACCGGTTGTCCGGTCCGTAACACAAAGACGGTTATTACTGTCCGCGCTAGCACAGGGCTCCGTCGTTACCTGCACTTCTTCTAGTTTCCCGATTTCCAGCTGCACGGGGGAACGCACTTGTGCGCCCTCGCCCCATACCGGAAATGATAGAAACACTTCCAGTCCGGCCTCCGCGATTTCGCTGCGGTATCCGCTGCGGGAGTAGTACTTCTCGCCTGGCTGCGGCCCCTGGAACGCGATGGTCGAGCGTTGCCGGCCTGCCAGGCAGACGTCTTCTGCAGATTGTCGATCCGGTTATTGATTTTTCGTATTTCATTAATGATCAAATCCGTTGGGCTGGTGGAGTGGGCTGTCGACGCGACGGACTTGATTTCTGCCACGCCCGCGGGCACGGCCGTTTCCATGACCTTGTCCGCTATGCGAGCTAATACATTCAGCTCGCTGGTATCCGTCACAGCGATGATACCGCGCACTGCCGCCGGTAGGTGGCCTTGCCACAAAATTTTGAGGGTGTCGTCCGGTACTCGCGAACGTGCTAAATCCCTCATTCGCCGTAATAACTGCGAAGGCTTCTGTTCACCCAGCTCCATCTCGCCGATAAGTTTTTGTACCTGGCGCGTCTCCGATTCCTCGTATATCGCCAGCAACCGTTCTTTTAGGGCGTCAAATTTTTTCGATTCTGGTGGTTACATTAAAATGTCAGTCACCTGCTGTATATCTGCTTTCGACAGCTTCGTGATCACTACATTATATCTCGCCTCGTCCGAAAGTTTTTGCTGTGCTAACACGGCCTCTGTCTGTAGAAACCAGAGCCTCGGGTGATCAGCCCAAAACTCCGGTATTCTGGACGTGACAGATATCGCGGCCACATCCGACTGCATCTCATCCTTCACCTGGGTTGCGGGGGCGGGCGCCGGACCAGCCATCGGCCCGGGCGCAGGGCCCTGTCCCGGTAGAGGTGTAGGCAGCATTGTAGTTTGTAAAAACCACACGATAAATGTCTATCACAGCACGAACAATCACTGGTACAAAGTCCACCAACACAATTTTATGTTCGCGTGTTACGTTAAATGTCCAAAGAAAATGTCCAAAGAACGGTTAATTGACCGGGCACGATAGCAAAAAAATTACGAGCCGCCACCCGAAAATTGCGGGGTCACCAGTTTACCAATATGATACGGTTACCTACTTATCCGAATGTCTGTTCAATGAAAAGCACGGGTAATAATCAATTGGTTTATTGTACTACGTTATTCTATGTTATACGTTAAGCTACGGGATACTACGTGGTACTACGTGTTGCTACGTGGTGCTATCGTGCCGGGTGGATGACGACTGCCTGCACCTCTCGCCGCATGCATTGCAATCCCTGGTGTCAGCAGATTACAATGCATGCGCGATAATGTGTCGCTACACTGTTGTTCTGAAGCGATCGGCAGCTAAAGAAGCCAAGATGTTGAAGTTTCAAACTTATATGAGCAAAACTAAACTACCACCGAAACCATTGACTAGGTAACATTACTAGATGGCAAATCAGATGGGGTTCTGCAAAATGTATTTCTACCACCGGTTTTTGCTCACAGGTCACCTGCAGGGTGATTTTAATTCACTCGGAAAAAGATCCGAGTCGGAAGCGACTTTCTTGATCGTTTATATCTCGAAAACGCATACCAACAGAGAAATATTGTCGAGATTATATCCATGTTTATGCAGCTGAGTTGTCAAATCTAGACGGGAAATTTATTTGACAGGATGCGGTTCCGAGATATAAACGATCAAGAAAGTCGCTTCCGACACGGATATCATTCCGAGTGAAGTAAAATCTGCTGGTATCAATATTATCGTATCAGCTGTCTTTCGGTTCATCTACTTTAAGCTTATCATTTTCATAATATCATTCGTTAATCATATCATTCAGTCATATCTTATCATCACATCATCTACTCATCATTTTCGTGTCTATTCGCGTACTTTAGCCTATGGACGGTACGAAGGCAAATGTTCAACAGCTATGCGTTTGAGACCAATATTAGTTGGAAACTTATAGTTGGAGGATTTTGGTAGATAGGAGAATACATCAGACTATCATGCAAATGATTTTGTGT
Source organism: Crocallis elinguaria (assembly GCA_907269065.1). Classification (NCBI taxonomy): domain Eukaryota; kingdom Metazoa; phylum Arthropoda; class Insecta; order Lepidoptera; family Geometridae; genus Crocallis; species Crocallis elinguaria. The sequence goes on from OU026065.1 coordinate 22,115,150, forward strand.
CCGTGATAAATAGGTCACTTGAACGGTAGGTCGAAGCGTTACTCTTATTACGCCATCATCAGTCGACCAGACAAACGGCAAGACGACATCGATACCTTGTTGTTATTCCTCCTTCACGCACGAAGCATTTTGCTTCTACATTCATTTGACGTATACCGCTAAAGAGTGGAATGCCTTGTCTGAGTCTGTGTTCCCTTATCGCTATAACCTGGGTGTCTTCAAGTCACGAGTGAATAGGTATCTTCTAGGTAAGCGTGCTCTATCTTCGACCGCATCGTCACTTACCATCAGGTGAGATAGTTAGTATATAAAAAAATTGTTAAATCATTTTCTTGTGATAGCCTGGCTAGCTACACCCATCTAGTTGAAAATCTGACGTCTAGCATCTATCCTGCATTTGTAGTCTTCGCTTAAGATCAGGTCACAGGTGAGATAGCGGTAAAATGTTAACTGATTTTGATTTGGTTAGTTTATGTATCGGAGAGTAACATATGCTAGTCGTAGTTTAATTCCCGGAAAAATGCATAGTTCCTATGGCAATCTTCACGCTGGTGACCCCACAGGCAGCTAGTAAGTAAATATATATTTAAGTATACCTTTAATAATCCAATTAAATTAAATTAAATGAGCTTATATTTGCGTAAATATAGGTAATTTCGAGTACTGTATGTCATCATAAATTATATAGTTTCACTATTTTCGACGTTTCAGTCGTGAAAATCTTTAAAATAAATACTATCATCATAAAAAAGTTTCAGTATAATAATTTGCGGTGATGAACATTACAATAAAATATAATAAAATTCAGTCAATAACAAATACCATTACAGTCAATATAAATTACGTCATGTCAACAAACATAATTACAATTACAATCACAATAAATTACACATCATTTTATATATTTAGAATTAAAAAGGTCCCCTATTGTTTACAAATATTTGTCACAAAGCCATTTAAAAAGTGTTTTATTCAATTATACGTATCAGATTTCTCGTTATTTAGTATATATAGAGGTATATATAAAAAACAAAAGTGCAGTTCAATTAAACTGCACTTTTTCAATCTAGCAGACTACACTGAAACTTTCTACTTATAAAAGTTTTTCACGGTTTTGTTACTGAGTAGGTGTTGAAAGAGTAAACATGCTAATTTATTCATAAAAGCTACAAACCGCAGTCGTTTTCTGCAAAAACGTTTCAGCTGAACTTGGAAAAACTTGACAATAAGCAGTACCCTACTTGTTATCAAGCTCTCACTAAGATCTATTTTATATTACTAGAGATGTAACACGTAATGTATCTGACACTGTATCAAATCAATACGTAGTTGCAATATATAGTGCGTAGGATATAGTATCAGATACATTACTTGCTATACCTCTAAGTGAGTACCCTCCTTTAGGTATTAAGTGTAATGTAGTTAGCAGATCAAAGTTAAGTAAACTTTTTCATAGTAGGTGGTAGGACTAACTCTTCTGCGAGTGTCCGTCTGGGTTGGTACTACCGCTTTGTTGGTTTAGTCTGCCGGCAAGCAGTAATGTGGACGCATTACTGTATGCCGGCTTGATGTGCAAAGTAGTCAGTGAAATTACTGGGCATATGACACTTAATACCTAATGTCTCAGGGTAGTGCGCTCACTGGAGTGCCGTGCAGGCCGTTGTCTTTCAAAGTTCGCATGAGCCCTACAATTGTTATCGTTATGCTTACTATACGGCAATCGACCCGCTCATTTCGTTATCCAATAGTATAAAAAAGTTCAAATTACTTAGGTTTGTTAGAATTGAAAGAAATCTTTGAAACCCACAATAATGCTTAGTGTATCGTATCGATCCCAAAAGTCTCGCTCTAAACAATTTGGATTTCCACGAAACAAAGGCCGATTCTATCAATTATAGAATGAACATTCAATTGAACTAGCACTGCTCTATTCAATTTCATGGCTGCCATTAATCAATACGTATTTCCTATTCGACTAATTCCACAATGAAAGCCATTGCGATTAGGAAATTGACATTTCGGCAGCGCTCGTTCCCTGATAATGGGATGCTTTCATTACAATCCGCAATATACCTGTTTAGGGCCAAAACTCATGTCATGCATTTTTTTTTTGCTGGATAACGATAGGAACCTGCCGTTTGCCTGATGGTAAGCATAAAGCCAGCACATAACAATTGCACTACCTCCGTCTGAAAAATCCACCCTGTATATTATGTTTAAGTGACCATTGTAACCGAATGGATGTACAAAAATAAATTACGAGAGCCCATTACGGATTACCTTAACCTTTTAAATCCCAATCAATATTAGGAAAGGCAACGAGCAATTTTTGCGATCCCGAAAAAGAAATGACACTGCCACGATATCATGGTCACTGCCATGCCGAGACTATCACTGCCTTACCGAGACGATCACTGATAGCAGTTACACAAAATTAGAGACTACACTCTTATGTAGATTGACGTAAAAGTTTACTGTTGTCTAAACTGTTTCTAACAAAAAAAAGCGATGCGACAAGACGCTTCCTGCCACATCGCTTTTTTTGGTATTACGTCATGACATCGCATAGTTGTGCATTGTCGTCGTCGTTGTGTTCTGAATCCCTTCCTAGGCCGGGATGGGTCTGGACCGCGGCTTAGCCTTACAACCCGTGCTGAACTTGATAGACACACAGGTCCACGGTATTCAATTCCTATGAAAGCTACATTTGAATATATGACCGCTCTGCTCTGGCTTTATTTGATGCTTGTTTACTCCCTGGTTTTGCGGGCGTTGATGTGTTTAAACCCTAAATTGAAAGTGTAGCTGTGAATTTACGATTAGAATCTAACGTTTGTATTGAGGTAGAGCTTAATAATAGTTGCAGCATATTGAACGCTTGTAGTAAAGTCTGGTCATCTATTAATAGGTAAGCTTAGGTTTAAAGGTTCGGAATTTATTATCAAGCTGTAAAGACAGATGACCGCCAGTATTTATAATCATCATCCGCCAGAAGACGATAATGATAATCTATTTTATAGATTTTTTAAATAACACGAGAAGAGCGGTTTGTGTAGATACACAAACCGCTCTTCTAACCATCAGATGACGGTAACCATAACATCTACCCATAACTTGAGGTGGTACCACCAAGCTACGTTTGCATCACGTGGTTTTCGTTCACCAAAAGTTTATCAAAATATTGACCTTCAAATTGTGCTAGAACTTCATTTTCACTCATCCATTATCGCTTCAAAATGTCTATACTACAAGTTAAATGTAACGAGCGTACTGCTGTTCGCGAGAACATTAAAACTATGATTTATAGAATTAATTAGTTTTATTTCACGTTAGGCTCACTCACATAGGCTATGGCGGAACGAAGAGCGAGAGAACTTTTTTTACACCGCAGATCATAAAGAAAAAGTAAAAATGGGCACAGACTAAAAATAATCGTATGTAACTTATTTTATTGTAACATAAATTGACGAGCGCCATTATGATAAAAAACAAAAAAAAACTAATTTTATTTAACTTTAAAACTAAAAATTTGCTCTACTTAAACATTGTTAGGAATATGACTCTACATTAATATTGAATAAAAGGCGACTCTACCATTGAAAGAAATAACAAAACTCTACATTAAATAAGTTAAATCTTAACTATCAAAAATAGGTAACATTGCCACTTTATTGATGGCTCTCTTGTGAATACCTGTACCAGTCCTGACCTCTAACACTCTCACTTGACCGTCAATCCCAGGATATACTTTTACAACCCTAGCTAGCGGCCATTGTAATGGTGACAATAATTTTTCACCAAGTAATAAAACAAGGCTACCAACAGGAATATTTGCAGACACATGTTGCCATTTAGAGCGTCCTAACAGCTGTGACAAATAATTTTTGTGACAAATATTCCAAAAATCTTGTTGAATTTTAGTACATTTTTTCCAAAATTTTAAAGTGTTAATGTTACTTGAGGTCAAAACTTGCTCAGGAATTGAGTTTATTGGGGCTCCACACAAAAAATGGGCCGGTGATAAGAATGACATATCATTAACATCACTTGACAATTGTGTTATAGGTCTTGAATTTAATATTCCTTCAATCTGCACCATTACTGTGTAGAATTGTTCATAGGTTAGACAAATATTGCCTACAACTCGTTTAAAATGGTGTTTAAAAAGCTTTACTGAAGCCTCCCAAAGGCCTCCAAAGGTTGGAGAGTATGAAGGAATAAATTTAAATTCAATACCTTTTATTAGTTGTACAATAATCTATTACATTATCTTGATGCTGTTTATTTTTATTTAATAAATATATTTGTCGCAATTGATTATTGGCACCCTTGAATGTAGAAGCATTATCACAATACACTAAAGCTGGGACTCCTCGTCTGTAACAGAAACGTTTGAAAGCTGCTAGAAAACAGTCAGTTGTTAAGTTGGATACCAGCTCTAAATGTATGCATTTAGTCACAAAACAAACTATTACTAAAACATAGGCTTTACTTGTTACAGATCTACGCAATGTAGACTGTTTAATTTGGAATGGTCCACAATAATCAATCCCGACCTTGTTGAAGACCTTGTCCTTGGTGACGCGAGAGGAAGGCAATGACCCCATTAATTGACTAGCTTTTTCAGCTCTAAATTTAAAGCAAATGGTACATTTATGTAACACCTTCTTTATCTCTCTCACAGCACTTACAATATAATATCTTTGCATCAAACTAGAATGTGTCAATTTTAATCCCCCATGTAATTGACATAAGTGCTCATTTCGAATAATAAGAGTAGTGAAATGGCATTTATTAGGCAAGATAATAGGATGCCTTTGATTATAGGGTAAATTAGCATTTTCAAGCCTTACAGATACTCTCATTATTCCCAAATGATCAAGAAAGGGATTTACATTTTTTAGGTTAGTTTTTATGGCCCTTTGCCTTTGAATACATTTTAGTTCTTCAGAAAAATGAAGAGCCTGAATATATTTGATTAAATATGACATAGAATCATTTATTTCAGAAACAGTTAAGTTTTTTAAACTCCGTTCCTTTTTACATGTTTTACAATTTTTTATAAATCTGAATACATATGCATATACACGTTGAAGTCTAACAATAGAAGATATATTAGAAATTGGCAACAGCTCTTGCTGTGTGACACAATTGACATTTTTAAGTTGCACAATTTCAGGTTCTATTAATACTTTATTTAAGTTTACCTCATTAGGAATGAAATTTAAATTATGGAGCTCTTGTGGCCCATGCCACCATATATTCTGAGAGGCCAATTGAGTAGGATTTAAACCTCTTGATAAACAATCAGCAGGATTGTTTGTACCATTAACATGATACCAATTACATTCATTAGTTAATTCATTGACAATATTCACTCTATTTTGTATATATGATGGATTTTTTACAGCCTTTAGCCAGCATAATACAATTTGTGAGTCAGTAAATAAGTATTTGTGTCTAAAATTAACATGTTCGAATATAGACATTACTTTATGCATAAGTTTTGAGAGAAGTACTGCACCATTGAGCTCTAGCCTAGGTATTGTTAATTTAGCATTGAGAGGAGCTATTCTTGATTTACTGCAAACTAAGGACACATGCACATCCTTTCCATGAATGGCCCTAATATAGATGCATCCACCAAAGGAAATACTTGATGCGTCACAATAGCCTATAAGGTCTACATAATCTGCATTACACATTTTTAAGTTTCTATTCACCGATATAGCCTCCATATGCATTAAATCACAAAAGAATTTGTTCCAAGACAATAACAATTCATTACTCAATGGGCAGTCCCATTCTAATTTTTCTCTCCATAATCTTTGTATGAACTCTTTAGCTCTTGTTACAATGGGCCCAGCTAGACCTAATGGGTCAAAAAAAGGTACCTATACAACTTAAGACAGTTCGCTTTGTCCATTCTTTGGGTAAATCACCCTCTGGTTTAGAAATTCTGAAATTATCCTTGCAAATATCCAAATGTAAGCCTAAAGCCTTTAAAACTGCATTATTTTTATTCTCAAATTCATGGTCTTTGCTAAATACCTTTTTGTTTTGTGGAACATTGGCCAAAACTTGGTGATTGTTTGAGCACCACTTGTGCAGCTCAAAGCTTCCTAGTTTCAATAAATTAATTAACTGGTTACATACCTGAATTAATTCCTGGATGCTTTGAGCTCCAAAAATGCAGTCATCAATATAGGTGTTAGTGGTTAACACCTTACCTGCCAATGGATATTGATCACCATACCTCTGAGCCAACTCAACAAGGCATCGTGTTGCCAAGAAGCTTGAACTTGTCATTCCATATGACACAGTTTGGAGCTGTAAACATAATAAGGGTTCATTAATATTTTCCCTCCAAAGTATGTTCTGCAAATGATTTTGAGAGGGTTCAGTATTAATTTGCCTATACATTTGACGAATGTCACAAAGAGCAATGTATTCATAGGATCGGAACAGTACAAGGATGTCAAATAGACTCTTTTGCACGACTGGTCCATTATGCAGTACCTCGTTTAGACTTAAATTTGACTTAGTTTTTGCACTTGCATCAAATACAACTCTAAGCTTTGTTGTTTGATGGTCCTCTCGAATAACTGGGTGGTGAGGCATAAAATACCACTGATCCAGAGGTATTGTTGTTGAGTTCATATCTACAACCTTTGCATGACCTAAATCTATGTATTCTTTGATAAATTCAGAATAGGACCTTTTTAATTCAGGATCCTTGCTAAATCGCTTTGTTAAGTTGTTTAATCGTTGCACCGCTACTGTAAATGAATCGCCTAATTTTAATTTTTCGATAGGTATCTTGAGTGGCAGCCTAACTTGAAATCTATTATTAATTAACTGTACCGAGTTTTTAAATTCGGCTTCACTAATATCAAGCTTTGCTGTTTCCTCCTTCTTTATTTCAGGAATGTGTTGGTCGTCCCAAAATTTTTGAAGGAGGCAGTCCACTACTTCATTTTTATTGGTTAGAGCATGCACAACAACATTTGTATTTTGTATACAAGACAGGGTTATGTTGTCTCTTGTTACCTTGCCAGATAGTACATAGCCAAACTTGGTAGATAATAAGCACAAATCTCCACCACACAGCTCAATTTTGTCTGGCAGCATGATTTTAAAAAATACTTCAGATGATAGCATGAAGGAGATTTGGCTTGGAATATTGAAGTCATTGTCAGCTAGTTTTATATTGTCTGGAATTTTAATATTTTTGATATTGAACTTGCTCTGTGGTAGAAAGGAGGTTATATTGTCTACCACTGAGAATAATGCATTGCAATTATAATCATCGTGCAATGAATTTAACATAATATTTGCAGCCTTGGTGATTAATTTTTCCTTTTGACCTAAGGCTGATACTTTGACCTCATGTTTGAATGTAGGCAACCCTAACTTGCACATTAAATCGGAGGTTATAAAAGAAGATTGACTCCCACTGTCTAAAAGTCCCTTGGCAATGAGAGTAGACCCATCTTGAGCATGAAATTTGACCTTGATGGTAGGCAGCAGTACCATTTCCGCAGAGGAGGTGCTATTGTGACAACATATTTCCTTATTTTCTTCTTTATGTAATAAAGTGTGATGTGTTTTATCTTTGCAAACTCCACATTTAAAGAAAAACTTGCATTTATTGTTATGTAAATTTAGGCAAATTTTGCATAATTTGTTTTTGTCTACAAAGTCTAATTTATCATAAACACTTAGCGCTTGAAATTTTTTACACAGATATAGCTTGTGGTCAGTGGCTTGACAAAATTTACAAGTCACCGGAGAAACACTGGTCTGATTTGTAACACGGTTTTGTATTTTAGAGAAAGAAGGAGACTTACCCTCGGAGTGTTGACTTTCTTCGAAGCTCAGTGCTCTTTTCTCCACGAACTCGAAGAAATCATGAAGGGTTGGCAGCACCGATGGATCTCGCTCTGTGAAATATGCTCGACAAGAGAAAGTATCAAGCTTTCTCATTAGTATAGCAACAATGACCATGTCCCAATGTTCCACTTTTTGACCTAGACTTTGAAGAGCTCCTAATTGTTGGCGTGCTTGGGAAACAAGATGTCTTAAGTTTATAGATGTACCCTTTGTGATTGGTTGTAAATCTAACAATATATTTAAATGATGGGTTATTAAAATGTACTTATTGTCATACCTATCTGTTAACAGTTTTAAAGCTTGGGGATACGACTCGTTAATTAGTGGTAAGCCTTCAATCAATACCAGGGCATCTCCTTTTAAATATTTTCTCAGGTAAAATAGCTTCTGTACTGCGGCTATGCTTTTGTTGCTGTCGATTATTGCCAGGAACATGTCGTAGAATGTCTTGAAGTGGACTATTTCCTTTCCGTCAAAAGTTGGAATTTCCATTTGTGGTAATTTGTGATCAATCATGCTTGCACCCTGCGGCTTCCCATCGACGGCAGCGCTCGAGTTGAGCGAAGATGAAGATGACGCAATATTCTGCAACGCGGCCATCACTTTTAAGCATTGCTCCTCGACATCATCTTGCTCTAAACTTTCGTCATCACAGTCGTCCTGCAGCACTTGCAGATTTAAATGTATATCTCTGTAAGCGATTAGCGATTCATGCAGCATTTTGACTCTCATTTTGATGGATTCCTCGTCAAGAAGCACTTGTTCCTGCTGCTCCAAAGCGAATCTGTTAGCGCGAGTTATTTGGCCTTTAAATTGGCTTATCTGGGCCTTTAATCGTTTAATTTGCTTGGCTTCATCGCCCGCCACGTGAACCTGCGCAGTAGCCATTGTAGGTTATCTTGTAAAATCTTGCAAATTGCTCCAATTTTGTGGGAAATGCAATATAAACTTGTTCTTTTATTTGTTTCGGCACCAATAATGTTCGCGAGAACATTAAAACTATGATTTATAGAATTAATTAGTTTTATTTCACGTTAGGCTCACTCACATAGGCTATGGCGGAACGAAGAGCGAGAGAACTTTTTTTACACCGCAGATCATAAAGAAAAAGTAAAAATGGGCACAGACTAAAAATAATCGTATGTAACTTATTTTATTGTAACAACTGCAGTGCCGCATAGGTTTTTGTATTTCAAAGTTTTTATTGGTACTGCAATTGTTATTGGCTGGCGCTATGCTTACCACCAGGCAAACAATCCGTTTGTATAAAAAAATATTTTATTTAGCTCTTCTGCTTATTGTTTGATTCAAATTTTGCGACAGATTTTTATATTCCTTCCACTTAACCGACTCTTATTAAACTTTTATCATGAAGTTGGTCCCCATGACCATATATTTATTTGGTTTAGGTACATCATCTTTTACGAGAATAGATACTAGTCGATGCAAGTAAAGTTACATAAAAACATGACTGCCATAGCCAGTGTCATTCGGGATGATATAAGTGTTCTAACGATACCCTATACTTCCAAAACTGTTGAAAATGAATTTGATTTGGTATGAGCATTTTATGAGAAGGGATGAAACGCATTTTACTATAAATGTGAAGGGTGGAAGAATAGAGGAACGCCGAAGAAAAGATGAATGGATTGTGTAAAGGCGGATGTGAATGAATTGCATGAAACGATGTCGGCTGACAAGGGAGTGGAAGAAAAAAGGCCAGGCCGCAACACTGCCTCGGTGTTTTTAAACTGTCATGGTCATCAACACTTTGAAAATTATCATTAGAAACAGGATATTTACTATGTATATTATTTGATTTGAGTTTCTGATATTTCAGTAGTTCTGATATTGAACCAGTTCTCCCGTGAACGTGGATACATGGGGATTACCACGATGCTTTGTGATGTCGCAGATTTATACGGTGCGGTGTGCCACCGCAGTGGGTTGGTAGATGATGATACGTAAATAAACATGACTGTTACTTAAAAGTTTGTAAATAATTTATTTCTTTGACATACTCCACCAAACCCCTTAGGTTTTGTTTTATTATCTTAAGAACATTGTCAACATCCCCGCTCTACGTTAACGAAGTGAGATGTCAAAATGTCGCTTCCCGCATTAATTTCCACTCCAATGGTTATCGAAGGCCATAAAAATTTGCCGTTCTTTAGCAAAAATACGAGGAAAATGTGTACTGACTTTGAAGGCTTTCGCGTTTGTTTCCCTCGGGATTAAGAATTTTTCCGTATTCGGATTATTTTAAAATCTCAAAAAGATTCAAAAGCAGACTTTGCGGCAATAGATTTTAAATATGTATGAACTTTTGCAATCTCAAATGTTATTTTTTTCCTTTATGGGACCAATCTGAAAGTACCTATATCAACAGAATTTTCTAAATCGTAAATGACGGAGTTTCGAGGGAAACAAACATGAAAAAACGTAAACAAATTGAGAACCTCTTCCTTTATAAAATAGGTACACTTTTCATTATTTATTAATTCATCTCATACTTTATTAATTCAGGTCAAATATGTAGGCCATTGTGGACCATCCCCTACCCTAATATAAATTAATTTACCCCCGATGCTTAAAGATGAGGGTTGAAAATAGAAGCGAAACTCGGTGAAAGCTTGTACAGTCTATTACTAGATTAAGTCTGCATTAAGGGATGATAAAAGAATTAATGGGGAGGAAATGGGGTTAAATACTTGGTTGAGTGAATTAAAATGTACTTTATTGTTAGGAAAATATATCAAAATGTAAATAAACATCCAACATTATTGCAAGCCATATAACTTGTCAAGCATTAGCGGGCAAGTAATATTACTCAATTCATGTAGGTACACCTATTAAACATTTGAACTAAGATTATAATATTTTTTTTATATATTATTTGGTAACGAGACGAGCTGGTCGTTTGCCTGATGGTAAGCATAACGCCAGCGTTATGCTTACCATCCCATAGCAATTGCAGTGCCACCCAGAACTTTGAAACACAAAGGCCTGCGCGGCACTGCAGTGCGCTCGTTACCCTGAGACATTAGGTATTAAGTCTCATAAGCCCAGTAATTTCACTGGAAACTCTGCTCATCAAACCGGAACACAGTAATGCTTGCACACTACTGCTTGGCGGCAGACTTCACGAGCAAAGCGGTGGTAACAACCCAGACGGACACTCGCAGAAGAGTTAGTCCTCCCACTAACAACTTAAGATTGTTAAAGCAAAACTTCCGAAAAGTTCTGTTTTTCATCCCACAAATCTCCGTTTTTGTAGACATTACAAGCAAAACAAAAATACAGTAGTATACCCAAATGTTTATACAAAAGACTTATCTATAAAATATTATACAGAATTTGTCTCGAAATGCTCAATATTTGTAGCCACATTTATCAAACTTTTTAAATTAAAAAATAAGTTTAATTTCATTACAAAATGAAAATTTTATTCGTTATTGATCAGCACGATCTTACTTAACAGCTTTTCATAATTGATTGGTTAGCACTATCTCGTTTGGTCTAATCGACGATATGATTGAAGATTGTGGCCCTAGACCAACATTAGGACTAACGTAGATTTCGCTCTCAAGCACCAGAACACATCGTCAGGTGCTTTTGATTTTCACTTTGAGAGTAACAACGAGACGTGTACTAGAAGTGCGCGTGCCCTAACACGCTATGCTTGCATCCCAACGTTTCCATTTATTGAAAGCTCTAGCTCAATCTCGGCTTCGAATCTTTGACCTACTGAACGGCATTATACCTTCTTACCTCCGAACTATCAGGGCTTCAGAAAATACAAATGTACTTATTGAACTACAAGGTAAAAGCAATTTCATATTGCAGCTTCAGTACCAGAACACATAAACATAATATTTCAATAAAATTTACGTATTTCTCATAACAAATATTGCAATATTTCCAAATACATGTTTCTTTGTGAAGCTTTGAATGCTCTACTTTAAAATAATGTTGCAAATTTTATGTGAATTTTCTGTATATTTTTAAATTGTTCTGAAAGTTTTCTGAGATGTCGTAGTTTTCTGGGTCGAATTGAAATTGTAAAAAACAGTTTACAATTTCTCGCTGGTGGACTTCGTTGCAGAATATTATTACAATGCTTCCTACATCTGCTTGTGTGTGTACTTTCACCATGGAAAAACCAGGATCACCACAACTTTCTGAGCCCAGGCAGGGCTTCGAGGGAGTGAAAGAGATTTTTTTTAATGTTATTTGACTGAGAGACGAGCAGGTCGCTGGCTTGATGGTAAGCATAATGCCAGCCCATACTAATTGCAGTGTCACTCAGAACTTTGAAACACAAAGGCCTGCGCTGCACTGCAGTGCGCTCATTACCCTGAGATTTTTTTTATTTATTTGTTTTTAATCCATAAGGTACTAAGTCTCAAAAGCCCAGTAAAACTGACTAATTTCCTCTACAAACTAGAACACAGTTAATGATTGCACATTCATTGCCAAAGGTCGTACCCACCCAGATGGACACACGCAGAAGAGTTGTTCCTACCAGTTGGCAACCCTAATATCTGTGTTGTCAAACAGAGCCAACTTGTGTTTAACTGGTTGAGTTAAACTCCCCAAAGGCTTCTGACTAGGTTTAGCGAGTAGCAACTGCTTTCCTACAACATTCGGTACTTCAACAAAAAAGACAAACTCCAATCTAATCTCCATTCTCGACTAATAAAAGTGACTAGCTTAATAACCATTTTCTCCTAGAAAATCTAAGTCTAAGGAAAATAATAAGCTGACGTGTGATACGTAGCGCTCTTGCTACGATAAATCTAATTTTCTTTATTAGTGTTATTACTCTGTTCACCTCCATATTGGCTCGGCGCCGTACTGTCTGGAGCCTCAAGGTGAAGCCCTGGCCTCCTTCACAAACATCATAGCAGTATGTCGAAGTTCAACTACTATATCGAGACGAGGACGGCATAAGTAGAAAGAAAATACTTTGAAAGTTTACGAACATTTGAGACTAGGTATTTCTCAAAAAGTTTCTAAGTAAATGTGTTAGATATATTTTACTAAGGGCGCCAATGACGAAACGAGAAAAATAGACGGTACGTCGTTAACAGTCACGCAAATTAATAATTTTTGGGTCTAACAATCTTTTTTGGTCGATTCATCAAACCGGGCAATAGTGTGGTTAATTTTCACGATGTTTATATTCTACAATCCTTTACATAAAATTACACTGTAAATTTTTGTCCGTCTGTCTGTTTGTTTGTTATGGCTAATCTTTGAAACGGTTGGTCAGGTTTCGACGAGACTTTCACTGGCGGATAAAGGGGTAACATACACTACATTTATTTTAGAAAATTATATGGGTGAAGCCATGGGGCGCAGCTGGTAAATAATAATAATTATAAACTATCTATATACAAACAAAATCTAACGAACCGCTACCAGCGGGCAACGATCCCAAAATGCTAACAGCATTACCACAATGAATGGCAATCGTGATCATCAGTTCAGTTTCCATTTCTGGCAGCAGATGTCAAAGTTGTCTTTATTGGATGGTCCGTGAAGTGGTGTGAAATTTGAATAACACGTACTATTTCGTGATTTTAACGAATTTTTTTTCCATTGAAATCATTTTGTAATTTGCGTAAAAAAACAGTCATATCGCACTACTTGCAAAGAAATATGTATTGTCGTACTCAACTTACCTTGAACGAAAATAGTTCCATGTTCCATTACAACACAAATTCAAAATGTTGGCAGCCAATCGAAGGTCAAAAGCATGGCATCGATTTTGGCACACCATCGCACGCCCTACTTCGACCCGATAGCGTCTGTACGTCTTCAAGTTCAAGTTCCCTCGCTTGGCGTCGGATAACTTGCACTTGGTCTTTGGTCATGGCTACTTGGCAACTGTTGTGTTTTGATTCAAGGAAAACGTACTAGACAAATTACTTTGGACCTTGTTCTTTTTAACCGATTTCAGAAAACGGTTATCAATTCGACACGTACCTATGTACAATGTACATAATATTATTTATACAAATAAATAAAATTGAAGTGTCTGTTTGTAATGTCAAAATAACAGCTTTTTACTAAACGCATATGAAAGTATATACGGTACGTATAACAAAAACACAATTTTTGAAATTTGAAATTAATTTTAGGCGACGTAGTTCCATCTTGAGGATGGTAACTAGCTAGGCGAGCACTACAAAATGCCCTACCACATTGATACGGGTGCATCACCATGTTTTCATACACCGAAAACTCAGGTCCGTTGTAGGATTCGAACCATCGACCTACAGAACGGTGGCCGATGTCACTACCATTAAGCCTTCAACGCTTTAAGTAGCTTTGTGGAAAAAACGCTAAATTGTTAATTCACTCTCAAGTGTAGCTTTCAAACAGCAACGATACATGGTCCGCGACATGCGAAAATGTAGGTAGATCTAGAAAATACCCAACCGTCATACTATATTCCTCTAATCGATTCTTTTATACTATACGACAACGAGACGGGCAACTCAGCAGGCAAATACCAGATTGTAAGCACCTGCTTTGCACAGCAATGCACTCTTACCCGGAGACACCAGGCCTCAGACATCTAGAATTTTAACGAACTAATTTACTAAATACTTTTTATTTTTCATCGAATATTTGCTAAAAGTTAAATAACCATTTTATCTAACTAGGCCATCTGCCTTTTTTATTGCACCTTGAACCATATATCTACCAACCTCAAGACCCGGAATAGAAACGTAATGGAAAATAAAAGATATCTTTAGGACGTTACACACTGTGCGCATTCGCCATGTGGAGTTTGACTCGCGAGGATAACGTTCGGTACGTCACGGCGATAAATGTTCATTTTACGAGGCAAACATTCTCTACATGAGGAAAATAAGCATTCGCAAAAGCCACCTTAGGATATTATCATGGTAGAAATACAAACGTATATTATTGTCATATAATGAAAGTACAATATCACAGACTGCCAAGATTGCACAGTGAATGAATATGGTTCGTGTGGTGTCTTGACATACAGCCCGCACTCATACCTACATCCCGCGCAACAAAGAAAACACAATTTTCTCTTTCTACTATGACATTACTACTTATTGATCAAAGTTTGGCTAATAAGCAAACCTTTTTCTAAGTCACTTCATGAAATGTCTAGCACGCGAGCCAAACCACTACGCGAGCAAATGAGCGTTCACCAGCCAAATTCTCCCAGTGAGAACCATCCTTTACGCAACGTCAAGGCCAGATGCCCAGACACATTGTCTCCGAAATGACCGAGAATTTATCAGAGCGAGACCAAAAGATATATCATAGTGATAAGAATCCCAGGGGACAGCTGTCGCCAAGTCATATTAGATTTCTCGTGGCATCTCTGATGTCTGGGGAAGGAAGCTTGCTTGAATATCGTATGTGAGATGCCTTATACGAATATTTTCATGTGAATATTTTTCTTTTACTCGTAGATTAGCGTTTTCCTGGTGTCTCACCACAGTCGTCACCGCCCTCGGCACACCTTGGGAGTTCTAGATGGTCCGATCGCTGCTGTTGTATCGGCCGCACCGAGTTCACCCAATCAGTCAAATCCTAACACCAGTCCGAATGCTGGTGCAGTAAGGCGTTCAGTTTTCGGTTGCGGCATCGGATACCAAATTAGAAATTAGTCATCGACCTCCCCGGCGGAGGATTTTTTTTTCTCATCTCCATTACCAGTTGGCATAGCATCCTATCATTGCAACAAGCCAAATTGCATACTACATTCATAAACTTGAGGCTTTTTGGCATCGGTTCATAAGGTCGACTGTTGGCAATGGTGAATGGAGCTTTTTCTAACCTTGATATCCTTGAATGTAATAGACTATACGAGACGAGCGGGTCGTTTGTCTGGTGGTGAGCATAACGCTAGACAAGTAGCAGCTTAATAAATGCAGTGTCATTCAGAATTTTGAAATAAAAAGGGCTAGTGAGGCACTGCATTGCGCTCGTTACTCTGAGACATTAGGTTACAGTCTCGTAGACCCTGTAACATTACTGAATACTTTTGCCGAAACGGCGTGTTCCGGCAGGTGCTTTGCGTCAGATTTTCAATTTGAGATTGGTAGTTAGCTAAGCCAGCAAATGTTTTACCGCCAAAACAACCTAGATGTGCAACGTTGCAAAAAATGGGGTTAATTTATCTCTCGTTTTGTTTTACTAACGAAAACACGTTTTTTTTAAAAACACCATTACTGCAGATTTTGCCAGGTGGTAGGACTAACTCTTCTGCGAGTGTCCGTCTGTGTGGGTACCACCACTTTGCTTGTGCAGTCCGCCGTCAAGCAGTAATGTGCAAGCATTACTGTGTTCCAGTTTTGCTGAGCAAAGTATACTCAGTGATTACGTGGAATGTATGGTACTTTGTCTCTTCTCGGGGAGGTAATACCAATACTTGAATCTCCTTGTCTCCACCAAGGGAGACATTAGGAGAGGCAAGTCAATGTAGCCGAAATTATGTCTCAGGGTAACGAGCGCAATGTAGTGCCATGCAGGTCTTCGTGGTTTAAAGTCCTTGATGGTACTGCAATTGATATGAGCTGACGACGTTGTGCGTTGTGACGATGTTTACCAGCCATCAACCAGCTCGTCTTAAAAAAACTTAAGTTATATTTAGGTTTAGACTATTGCACTATACACCAAGTGTCTATGTGTGCACGCGAGAGTATCTAATTGTGAAATTTATTTTGACACGATAATTAACCTACAGCGTTGTGACCAAGGGGCTCTAGCGAACAGTAAAGACCTTTATGTCTGACATTTGTGACGCACGTTACTTAGCTCTTCCAGCAGAACACAGACGTGACCTCATAAACTATCCGCACACAGAGTTTCCAAGAGCACCATGCCAAGGTTAGCAGACAGTACGACGCCAGTATCCATGGCGTATCTAACGGGAGCCAAGTTAACCAAGGGGCCAAATGTAACCTTGGCACTTGAGGAAGAAGACGCGTTTTGATGGGGAAATTATCTTGATGTCAAGGAAAAGTAACTAAGTAAGATGATTGAAAATTTAATAAGTTAAGCCACAAGTTGATGAAATTAGAAGTAGAATTGCTTTTCCAAAAGCGGAAACCGACTGCAATGACAAACTACTGAACCGATTTTGATAAAATTTCTAAGGGACCAATCTGAAAGTATATAACAAGCAAATCGGTTTATAAATGACGGAGTTCTGAGGTAACAAACACAAAAATACAACTACTCGTATATGTATTCAGAACCTCATCCTTTTTTGAAATCGGTTAGAAATGGGATGGGTTATTAGTATTTACGTATATTACGGCGGCTGATTAGCTACACGAGCAAAGCGGTGATACCTACCCAGACGGATACTCACAGAATAGTTAGTCCTACCACCAGACAAGCCTCTAACCCAGATAACCCAGAAGACGCTGGTTCGCAAAAATGAGAGTCAAATTCGGGCAAATCTACTGAGAACTATGACGCCCTACACAAAATTGGCAGAACAAGTGACCTCACATGTACAGTAAAGATAAAGTAAAAAATTCATTTTATTGAATTTGGGTGTGAAAAACTGCGTTTAAGTATATAGTTGTCATACATTTTTTTATTCATTGAAATGTGAAGAATCTGATAGTATAATTTAAATTACTATTGAATGATAAAAAAATCTGTGAATTTGGGAAACTTTTAGATGGTAGTATCTTTGTGGAAATCCTACTAATAAATAAATGCGAAAGTGTGTTTATTGGTTTGTTTGTTTGTCCTTCTGTCACGCAGTAACGGAGCAACGGATCGACGTGATTTTTGTCAGAGATATAGTTTAGGGACCGGAGAGTAACATATGCTACTTTTTATCCCGGAAAAATGCACGGCTCCTGTGGGAACGCGGGTGAAAACCGCGGGCAGAAGCTAATTATATATATTTTGTGATTTCTTTTCATGTTCTTAAAACTGTTTATAGACAGTAATTATGAATTGTGTGTTTCATTCAACATCCCTATTATTAAAGGTGAGTTCACAGTGTCCTTGGTACTTATCATTTCCTGCAGCTTGGTACCCGGTCATTGGCCGGTATTGATTTTGTAACAGAGAGTTGACCGGGGGTGTGCAGTGACACAGATTATTGAGCAGATGTGTATTTTCGAAATTAGATATGTAGGTCACAGAGTTATTAAATTACCTAATGAGAAAGCCTCTGATAAAGTGATAAACTGTAGTTTCTATGAAGTAGGAACTCTACTCCTACTGCTCTTTTAGTACTATAGTATAATCCTACTTTCTACTATACATTAATTTAATATTATAAATGCGAAAGTGTGTTGGTTGATTTGTTGGTTTGTCCTTCTTACACGCACTAACGGAGCAACGGATCGACGTGATTTTTGGCATAGATATAGTTTATTGACCGGAGAGTAATATAAGCTACTTTTTATCCCGGAAAAATGCACGGTTTCTGTGGGGACGCGTGTTAAAACCGCGGGCAGTAAATCTAATCTAAGGTAGTATATACTAAAAATAAATAACATTTTAATTCCACCAAAGAGATCTTACCCTCCAGGGAGGATTAAGATTAATTAGTCTCTACCTATGTTTCTCACGTAGGTAGAGTCTAGTGGGATTAAATTTGTGGTGAATTTGGTACTGGTACTTTTATATAGAAATGCACTTACTGTCAAAAACTAACTGATAGCGCCACAATAAATTCATTCCACTTGTACTACTGGTATGGCCAAGTGGAAAAAAACGACTTATCGCCCTGGGGGATAGGCTGGTAGGGCCAAGTGGAATAGCTCATTGCAGTCAATGTTTTTTTATTCTATGTGATAACGAGACGAGCTAGTTTTTTGCCTGATGGTAAGTGTAACGCCGGCTCATAACAAATGTAGTGCCAGTCAGAACTTTGAAACGAAAAGGTCTGGGCGGCAACGCAGTGCGCTTAACACAAGAGAGTTTTTTATTTTATTTTAGGACACAGTCATATGGAGAAGCGTACGACACGACACAGTGACTGTTAACTGTCAACAGCCAGGACGATCATCTTATATACAAAAGTACAACCGCTCAGTCGTAAGTACAGCAAAATACTTAGACTTCCTGAAGCACTTAAAGTTTAGGCAACAAAAAAGCACCTGTTGCTCTTAGTAGATTAAAGTAGTACCTATAAAAAAATGTCAAACCTAAACGAAACCAATAAATCAAAACGGATCGTTTCCTAAGCGTGTGTTTTTGAAATGTTCATTAACGTTAAGCACAAATTAGGTATATTGACGTCTTCATCATTTATCAAGTTCTAGATAAGGACAGCATTAGTTTTAGTAAATAAACGTTACACACGCCCGCCGTGAGACTTTCATTGTAGCTGTATGAATCAATTCTTTTGGTAATCTCCTTTTTCCCGATATAATTTTATTTTAATTATTTTCGTGACCTTAGAACTAATTGCCAATCTCCTTCAAGTCTCCCAGACATAACAAAACGACGATCAAATTTGGAGTTATTCAAATTTAAAATAAACAACTTTATTAAAATGAGATCTGATATGATTTCGTCTAAAAATATCATTGTTTTAGCTTATTAAAAAAAGCGGAAAATTTATTTCTATTTTATTACGTTCAGAGTAAAGCTAATTTTAATCGCTGAGACATTAGATAACAAGGCTCATAAGCCCAGTCATTTTTAAAATTCTATCAACATAATCCGTCCGTACTATAAAAGCGTAAGTGTGTTTGCAAGTTTGTTAGTTTGTCCTTCTTTCACGCAGCAATGGTGCAAAGGATCGAGGCGATGTTTTGTATAAATATAGTTTATGGACAGGAGAGTAACATATTTACTACTTTTACTATTACTACTTCTTTACTTTACTATTACTACTACTTTTACTATTAACCAACAAAGCGGGTAGCCGCCGCACGGTACGCATCTCTCTGCGTATTTTTTGCCGATTTTAACTAATTTTATTGCAATAATCACTATAAAAGTGTGTGAAATCCGCTTATACGTGCTCATATACATCATTAATTAGTAAATTTTAGTTAAATAAAGCGTTTTACTTGCTAATAACAATGTCAAAGTGCAGCGCCTGCAATGGACCGCTTGAAGAGAAGGGCAAAGTGAAGTGTTCCACTAAAGACTGTGATCAGCAGTATCATTTCCAGTGTGTCAACCTCTCAAGTGCAAAATTCGATGAAAAGGCAACATGGATCTGTCCACAGTGCAAGGCCAAACAAAAAAGAAGAGGGGACAATAGTGAAACACCCGTAAGACAGAACCCCGCTGCCGTGGACTTAAATGACTCCGATCTAAGTTTTGTCACTTATCGTCCTCAACAACCAGCCTGCAGTGCTGAATTCTTAGCCAGCCTATGTGATGACATCTTAATTTCTGTAAGAAAGGAGCTACCCAAAATTATAGGTGATACCTTGGACAAGAAGTTCAATGAGCTATCAGGCAGGGTTCAGAGTATGGAGGACTCGATTAAAGTAGTAAGTGAAAGCTATGATGACATTAAAAAATCAATTGGCACGCAGAATGCTATATACAAAAAACTACAATCAGAAAATAAACAGTTGAAAGATAGTGTCAAAGAACTTCAAGCAAGGCTGTCCTGTATGGAGGACTCGGCGGCGAAGCAGGAGCAGTGGGCGAAGCAGCAGAATATTGAAATTGTCGGAGCTCCTGAGGCTGACGCGGAGTCGCTTCCAGCGCTGGTCGTCAAGGTGGCTGAATTCGCGGGACTGAGGCTACGCGCGGAAGACGTGGAGTTTGCTCATCGAGTTCGTGCTAAACGCCCCGTCAACGGGAAACCTCGTTCAATCATAGCTCGTTTCCGGGAACGTAGTACAAAGGACGCTTTCCTATCTTATATAAGAAAGAAGCACGGTTTTACCTGCAAAGATGTGGGAATGGATGGCGATACCAAGATATACGTAAATGAACACCTCACTATCAAAAACAAGCAGTTATTGAGTCAGACTAAAGCTAAGGCTAAAGAGTTACAATATAGGTATGTCTGGACAAAAAACTGTCGCATATATGTACGAAAAAACGATACATCGCCGTACATTCTCATATCTACAGCAATGGATCTAAAAAAACTTGTCTAAACGTTAAATTTCATAAACCTACTCTTCTTAAATGGTTATTTACTATAAATGCACTGTCTAAATCGCATGTCTCATACTTACAATTTTTGCTTCAACATCACAGCCCTACTACTCAAACTTCATTATAAATATACATTATAAAATATGTTATAGGTCAATACATAAGCATCACCTGTGGCTGTTGTTGTTTACTTATATAATGTTCTATATCTTTTATTGGTCACTATATCAGAATGGTCTACCCAAGTGCATTAATAATGGCTAATACAAAATTAAGTTTCATTTATCAAAATGTACGGGGTTTGAGGTCTAAAACACTGGATTTTAGTAGCAATTTGCTTTCTATAGAAAAAGATATCATACTTATAACTGAGACCTGGCTAAATAACAGTGTTTTAGACTCCGAGCTTGTAAACGGCGGGTATAGCGTTTTTAGACGAGATCGCGGAACTCACGGAGGCGGAGTTATGATTTTATGTTCCGAGCGACTAAGCGCACGCGCACGGCCAAACTGGCAGCGGGATCACCTGGACGTCGAGTGCTTGTGGATCACAGTAGAGGGGCGAACAATAAACTCTGATAAGGACTTGCACATAGCGTTGGCTTACATGCCGCCAGGTGAAATGCTCGCTCCGCGGATAAATAAACTAACAGAATGGATTACTGAAATTATTTCTTTGACTCCTGATGACTATTTTATGTTGGCTGGCGATTTTAACTTACCCTGTGTGCAATGGCAAAAGAATGGGCCTAACTACTTAAAAAAAGGAAGTATAGAACTTCAAAATTCTGCCTTAGATTTTGTTAACAACTGTAATTTTTTGGGGTTACAACAATATAACTCTTTTATTAACCCAGCTGGCAATACTTTGGATCTCATTTTTTGTAATTTCTATGTTAAAGTAAAGATATGCAGTAATCCACTTGTACCAGAAGATAGTCATCACGTAACCTTAAGCATTGATGCATCAGATATAACAGTCGCCCCCTTGGTTAAAATTCCTCATAGAAAATTTCTTTATAGAAAAGCTAATTATAATGATATTAACGAAGCCTTATCTAATCTGGACTGGTCTGATCTGCAACTAGGAACAGTAGATGACGCGCTTTCCGCTTTTTATGGGAAGCTAAAGGGCGTCATAAACACATTTGTACCACAGATTATGGTTGACGGATCACAACAATATCCGGTCTGGTACACTAAAGCTCTTATCAATATAAATAGAGAGAAAAACAGAGTCCATTCATATTGGAAGCTATATAAAAATCCTCTCGACTATGACGAGTTTTCTTACCTTAGATCTAGGTTCAAACGAGTCGAAGCAATTTGTTATAAAAATTATGTATCGCGATCACAAGAAGCAATCAAATCTAATCCGAAATTGCTCTGGAGCTACATCAAGGCCAAAAGAAAGTCTGCCACAGGATATCCTAGTTCCATGAGCTATGAAGGCACCAAATTAACTAACACTAGCGACATAGTTCAAACATTTAACTCATTTTTTCAGAAAATGTTTATGCAACCAGCCAACTATTACGAAGCAAGTTCTTCAACTACCATAAATTCATGCTCTCAAGTCATTAACTATATTACTGTATCTGAAAAACAGGTGTTAAAGTTACTCCAAAGCCTGGATTGTAACAAGGGCCCAGGTAGTGATGAAATACCTCCATTTTTTATTGCCAAATGTGCAGAATCCATTTATAAACAAGTAGCTTACTTGTTTGGTCGTTCGATTCGTGAAGGCGTATTTCCATCTCTATGGAAAGAAGCGCATATTGTACCTCTTCATAAAAAAGGATCTAAGACTTGCATTGAACATTACAGACCAATATCGATACTTAATGTGTTTAGTAAATGTTTAGAGAAGATTGTCTATGATTCGATTTACCCGATAATCGCTCAAAGTATACCAAAACAACAACATGGTTTTGCAAGAGGTCGCTCAACTACAACAAATCTAGCTGTTTTCATTAGTGACGTATTGAAGGGAATGGAGTCGCGCGCACAGGTTGACGTGGTCTACACCGATTTTGAAAAAGCTTTCGATCGTGTGGACCACGTTATCCTGCTGCGCAAGTTGCAGGAGCTGGGAATACAGGGAGACCTCCTCAGATGGGTTCAATCATATATTGACAAAAGGAGACAAGCAGTAGTAATAGGTGGAGCCCGTTCGGACTTCATTACTATACCATCTGGGGTCCCACAGGGATCACTGCTTGGTCCTCTTTTTTATTCAGCCTACCTTTACGACATTGGATATTGCATTAGGAATTCAAGTTTCTTACTTTTTGCCGATGACAAGAAAGTGTACTATAAAATTCACAACGCTGAAGACTGTTTAAGGCTTCAAGAAGACCTGGACCGATTATCACACTACTACGAGCAAAATCGAATAGGAGTGAATGTATCAAAATGTTTGTCAATTACTTTTACGCGAAGTAATTTCCCCATTTCTTATTTTTATAAACTTAACAACGCAATTATACAGAAGGAACACATTGTTAGAGATTTAGGGATTCATTTGGACAGTAAACTTACATTTTCCTCGCACGTAGATCACATTGTCGATAAAGCATATAAAAACCTGGGTTTTGTACTACGTGTGACTAAACCATTTACTAGTATAGCTTGTCTTAAGGTCCTGTATTTTGCGTATGTCCGCACGGTACTTGAATACTGTAGCCCGATATGGAACCCGCAATACATTATATATGAACACGCGATAGAAGCGATACAAAGAAAATTCGTTAAACATTTAGAATATCGGAGTAAGTCGAATTACGATAATTATGTTACTTCTTGCCAAAAGCACGGGCTGGTTTCATTGCGTAATCGACGTGTTATAAGCGACATGTCGCTGTTACACGATATTTGCTCCGGCGCACTCGACTGTTCTGATCTGATATCTAAGGTGTTGACTTTACGAGCCCCGAAGTCAAGAACAAGGAATACACAACTTTTTTACGTACCTACCCACCGTACAAATTATTCAGCCAACAGTCTGACCAGTAGAATGCCTAATACTTACAATAAACTTTTTAGCGAAATAGATCCCTTTAACACATCCAAACTAGTTTTTAAATCTAAATTATATGAATCTCTGTCTTAACAGCGCCATGTAAGCCTTTCTTCATGTTAATATTACTAACCTGCCACAAACATCACACTCTGTGATCACACTGCACACCAAACTCACACATAAATAATACACCCACACACCCCACACACACAGCCACACCACGAGACATGCGACAGTATACCTGTAACGTTGTAAGCTGCGGCGCTGCCGTGTGTGCGCGGACGCAGCGAGTTTGTAGTTTGTAAGTACCTATCAAGCGGCTGCGGCTACCGCTGCTTGCGATTTGTTAATTTTACTATATCGGATAAGTTACATAATGTAGATTCTTTTTGGCTTAAGGATAAGTAATATGAAATTTGTTATATAGTACTAAGTAAAGCTGTGAATCTGAGATAAATAAATAAATAAATAAATAAATAACTACTTTTTATCCCGGAAAACGCACGATTCCTGTGAGAATGCAATGCGGGCGATACCGCGGCCAGAAGCTAGTACTTTATATGATCCGCAACTTCCACAAATATTCATCTATGCACTTAAGTATACTAGGTAACGACTGAAAATGATACCCTAAAAAGGCGGTACGAAAAAGCCTCCATTTCGTAAGCCCCAAAAACCTGTACACATATAACACGCTAAGTTAATTAAAACTTCTTGTAAATTAAAAGCGAATTCGCCGAGTAAATAATCTAACTTAGGCTGTGCAGAGATTTAGAGTCGGTGTTTTGTTTAACAAGTTAAAAAAAATATTATTACGATCAAGGTCACATTCATCATTATCATTAGCTGTCCACTGCTGAACATCAGCCTCCCTCATAACCTCTTCATTTTGTACGGTTGGCAGGCTTGGTGATGGCATACGTAACACAAACACCCAAAATCAAACTTTATTTTCACCACACAAAGTTTGCGCCAGCCGGGGTTCGAACTCTCGCTTCGCAGGCAAGGCTGTTACCAGCTTAACCACAGTACCGTCAAAGGCCACAAAATCATCATTCATTTGTTTAATAAATGAAACGTCTCGTCGCTGTCCAAGCCTTAATTAATTCGTACTTCATCTGTTCAATTTGAATGATCACTTTCCATTTCGGACATTCTGTTGTTAATGGTTTTGGACATGAAAGCTTTTATATACAAACCCTCAGAGTTTCATTGGATTTCTATAGTTATATTTTAGATTTTTTATCCTATTGGATCACAAGAAGGGCAGGTCATTTATGGGGTCATTTATGGTCAGGCATGATGGTAAGCATAACACCGGCCCATAACAATTACAGTACCACTAAGAATAAGAAACACTAAGTGGAGCCACACGTATTGGACCACCGAATGGGGCCACTAACGCTGCGGACAAGATTTTTCCCTCATTTGTTATAGCATGGGTGCAAACTGAGTATTTGAGTGGCCGCGTCTGAGCCACAATCCGAGACGTTGGCCACGTTTGTGATAGCATGGGCGCAAACTGAGCATTTGAGTGGCCGCGTCCGAGCCACAAGCCGATACGTTGGCTGCGTTTGTTGCTCGCCTCCCGCGCACACTCGACTGCAAACGCCGGCTTCCCCACGCCGTCACAAAATAGAGACAGAAAGAAGTTCTCTCTTCATCTATTCTTTCTATTTTGTAGCTACGAATGACTGGTCTGGTGGCCGCATTCAGTGGCCCAATGTGCGTCTGCACAAAGGCCTGCTCGCCATTGCAGTGCACTCGTTACACTGACACATTAATTAATTAGACATTAGAAGACAATAAACAAAACAGAAAGCACGACAACCTTAACAGTATTCAGTATTATATAACAATATCAATTTGGTAGTAGCAATCCAGGCGACAATTAAAAAATGCCTTATTGCTATACAGGTATACATGGTTGCATCAAAACGTTTTTTACAGAAATTGAATTTTAGTTTCCCGATCATTTATTTTTTGCACGACAATCTATACTAAATAGTATTGTGAATTATACTGCGTAGCATAACAAAACTATAATCTCTAAACATGATACATTTTTTGTATTAAGACAAAAACGGGTCTTTTCGCGCACAAATAAAATCAAAATAATATAATTTTGACTAACCTCGACGTTTCGATCAAGTTGCATTGATCGTGGTCACGAGAAGACTGAAGAAAGCGGGTGTCTGCGTCTTGAACGGCGGGCGTTGTCATCATTTGTGCGCGAAAAGACCCGTTTTTGTCTTAATACAATGAATCCAATTCGCGAAAGTTTAAAAAGTACTATGATACATTTTGTCTAAACCATAAATATATCTATTTTAATATACGACAACCATTGTATCGTATATCAAAAGCTAGAACTATTCAAATATCAAAACGCCTCTGAACATAACAAATCTTTGAATAAAAAGGATTTCCCTAATACTAGAGTCATCGCTTCAAAACTTACACCGCAAAAGATATTTCCTTTCGATTCCTGTTTGACGACCCTAACTATATAACCTTGCCAATAAAATTTCAATCTTCTCTGTATAACAATACGCTTGTTTTTTATTTGTCTAAACTGTGGCTCACCTGTTACTATTCAAGTTTCAACCTTTATTCTCTAGCTATATGATTGATTTTAACTTTCTGTTGGAAGCTAGGGATGTCGATTAAAGGAAGAAAAACCAAATTTGAATGTCACAAAGGCATTTGATGTGAAAGGAAGTACGGAGTAGAACCGGGTATTATTGATGACGTAGTCTATCTAACAATAATGATCTCTTAATAGTAATGATAATGAAGGTATGACAAATAGAATCATTATTTTGATTTATTACGTTCGTCAACTGTGTGGTACATTTTAGCTTAGCTAAAAGATAATGGGTCTTTATACCAAAAAATAGTGAGTTTTATGACTGGCATTATGGCGCCCTCAAATGGTATAATTTATTAATTTAGTTCATAGCAATATTGTAATATCGTATAAAATTATTGAGTAATATTATGATATGAAAGTATCGAGATATATTTACTTAATTCAAATTTATTTATTCACATGGGCCCAAGGGAGCACTCATGAAAGTTAAAATAAATAAATTTATTATTATTCACCCTCGCTCTAAAACGGTTAAGGAAAACATCGTGAGAAAACCGGCATGTTCAAGAACCACAAAATTCGAGGACATGTGTCATCCACCAAGCCGCACTGGGCCCGCGTGATGGATTATGGCCGGCCTTCTCTCAGAGAGAGTATACCTCTCTCTGAGAGAAGGCTGCTATCCCAGCAGTGGGAGCGTAATAGGCTGATATATATATATATAATATAATCTGTATATCCTGAATACTACAATTCTTCAAGACAAGAGTGAACAGGTATCTTCTAGACAAGCTGGATCGTCGACCGCACCGTGGCTTACCATGAGATTGCGGTCAAACGCAAGCCTATCCAGAATAAAGTAAAAAAAGGAAATTGATCAAAGTGTTCAAATGCTAACTTATTTTTGAAACATTGAAATACTAAGATATTGTCACAATCTGAAGGAAGTCCCGAAGGAAATGCTAGATAAACATTAAACATAATTTCAACCCAATCTCTGATATTTTATAGAACATTATAATAAGGCTCCTTTGAATAGAAATCGAATGCTATACACATGTCATTTACACGATATCTCTCTTGAGAGACAAGTATCACAAGTAGATTTTCAATTAACTCAATGTAGTCAACGACTTTACGTCTATTTTAATTACGAATATCAAGATTGTCTTGATTGATAAATAGTTTAAGTTGGTCTATTATTTTTTTCTTTGTGTATTATGTGTCTTATGAACATAATTTATTATTATTATTATAATTTATGAATGTTCAACCTCATTAAAAATATGTTAAATTTCCACTCAGTAAAAAAACTTAATTGTATCATTAGAATTGTTTAATTCTAATGATACAATTAAGTTTTTGTTTAAACATGCGCTTATTAAATTCGTTATACAACTTAGGTAAGCTTTTAATTTTGATTTATGAATCAATACTAGTTAATGTGATCAAAATTAAGTTTCAGTTATTAACCAACTTCCAAAAAAGGAGGAGATTCTCAATTCGGTTGTATTTTTTAATTTTTTTTTACCTTTGATCTCCGTTACTTATTTGAATTTGAAAAAAATAATATTTGTAATGATATACTTTCAAATTCCATCAAAACCAGTTCAGTAGTTTTTTTATGAAGATCATACTGGATCAGATCATAATGGTTAGATTATTCACTCAGCACTTGTTTGAACCAAATTTTATGCCTTTTTACTCAACTGGCAGTATTTTTCCGATTCACATTCAAGATGTCATCAAAAAGGGATTTCATGAAATGAATGCAGGCGAAATAAATAATATTTAAACAGACCTCATACGCGTAGATATAATTTGGGGAATAGTAAAAACAGAAATGTAGGGATTTCTTTTCGACCTTTTTTCTCGCTAGCCGTGATTAAACTGGACAGTAGCTGTCATACTAATATGAAAAAGGGAGGTCAATTGCGTGCGTGGTGTGAATGTGTGTACTGTTTTTATTGGATTACATTATTTTTATAGCGTTTTGCGACGAGAATGGGAATGAGGTGCGAGGCGAGAAAAAAGAGGAAGGTAGTGGGTAATAGATTTATTAGCTTTATTACCAAGTTGCGGAAAATAATATATTGTGAAAGTTATTGGTTGTTCTTTGGCAATTAAGCAAAGGTTTACTCTCAAGTTGCCAACGAGCGATAGAGTGCTCTTCCCATGGGTACCATAAAAGCCAGCCAATAAGGGAACGTGCACGGACTGAGCAGCAGCATTGTCCCAGGTCTACAACATAAGCTTCTGTGGTCACCATAATGCCTTCCAAGCGTGGGAGTGGAGCGTATGTTTATCAGCGAACCTCTGATGATGATAATAATTATGATGATAATGAGAGCGCAGTACCTACTCTGGGTCTGGGGCGCAGTAGTCCTTAACTCAGATCCCTGATGTAATACAAAAACGTGCCTTGCTGAAATGGGATAGTGCCAGACACACTAGACGACCTGCGGTCAAACTCACTGAATCTTGTTTTATTAAACTATTCGATAACGAGACTAACTGGTCGTTTGCCTGATTGGTAAGCATAATACCGGTCCATGCAGTGTAATCATAATTTTGAAACACACTGCGCATCACATCACAGCACTCGTTACCCTGAGAAATTAGGTATAAATTCTCATAAACCACTGGGTTTATAAATTTCACTGACTACTTTGCTCATCAAACCGGAACCCAGAAATGCTTGCTACTGCTTGGAGATAGACTACAAGAATAAAGCGGTGGTGCCCAAGCCCAACCACCCAGACGGGCACTTGCAGAAGAGTTAGTCCTACCACCTGATATTATACAGAATAAGACTAGCTCACAATTACCGCCGCTGTCGGAACTGACCAATACCTAGGTGTTTGGCCACAGATTCTCGCCTTGAAGTTGGTATAGACACACACAGAAAGGCACCAGAAAGCGCCAGTCACGCCCCTTATCACCATGCTATGGTTGCATCTCGATAACTTCCTGTAACGAAACTTCAAGCTCATTTCAGATTGGACCCTTGACCTACGAATCATAGAGCGATCTCTTTACCACTGAGCCATCGCTTCCAAACCTACCTAATTTGTGGTGCTAGGACCGGAAAGCATAACTTTGTGACATTCATTAGAACCATCTTTCAAAAGACCTTTTCATCCCATTCAAAGACAGATATCTCTTTTACATTTATCTTTATGAACGTCCCTAAACATCAGCTAATTACATACTACTAAAAGAAAACCTCCCTTCTGAATTCATCTTTATTTAATCTGACATTGTTTTAGGGTAATCGCTTAAAACCACCTTTAGGAAGGAATTAGGGTAGCTTGCATTCCGATTAAAGGGAAACCTCACATCAAAGGGTCAGATAGACCCGATATAGGTCAGAAGCGTTGATACAAAGTGAAACGTTCCTCAGTTTTGTTACATATATAAGTATACCAGCTTCTGCCCGCGGTTTCACCCGCATTTCTATAAGAACCACGCATTTTTTCGGGATAAAAAGTTGCCTATGCTACTCATCTATTCATAAAGTATGTTTATGCCAAAAATCACGTCGATCCTTTGCGCCGTTGCTGCGTGAAAGAAGGACAAACCAACAAACACACTTTCGCATTTATAATATTAGTAGGATATAGGATGTATATAGTAGGATATATACTAACTTCTGCCTGTGGTTTTCACTAGGGTTCCTACAGGAACTGTGAATTTTTCCGGGATAAAAAGTAGCTTAGGTATATTACTCTCCGGTCCATAAACCATATATATGCCAAAAATCACGTCGATCCGTTGCTCCACACTAACAACACACAACGAAACAACAAACTAACAGACACACTTTCACAATTGTTATAGTACAGAGGGAAATCTCGATAGCCTAAAACTAAAACTTAACTAATCGCAGTACGCGTAGACCTACGCTTAGTTTTGTTAGCAACAGAATCGGCGCCAATGTTATAGTAACAATATGCATATTTACATACATATGAAAGAGAGAGAAAAAAAAAACACCGTAGCCAATTTCGCAATAAACAAAAAAATCTAATCAACTCCCCAAAAAACAATACCCGCTACGCTATCAACTACATAAATTCACAACCGCATCGTAAAGTGAATATAACGAGCGCATATTTAACGGAATAAACGAACGTGTTAGGAAATTTCAACTACGGAATCGTAAAACAGGGAAAAATATTACTTTCTGCCAAAAAACAGTATTTTGTCGCCCTAGACGATATTTCCCGCCTAAAACGGTATTTTTCCGCCCAGATCATAATTTTCCCGCTCAACATGATATTTTTCCGCTCCAAAATCTATTTTCGCGCTCGATTCACTGCGAATTACTGGAAATAACTAGTTTAGTGGCGTTGTTTTTTTAGGCTGCCGTGGTATCGGTACTAATATATATATAACTAATATACTGCGAAGGTATGTTTGTTGGTTTGTCTTTCATTCACGCAGCAGCGAAGCGAACGATCGAAGTGATTTTTATTTATTTTTTATACTATTCGATATTGAGACCAGCCGGTCGTATGCTTGTTGTAAGCATAACGCTGTCGCATAACAATTGCAGTGCTACTCAGAACTTTGAAACACAAAGGCCTGCGCGGTACTGCAGTGCGCTCGTTACCCTTAAGCATTAGGTATTAAGTCTCACAAGCCCAGTGATTTCACTGGCTACTTTGCTCATCAAACCAGATCACATTACTGCTTGCACATTTTGGCGGCTGATTTTTTGCATAGAAATAGTTTATGGCTACATTTTCCAGAAAAAATGAACGGTTTCTGTAAAAATCTCCACGCGGGTGTTACCGCGGGCAGTAGCTAGTTTTAGATGAAAATTTTATCGTTTGCAAGGAGTGGGCGTTAATTTATGATCGCACTGACTTTTGGGTACTTTAGGAAAGTGTCTATATTTCTGACGCTTCTCTTAGCAGTGTCAATTTCGTTGTGATCTTTTGAACCTTTCAAGAGCTTTCAAAGTCATATGCAATGAAGATTTTCATTTTTTTTAAGAATGTAGTTATTGTTGGTAAAGTCTGTTTCTGAGTCAAGCAGAAAAATGGAAAAAGACGTAAGTATCGTTTTATGCGTATCTTTTGCCTGCGGTTTTACCCGCATTCCTACAGGAACCGCCCATTTTTACGGGATAAAAATAGCCTATGTGATTCTCCGGTTCATAAACAATATCTGTGCCGAAAGCCAAGTCGATCTGTTGCTCCTTTGCTGCGTGAAAGAAGGACAAACCAACAAACATACAAACATATTTTTGCATTTAGTACGGATATAAATGATAGACTGAATTTAATATAATCACAACAAATAGGTAGACGAGCGTATGAACTGTATTGCCTCTCGTATATAGATAGATAAATAAGTATCTATTTTCAAGTGTATGTATCGATACTCATCTATGTACGAGAGGGAAGAAAGTATTGTGTTTTTATTACTAAGTGTGGTCCGCGGCGATCATTGTAAAATATCTTATCAGACGAATCTTGAACAAAAATTATTTCAATTTTTCAAAGTTGGCATATGCAACGTTTTCATTTCATATTTCTGAATGGCGACTTATCTGAATAATCTCCACTTTCCTCACACCTCTGCGATTCTAAGAGCCCGTCCCTAAAGTGCAATGCATTCCCTCTCAGAAGAGATGTAAAATACTTAAGTGTAGAGATGTACCGTTACTATCGATACTTTACTATCGACTGTTATTACATGGTTTTAACGCGTTATTATTTTATGTAGCACGATAAGGAGACGAGCATGTCGTTTGCCTTATGGTATGTAGTAAGTACCTATAAGGCCCGTCTATAAACTGTTAACTTCTTTAATTATTGTTGTCTGAGTGGCACTACTATCGTGTAGTTCCACCTAGAGCTTTAAACAACAGACTTGTAAGGCACTGCAATCGTTATACTGAGACCATAGCTATAAAGTCTCGTATGCCCCGTAATTTGACCTTCGTTTTGCTCTAAAATTTTGCACATATTTGGCGTATGGGTTAATATACAATATGTCAACACATAAATAGATAGTGGACGTCCACTACTAAACATCGGCCTTCCTCATGAAGATGTGTTTTTCCATAATACAACACGCTTAGCTTCTTCGTGTTCCATTATCAATATAGTAAAATTAATTAGATATTCATTAAAAAAAAACAGTTACAAATATCGATAAATAAGCAGTTTTTGGTCACAACCCTAGCTGTTTTTAGCAACTTTTCGCCACATATTCCGTGCTCATATATTTTGTCGTTTTCACGTCAAGTTCCCGGCAAAATGACCCGGTTTCTGCAACTTTGTATAAGAAGTTCTTATGCGGTTGTAAAAAGCTATAGTTCATAGTTCTGAAAGCATCGTTTCAACAGTTAAGTTAGGAAAAGTAGTCGTGTGTTGTAACTGGCGTTTATTTTTCACATGTTTATTAGTTTGTTTGTTAGGGCTGGTACAAGGAAATCGTTACCTATTTTCTTTGAAAGCAGTACACTAAAATAGTAACAAAGCTATAGCCTCAGGCCGCTGATCTGTAAGTCCATGGTTTGAATCGTACCATTAACTTGAGATTTCGATGAAGGAAAACATCGTTATATAAATATAGCATGGTGATAGGGCATTTTCTAATGCTCTCCTGGCTAGCTACTCTCAAATTGAAAATCTGTCACCAAGTCTGTACCGGTAAGTTCTGGAATGCAGCTGCACTTGAGAACCATTTCTAAACTAGGTTTACTAGGTATGTATTCACGATCCTCGACCACGCCTAGGGTATTAATTAACACGGTGCAGGGAATGAGGTAGCGGTTTTTTATTCGTGAGAGGCTTTGAAAAGGAAACGTTTAAGGTAGCAACGTCAGCCGTAGAGAAGTCCATTGTTCGAATTTCATAATGAGCTTGAGTGGAACCCTCCGGTTTTGGTGAAGGAAAACATCGAGTGTCGTAATGGAATCTTAGCATAAAGGTAAAAGTAATCTTGGCATAAAGGTAAGGTAAGAGGTCTGTTAGTAGTAGGACTAACTCTTCATGCGAGTGTCCGTCTGAGTTGTTATCACCGCTTTGCTCGTGAAGTCTGCCGCCAAGCAGTAATGTGCAAGCATTACTGTGTTCCGGTATGATGAGCGGAGTAGCCAGTGAAATTACTGGGCTTATGAGACTTAATACCTAATGTCTCAGGGTAACGATTGCACTGCAGTGCCGAGCCGGCTTTTGTGTTTCTAAATTCTGAGTGGCACTGCAATTGATATGGGCTAGCGTTATGCTTACCATCAGGCACGCGACCGGCTCGTTAAATTACCTAATAGTATAAAAAACCTGCGTAACGAAACATTGATTTCCTTAATGTAATTACCAATCTCACGAAACAAAATACGTAACTTCGTACTTTGTCGAATTAGAGTAGCCCGAAGCTTTCGATCCGCCGAAAGTGGCCGCACTTTCATTACGACAAAGGCTGAGTTCTGAATGAGGCTCATCAAAATACATGAAACGTATCTACCCTATCGTAATACAAAAAGCATCCCAACTTATTAAACACGTTAGCACCTACAAAGTCGCGCCTGCTGGGAACAATTTTTATGAATACATTACTCCAAGTTCATGCAGTTATGAACCTTACGCAACCGTGTTATACTCCATAACGTTTGAACGCACACAGCCAAAGCTAAACAAACTTGAACCTTATGCTTTAGTGCTACGTTCTAATATTGCAGAAGAGATATAGAAAATAATAAGACTTGGATGAAGAAGTACTCAGCTTGGAGCAGAAGATAATTGAAATCGTGACTAAATTATTCGGTATTTGTTCGTTTTCGTGCGGCTCGCGGGTCGCGATATTCGAATGAGCACCGTGCCTCGTTTACTTTTTTAATATCTCTTATTTTTTTTATTTATTTACTATATTTTAGAAAGACTAGACTATACTACAGTAAAATAAATCTTAAACTAAAAAATACAACAGGCATTTAAAAGTGTCCACTGATAGAATCAAAATGATAGGTACTCCTATAAATATATCAAATTGAAAATTTGTGTTTAGCGAATTAGACATAAACTTCGCTTAAAATCAGGTGAAATAGTGGTCAAACTTTAACCTATCAAGTATAAAATCAGTAAAATTGAAATCCTTATAGACTTACTCTATCATCGTTTCAAAACTAGCCTAAGACGCCAACATATGAAAAAAAAAATTATACTATTTGCTAACGAGACGAGCTGGTCGTTTGCCTGATGGTAAACATAATGCCGGCCCATAACACTTAGAACTTTGAAACACAAAGTGCAGCACTGCAGTGCTCTCGTTACCCTGAGACATTAGGTACTAAGTCTCGTTAGCCCAGTAATTTCACTGGCTACTCTGCTCATCAAACCGGAACACAGTAATGCTTGCACATTACTGCTTGGCGGCAGACTTCACGAGCAAAGCGGTGGTAACAACCCAGACGGACAACCGTAGAAGAGTTAGTCCTACCAGTAAAAAAAATTAAAAATGAACCATAAATGCGCTACTAAACTTGATAGGTGTGTCAAAGTAGTTAAGATTCCTATCTAAATTATTATTGGCAGTTATTAATAACAGTTGCCTATTTTATTTGTTTGGCACTGCCTAGTTTTTTATTGTTCCAATATTTGCCTCAATCGCGAGTTTGCGTGTTGATAGAGCGATAGCTCATTTACCAGTCGTTGCCCTCAATAAGGAAGCGGGCTATTATCAACATTTTGCTTTTAGAATATTGTTATCCGAATTCAATGCATAGTATTAAGACAAAAACCAGTCTATTCGCGTACAAAATTAGTAAGGTTAGTCAAAAGAATCTTTGGATTTTATTTTGTGCGTGAATATACCCGTTTTTGTCTTATCCATTATTGGTAGTGGTTGGACTAACTCTTTTGCAAGTGTACGTCTGTGTATGCGCTTTACTGCTGTATTTTACCACCAATGTGCAAGAATTACTGTTTTCTGGCTTGATGAGCAAAGTAGTCAGTAAAATTACTGGGCTTATGAGATTTCATATCTATCTCAGGGTATGCACTGCAGTGCAGCGCAGGCCTTTGTGATTCAAAGTTCTGAGTGGGACTGGAATTGTTATGGGTTGACGTTATGCTTGTCATCACGGATACGACCCGCTCATCTTGATATAAAATAATATTAAATTCATGAGTTTCATTAATATTGTATAAGTTGTAATCGTCCTAAAACGCAAGACAGGCTGATTATTTGAGGGTTTCAAAAAATTCTACAGAGTACTAGTACAGTTCTACAGAGTAATAGCGACCATTACTAAATATTTAGTAATTTCTGTTCCATTTAGCAGGCAACTAAAACTTGCAATGTAAACGAAGCACGCAGATTTTCAATGTCACAACGAATAACCAGGATTACCCTTTTCACCCCTTTACAAATTTGTTTCATTCAATTTGTAAGGATTAAAACATTCTATTCCATTCATTTCTAAATGTTGAACAGATTCGTATTCATTGCTGTCTGATCCGTTGATCAATGTTCCAAGTTTAGGGTTTAAACTCAAAGCCGGGAATACGTTTCGAATTCCATGCTTGGGAATCGATCAGCTTAATTCGTTTTTCGCATGATAGCACTGATAGTATGAATTGCTATACAGACCAAATTCCATAATACCCCATAGGATTTACACACCTTGACAAAGTCAATACGAGTGCAAAGAACTCCCTAAAAATCCTTCATCAAAATATCCTTACACTAAGAAAACCCCTTTGTTGCCAATGGAATTGATTAAAGAGGCCTTATAAATACGTAGGTTGTAATTGGATAAAGAGGTATCAATTCAATTATCTTATTAGTGGAGACAAAGATAAGTTAATTAATTTTGGAGATGAAAGCCGTTCAATTGTTGATCGTTGATTGTTGGTAGTGTGGTAATATGGGTTTCTTCTCAATTTAATAGTTATTTCAATGGGTCCTTTTTCACAAGACTTAACTTGCCTTATTAGTATATATGAATCAAATCGTGCTAGCTAAATTTGGCTCACTTTCCGATGTTCAATTGCGCCGATCGAGAATCGATGTATGTAAGTTTACATACATATTATGTTAATCGATAGACAATGCAACATAATAATATCACAGGGATGGTCTGATGATGGAGGTGGAAGGCAGCCACACGAGCACGCACTATAGCGAAACGACCCCATCCGGTTTGGGCTCGTTTGATATGTCTTTATAAACACCGCTTTAAACTTTCACGGTTATTTTCCAATTCACACATTATAACGGGATATTTACCGTGATTATTATTGAGCGATGCGCACCCGATATTACGACGCTGTTGCAAGCATCATGTTCACGGGAATAGTAATAGTGTTACAATATGTGAATGTCTTTATAAGTACTGTGATTCTAGATAATGTCCAGGGTCCTGATGATAGAGCCGGAAGGTGGCCACAAGATTACATTACTAATTATGTATTTAATGATTTACCTTGGCATGATTTTATCGTCACGATGCAATAGGAAAACAAATGTAAGGAATAGGGATGTTGACTCCATTTTTTTTATGATGACAATCAATTTGTTTTCTCAGGAGAATTAAATGCCAATATCGAAAAAACTGGAAATCAGGCGCTAGAAACGTTAAAATGAGAGTCAAAGTCAGGCGGTATCTACTGGGCGCTAAAACGCCCCATACAAATTGTACAGAATATTTGACGTCACTTGTTCTACGCGGGCCGTACATTTGAACTAAAACATGCTTTTGGTTGATTTGATCGTGAAATGCTGCGTTTAAGTAGATACACATATTATAGTTGTCATACATTTTTTTATTCATTAATAAAAAAATCTGTTGGTATCATTTAAATTACTAAAGTATTACATAAAAAAATTGTTGGATTGGAGAAACTTTTAGATGCAGTATCTTTGTGAAAATTATATATTTTTTATGAATTTAATTTTTATTTTAATAATGTGATCTTCTTAAAACTGTTTATCGACAGAAATTATGTATTTTGCATTGCATGCAACACCCCAATTACGTTTTTAATTTTATTATCCGTCGACGATAATATATAAGTCGTTTGTTACGCACGACTGCAAAGTTGTTATTTGGTGCGAGTACTTGTATTAAAATCCGAGGAAACTAAGGAGTCCTGAACCACAAGCGAAGAGAGTACACGAAACAGGAAGAAAATTTATCTTAAAAAACAACTTCAACCTTATATTTCGTCACCATCTAATAACAAAAATAAATCTCGAATCCAAGATTAATTCCTCAAAAAGTTAACCCCCCTTAACCCACACAAGGTTCCTCCCACTTAAAAAGTCTCAAGGGGCGAGTACTTTACCATAATCTTATTATGTTTGGCATTACGGGATGGCCCTTTTATATAATGGAGTCTGTTCCCGGATTTGTGCGAAATTGTAGTGGAGTTAGGGGACTTGCGCACTTGTAGCGAGTAATTATTTTGAGAAATTGTTCAACTGTGCTGTCAAGTTCTTGTATCATTTGTTCAAATTTAAATCTAAAATTCTTTATTCACACGGGCCCCAGAAGAGCGCTACTGAAACTTAAATGACTCAAAGAGACGAGGAGGTCATCTCTGATCGAAGATCTGTCCAGCGTTATGACATTTTGCGTTGCTGTCTTTTTGCTTATAAGACGATTATGACGTTTTTAGAGTTTGATATTTTGCGTTTTTCTTATTTTACGATTATGATACTTTCAGAGTTTGACATTCTGTGTATTTGTCATTTTTCAAAAACTTACAGTCCCTTGATGTTTTGCGTGTTTGGCTTTGTGCGTGTTTGACTTTACGCGTATAATCATCCTGTTCATATCCCGGGACTACACGACAAGCGTTCAGTCTCATTTGCCCAGTAATTTCACTACTTTACTGCTTACTTTTTCAAAACGGAATATGCCACAGGCGATAGACAGGATCAATAGCGGCGTAACCCACCAAAACGAAAACTCTCGGAAGAGTACGTCCCCAATCAATTGGTTGATACGGCGGTTCATTACATTTTATTTACTTGATCGACGCTATTCATCGTCAACCGGAAAAAATCCAATGCCGAACATTGACCATGGGGTCCAGGAGGGGGGATCTTGCCACAATACAACACGGTTAGGCAGGCATCTTGGTAATCGCATTAGATTATGGTTTTGACCGAGTACAATGCTGCTGCCAATTCAGCTGCCATGCAGAGGTATGCTCCCGTGGCCTGTTCTTATTTCACCCACGGGAAGATGGAGTGGAACTATTATTAGCCAGGATCAACGTTCGCTATAAAACCTATCGAAATGCGGAAGAACTCATTAAATGATGCACTGTATTGAACAACTTTACCGCTTCAAAAAACCAATCACAAAGCTTACGCTCCATTTCCACGCCAATCGATATTCGACTTGCGTAAAATGAGAATTGCCGATTTGGCATTTGTCACCCTTTATCTACGTGAATAATACACATAGTTCGTCACAAATGAAACCACCCCTTTACTGAGGGTTGTTTGGGTTTGTCCCTTTGTTGGGGCGAAAGGGTTAATGATTGTATCAATTTTGTAAAGACTAAATGGTACATTGATTGCTCTGCTTGAGACGCTTGGATCGGGCGGAAAATTGAAAGGATTTGGTTGATATTAATTTTGTATTTGATACAAGAAAAATTGAGGGTACTATAATGCTTAAATAGGTTAAATATAGGGGACTAAAGCCTCCAATTCTTCATAGATCGATACCCAAGTCTGCTTATATATTTGCTGCTAGTATATACACATTGCAGTAACAAGGGACGTATGTTTGTTGCCAGTACGCATCGCAGTAATAAGGGACAATATTCATTCATGGCGCAAACTTTATCACAGCACATATAATTGTCTTCTGGTGCGCGTGAACTGGCACTCACACATACAAGCCGCGTTTGGTACCGCGCTATGAATATCACATATCAACTTGCAAAATTTGTACAATCTTGCAAACTGAATTAGTACCAGTTCCTCCTAATCGGTTTTGCTCAAATTTACCGACTTCCCTTTATCTTGGTAACGGCACAAACCGAGGTCCGTACCGCATGGTTCACCCAACGCGATGCTCTTGAGCTAGCCGCCAAACACCACTTTTGTTTAGGACTGGGCGCCTTCAGCTCTGTCCCGTTTCAGTGATGCTGTAAAGGTGGACAGAACAACAGCACGGTCTTTAAAAAATAAACAAAAAAATACTAAACCAGCTGCGAGTGTCGTAAGGGTACCACTCATAACCACTGCTTTGCTCATCGAGTATCAAGCTATAGTACAAGCATAACTGTGCTACGGTTTGACGAGCAAAGGTGTCAGTGAAATGAGCTTATGAGACTTAATATTTAAGGTAACGAGCATGTTACAGTGCCACACAGGTCTTTCAGGTTTAGAGTTCTGAGTGGAACTGCAATTTATGTGGGCTGGCGTTGTCCTTACCATCACACAAACAACCCGCACATCTCATCATCCAATTTTATAAAAAAAATATATTTCATTAATCAATTATGAAATCGTTTTGAGTGGCACTGTAATTGTTATGCGCGGGCATTATGCTCTCCATTATTTTCATCAGCACGTGGTATAAAACAAATTGCTGCGCCAAGTTTAATGCCAGACCCTACAAACCTATTTGCCTCATCAATTTTACTGTCCGGCTGGAGCAAAGTTTATTTTCACACCTCTAATTAAAACTTACTTCCTGCTCCGTTTAAATTAGTTTTAACTTTGTTGGGAAATGTTGCCGGGTTAGTTTTTTGTACTTGCTCCTTGGTAGATTAGTGACAGTAGAATCAGACAGAGTTGTAGGTAGTACAATCAACGAAGCGATGCTTGCTCAGCGATGAGTAGGCAGGCTGCTTTGCCCCCGAGCAGTAATGTACAAGCATTAGAACTGTATTCCGGTTTGATGAGCAAAGTAGTCGTAGTAGCAAGTGATAAGTAAATAAATAAAATAAAAACGCCTATTTATTCCGGAAACGAAATACATGACGCTTACAATATTTAAGTATTCAATCATTCCATTCATTTTACAAAAAAATACTTTAAATTTCCAAATTACTCATTATCTATAGCTGCTGCCCGCGGTTTCACCCACGTGGGGATATTGGATTTCATGGTTTTCATTTTTTTGCGCGGTACCCCAATTCTTTTTCTAAAATAAAAGTAGCCTAATTTACTTCTTATAACTTCAGCTATCTGCCAGTGAAAGTCCCTACAAAATCGGCATAGCCGTTTTGGAGATTACCCGAAACAAACAGACAGATAGACAAAAATTTTAAAAATGGTTGTTTTGTTATAGGTACCATGTATACTTTCATATGCATTTGGTAAAAAGCTGTTATTTTGATATTACACACAGGCACTTCAATTTTATTTATTTGTATAGACTACACATATAATGAAACAATTCTATTTTTTCTGGATTTATGATATAAAATAATACATTATTAAAAATCATAATTATTTACATTTTAGATTATCATTTTTTGATTGGTTACGGACCCCTCTTTGGGTAAAGTTATATTACTAGTCTTATGAGAATATGTACCTAACTCGCACGGTCACGATGGTATTGCAGCGGCGCGCAGGTCTTTATGTTTCATAATTCTGAGTGGCACTGCAATTGTTTTAGACAGCAACTAAACTGAAAACGGATTTTTTAGATATGGCGGGGAGCGCGTGCTTTGCTTTTTCCTCATTCGCTCTAAAACGGTGATAGAGAATATTGTGAGGAAACCGGCAGTGTGTTTAAAGGAAGTGTGACGTCAACCAAGTTGCAATGAACTCGTGTGGTTGACCCAAAGACTCAAATGATCTGTGGGTTGACCCATAAACTTTCTTTCTTTCTTTCTCTCACTGTCTCTCTGAGAGAAGGCTGATATATCTGCAATCGGAGCATAAAATGCTGATGATAACCCTATTATTTAATAAGGAACACCAAACATATAATTACTATAATATAATTAATTTTGTAAATAATTAACGTAATAAATGATCCATTAAATACATTTACCTAAACAAGCTTATCAATCACAAGTTAAATTTCCACTAAACTCATATAATAAAACTAAAAGATTACCGAAATTACCACAACATTAAAGTACAGATACAGATAACATTTGGCCAAAATTAAAAAAGGTGACTGTAACAAACGCACCGCAATTAATTCAACAAAGTAATGAGAAAACAGAATTAAAAACGACTGCGTTGATAATCGTAAACGTTTCATATTCATTAAAGTCTGTTTTGGGATTCCACAACACGAAATACAAAATGAAACTCTGTTTTTATTTCACTGTTAATAATGAAGTGGAAAGTTTTGTT
The DNA here is from genome assembly GCA_907269065.1 of Crocallis elinguaria. NCBI lineage: Eukaryota > Metazoa > Arthropoda > Insecta > Lepidoptera > Geometridae > Crocallis > Crocallis elinguaria. Next base: position 22,157,062 of record OU026065.1, read on the forward strand.
TATTTATTTAGCTCAAAATAGTCTAAATGACAAAATTTAATGCTAGTAGCTTTATCTACAAGTTTTCCAAGTTGTGCAAAAGTAGCGGGACTATTTGTTATATAGTAGGTACAGTAAGTTTTTTTATTATTTAAATAAGTTTACATTTGGCTGTGATTTTACTTGTAGCTTTGTTGTAGGTATTATAAGAGGGATGTTGCATGAAACATAAATTAAATAATTACTTTTTTTATAGAGGCTTAAGAACATCAAATTAACACAATAAAAATGAAATTCACAAAAAATATTTCATTTCCACAAAAATAGTTTCCCGAATTCTATGTTTTTTTTAATCATCCTTTAGTAATGTAAATGATACCAAGAGATTATTTACATTTCAGTGAATAAAAAATGTATGACAACTGTGTGCTTAAACGCAGTTTAACGGACAAATCAACAAAATGCATATTTTTAGTAGGTACAGCTTTACGGCCCGCGTTGAACAAGTAACATCAGATGTTCTGCCCGATATGTTTTGGGCGTTTTAGCGCTCAGTACATACACCTGACTTTCACACTCATTTTAGACATTTCTAGCGTTCATATTCCAGTTTCTTCGATATAGACATTTGATTCTCAATTTCTCATGAGAAAACGAATTTAATGACATATAAAAAAAATGAAGTCAACATGCCTACTGGCAAAGTCGAGGCAAATATAGTCTAATCATGGTGGAGCCAAAACCACGCTCCACTAAAGCGGTGGATAAGTACTTTACTGAATGCTTTTGTTACAGAATAAGTTAAATACGTGAATACGTTTAAATTCATATCGCACCCTCATTATACAGTGGTGGTCATATAATTAAGAACGATTAATAGTACGACACCAATACTATGTTTTTACCATAATTTCAGTGCGCAATTTGTTACTAAACATTCTCAGATCGTGTTGTAGAATATTCTTATGACTGATCTGTATCATTTGGTGTAATAATCTTGTGAAAATTATGTACCTTTTTATTTTTCTATCTATTAAATCATGGGAAGTCATAAAGTTCCCGGAATATTGGCTGGACAAATAATTAAGAACGAAAATATTTTGTTCTTTTTTTATCATTTTGAAAATGGAATGCAAAGTACTCCATTACTATTTTTATTGCATTTTTGCGCTACTATTGTTAGGATATATACGTTTTCTGCGATTCTTTTTTTTAAATGGTAAATAAATAAATCTTGCGACTCTACTTCTACAGAAATAATAATAAAGTTGCGTGGTCATAATTGGTCGTATAAAAAAATTGTGGATCACTTGCATTGCTCAAAAACGATGGTGTACCAGACTTTGAAGCATTTTAACACACATCAGACAACTTCTAATCTCCCCGGCAAACCTAAAGCAAGAAAACTTATCCACGAGAGGATTTAAGAATAGTTCACCTTCCCGAGCAGGACCCGTTTAAAGCGTCAAATTAAATCAAAAATGAAGTTTTTGGTGAGAATAACCTTAAGGCAACTCTGCACGACCCGTTCGAAGACGGCTAGTGGAGGCACAGTTGTTTGGGCGAGTAACGAGGAAGGAACCCATGTTGACACCACGCCATTGAGAGGCCCGATTAGCGCTTGCAAGGATGTATCAAGACTGTAAATAGCAGTACTGAAACAATGTACTTTTTTCGGACGAAACAAACATAACTAGACTATGCTCTGATGGCAAGCAGTCTTCAGTACGTACGCCGACCTGTGAATAAGGCATTCAATCCTAGATACACGAAAAAGACGGTGAAGCATAGCGGTGGAAACGTTAGGGTTGCTTTTTTGGTTACGGCGTGGGACCTACAAGACAACATGGAACAATGTAACATGTAGGCAACAAGGTAACATGGACCAATATCAATACAAAAAGATCCTCGAAGAATGTATGCTGCCATATGCAGAAGACAATCTCCCGGTAATTTGAACATTCCAGCACAATAATGACCCGAAGCTCACAGCACACTGTAAAAAGATACCTCGACAGTCAACTGGTAATTGTATTAGACTGGCCACCAAACAACCCAGATCTTCATCCGATCGAGCATCTTTAGTGTCAAGTCAAAAAGAACTATCAAACAGATGGTGTGGTAACATTAATGAGGTGTACGACTCGTTTTTGAAAGTGTGGAATTCTATTTCAATTGAGACCTGCCAAAAGTTGATAGTGTCGTTGTCGCGCCGCTGTCATGCTGCAGTTATCCACAGCCACTAAATATTAATTACTAATTTATTTTATAACAAAAAGTGTTTTTAATTAATTACAACACTACACTATTAAATTATTTATTAGTTTTAGTCGAATTATTTAATTATTGTTAACATTATGATTAAGTCTTTCTGTCGTTCTTAATTATTTGTCCAGCTTCCCACCTACTGTTAAGCGAATAATATTTAAATGACATTAAATCGAACAGGAATAATACAAATTATTTCGTAATTTCTTTTGCGATTATGGTTACCTTGTAAATATACTAACTGACAGTATAGCCACCATTTTTCAGGGAGTAACATTTTTATAGTTATGAACATTTAAATTTCAAAATGATGTGTTTGTATGAAGCGTTCTTAATTATATGACCACCACTATATAGGCTACAATAATGATGTTAATAAAGCTTCGCTTGCACAAACATCCGCCGGCGACTGCACACATTCGTTACACTATTCGCAAACAGCAAATATACCCTGTAAATTTACATGTGAGTCGCTCAAATATTGACATGAAACGTTGTGTTGCATAATGATGTATGCATATACACATCTGTGCGTTTTCATTTGAAGTCTGGATGACGTAAGAAATAGACACCTGACGTGCTAACATGCGCGCCGAGACAAAATTTTGTCGTTGCTTATATCGTGAGTATTCGTAGGAGAAAGAGCGAGACAAAACAGTACACATAATTTTGTCGTGGTGCGCATGTTAGTTTGGCTGTAGGGTGGTTTTAATTCACTCGGGATGATTCCGTGTATTTTATACGGGCGTGAAGAAGCCGGAGTTTATGGTCGAGTGTACATGAGAGGCGAGCCACAAATGCGGCCACCCCCTAATTGTGTGGCTCGATCCTCACTCGAACATACCAAATGTATGAAAAATCTTGTTCGCAGGCTTGTGGTCGCTTTAGTGGCGGCGTTTGGTGGCCCAATGTGCGGCTACTCATAAAGCCGGGGAGTCTGGGTTTTGGATCTAAACCTTATCTTTTACTTAATGGATTGACTCAGCTGAATTTTTTGTACAAAAGAAAAACCTCGGGTTTTTTATATTGGACCTTGATGTCAGCTAAAACTGGCGACATTGAAAATATAAATTTAAACTAGCTCTTATTTTTTATATACTGTTAGATAATGAGACGAGCGGGTCGTTTGCCTGATGGTACGATTGAAAATACACGTGTGTCGATTATTCAACCGAGTTGTCTCATTTCTGGACCTAACACTATATAAAAAAACTAAATATGTTTCGTCGTATTTGAGAGCTACTTCTTGGCTAATTCCTTATATGACATTGTCGCTTATAATAGGCAAGATAGTTCTTAAACGCTAATAGACAAAAGTTTACATTTATATCGAGAGTAAAAATAAATAAATAATGAATCATTCATTTTAGGAAATCATCAATTTTAACTATTCAAGACACACCCTTATTTCATGCGGCGTGGATTACCGCAAGCCTTTTGCACATGACATACGTAAAATTGATAAAAAAACAATCCAAGCAACTCTTGTATATTTTAAAAATACACGATCAAGAACTCCCGATGGAACTCTGTTGTTTTACAAAATCGGATTATCTAAGGCAAAATTACCTAAACACGCTCGCGGTTTTTTCAATCATTCGACGAACGCGTACCATGAATGAGTTATGAGCTATTTGACTTTTCTAGAAAGGAGGTTTTCTTGTAGTAATATTAATACCTACGGTCTGGTTTTCTATACTTGTTCAAATAAAATCGACGGATGCCATCAATGGCATCAATAGTGATCCGATCGCTGATTCGATGATTCGAAATTGAATTTCTATGTAATTGGTTAGATTATTAGACAACTAAGAAAATCATTTACGTGGATAGCAAAATGCGATGCTTTATTATGACCACATTCTACTAGGTGCAATGGTAGGACTAACTCTTCTGCGAATGTCCGTTTGGGTTGATACTACAGCTTTGCTCGTGAAGTCTGCCGCCAAGTAGTAATATGCAAGCAGCATTACTTACTGTGTTCCTGTTTGATGAAATAGTCAGTGAAATTGCTGGGCTTATGAGACTTAATACTTAATGTCTCAGGGTAACGAGCGTATTGCAGTGCCACACAGGCCTTTGAGTTTCAAAGTTCTGACACTGCAATTGTTATGGGCTGGCGTTGAGCTTACCATTAGGCAAACGACCAGCTCGTCTCGTTATCTAAAGATATAAAAAATGTACTCGTATATAAGGAGACCATGTAAACCTTGAATAAAATTAAAAAACAATTACTAATACAAATTCGATCAACGGCCACCCATTAGTGACCTCAAAGGTCAAGTATTGTCCTCGAACGACCTTGTGCGTGGCAGCGGCCACGAAACCTGGTTTGAGTGCCTTATTATTTTTACCGCTGGGTCAATGGGCGAGAAGATGTGGGAAACGTAGATGTGGTACCTATGTACCGGGTGAATTTACCTAGTGGTAGAACTAACTAGGACTAACTACGGTTTTGCTTGTGTAGTCCGCCGTAAAGCAGTAATGCGCAAGCATTGCCGTGTTCCGGTTCGATGAGCGAACCAGTCAGTGAAATTACTGGGCTTATGAGACTTTGTCTCAGGGTAATGATTGTCACGCAGTGCCACGCAGACCCTTGTGTTTCAAAGTTCTGAGTGGCACTGCAATTGTTATGGGCAGGAGTTATGCTTACCATCAGGCAAACGACCCGCTCGTCTCATTATCCAATAGTATGAAAAAGCCTCATCAAAAACTATTTTCATCTTTTTCCCACATCTGTCCAAGTTACCCGGGTAAAACTCCCATAAAAAGCTCGCGGGGAATCATTACGGCTGTTCCATTGTAATGCTATCCCATTGTGGAAACTCATACGATGGTTTTTATGTGGAAAATATTAAAAAATAAACGTTGGGGGTGGAGACGGCGCGAGGCATACATCTATACAAATAAATAATATTGAAATGTCTGTTTGTAATATCAAAATAACCGCTTCGTACCAAATGCATAATATGAAAGTACATACGGTACCTATAACAAAACAACCAATTTTTTAATTTTTGTTTGTTGTTTGTTGAAACGGCTGGGCTGATTTTGACGGGACTTTCACTGGCAGATAGCTGATGATGGTATAAGGAGTACCTAACTTAGGCTTCTTTTATTTTAGAAAAAGAATTAGGGTGTCTTAATTAGGCCTCCTTAATATACATACTTCGTCCTGCTAAATAATATCCTCCATGCTTCAAATGCTCATCATAGGCACATACCACAACAGTAAGGGTGTATGTCATTCAAGAAGCCATAGTAAGCAGAACAATTGTGACTATTATCGTAACCATTTCCCGAGCCCATAACCTTACAAATTCTACTATAGTACAACCGAAGAATTTGCTGCGTAATAATAGAGCTTCTTTGCCCTAAGAAATGAGCATAGCCATAACCATTTATGGTTCAGAGGCGTAAGCATCATAATATGAAACAGTACCTCAGTTTCAGATAGTCGTCTGTGCTGGGGCTGAGTAAAAGAGAACGAGACTGTTTTGTACGTGATAAGGTATTGCGACCTACAAAAGAAACAATTAGTCAAAATCAGAATTCACGAGCAATTCAATAACAATGGAGCTTTCATGCAATTTTGATACCTATACCACTGGACTTCACTGGAGCAGCTTTGTCAGTGACCTGAGGCCGAAATCTGTAACGTTACGTAATAGTGTTGTACGTAATGGAGGCTTAGTTAGATACCGGTAGGTGGAAATGCAGAATATAATTATGAAGCGGGATGTAAATGTAGACCTTACAAAGAATAAGTATCGAATACTTCTTGAGCACGTTCTTATTCATCATTGCTTCAGAAGAACATCCGTACGAAGTTCTTTAAGTTTTTTTTGAAGGACCGTTTTTTATTTGCTCTATCGACCTTTACGGAGTCACTGAGGTGGGAGAGCGCAGATGGCACTCAACCCTAAGAAATTGTGAGTGTCGGGGTACGGGTAGCGTGGGATGAACCACGTAGTATGAACCTTCAGTTGGGCCGTCGTCATGGTTCCGGGTTCGAGAGAGAATAGAGTTTGAAGTGACCTAATCTAGCCAATAGTACTTCTCGTGGGCCCGAGGTGAACGTTCGCTAAGGTTGTAGTGACTCCATTTGCTTCGTTTCAAAACCTACACCATCGAGAAGAAAGGCAAAAAAGTCGACGGGGGAGTTACGTTAGGTCTAAAGTTTTTTATGTGATTATACAGAGATGATCCACTGTTTTCTACTATTTATGGCACAGGAGTAACGCTCGGGACAGCTGTGCAATTGCCGAGATTTCTTTGATACTGATCCCAGTTTTACGTGACTGGGTTCCGATAGTTATCAGAAAAAAATGTATGCTATTTTCAACTTTAAGGCATTGAGATAAAAGAGAAAGTGATAAGACAAGATTATATGGTAGGCTTTCGGAGGTGTAACCAATTTTCAACCGTATCACGTTGTGATAAAGTGGACGGTGATATAACAATTATATAAGGCTGTGGTGCTATGAAGGTAGCGGTCAAGTATTACTATGTACATTGTACAGGTTATTATATTATAAAACCTTATACATTTTTTCTATACGTAGTAACATGGCTCGGTCAAAGTCATCGATGATGCATCTTAGATACAATGTGTGAAAGAATCCTGAAAGATTTTTTTTTATGTTATTTGGTAAGGAGACGAGCTGGTCGTTTGCCTGATGGTAAGCATAACGCCGGCCCATAACAATTGCAGTGCCACCCAGAACTTTGAAACAGAAAGGCCTGCGCGGCACTGTAGTACCTACACTCGTTGCCCTGAGGAATTAGGTATTAAGTCTCATAAGCCCGGTAATTTCACTGGCTCATCAAACCGGAACACTGTAATGCTTGCTCACTACTGCTTGGCGGCAGAGTTCACGAGCAAAGCGGTGGTAACAACCCAGACGGACACTCGCAGAAGAGTTAGTCCTACCACCAACCAAGTAGGAGTTTGTTGTAAGACTTAGCTTAACAGTTGCCTATCATTGTAGACTATAGTGAAGACGGGCGTTAGACTTCTACGCCACATGCGCAGATTACCCCAATACCTAAACCACGAATGACCGTCTCAGCGATATTCAAAAAACCGTATATCCAAAATGGGGTCTTAAATTGCTTTGAACCTTAATAAAATAGGCATTGGCGCCCTTTATAGCTAAGGTTTGCTATAACAAGAAAAATATTGAAATTTTATTACGCATCGCTTCTAAGGTCGTTGCTTTTGAGCTTGTATTGGTTGGATAAATGCCAATTTAGCTTATAAAGTGTTTTTTTAAATAATAGTAATTTATTTACAGATGGCATGGACACATTGATATACACAATGCAAACGTCCAAGACCGAGAACTAATTTTATATAGCTCATTACACAAAGAATATAATATATGACATAAGAATATTATATTGAATCCATGTTAAATCTCCAAACACTTTCAGCTCAGAAACCGTGTACTAGCGCCTTCACGGTAGGATATTACGTATCGTGTATCTTTATTCTTTATGTATGTGTGCGAGAGAATTGAATTTATAACCATTCTTCCGGAGGGAGTGTTTGTGTTGAGGCTTGTTGGGAATTTTGTATTTTAGAAAACATTCGCCCCCGGGTGTGTGATCATGGCAATTTCTATTTACATGATATAGTCTGAACAGTCGGCTCAACAACCTACCAGTTTTTCAAATTGAAAGCCTTCGCTACTGTTTGGTGGTTACCATCACATTGGACCCTATTCTAAAGCTCAAAGTATAAAGTATACCTAATTTTAAAACACTAAAGTCTCTTTTCTCTGCTTCCATTTACGAGGTGGCAGGATCATCCATCCATCTTTTTCTTAAGTTTTTAATTGGACTAAAATGTAAACCGTGTCAAAAACTTTGAAATAAACGCTATTTTAGTTATAAAGAATACTTTGTGATATATATTTTCAGCAAAAATCTCATTTCTTGTGTCCGTAACAACTGACGATTGGAACAAAAGAAACCAAATAACCTTTCTACCGACATAACTCAAGGCAAGGACCGAGTAACTCTTATATTCCGGTATATAATGATTTGGAGTGATAATGGCTCGGAGGAAGCGACGGAAGTGGCTAGCTTAGATTACTAAGTGCTTCACGTGACCTAAACATTACTTCTGTAAAATAATATTATGAAACTTCTTTGTCTTACGAGTAGATACAAATTAGATTTTTTTATTGCAAAAGTAGTTTTTTGTTCATTTTTAAGTAAAAGAGAATAAATTTATTCGAGTAACATAGTTATACATTGCTTGGTGTTTAAGCACAGACTTTTACCTTGAAGATGATAGCTAGCCAGAGGAGGACGAGATAATGCCCTTTCGCCTAGTTAAAAAACAAAATAAATAAATGAATAGCTAGGAAATAAGACCTTATTCCACCAGAATAGTTGGAAATATACAGTAACTTGCAGGTAAACACTGTTTTAAACTTTTACGGTGATGCTTGCAACGGTGTCGAAGTATCGGTAGCTAAGGTAAATATTCCGTTACAATATATGAACTTGCAGGTAGATTGAGAGCACCGAGTTGGCCCTGACACTGATAAGTGTGGATGCGTTATAGAGATACAATAATTATTACGATGGTGCTGTGCTGGAACTGTACCGTTCACTGAAATGTGTAAATCAGCCTTAAACCGGTTATATCAGCATACCGGTATTAAACAACAGAAAATCATCCGTAGTTCAAGGTCCTAAAATACGCAAAGGAGAAAAACAACTCATTTCGTATTCCAGAGGCAAACGTCTCTAATGGACCTCTGGACTTTTCAAAGTTTTTAGGATGGATGTTGTTTCAAATATCTTTATTTTTCTACAGCTTGATAGGTTGACGTTTTACCGATCTGTTTAGAGGTGGCAAATAAGATGCACCTTAGTCACTACATACATAAACACTGTTTTAAACTTTCACGGTTATTTTGTAGACCGGAGACGGGTGGTTTGTAGACCAAAATTACGAGCTGGCAAATCTGTCTACGCTTTCTCAGTCGTTTATTACGCGCACCACCGGAACTCACTCGAAAGTCACGACAAAACACACACACGATATCAGTATTTGGTTATTGTTTTCGAGTGAGTTCCGGTGGTGCGCGTAATAAACTACTGAGAAAGCGGGTAGACAGTATATATGTCTGCTCGTAATTTGGTCATGCAACTGTAGCTTAATGGTCATTTCGAGTGTTCAAGTAGCTATCTATCAAGTAGAACATCTGCCACCATGGCAGCTGCACTTAAGAGCCTATACTAATTTAGGATTAGGATATTCACCGACTTCGATTAAATTGTCATTTTTGGTTAGGCAGATAGTGCTCAAACGCCAATAAGGCGAACGGTACAACGCTAAGAAACATAGTACTTACTAAATTACTCAGATAAATTAATGGGTATCTAATGTCTCAGAGTAACGAGCGCACTGCAGTGCTGCGTAGGCCTTGGTGTTTCAAAGTTCTGAGTGAATTTGAAATTGTTAAGGGATGGCGTTGTGCTTACCATCAGGCAAATGAACTGCTCGTCTCATTATCCAATAGTATAAAAAAACTTACAAAATACTAGAAAACAAAACAGGTAGGTACTCAAAACTTTTTTGCTACCATACTGCTGAAGAGCTATCGATTACAATGACATTTCGATTTGTGAATCCGAGTGGACTTTGAGTTCGCAAACAGTAAAGTTGGTGGATAACCACTCACTGTCCACTGACATGATTAATGGTTGTTCTCATAGTTTTATTGTGTGGAAAGGTCTTTCAGTTCACTCGAAGGACAGTTTGTGTTGCCATTTGGGTGTAGGTATTTTGCTACTGTGGATGCGGGTCCGATTTTGCTAAACATTTTCGTATGATACTTTGGCTTTGGCAGTGTACGTCTAATTAAAGAAAAGTAGGTTCAAATGTAGTTTTAAAAACCTAAAATCTTTTCTTGATTCTGATTGATGAATGAAAAGTACCTACCGACTCATACGTGTAATCAAATTACTTATCTATACAAATAAATAGAATTGAAGTGTCTGTTTGTAACACCAAAACAACCGCTTCTTACTAAATGCATACGAAAGTATATCGGTACTGAAACATGAACACAATTTTTAAAATGTTTGTTTGTCTGTCCTTTTCTTCTTCTTTATTTTATCAACAAAATTTGTTAATTACCAGAAATTTTTGATTGAGTTTGAAATTTAGATTGAATCCAAGATAAAAATTAAAAACAAAATTAAACAAAACCTTATAAATAAAAAACAGCATTAAGGTCGCCTTCTGCAGGTAGGGTGCCCAAAAAGCTGGCGACATTACCTCGCTGAATAGCTAAACTAATACGTTGACCGAGGTAAGCGCCAGCTCGTTGGTCACCTGTCACTTCTACTAAGCGTCGGGACAACTCCTTAAAAAACAGCTTCGCGTCTGGTCCCCAGGGGCCCATTGTCTCGACCCCAAAAGGAAGAAATATGTATCCGTCACCAAGGGATGCATATTTCCTCCGTTTAAGGATTTCCGCTGCTTCTGCTGCCGAACCCGCCGCCCTAGATGACAATTGGACGTGAGAAGGCGCTAGCGTGTCGACACAAGTTGCGTCCCACACCAGTGGCCTCCCACGACTCCAAGGAATTAATGTCATACCATCAGGCCTCTTACCATCGTAACGTGAAATACCGTTCGGCTCTAAAGTAGCCGGCACGTTAACGGTGGTAAGGGCCCGACGTATGACATCATTCAAAGCGGCGTGACGCGAGAGACGCCCTGCACTGCGACGACAAGATAGACCGTGGTAGCCCAAATTGTCTACCTCGCCTCCACAGTGGCAGTGATGTGGCGTAGTCGTGGAGATGCCCAGACGCAAACCTACTGCAACAGTGAAACTAGTATTATCCAGTAGAGTTCCTATATTGGACGAGGGAATAGCCTGCAACCAGAAGCCCGACTCGCGTTCACTAGTAGCAAGGAGACGAGCCCGAACAAAAAGGTCATTACTACTATTTAGTAATGATTGTTGTACAATTTTGCAAAGTGGCTCGTCCCATTGCTTCTGCGAATGGAGGCTTTTTGGGAAACCCTCACTCGGACAGGCCAAGATCCAAGCATTTTTGGCTTCGTCCATGCATACTGGCTGTATACCATCCAAACAAGGATTTATGATTTTCCTGTAAAGGCCGGAGGTACTGTGGACAGAAGACAAAAATGCTGGTAATGAAATACTCGTAATTTTACGGATACCTATGCCCCCAAAACGAACGGGAAGGGAAGCCTGACCCCATGAATTATCCGAAAGAGAACAATTTAAAATTTGTGTTAAAATATTTTTGATGGTATCGTCTAAACTAGTCAAAAGAGAAATATGATTCCAAAAAGGGCAGCAACGGAGTACATAAGTAAATTTAGGCACAAAAAGGCAAAACCGAATTATATGAAAAGCGACATGAGAGTGAATTTTTATCAAATTATCTGAAGTTGCTTCAAATTTTGTGCGTTGTTCGTCAATAAAATTTGGAAAAGAGTCTTCTAAAATTGGAGCACCAAGGAGGCGCAGTGACTCTTTATTTAAAATTTTCAAATTAGGGGCCAGTCTGTTGAATTTCAAAATAATTTCGTCTCTAGTGTTAGTAGGTACCATATCAGACAGGAATAATTCACATTTGGAAAAATTTAGATCTAAACCGATTGAATGAAATTTCTCTATCAATGTTTCTAGGTCACGAACCACTGTGCTTGCATCGCCTCCTAAGGTTCCATCATCCAAATACCATAAGTTAAATTTAGAATTTAGAGTCGAAATAATTGGGTGGATGGCAAGGCTAAAAATGGCCGGTCCGAGTGGATCACCCTGTTGACAACCAGTACACGAATTAATTAAATGGTTTCTAAAGAGTAATTTAGATTCCAAACCATAACATTGCCAAAGGTAGTTGTATATCTCCGGTATACTGTTTTGAATTTCAGATAAAAGTGTGGTTCTGTCAACCGAGTTGAAGGCATTTTTGACATCCACCTTTAAAAGCACTTCTCCTCCGTTGTGACTGATGAAAGTGCGGAGTGCATGTATGGCGGCTTCACACCCACCCTTACTTCCGAAACCCAACTGTAGAGGTTGAAATTTTTCTGTCAGTTTCGGAAGGATATGTTTGCAGCAGACTTTAGACGCTATCCTTCTATACGTGCAACCTACGGCAATCGGTCTGATACCACCATCTTTCTTTTTAAGTGCACATAGGTTTGCACCGTATAGAAGTGGAGCAATTTTGTCGTTCACCTTGCCTAAAAGCATGAAATTGATGAGTGCGGTGATGTCCTGCAGAAGGACACGGCCGGCATCCCCAATGGTTCCAAATAAAAGATCTTTAATGTGTTGTGGGGTGAGACCATCGAGGCCGCCCGCAGAACCATTCTTAAAAGACATCACCGCCGCCTTGACATCTTTTTCTGTTACCTGTAAAGGCTCAACAGAAGGTTGAGATGACGAAGGCGGGAGGAGTGATGCTTGGGCGGGTGGATGCTTTTCAATAAGGGCTGATAACGTCTCTGGTGAGTCTAGAGCAATCACATCATTACTGAAAAGAAGTTGAGCTGCTCCCCTCAGGTCACCATCACTCACTTTTGATTCAACTTTTTGAAATTTGATGTGATCAGTAGGCAGTCTCGATTCAAAATTGTTTAGTTTGTTTGTTAAATTTGTAGTGTTATTACTGTATGAAGTGCAATTACTTTTTATTATTTTGGTGAGTGAACGTTGTCTGTTGGTGGCATGTAAGACCTGAAAGGAGAATGTCAACAATTGTTCCCATGCTTGCTCGGAATTCTCGCTTAGTACTTTTTGAATTTTTGATGATAAGTTTTGAGCTACAACAATTCGTGCTCCACGAGGAATGCGTTTCACAATCGGTGTAGCCGATTTTAAATTCGAAAGGGTAAGCCAGAATGGTTGTGATAGAGATTGTACTTGCTGTGGACAGGCTACAGATGGATCTGGGTTGGCAGAATGTACACAATGGGAAAGAGGTTTGTGTGACTTACCAATGTGAACATTAAGACCACGCTGACCCTTAAAATAACGTGGTTGGGAACAAAGCGAACACTGGACAAACTCAACTTCATTATTCCTTCTTGCAATAGTAGAAGGCCCCGGAGAAAGCGACAGGGAAGCATTAGTACTATTACGATATAAAGACATTAAAAATAACACTATGAAAACTAAAACTATACAAAAAAACATAAAATTCACAATTTGTCAGTAAAATTGTTCAGTGACAACTGCATGACAAGGCGCACCCCGCAGGCGCGCCACGGCTGGGTGCCATAGTGCATAGGAGGCTCGTATATCCTATCTTCTATGTATGAGGTTGAACCAAAAGCTACCGCCTGGTAACGGTGATATCTCTTATGTGTTAGTATCACAGGTTATTTAGCCTGCCTGGTTAGTATGTTTTCGACAAGGAAGTTTTACCCAAAACTTCCTTGGTTTTCTGATAGTAGGCTTGAGCAAAATAGTCTTCTTTAGTGTGGTCTTTAACTTGAAAATTGATGTCACATGTGCTGTCAAATATATAATATTGGCAAAATGGGTGAACATAAAATATAATACTTAGCAGACGAGAATCCCTTTTTTTTCCACTGCTATTTATTGTGAAAGGAACTAATCCTACCATTAAATTTTGTATTTGAAAATTTCAATATTTATAAATATACTGTCGATCGTGACAGGTTTTTTTTTTTTTTTTTTTTTTTTTATCCAAGATTGATTATTAAGTTTACTTTAGAATTTATTTGTATGCAGTAAATTTTGTAATAAGTGGTTTTGGAAACAGCTTTCAGAAATACGATTAAGATTGACATAATTATTTTTTTTCCGCTGCCGAAACTTTTTAATTCAAACCCTATTTGATTTTTGTCAACGTCATAAGGAGTAGTGGACAAGTTTCACTGGCTACATCAAGTAATGCTTCCGTACGACTTGGCAGAACTAGAACAGTAACTATATAACTTTGGTCAGTGTCCTCAGTAGTCATGATTAACGACAGTTATGATAGTTTAATTGTGTGGAAAGGACCTTTGAGACTAGGGCAAACAGTGGTTAACATTTTGGACAAATAATAATCCGTACAATAATAAATGCCAAAGTGTATTTGTATGTTTGTTGGTTTGTCATTCTTTCAAGCAGCAACGGAGAACGGATCGACCTGATTTTTGGCATAGATATAGTTTATGGGCCGGAAAGTATCATAGGCTACTTTTTATCCCGGAAAAATGCTCGGTTCTTGTGGGAACGCGGGTGAAACCGCGGGTAGAATCTATATAGAAATTTATATACAAGAAAACTAATTTCTGCCCGTAGTTTTCACCGATGCTGCGTGGAGATTCCGACGCAGTTTTTACCCGCGCCACGTCGAGATTCTGACGTAGTTTTCACCCGCGACGCGTGGAGATTCCGACAGCACGATTGTGATTATTAATTGTTCTGTGGCCTTGGATATCTCGATCATCTACAACGTCACCTAAGATCATCTGAATCAACATATCGGTCAAACGTTATAAATAGAAAAACAAATATCAAACCGCCATTCAAAATCACAAACAGCTGAACAACAATTTGTAACCATCTCTACAAAGGCCGCAACTTGCAATCTACCGATTTCCATAAAAACTTTTTCCATCTCAACCGTTTCTCCTCAAACCGCAATTTATGTTTTGTCGTCTTTATTCGGAGTTACATATCAACTGAGAGCATTGGGGATAAATAGAAATAAGTCTAGTGGCTTGGGATCAAGGGGCGAACGATATATTTTCGTAATAAATGGAAAAACCACACTTCCCTGACTTTGAAATGTCTTGGGGTATATTGAAATGTTTTTAAAGTTTGTTTGAGTAGGTTCTTCTGACTTGACCAGCACTTAATATTTTGGGGTGAAGTTCCCATGTTTGAAGAGTGGCCGTGCCTTAGGGTGGGTCGTTTGACTACGAAATTATTAATTTAATACCGAGCTTGCCCAGTTCAACTCGAATAAAGCGACTCCATGAACGTATTTATTGGCTTGATTGCTTTTACTATATTATTATTATAAATTAGACATAGAGTAAGAGTGTGCGCGGCAGGCGAGCTACAAACGCGGCCACCGCCTCAGTGTAGTGTGCTTGGTCGCGGCCACTTGAATGCTCAGTTTGCACCGATGCTATACAAAAATGTTGTCTGCAGCTTGTGGTCGCGATAGTGGCTGCGTTCAGTACCCAATTGCAATTATGCTTACCTATAGAAAGTGATATTCACATTTTGTATCATTACAGTATAAAAATTAAATTCTATTGCCAAATAGGTTTTTATCATGTATATATCATTGTGCGGTTCTGGTCGGTGAAATAATGCACATAAAATAGGTATTTGAAGTGGACTGTATTTTATCACTTGAAGCACATAACAATTGCTTATGGCTACTAGATTTATAATAACACAAGTAAATTATGGATTACTAGTTTTAACACGTCTGCCGATGGCGACAGCTCATAGGTCTCTTTCTATTTGAGATCTGTCACTTGAGGAATACCACAAGTGACAGCGTCAAAATTGACAAGTGTCATTGATCTTTGTGAGATTCGAACATATTGGGGGGCCGACTGGCCAAAAATCTCAAAATATATTTTATTACAAGAACCAATATTAGGTATCTCTAGTTTTACATTTTACAATTTTATTTTTAATTAGGTTAAGTAATATAATTAGTTTTCAAAATATTTACCTTTGTTTTATTTTAATTAGAAACCCTATTCTATTTTACTAACTTATTCTTAAGTATTTAATTTTTTAACACTAATCTAATCTATTTCTATAGTACTTACTGTCTAAACAAGCTATGCTGTTTTCTTTTTATTTATATTATGTATAATTGTTATTTTACATAACAAGGTAGGTTACTTCCATCTGTACAAAGTACAGAGGTTGAGCAGGCAACAAACAAAAAAGGAAACAACATTTTCTATCTGAACATAGTATCAGTTTGACTTAGCACTAAACTAATTTAATTAATATGACACTGAGTAACTATTCAAGTACATACTCATTAGTTACCTTCTTACATTACTATTATAATAACAAAACTAGTGAGCTTTATGAGCAAAAGCTGTGAAAAGCTCTTATGTAATTAACACAAATATGTAGAGCAAACATATTTATAATTAACCTAATCTTAAGACTATTCATTGATAGGCAAAATACATACTTTTGTAATGCTAGTGCGCACTACATTACCATTAGACATTTTTACATCAAATGCTCGGACTCTACCATCTTTTCCAGGATATAATTTTATTATTCTACCAGTGGGCCAAACAAAGGGGCTTATGGTATTTTGATCTTTCATTATCACCAACATTCCTTCCTCTATATTAGGAGTTTCTGTTTTCCACTTAGGCCTATTTTGTAGCATACTCAAGTAAGATTTATGCCACTGCTTGAAAAAATGTTGTTGCAATTGAGAACACTGTTTCCAAAAACTCAGCCTATTGGTTGGAATGCTAGTGAGGTCTGGCTCAGGGTAACAAGTAATAGGTGCTCCTGTCAAAAAATGACTAGGAGTTAGATAAGACATGTCTGTCGGGTCCGTTGACATTGGTGTTAATGGCCTTGCATTTAGAATACCTTCTATCTGAATGATTACAGTATTGAATTCTTCATATGTGAGTACAGTATTGCCTACTACTCTTTTTAGATGATACTTAACGCTACGCACACCTGCCTCCCACAGGCCACCAAAGACAGGGCTATAAGCAGGTATAAAGTGGAATGATATCCCTTGATCAGCAGAAAACCTTGTCACTGTATTTTGGTGAGATGTGGAAGACTGTAGTTTGTATAACTCATGTAACTGAGAATTTGCACATTTGAAAGTGGCAGCATTGTCGCAGAACACTTGAGATGGCTTATTTCTTCGCGCTATGAATCTTTTGAAACAGTTTAAAAACGTTGCAGTAGTCAAATCAGAAGCAAGCTCGACATGGATCGCCTTGGTTACAAAGCATACAAAAATTAAAATATAAGCTTTTAATATTAACGGTTTTCTTACTCTGGCAAGCTTTATATTAAAGTAACCGGCATAATCTATCCCTACTTTCTCAAATGGTCTGGACACCCTCACCCTCTGTGCTGGCAGAGAACCCATCAATTGTGATGCGGCTTTCGCCTTCAATCTAAAACATTTTAAACATTTATGAATTACATGCTTTATTTGACTAACAGCATTAATCAGCCAAAATCTCTGGTTGATAGAGGACAGCAGTAGCTTAGGACCAGCATGTAACAAATTTTCATGTTCTTTCCATATGATAAGCTTAGTTATATGAGAAGCTTTAACCAGAATTATTGGATGCTTCTGTTCATATGAAAGCTGCGAGTGTTGCAGTCTACCAGTTACTCTCAGTATGCCACACTTATCCAGGAATGGATTTAACGATGCAAGGGGCCCTTTGATTGGTTTATTTGAATTTAAACAAGCTATTTCAGAAGCATAATGCCTTTGTTGATCACACTTGACTATCTTAAGCAAGGCATTATTTAATAGGGATGTTGACTGATTTTGGGAAAGTGTTTAAAACGATGCGTATGGGCCTAATATAACCCAAAATATTTAAATTTACTTTTTAAAACAACTAATATTTTAATTATCATGTATTTAAAATGCCGTTTTAAATTTTGCTCCAAAACGGCAGTGACGTCACGTGTTCAATTACCACAGAGTAATTTTCTATAACACTGTAAAGTGACAAGCAAAGAGAATATAACCACTACTACCTAGTCTGTGCTACGTTTAGTGACAAGTTGATTCGATGCTTTCTTTGTATGTATTGTTATGTATTAAAATATAAGTTCTAAGTTTTTTGAGCTTATTGATTTATATATATGCTTTGGTTAATTAATACACTTTGGATCTTAGAATCTACGATTACTGTTATATATTCATTGTTGGTTATAGAAATAATGATTTTTGGTATAATAAGTAGGTACTTACACGGAGGTCTTCACATTTCTAAATTCAGCAGAGCAGAAATTATCGTTTGTCGAGAAGAAATTGGCCACCGTAAAACAATCAATTCTCGGCAAATTGGAATTATTTGCCTTTATGAAGCCACTTTCCATCATGGGAGAATATTCAAGAGTCGAAATAAATTTATAAAAATAGGCGCAGAATTCACAGCACAGATAAATAATCACAGAAATCACTCTAAAATACTAAGCAGTTAAGCGCAACGAGCTATATACTCATTGGAGTTTTGGCGGGAATGCGAAAATGTGCTGTTGTTGATTTTGTATTATTTACTAAAACCTTTGTTTTATAGAGTGTTAATGTGTAATAATAGTGGATTATTAACCATTAAGTGTTCATAAAGTTGCATGAGTGAAAGGCAAATAGTACAAAGACGAAAAACGTGTATTTTCGTATTCTATCCAAAACTCCATAGAAGCTTCAGTAAACTATCCACCAATTTACTGAAGCGTCACTTCGACTCGACCGCGCCTAGACCACAGATATGTAATATAGGCCTAGACTAAACTTTAACGTGACTGACGACTTTCATGCACCAAAACTAGAGATTTATTATATATTATTACTTATATAACTTGACACTAGTTAAATGCGCAAATCACGTGGAGCCAAAAACAAAACAAAAAAAATATATACACATCCGATTGAAACAGTGACGTCACGGGCGTTTTAGGTCACGTGACTTCGGATTGATGTGATTACATTTTGATTATTTAATTTAAATTAAATTCCTTAAAAATAAACAAAAATATTGTGTTTAATAGGATTTCTGTCACAAAAACTACCGTTTCGCGGCAAAATTATGTTTTTATTTGAATACAGTCAACAACCCAATTCATCTGCCTGCAGTTCACCTGAGCGCCTTTCAGCTTTGGTTTTCATCTGAGAGTTAATGGCAAATCGCATCACATAAGCTACAATCCTTTTTAATTTATTGATATCAGAATATTTACTGAATAAGTCAGGCTCTTCTATAGGAAGAGTTGCAGCATTACAAGTTTCATAACAATTTACATTATATTGGCATTGCTTTTTTAATTCAGGCAGCTTTTGCAGGTTTGGCGTTTCATGCTTTGCAGTTTCATGTACAAAATGCGTTTTTGCTAAAAACTGTGGACCATGCCACCATAAATTATTATTTTGCAAAGCTTGAGGCTCCATACCTTTTGATAAACAATCTGCAGGATTGTCAGAGCTGCGGACATAGAACCAGGGCCAATCTTGTACAAGATTCTTAATTTTAATTACCCTATTTGCCACATATGACATTAATTTTACTGGTTCAATGTTCAGCCACGCCAAAACAATCTGCGAATCAAGATATAGGTATACCTTTAAGTCATTACATTTTATTTTTAAAGTATCATAAACTCTTTTTGCTAACAATGATAACAATAAAGCACTATTCAGCTCTTTGCGAGGAGTAGACAGTTCATTGTTAGTCGAATTTGCTCTTGATTTTGAACATAATAAGTTTACATTGACTGTACCATCAGCTTGGATAGCTCTGATGTAAAGACAGCATCCGTATGCTTTATTAGAAGCATCAGCAAATCCCACTAACTCTACCTGCCTTGCACGTTGTACATCAATATGCCTTTTTGTTTGAATGGATGCCATTTCAATAAGACCTTTTGCAAATTTTAACCATTGTTCATTGAGATCCCTTGGAAGCCTCTCATCCCACAACACTTTTGAAAGGTATATACTTTGCATAAGAAGCTTTGCAGACATTACAACAGGTCCTCCTAAACCAAGAGGGTCAAAGATCTTTGATATAAATGACAGTGCCTGTCTTTTTGTATATTCATCTTGGATCTCAGTTTCAGAACAACTAATATAAAGATTATCTGACTTTACATTGTAGCGCAAGCCTAAAGTTTTAATAAAATTATCATCCTTGCTCATATCAACATCATTTATGGGTAATTCTTGTGAAGATATATTTTCCATCACTCTAAAATTATTGGAACCCCATTTATGTAACTGGAAGCCTCCCAGGCTTAGCAATTCTACCAGCTGTTTCTTTATTTCTAGAAGAGTGTTAATATTATCATGCCCAGTAATAATGTCATCAACATAGCCTTGTGACTTTAAAACTGAAGAAGCTAAGCTATATTTATCTTTGAATCGCTCAGCTAATTCTATGAGACATCTTGTGGCAAGATACGAAGAGCTTTTTAGCCCATAGGTGACTGTTTTTAATTGTAAACAAGACACAGCATCATTTAATGTTTCTCTCCAAAGAATATTTTGTAACACCCTGTATGGAGGGTGTATTAATATTTGCCTAAACATCTGCTTTATATCGCAAAGCAGTATATACTGTGGCAATCGAAATAATATGAGTATGTCAAAAAGCTCATTTTGAACAACAGGTCCATTTAGTAAAATATCATTTAAGCTTATTTTTTGTTTTGTTTGTAAGCTTCCATCAAAAACTGCTCTCATTTTTGTAGTTGGACTGTTCTCATTGAATACAGGATGGTGGGGTAGAAAGAATACTACATCCCTCTCAAGATCATATTTTGAAATATCATAAGGTTCAGCATGACCTAATGCAATGTACTCATTAATGAAATCTTTATATACCTGATGCAACTTGCTATCCTTTGACAATCTACGTTCAAGATTATAGAAACGCTGCAAGGCAGCAGAGAATGAATCTCCAAGAGTAATCTCATCTAAAGGTTGTTTTAATGGTAAGGCTACGGTGAATCTATTATCCTCTAACATTACAGACTGTTTAAAAATAGTTTCAGCTAGCTCATGCTCTGAACTTTTCTCTGAATATGTTTCAGGAACCTTTTCAGCAGTCCAAAATTTTGAAATATTTTCATTTAATTTAACAAGAGAATTATCTTTAGTATTTTGACTTACATGGTTTGTAACAGTGGCAGAAAAGCTAACCGTGGGAGGTGTTACATACTGCTTAGGGATGGATCCGGAAATCACATCACCGAAATGAGTCTTGAGCAGGTAGGGTCCATCATTATCTTCAAGCAGTAGTGGCGGACTCAGTGTCGCCTGAAAAAATTCATTACACCCCAATAAGATGTCAATCGGAGCAGATGTATGAAAATCTTTATCTGCCAAAGCCAACACATTGCTAAGATTTAACTTTGAGTGATTTATTTTGAACTGTGGTAAGTCACATGTTATTTTATTAACTACACAGCAGCTAACATTCATTTTGAAATTGTTAAAACGTGAGGAAACAGTAAACTCAGCCTTTTCTTTAATTTTCTTTACATCTTGGCAAATACCTAATACAGCACTATGGTCATTATATATTTTTGCACTAATCTTTTCAATTAACCCTGCAGTTACCAAAGAAACCTGACTGCCAGAATCAAGAAGCGCTCTGACAGCCAGTTTAGAACCATCCCTGCATTTTACCAACACTTGCGCAGTGGGTAATAAAATGTCTTTATTGTTATTGCAATAAAGTGCAACTGGTTGCGATGAAGCTAGACTATTTGAAGAAGGTTTCTCATCATCTGAATGCAAAAGGGTATTGTGAGCCCCTTTACACACCTGACATTTGAAGTTAAATTTGCATTTTCCTATGTGAATATTTAAGCACAGTTTACATATTTTATTTTTTAGTATGAAATCATTTCTATCTTTAACAGCAGTGAGTTTAAACTTTGTGCAAGAATACAAACGATGGGGAGAATTGCAAAACTTACATTGGACACTCTTCATTGTGTTTTTGTTCACTGAAGCAGCAGTACCACAGGCCGGTGCATACTTGCGCTCTTTTGGCTCATATGCATCCTTTTGATGGGTGGCTGTTTCTAGGGCCACTGCTCGGTTATCTATAAATGACAACAATTCTTCCAATGAAGGCATGTCTTTGGTGTTGTGTCGTTCAGTGTAAAAAGCCCTAACTGAGTAAAAATCAAGTTTTCGCTGTAAAAGACAAACTAAAAGTGTGTCCCACTGGCTTATAGGTTGTTGCAGATTATTGAGTGCGCCTAAATGCTGCTTTACATGAGATACTATAGAACGAAAACCAACAGCATTGGGTTTTTTCAGAGCAGGCATGTCGAGTATAGCGTTGACATGATGTGAAATTATTTTTACTTTATTATAGAAGCGTTGTTTTAATAAATTTAATGCAATGGTATAGTTGTCTGATGTTAATGGTAGATGCTTTATGACATCCAAAGCTTCACCAGACAAAAGTGTCGTGAGATAATATAGCTTATCACACGAGTTTAGGGAGTCATTATTTCCTACTACAGAGTTAAACATGTTAATAAATGGCATGTACTCACTTGTATCTCCATTAAAACACTTAATATTTATGCGCGGAAGTCGCTGGAACTTCCCCTCATTTCCATGCATTATCGTGGAAAGGTTGCGCGACGGCGTCGAAGAAGTGGACGGACCTGGGTGCAATGCATCAAGAAAGGAATTCAATTTTGCTAAAACTGAGCAATACCTATCATCGATTTCATCGAAATTTTCGGTATCCGATTCTGGATCTAAAGCCTTTATCTCGATATTGCAAGATTCGTAATCGGCAAAAGCCTTCATTAACCTTTCTCTCTTCACTTTTAATGTTTCGGAATCTAATAATTGGGTATCCTCACTTGCTACAAATGTTTGCATTTTTGTTATTATACCTTTGCATTGTCCCCGGGCGGCGTTCAACTTCTTCAATGCCTCTTTTTGTGCAATCGTTAACGGCGCCGGCGGCGTGGCCATTGTGAAATCGTCAATGGCGTTTTATGTACGCAAATCGCCTTTTCAAAGGCAAACGCACTTATATTCTTAACACGAATTATATTTGCAATGTACGTTGCGCAAAATTCGACACAAAACAAAACTTATACTAAGTTATAATTAACTTAAAATCAAAACTTTTCTTGCAAAATGACGCCACGCAAACGAAGAGAAATGAAGAAAATCAGAGTTCAGCAAACAACAAAATGGCGAAATTGAATCGATCGCGATTCGTGGATATTGATTGTAGATTGGATCGTTCAATCGTTCATACACTTCTTAACCAGTAAACGCAGACCACAGATACGTAAATGTGGAACGTCGATATTATGTTAGTAAACCACAGATATTTGCATGCTTGTGTAGCAGACAAACGCTTGTTCTCGTTCATTCATCCGTGTCGTCACGTGATCCAACGCGGCTTCGCGATTATGCGCTCTAAAACCGCTCCGTGAACGACGAATTTCCTCAGCTGACCGCGCAGTATGTTTTTTGATTGACACGGCAGATGGCAGCACAGCGAACGCGAAGAATGCTGAATGAACGTAAATGACAGACAATTTATGCAAATGTTGAGCAAATTAGCAAACGTATCACCCGGAAATGACACGCGGCACGCCACGCGCTGCGCTTTTTGCTTGCTTGAGATGACGTCAATGGATGATGCAATCTGATTCCACTAAAATTCTTGGGAATTTTTCTGCTTTCCTCTTCTCTCGCAGGAAACTTCGCACTCACGACGAATGTAGTGTTGGGAGATATTCTGTAGGGAACTCACCACCGATACCAACGATAGCTTGGTATCACTCCGGTTCGATGGACCATTTTTTATGTGCGGTTCTGGTCGGTGAAATAATGCACATAAAATAGGTATTTGAAGTGGACTGTATTTTATCACTTGAAGCACATAACAATTGCTTATGGCTACTAGATTTATAATAACACAAGTAAATTATGGATTACTAGTTTTAACACGTCTGCCGATGGCGACAGCTCATAGGTCTCTTTCTATTTGAGATCTGTCACTTGAGGAATACCACAAGTGACAGCGTCAAAATTGACAAGTGTCATTGATCTTTGTGAGATTCGAACAATCATGTAGTTTTGAAATCTGTTCATAGTGAATTATTTATTTATTTCATTATAACATACCTACCTTTTGGGGGGGGGGGGGGGGGTATTACAGCATACCCAATTCGCCCACGGTCAAAGCACTTAAACTACAAATACAGTTACGTACGCATATTTGACTCGCACTAACGAAATACATTGCCGCTCTGTGATACACACCACAAGTGTATTCATAGATCCAGATCTTGGTTTTGGTCCTAACCAAGAAGTGCATTGAGCATGCGCAATTGCGCAATGCTTAATAGTGCTGTTCTGTATTGGTGCCTGCCATACTAGGTACCTATGTATAATAATGTATAATAACCATTAACCAGTTTAAATTCATATGGAGGTGAAAGAAATTAGTGATTATTTCCAATATCAGTAGTTCTTTAGAAGCTGATTTCTTATGTAATAATTACTATAAAACAATAATTGAAACGTGCAATATGTAGGGAAAATGATGAAGATTAGAGTATTGTTCCCATCTCTGGGATGGCTCAGCCAAGTACCAGCTTGAGGCGCTAGAGTCAATTGAGAGACGAGCCAAGAGGCTCATTGGTAATGACTCGTTAGTTAAAGCGAGGCTACAGACCCTTGAACATCGCCGTAAAGTTGGTAGCTTATCGGTTTTTTACCGGATATATTTCGGAGAGTGTGCTTTGGAATTATACGATCTAATTCCACCATCCCCCTTCCATCATAGGACCACCAGACTTTCGGCCAAGCGCCATCGATACATGGTGGATATTCAACCTTTACGCACGAAACGTTTTGCTTCATCATTTATTATGCGTACCACTAAAGAGTGGAACTCTCTGCCAGAGTCTGTGTTTCCCAATAACTATAACTTGAGCTGCTTCAAGGGGCGAGTGAATAGGTATCATCTAGACAAGCGTGCTTCATCGTCGACCGCATCGTCACTTACCAGCAGGTGAGATAGTCGTCAAACGTAACAAACAGAACAAAAAAAAAGATTGACAGGATATTTTTAATTTTTTTAACGTCCCTGAAATAACGCTGTATTAGTTTCTAAACATCAGGGTTGATTTTGTGATGCATTCTTTAGAGGATTCACCTTAATATCGTTTATTAGTTCCATAACGAAACAAGCTAGAACTCTAGAAAATTCCTTCCAACAAGCTCCTCGACCGCTGATTTTAATCGGGTTCAAGTCCATCGAGACGATCGAACGATTTTATTAGCCGGTAAGGCTTTTGTTTTACAGACAGGGTTTCGCTAAGTTGGTATTGGCTATTGACCTGTCAAACGTAGTGACGATGAATAGTTACCATATGAGAATAAAAAGCATCTTTGTGGTTTCATAGTTCCTCCTTCCCCCTTCCATCATCAGACGACCAGACAAACGGCAAGATGGCATCGATACCTTGTTGATATTACTCCTTTGCGCACAAAGCGTTTTGCTTCTACATTCATTTGGCGTACCGCTAAAGAGTGGAATGCCTTGCCTGAGTCTGTGTCTTCAAGTCACGAGAGAATAGGTATCTTCTAGGTAAGCGTGCTCCATCTTCGACCGCATCGTCACTTACCATCAGGTGAGATAGTGTTCAATCGCAAGCCTATAGTATATAAAAAAAAGTTCAAGCCCCAGAGCTAAGGTATTCAAGCCTATCATTGCATTGCGTCATCCAAAAGCTAGGATAATATTTATAAGTCACGAAATAGTTCTAGTGAAATATTTCTAGGTACCTAATGCCTCTGAATAAAACAAGTTCCCTACCATCTGTGTAGGGCTCTGTTATACATTGCCTTGTGCCTCTGGACTCTGGACCTACATAAATTATGGATTAGCGGGGACCCTTGTTTTGATTTTAGAGCTTAGTTTTTGCGAGGTCCTTTGTGTAGAGGGTTCAAGGCTAAAAAAATAGAAGTTCAAGGTCAAACGCTGTTTAAAATACGAAGTGTTGGACCTTGAATTTTCATTGCATGTTTCTTTATTTGCGTTATAATTACGATTTATTTCTTATATTTGTGCAAGTATGGCCAAGTGGAAACTTGTGCGACTATCAATCCGATGCACCATGGTTTGAATCTCGGCTCGACTCCGCACCAATGACTTATATCAACCTAAGTGCGACTTTAGAGCGATATCAGTATTTGATAGCAGTACTCGAGTGGATAATTAGCGTCAAGTCGTAGCCAAAGAGTATTCAATCAAAATAATATTAAATCTGTTCTGTAATATTATTCACGGTTGTTTTCAATTTCATAGAATCATTCATCAATTCAAAGAAATGCACAAACAAATTCGATTTAATGTATGTACGAAAAAAAAGATAAAACAAGATAATATTAACATGTGTTCAAGTGAATTTCTCTCGTGGTGCAGTCAGGGCCGGATTAATCATGTCGGGGCCCCTAGGCAATGCACGTCTCGGGCCCCCTTTTCTAAACATAATGATATTATGCTTCAATAATTTGAAATGCGTTCTGAAATGTACTGAAATATGATTATATAATAACATAACAAAACATGGCAATATTAATAATATTGTCATTGAGGGTTTGTTACATACAAATCATCAAATTTCACTTTCACTCTAAGAAACTAGTTCAATTTTTTCCCGGGGTGCGGGGCCCCAAATCTGGGTTGGGCCACTAGGCAGTTGCCTACTTTGCCTTATGGATAATCCGGCCCTGCCTGCAGTCATAGTATGGCTTGGTGATCAAAGGGTTAACGATGTGTTCCCTCGACTGTCATTTTAAACTTTTCAAACTAAAACCTAGTAATTAGCGGTGTTAATGGCCCATGAAAGATAATTGTTTCGTGTATCCAGCGATGAAAACTTTTCATGCTACAATAGGTACGGGACTAATGTCTCCTGCACATGTTGTCAATATCTGTAGAAAAAAATTATGCGTTATTTCTATATCTTAGTAAATTTTGTATTGGCACGTGCTTAACGCATTAATAGTAATATCATTGGCTACTCTGCTCATCAAACTGGAGCACAGTAATGCTTGCACATTACTGCTTGGCAGCAGACTACACGAGCAAAGCGGTTGTATCAACCCAGACGCACACTCGCAGAAGAGTTAGTCCTACCATGATACTATACGAGCGCACTGCCACGCAGGCCTTTGTGTTTCAAAGTTCTGGGTGGCACTGCAATTGTTATGGGCCGGCGTTATGCTGACCATCCGGCAAACGACCAGCTCGTCTCGTTACCAAATATCATAAAAAAAAAATTAGTCAATTTTGTTTTATCAGCTTCAAATATATTTTTTCTTTCTTTCTTCCAGTTATGTGTATGAAGCTTACGCCGTGACCCGTCACGAGTCTACAATAATTTTGTTTGGACACAAACGAGTTACAAGCAACGTTTAATATGGTGCGAGCCCCTAGGTAACAGATGTTTATTGACAAGGGACCGTTTTGTTTCTCGGATCGGTTCGTAAAGGGTTGGATTGGATCCGATCCGCGCTGACGGAATATGAATTGATGTTTACGTAGAGCTTGCCCTAAAGAAATATGGGGAAAATATATTTTTTATTTGTACAGGGACATTATTTTCAAATAGGATTTTGGTTGACCGCTCTTGGTTTTGACGTGAGAGCCGCTTAAAGTATACCGTTAGAATAACATAATATGTGTAAAACCAATACATAGACATCGATGTATAACACCACATTATAGATACCTAATAAATAAAAAATCAATTACACACATATATGAACATCACTTGATCGCCACGATGGATTTAGCTGGTTTCTTTTGTGTTCGTAAAACAAAAAAGTTTTTTTGGAAAATATACGGGAAAAGTCGGAAAAAATCCCAAATTTTTGTAAGAAAATAAAACTGAATTTCATTGATGAGGAATTTCTGCTGTCACTTTTTAAACAAAAAGAAGGAATTTCATTGTTTTATGAGGCGCATGCTGTCAATGTCAAGAAGCTACCCGTGCTAAGCGGGGACGGGTCGCTAAAAGATAAAAAAAGTCATAATCATCGGCTGGAAGACTTCCACAACAGAAACAAGGCCTGCCATCCATAATAGGGGTCAGTTTTCCAAAACAAAACGCGCTTGGCAGGTGCTTTGGGGATCGCAATAGGTTTTTACATTGACCGAGGTGAATGCCGCTGACCATTCCCTGAAAGTTCCCTTATCCGGTTCTTACGGTAACTACGAGAAAAGATCGGATGGTCCATATAGTCGTATTCATTCACCGGAATGC
This sequence comes from Crocallis elinguaria, assembly GCA_907269065.1. Lineage (NCBI taxonomy): Eukaryota > Metazoa > Arthropoda > Insecta > Lepidoptera > Geometridae > Crocallis > Crocallis elinguaria. The sequence continues at coordinate 22,185,378 of OU026065.1, forward strand.
GTACATATAGAAATACTACAGCAAAAACAAAAGTTAATAAAAAAACATGACTGCCCCAGCCAGTGTCACTCGGGATGATGTAAGGATTCTAACGATACCCATACATCTAAATCTGTTCACGCATTCAAAAGTTATGATGGAACAAAGAAACTCAAATACATACATGAACCCTAAACACATTACTTACACTCTTTTTTTGCAGTCGTGTAATAATAGGTCTCAAATGGTTTTATTAGAGAAAAAAAATCTTTAATCGCGCTGATAAAAAGCGGTTTTTGCCTGCGTATTTTTAACTTGAATAATAAGAGATTACAATTTCAATGGAGGTTTAAGATTGGACGTATTTAAATTTAGCTTTACAATAAATTTGGTTAGTTTTATGACAGTTTTGACTTTAGATAGTGAAGATGAAAGTTCATATTTCGAAACCGAAAGGTTAACTGGTTCGTATTTTTTTAATGGTTTTATTTGACTTCGCTCTATATTTGAATTTTGTTTCAGTAAATGTTAACAAAAATAAAAAGACTTTATGTATTTAAAATCAACACATGCAATTTGCTTACGATATGCTTACCATCAAACGACCAGCTCATCTCGTTATCAAATAGTATAAAAAAACCTCCTAAATATGCTCAGTACTTTGGCAAATACAAGTGGAAAAAACACGTGAAAAAGGAATAAAAAAAGCTTACAAGTCCAGAGCCGAGCGAATGTGAGAGTTAATGCAGCGGAAAATGAAATAAAAAATGGCGCAAAGCGATTACGTAGCTGCCCGGCGGCCAGAGACAGTCCAAATGTCTTTTGGACATTTGACATGTCAATTTGTTTGTGCATTTTATTAAGTCAATTCATTTCAAGTTAACAAATCCTTTAATTATTGCGATTAGGTTCGATTATCTTAGTTTGTTAGGTATATATATCTCATCACTGCAAAGGAAAAAGGATTTCCAACACCTATACATTTGAAATTCAACGAAACACAGAGCCAATTCTCAGAATAGCAAAGGTATAATAAAAGGTAACGGCCCGAAGAAAGGTCCAAACAGATGTACTCGTATCTTATAACGGGCCTCGCTTATTTATACATTTGCAATTTAACACCTTCACTGGCGAGAAAACGAAGTAAAAGAATAAACGAAAAAGGTTAAATTGAATAAATAAATTAACGGTTTAACACTGTTTTTAATTTTCACTATTATTCGCTACTTCGGGATATTTAACCTGATTATTAGATGAAGAATACCTGAAACTTCCGATGTTGCAAGCATCATTATTAGGGGAATATTGACACCTAATCACTTTAAATATCTCGGTATCGGTAGAGTGTACGAAATTTAACAGTTTTTAGCACAATTCTATTAGCTTCACGACTATTAATGTAATTGAATACAACATCCCTATTACACTAAGAAATATAGCCAGCTTTGTGATAAAGTTAAAGGTTGCTCCTCCTCTCGGAGAGTAAAACTATGCGCTTGTAATCTTATACCAACGCAACAGGAGTATTTCTTATTACGGACTAAAGAAGCGAGCCTACAAACTTTATGTGACCCAATTTATGTGAATTCCAGCAGCTCACCTTAAGAGCTAAGTTTACGCAATTTTAAAATATTTTCCACTTTCAATCCCATCATCAAATAAGTAACTGAAAAATATATTTTTCCTAAAAAAACTTATTTTTAATAAGAATATGAGAAATAGGAGCAAATTACGTCGTATTCGTTAGATTGGGTCTGTTGGTGTCTTTGTCATTTATTATGTTCTGATAAAGACAGCATTAGTTTTAGTCTGTGATTCGGGTAGACGAATGTTGCAGTGGCCCGCTCTTAGAGTCATTTATTTAACTTTCATACGTGCTCCGTTGGGGCCTATTTGAATAAAGCATTTTGAATTTGAATTTGAATTCACTTGCTTGGTGTAATTCTTCTTCTTTCTTTATTTCCTAGCTTCTGTGGAATATTCGCCAGTAGTGTAATTTTAACGGCAATGTATTTAGTGACGTCTAATTTGTCAAGGAAGGAACATGTTAGACAGGTCTAAATTTAAATTTATACCTGTCTAACATCTTTCACCCCTTTCTCATTTTATGGAAACACAGAGAGAAACCAGAATAAGGTGATAGTGACGCCAAAATCGACACAAATCAGCAAAAAATTAAATATTAACATTAAAGTTCTATCTCTGCTCCCCCCCCCCCCCCCCGTCTGTACCTACAAAAAACGAGCAATGAAGTTGATTATACATAAATTTATAAGGACCTAAACATAAAAACGGTTCCAAAAACTCCGTCCACAACCCTTCGCCACGGTATCAGCAAGCTCTTGAAAGTTAAATGGGCAGTTACAGTTATCATTGTTTTTAGTGACAAATTATTGCCTGCGCTTAAGTGAGAGGAAACAGCGGATACAGTAACTTCTATACGCTAAACTTAGATTAGAACAAGCTCGCAAGTGCAGCAGCAGGAACCCTTGGCGACAGATTTAAAACCTAAAGGGTAACAGCTAGACAGACGAGCGCTTGACGATACCACCATGCTTTGGTTGCGTCACAACATATTCCTTTACCAAAAGCTCAAACACATCGTAGGATTCGAATCATCAACTCACAGTTAGACGGCAGGCATAACTTCCAGTGAGCACATCGAGCAATAATTATTTTTGATAGTATCCTAATTCAAAAACACGACCGTATTCTGACGTGTAGTTGAACAATACCCATAAAAGCAATGTGACAAGTAATGATAAGAAAGTAATGGCATTCACGCTATATCTTGTGCTCTTGGACATCCTCTAAAACGGTCATAAAACGGGACCCTGGCTGATCCAGGGTACGTAATTACATAATTTATGGATAAGATACAGAATTATTGTATTCAACGGCTATAATAGCGTGGGGATTTAGGTGTGGCCAAACGGAGGTTTTAATTTAGATTACATTTTTATTTTGCATGTTGTCTAGACGAATACGAGTAGTAACTAGTCGTTTGCCTAATGACAAGCGTAACGCTTGTCCATTACACCAAGAACTTTGAAAGTATGAAACGCAAAGGATTGCAGAATACTTCAGTATGGTCGCTATATAATTGTCTGATAAGCTCAGTGATATCACTAAATGACTACTTCGATTATCAAACCATAATACAAAGCATGCACACTTTTGCTTTATGGGAGACACAAAGAAAAGCGGTGGTGACTGAAGGACTATGTATTGCTTGTAGGAATAACTTTATGGATAATTTAAATTTCTATAATAGTATCTATTTAAGTTTATTTATCTTTTATTCATACTGCTGTAATTTAAATTCAAATTATTTATTTGTCACGAACTAATCCTTTCTAAAACATAAAATATGAGATAAATACGAAAAAATTACAACTCCCAAACGTGTCAAAACCTTTTTTAAATTAAAACTTTGAAATATGATCAAGGATCAACCGACCCTTACCCTCCATTCGACCCTTTAGAATAATATCTGATATTGGGTGACAAACAAAAAAAAGCTCTACCACGAAACGATGAAAATTTTAAGCCGTAATCAAACCTGAGCGGGTATTATGACTACGACAATTATAATGCCCGTTTTCACTAATAAGGCGACGCCTAACTTTAAGTGTTTCCTAATTGCAAAGGCATAAATATAAACCGTTAGAACTCTCCTAAAGGTTGTTGAAACATTTTTTTTTGTCCTAGGCAACTCCTAAATATTTAAGCATCCAATTTAGGCGTTTCCTACTGTAGGTGAAAATGAACATAAGTGACTTTTAAAGAAGAGGAAACCGACATTGATGAAAATATCGCGAAACTGAGGCTGAGAGTCAGTTTACTTTTTTATTCTTTGGAGACGAGCTGAGAGGATTTTTTTTTTCAGAACAACCGATAAATGTCGCCCTACATGGTTGATACACATTGAACTTTTTAATCGCTTTATGGCTTGCTGAATACCTCCCTAAAGTTGAAAATCTATTACAAGGGACCTATCAGTGTGTTCCGGCACGCGCACGATCTAGATTTGCTATCTTTGACCACATCGAAGCTTAAGATCGTGGTCAAACGCTATCCACCCATCAAATATGAAAAAATGTATATACCTACATTATGTATGTGTTTATATTTTTACGAGGTGACTCGAGTCACGCAGTCACGTTACTCGCGCAGGCTTGACCAAGGCTTAACGCGAGTCTTTGCAACAATAATTTTGCATTTGTAAAGTTGGAAAATAAAACCGCGAGAGGAAAGTTTCGTAGCTTAAGTGTGGAGTTCGGATCTTGTTTCCCTTTGAAAGTACTCTGAATTTTAAAACAGGGAACTTACTGGAGCTTCTTATAATTTTAATCATGTACGGCAGTGACTTATTTGAAAGGCGGGGTGGTTCCTAATGGACCCGCGTAATCTTGTTAAGTAAAAAGTTGCGTTACCTACTAAAAATATTGCTTTACTATACATTTTATATGTTGTAAACTCTACCAGTTAAGGGCCAGCGAGTGTTATGTTACAGTGGTTACGTCAAACCAGTATTGATATCGCTGGCGTTGAAATAATATTGAAAATTGTATATCACGACAACTAATCCCTTAGAGGACGAAAGTATCGTAGTGACTAAGGTCAAACGGTAGCAGGCAGTAAGCGACTGCGCTGCGCTTCGCCAAATGTGCGTGGTTCCTTAAGGACCAAATGCATGATTGATGGATCAATCACGGACCACGCATAAACCAAGGAAAACCCACTATCACCGTTTACACATATCGTACAGTTTGATGTGGTGCATGGTGGAAAGTTCAAACGCTAACCGCTGTACCTATTCGAGGGAGTGAAAGAGATGCACCATCAGGCGAACGACCTGCTCGCCTCGGTACTTATAGTATGCTACTTAAGGTTCTAGTTTGAAATACACAGCAGTGCGCCCAGTATAGTAGTACAGAATACTTTGGCAATTCCTAATATCCAAACTTGGGAAACTGTATAAGGATTGCACAATGTTTTGTCCCTTTCGGTTCAGTTTAAAAATTTTAAACAACAACATAAACAAAACAGTGTGTAACTATTCAACTTGTTATAAAGTATTTATTAGTATTACCAATTATTAGGAATTGCCAAAGTATTCTGTACTACTATACTGGGCGCACTGCTGTGTATTTCAAACTAGAACCTTAAGTAGCAGTTAGTCGCAGTTAGTCGCGGATTGCAGTTCTTAGTGTTTACGATTTGCACTGTATTTACACAGCATTTTTACAGTCCCTTGGGAAACCTCCACTACGGTTGAAACTGCAATCCGCGACTAATTATGTAACAATTGAACCACCCTGCGAAATCTCACGCCAGAGAAGAGAGATCATTTCGTTTGTTCTGTACCTGTATTTAAACTTATCGCATTGCAAACCACATTCTATGATATTTCGATTTACGCCGCACACCTGGGAAAAGCGCACAACTGCACAAAACAGTGGTGTACTTAATGTTTTTAGGGTTCATGTATGTATATATTATGTACTTATGTTTGTATGTAAGTTTCTTTGTTCCACAATAACTTTTAAATGGCTCTTTAAAGGGATATCGTGAGAATCCTTACATCATACTGGCTAGTGTCAGTCGTACGTACTGGCTAGGGGTAGTCGTATTTTTATGTAACTTTTGCTATTTTATTTTACACTCATATGACACGGCATAAAAGTGGCATCAATGTTCCGGAATGTTCAATTTCTCTTCGAACAGTGAAGTAGTGCATTCATTCGATTTGTCCTCTGATAGTTTCGACCTCGAGGGAAATCACGGATGGTGTAGAAACGTCAAGTTCCCGTCGCTTACGTCGCGTTTGGTGTAAGGCATAAACTTGTTTGTTTATTAAAAATACAATATTTAAAAATGGATTTATGTGGACATTTTAAATTTATTTTATCTCTCAAAAATTGCACTGCCATAGTATTCATACTCGCGTATTATTTACTTGTTTAAAATATGTGGTTTTCGTGGACTTATGTGTGATTAAAAAACCACGACTATTTTACTTTACATAGTTACCGCTGTCATCTAATGTAAAGTGACGTTTTAGCCGATGGTGGTAGCACGCTTTCCCAGAAGATGTCCAGAACCTTTCCACCTCAAGTCTTGAAGAGTTCTAGGTTATAGAGTTCAGGAAAAACAAATGACGGCAATGAGAATAATGACAATTAAAAGCAACTCAAGCTATAAAAATCGCTACTGCTTACCATTTTTACCACACATAATACCCGCTCACGGCAGCTACATTAGCTGCGAGTGCTGTGACAGTCGTAAAGTAAACAAGCAGTATCGACTACTCTATCAAATGCAATATATCTAACAACAGTCTCCCATCAAGGTTACTACGTAAATTGTGATACAAATTTCAGACACGAATGCCTTTACTGTGTATAAGAATTACTTGGTCATAACGCATTCACTGCACAGCTGCTGTATTGTCACTTAGTGCAGCCGCACATAGGGGTCGCCGAACGTGGCCACTAAAGTGACCACAAGCTGCGGACAAGATTTTTCATACATTTTGTATGGAATCGGCGCAAACTGAGCGCTCGAGTGGCCGCAACCGCGACCGCAGACCACAAACGCCGGCTTCTCCCCGCCCGCGCAAAATAGAGAGAACAGAAGGAGCGCTTGAGTGCGTAAGGATGGCCTAAGTGCCCAAGCGCTCCTTCTGTTCTTTCTATTTTTAGCTACCAGTGGCTGGGACTGGAAGCCACACTAAGCCACTGGTGACCACGCCTAGTGACTGCGTCTAGTGGGCGCGTTAGATGACCCAATGTGCGGCAGCACTAATTATCGTGTCACAGTACAAACCACAGTTAGAGACACCCGTATGCACATTGCACACCCTTGTTGACACTCAGTGTATACACAGAGTGTAATGTCGTAGTCTTAACCAAGCTTGTGAGATAATTTGTGTGTGTTTCCTATCTAAAAGTAGAGAAACACACACATTATCCTTACTGTCTTTACGGTCCACTTTCCGTGACTAAGGCTGACGCCAACTTATTTACTTTTCTTCTAGTAGTAATTGTCTACTTTGAGGAAAGTCAGCTTTGCCTCGCTTTTAATATTTCACCTAATAAGGTCAGAGCTGTTTTGTTATTAGGCGCATCGAGGCCGAGCCCAGCCAATTATTTATTATTGGCCTTGATTTAATAAGCCAGTATATTTTCTTATCTAATAGTCAGCTTTGTTCTTGTTAGGCCGGATACACGTTGCGACTTTTTACACTTTTACGATTTTAGTCACTGAATCTCGACACTAGCAATGAATATGCGTTGGAAATAAAGACACGTAAGTGAATCGCTAAAAACGCACGCGTAATCATCGTTCATGTATGTATGTATGTGAGTTTCTTTTTTCCACTGTAAGTTGTAAATACCTGAACAGATTTAGATGTATGGGGTATCGTTAGAATCCTTACATCATCCCGTGTGACACTGGCTAGGGCTGTCATGTTTTTTATGTAAGTTTTGTTACAATGACTTGTTTATTGTTATGTTAACTATAATAGGTGTTTGTACCTATACTTTAAGAAAATGTTGGTGGCAATTAAATGTATTTTTAAGAGACATTTGTTTCTCAGGCATAAATCTAAACATAAGTTCAAAAATAATGGCCATTGTTTTCTTTGAGTAGGTATTGTCATTCAGTAAGCATTCAAATTGTCAAAAACGTCTGGAATTCTCAAAGGTCTAGTATTCAATAATGACTAATTAGTAGAACAAACCATTAGTAAAGCCAGCTCTTGATTCTGGCTGTCAGTGTCAGTAGAGCTCGACAGGTACCTAAGCTAATTAGCTGGCGATCGGGATTTGGTAGACGGGATACTTTGTTGCACACTAATTGCAATCGTAACAATCTTGTACAAACACCGTATAGTCTTGGCTAAGAATAGTACCATCCACCCAATCTCTTCCCATGGGTGCCGTAAAAGTTGCCTGTATTTTCCTGCTGCAGCATTCTCCTTGGTCAAAATTGTTATCTGCTGTGATCACTAAGATGCCTACAAAACGTGCCGTTTTATGGCAAAATCCCCCTTCATGGGGATCATTCATCGGCCTCCTCCGCTGAAGTTCAGCAGTGAACGTCTTCCAGCTGATGATGGTAATAGAATACGCTAACGTTGCAATTCCCTGTCTCGATCCTTCGAGCACTATCTCCTGATCCAATTCCAATTAGTCGTTACAATCTCCTGATTGTAACGACAAATTGGAAGTCAGATTGCATCCTGAATGGAGGTTTTTGGTGATCTGTAAATGGCAGCAACTTATGATTGTACACCTTACTCCATTGCTCTCAAGCACCCCAGTAATATCCTTGCGAACTTTCCAGCCCTGCTCGGCATTTTTGCTTCATCCACTGTGACCCCCGTTATTCCTTTTAGAGAAGGACGTGGAGAGACCCATCTCACCGGTTATTCGTTATCTATCAGCACCTTTATGGGGACCAAAACGATTAACCAGGGGAGATTATTGGCTGATTGGGTGCACCACGTGGAAGTTACCCGATACCGCACCCCGCGCTCGTTACCATGAGATATCATGTATAATCTCTTACGCCCAGCAATATCACTGATTACTTTGCCTCAATGTTTGCACACTACTGGCAGACTACACAAGCACAATGGTGGTGCCCATCTCAGACGGGTACTCGCAGAAGAGTCAGTCCACCACCAGGTGTTTGCAAATTAAGCAACTTAGAGTAGTAGCGGGGTAGCGGGAATTGAATGAGCAATTTGCATCTCGTTTGTTAGAATCTCGAGATTCAATAACCCAATTACCCGATAGTCTGACTCCGAATGCTTCGTTATAGGCGGAAACAATGGCCTGGAGATATAACGAGCTATTCCAGTAATCCTTTGTCAAAAGGCATAATGTTGTAAAATCAAAAGTTATTTATTTATTGAACGTAAATAAATAAATGAAGAGCTTTTGATTTTACAATAGCTCTTATTTTTTTTTACATTCAATAAATAAATAAAGAGCTTTTGTAAAATCAAAAGCTCTTTATTTATTTTCTAGTGACAGAATTGAGAACCTCCTCCCTTTTTGAGATGTCGGTTAATAAAACGAAAATTCAAGTTTGAAAGCATGTTCTGACATGTTTGTTTTACCACCACTAAAACGATACCGGCCTTACCACAAAAAAATAAACATACACTAAACCGTTTAACTCCTAAACATGCCTTAGTCGCGTATTTAATTAGTAATGAGTTTAACCGTTGTCTAACTCCATTCTTTTGTGACATTTCTAATCATTTTAGTCGTTTATATTGTGACACTTTCTAGCTAAACAGGCGTCTAAAACTTATTTTTTGTGGTAATACGGTACGTGTATAGTTCTCTACGCGAGGCGTCCTCAAATCTAGAGCTCTTGACTAGTTGAACGCTCAAACGAAGTGAAAACGTAGCTTTTCGTTTGATGACTCTCTTATATATAGCCATAAACATCGTAAAAACCTTGCAGATTGTGAAGTCTTTTGTTGAATGAAATCGTTAAATTATTGGTTGTGGTGTTCAAAATAATGACAGCTTAGTAAAAGTGAAGTGCAAGCATTAATTATGTGGTAATGCATTCTGTAGTACAGGTTTATATTTAAAAAATGGAATAATTATCAGACTATTACGCTTCCATCCTCTGCTGGGATACCGGCCTTCTCTAAGAAAGATGGAGTTTGGACCATAATACACCACGAGGGCTCAGTGCGGCTTGGTGGATGTCCCATGTCATCGAATCTTTTTTTTTTCTTGAAAATGTGATTTACCTTACGATGTTTTCTTTCACCGTTTGAGAGCGAGTGTGATGAATCTGCACATAACTTGATATAGGTCATTGGTGCGGGGCCGAGTGGAGATTCGAATTATGGTACGTCGGATTGAAAGTCGAACAAGTTCCCGCTCGGCCACAATCGCTCGTGAAAAAACGGAATGATTTTCATTTACGTATTATAATTTTAGGGTTTATCAATTGAATTTCTCAACAAGACGAGTAGGTAGAATACCTGATGTTAAGTGAAACTCCTGTCTATAACATTAAAATTAGCTTGCAAGATTTGACCTGGAGCTCATAGAATTTTTAAAGAACTTTCAGGGCGTCTGGTCGAAGCCACACGTGACCAAAATGCTGGCGTCTACTTTGGTCAAAGATTAAGCATTGCCATTCAACGTGGCAATGCGGCCAGCATTTTGGGAACGTTGCCTACTGGTAGCGGATTATTAGATTAAGATTGTAAATAAATTAGTGTGTATTTTATTTAGTTATTTTAGTTTATGTTGTTTACTTTTTCCAGTACATAATAATAATAAATCATGATTTACGTTAAAAAAAAAAAAGATTTGACCTAAACAAATGCACATACATACATACAAACATTGACTGTTAAATAAAAGCTTGTGAATGGAGAACCTGTCCTTTTTTTGAAGTCGGTTAAAAAGGAGAAGAGTCAGATAAGATGCAATCTCAAACGGATATCAAAATCAGGTGGCAAGTATCAAAAAGGTAACTCCGTATCATTCCCAAAGTTTTAAAAGGCACTCCAACCCTCGGCAAATACTAATGTCACCATAAATCAAAAACAGCCTCATCATTCTGCCAAGTTTGGTTTTCAGGTACATACCAACTGTACCCAACTTTAGGTCTTTATCAACAAATCATAGAGTTCAAATTCCTATGATAAAGTACAAAACTTTGTCAGTTATCGTTTGCACCAATATGTAGCATCTGCTGTGACCTAAATTTCAAAAAGGCTGTCGAGAAATCTGGTGTTACAAGCGAGGGATATCGAACTTTTGGCTCGTGTTTTTAAAGTTCAATTTTGAACGGTCCGTGCATGGTTTAGTTTTTAGCTTTATGGTAAGTGGACTGCTCCTGTTTAAATAAGAGCCTGTACAAATTTCTAGCAAATTTATTTATCTTTGCCGGTCTCTGTGTTTCCCAATAGCTATAATTAAAGTATATAAATAATATAGTATCCCTACAAAGTCGTCTCGTTACCAAATAACATAAAAAAAAATAGTGGGTTGTTAAATGTTGGAAAACATAACGCCAACCCATAGATAACAATTGCAGTGCCACCTAGAACTTCTAAACACAAAGGCTTGTGCAGCACTGCATTGCGCTCGTTGTACCCTATGAGATATTAGGTACCTTAGTACTTAATATCTCTTATGAGATGAAAATTATCTTGTAGTGTATTTGTTAGTGGGAGGACTAACTCTTCTGCGAGTGTCCGTCTGGGTTGTTACCACCAATGGCTCATGAAGTCTGCCGCCAAGCAGTAGTGTGCAAGCATTACTGTGTTCCGGTTTGATGAGCAGAGTATCCAGTGAAATTACTGGGCTTATGAGACTTAATACCTAATGTCTCAGGGTAACGAGCGCACTGCAGTGCCGCGCAGGCCTTTGCGTTTCAAAGTTCTGGGTGGCACTGCAATTGTTATGGGCCGACGTTATGCTTACCATCAGGCAAACGACCAGCTCGTCACGTAACCAAATAACACAAAAAAAAAAAACTCATAAGCCCAGTAACTTCACGGACTACTTTGCTCATCAAATTAACCGGAACATAATAATGCTTGCACGCTACTGTTTTGCGTCTAACTAAACGAGCAAAGCGGTATCCACCCAGATGGACACTTGACTCCGTCAGTCCTACCACTTGGTAAAAATGCTATCTATGCCATCCTTTTTGTTTGGTTAATGGGATAAAATCCTTCAAGCATTAAGACCGCCCTTTATCCAAGATTGTGATATGAATAAGTCTCTTATTTTATAGTTTTCCCCTAACAAAGACGAAACACAAAACAAAGACTTTAATTATCTAGTAGGTATTAGAAGTTGTAGAAGTTAGTGAGAAAAACAAATTTAATTATAAAGTTAGTCAAAGATAATCAAGTTGGGAAGCATTCGTAGTGCGAGAATACTAAGTCTTTGTCCAGATGAGGTGTTTACGCGCGAGTTGAGCGCGCGTTTAAGTTCGAAATTCTAGCAGCAAAACGCGCGATTGCATTGACGGAATGTTTATATAAGTTTCTATAGGTACTCCTTTGATTAATCTAGCTTGATTGAAATAACACATCTCAAAAGTTCTCGTATAGTGCTGGGACAACTTCGATGAAATCGAGTTGTGTTATTATCGATTGAATATGTTTTGCTGATAAAGTGTAACAGTGGGCCGGTGGGTAAACCTCTCTTTTTAACCGACTTCCAAAAAAGGAGGAATTTCTCATGTAAGAAGGTAACTATGTTTGTTGTAGGTATGTTGTATGTTGGTTTTTTATGTTTGTTACCTCAGATCTCCTACATATTTTGTAAACCGATTAGAAAAATTCTTAAAATTCTGAAGTCTATGATTACATATTGGTCCCATACAAATTTCATCAAAATTGGTTTAGTAGTTTGTCATTGAAATTGTTTCGTCTTGCACCAAATCTCTTAATTGTATTTAACGTATAAGTATATTTAAACACAATTTCTTATATAAATATCTAAAATGTCTTTCACCATATGATTTTCGAGCCGAATCTCACCCAATCTCACGTGGGGAGAGGGGGGGGTGTCTCAGCAAATATCACGTATTTTTTTTCCGCAACAGACAATGTAAAACTGCGAGAAAAGTGGACTAAATTAAATAAGATATGTTTCTTCATCAAAATATGGCTAAATTCTACGTGAGATTAGGGGGGAGGGGGTTGAGCCAAATTTCGCGACTTCTCAACAAGGGGGGAGGGAGAATCCAAAACCGCTAAACCACCTCACGTAATGAATGGACGCCCCCTAATTTATAAATAAACATTACTTCTAACCTAGCTACAAAAACATAATCTACAAGCCAATGTATAGGCCTACAGATAATCCAAATACCACTACCAGTTGGAAGCGTATACCCAGCTTAAAACTAATTCTTATTTAAATACGTACATTTGAATCATCTGAACATTAGAAATGAGATACAAATCTAAATTAAATTTAAAGGAGTCAATTTCCTTCACAAGTGGATAGCATCGCTCTTGATACAGGTTTAAATTAGTTTTAGCGATTTAAAGATATAAATATCTGCGACTATTTTATCAGTCAACACAAAAAGTTGTTCATATTTTTAAAACACCCAAGTAAAATATAAAATATGTCGCAAAATTGTAATAATAAATTAGTGAATTGACGATCTGACTATTATTTTACTCTTTATAAGTGTGACTAGATTACTGCTTTTCCAAATTCTATTCGATAAAGAGACGAGCTGGTTATTTGCCTGGTGATAAGCATAACGCCGGCCCATAAACATTGAAGTGCCACTCTGAACTTTAAAACACAAAGGCTTGTGCTGCTCTGCAATCATCGGCTCAGCGGCTGCATCATGCTGACGAGAATATAAAAGTATTCCCGTCAATGATGCTTGCAACAGCGTTAAAATATCGGGTGTTAATAATAAACACGATAAATATCCCTAACACAATGTTTATATTTGGGAATAACCGTGATGTACCTGTACCTGCGTGTCTCACTAGGTGGTAGGACTAACTTTTCTGTTGGTGTCCATCTAAGTGAATATCACAGCTTTGCTTGTTTAGCAAGCAGTAAGGTGCATTACTGCATTTGATAAGAAGCATAGTCAGTGAAATTCAGTAATTTCACGTCATTTTCATTTTAAGTCTTATAAGCCCAGCTTAAGAGACTTAATATCTAATGTCTTAGGGTAACGAGTGCAATACAGTGCCGCACAGGCCTTTGTGTTTCAAAGTTCTGAGTGGCACTCAATTTGTAATGAGCTGGCATTACGATTACCATCAGGTTAAGCTCGTCTCGTTTCCTGATAGTATAAAAATAAATAACCGTAATAGTATAAAAAAACAAATAAAACACAATAACTCAACTTTTTAAACATAAATATAAACATTTAATTAAGGATCTAGAAAACCATCACCCGATGGCAACGCGCTTAGAACAATGGTTGCATAGCCACTGTCTAATGGCAAATAAATAAATACCTATTGCATAAACTTTGTTCCTGATTCTCCAGATAAATTGCCACTTAAAGGGTTTCCTTTTCAAATAAAGGAGACGTCGGTTAAAATAGACAGCAGACGCTCGACCTAGTAAAGGGAATCGGCCTCAGATCGATTAGAGTCGGAATAGCAGTATATCAGCCTATAGTGGGGCAATTATTCTGCACCCTTCAAATCTATGCAGTCTCTCCTGTACGTGTGATATTTATGATAACTAGATGTTATCATAGGTAACAAGAAGTTAAGGTCGTCGCTTGACCAGTGCCGTTACTAGCATTTGTGCACCTGGTGGCTAACGACGACGAAAAGCTAACGAGACCAGCTGGTTTGCTTGATGGTAAGCATAACAATTACAGTACCACTCAGAACATTGAAACAGAAAGGCCTGCGTGGCACTACAGTGCGCTCATTACCCTGAGACATTAGGTATTAAGTCTCAAAAAAGAAGAATTTCACTGGCTACTTTGCTCACCAAGCGTTGCTGCTAGTGCTCTCCCGGCTAAATACCACCGTCGAAGTGAAAATCTGCCACCAAGCACCTATCTGTGTATTTCGGAGCAAGTCCTAATTTATGTTTAGCGTATTTAGCTGAAATCTTCAACACATCACGCAAGATATGGTCAAATACTTACTTATTAGGTAAGTGTAAAAAACGTACAAACAGAGCGAATCGGTAAACTCCTCCGTAAATTTGGATAGAAACCTTCTCATCTGCCAAGCTGCAGTAAATTATGAAAGTAATCATTAGAAATTCTCGCAGAGCACATGTGGTTCTTAAATTACAACTTACGTGAAACTAGAGCGGGAGAACTTGATCTGGAATGAAACAATATATGAGAAGAAAAATTTTGGTGAAGGAGCAGCATATGGTGCACCGCTATCTCGCTCGCGCGTCTCAACATTTTCGATAATCCTGGCAGCGAAATTTTCAAGATTTATATATATACGAAACTTTGTGTTGTTTGTGTATATCTGTGTGTCCATGCCAGCTGCGATACAGGGAATTGCAAAGGCTTATGAATGTGTTAATATCATTTCTTAAAGAAAATTAAATTAGTTAGGTAAACTTTCTGCCAGCATAAACAGGGACATAGAAGATAAATCTGCAATTCTGAGCCATCTATAAATAAAGATGCGACCCAGTTTAGAGCAACAGGTTGTTCTATCAGGGAATGTGGGCCACGTCGAGAGGCACGGTTCAAGAACGTCTTAAAGCTGTCGCTTTAGAAAATTGTGGAATTTTCTTATTTATATATACTTATATACTAAAATACAACCTGAGTTTAAAACAGTATGTTATCCCGAAAGGGGTCAATCTACTCCTGGAGGTCAACAACATTTGTTTTACGAGTTTTTGAAATTAGGAATTTTTCACTGAAGAAAAGGCATTTAAAGTTTAAAACGTCAAACTCTACTACAGAACTTCAGGGCAGCCTTAGATCAGCTAATTTACTTGAACTTTGAAAATAATAATGGTGATTAGAAGATACTTACAAAAAAATCCATATAATGCCGTGCAATTAACGTTGGAATTTTTTTCTTTTTTTTTGGAAATTTTGAATGAAGTTTTTCTAAGAAGCTCCCTCACAACTTGTCGACAACCATGTTCCTAATTATCCCATTCCGGGATAACATACCAATTCAAACTCACCCTGTATAGTGTTTTGTGGTAAGCCCTTTTTCGTAATCCGGTACGTATAATACCTGCCGATAACAACTGCAAGTGCCAGCCTAAAGACTTTAGCTAACATTAGATTTCAGGTCACTGTAACTGTGTATTAACTGATTCTGTAGGTATATGTATTTTTTACACCATGATTTCAACGTTCACGCACTTATAGCTGCCATTAGACGGTAATGCATGATTGATGTTTATGCATCAATCATGGACCACGCGCACACCATGAAAACCCCACAATCGCCGCCCAATCCTCTACCCAAAAAAATAGTTTCACAGCCACTGCGTGTTCAGTACAGAAGCTGCGATAAATAAGCCGTGGTGCGCAAGTGATGTATTAATCGGAGCAGTTGTCGCTTTGAGCCGAGGCAGGGCTTCGAAGGAGTGAAAAATAGACTGCAATATAATGGCCGTATTGCTGTTCTTGTCTGTTTCATGGATTTTGATGGTTTATGTACTTAAATCCGCGCATAATCCGCGCTTGTCCCAAAACCATGGTTCCTTTACACAATCATGCATTACCGTCTAATGGCAGCTTAATACACGCTGTCCCCCAAAGGGCCCAATTTAACATGTTAGTGAAAATTAAGGTAAATTCCACTGACTACTTTACTCGTTAGGTCGGTAATTTATTTAATTTTTCATACAGTGTATGTATTTGTTTATTACTGAAATAAACTTATCCTTAGTCCAAAAAAATATAACAAAAGTCGTCTAGAAAATGCTAGACATTTAAAATTAGGTAGTTATGCAAAACACTTTCCGGATTAACATCTAAAGCACCCAAAAAGGTCCCAGAAACCGCAACTGTTTAAAAAACATGGACTTAAAGTACCTAATCGTCTGCGTATCTAACGAAGAAATCAATTTCTTTAATTGCTTTTAGACCTTTGAGTGGTAGAACAAAACGTCATCTATAGAAAGGCGAAGTAGGAGTATTTAACTCTAGGGTTGTTACTGAATATGTTTTCTTTCCTTCTTTCTTTTTTGTTACATAATTGACGGCTCCATGGCTAAGTTGATACCACCAAGGGCCACCAGATAAACAGAAACATTTTGGAAAACAAAACTGAATTCAGAAAAGTTTCTTGCCCTTCCTCTTGATCGCTTATATATACTTGTAACGAGCATTTTACTTTCATGTGTGCTCTCCTGGGGCCCATGTGAATAAAGTATATTGAATTTGAAGTGAGCAAAGCATGAGAGAATATTTGACATAGTCTTAAGTAAAAAATACGTAGTGAAATCCTTTAATGGCGCGTGTTTCTTATCTCTAACAAAACAATATTGTATCGAAAGATTTATCAAATCAAATCAAATCGTTTATTTGAAAAATACATGTTAGCGTAAGGTTAAGACCTTACGCTAACATGTATTTTCAATATTTTTGATCAATGTGTTCAACCTGCAGGCAGGTGTGCAAATATTCTTATACATTTTAATGTATCGCAGCACATCCCTAATATCTTGTACAATAATAGCCACTCCATGTGATTCCATTCGTCTGTATTGTGCCGCTTTGTTCCTGCTCCCGTTGTCTCGACAAGCGGGAAATTTGTTGTTGCACGTGAAATACTGTTTCACGGATAGGCGAGTACATGCTTTGTTACTCGACTTTAAAAAAGTTTTCGCTTTGCTGTGGTTTTTGTTTTATAAATTACTGGGGCTACCAGTGTAAAATCCTTCTGCGGAAGTGTGTTTGTTTATTTATTGTTTTGTTGGTTTGTCCTTCTTTCACGCAGTAACGGAGCAACATATCGACATGATTTTTAGCATAGATATAGTTTATGGACTGGAGAATAACATAGGCTAATTTTTATTCTGAAAAATGCACGGTTCCTGTGGAAACGCGAGTGAAAACCGTGGGCGGAAGCTAGTAAATAAACTATTTGCATACTATTTTTCTGTCGCTAAACAACTATCGGTATTTTCCGGCAGCTGAACTTGACAATCAGGTCTACTTATACATCATCACTGAGATAGTGGTCAAAGTTGCTACACTATAGAGTTTAAAAAAATACAGTATTGTGAAAAAATATTATAAAAAATACTTATTTACTGCATGTAGACGATTATAACTTAGTAAATTTAAACATGGTAGAGATGTGCAAGAATTCACATATTATTTTTAATTATTAGATAACGTGACGAGATGGTTTTTTACCGACGGAAAGCACAGTATCATGTATTATAAGCCAGTCCATAACAACTGCTATGCAGTGCCATTCAGAACTTTGAAAAACAAAGCCTATGCGGCACTGCCATGCGCTCTTTACCCTGAGATATTACACTCAGAGCCGGGAGAGAATATAATTCTGAAATACAAAATGATCCGTCTGCTTATGTCGCTAAAATCTTCACTTTACAAACTTTAAGATAACGCCCTCTGTTGACTATGTGTCGCACTTTTCGATCTAAAAAACACAAAGGTTGGAACGGCCACAAGTTGAGAAGAAATGAGGAAAGCCTTTCATTAACTTAGGCTCAGCTGTATTTAGTTTTATAAAGTTTCGGTAGATGGCACTACGTATCGAAATTTAGCAAAAATTGTTTAAGGCTTTTGGAAAATTATTTTGAAAAGTAATTAGTACTAAGATATACGCCAGTAAAATAAAAGGAAACTAACTCTACGAGTATCACCGCCTGTGTACCACCGCTGTGTAATGTGTACCACCGCTCTGCTTGTGTACCTAGTCTTTCACCAACCAGTAGTGTGCATTCATTACTGTGTTCCATCCAATGATGATTGATTGATGATCAAATTAATACCTACAGCTGGACCAACGTAACTGATGTTTTATTCAAGGGTAGCGCACAGGCCCCTGGCTCGTTCGCGGTGGACATGGCCAGCATTATGCTTCATCAGGTAAACGGCCTGGCTAAGTTGCTCAAATAAATAATAATCTAGATAATTATAATGAAGGCTTTTTAACTTTATTGTGAGACAATCTTGCTTTCTAAGCAAACTATCACTACATATAATATCAATTACATGATCATCTATCCAGACAATATTTCAGAAATTGTTGTAGGCCAGCGTTATGCTTACTATCAGGCAAACGACCAGCTCGCCTCAACATAAAATAGTATCAAAAAACTGGCCACCTTATCTAACGTTTAGTTGAAAAACAACCTCATTTCAGACAAACAAAACTCCATTTACTAAATAAAAAGTAAACGAAGAGGAAAAGTGGGCAAATCTGAATCCATGAGAATTGCGCGTGGACCCTTAAATCAGGGCTGAGTAGGTCCTTAAATTACTTTGGGGTAGAAAAGTTCTAGAGTGTTCTAAAACCGCTGATGATAGCGTTAAGTCGGAAGGGTAGATTCTACTTTACCTTTCAACTAGATTTTTGTGGAGGCTTTGCACGCGTGACGTCAGGGTTAAATAAAGTGTTTCACAGATCTACATTCACACACCAATTTCAATTTTATTAGGTGGTAGGACTAACTTTTCTGCGAGTGTCGGTCTGGGTTGCTCCCACCGCTTTGCTCGTGAAGTCTGCCGCTAAGCAGTAACGTGATAGCATTACTGTGTTTCATTTTGATGAGTAAAGTAACCAGTGAAATTACTGGGCTTATCAGACTTACCTAATATCTCTGGGTAATGAGCGCACTGCAGTGTCACGCAGGCCTATAAGTTTTAAAGTTCTGAGTGGCACTGCAATTGTTATGAGTCAGCGTTATGCTTACCATTAGGCAAAAGACCAAATAGTGTAGTTACACTCAAGCTGCAAACAGCTAGCATCAAGCATGAAAGCTATTTGTATCATTCATGCAAGCTGTATACTTGCATCATGCATGTAAGCTACTTACACCATGCATGCAATCTATGTGCACAATAGAACGGCACAACACAAGGCCCCAAAACCGCAAACCTGTTTCTAAGTTTTCATAACAACATCAAGTTATATTCAAATCTACATAACGAGAGATAGAATAACTAAATTCAAACATATTATCCAGGGTAGTTACATCTGCTTTCCGTATCAGTCTGGCTTCGAACGTACATGTCGGTCGCAGTTTGGAGTTCCCAGGTGTTTGGTAACAAGCAGGCTTATTCTGGATGTAAATAATCTTCGATCAAAAAAAAAGTTTTGTTTGAAGGAAATTTTTATACAGCCACCTGAAAAGTACTTGCTTAATTAAGAAAACTCGACCTAAACACGAGTTATTCCACTTTGGTCCACCTTTGGTCTTGACCCACCTAGCACGACATGCGAGCTATTATTATGTATATTTTATACATATTATTGTAACTTCAAAGGGCTTTGCACGCGTGAAATCATGATAAAATATAACCTATAACATTCAGGGATAATTATTAAGCTTACTATTAGTAAAATAATTGTTAGAACCGAACCAATCATTACATATTATATTTAATTCGATATTAACTAACTTAATATAACTTAATAGAACTTGACATTCAGTCTTTCTCCACTTTCATGGTAGAAAACTGCGGCCCGACAACCGAAGCACAGCCGAAGCTTCAACGATCTATTTTTGGTCTAAGGCCCCAGTGGTTTCAGAGATTAACGGCAGTAAATAAACAAACGTTATGCTATTAGTATAGATAGATGAAAAACAAACTACCAGAATACACCCCATATCGCTTCACGATGAAGTAGTTCGCTGTGGGTACGTGAACTTATACCCAGCACAAGTTGCCTAGTAAGTTCACGTTGCGTATCTCTTGAATAGGGGTAAATAGAATACGTAAATGGTTGAATAATATTGCGATGACTCAGTGGGTAAGAGCAGTAGGTAAACCTGCCTGCCAAGCGGGGAGTCCCGCGTTCGGTCCCCGGCTGGGGCAGACTGTGCGGGGAGGCCACAAAGTTTGTTAGATGTTTATGTTATGGACATGTGTGTGTCCATGTCACCTGTGATACCGGGAATCTTAGTCCAGGGGTATGAGTGTATATAGCGTTGATGTTAATGGTGTTGATGAAGATTACGTGAGATGGGGTCCAACATGGTTAAAGACTGCTAAATAAATATGAAGTTAATTCAAATCCTCATTAAAACTGGCATGGATTCAAAACATACGAACCAACGAACCAGTAAAATATAAGCCTGCGTAACGGCTCAAAGATAGCTCAAAGTTTCGGACTTCAAACGAAGCACCTACTTTGTGGTTGTTTATGAACTAAAGTACTCTCCACCATAACCTTTCACATAACGAACTCCTAACGAGCTGAGCAGCAGCCGTACCATAAAAGATCATGCACGTCATAAGAGCGAAATGAAGACGTTACACACAATTTGTATTCTATGGACGCTGGTCGTTGTGCGAAGCAGTTGCTAAGCTTCAAGATTGTTGCGAGTGTGGCCGAGCCGAAACTTGCACGGAGAGTGAATGTGGCCGAGCGGGAACTTGCGTGACTTTCAATTCGATGCAACATAGCGAATCGAGGCTCAGTCCTGCACCAATAACTTAAATCAAATGATGTGTGGTACCAAAAATATAAATGGGATAATTATTTGTTTCACTTTGTATAAGTAGTAAGTTTCTTTGTATAAGTAGTCTTCAATGATATGCGATGATGAACTTTTTTTTAATTAGTAAATGGTGATACCCACCCATAGTTAGTCCTACCACCTGGTGGACTTGCCAACCGTTTGCAAAGCGCAACGTGTGTATCATCAGAGTTCATCAAGCAGTTTGCTTTGGTTGAGTACAACACACTTTTTACCTTTAGCAAAGCGTTTGATCCTTGCAAAAATTTAAATAGGTACATTTGATACTGTTAAAGTTACTCTATGAATACAAACGTGTTACGGTTAGTTAGATACGCAATAGAGGAGCCTTTATGCCAGACGTGCGTACATTTTGTTTGAGCTTCTGCTTTGTATTGTATCAAAGATAAGATTTTAGAAGGAAAATTATTTAGATAACTAGCTGTGCCCTGCGGCTTCGCACACGTAGCCTAAGTTACTCCTTGTAACATCAGCTATCTGCCAGTGAAAGTCCCGTCAAAATCGGTCCAGCCGTTTCGGAGATCATCTGGAACAAACAGACAGACAGACAAAAATTTTCCAAATCGTTGTTTTGTTATATGTATCATAAATGCGTTCATATTCATTTAGTAAAAATCCCTGTTTTTTTTGGTATTACAAACAATCGCTTAAATTTTTTTTATCCTTTATGCTTAGTTTTCGTGTTAAGGGTATTTTAACACACGTGTTAGGTGTAAATGGCGAAATTGTGACGATGTTTGCCGACCGTACGATGCAAAATTAAAATGTACCTGTTCAGAAAATAAAAACTAAAAAGTTTATCGTATTCAAATGTTTTTATATAAAAAGTCTCTGAATAGGTTTCTTATAGGCAACAATAATTTACTTCATGTTGAAGTTGAAGAAAAGTTGAATAAGTATTTGGTGCTAACATGCTGAAAGTGAAAGGTGAAGGAAAACATCTTGACGAATCCCGGATGATCAAGAACCACAAAATTCGGGACATAGTTGACATTCACCAAGCTAAACTGGACCGCGTTGCGTGGGTTATGGAACACACTATATGAAGACTTAGGGGCAGGTGACTCGTATGTTATGACTGGTTGGGAAACCACCAACAAACCAATTAACGAAGTTTTAAGAAAGCATCATGCCCAAATTCAAAATTTTATCTAACATTGTAATCTCTTTGATAAACTTGAGTAAACACGTAGCCGGCCAAACTCCAAATGATCCCCCGGATCAAATTAATGGTGCAACTTGACTCGGCCGGCCTATGTTATAACAGAGATGAGTTCATTTGGCCACTATAATTATAGCAATCCGGCTATGTTAAGGGGCTGTAATAAACCATCTTTAGATTTCTTTACTTTCTATTTCTTTACAAAAGGATTATACCATTTGTAAAGAACTACGGTTGAAAATTGCAATGCGTTTTCTTTCAGTTGAACGTTATTTCGTAGTTTTTATTTAATTAAGAAAGAGATACATCATTACTTTATACTTAACAATACATGTCTTTACATGATTAAATGTCAGGTTACAAAAAACATGGTTGTTGTCACTCGAGACAAAAGAATATTTTTGGGGTCTTTTTTGCGATTTTTTTTTAAATTCTGGGCCATTTCTGTAACATATTTTTTAACACCCTCTCTCGTAAAGCTGATATAATTCCACCGGTTATAAATATGTAAAGCGGGTCATAAAAAACGCGTGTGTTATCAAAGCAAATAGTTAAGTTATAGTCCATACAAATTCCATAACAGTATTATTTGCCATTTCAAATATGGAACTGATCGCCGCCGCACCACTCCAGCTAGTGAGCAGCGCGCTGTTGCTATTCAAGCGCGCTGGTAAAATGGCGGGAAAGCAACAGTGTGCATTCACAGATTGAGTTTATTTAAATGTTTTTTTTCCTGTTTACTCGCAAGTGTGTTAAAAAACGTCGTACGATATACGTGCGTATTGGTTATAACATGCTCGGCTCAATTACGCCTTCGGCTCGGGCTGAAATTCCGCCTCGCATGTTATAACCATCTTTACGCACTAATATCGTAATGTACTATTACTAATAAGTCTTATAAGTCTTTTCTCTAACCACTTGCCCATACTACTTTTTTTTTTGTGGGTATAATATGTATGGAGACGGATCTTTGTCGACGTTGTGCGACGAAAAACAGGACGTTTTGCATCAGACGCATGCTCTGGATGCTAGATCAGCGTGATGCTTGAACTACTTACTGTGAGATGAACGTAGTGGTGTAAGAACAATATGAGTCTATTACATATTTCGTTTTAATAGAAATTAATAATTATGTTTGAAAGTAGCGTTCTAGGTGTATGTTTAGCAGTTGAGGTCTTCTGGCTGATGATGATGATTGTTTCTAATTTTAACTAAATGTTTAAAACTAATTATTTTTATTCAATGGATAAATATATAATTAACATTTATTTTATAATATTCTGCCTGACATAAGAACTATTGAAATTATAACCAAACCACACCGGACTATACTGTGATGAATTGGGGCTTAGTGTCAGGGGGCCTGGTCTTATATGTAACACTGATTTTGGTGTTTATTATTTGTAATCTCATTTATATTTCATCGTAAATATGGTAGGGCTCGAAATAAAAACATTCTCCGATTAAAACAATTTAAGAAGATGTCTATCCGGCCAAAATACTATCAGTCTCATATCTAATCCGCACATAATGGTTGTCATTAATTAAGTTACTAATTACTGCTCGTAAAGTTCGATAACTAAGAGAAGAAAAACGAAGTTAGAACACATTAAAAGAAAAAAAGTAAAAAGGTTTCAGTGGCGAGTTGATAAAGTGGCCACTGAAACTTTTTAAATTTTTATATTTAAATTATAATACGATTAATTTTTTTTTTAATTTGAAAATATGAAAGTATGAAATGCACTTACAGCTTATGACGAGGACAACACTGCAGTGTGGCGACGCACCGAAAAATCTACGACGTCACACAACACATCGTAGAAATTTCCGATGCGGTGCCGCATCGAATGGTCCAGGGCTAGTATCTGGTGGTCGGACCATCTCTTTGCTCGTGTGCTCTGCCGCCAAGCAGCATGTGCAATTAATACTGTGTTCCGGACTGATGAGCAAAGTAGTCAGTGAAATTACTGGGATTTACTTAATGTCTCAAATAACGAGTGCCTCTCTAGACCTTTCTGTTTCATAGTTCTGAGTGCGGCAGTTGAGGGCTGGCGTTACGTTTACCATCAAGCAAACAACCCGCTCGTCTCGTTATCCAATAGTATAAAAAGAGGGTTTTCACCGAATGCGATGAAATGTTTGCGTTGCATTGGCGTATCGCAATGTGGCGTGACGTCGACGCGTTTACGCACCGTAAGTAGCGTAGTTGCCTCACACTTACAAGATTGCTCAAAAATATTGCTCGTCTTTTCTCAACTAACTATCGCTAACTAATATCTATTCATCATAACCAACAAAGACATCCAATGCTGAAAACAGGCATCTCCTATAAAAATCAGCAGAATCTGCCATAGTAAAATATAAGCAAAAGGGGTAATGTAAACTGCACCTACTTTAAACCAGGTCCTACAGGTACACGACGAAACTCATCCAATTGCAATTTCACGCGATCCGAGCACTGTCCAGATTCCTTTTATATCTCTCGTATCTCTACTCGATTTTTATTACGCTGTTCAATTCGATTTGGCCCCATTCAGAAGCCGGATTTTTGAGAAAACAAGGCGAATGGTGGCGAGGTTTGTGGATCGAAGGCTCCAGATAGTTTGATTATTTTGTATTATCTACATTACTATATAGGTATAACAGAAATGGACACAATTTAAAAAAAACGCAAACTTTTTCCCCATAACATTGCATTGTCATCAAGTTAACATGAACATGAATATAAAAGTTTAGTATATTTTCACGGCAACTGGTTCAAAATTCAGTTGCATTATTCTAACATACAAAATAACTAGTGAAGTTAAATAAATGCTTCTTTTAGCCAAAATATATTTCAATTTAAGACAGTGTTTTGATCTTGATTTTGATACTAACTTTTTTATGATTTAGTTATTTTGTTCGATATTTGTATAAAATTTCCAAGCTAAACTGTGTTTACTTCGTAATGCATATTGTTCTTACAGCAAATTTATTTCTGTCTTATTCTTATTTTGTTTTGGTTTGATGAACAACAATGATAATAAATAATAATAAATAAACGCTTACACTCATACCCCCGCACTAGGATTCCCTGTGTCGCAGGTGGCATGGACACACACAGATACACATCACAAACATCCAAGACCCGAGAACAAACTTTATGTTTACACAAAATCTGCCCCGGCCGGGAATCGAACCCGGGACCCCTCGCTTTGCAGGCAGGGTTACTACCAACTTAGCTACGGAGCCGCCATGATACCTACTTCGGTCGGAGTTCATCAAAATTTGATGCGAATCCTAGTCATCTATAGTAATTGACGATAGTAATTTGTTGAAATTCAACCCAAAATGTTTAGTGATCTAATGCCTGATGTGTCAAGGTAACGAGTGCACTGCATTGCCGCGCAAGCCTTTGTTTTGGAAAGTTCTGGGTGGTACTTCAATTATTATGGGCAGGCTTTATTCTTGGCCGTGTGGTCACGTCCACGAATAGTACCACCTTCCCGCAGGTACTGCATTCTCCTCTTTGAACATCATAATCTTACTGCGATTATGACGCCTGTCCAGCTTTGGGAATTATGCAAATCATTTCCGCAGCTTGTGGCCGCGTTAGTAGGAGAATTCGTTGACGTAATGAGCGACTGCACTAAAAGAATACCGGAAAGTATGTGCTACTCAATATATCAAGCCCTTTTATTATTAAACAGTTTCAAGCAAACTTTGACCCAAAAACATTTTCAAACCCTTTCTAGCTCACCATTACGGTAAAATTAATTAAACAGAAATTATTTAAAGAACCAACCCTAAAACTTTTAACAAAATCTAGAAAAAGTTTACAAAACCATTCAGGTTTGTACCGGCATCGAAACGTTCAAAATTGGCTTAATTGAAAAACTTTGTTAGCAGATTCTGTAAAAAAGGTTGTTCTGTTTAATTTTGGCAGAGTTCGTAAAGACTTTCGATTTTGTTGCTTAACACCCGATCAATAGGCGAGGTGCGAAAATGTATTTTTTTTGCCTATGATTTTTTTTCCAACGGGCGTTTATTACCTAGCTAATACATAAAATGAACACTATTTCTAACCTAGCTACAAAAACAGTTCGATAATCTACAAGCCAATATAGGCTTATCGATAATCCAAATGTTCTAGCCCACTACTTACCAGTTGGAATCGTGCCCAGCTTGCTGGTGGCATTGCCTCGTTAAACCACAATGCTGATCTTTTGAGCCAGATAAGTACCAGTATTTTAGTTACGCGTCGCATCAATGAATTAAAAGTAACATACCTTTTAAAAAAGTGACGTACTTTTACAAAAAAGGGAAGTACTTTTACAAAAAAGGGACGTACTTTTTAGAAAAAGTGACGTACTTTTACAAAAAAGTGACGTACTTTTACAAAAAAGTGACGTACTTTAAAAAAATGTGACTTACCTTTTATGCCAGAGGTTGATGCTTATTGCGCTGATCTCTCCTTCAGTTAAGAGTCTATTACCTATTAGGAATGACTGTTCTGCTAGTGTCCGTCTGGGTTAGTACCATCGCTTTGCTCGTGAAGTCAGCCGCCAAGCAGTAATGTGCGAGCAATACTGTGTTCCAGTTTGATGAGCAGAGTAGGCAGTAAAATTACTGGGCTTATGAGACTTAATACCTAATGTCTTAGGGTAGCGAGCGCACTGCAGTGCCACGCAGGACTTTGTGTTTTAAAGTTCTGAGTGGCACTGCAATTGCTATGGGCCGGCGTTACCATCAGGCAAACGACCAGCTCGTCTCGGTATCAAATAACACATAAAATATGTAGAGCCTTATTTTTTTTGAAATAACTCAAGCTTAAACTTAATTTACAGAAAAGTCCTCGTTATTTCAGAGTCCACGTAAAAATAGCAAAAAACGAAACTTATTCACATATCCTTATAAATTAGAATATTTTTATTAGCAAATTCGCTTCACTTTTTCCACCTTCAATTTTCATCAGAGAGTTGGTACAGCGAAAAAAGTACCTCATTACTCCCGTAGCGTTGGCATAACAATGATAAAAAAAGATAAGTTGGACTTGCACACACATACTTTTGCACAAGGATTCCCTTTGTTGCAGGTAGCATGAACAGATGCATAGCAGAAAACCCTTGAATTTAAATATTGTATGAATGAATAACCCATTATGCCTGCATCTAATTAATTTGCTTTTTCAAGATTTGTGTTGTGTATCTTTGGTGTCCATGCCACACAGGGAATCCTAATGCAGAGGTGTGAGTGTAATTCTTTAAAGGGCGGCTAAAGCACAACGCCCGAAAAAGTCTGATTTTCGTTGCAGAGATCTCAGGTTTCATAGATATTACAAGTAAGAAAAAAATACAGCAGTAGTATAGCCAAGTGTTTATGGAAAAGACTCTTGTAAAAAATCGCAATAAAGACGGCGAAAAATTTCTCTTGTCACGAAATGCTAAAAATTTTAGCGAAAAGTCGACAAATATCATGGTCTTGGTAACAAAAAAAAAGGAAATTATTCAGCTAAGAAAGGATCGCCTTAAGTCTTTTATTTGTAAGAATTATCGCGTGTCTTTTTTGCTACCACTACACACACTTTATAGACACCGTTTTGTATGTTTTATAGATTCGTTCAGTATTATTGGAAGTAAGCCGCGTTTGAAAATTATTTTGTGTTCTCAGCAGACTTCTGTCGAGTTCTTTTGAAAACGCATTTCATTTATTTTTGAATATATATTAAAATGACAGACGGCGTACTAATGAAAACGTGTAAAGGGAAAAAATAAAATGGGCCTCTTTGTAAGGCTTAACATCTGTGTATTGGTTGACATGACTTTATTTTTAAAACGGAACATTTGGTAACCTTTTATTTGGAACTTCTGTTTCTATTTTTGTTCTAAGGAAAAATAAAACACAAACCCACATTTTATTAGGAGAATTTTATAAAGATAACACCTCAAATTTTTTTGCTGCCAACCAGCTTTGATCCCTTGTCTTCCAGTTTTCAGTGCCAAATGCTTTTTTTTCATACTGAGATTTGGTAACAACTGACGTCAGCAATGAAACTTTCGAAATTTACTTATGTGCCCTGCCTGCAAAACGAGGAGCCCCGGGTTCGATTCCTAGCCGGGGTATAATTTGTGTGGTAAGTAAAGTGTGTTCTCGGCTCTCGGATGTACCTATGTGTTATGTATTTATGTGTGTCCATGCCACCTGCGACACAAGGAATCATACCGCCTGGATATGAGTGAAGATGTGCATAGAAAGAGTTTGCAAGTTTTTGTTTATGCTGTCCAAAATTGAAAATGCTGGCCAGTATTTTAGTTACGAGTCGCTTACTTGACGACGTTTGTCAGATTTTCATATTAGGTTCATAACTAGCCAAGCATAGCCAGCTTTGTTGTATTTACAGCTCTACTAGTTCAAAAACAATGTAATTAACAAACTTCTGAATATGAGAATTCCAATATCGCTAATTGGCATCCGATGATGTTGAAATGGATTCCGATTCGAATGCGGAAAGCCAAACGTGGTACTTGAACATGATTGGATGGGGACGCTTTGTGTTGCGATAAATGAGGTGATGCGAGTATTATACGCGACTCGCATTACAGTGTTATCGCCATGATATTGTGATAGCGTGTCTGTGAGTGATGCATTAAGGTACTAACCCCGAGAGATGAAATACTGCACCATCCGATTCCATCAGCGCTCAGCGTATCAGCGCACGGGGACTCGGCGCGAGGCGATGGCTTAGCCAATCAGAGCGCATTATATCTAGGCAAAAATGATGGAATTTATGTCGTGCAAACCAAACGTCACTGCATTTCTAGCCCTAATAGATTATTATCATTCATACTAATTGCAGTTCCAATAATTTTACATACCTACATACTTGTCAAATTGATCACCTTCTTTTTTAACAACTCGTTAGCGTTCTTGTCCATAAAAACGGTAAACATGGATAAACAAGCTTATTTATAAAAAAACCGTATAAAAGAAGAAAAATAGCAAAAAATAAAATAAGAGGTTAAAATAAAGATGTAAAACATCTCGTAAGGCGTTAAAGTATCGAGAATGAATTATTATGTTTCAGGAGTCTGTCTCAACACATCATTTGCTTATCGTATTCAACGACACGTGCACATGCCACAGTAACTCACAATAGCAGAAAGACAATTCAGTGTTTTTTCTTAGACAAGCCGAAGACATGCATACATAACTCTATATTGCACAACAAACAATATATGAAAAATGTGAACTTCCATGATAAAAATAAAACAAGTTTGTATTACGAGCGGCTTTATCGGAATAAGGAATTTTTTAGGCAACCTAATTTACCAGGTGATGGAAGTCTTCTGCAAGTATGTATAATGTATATGGGTGGGTAGCACCATTTTGCTCGTGCAGTCTTCCGCCAAGCAGTAGTGTGCAAGAATTACTGTGTTCCAGTTTGATGAGCAAAGTAGTCAGTAAAATTGATGGGCTTATGAGACTTAAATACCTAATATATCAGGCTAGCTAGCACACCACAGTGCAGTGCAGGCCTTTAGTTTGTTTATTTGTTCACAGGTCTACACAGTTTGCTATAGCTAATTTACGTGATATTTAGGGGTTGATATCATTAATGGATTTATAGCTGGCGTTATGCTTACTATCAGATAAAGGACCCACTCGTAACGTTATAAATAATAAATAAAGTTATTATAAAGCGTAAACCATTATTTGAAAAAAAAAGTGTGTATGGTAATACTTTTTTGCTTAGTTTTAGAGCAGCAACGCGTACATTCATAGCAGGAAGCAAAAAAAATATAGTGCAACGCAAACACGCTCGCTCTGTAGTTTGTACTGCAATCTTTTTCTTTCTTCAAACACGAAATTCTCTTTTTTTTTAACTGTGCCATGTCTTCATCAACCTTCGGCACTTTTCTCATGGAAACAACGCGATTTACATAAATTACTCATATACATGGTGTTGTTTTCAGTTATTAATTACCGGTACCTATTATAATTTTACCGGTATTATTTACCTTTCTTACCGCAGCGTTGTTGGTGTTAATGTAAATCTCGTTTATGAATAAAATATTTTCTCATTTTTGAGATGTTTCGGCCAAGTAAGAGGTGCTGAGGTCAAGTGGAAGCTCGGCTTCAAAGCCTTTAAGAATGACATAGCCGTATAAAATTACTGATAATTTTATCAGTTTGAATTTGAATTTTTTTATTTTATAACTTACCTAAGTATTTTTATAAATTTCGGTGAATGTATTTTGGCATAATGCAACTTAGTGTCCCCATCACCTTGTCATCATTGGTTGACCAGATTAAAGAAAAAGTACTCTTCCGCGAGTGGCCGGTTGTGTAGGTAGGTACCACCGCTTTGCTCGCGTAATCTGCCACCAAGCAGTAATGTGCAAGCGTTACTGTGTTCCGGTTTGATAAGAAAAGTAGTCAGTGAAATTACTAGAATTAATATCTACATAATGTCTCAGGATAACGCGCGCACTGCAGTTTCACGTAAGCCTCTGTGTTTCAAAGTTCTGTTTGGCACTGCAAATGTTATGGGCAGACGTTATGTTTACCATCAGGCAAACGCACAGCTCATCTTAAAAAAAATTGTCAGTAAGTAGTAAGCCCAGTAATTTCAATGGCTACTCTGCTCATCAAACCGTTACTGTATGGCGGCAGACATCACGAGCAAAGCGGTAGTACCAACCCAGACGGACACTCGCAGAAGAGTTAGTCCTACCACCTAGTATACTCCTCTCGAAAACCTCACACCAAGCACCCATCGGTGGGTCCAGCAACCGCACGTTGAGAGCTAGTTTTAATCTAAATTTTTGCATACTATTTACTATCTTTGATCGCATCGTCGCTTAAGATCAGATGAGATAGTGGTCAAACGCTATTCTAAAGAGCATACAAATAGCATTCTACCCTCACTTCTAGACCACGTTATATTTTAGAAGCATTTCATTTTAGAACAACCTGTCATTCTTTACGAAACGAAATTGATTGTTTGACGTCATATCGTTTTTTTTCTTTTTACCGCATTAAAGAGGTTACGTAACCCCTGAGTTCACAAGCTCTGATGAGTGGATGATCTAAAGTACTGCATGTTTGATCATACGAGGAAGGGCTTGTTCTAAATTGTATTTGCTTAAATAATATTCTTTGTGAGAAGATCTCGGAAATTGTATGATTGTAATGATACTTTTGAATTATTATTTATTTATTTGTTTGTTTTCGAGCAATGATGACTCAGTGATAAACTCGTTAGCCCATTACGGGAATAAAACCCACGACATTTACGTACTACTTAATTTAGTCGTATTTAATATGACATTGTGTGATTGTTTTTCTACATTGTTTCCTGGCTATGATTGTTGTAGAAGATAGATGTTGCGCATAGAGATATGGTGACATGCAAAGTATTCGATAAGGATATCTTGGATAGAACGAAGTGGAAGCGGAATGTTGGGAAGGCTGACCTCACCACTATGTACATAAATTTTAAAGAAAAGGTGGATTTTTATTTCCAACTCGAAACTAAACTAAGGAAAAACTAAAAAAACGTAAGTATATAAAACAAGTACATTCTACTTATACATTTATTTTAAACTATCGCATTTACAAAATATGTAAAGTTATTAGAAGGCCTTACACCATAATATTATGATCAACAAAATGAATATTTGTAACAATTACTTTAGACCCTTATTTAAAAATCTTGGCTCTTTAAAATGTTACTTAATTGTTACAAAACAGTCCAAATTAATAAGTATCATGCTGGATTAAACCCTGCACTGGTCTTCCGTGTGTATACAAACTAAAATAAAGCCGTTATTACGGAGGTGACCTTAATAATAGATATTCAAAAACATTACAGCAAAATGAAAAAAAAAACGTAAATTTTGATTTCAAAAATTTTCTCGGCCTATAGAATTTGTACCGGCGTCTTCTAGACCAGACGCTTTGATGCTAGCACCGAAATTTTTGAGATGATGGCTTTCTTTCTACTTACAAGCCACCTAGCAGATATATTTGCAACAATTTTGTGACACTTTTCAGTTTTATTTTGAAAAGGTTTCAAATGAGACAAAAATTAAATTAATTAATATATTACCTACGTATAATAAATTACAAACCTACTTCACAGTAGGTACCAATCAAATGGTTGAATAAAAATAATCCATTTATACATTTTCCTAATTAACTTGTACTAATAGTATAGTATAAGTGAGCTCTCCAATTAGAGCTCGAAGAGTTCTCCTTAGATAATTCTCTAAGTCTTAAATTTATAAAACATAGCTATGTTCCAATACTTAAGACAAACTTGAGCGCTTGGTTGGGTTCTTTTTCTTTAGTATCTGTGGTCACTTATTCTTATAGCATTCGATATTTTTTTAATTCAATAATGTTCGTTATTTTCATGCGGCCCAATAGTATTAATATATTATGTTCTGTGTCAGTAGAGTGTATGAGAATTAATTCCTCGTTCTGCTATAATCGTTTAAGAAGTAGTGCAAGATAGTTGTCTTGGATTATTGGTTTTAAAATTGTTATTTTAAAAAAAAAAGAACAATTATTGTAAGGTTAAAAATTAATCTTCATTATTTAAGAAGTCACCAGAAGAAGACTTGGTCAGATTTCTCTAAGGCCTGTGGGATAAACATTTCTACGAGAAACGGAAATTAGAGCAGCATTTAAAAAAAACCATTAAATACGCTATTTTTAACATCTTCTTCTTCTTCAGATTATGGCTATTAAACGCTGCTTGACGTTTTTCTATCTTTAACATCGTACCAAAACTACAACATATTATCGAGTGCTACCAGAATAGTTCTTGAAGTCTTAAGTCAGCGGCAAAGGAATTTTAACCATTGCGCTTTCTCACAAAGATTTTAGAACTACTTGCAGTTCGCTTCTGACTTTCAACTGTACATTTTCTTTTGTTAGCACTTTCGTTTCAAGAAATGTTCTGTGAAATAATGAAAAGTTCTGTTATTTTATGTTTGTTTCCTAGAATATTTGCTACAAAGGGGATAAACAATACGTTATGATACAAGACTAAATAGGTGTACTGATGAAAAAGCTCGACTGTTAGCAGAACTGTGCATGGATACTGTGACCAGTTTGATAAGAAAATTATTAAAACTCTTGGGCCTATTTTCATTTATATACACTCGATTTTTTTACCTTTGCATTTGATTACCATTTTATTTGCCAGAACTTAAGCATCGATGTGGTAAAGCTGGTGAGCACCTTAAACATAAATTAGGACTGACTCTCAAATGCATCTGCTTGAACACATCGGTAGGTGATTGGAAATGTCTTGATCTACTTGACTTGCCAAGTGAGCACTAGAAAATTCCCTACCACCAAGCTGCAGTTGCATACAGATGTTGTCCTTCACGGAAAGCTCAAGGTTTATAGGATTCGACCCATAGACCTACACTGAGCTTTCAACTTCAATCTCGTTCGAGACTTAATAATAACATGTCTGAAGGTGGACTGCAATGCAGTGCTACGCAGACCTTATGTGTTTCAACGTTCTGGGTGGCGTTGTAACTACAATACTATACTATAGCTCATCTGAACCCCAATTCAACTAAACAAATGGTTTTAAAATCACAATAGTTTAGTCGTAAAATGATCACTTTCATGAAGAGCTTTCACAAAATTAACATTGGCTTATGGTTGACCACCAAAGCATGCCACTAATGAGCATTTGCTACTTAGTACTCAGTATTGCTAGTGATGAGTGTGCTTATTTCGAGAATGCTCAAAAAACAATAGTCGTTAGATTTTCGAACATGCTACTTGAGGCGTGGGGGCATGCTTCGAGTGCGTCTGGACAGGGTGGCATTAGCATGCTAGTGTTGCTAGTATCTAACTAGAACGCTTATTGATAGCAAAAGTAAACAACTACAGATCATGCTAGTTTTAAGACTGCTTATTGCCGTGTTTATAAACATGCGAGTAATGAAAATTTCTATCTGCACCTTAAAAATGAAATATCCACCATACAGCGCATAAAAACAAAAAATTCAGCGATCGAAACCTTTTTTATGAGTTGATTAATAACAAAAAGACGCGATAAAGTGCCCTATTTACACATAAATAACAGCGTAAAGTGATAACTCACTGTGAAACACCCTCAAATTAAATTTTAAAGGACTATAAAGCGACACAATGAAACGTCCGGCGCGCAATCAAAACGAAATTTCGTCATTTCGGCTATAAGGGTGACGGTAAAACAAAATTGTGCTCATCGTTATTAATAATTCGCTTAACTTTGAACTCTAAATCTAGAGGAATAGAGATGGAAATCCCTTGGTGTGCTCCCCTTTGTTGTATAGTCACGGAAATTGATCGTTACAGGTGGTTGAAAGTTTCGTGAATATTTTGTTTGAGTCTGCGAGCGATACGTATTTCTAAATCATTGAACAGTTTTTACGTGAAATATCAATTATTATAGCCCTTAGATAGACAGGTGGTTTTTAAAATCAAGAAATATGATAAGTAAGGAATCGTTCTGTTACAATAATTTAAATACCAAACAAAGGGTGCGAGCCCTGGAGTTTGCAGAACAAAATTATTATAATAAAAAAAAATCAAGAAATAGGTCTTTTTTTATACCATTGGATAACGAGACGAGCGGTTCACTTGGCTGATGCTAAGCATACCAGCCCATAACAATTGCAGTGCCACTAAAATTTTGAAGCACAAAAGTTTACGCGACACTGCATTGCGACGTTACTCTGTGGCATTATGTTTTAAGTGTCATAAACCCAGTAAATATACTGACTATTTACCACCTGGTAAATAAGAATCTCTTTTTCTGTGGAACTCACTACCGTAACTAAAACAATAGTTATTTCCTCGACTGTACTTACCTCGTCAAAAACAATGGTGCGCGAACTATACAAGGTTGAAACGGGTTAACAGCGGATTCCACCCCAATTGAAACTCGTTTCACAATAGCATTAATCAATTCGCTTATCGATATTTTGTTTGGGATAAGGGTTCTTTTGAATGAATGAAATTGGCATGATTACCGATATCCGTCAAACATTCCGTTTTTGATCTCGTATTTGAGGCAATTATTGTTAACATGTTTTTTTTAAAAGCGACAGATGTATTTTCATTGTTAAGTCCAGATACTGCTTGTCTGCTGCTAATTAAACCCCAGACGGATTTAGTTTGTGAAAACAGAGAGATTGTTGTTTGTAAATATGTCACATGGTAAGTTATGTTATGAAATTCTGTTTAATACATTTTTAACTTTTCTCCTATCGAGAACGTTTGTAGAAAGTGTTTTTATCAACAATTCCAGGACAGATAATGACCAAAAGAAAGTCAACAAAAGAAAAAAAATTGAAGACTAAAGACAAAAAATTGGAGGGTACATAATAAAAAGCGGGAATCGCTGAAAATATCGTCGTTATGTTTGAAATTTCGACCACCAGTTTACACCCTTTTTCACTCTAGAGACATACCATACACAAGAAAAAAAATTGATCGGATGACATTATAATTGTAGGAGATATTGAATAACACCGCCAAAAATAAAATACACACTTTGTCCATTTTATGAAGTCAGCTAATTACATGAACACAAATAAGTGGAATAATTTATCAATAATATGGGCGTTACTTATATTTACTTCCTAGTCCCCATACTATGATACCCTAATTAGGTGGTGACAAGTTTATTCTATTTTGTAATAATAGACGTAAGAACATAGATTTGAATTAAAAGATAAATAACACAAATAATAAGACACATTACAGACAACATATTCGGATTGTTGACTATGTTTTAGATAAATATCAATGATGAAATAACAAACAAATTCCAAAAATAAGCTGAGAGGTAAGCAAATTGGTCGGTGAACTGAAATATTCGCTTCCACTTTATTGCGCAGCCATATTACATGTAGCCATATCCAGTAATTGGAATAAGAGGATTATAACAGCACAATGATGTACGATTGTTTAATACTGGATATACATTAACCTAGCTGCTGCCCGCGGAGATATTGGATTTCATGGTTTTAATTTTTTTGCGCGGAACCCTAAGTTGTTTTCCTGATGGTAAGCATAACGCCCGCCCATAACAATTGCAGTTCCACTCAGAAACACAAAGGCCTGCGTGGCAGTGCGCTCGTTACCCTGAAACATTAGGTATTAAGTCTCATAAGCCCAGTAATTTCACTGGCTACTCTGCTCTGATGAGCAGATCCGATCTGTGTTCCGATTTGATAATCGGAACACAGTAATACTTGCAAATTACTGCTTGGCGGTAGACTTCACGAGAAAAGCGGTGGTATCAACCCAGACGGACACTCACATAGCACGTAAAAATGAGATGAAGTGCCGCGGAAGCTTCTGAGTGGCACTGCAATTGTTATGATCTGGCGTTATCCTCATGCAAATCCTCCGCTAATTACGCAATCCAGTTGTAATATAAAAAGATTGGACGACCCACATTTATCCGACTGATCATTTAAAAATATCCAGTTATCATCTATATCTAAATAATCCATCACTAAGCAAAATTTACTAAGAACAAAATTTACTTACAGCTAAATTGAGCCCGTTTTATGTCGTCGTTCTTCATGATTACCAAGATTACGCTGAGATCCGATGTTTTGGAAGGCTTAAGCTAATGTCAAAGTGTTGATTAGCTGATTTCATTGACGAAAGCGTCGCTGTTCGTGAATCTGAAATGAATTGGTATTTCGGTAATTTTATTCGCTACTTTATAAGTTAAGTTATTTTAATTAGAATTCTGTCTTTCTGTAACATAATTAGCTGAAATTAGAAATGCGTATAAATATTGTTTACTTTAACACGACTTATTTGAAAAGTATAGGTTTTTATTTACCTCGACGTTTCGACGAATTGCATTGATCATGGTATCGAATAGACTGAACTGACTTGGTCGAAACATTGAGGTAAATAAATCTGTGTTTTTTTTATCGCAATTACGAGTAAGTCCCGTTCATAATAAAACAAGAGTTATATCGCCATTGAGATGTTTTACCTAGTTTTGGATTGGCTCAAGGCAGTGTGATATTATCTGAACCTACTTTGATCTGAATATAGTAGTATAGTAGCTATGCGAAAGTGACTCTCAAGTCACTGAATATGAATGAGTGTTTTGCGCACACTGTTTTTTTATACACAATTTTTTAAATTTTTGTCTGGGTCTCGGTCTGTCTGTCTGTTTGTTCCGGGTAATCTCCGAAACGACTGGATAGGTTTTGACGGGACTTTCACTGGCAGATAGCTGATGTTACAGTAGTAACTTAGACTACGTGGGCGAAGCCACGGGGCATGGCTAGTGCTAAGATAAAAATCCTTTTTGGGTGAAAAACGAAAATGGCTTCTGTATTTTCTGCGTATTTATTTATTATCTTTGTTTCCTTTATGTATCATTTTACGTTTACTTTTTTTTATTTTAGTGAGAGTGAAATAAATACCTACTTGTTATGTCTTTCTTTTACGAACACATTGCACATTACTGCTTGGTAGCAGACTACCCGAGCAAAGCGGTGGTACCCACTCAGACACTCGCAGAGAGGAGTTACCTATCACCAGTCTAAACTTAATTTCAGTTATTACGCAATTTATATATTTGTGTTATTATGCAGTTTATATTGTAATTCCAATCACAAAGTATTTAAAATTAAGGCAACTTGAAAACCAATCAAATATCATTTGAATGGTTAAATACTCAAATTGATTTTGCCATTTCACAAGTATGTTTCAGTTTAAACCTGTTCGCGCACACGTCACGCGCTTCAACCACAAAACGCCACCAGCGAGTTGCGGAGTGCAGTTTTCATACATTTTTTATTTTTCTTACCACACACTCACACACGAAACGCCACTTTTCGCTTCGTGTATCCCAGGTATGGGCAGCCTTAGGAAAGTTCCGGGCAAAAGTTTAGGGTGTTAATGAAGTCTCAGGCCTCACTCTGTTGTTGGCGTGAACTGAGCTTTTTTCGCGCGCAATTATAAAATGTTCCGAGGGCCGGATCAAAAGACGGCGTGGGCCGCATCCGGTCTGCGGGCCGGGCGATGCCCATATATGGTGTAGCCGACGCCGACAGCAAAACGTCGAAATAAGCTAAATTTAGCGGCGTTTTTTAGTTGTCGCGACGCCCGTGTGCAGTAAGGGTAAATCTACGGATCGATCGGCCGCCCGCCAAGCCATCAGCGTTCAAAACCGACTCACGCCAAGTTTATGTCGACAATTTGATGGTATCATATTTAACTCTACGTGTTCAAATTACTAAATACGATACCTGTCAAAATAGCACGAAGTTTCGACAGCGAGTGTGAACATAACTCCGTTTAGACATCTTATTCCAACAGTACACTGTAACATTTTCACGTAATGACAGCGTTACCACATCCCTATATTACTTACATTACCTTGTAAATGTAAGTGAAGTAATGCGTTGTTTAAATCAGGCGAGTAAACGTACGAATTACTGTCAGCTTTTTTAAATACTATTTCGATTGTATATAACGAGACGAAAGGAACGTTCGACTGTAGGTAAGCGTAACGCCGTAACAATTGCACTGCAACCCAGAATTGTAAAACATGTTTTGAAACACCAGCTCGTGACCCTGTAACATTAGGTGTTAGTCTCACAAGCCCAGTAATTTTACCGACTACTTTGCTTATCAAACCAGAACACTGTGATGCTTGGTATTACTGTTTAGCGGTACCGAGTGTCTAAAGATAAACGTTTAAAATGATTAGATATGTTACAACAGAATGGAGTTAGACACTACTTAAGTCAAGATTTGTCATTGTTCATATTTATACACGCGACTAAGGTATGTTTAGGAGTTAACGCTGTTTAACACGTATTTACAGTGTATTTTTTTGTGGTCTATGTTTTACATAAATAGTCTTGTCAGAAAAACACAGATAAAAGCCACTATGGTTTTTTTTTACATTTTTAATTTTGCGGATCCTTATAAAGAAAATGCGTTGTAAGGTCTCACTTATACAAAACAAACTATGACTCTGTGCAATTTTCTACCCTCTTGCCAGCCAGTAACTCGCACTACCTAAACCATCATTAAGTAAAATGTATTTTGTACTCAGCCTCGGTGGATGTCATTATGAGATCCAACGCTTTATAAGTGTGATTTTCCTCAGAATACCTACTCAGGTATTCTGAGCAAGCTGCTCAGCTTGCACAGGAAGTAATTTAAATAAGATTGTAAATGTTCCAGTCGATAGTTTTCTTAAATTCAACTAAAGAATTGAAATAACTTAGGCTTATTTTTGTGTTGTTGTTTGTCTTGTTCTTAGTTTCGTAATGAAATACTTTTTTTAATTGGACCAGGTATAAGAAGTAACAAACAAACAATCAAAATACACTTCATCTATACGATACAAATAAATAAAATTGAAGTTTGTAATATAAAAATAACAGCTTTTTACTAAATGCATATGAAAGCATATACGGTACCTACAACAAAATCCCAATTTTTTAAATTTTTGTCCGTCTGTCTGTCTGTCAGTTTGTTCCGGGTAATCTCCGAAACGGCTGAACCGATTTTGACGGGACTTTCAGTGGCAGATAGCTGATGTTATAAGAAATAACTTAGGCTACTTTTATTTTCGAAAAAGAATTAGGGTTCCGCGCAAAAAAATAATACCCATGAAATCCAATATCTCCACGCGGGTGAAACCGCGTGCAGAAGCTAGTAGAGATATAAGTAACTACGACACCACATAACCAATTCAATTCCGATTCCAATTTGTACAATCAATAAATAAAACCGCATTGAAGCAAATGCCGTTTCATGGGCGAGACCAGTGCAACGCATCAAAAGCAAACGTGCAAAAAGCATCGTGGAAATTCCCGATGCGGTACCTACCGCATCGAATGACAGAGTTTTCTCGTACGAAATCATATGCGGTGAAAGTTTTTGTGTTGTGTTAACGTATTGCATTGCGATGCAGCGTCGTTTTTGCGATGCGTCGTCGCATCGCAGTGTTGTGGTATAAACTCCTCTAACGAGATTATCAAGTCCCTCGGAGCTTATAAGTCTATTACAGTCTCGCAGAGTCCTTGAAGCTGCCTCATTTAATTGTCCAACTTTGTAACAGCGTTGTCGTAATTGAGTACAGATCCCATTACTACGTTTGTTTATTGTTAGCGTTGATAGGATAAATAGTTCCATTTAATTCATGTTTACAAATAGGGGAACTAATTACATACCTATTGTATTGTGATGTTAATTTCTCGCGTCTCTGACAGGGCTTTTGATTCTTAAATTAAATAAGCTCTTTTGTTTATCATATTTTGTATGT
This sequence comes from Crocallis elinguaria, assembly GCA_907269065.1. Lineage (NCBI taxonomy): Eukaryota > Metazoa > Arthropoda > Insecta > Lepidoptera > Geometridae > Crocallis > Crocallis elinguaria. The sequence continues at coordinate 22,226,023 of OU026065.1, forward strand.
CATCTTTAGCGGATGACGTCCACTGATGAACTTAGGCCTTGTCCCAAACATGTACCACGACATGCCAGCGACCCAAGGCCTAACTGGAGTTGGGATGGCTTGGGTAGTTACTGGGGAAATGCACATAACACCCCAAGCGGGACGTCAGCGCAGGCCTTACCTTACCATAGAACTACCCTCTCATAGAATAAGAATAAGAAGAAAGAATGTAGTACCATGCTTGGCACCTTAAATGGACTGAAGACCTGCCGTGCTAGCATGCGCATCGTGACAAAATTGTGTCGATGCTTATATCGTGCATTTGTCTCGTATTCGCAGGAGAAAGAGCGAGACAAAACAGTAGACAAAATTTTGTCGTGGTGCGCATGTTAGTCTGGCTGGTCAAAATCGCGTGGATACTTTGGATGCAAGAGGCCAAGTGCCGTTCAATAGGAGAGGCCTATAATGTTTAGCAGTGGACGTCTTCCAGCTGGTGATAATAATGATGACCACTGTTGGCAGGCGTCTTGGCGATCACAAGTGATGATGCAGACAGAGGTGATTGTTGCTGCCCATTCCCGTGAAAAATCCCTTAGCTGACATCCACGGGAAGAGATGTGGTGGTCCTAATCATTTATTTAGGTAACACTAAGCTATTCTTTCACGATATTTTTTATAAAAGATCTCCTACTTTGCACATGAGATGTATGGTGTGCCGTGAGTTTTCTCTACCAGCATTTAGATAATTAGTGTTTAACACGTTCCTATGCCTTCTTGGTACTCCAATAAGGCATACTTTAGTTTTACCGTGAAGTGTTCTACCACAACGCTAGCGTTGTGGTAGAACACAACTGGGTAATAGTATCCTACAACTTGCTCTACCAAAAAACATTTTGGAAGAGCAAGTTGTAGGATACTAATTCTCAGTTTGACGTTTCCATGCGGGCATTGAGACTTTTATATTTCATGAGCGCTCTACTGAGCCCATGTATAAAAGAATTTGAATTTGGAATTTGATTTGTGCCCTCGCTATAATTAATAAGCCATAACTATTATGGCTTAATTCATTATAAATGTAAATTTCCTAGTATAACTCTTCTTTACGTGTCGATAAATTTACGCTTCGCTTTATCAAATTACTAAGAACATTCTTTATAATATTATTTAGCGCCCACTCCACAGATTCTCACAAAAAGTTTCACAAATATTACACTACATTTTTATGTTTTCCGACATCCAACAAAGTGCGCCTTAGGGCGACATAGTACCTAACACGATGTCAAACATTGTTTGTTGCTTTAGTAGAATGTATTTTGCTCTAAAGTTCCGGAAAAATGTTACTTATAGCGTTACATATTTGGAAACTCTTGACCTGGTGGTAGTTTAACTTTACTGTTCTACGAGTGCCCGTACCTTGTGTAGTCTGTCGCCAAGCAGGAATGTACAAGCATTACTGTGTTCCGGTTTGATGAGCAAAGTAGTCAGTGAAATTACTGAGCTTTTGAGACTTGATGCTTGGTGTCTCAGGGTAGCGAGCGCAGTGCAGTGCCGGCCAGGCCTTTGTGTTCAAAAATTCTTAGTGTCACTGCAACTATTCTGAGGTTATTGGGGTTAATTTTTATTTAATTTTCTTTGTTTTGTATTATTGTACTCTAATGTAATGTTGTGTTGTCCGGAACATAATGTACATATTTTCTTTTTCCTTTTACATATCTATTTATCTGATGAAAAATTCCTTCCTTAATTGAAGTTTAAAGTTTAAATTTCTTCTAAATTAATCCCAAATACTTTATAATAAACCGCCTCAAATAGAATCTAAATTACTTTTCGAAGAACCTTTCATATATTACACGTATGCAATATAGCAGAATTTTATCTGTCGTCGTAAACTGAAGGGCCGAGGTTGGAGCCGAGTGAAAATACGAGCTCCCTCGAGACGGAAGCCTATGAAAAAACGGTAGAGGACGGAACGTGGAAGAGTGGATATGGCAAATTTTCAAATTTATGTCAATAAATATTAAATTTGAGCTCCGCGACGCGAACTGACGAAAGGATACGCCGGACCGGTAGGTACAAATGTTATTTTGAAGAATTTTGTGTAAAAGTATATTTTTCCAGACAAGCTTTTATAAAATACGTAATTTGTACTGTTTGATCAGATTGGGTGCAAAACCTTGAATCTAGTGTTATTGAGATGTTAGTCTATCTTCCGGCTCCAATTTCCAAATCAAATAATTTATTTGACAAAATACATGAAAATTAAGATCTTAAAATTGTTGGTAGGTATAACACTGTATTTGGTCTGCAAGCAGACGTGCAAATATGTATGAATAATATTATTACTGGCCACACAATTCCATATATTCCTTAATACTATAAAAACAATTTCAAAGTAGCCACTCAGTCAATGGTCAATTATCACAACAGCTTGCTGTCACCATATTATTGTATTGTCATTCGAACTTGCCAGGATAAACTAACATAGATAGTCGTACAGTTACTAAAAAATATTACAATTTTGGGTCATATGACAACAGAACTAAAAATGTATACAAAATTGAGAAAACTGGTTCCAGCTTGTAATTTTTCATCTAAATAAAATAAAAAAGCTTGTAAGGAACACCACATCCATTCAGGAAATGCTTCCATGCTTAGTAAATCTAGCTACTAGTATAAATAAGACGGGAAAGGAAGGTCCGCTCGAATCTCGACAATATCAGGCGCCTTATCTTCCGCGCCGTCACCTCCGTGTCTACCAGTTTTAACTCACTTTAGTTACATTTGGGTCACCAGTGGGAGTAATGATACCTCAGTTTACTTCCAATCATGAAGCTGAACCTGTAAGCTGAGGTCTCAAATCTTATAAGCTTTTGGTAAAAACAACGACTCGTGGTTTGTTAGTGGTAGGATTAACTCTTCTGCGAGTGTCCGTCTTGGTTGTTACCACCGCTTTGTGAATGAAGTCTGCCGCCAAGCTGTTGTATGGAAGCATTACTGTGTTCCAGTTTGATGAGCAGAGTAGGTAGAGTAATTACTGGGCTTATTAGACTTAATATATTATAATGTCTCAGGGTTACGAGCGCACTGCAGTGCCGCGCAGGCCTTTATGTTTCAAAGATCTGGGTGGGACTGCAATTGTTATAGGTCGGCGTGACGCCTACCATTAGGCAAAAGACCAGCTCGTCTAATTACCAAATAACATAAAAAAAGGAAAAAAAACTGAAATTCGGAATTCCTGTTGTCCCCGTTGAACGCATCTCCGTAAAGGAATATTATCTATTCTGTCGTAAAGGGGACAACGCTAACGTAAATTAATGACGTCTCGTTGTCCCCGTGACGGGGACGGGGCCGACAGGGACGGTATGTGTCATACTCATGAACGGGTGCCGCTTGTGGGGTCTAGTCGGTTCTGTTATGATCTTTCCGTTATTATCAAAATAATTATGGTAAGTCATATTCTAGCTCCTAATAGTGGATGAAAAATTGATTCCAAACCAGCCACACTGTTTCTAGTTGAAAATATTCGTTCCCACGAGTCACACTGTTAAGTAAGCGTGACTTGACGGGAATTTTCTCAAAAAATATGTTGCTGCCAGTAAGTAACACTCAGTTACTCGAGGGGGAAAAATCCCAACTAGTCACAGTGTGCCTCATTTGGTGTGACTGGACTGTTCCCAACACACCCTCCCCTCAAGCAGCAAATCCATCGCTAAAAAGCATTTCAAAATGTTCCAGCAACTGCGCTGGAAAACCAACTCTTATTGTAATCTTATCATAATAGAAATGCGCTCATACGCTCGTTTTTCTGAGAGATCGGTCTGGTATTTAATCTCAAGTAATTGCACTCACTATTACTGGGATTATGAGATTAATACTTAATCTCTGAGGATAATGAGCATACTGTAGTGCAGCGCAGGTTTAAAAGTTTTGGGTGGCACTGCAACTTTTATGTGATGTTGATGTTATAATTTGTAACAATAGTTCTCCTACGTACCTACGAAATTGTTTGTGCAATAAAGAATTTAATATCCATCTATCCATCTATGCTTATTGTCAGGCAAACGGATTCGTTAGTCGATAAAATAAATAGGAACTCCGTGGCCGTCGTATTTTCTCCAATCGGCTAGAGTACAAAGTAAAATACAAAACATCCGAAAACTATAAATCTCGATGCCCAGAATATAAGACGGGAAATCTTGACAATATCGGGCGTCCTATCTCACGATGTGTACTCGTACCTGCCACTTTTAACTCGCTTCGCACCCGTCGTAACTATTACCTAATCTGTGACCCGGCCCAAATACTTACCCTTCGACTCTCCTCTCGATATTGACATACTTGCAAATGAGAAGTGTTTCCTTGACGGATCGAATGCGAAATGAGATGAACAATTACTTTTTGATATACGTCCTGGGAGTTTATAAACATTTTTCTCTTATTTTAAATAAAAGAAAAAGTTTTAATGAATTTTGTTCTTGTTTGCATAGAGAGGGAGAGCAACTATGCCTACATTATACTAATTAGGTACTCAGGTTGCTGCAATGTACAGTGATGTCTAAAAAAGGTCTGAGCTCAGCATTATACTGTGAGCAAACACAGCGATGATTTTCAGCTCACACTTAAAAATGTATGCAACTACCTCCGAGAAATATAAAAATCAGTGTTGAGCTCAATCGATTGCAAGTAGCGCAGTCGGTGGGATATACTTGCAATTGATGCTAATAAAACAGCGATTTAGCTCCAGACTGATTTTAAATCTCTCGGACGTAGTTGCAAACATTTTTATTTGAAGTATACCCACAATACATTATACCTATTAGGTAAGTCTCATAGGCCCAGTAATTTCTTGAATACTTTGTTAATCACACTGGAACACAGGAATGCTTGCACATTACTGTTTGGCGGCAGACTTCACGATAGATAACATTATCACAATTCGCTACGAGGATGGGATACGAAAGCCACATTTGCAAAGCTCCTCTGAAAGCTCAAGCCCACTAACTACTAACTGAATAGTTAAACTTCAGTTCAAAATGGTTGGTCAACTCCAGACTAAGCTACTATTAACTTGAGATTAGAGGACACTACGAGCAACACTAGATCATTCAGGTGGTTCGTTTCAATCAAACCTTCCCTGAAAGCCGCCGCACTAAAAGTATCGGCAAAAAGATTAAGGATAACGCATGAAGGAAATAAAGTTCTCCACAACTCTGTCGTCATGTTGTTAGGGTACATAAAAAGAGGGGTAGTTTTGATTTATTTCGTTGCAAAGCGAGCGTGTAATATCACGTTCACATAGGGTGAAATTACGTCAGTTTAGATTGTTATAGGATGCATACATTTATAGGCCTATTTTATTGACAGGTTATTTTATTTATAGGCTATTTTACAGACGATTAGGAAGTTTATCGGATTTTTTTGTGTTATTTTTATTTAACGCCCATTACAATTGCATTGGTACTCTATGTTTAGAAACACAAGAGCCAAAGTAGTATTGCAGTGGGCTCTTTACCCTGGAGGTTTTAAACCCAGTAATTTCACTGACTGCTTTGCTCATGGAAAACCACTTATGTAAACTAGCTTCTGCCCGTGGTTTTCACCCACGTTTCCACAGGAACCATTAATTTTTCCGGGATAAAAAGTAGCATACGTTACTCTCCGGTCCATAAACTATATCTATGCCAAAAATCACGTCGTTCCGTTGCTCCGTTACTGCGTCAAAGAAGGACAAACCAACAAACACACTTTCGCATATATAATATTAGTAGGATTTACGTAGTAACCATTAAACAACCGAAGTTGCAAGTAAAAAAGCAATGAAGACTTATCTACATTTAAAATCGTTGTAGTTTCCATAGATAAAAGAAGAAATACATCTACGAGAAGAAATACATTCATAACATCTCATGCAAATAAGCCTTCACAAAATCCACGGCTTACTTATTAAATTTCCACGTAACACACAAAAAATTTGACTTCCTTAGCAGCGTCTGAAATGAATTCAATTTTAATTCCAAATTTTAAAATGTAAAACCGTCCGTTAAATATTTACGAGAAAACATTAACATGCACACTTGGAATCATTTTTGTTCAGCCGCCGAGCGAAATGAGCGGAACGAGTGAAGCAAGCGAAGCGAGCGAAAAGTTTAAAATATAGCAAGCGTTTTAAATTAAAACAATTTAATTAACTGTCCAGTGTCCATCTGTTTTTCTTTCAATTTAAATGTTGGTTCGGATGTGAAAAAAGTAAATTAAAGCCGATGTAAAGTGGTGTGTTGCTAAGTAACAAATAAACAATAAAGAAATGATTAATATTTTTGTTTTTTTTTACAAACAATAGGGTGGAGATTGACCTTTATCTCAATGTAGTGGTAGGGAGGTAGTGTATACGCTAAACCTTAAGTAGGAGGTTTCAAGTGCTGCCGGAATATAGTGGTAATACCTACTCGGGCGGCTATATACGAATCTAGAATTAGTAATTATGTTTAGACCAGTTCGTTTATTCGTTATATAATACGTATCCCAGACGTCTGTATAAATAAAAAAAAATTACTAGGTGGTAGGACTAACTCTTCTGCGAGTGTCAGTCTGCGTTGGTACCACTGCTTTGCTCGTGACGTCTGCCGCCAAGCAGTAATGTGCAATCATTACTGTGTTCCGGTTTGACGAACAAAGTATGCCGCGCTTGCACTTGTGTTTCAAAGTTCTGAGTGGCCCTGCAATTGGTTATGGACTGGCGTTATGCCTTACCATCAGGCAAACGATCAGCTTATCTCGATATCAAATACTTAGTATAAAAAAAATGTACAATTTGCGCACTACTGTTTGGGTAGAAAACATTAAGATACATACTTAGCCCAAAGGATATACGATGCGATGTTGTAACTTCACAATTGGGATGTTGCATGAAAAACAAAATACATAATTTCTGTCGTTATACAGTTTAAGAATATCACATTAACACAATAAAAATGAAATTCACAAAAATATATAATTTCACAAAGATACTGCATCTAAAAGTATTCTAACATCAAATTTTTTTTTATCATCCTTTGGAAGGTAATTTACATGATACCATCAGATTCTTTACATTTTAATTAATTAAAAAATGTATGACAACTATGTACCTACTTAAACGCAGTTTTTCACGGTCAGTCAACAAAATGCATGTTTTAGTACAGATTTACAGCCCGCGTAGAACAAGTGGCGTCAGATGTTCTGTCCAATTTGTATGGGGTGTTCTAGCGCTCAGTAGATACGCTTGGCTTTGACTCTCATTTTTGACGTTTCTAGCGTTCGACTTCCAGTTTTTTCGATATAGATATATTTGATTCTCATAAGAAAACGAATTGATTGACATCATATAAAAATGGAGTCAACATCCCTATTATAAAGCGATTTGGTTATTTGTAGTGGAGTTAAAACCTAAGCTACGTAGAAACTCTCAACTTCACTTTCCCTACTTCATTGTTACTTAGCAGTAAAAAAGGTTTGAAAGAACTTTTACAACAGAAAGAGTTACCACCTCTTAATACCTTTTACGACCCCCATAAAATTCTAGTTAACAACCCTAAGGACTTAACCCCAAAGGCCAACCTTGAGCAAACGGCCTCTTTAGATAAAAGCGGCCGTCTCTTTGGCCCGAAATAGGGGCAAATATGGCCTTGCTTAACAAATGACGCAACCGATACTTACAGTAGCACAAACTTGAACAAAAGATCTCTAGCAGTTTTCAGTATTCAGTTGAAAGACTCAGTCATATTAAACTTGTTTTTCTGCTACTTGCTCCGTAACTGCTTCTTTATATTCATACAAAAATAAATCAAAAGTCGGCACATATTTGAGCCATATTTCAACCCCAAAAGGTTTGAGAAACTTGGCCCGTGGGGACTTGGAGGTCATTGAGTTTTTAATATCAGAACTGAGAATATCTTAACATAAGAAAGAAATAAGGGTAAAAAAGTTAAAAGGGTAAAAGGTTAAAAATACATTTGAGCCATACAGTGATGATACATTTTGTATGGCCTTAACACAGCTAGTTTGTACAAAGTTGCTTTACTGCTAAACTTTATACGCACATGGTTCAAACGGAGTCTTAAGTAGGTACTAGAGATGCTTAACTCGGAAAGGTGGAATTGAAAGGGTCATCTTATAATTTTTTGGCCCAAATTGGATTGAGGGGTGCCACTCAAAGTGACGGATGGGTAATAGGCTGGGGATTTCAATTTATTTTGATAATGTATTTTATTATACGGCTCGTTGGGTTCAGTTTAGATTGGATGCTAATTTAAATTGAATTTTAATGGCAAAATTGAATAACTGGTTCAATTTGGCTTCATGATTATGTATCTTGTATTAATATTGTAAATGTGACTGTTATGAAGTATGTAAATAAAAATACCTCAAGAAATTGCTATCAACGAGACGGGATCTCGCAACTTCTGCTCTTTGAGACAGACACTCTTTCGATTGAGTTACGGGAAAAAGCTATAACGACTACAAAATTCATGTATGTTCTTCCTCTTGTATTTGGTTGTTATTAAAGACGGATCCTTGGCTGTGTTAGTAGAATCCTGGCTGCAATATGAGGGGCCCGGAGTTTTATCCCCCGCCGGAGCAAACTTTGCGTGGTGAGCTTACAGTTTATTCTCGTGCCTTGGATGTTGTGTTGTTTCTATGTATGTCCGTATCATCTCCGAGTAGAATGCGAGTTCAAACTACAGTGCGAAATAACCGGTTGTTTTTATGTGCTCTAGTTATTTGTAACGTATGTTCTCATTTATAGCTAAATAATATAATATATGTATGTAGAGCAATGGGAATAGATTCAGCGTGTGCTGCAAACACATTTTCATGTGCACGCAGCGCTGATTTTCAATCTACCCTTTTGCTCGGTATTATATAAATTTATATCTATTCGATACTTTAATATCTTCAATATTCTAATATCTCAGGTGAACGAGTGTACTGTAGTGCCGCGCAGGCCTTTGTGTTTCAAAGTTCTGAGTGGCACTGAAATTGTTATGGGCTGGTGTTATGATTATCATCGTTTGCCTGATGATAATCATAACGCAAGCTATATATAACGCAGCTTGTCTCGTTATCCACTAGTATTAAAAAAATCGTATAATTTTTGTAGTACATAAATACATCCTATACTATACATTTTATTTTATTATAGTATTTCAAGGTGGTTGGTATTTCAAATGGTTGAAATCTAGATTAAAACCTTCATTTTATAGCCTGTTTTCTCAACTAAACTAAGATGTTGTAATATGTTATTGTTATGGAGCGCGTAATAACGCCCGCGCCATAACAATTAAGTGTTCTGAAGAGTGGAGAGATTGCCGCAGTGCGTGTGAATAGGCGTGTACATTATGAGCTTACGGCTAGCTCTGTTTTTATTGTTTTCTGTCTGTGCCTAAAATAAAGTGGATTGCGTAATAGGTTACGTGAATCATTAATGACTCAGTGGTTAATTCACTAATGACCGAAACTTAGAATTACAAAGTACTGGCTCTCAAATTCAGCTAGCGAAACACATTGATAGGAGCTTGGCAACTAATTTACAACTTGAGGATGGTAGCTATCAAGCGAACACTAGAAAATTCCCTACCAGTAAACTTTAGGTATCTTAGTTGATTTCAGTGCAAATGGGCACTAGGAATAAATGTTGATATTCAATGGTAAAATGAGTTTTATTACACACTAGCTCCTACCTGCGGCTTCGCCCGCGTAGTCTGTATATTTATAAATTGTAGTCTATGTGTTATTCGAACGTATAAGCTATATTACTGTAAAGTTTCATTCAAATCTGTTGAGTGAAAGAGTAACATACGTCCATCAAAACATCCTTAATACAACAAAGCTCAAAAACGTTTACGTTTATAATATTAGGTAGGTAGGACTAGCTGTGCCTCGCGGCTTCGCTCACGTAGCCTAAGTTACTCCTTATAACATAAGCTATCTGCAAGTCCAGCCGTTTCGGAGATTACCAGGAATAAAAAGACAGACAGACAGAGAAAAGTTTTAATAATAATGTTTTTGTTATAATAGGTACCTACCGTATATACTTTCAAATGCATTTAGTAAGAAGCTGTGTTATTTTGATATTACAAACAGACACTTGCAATTTTTTTTTCTACTTTGTCTTGTAGTTTGTCCAAATATTTTTGTAGCTAGGTTAGATGCAGTGTTTGTTTATGTTTTAGACAGTTAATAAATTTAGCCTGAAAAAAAATTTGTATAGATTCAAACGTCAACCAACCTCGTAGGATACTATTTCGTTAATAATAGTACCTAATAGTTAATACGTTATAAAATGTTAAAATATAAGGGTGTCAAAACGAATATAAAGAACTGGAAAGCCAAGTCTGATATCATTCCATCTAAATTACGTTTTTTCTTACGTTAGAGAAAGATTACGTCATAAAATGGACATGGTTACACACTCGCGTGAGTGGAACGCCAATTTTTTCATCGAAATTTAGGTTTGCGTCTTATCTTTACACGCGATAAGAAGATTTGCTGTTTTTGTACTGGATGTAATTGTTCTTTTACGAGCTGATATTGAAATGCGTGTATAGTTGTGCTTTCAATAATAAACTATATATTTATTTTATATTTTTTTGAACTGGTCAAGCAAATGAACTACTCCTCACGTTACTCAATAGGTTTAAAAAAGAAAAAAAATACCTATTAAACGCACGACACCGCTCGTCCTGTTTGTATTCCAACGCGCGTCGACCATTTGAACATAGCCTCATTATATTGACAATAAAATTAGCAAATGCTAAAATAATTATTATACAAGTTTTCAATGTAAATTCATAGAACTTCAAAAAAATTTGTTGCAAAAAATTATGAAAAGAGGATGATTGGAAAGACGTATTTTTCGCAATGGCGTTTATTTCTTTCTCTGTCACACTTATGCTATCTACATTTTGACATTGGCATTTCTATAGCATGAATATTAAACTCATTGCTTACATGCCCTTTAAAATTTACAAAATTAAATAACTGAAGGGAATTTCCTTTTCAAATTTCTCTACTTACATATAGACACTAACATGCCGTCTCAAATAGCAGTTTTTCGCTGCCACTGTGTTACTCATAGTTGTATATTATTATTTAAAGCTCAATAACTTATTCATCATCATCATCATCAGCCAGAAGACGAAGGGGAAGTTTTGCTCCAGTACACCTAGCTCGGCAGATGTTTTGGTGATTGCACTAGATTATGATGTTGAACTAAGCTGAATGATGCTGTCCTTACCATAACCAGCTCTTACGGCACCTTTCGCTAGTAGCTGAGAACTCATTGTTTAACGGATACACAATATCCGGGTGTTGAAACAAACACAGTAACTCATCAAGTTTATAACGAAAGCTAAACTTTCCACTCGCAAATAAAGACCAAAAGTAATTCGCCCGGCTCCGAGCTTATAAAAATACAAGCATTTTTCTTAAGCCCTTCAAGTCTAATAAAAAGTTTCATAACAGTGAATTCGACTTAAGCGTAGAGAAGTTATAAAATAAAATCTGATGGTACTCAGAGCGTGAGGACTTTTGCTAATGGAGTTTGCTTAGAGGTTGATTTTTAAACGGTAACTCACTCATCATACTACCGCCCCAGGATTTACGTGTCGCAGGTGGTATGGCCACGTACAAATATATAGAGCACTGACACCCAAGACCCAAGCACAAACTTTATCGTCACCGCACAAAGTTTTCTTCAGCCGGGGTTCGGACCTCACGCTTTGTAAGCAAGGTTACTGTCAACATAGCACCACAAAGTACTCTGCACAAAACAGCACCACAAAATAGTACCTGTTTTGTGATAGCACAAACGAACTACGGAGCCGCCAAATCCATCTGTGTTGTTATTAAATTCGAAAGTGTGTTCGTTTGTTGGTTTATCCATTGACGCAACAACGGAGCAACGGAATGACGTGATCCCTATGACACAAACAGATTTTTTGACAGCAAAACGCTTTGTGTAGAAGTCAGGTATGAAACCATAAATGGGTGACGAAAAGCCGTGCGTCTTGTCGTCTGATGGTAGAATGGGGATGGTGGAATTAAATTGTGTAATGCCATAGTAGACTATCCACAGATACACAACACAAACATCCAAAATCCGAGAGCAAACAATAGGCTAAGTAAGTATAAGTTTGACTCGTCTGGGTCGAACCTGAGATCTCTCATTTTGCAGGCCTGGTTACCAACACAGCCATGAAGCCGTCATGTAACGTCGTCAATTACTTATTTTATTACCAGGCCAATGGCCTTACTTTTATCTCTATAAAGAAAAGGAAAATTGATACCCTGTAGTGAATGGACGCCCTTAATTTCCTAATTAACCAGGATTAATTTGTCGTGACATGAATGATGGTAGATATGACTTTCTGTCTTAATTCCTAATTTAATTAAACGAAGTAAGCTTTGGTGAAAGCAATATCTAAGTTAATTCTATAGTGACGTGTGTAACTTCATAACATTAACCTTGCCGCACGCGGGCTACACGTTACAGCTGTGAAGTTAGTAGTAGCTGCTAGGTAAGTAGTGGAAGTGCGCGACAGTCAGTTGTGGTCTATTGTTCAGACAAATAATAAGAAGTCTCGTACATAGTGATTCGTTTAAATTAAAACTAGGTTTTTTTATATATTACTAGCTACTGCCGCGCGGTTTCACCCGCGTGGAGATTTTGGATTTTATGGTTTTTATTTTTTTGCGCGGAACCCTAATAGAATTTGCAATAAAATAATATTGCAGCTATAAATTGAGATTTAAGCTATCCTATCTTTTAAGTTAGATCAAACTGCACACGGTGTGCAAATTTTATTAAAATCGGTTAAGTAGTTTTGGAGTGCATCGCGGACAAACAACGTGAGGCGTAATTTATATATATTAAAATGTTTTAATTTGACCATAGGCTTACGTTTGACCAGTACCTATATCACCTGGTGGTAAGAGATGATGCAGTCGACGATGAATCACGCTTGCCTAGAAGATACCTATTCACTCGCGCCTTGAAGCAGCAAAAATAACATTGATATTTAAGTCCATACTGAAATAAATAATGCTATTTTTTTAAACCACTTTTCTTCAACTAAATATGATTTGCCGCAAATAAAGACCAAGTTAAAATCCAACAACAATCATTTCAGTGTAAAATTATACTCTCTCCCTATAAATGGAAAAATACGTTAGTATGAAAATCGGACCACCTTAACGAAACTGATGGACACAGCTGTAACACACTAATAAGGCTCACCTAACAATGTTTTCAAGCTCCCTTAAGCTTACACAACGATAATGGTTACTAACCCGATCCAACATAAAACTAAACACGGGACATTATCCGCTTCACGCGTAATAACAATCAATTCTTGAGTACGAGATTATAACATGTGTACATGCCTTAAGGCGTATACTGCAGCTAAATAGCTTCACTTAAAATATTTTTTAGCAAAATCAGATGAGCTTCTGGCACTGAAAAAAATATATGTAAAAAATATATTCATCATATCACCGATAATGTTGTTGTGATCAAAACAAGTTTCTATCAAATTTACTGGATAGTAAAAAATAACAAAGTTACCTCTTAAAATAAGTTTGAAATGTAATATCTTTGTTTGGGAACTCTATTATAATTATAATGCCCGTGAAAATAATGATATAGGTATAGTTTAAAGAAACCAAAAAACACACTTTCAACTTCTGGCTCCATCATCAGAACGTAGACACCAAGTGCAATCCAATTGGACTCGTCAAAATCATATGAGCCCAAACTAGAAGTGTTTACTTGGCCACTGAGGACCTTTACTATCCACCTCCTGGCTTCATCATCACATCAGCTTCATGATACCAAATTATTGTATTGTCATCCGTACTACATATACGACTATACGTACAAAGGTTCATTTCGATAAGACAATTAGAAGTAGATTAAAATTAACTGCCAAGATTCCATTAAACAAGTGAAGCTAATAAATAATTACTGCTCCGTTTATAGGAAAAATAAACAATAATCAAAAAGAGAAATCACACAGTCCTTTATTTGGAAACCTAAATGATATTAATGCGCGTAGTCTTAATAATTCCCTTATTAAAATTAATTACGAGATTTTTCCTTATTACATAGTAAGTAAGCCAAAGCAATAGTTAAATGCTTTTTAGAGGTTATCGGCCCCATTCGTTTCAGAGAAAATAATTACTGTCCCCTAACTAAGTTGCTAGAAAGAAGTTTATTTAACAAATAAAAGAAACAAACGCGGTCACACTCATAAACTTCCAATAGGATTCCCTGGATCACAAGTACCATGTACACTCAGATACCTATAATAATACAACACAAATATCCAAGACCCAATAACAAACTTTATAGTCACCTACATCATTGCTTTAATTTTTGTAATAACAATACCTTAAAGGGATCTTAATCGAGCGAGTGTGGCCGAGCGGGAGCTTGTGCGCCTTTCAATCCGACGTACCATAGTTCGAATCTCGACTCGGCCCGCACCAATGACTTATATCAAATTATGTACGGATTATTCACACTCGTTCTAAAACGGTGAAGGAAAACATCGTGAGGAAACCCGCATGTTCAAGAACCACAAAATTCGAGGACGTGTGACATCCACCAAGCCGCACAGGGCCCGCGTGTTAGATTATGGCCCATACCTCTCTCTCTGAGAGAAGGCCGTTATCCCAGCAGTGGGAGCGTAAGAGGCTGATAATGATACCTTAAAATTTTTCTTCATTTGTTTGAATATTTTAAATAATATTAGTTGTTTTGTGTGCCTAAAGGTATGTTAAGTATATTGTATGTTGCCACCTCTTTCTGAGCTGAAAATCAGCGCTGAATGTCATTTTTTTGACAATCATCTTGTTGCTGAGCCACGTCCTTTTCAGAACTACTTTATTACTTGTTACACGACTGCACAAAAAAGGAGTGTATAAGTGTTTAGGGTTAGGGGAATGTATGTATGTGAGTTTCTTTATTCCACCATAACATTTAAATGCCTGATCAGATTGGAATCCTTACATCATCCCAAGTGACACTGGCTAAGGCAATCATGTTTTTTATGTAACTATTGTTCCAATAACTTGTTTTGTATTGTTAACGTTTAAATTTTGTATGTTTTACAATAAAGGTACCTACTTATGTGTTCCCATTTTCTGTGCTGAACAAATGTTTTTCTATTTTACTCTCTAAAACCATCCTAAGATCTTGTTAAATTTCCTATAATTTCCATTTCAATTCCTCATCCGGCCATGTCGAATTGGAGCAAACGTCAGGGCTTCCTTAATTGGGATGCGGCTCCATCGAGTGCCGTTTTAAAAGGCCATAATGACCTCAATTTGCAGCGAAAGCATGGATTTTAGGGTTCTCTGTTATTTCTGAAAAGCACTAAATGTATTAACTTTAAGAGCTAGTTGAAAAGTCTTTGGGCAAATTTAAAAAGCGTAACTGTGTGGTTGCCGTTAAGGATAGTAGCAACCGTCTCCGGTCGGCTAAGGGAATGGGCAGCAGGGTTCTCCTCAGTCCACATAATCTACTGCGATCACCAAGATGAAGATGTTCAGCTGCCAGTGGCCGTTTTTCAGATGATGATGATTAAAGTTTAATAATTTTAAGGCTCCTGACTGAGTAGAAAGTTAAAAAATTAGTCTCATGTTTAACCGCAATCTCACAAAATACAAAAATACAAATACAAAATTTATGGACGATGCGGTCGATGATGTAGCATGGTTGCCTAGAAAGCAAGTGTTCACTAGTTTTGAAGGCCCTTAATATTATAATTATTGGGAAACAGAGGCTTGCAAAGAATTTCATTCCTTATGCAGCACAAAAAAAAATGACCCAAAGTGACACTTTGCGCGCTAAACGGTCACATTTCCCGCGTCACGGAAATGTCAGACTTCAAAGGGAGAGGTCTTTTGATACTGTCTGACATTTTCTTGACACTTACACATAAAAATAAAAAATCTTATTTGTGTTAAGGACATGATAATAGCAAGAGTGCAGGCCGCGCGCCTAATGAGGCGCGTTCTAGGCGCAATTTATGGCGCTCTGTGTAACCAAATATTACTTAAGGCGGCATCCCGAGTCAATGACAATTATCATTCTGTCCTCTTTACACATATTATTGGTTTGCATTGATGTAAAAAGACCGCGCGCGCGTAAAAATTGAGTGAAAATCCAAAAAAGCATAATTACTTCAAAATTAGATGCCTTGTCGAAAATGTAACACAACTATGTTTATTTGTCATTATTTAATACGTAAGTCTCGTTAATTTTGCGATATATATTTACAGATAACATAGATATTGAATTTCAAACTTCCCACAGGAACAGGAGCAGACATTTTTCCGGTATAAAAAGTAGTCTATGTTAGTCTCCCGCCCTTAAACTATATCTATACAAAATATCACGTCGATTAGTTGCGCCGTTGTTGAGTGAAAGAAGGACAAACCAACTGACCAACAAACCATTCGTGCCATTCACGCCATATACGAGTATTTACCATGCCACGCGCCGGGAGCGCGCTCTGGCCGCTTACTACATAAAGCCCCTTATGTACTTTATTAAAACACTCCCAGCGCTGCACATCTCACGCTTGACATTTTTTATTCAAATTGAGTTCCGTAGTTATTGACGCTCGACTAGGACGGGAAAAAACTTCCAATTATATCAAAAAATAGCATATCACTCAGATACTAAGGTAATTCATTTAACATTAGGTACGCTTTGCAATAATTTGAAGATTGGATAATAATTATATTATGACAGAAATACTTATATGCAGAGGGTATATCTCATCGCATGAAGAAGACCACCGCAGTCTTCCGTTTTCACACCGTAATCAACTTTTACCGTAACCGTTTTTAGTTCAGACCACTTATGATTATGATATGACATGATTATATAATGGCAAACCCCCTCTTTATGGGAGAGGCCTATATTCAGTGGACGTTTTCCGGCTCACGATGAGTGATAAATAAGTACCACTGAACAACCAATACAAGTTTTAAATATCTTTGAAGTATATTTGTATTTGTGTATTTATTTAAAATTATATGTGCGTATGGACGTCATTTTTGTTAAGCCATAGGAGTAAGTATACATTTTGTTATCCTGATTATATTTTAAGAAATTGTAATCTAAAAAATAATTTTATTGGAAAATACCTTCAATCTACCGACTGCATCCGCCAGTAGATTGAATACCACTGTGGAGTTCACTGTGATCAAGGGTGCAAGCCCAACTTGCAAAGGACAATTTAACTAAAAAAAAAAAAACTTCGAAGATAACGACTCGTGCTATTATCAGCTTCGTTTGTAGTTGATGATAAACAGATGAAGCACGCATGGTGGTAGGGTATTTGCGTTAACTCAACTAGCTGGAAAGTGGTACGATGTACCACCTTCCAAGTCGCTCTATTCTGACAGCTACATTATGCTAGGTTTAGGATATTCACCATCTTCGTCGCTTCAGATCAGGTAAGAGATACAGGTCAAATGGTAGTCTATCAATTATAAAATAGCCACATCGCAAAACGGGTAGTTGAAGGACTGATACTCGAGTAAATTGGAGACTTTTCTTTAGTTAAAAAGTAGAATAAATCTGATTTACAAAGTTTAAAGTGTTGCTCTCAGGGCAAGTGCTGGCGTGACATTCTTATTATGAGGTTGTGGTGTAATAAAAAAGCAATTTTCTAGATTAAAATTTATGAAAATACTGAAAATATTAGAAAAACTGCTTTTAGATATTGAAAGTTCCACCCGGCATTGGAAGTTTAGTGGATGATGATGATATTAACATTTTTAGTGATGTAGGGCTAAAATAGCTAAACTGAAGCATTACGTAAATCATGAACGAAAGTCACCGACATTATAGCTCTCAAAGTTAGCAGGTTGAAATGGCAACAGGCATGCCACATCGATCGCAGAACCGATGACCGATGGGGAAGAATGGTTCTTGAGTGGCGACCACAAACCGGTAGACACGTAATGTAGGCCCGCCCCCCTCTAGATCGACCGATGACCTTGTCAAAATTGCGGGAAAATGTTGGATGCAAGAGGCGAGTAGCCGATCTAAGTGTCGTTCTATGGGGGAGGCCTATGTTTCAGCAATGGACGTCTTCCGACTGATGATTATGACATTAGTCGGAAGACGTCCATTGCTGAAACATATATAAACTGATTATGACATTATACGGTAATTTTAATCGAAGTAAAGTAAGGATTTAGAAATGTTATAGACCTTAGAAATGCGGGTGGCATTTCTGAAGGGTATTTTGCTTTGTATTAATTTAAAGGACGTTGATGTAGGTAAATGGCGTATAAATTCTGTTGGTAAAGTTTCTGTGATTTTATTGTGTGACATATTTTCTGGATTCTAAGTTGATTCTGTCGTTTCAAACCTAAATGTAATTTTAATTTCGCTCAGCCACTAAATTCATTGTTGTTAAAATTTACACCAGACACGAGCAAGTGGAAAAATTTGACATATTGTCTAAAATATATTCCATCTCTTTCTCATATTCTCGTTTAGAAAGAGAGATTGAAACTTAAATTAGATTTAGGTATCAGATGACAGAATCAACACCACTGTCGGCAAAATAGACTAAATGTTTTTTTTAAGAACCTTCGACTCCAAATAATTCCGCCAGAGCTACCATTCTCTGCCCTTACCTGAAATTGGGAACACATGTAGCAATAGCAGCCCCGACGGATTTTTAGAGGTAACTTTGACATTTTTTTGGATCGAGTCAGTTTGGTAAAAATTTACTTTGATCACAACAAGATTATCGGTAATATGATGAATCATGACATATATTTTTTCCAGTACTATAAGCTCATCTGATTTTGCTAAAAAAAACCTTTTAAGTGAAGCTATTTTGCTGTACGCCTTAACGATACGAAGGTAAGTCATAATTTCAATAGTTTGGAAAATTGATTTAAAAAACCCTATTCCAATTCGCTAGAGTCTAAAAAGTACTCTTCAACTGGAATCCTTTCCGTATATCTGTATAATCCGGACGCTAGTGTATCCGGCCATCCGTCCCCGGATAAAATAGTACGTGTAACAAACAAGGCAATCTATTGAATCGGAAGAGCGAACCCGAAAAAGGATTTGGTTCAATTTTTATGGGAGCACAATAGAAGAGCAGAGAAACACGCCTCTAGAGTAGATGCAGTATGGGCAATGTAGATACAATACTTGCCATGTCATTATTATTATTTGTTTATACGGTTAGAAAACGAGACAAGCGGTTAGTTTACTTGATGTCACTTAATTCGTGTATAACAGCTAAACAGCTTCACTTAAAAGATTTTTTAGCAAAATCAGATGAGCTTCAGGCACTGGTATCAGGATAATCTCCAAAACGGCTGCACCGATTTTGTTAGGCAGATGGCTCATGCTATAAGGAGTAACATAGGCTTCTCTTATTACGTGGGTGAAGCCACGGAGCACGCACGGCTAGTCTTATATACGCATCTACAAAAGTAATTGGATAATCTACAGACCCTTGTAAGAGTTTAGATAAATAATCCAAATGCTCTTGCCTCTTGCCAATTGCCTCGCATTGCCTCGTTGGATTGCTTATTCGTTTATACAACTTTCACATTATATTAATTAAACAATAATTACTTAAACTATGTTGAAAGAATGTACGAAGATTTCTTAACTATTTTTTCTATAAAAGATTTTCCCAGGCCCATGATGAATTCCCTTACTCCATATACTAAATCACAACCCCTCTAGTCCACTCGTAATGACGTGACAAATGGAGCTGATACGTCACGTCACTTGCAAGGGATGGGGTGGAGCCGGGGCTTAAGATACTTATCGACTTAACCAAGACGTTACAAATAACATCTTGATAATGATAAGCATCGTGTGTTTCAAATAAACTGTTTGAAGTGAGAATGTATCACTGGTGGCCGTTTATGGTCAACGACACTACTGGCCGCACTGCCAGTAGTTTCGTGGCCAATAAATGACCTATCGAGATAAGTATATACCTAGCCTTAAGAGGTGCAGTAATGTTTGGTTTGCACGAAATAAATTCCACCATTTTTGCCTAGACAAATGCGCTCTGATAGGCTAAGCCACCACCTCGCGCCGATTCCCTGTACACTGACACGCTGAGTACTATATTTAGCAAAATCATTGTTGTGAGATCGGATAGAACAGTATTTTATCTCTCGGGGTTAGTATCTCGATGAAATGACCCTACCAAGCCTATTTTGAATAGAATTGTACAGACAACACAGCAAAGTTCAGACCTATCTATTTAAAAAATTAAAGCATATTTTTTAAAGAATTAAAACATGAAATTTATGTACATACATGGATTTATGATCGTATTTATTTATGTAGGGTAAAGAATACAAAAATTATTGATGAGTATTTAAAACATAAATTACACCTGTTTATCAGGCACAATGTGAGGCATGGTACTAGGTGATCATAAACGTGAAAGAGTAAGTACTATACTGGAACTATTATCTATTCTGTGGTATTGGCAACGACAGTAGAGCAGCTGGTAGTGCCGTTGATAATAAACGAGTTCTTTGCGCTGCATGTTAGCACCAATAGAAAAGTACCTACATAAAGTAGTACATATGGAATTGGAGATATATATCTATCTCGACATGACAAAAGGCCATCATTGACAGAAGAAAGAAAAAAAATAAATTGAAAGAAGAAGAAGTGGCTGCGAAACTTTGAGAAGACCAGTTTTACCCGTACTCGTTAAGTAGAATTTATTTCGGTTTGAGTTGCGAAACTTAATGCATTCGCGTGGAACTGTTACAGTGCAAAATTACTACCCAATGTTCCAGTAGGTAACTTCCCAAATGCATTAAAAGCTTGTCTTGCACAGGAGCCCATTGTTAACAACTTTGTTGGTTACCCCGTTCTAGAATGTACTGTGTCGACGTATCGAGTACGGGAGCTAGTGGGCATTTTGAATGAGGTGTTAGGATTAAAAATCTTGAGAAAAAATACCAAATAAGGTACGACACGTACCATAACGAAAGGATGACCGTAATGATAATGAAAGGAAGATTCCTTTTCCATCAATCCCATCAACAAATAAATCTTCTAATCCAACAAGTAAATAAAATTGAAGTAATATATATGTAATATTTTCGTAATGTCAAAATAACAGTTTTTTTCTAAATTCATGTGAAAGTATACGGTAATTATAACAAAAACACTATTTTGGAACATTCTGTCTGTCTGTCTGTTTTTATCTGCTAATCTCCGAAACGGCTAGACAGATTTTGCCGGACTTTTATTGGCATATAGCTGATGTTATAAGATGTAACTTAGGCTACGTGGGAGGAGCTGGGGGACACAGCGTCTAAAATAAAAATAGAAAAATCTTTCGCTGGTCCGTGGTTCTACCAAGTTGGTTGTAAAACGAGGAGCCCTAGTTCGATCCCTGGTCTGATGAAATTTTCTGTGATGATCATAAAGTTTGTTCCCGGGTCTTGGCTATTTGTATTGTTTATGACACCTGCGATGCAGAGGATCCTATTGCACGTGTAATGTGCCCTCAGTTAAAGCTCTTGTGCAGACTAACCAACAGCTCCTACACTACAATGCCACTCACTCTAGTTTTACTACAATGGGTACATGAATTTATTCTAGTGTAGGAAGTTAGCTAAAAGCTATTGTCGTGACATGTTGCCACACTCTATGTTTGTTTTATTTTGTTAACCATCGTGAGACTAGTTATGTTTGAAACTTCCTAAGTAGGAGAGCGTAGTGACCCAAAATGAGCTGGCCTCCGATAATACAACCTGTCACTTCTACGAAGGTGTAAGTGGAGGCAGGTGGTGGCACCAACACTTCTGCGAGTATCCATCTGGAGGTGCCACCACTTTGCTCTTGTAGTCCGCCGCTATGCAGCAACATGCAAGCATTACTATGTTACGGAATGATTTTTGGTTTGTCCTTCTTTCACACAGTAACTGAGCAACTGATCGACGTGATTTTTGGCATAGATATATTTTATGGACCGGAGAGTAACATAGGCTACTTTTTACCCCGGAAAAATGTACGGTTCCTGTGGGAACGCGGTTGAAAACCGCGGGCAGAAGCTGAATAAAAAAAAAGAAAAGGCAAACGACACGCTGCACCGATCTGCGCCCATTCTCGACTTGGAGATCATGCAAGTATTTGCCAACAAGCTCATCATTCCGGCCTAGAACTATCGACCAGTCTTTGACCACTCGACGGTCCTAGGTCCGTTCGTTTCACAGCCCGGCTTTCTGCTATTATTCCTGCTAATCTTTGGAACAAAGCGTCAGATCCTGAAAATTCTTTCACTAATAGGAAGCTGGATTATTCCTGAGTGCTATGCACAACCTTTATCCTGATTCCATGCCTGCAAAGAAGACAGAAGACAGTTACACACAAAGGTAACTCATAACCTTAATACAAAAACATTATAAAGAAATACTTTTAATAACAAGCTTTTTTCTTATAATCTTGCGTTGTCATTAGGTTCACGCATAAATACCACAGACATTTAATACATTAGTTTAGTATTTTCTTTACTACTGTATCAAATGTCTGTGATAAATACAAAACTTCAGCCTATTCAAGCCACGTTGACATGCTTATAAAAACACACCCAAAACTTCGCCATATCGCAATCTATGTATACAAATCTATAGGTAACCTCTATACATTGCTTAAGGAAGTAAACTCTATACAATTAAATAAAATTTAAGTATTTGTTTGTAATTTCAAAATAACAGCTTTTTACTAAATACTAAATCTGTCTGTTTGTTCCTCCTAATCTCCGAAACGGCTGGACTGATTTTAACGAGATTTTCAGTGGCAGATGCTATATAAGCTGATGAAAGAGTTACTTATGCTCCTTATATTACTTGGGCGAAACCGCAGGGCACAGCTAATATACTATTATATTAAGCTTGCTATATTGCTTGCTAAAGCTTGCATCCCGATTTGCAAGAATATCTAAACTAAGTTCGGCTTAAGTTATTACTTAGTTTACCAAGAGCGCAGCGGTAGATCTTAGCTTACATAACTTAAAGCAAACTGATACGTTACTTAATTAACTAAGTTAGACTAAAACTTGATGTCTATTGTTGTTGGAACTAAGTTTTAGTAACTAGAGTCGTCTCTTTAGATGCAATAAAGTTGTTATTAATTCGGAAGTGGTAAATTTTTTTATGCACAACAGGATTGGATCTTTTGGTGTCTTTGTCATTTATTATGTTCTGTTAAAGACAGCATTAGTTTTAGTCTGTGATTCGGGTAGTCGAGTGTTGCAGACGCCCGCTGTTAGATTCATTTATTTTAAATTTCATAAGTGCTCCTTTGGGGCCTATTTAAATAAAGCATTTTGAATTTGAATTTGAAACCTCAAAACTCAATGTAATTCGAAAATCTTGCCAAAGTATAAGTTAAGCCAATTCTACAGTCTGACCACGTCTCGGTTGGAACGTTAATTATACCAGTTTAAATTAAGATCGAAATATTTTGCGTTAATTGGTTGGTGGTAGATTAGGAGCTAGTATAATATTACGTGCACATGAGTTGGTGGTAAAATAGGTGGTATATATGTACTGTAATCATGTATTTCAATAAAATGACTGGGCTTAATACCTAATGTCTCAGGGTATAGAGCGCAATGCAGTACCGTGCAGGCCTTAATGTTGCAAGTCCTGAGTGGTGCTGTTATTGTTATGGGCTAGAGTTATGTAAGCATATTATGATGGTAAGCCATCAGCAGGCAAACGAACCGTCTATTTATCAAAAAAGCATTAAAAAAAAATTTTTTTTTCACGCTCCTACCCCCGCACTAGGATTCCCTGTGTCGCAGGTGGCATAGACATACACAGATACACATCACAAACATCCAAGACCCGAGAACAAACTTTATGCTTACACAAAATCTGCCTCGGCCGGGAATCAAAACCCGGGACCCCTCGCTTTGCAGGCAGGGTTACTACCAAATTAGCTACGGAGCCGTCTCATTAAAAAAATCGTCAAATTATAGCTCATGTTGCCGGACATCCATAAGGACCACCGCGAATTTACTTTTTGTTAGTATTAAGTCAAGTTTAGGCTAGAATAAATTTTATTGGTAGGCGTTACGTAAATGACCTATTCGCCTCAGTACTTGTACTTAGTAGGTAGTATAATATATAATGTCTTTTACCTTTTATATCTCTTAATTATTCCTGTTGATGCAATCTAAAATGCTAATACCTCCTCGTCTACAATTTGTTTTTGTTGATAAGTTTTGAAGGGTAAATTAATAGTCTAAACTTGAGTGAGAGATCGGCTCAAGTTGACTTTATTAGTAGACACTTTATTACCTTAACTTAGTAAGGATCAACTGTTTAAAGTGATGCGGACAGGTTTGAAGATAACTCAGTGGTAGTCGGCCGTCGATCCGTAGGTCAATGGTTCAAATACAAAGAGATTGAGTTTTCAGTGAAGGAAAACATCGTAATGTAACCATATCATGGTGTGAGTGCTCGCTTGGCTAGCAGCTATACAGGGTGTACGGCAGTAAGGCTAAGTATCCTAACCGTTGGAACTACAGGAAAATTTACAGATTTTGGAAAATTCGTAAAGTCAGCAAGGTAGCTTACAAAAACCTTTTTTTTTGAGCCCATCGATTCTATTTCTTATAATGTAATGTGTCTTGAAAAAATGAATAAATAAATAAAATAAATTGGAGAAGCCAAAAAAATGGAGTGGCAGTGATGGTGTCAGCTCTCACATAAATGATTCAGCTGTTGTGACCAATCGACATCTGACCTATACATTATTACATTATCAGCCTCTTACACTCCCACTGCTGGGATACCGACCTTTTCTCAGAGAGAGAGGTATGGGCCATAATCCACCACACGGGCCCAGTGCGGCTTGGTGGATGTCACATGTCCTCGAATTTGGTTGTTCTTGAACAGGTTTCCTCACGATGTTTTCCTTCGCCGTTTTAGAGCGAGTGTGAGTAATCCGCACATAACTTGATATAAGTCATTGGTGCGGGCCGAGTCGAGATTCGAACTATGTTGCGTCGGATTGAAAGTCGCACAATATCCCGCTCGGCCACACTTGCTCTGACCTATATTATAACTATAAACTAAGAATACATATAATTCTTATTTTATACTTGTCAGGTAACTACTTGACCACTATATACCTACGGAGATAGTGAATATACCAATCCTAGATTAGAACTGTGCTTGGCAAGTGATTTTCAACTTGAAGGTGGTAGCTAGCCAGGAGAATATTTAAAACATCTTACCATCGGCATCTTACCATAAGCTGCAACACAATGTTTTCTGTCACCAATACCTCATTTCGTATATAAACATTCGAAACGCCATCCTACAGATCAGTTCGAGCATTTTGTATCAACGATGTAAATAAAGGTCTATTTTTATATTATACATAAGTTTACCATAGAAAAATGCTTTGGAAGTTGAAAGAACAACTTTAACCTAACTCCTCACAAATAACTTTTCTGTAAAAGAAATATGGAACTAGAGCAGGGTTTCTCAAAGTGAGGTACGCAAGTTAATCAGTTAATTTTTTTCAATTTTATTTGTAGTTCAAGGGCAGTGTTTTAGGTACACAATATTAAAATTTATTATTTCGGAGGCTGAATAAGTGTTCCTTTTCAAAAGTTTAAAAAAGAACAAAACTACGCGTGATAGAATTGGTGCTAATGAAAATTTGATACTGTACAAGCTAAGTGTCCCGGTCAAAATTGCAACTAGGGGCTTTGCTAAGTTAAAAAGGACAAAAGAGTCGGGTGACGTCTCGCCCTCCTATGGTGGCTTCGAATATAATTCTCAATATTTTACTCTCACAATATTCCTTGGATTTAGCAGTTTAGAAAATATGAATTTCTGCAATCGTAAAGATGACAAAAAATCGTAACCAGGGTAATTTAATTAATTATTATATCATATTTTATTTAATTTTCTTCTGACGTTAATGTCTGCAGAAAGTCGTGTTGTCTTTAAATAATGGTGTAATGTTGTTACACTATCTGAAAACGAGACGAACTAGTCGTTTGGCTGATGGTAAACGCTGACCCGTGACAATTGCAGTGCCACTCAGAACTTGAAACACAAAGGTCTGCGCGGCACTACAGTGTGCTCGTTGCCCTAATATAGTAAGTCAACGTCAAGAACACAGTAATGCTTGCTTGTTAAGTAAGTATTAATATTCTTTTTTTTAAAGCTGTTCTCCGTTGTTAATTAAGGGGTGCGTGAAGCCAAAAGTTTGAGATACCCTGTACTAGAACATTTGTGTGTGACGTGAATAAAATTAAGTATCGCCGAAAGAAAAGTTTCGCTTTGAGTTTGATATCTTTTGATTCTTTCTTTCGCAAGAACTTGTTGGCCATGACGTGTCGGATAAAAGTTACTGGCAGGTAGTTACTAGGAAATATGAGAAGGGTCATTCTTTCAAGAAAAAGTTTTAAAACCTTCAGCAGGTGGTGCGACGAACTCTTCAGCAAGTATCCAACTGGGTGGATACCACCGCTTTGCTCGTATAGTCTACCGCCAAGCAGCAATGTGCAAGCATTGCTATGTTCTGGTTTGATGAGTAAAGTAGTCAGTAAAATTACTGGGCTTATAAGACTTAGTACTTAATTACTCAAGGTAGCGATAGCGCAATGCAATGCAGCGCAGGCCTTTGTTTCAAAGTTCTGCGTGGCACGACAATTCTTATTGTTCCCTTTAGACCGACCCATTTGTCTCGCTAAACTACGCGTTGAAAACCCGGTGACACCAATGTATACTGATTCGTGACATTACACGTGCGAAACCACTTTCAAAAGCTTCACATAAAAACTTGAGCCCTGTATATCACAGCAACCTTATTTAAATGTGCTAAAAGCTGAATATTTTTTGTGACAGCTTCGTGGTCTACACCAGTATTAGTTCGGCTAACTGCCTGTAGTCACGGCATTACGTTAAGGCTTTTAGTGGTTAACATAAGTCTAAAATTAGGTTCGTGATGAGTGGACATGCAAGCGAGTTTTTTTTAATGTTGTTTGATAACGAGACGAGCTAGTCGTTTGCTTCATGGTAAGCATAGGTAACGCCGGCCCATAACAATTACAGTGGCACCCAGAACTTTGAAACACAAAGGCCTGCGCGGCATTGCAGTGTGCTCGTTATTCTGAGGCATTACGTATTAAGTCTCATAAGCCCAGTTTTGCTCATCAAATCATTTCCCATTACTCTTGCAGCACACTACGCGAGAAATGTGGTGGGTACCCAGACGGACACTCGCAGAAGAGTTAGTCCTACCACCTGGCGAACAGAATTAGGTTAGACCTCAGATCAGACAAACAAGGGAGATATGCCCGTTCGCGTTCAAAATATGTCTCCGTTTTTCATACGATTTTTTCACCTTTCCGCTAAACCGCTTAATGCAAAATAATTTTTTATGCACTGCACTAAGAGACTTACAGCCACACAAATAAACTTATTAATAGTCCACCGGCAAAAAAATGGGACAGCAAAGTCGTCTACAAAGTGTATCTGGCCTTTATTGGACCTGATGCGTTCGCACCCGCTACGTACGCCTTACCACATCTCCTTATTTCTATGATCTGTGGGTTAGACAATGTTTGTCTGTTTGCCAAACAAAAGGCCTTGTTGTCGTCTTTTTAGTTCGCTTGTGAAATAGGTACCTACTCCACAGTTTTTCCAGCTTCAGAATTAACAACAAAGTCCTACAGTGTAAAGTTTCCTACACACTAGAAAAAATATATCATAAAATTAACGGCCCTTCGTGTTCAGTTTGTAAGCGGCCAACTTAGCTGTGCTTAACTGAAACTTGCGGGAACTTATGCTGGAATATTTCTTGAGAAGTTATGGCTGCTTACTGTAGTTTTTAAAATTAACTGTAAGTTTAGCTTTTTTTTTAACTAGACGAGCGGGTCGTTTGCCTGACGGTAAGCCTAACGCCAGCGTAATATTACAACTATAAAATACGAGTGTGCGATGGAGTTACATAGCTTAATTCCTTCAATTCCATTCTGTCATCCGATGACGAGACGCTCAGCAATACGCCATCCTTTTATGGTTGATATCCCTCCTGCAGTACGCACCATGCGTTTTGCTGAATTGAGTGGAATTCGTTGCCGGCGTCTGTGTTTCCCGATAAATATAACACGGGAATCTTCAAAATGAGAGTACCAGGTACCTTCTAGGCAAGCGTGCTAAACCTTCGACCGCATCGTCACTTACCATCACGCGATCAAACGTATGTGGAAAATAAAATATAGTTAATATCAGTAACAACAACTCAAGTAAAACAACAATCTAACGAAAACTAAACACGGTATCATCAAAGTGAACGGTTAATCCAACTTATCCCAATCACGATTATATTTGCAAACTGAGATTAATAATAAACTTGCCTTGGATAAATAATAAACAATCTGCAAGTTAAATCAGTCGTAGATTACTCCAATGCCGGGAATTGAATAGAAATTGATGTTTAACTTTAAATACATAAACTGTTTTCGGAGACTAATGGGTTGGCGCAAGTTAAGATATTATCGCCTAAGGTGCTAATTACGCCACATCTTGTCACTTGCCCGCGTCAGAGCTGTCATTTCATGAAGTTAAAAAATGTTAAAAACTCGAAAACGAAAAAAAATTCAGAGACCTTACTTACTTCTTAACTGTTTTCCTAAACATGCGGAGATTCTCAATTAGTCTGTATTTTTTATTTGTTTTATTTGACTCCATTTTTTTCATCTGAATCAATCAAATGTCTATTTCGAATAAACTGGAAATCGAACGCTTGAAACTTCCAAAATGAGAGTTAATGTCGAGCATATCTACTGAGTGCTAAAACGTTAATATATGGATTAAAAATTAAGTATTACGGAAGCAAGGTTACTAAAATAGATTGGCACAAAATATGACAAAAATAATTCAGTTGCTAGAAGTTTCTGCTAAGACGAAACTTTGTCTCGTTTGGATCAATATCAATTCAATTCAATTTATTCATTAAACAATTGTTACATTGTGTTTGAAAAAATTACATAAAAAACATCAAATCAACAATTCAAAATAATGAATAAATACATCAACCTCAAAAGCACTCGCTTTTATAATAGAGAAAGAGAGAATAGCTAAACGAAGTTTTGCATAGCGATCAGTTGGATTGAAATCCTATTTCAATACCTCTCCTATATACATTCTCTCATACTGGCACAGATTCTTTCACTTACACCAAACAAAAGATTTGACATCAGTATTCCTTGAAGCGAAGCAATTTCGGTCGAGTTAGTACTTTGCCGAAGTCGAGTCCATGATTTGTGTTACAATTTGAAGCCTGAAGTGTATGTATTTACTTTTAATAGCCAATAAAGGCAGCTCTTTAGTAACGCTGCAAATTTTATTGTGAAGGATTTATTGAGTTTCTTTCAAGGCTCTTTCACTTCATGTTTGGTAAGCTTGGTGTAAGTTATGGAACGTTCGTAAAAACGTGCTGCGAACTGTTTCTGCCACGAAGCTACAAGATGTAGAATAGGCTTCCGCTTGAGTTTTTCCATCATAACTACTATCTGGAGTGTTTTTAGAGAAAGGTGAAGAGATTCCTAACAAGCAAAGGTAGGCAACGCGTTGATAAAGCCTCTGGTATTTCTGATGTTCATATAACGGTGGCGGTGACCACTCAACATGAAGTGGACAGCATGCTTTTATATGCTACTTTCTACATATCCAACTTGCTTCTAATCCTACTTTCTACTAATTCCTAATATTATAAATGCGAAAGTATGTTTCTTGATTTGTTGGTTTGTTCTTTCACGCAGTAACGGAGCAATCGACGTGAGTTTTGGCATAGATATAGTTTATGGACCGGAAAGTAACATAGACTACTTTTTAACCTGGAAAAATGCACGGTGCCACGTGCGCCTTTGTGTTTCAAAGTTCTGAGTGGCACTGCAATTGATATGGACCGGCGTTATGCTTACCATCAGGTAAACGACTGGCTCGTCTCTTTATCATATAGTTTAAAAAAATCATTGGCCTACCTGCACCGACCCCAAAATGTTATCGTGAGCAAAGAAGCTTTAAAGGCCTTTCTTCAAAGAGCCTATGAAAATAAAAGAAGCAATTTTAGTTAAGGGCTGATCCATATTAACTTGAAAGAACAAGGGGTTAAAAGGTTGCAAAGGTATTTACAAAGAATTTCAATACGAAACAAAGTAAAAGCGTAGTGAAAAATTAAGATAAATTACATAGGTAGTTTAGTTAAGAATGTGTTGAGATAACATACATTGGGTTTCGGTGTCATTGGAAAATTTCCAATATTGTTTGTGGGAGGACTAACTCTTCTGCGAGTGTCCGTCTGGGTTGTTACCACCACTTTGCTCGTGAAGTCTGCCGCCAAGCAGTAGTGTGCAAGCATTACTGTGTTCCGGTTTGATGAGCAGAGTTTCCAGTGAAATTACTGGGCTTATGAGACTCAATACCTAATGTCTCAGGGTAACGAGCGCACTGCAGTGCCGCGCAGGCCTTTGTGTTTCAAAGTTCTGGGTGGCACTGCAATTGTTATGGGCCGGCGTTATGCATACCATCAGGCAAACGACCAGCTCGTCTCGTTACCAAATAACATAAAAAAAACAATTATAACATTGTGGGCATTTTAGTTGGTAGTAAGTACATCGTGCCTGCAAAGAGAGGGGCTCCGGATTCGAAGCTCTGGCCGGGGAAAGTTTTTGTGGTGAGTATTGGTTGCACAACGAAACGAGCCGGTCGTTTGCCTGATGGTAAGCATAATGCCAGCCAACAGGTGCAGTGCCACTAAGAAATATGTGATACAAAGGCCTGCCTCACACGCTTGTAGTGCCACTAAAAACTTTGAGACACAAAGGCCTGCGCCAAACTGCATTGCGCTCGTTACACTGAGATATTAATGCCTTAGTATTAACTAAGTAATACCTAAGTATTAAGTTTCATAAGTATGTATCTAACCCTTAAGCTATGTTTCGACACAACAAACTACAAAAAAAAATTGCGACACAAATGTCAGACAGAAATTTCTTTATTGTTCACAAGATACATTTGGCCACTATGTCACACAGACGCTGTAGCGAACCTAATTATCGTGTCACAATAAATGACACTATTAGATCGAATGTCAATGAGTACACCCGTGTGTACACATTGATATTCAGTGTATACGATGTATACCTAGTTTTTTTTTATAATAAATGGGTTTGCGTTTAACCGCCATCTCACATGATGTTAACTGAAGATGTCTTAATATAAACCTAGCTTTGAAATAAACACATCTGAGAAGTCCATTTAATATGCAACGTCTTTGCTACCCTTCATGATACATAAATCTGTTTTTAATATTGTAAGAAGTCATATACAGTAGAAGAAAAAAGTAGAATAGTGGTGCCCAAATAATAATAACAGTAACTCAATCTATACACGGTGCACATATTCCAACCAAGGGTTTTAACTGGAAAATTATAATTGTTGGTTTTGTAAAATCAACGCAACTATAAACCAACGATGGACTGCTGTAGCCCATTGTTGCCAGCTCAAGAAAGTGCTGTTTTTATAAAAGTGAAAGTAAAGTAAGTTTTGTAAAAGTGTGTGTGTGTGCGTGCGTGCGTGCGTGCGTGCGTGCGTGCGTGCGTGCGTGCGTGCGTGCGTGTGTGTGTGTGTGTGTGTGTGTGTGTGTGTGTGTGTGTGGATCGAACTTAGGCCTTTAGACATTCTTCTCGGAATTAAAACTATGAATTATCCACATTATATCTTATTTATTTATTTAGTTATTAGGTTTGTTGTATATACACACACATATATATATCACCTATATATATCTATACTAATAAATACAATTGAAGTGTCTGTTTGTAATATCAAAATAACAGCTTCTTACCAAATGTATATGAAAGTATATACGGTACATATAGCAAAACAACCGTTTTTAAAATTTTTGTCTATCTATCTGTCTGTTTGTTTGTTCCGAGTAATCTCCAAAATGGCAGGGCCGATTTTGACGGGACTTTCACTGGGAGATAGCTGATATTACAAGGAGTAACATAGGCTACTTTTATTTTAGAAAAAGAATTAGAGTTCCGCGCATAAAAATGAAAACCACGAAATCTAATATCTCCGCGCAGGAGAACCGCAGGCAGCAGCAAATAATAATAAATTTATTTATAACGGTGTGTTCCGCCAGCTGCACTTGAGATCCAGTTCTAATCTAGATTTAGCATGTCCATCTTCGGCCACACTTTCGCTTGAGATTAGGCAAGTTGTCAAGTGCTAAACTTTCAAGTATTAAAAAAATTCTACCATAGGTTTGTGTATAAAAATGCACGGCGCTTATGTAGAAACTCTCCTTACTGCTTCTGCTAATAGGGACACTCTAAAGACACCGCGCTCTTATGAGGTAGTGTAAATTCCCATCCCGCACCTGCAAACGCGAAAAAACACCTCAAGTTAACAATTCAGAGGTACGTAACATACGAAAAGTTTGCAGACTGTCGCTCGTTTTGGATGTAATAAAAAGTACGCCAAAAAGTATACTTTTTTGAAGAGAAGAATTTTTAAACTTTGGAGCACTTTGAAGTTTTTCATGCAGAGTAGTCGAATAGTAACAAAGTTCCTTTAATAATGCATTGCCGCCTGTTGTTTGACGGTTTCGTAGCTTTTTTTACTTTCAAAGGTGATTGTTGAGCTCTATGTCTCCTGATATTAAGAGATGATTCGGTCGAAAAATGTTACAATAACAATTATACATGTTCAGCTAGAGGGTAGCTAGCCAGGTTAGCATTAAAAAATGCCCTACCTTCACAAGTATAAGTTTGTAACGAAGAACAAACTAAGGGCAATATCTACGCTCTTACCACAAAAAAATTAAACAGCCTGTAAACTGGTGTTAAACAGCGTTTAACTCCTGGACATGCCTTAGTCGCGTGTTTAAATATGAGCAACCACAAATCTTGGTTTAAGTAGTGTCTAACTGTATTCCATTGTGACATTTTTGTGGTAACACGGTTAGTGTTTGTCTTTATGATTAAGTAACAAATGGTTAAAAAAATAATTCATTTATACGAAAAGATAAATTTAAAGAAATATCTTGGGACGCCACCTTCGTTAATTTTTAGCTTTGTGTCAGCGACGATCTCTTGGCTTACAATTTTTTATCCTGACTTTGCATTTTTTTTAACTCTGCTGGAATAATATTTAACTTTACTTTTAAATACACACACTGGTTTAAGAAAACGTTGCGGTGAAGCTGGCACAACCCGTTCCACGTTGGCTTGAGCTAATAGTTGTTAGCTAATAGTTGCATAATATATTTACCTGTAATCTTGATGATTACAAAAGGGGTAGAAAAAACTTCGCTATGTTTGTACGGAAAATTTACATTGAACACAGATGTGCGATCAACGCGCACGCATTTAACAACACATCATAAAATAATTAGAGTTCGGCATCGATCACTTGCTTTACATATAATTTCTGCTATTTCTGCTATTCTAATAATTCCAAAATGCTGGTACTTGTTTTGCTCAACGGATCAGCATTGCGGTTCAACGAGGCAATGCCGTCGGCATGCTGGTTACGCTTTAAACTTGTAGTGGGCTAGAACATATGGACCTACTTTGGCTTGTAGATTACACAACTGTTTTTGTTTATTATAATAGCTAGGTTAGATGTACTATTTATTTATGTATTAGCTAGTTAACAAAGGCACTTAGCCATTGAAAAAAAAATCTGCTTCCTATATTTTAAAAAGCACAAAAAAAAATGTACAATTTATGTTATACATGTCAGGCAGACCTGTAGGTATTTTTTTACTATTTGATAACAAGGCGAGCTGGTAATTTGCCTGATGGTAAGCTTAACGCTGGCCTATACAATTGCAATGCCACTCACAACTTTGAAACGCGTTTGGAAATCGGTTAAAAACACCGCGTCCTCCAACCTAGTGCGTAAGGCACGATAAAAACCTTTGACATCGCTACATAAGCCTCATCTAGGGAAATGAATTTTTGAATAAACACAAACAAATCTCATTTCTCTTGTTGGTTCTTTTTATTAGCGCCTTTCGCACGTCGACGTTCTACTTTGTAAGATTTAAACGTAAAATGAATTATTTAGGCTGATGAAGGGCCGAGGTTTGTTTAGCTAGGTTTATTTATGGTAAACTTGGATAATAGGAATTAAGGACTAAATAATTTCTAAAAAATACTTTGCTTGAGACAAGTTTAGACGTTACTATAACGACTCTTGTAAAGTAAATGGTGATCTATAGAGCTCACCATTTAAAGCAAAAGCTTTAGTCAGGTTGCAATTCACGAAAAATGTGAATATAAACCACATTTACCAGATCGGTAGTTAGACTCCTAAACCTAATTTAAAGTGAAGTTTAAGCTATATCTTCTATATTTATAAAACTCACTTACTGACAAAAAACACGAACTGCCTTACCACAAAAAAAATTAAACACACTCTAAAAACATGTTAACAGCGTCTAATTTTTAAACATTGCTTAGTCGTGTGCTAAAATATTAACAACCACAAAACTTGATTTAAGAAGTGTCTAACCATTGTCTAACTCAATTTTGTTGTGACTTTTTGAATCGTTTCTAGACGTTTATTCGCGTTTTAAATATTAATAATCACAAAACTTGATTTAGGAAGCGTCTACTTTTAATTTATCTCCAACCTCATGCAAAACAATATCTCACAATCTCATACGTAAAATTAACTGTCATTCTGTTACAGAGACATGGCCCCATCCACTTTCTGTGCTAAAAATGTAAATATAAATGTACGGAACCTCGAAAATGGCCGCCTTATGAATTATTAAAGGCATCGAATAAAGTTACGGTATACCTGAGGTTTGGGGTCTGCCACTTTATTTTTAGGTGTCGCGGAACCCAAATTACGTCGTATGGAGGTCGACTGGTGGTTTAAAATACATGACCTTGTGACGGTTTTTCTGTTTTGGCTCTAAAACACATGTATTTATTGAGCAGAAAAATGTACCACAATGTTTACAACCTCTGTCTTTAGGTTAAACATTATGACAGTTCCTTGGTAGTAAGTGTAGACTACGATAGAAATTGTGACACAAATGTCAGACATACATTTCTTTATTGTTCACAAGGGTTACTTGGTCTTTACCTGTTCATACAGCCTCTGTAGCGATACTAATTATCGTGTTACAATAAATGTCACAATTAGGGACATACGTTTGCACTCGGTGTATACATTTAACGCTCGGTATATACAGCTGTCGTAGTAGTCTAAATCTGTAAAGCAAAGTGCTTGACAGGCTGATTAGCCTACCGAGTAGTTAATACGTAATAACGTATTAGCAACAGCAGTAGGAACGCGATAGCAACAGGCCTAAATCTCTCTGTCAAACGTCATTTTTGTATTGTAAATCAAACTGACAGCAATCGAGCTCTCATTCACCATCTGTTGAACAATCTATGAACTAAAAGTATTAGCGATAGCAGTAGCAATGCGACAGCGACTGGGTTAATCACAGGTTAATTGGGGGTTAATACTCGTGGTGCTGTCAAACGTCATTTTTGTACTACAAATCGGATAGCAATCAATGGTTTTTCAACCGGTTTGCTGTCGCTACTGCTAGTGACCTTCGGCCGCTAGCAGCCTTCTCTCAAAGAAACAGTATGGACTATAATCCACCACGCGGACGCAGTGCGGCTTGGTGGATGTCACATGTCCTCAAATTATGTGGTTCTTAAACATGCGGGTTACATCACTATGTTTTCCTTCACCGTATTAGTAATAAATTCGCACATAACTTGATATAAGTATAATCGGTTTGGGGCCGAGCCATTGATTAGGAGTAGTATCTCGATGGACCGAGCCGAGATTCGAACTCAGGTGCGTCGGATTGTAAGTCGCACAAGTTATCGCTTGACCACACTTGCTCTGCTAATAAAATGTTGGGTAAAATTGTAAACCAATATACTTCATATATCATTTTGATAGACCCTACTATCGGAATTGCACTAATAAATCTTCTAAAATGTATGCAGGTTCGATAAATTCCATTAATATTAATTTCACACTCGAATTCCAGTTGAAACGGGTTCAGCGGAGCATAAAGATGCAAATCTGAGTGAAACTTGGATTAAAACTATGAATAATGGCAACCATGTGTGTGTTATATAGGGTACACAATACAAAATTGAACAGTATGAGAATCTGACTAAAAAAGGGCAGAAAATGTTGTCAGAATACTTTTTTTTTTTTACTTGTTAGTAACAAGACAATTATGTACTTTGCCTGATAATAAGTAGTCTGCCTATAATAATTGCAGTGCCACAAAGAAGTTTGTAGCAAAAAGGCCTGCGCGGCAATGCAATATTATATTCGTTACCCTGGGACTTAAGGTAATACGTTATAATTCAAGTCCAACATCAAATCGAAACACAAAATTGCATGCACATTATTGCTTGACAACAAATTATAAAAGAGAAGCTATACTACCCACTCAGATGAACGCTCGCAGAAGCGTAAGTTTTTTTTATGTTGTTTGGTAACGAGACGAGCTGGTTGTTTGCATGATGGTAAACATAACGCCGGCCCACAACAATTGCAGTGCCAACCACAACTTAAAACACAAAGGCCTGCGCGGCACTGCAGGACGGTCGTTACCCTGATATATTAGGTATTAAGTCTCATAAGCCCAGTAATTTCACTGGATACTCTGCTCATCAAACCGGAACACAGTAATAAGAGTTACTCCTACCACAGATTACTATATATGTAGACTCCTACCACTAACAGAACTACTATAGGATATAGTCATACTTATTTTTATATGATAATAGTATTATTATGAACGCTTCTATCTTTGACGTGGAAGTGGAGCACTACGGCCGGAATATATTCACCGAGACGGATTTAAAGTCAAGTGAAGTTGTAGAGGTGTGAATGTAACATTAAGTGGGAGGCTCTACTTCAGCAGTGTATTGTATTTTCATTGAATATTGTACAAAATATCTATCAGAATTTTTAGAAGCTATAATGGTTCACTGGTCGTGATGTTAGCTGCTCATAGGTCTATGGTTCGAATCATACAATGAGCTTGAGGTTTCGTTGAAGGAAAACATCGTAATGCAATGATAGAATGGTGGTAGAATACTTCGAGTACCCGCCTGGCTAGCTGTTATTCTCATGTTGAAAATATGTAACAATAGCATTTTTATCCTGAAAAAATCCCAGTTTCGAAGCAAATTTCCACGTGTGTGAAACCACAGGCAAAAGCTGCTGTCCTACTTCCTTCTAATTTTATAAATGCGAAAGTGTACGTTGTTGGTTTGTTGATTTGTTGGTTTGTAGGTTGGTCCTTCTTTCACGCTGCAACGGAGCTACGGATCGACGTGGTTTTTGGCACATATATAGAGTATAGACCGGAGAGTAGGCTACTTTTTATCCTGGGAAAATATATTCCTGTGGGATCTCCACATAGGTGAGACAGCAAACGACACTGCACTTTACTATAAAAGTATAAATTTACTTTCTTCTGTCCGCGGTTTCACACACACACATTCGCAAAGGAACCGTGTATTTTCTAGAGATTAAAAGTGAACTAAATAGGAGGGATGCCTTAGGTAGGTGTGTTTGTGTTTCAAAGTTCTCGGTGGCACTGCAATTGTTATAGGCCGGCGTTATGCTTACAATCAGGCTACAGACCAGCTCGTCTCGGTATCAAATAACATATACAAAAAAAAATATGTTGTATATGTATATTAGAAAAAATTTTATATAAAAAGTAGAGTATTTTCCACATAGTAACATCAACTGGGTCTCTATCTCGCCTGAATAGCTGACTAGAGTGTCGGGAAAGTTGACGTCTCTAGCCCATCTCGGCCGGGAATGAAAAAAATACATAACACGTATAGAAACAACAGAGTTTTGTCTGTAAATTGAATGAGAGATCCAAGCGGAA
Organism: Crocallis elinguaria; assembly: GCA_907269065.1. Classification (NCBI taxonomy): domain Eukaryota; kingdom Metazoa; phylum Arthropoda; class Insecta; order Lepidoptera; family Geometridae; genus Crocallis; species Crocallis elinguaria. The sequence continues at coordinate 22,264,025 of OU026065.1, forward strand.
CTGAATATTTATACGGCGTCTAAATCTGTCAATTTTGTTCATGATACGAAAATATATCTGAAAATTCTACGTAAAAATTCTTACAGAGTGGATCACTACGAACAAATAATAATATTCGAAGGTGTATCAGCAGTAATGTCAAGCATAAGCATTACTGTGTTCCGGTTTGATGAGCAGAGTAGTCAGTGAAATTACTGGGCTTATGAGACTTAATACCTAATGTCTCAGGGTAACGAGCGCATTGCAGTGCATCGCAGGTCTTTGTGTTTCAAAGTTCTGAGTGGCACAGAAATGGTTATGGGCCGGCTCATGCTTACCACCATGAAAACGACCAGCCTGTTTCGTTATCAATTAGCATAAAAACATTTAAGTATCCAAGCAGCACAAAATTGATGTATATATTAGTGAAGTCTCATAAGCCCAGTAATTTTACTGACTACTTTGCTCATCAAACCGGTACACAGTAATGGTTCCATACACAGTTATTGGATCGGCTCGGTGACCCACATCTAGAAGAGAATATAAAATATTTAGTCCTACCTGGTCCTACCTAGTCTGGTAGAAGACAAAAAGGAGTGTTCTCAGTTTTCTGTTTATTTATTCCACCATAACTTCTAAATGCCTGAACAGATTTGGATTTAAGTGGTATGGTTAGAATCCTTACGTCATCCCGGCCACTATCATCATACCGGTGACACTGGCTGGAGCAGTAGTGTTTTTTATTAAAGCTAGTATTATAACAATAACCTGCAACTAAAAGCAAACGCATCGCCATTTTCAACTATAAAAGAATGATGCCTAAAGGAGCCCCCTAACCTCACCGTCTTTGATGTGCCAAGATAGACCGCCACCAGCTCAATCTTCACCCAATAATTGCCATTATATAGGCTGATGTTATTCACTCCAGGTGGTAGAACTAATTATCAGTAGGACGAACTGTTTTGCGAAAGTATGTTTGGTTGGGTTTTTTCGGTTATTTCACCATGTGCATGCATTAGTTTGTGACAGTTTGATGAGAAAAGTAGTGAGTGAACTGCAGTCCCACTCCATCCTTTGTGTTTCAAAAGGTCTGGGTGAAATTGGGCTGAAAGTGTATATGATTTCCGGTTGGGGTAGAGACGGCTCCTTATAGCTAAGTTAGTAGTAACCCTGCCTGCGAAGCAAGGGGTCCTTGGGTTCGATTCCCGGCTGGGGCAGATTTGTGTCAGGAGCACGGGTCTTAGATATTTGTGTTGTGTACCTAACTTTGTGTGTCCATGTCACCTGTGACATAGGAAATCCTTGTGTAGGGTATGAGTCTGTAAGTTATGTTTCTGGACTGGCTTTAATGCTTACCATTAGGCAGATGACTTGCTCAGCAGCGCAAGGGGGGTGCAGGGTTGGAGTAAGTGGGGCCTCTCTCCGAACCTTTACGGTACCCCACTATAAATGCTTATACTATGAAGCAGCTCGTGCTTAATTCGGAGAGCTAAAACAGATTTAAGACAACTAAATAACGAAACAGTTTTTAATACTTACCATTTCGCAACAGCCTGTATCACTGACAGTGTGGTTAGAAATGGGGTCACACATAACGACGCTCCTAGGATTATGCCTCCCAGGTGCAATGTGCTCATACTGACTGTTATCTATTCTATGGTCTACAGCAACGTATAATATCTGGATAGAACCAAGCAAACTGTTTGTAAAGGATTAGACACATTGAAGGAATCCGATGCTAGAAAATGGCGTACAATTGGGGTCAAATACCTAAGTATTAATTCTGCTAAGGCCAGTAAGTTCACTGACCCCAATTGTACGCCATTTTCTAGCATCGGATTCCTTCAATGTGTCTAATCAGTCAGCCTCAGAGTAACGAGCATAATGATATAACGCCGCGCAAGCCTTTGTGTTACAGGGTTCTGAAAGGCTCTGCAATTGGGCATTATGCTTACCATCAGGCAAACGACCCGCTCGTCTCGTTACCGTCATATCGAACAACAAAAAAGGTTGCTGGTGTTGACGTCTTCGTGACTTAGTAGTAGTCCTGCCTGAAAATGCGAAGTGGCTTTGGGGTTGATCCCCGGTCGTGGGAAACTTTATGTTGTGACAACTTTGTGCTCTCGGGTATTGGTTTGTGTTGTGTTTCTGTATATTCACATGACACATGCGATAAAGGAAATCATAATGCAGAGAGTACCTAGTCAATACAGTTAAATGCAAGTACAGGCATAATATTATTAGCGCAAAATGCAAGATTAGTGGGCAATTTTTTTTTAAATATTAATATAATATTTTAATTTTTTATAAACAATAAATAATATGTTTAAAAATTGAACAGTTGCCTGAAGATGCTTGAGAAGCTTTCTTCCATGCATTTTTTGCCATTAACATGATTACTAATTTTTACAAAATAAAATATCTTTATCTAGATATTTTATTTGGTAAATCATGCGTAATATACATTTCTATTTAAGTGTCTGTATATTGGTGTTAAAAGTTACAGGGCCAAACATGTTTAGCTTATATTGGCGTACCTACAAATAAGAGAGATGCCATGTCAAATAAAATATTGCAAGGCGATCAAAGTAAGACGAATAATAATAAATAAATTCGTAACTACAGATTTAAACTTATGAAAATCTTCTATTTATTATGTAGATTAGTCACTCGGAAAAGGAATAGAATTTTATTCGTAATTATAACAAATGTTCACGAAAAGTTTATTCTAACGCCACTGCAAATTGGCAATGTTCCCAAAATGCTGAAATTGTCATTTTGCCATGTAGAATAGCAATGTTTAACTTTTGTGCTAAGTGAAGACAACATTTCGAAGCGACGGCGTTGTGTACGGGCCTTATAATGTCTTGGCTGAGCCGAGCAAACCGTCTATTAGTTAAATCATCTGTGGTTAAACGCCGGCCGATTACAGCAGAATAATTCATAGTCTCGCATTACCAGGTGCTATATTTTATGACCAGTTCACACAAGAACAAACCAACATACATGAGAGCTAGTTTCTTGAAACCACAGATAAGGCAACGGTTTTAATTAAAAAGCTTTAATCTAATATTTCAGTTGCATCAAAAAACGCCAACCACTAAAACCAACACAAACCTGGAGCAACTTACGGTATATTAAAATACGGGTATAAAATATAGTAATATCAAAAGAACAATACGGGAAACAAGGCCTAGTAAAATGTCCGCACAGCATTGCCTAAAGCTTCGTTTATATAGAGCAAGTTAGTATACAAGTTCCAGTTACTGGTAACTAAGTCAAGTTCTTCCATTATTTATTCTAGCTGAATGACATGACTGAAACTCACTACAGTCAATCTTAAGAAGACCAACTGACACGAAAACAGGTATATAAATACATCAGAACAAAACTACAATTTGTTAATTATAATTTGGTCGTGATGAAATAAAAAAGAAATAGGTAAAGAGGACAAAAAAAAATTTTCCATTGCTGTTTCTCATTTTGGCCTTTAATTTCTGCCTTTCATACACTTCGAAGACATCTAAAGAGATCACACCTCGACTAAAAGAGAAAATGTTTAAAATGGTTTTATTATGAATACCATATAGGTGTAGGTATAGGTAGTCCTTAAAAATATACCATTAAAGCGTTAGGATAACATCTCGCATTTTTTTTACATCAACACGTTGAAATCCAGTTACTCTAAAACCATCGATTATTATTTTATTTGAATAGTCAGCCAGTAGGCTGAGTTGCCACTAGAAAGCAATTAAATAACTCCAGTGACTGTTCACTGATCGGTCAGAAGCTCGCACTGCGTAAACAAAGCTTAAGGTCCTTCCCATAAATCATTTAGCTTTCACCTTTCTGGCTCTACTCCAGTAATATATGGCCCCTTTTGTTTCCTAGCTTTTATATACTTTCTAGATTAAAGAACAACGACTTCGGTAGTGTTATTGTTTGTGATCATTAGGTGTATTATGAGTAAATATGTATTTGATTCTGTCGGAAGGAAGTTCCATTGTATCTAGTGTTAGGTCCAGAAATGAGACGACTCGGTTTGAATAATCGATACACGTGTATTTTCAAATGTAGTTCAATGAGGACTGCTGTCCTTCCCCGCGTCTTCCCCTTGCGTAGCGCTGGGACGACTACGGCGTAGCACTGACTTGTTGACGTCATATCGTAGCACCACAGCACCACACCATGTTCTACCTTTATTCTTACACTAGCTTTTTAGTTCTTGGGTCAAAAATTATTGGTTTAATATGTAAAAAGTTTGCTCTGTCTGTATCGGCCAGATGATGAGTTGGAACATTGGATTTGTAAACGTTTGGATATTTAAAATTCCTATCACTTTACGTAATCCATCTGAGATTCTCCACACATGGGCGGTTTTTGGAACGTTGGCGTGGAATATTGTGGATTGGAATGCTAGTGTATAGGGGCTCTAAGGCTTACCAGCTGCTAAATTAAGGAAGAACAGCCACATAAATTGCTTATATAAATATATTACGCAATTTAATAACATCTTCCAACATCTGCAACGAAGGAGCATTTAAACTCAGTAACCCATTTGTGGGGAAGCCTGTTCAAGCACAGATAGTACATGTGGGAACAGATGGTTGTTGCATCTATCGATTTAATGCTCGGGGAGATACGCTTACAGAGTGGGGTACCTGGTGTAGTAAATAAATAACAAATTGAGTAGGAAATAAGTTAATAGCGCTTCAATTATTGTTATATGGATCTGTGGCTATGTTGGTAGACCCTGCCTGTGAATCGGGCCCCAGCTTGCTCCCACCGGTATTTTTATTGCATTGTTTTTGGTTGTTACATTGTAGCATGTTTTGCTAATGCGACCACTTACAAGTAAACACCTCATGCGTAACTATACTAATACTTAGTCTATACAAATAAATAAAATTGAAGTGTCTGTTTGTAATATAAAAATAACAGTTTCTTACCAAATGCATATGAAAGTATATAAGGTAGCTATAACAACACAACCAATTTTAAAATTTTTGTCTGTCTGTCTAGGTAATCTCCGAAAAGGCTGGGCCAATTTTGACGGGATTTTCACTGACAGATACCTGATGTTACAAGGAGTAACTTAGGCTACTTTTATTTTAGAAAAGAATTAGGGTTCCTCGCAAAAAAATAAAAACCATGAAAGCCAGTATATTCGCGCGGGTAAAACCATGGGCAGGGAATTGGCAGGTGCTGGAGTCTCATTTCATAGACCAGTTTAAAGTCATCAAACACTCATTATAATATTTCAAGCTTTTTAATCATATCTTACAATAGTCCATCTCAACACAAACCTTCCTCCCACGCATAGTTTAATTGTAATGTTTATTAAAAAGGGCCTCTCTTAATGTTGGTTACGGCTCCATTAACGCCTATAAAAGGACCGGACAAAGACCCGATAACTATAATATATAAGTAGTAAAAATGTACATTGTTAAACAGGTCTACTAAATTATAAAATGTAATGAGTCAGAAGACGAGCTTCTTCTCTTATTAATAAAATGACCCGTCGATTTCTTGCGAAACTCGGCCAGTGATTCCGAACGTCAACAAAATCATAAAAGCATGCTAACCCTTGGTACTAATAAATAGGTTAATTCTACTGCGAGGATATCTTTTAAGAATTTGAAATTTGTAGTAGTTCAGGACAATCTATACGAATGCTATGTACCTATGTTCTCTGGTACCTCAATGTGAACGACCAGCAAATGCTCAATTTGTGGCAGATCCGACACGACCGCTCCTACGTGAAACCATTTAAATTTTACTGTTATTATAACATGTGCAAGCAGTAATGTGTTGATGCAGTAATATGTACTTTTTTATTCTATTTGATAACAAGACGAGCTGGTCGTTTGCCTGATGGTAAGCATAACGCCGGCCCATAACAATTGCAGTGCCACCCAGAACTTTGAAACACAAAGGCCCGCGCGGCACTGCAGTGCGCTCGTTACCCTGAGACATTAGGTATTAAGTCTCATAAGCCCAGTAATTTCACTGGTTAGTCTGTTCATCAAATTGGAACACAGTAATGCTTGCACATTCCTGCTTGGCGGCAGACTTCACGAGCAAAGCGGTGGTAACAACCCAGACGGACACTCGAAGAGTTAGTCCTACCACTAACGAATTACTTGAATAGCATGTATCTATTAATTTGCACAAAGCTCAGCCCACGTCCTTTCGATGCGCTTTTCATAAATTATATAAGTACTGAAAGTTTGCAGGAAATTTTGTAGTTTGTGGTACGTACCGGAAGCTTTAAAACTGTTGGCACCCAACTTTCACCGCCGCTAATGCGTGGGTAGTTTATAGTTTAATATCACAGAAAACAAAGTATAAAGTAGATGCAATTCTAACACCATTTTATATTTTTAGCCGATTTCAAATAAATGAGGTTGTCAATTCGACAGGTATGTATGAAATATTATTGGAATTGCAAATATTAACATTTATGATAATCTATTAGGGCTTTCAAAGAAATATACAAAATTTTATATGTGTACGTTTGTATGTATTTATGTTTATCGACGTATTTCTTCGAAACTATTAATTGTGTAATATCCATTCTATTTTTATTTGCTTACAATTTACTTCAACTTATTGTTAGTGGTAGAATTAACTCTTCTCTGAGTGTCCGTCTCATATAGCGCGTAAAAAATATAAATGGAGATAAAGAAATGTGCAAGGATAAAAAATAGTAGCGTTCTTTTCTCTCTGCTAATAGCAAAGGAGAAGGCATTGTGAGTAATAGCACCAAAACTTTCTACAATCTTCATCACCGATTTTGGTTCAAACTGGTATCAAATAAATCCAATCATTTTCAGACATAAATCTCTCTCACATTTCGTAGCGACGGAAAACGCGCACGTGAGGCCCCGTTGTCCGCTACATTGCTACGAATCTACATCACGTAGCGCTACGAGGATTTCGTAGCACATTTGTGGTTAATGTAACATATTGTGCTGTGCGGAATCTCTGAACTGAGGTTCACTGGGCAAAGCTTTGGGGCTCAAATATGTGTTCCAGTTCCAATGAAAATGCTTCCAAATACGGGAACATTTCATCATTGTTATGGAATGCAAAATTTGTACAGAATTATTTCTTGAAGAACACAAACTTCCAAACTTTATAATGGCCACAAAAAGTTTGCATCAGCCCGGGATCCAGGCCTAAGGTTTTGATGACAAGTGTACGTGAAATCGAAACCTGCAAGGTTACTTCTGCCACATGGCTGGGCGTCGTTACAGCAATACTATATGCGAAAATATGTTTGTACGTTTGTTGATTTGTCCTTCTTTCACGCAGCATTGGAGCAACGGATTGATGTGATTTTTGGCATAAATATAGCTTATGGACCAAAGAGTAACATAGGCTACTTTTTATTCCGGGAAAATGCACCGTTCTTGTGGTAACGTGAGTCAAACCGCGGGCTGACTCTAGTGATAGCATAATCATATCACACTATATTTTTCAACAGGATAATTATAGCCTTTATTAATTAGCGAACACATAAACCACATAACCTAGACCGTGGGCACAGCCACGGGCCTGTCCGCAGGTTTCTCCACGATCACGCGCCTCGGCGCCTCATCCTGCGTCTCCCTAAAGTAGCCTATGGCTCTCACTACGGCTACAAAAACAGTTGGATCTACAAGCCAATGTAATCCTATATAATAGATGGATAGATAATCCAAAAGTAAAAGCTACAGTTGGAAGTGTATCCAGCCTGCTGGCGGCATTGCCTCGTTGAACCGCAATGCTGATCCGTTGAGCCAAATAAGTACCAGCATTTTGGTTACGCGTCGCATTCACAAAACATTAGTCTCTATATTTGTATCTGTCTGTCATTTTCGCAGTAACTATATGCACATACTCACCATATAACATAGTTGGTAATTACAAATTCCATCAAAGGGCAAACGCTTTCTCAGGGAAACACAAAGATAATTTCAACCCTGAAAAGGGTAAATGAAGGGTGTAAGGGTCCTTAATTAAGTAAGATATGCCAGGAGCTCATCAATCATTTCGGTAAGTAGGTAGTTTTAACGGGACAGGGATTTCGGACCCTTCCCTCTTATACGTTGTAAATTTTAAATTTTGCTTAATACGTTTAAAACAACTGAATGATACTTTGAAAATTATCACTAGAAACGGGATATTTACCATGTATATTATTTGATTTGAGTTTCCGATAGTTCTCGCTTCAGTTCTCCCGTGATCATGGCGTTTGCAACAGCGCCGAAATATCGGAAACTCAAATCAAATAATGTACGTGGTAAATATCCCGTTTCTAGTGATAATTTTGAAAGTGTTGATAACCATGACAGTTTAAAAACCTAAACTGAATAATACCAGAGAAAAATTTATTTTTGTAGTTAAACTACAAAAAATACATAAAGAACGTAAAAAGATATCTGAAAAAAGATTACACGAGCTGCTGCTATCTGCGGTTCCACTCTCGTGGAGATTTTCTTTTTAACCACATTAAAAAAGGAGGTTATCAATTCGACACGTATTTTTGTAATATTATTGGTACTGCAATATATTTACATACATTTGAAGGTGTATGTATGTTTGTAATCCTATTATTATCAGTAACATGCATTTCCCGAAACTATTCTTTTTATTTACAGCTTACATTTACTTCAACTTACCGGTAATAAACAAACAAAAAAATTACTGTTTCATAATTATATTAGTATAGAAAACTTGAATCTAAACAAATAAATCACGTGCAGCCTAAAACATAAAAAGTTCTTTACAGTTTGTGCAATTTCTGTTTCTAAAGACTAAACAGCGTATGGGAAATCATAGACGGAGGAACACCTTGTTCTCACAATTTGCATTTCATCCGCGCCTTTGAGACAAAGCTGTTGAGTAAAATAAACGTTTATAGAGATATATTTGCTGTTGGCTGCTACTATTTGTTAAAGAACAACTATGTTCTCGAAACATCACGTATGTCTCGCAGAATATTGATATTAAAATCTGTAAACGACGGTGCACATCTTCAAACATCGTCAAACAATCTTCAAGAATTAAGGATAATCTCCTAACAACGTTTTACGGCAGTTAATAAATAATACTCACTGTAAGTTTTTGTTTTATTTTTCTGTTTTTCGAAATTTTTCCTACAGATACGTTGTTTTGCGAATTCATACATGTCTAGTTCTTAAACCTCAATTGGTCCGGTAGAGTCATTTGATCCCTATAAAAAAACAGGATCGATTGGCATTAAAAAGTTTTTATATAAACTGCTCGTTTTCTTGCTGACGGTGCATTTTTTTGCAAAATCTATGAAATGTCTTCAAAGGTCGGAGTACTTATAAGAACTATTTTCATTGAGATTACATCGATTAAACCTCCAAGCGAGTACACAGAGTAGGGGTTTAAACCGCGTCACGTCCTTGAGGTAATCAGGACAACTCCCTACAGGATGCTCTAGACATTGCGTGTTGCTGCTTCCCTGCTTTCATCGAGATACTAACCCCGAGAGATGAAATACTGTACCATCCGATCTCACAACAAAGTATTGATTTTGCTATTACTAGTATCAACGCTCAGCGTATTAGTGCGTGGTGAATCTGCGCGAGGCGGCGGCTTAGACAATCAGAGCGAATTATGTCTAGGCAAAAATGGTGGAATTTATTTCGTGCACACCAAACGTCACTGCATCTCTAGGGGTTAGTTCCTCGATGGCTGCTTGAAACCCAATGTTTGTTGATTTATTTACAAAATAAAATTCAGTAAAGTGATAACTATCTATACATAATTGTTAGATCATTATCATTATTGAGCGAGTGTGGCCGAGCGGGAAATTGTGCGACTTTCAATCCGATGCACCATAGTTCGAATCTCGACTCGGCCCGCACCAGTGACTTATTTCAAGCTATGTGCAGATTATTCACACTCGCTCTAAAACGGTGAAGGCAAACATCGTGAGGAAACCGCCATGTTCAAGAACCACAAAATTCGAGGACATGACGTGACATCCACCCAGCCGTACTGGGCCCGTGTGGTGGATTATAGCCTGTAATATCATTGACTACTTTGCTCATCAAACCGGGACACAGTAATGCTTGCACAATAATGCTTGGTGGCAGAGCGATGGTACCCACCCAAACGGACACATGCAGAAGAATTAGTCCTACCACCTGATACTGGTCTAGTACATATTTCTATACTAATTCTTTTCCACGGCGTGTAGGCATTAGATCTGAACATGCCTATACTCTACTGTAATAACTTCTCAAGTATTTCTCTTCTTAAGTATTTCTTGTTCTTAGCTTGTTTGATCAGTGTTTGTATGATATATATGCTAACAAGGTAAACTTAGTTACTCTCTGGAGCCTCGTTACTTTAGCGTCATACTAATGAGAATAAAGTTGTTTGGGGATTACAACTTCGTATGAAAAATAAATGGGTTACCAAGAAATGAAATGTATTTTAGCGTTGTTTGGTATTTTATAATAGAGTTTTTTGTACTATTGGATATCGAGACAAGCGGGTTGGTTGTGTGGTGGTAAGCATAACGCCAGTCTGTTACAATTGCAATGCTCCTCAGAACTTTGAAACACAATGGCTTGCACAGCACATCAGAGCGCTCGTTAACCTGTAACAATAGGTATTGTCTCATAGGCTCAGTAATTTCACTGACTACATTGCTCATTAAATCGGAACCTAGTAATGCTTACACATTTTTGCTTGGCAGCCTTGGTTGGTGGCTGACTAAACGAGCAAAACGGTGTTACGCACTCGGATGCTTGCAGAAAAGTTAGTCATACCACGTGGTGAGAGCTGTAAAGAGGAAGTTTCTAATGGGGAGGCACAGGCAAAGCTAATCTCAGATGGCGCCACCTCCGCTGGTGCTTGTCATTGATGGTTATTTTAAGGGATAATGAATTAAACTATAACCAGTAAACATGCTCACGTCTTAGAAATCATTAGATTTAAAATGGTCAGTACATAACCGAGACGAATAATTGGTTTCCAATATTTTTTGATGAGCAATGCTTTGATCCACAATTTACGTTTTTCTCGTTAGAAGAGAAACGTGTGTACCTTAAGTTTACATTGAATTGCACTTTACAGAGGCATACTTTGTTGAAAAGACGATTTTTTGTTAATTTACTAAAATTTTATAATGAAGTTTCATAGTGAAACAGCACCAGCGATAATGCGCCACCTAGCAGGATAAGTAAGCAGTGTGGCTCCCCATTAGGTAGAACTAAGGGAGTAATAGCTATAAATACATACTAATAGTTCAATAAGTGGCCAAAGCATAGGTTAAATATTGAATATATAGATGATATGTTTAGGCATTTTCTGGAGTCAATTTGGCTAGCTATCCACCCAAATGTTTAAATTTTTTTTATTTTGTAACATAAGTAGAGAAATATTTACGCACTAGCCCTTCCGCGCTTAGTGGGGCTAATGGAAGGAGGGACTTGGCGCTTGTCCAATGAAAAAATGAAAAAGTTACCTCTAAAAATAAGTTTGAAATATATTTGAAATATCTTTGTTATCTATAAATGTATATCGAAAAAATTAACAAGACTTACGTATTATATAATGACAAAAACTTGGTTGTGGTACATTTAAGATTATGCTTCTAATTTTGAAGTAATCACGCTTTTTTTCGATTTTTACTTAATTTTTAGGTTCTGCAATAAGGTTGTGCTCGCTCTCTTCCCTCAGTAATGGTTGAGGAGAGCGATGACTGGTACATGGGTCATCCTCGTGAACGGGTCCGAACATTTTTTATATAGGTATGTATATGAATACAGCGTGTAATATACAGTATATTATATAGTAAACTTTGTTGAAAGCATCCAATAACGCCGAAATGTGGTTACCAAAGTAATCCGTTAAACGGTTTTAATAACGAATTCCGCAATATTGGCCAGGGCCTAAACTGAATTTTCCAGTAATAACTATTTTGAACCAGAACTTTGTTAACGTGTTATGGTTTTCCGATGAACGATACGACATTGATATAAATCAGACGTAGTTTCTAAAAAGCGTGCCATGCTACAATCCTTTTTTTTTATTAAATCGTGTTTAACCTTCAAACTATTACTCTGCGAAATTCTTACAAAATATATTTTTTTCTTTAAATCTGAAATAGTCTTACGTTTGACCACGTTCTCACCTGATGTTAAGCGACGATGCGGTCGGCAATAGCTTGCCTAGAAGAAACCTATACACTCTCGACTTGAAAACTCCTAAATTATAGCTATTAGGAAAAACAGAGGCCGGCAAATATGATAATAATTTTGTCGCAAAATGATCACTTTGATAAAGAGCAAACGAAAATTATCAATGGTTTATGATGACCTCCATTGTCATAGGCGATTACAACACAAAAACGATTGTGCTTTAAAATACGAAAAGTGCCTAAAGTGATAATTATAGCACTACCTACAACAAAAAAAAGCGTAAACCTACTAGCAAAACTCTATTTAATTTTCTCATGTTAATCTCGATGTTTAATGGTTTAAATCTCGTTAAAACGTAGAAACAGGAACCACAGTAAAAGTTAAACTGAATTTGTTTTTCAAAAATATAAACAACCATTTCTTACAAACCCTCCAAATGACGAGGATATTTTATCTAAAAGTTAGAATGCTACATACAGTATGGACATTTCAAAGTTATGGAGATATCTCCCGTGTACAGGTAGCCTTACAGCCTTCCAATTGGTATTTTATTTTACTAAGCTGTTAGTCATTTATTTTAACCTTCATAAGTGCTTCGTTGGGGCCTATTTGAATAAAGTATTTTGAATTTTGACTACTACTAGCTGAGCCCCACGACTTCACCTACGTAATTTTCTAAAATGAAAGCAGTCTAAGTTACTCTTTATAACATCAGATATCTGCCAGTGAAAGATTCATCAAACTCAGTCCAGCCGTTTTGGAAATTATCCGGAACAAACGCCACAAAGAAAAACAAAAAAAATTGTTTTTTTTTCATTCAATTTTAATTATATAGATTTATTGTATAAATTTAATTGAATTGTACAAGTCCTTAATAGTCCTTACAAGGTATTAGGAGTTGTATGCAAATTGAGTAGTAGATAGTTTTTATACCAACAAATACACTTTCCAATTTAGTATAGTACTTAAACCTTTACTTACCGTTTGGTCCCAGTGTACGAATAGAACCAGCTGGACATCTCTCTTCATGAGTGCTGCAAGAAGTTTAGGGAAATATAAGCAACAGCATTCTTTTCGGTCTGTTTCCTAAGCTTCTGACGCCTGCCAACTGTCAAACGTAGCTTGTTAATTGCAACTCCCCCCCTCCCGCATCATGGGAAGGCTCTATGTTCAGTAGTCGACGTCTTCCGGCAGATGATGATGATGAACTGCATTTAGTATTACATTCACAGTTTGACTTACACAGAAATTACGAACGTACCTACTGCTTAACGTGCCTGTATTGTTGATAGCTCTCATTTCCTCCGCAAAGAGGCCCTTGCGCCTTTGAATTAATTTTCTGTTCCGCCGCTCTTCCTAATTGCGCGTTTTGCACTCACTGATATTAGAATTAGAGAGTGTTTTATGAAGGGCATTATTAAAATACGAGCCTGTTATATTGGGATTAATAAAATCCGTTCATCTTAAGTCTTGCTAGAGGAATATTGACTACAAGAGTTAGTATGTACTTTTAACTTTATTGTTTTTTATCTTTTCTTATTTTCGTGTCAGTAATTCAATTCCCTGTACTGGTGCAACTATAAGACCATTGTCTTCTTGCCAAATTTCTTGCTTCTACGTCAACGGAAGTACCCTATTTATTTATTTAATCAATTAGCACGGCCAAGGCCAATTACACTACTCGTAATAGAATTTAATTAACATGCATGTCACAACAGATAAGTTAGGTAGGTACTAATACAAATTAATGGTATCAATTACATGTCAAATGGTTTATATTCCCTGTTTTGCCATCAGACAACGAAGTGAGATTATAAGGGTTCCTTTTTAGTATTCCATACCGCGAGAGGAAAAAGGAGCTCTTAAAGTAAAGTATAAAAAAGCAATGTAGTGTGTTGCAATAAAACACTTTTTTTTTCATTTTCGTCAGAGTACCTAGTGCAAAGTAGTGCCGCTCAGGCCTTTATGTTCAAAATTGTGAGTACCTATAGCACTGCATAATTGTTATGGGCTGGAGATCAGGCAAACGACCCGCTTGACACATTATCAGAAGTACCTAAAGGCAAATAAAAATTTAACGTGATAGGTCGCTACAAGTATATTCTCCTACTCGTAGGTATAATTTGGAAGTTTCAAAACGAATGTGATCAAGTCCCTTACTTACAGGCAAGCGTGCTTTAGTTATTTCCTATAGAAATCGGCTCTTGCTAGATCCTTGTTCACTTAAAGCCCTGTAAGTACTGCTCGTGACAGGTTGCACCACCCGAGAGCCTTGTTTTGCATTATTACTAAAGTTCCCGCTTATAATCAATAGTTCCCGTACTTAACGGTTAATGGCGTTGTGTTTACTTTGAAACTAAACGTGTGAAATAAATTATATGAAGGAGTTCTTTGGTTGAAAATATGACAAAATATAATAATGAAAAAATATATAAAATTTGCCTGTCTAAAATTATCTAAATTAGTAATTAGAACTATTCTTGGAGAGTTGGATAAATTATTCTTTTTAATTACATGAATAATAAATAATTATTGCATTTATCATCACTAGCTAGCTGCCAAAGAAATAGAAAAAAGCTAGCGGCGCATGATTTTACCCGTTTAAAAACGTGTTTTTTCCGAAAAAAAAAAGTCAGTTTCCAGCTTATATATACTGTATATAATATGCAAAAAAGTCAGGTTTTTCCATTGCTGTGTAAAAGAAGTACCTACAAGCCAACAAACACTCTTTCACAGACACTCGCATAAGAGTTACTCCTACCACCAATTACGCTCCCATAACTGGATACAGGCCTTCTCTCAGAAAGTACGGGCCATAATCCAAATAAGTCCTGTGCAGCTTGTTGGATGTCATACATCCACGAATTTTGTGGTTCTTGAACAAGCGGGTTTCCTTATGATGTTTTCCTTGCCCGTTTAGAACGAAAATGTCAAATCCGCATATAACTTGATTAAGTCATAGATGCAGGGCCAAGCTGAGATTTCATTTCAGGATAGATTTAAAAAGTTGCACAAGTTCCCAATCGGCCACAATCACTCTAAGTCTACTTTGCACAATAAAAACATGGCCTGAATTAGACAATTATTATTATCAGAAATCTTTTCCCAGGAATAGACGCTAAATATAAAATCATTGTCAGTATATTAATTCTGCTTTCGTATATACTTTCCGGACAC
Organism: Crocallis elinguaria; assembly: GCA_907269065.1. Classification (NCBI taxonomy): domain Eukaryota; kingdom Metazoa; phylum Arthropoda; class Insecta; order Lepidoptera; family Geometridae; genus Crocallis; species Crocallis elinguaria. Next base: position 22,279,351 of record OU026065.1, read on the forward strand.
AGATAAGAAAGTGATAAATGATTGACACGAGCTGGCTTTCCTCCAGATCCATCAAATTTACCAAAATATCCTGACAAAAAACATTGGATTCTGGACCTTATAAGTAAAAGTTTCAGGTTTTGCATGTTAGTAAAATTATGTTGGTAATAAGTTGAGATTCTCTGACGAAACAATTTATTTGAAACTCCTAACTTTTTCTCGCTGAGATAAAGAATCTATCTGTCTTTGATATATATTATAGATAGAAAAAGTTATGCAATTCAGGAAAACGGACAAGCCTAACCCTGTCCGTTTTTCTAATCATTCGACTTAGGTCAGTCAGTCCTTAATTATTCGTCACCATCACATGGTAGGACGAACACTTCTGCGAGTGCCCATCTGGGTTTATACCACCGCTTTGTTTGTGTAGTCTACCGCCAAGCATTACTGTCTTCCGGATTGATGAGCTAAGTAGTCAGTGAAATTACTGGGCTTATGAGACTTAACAACTAATGTTTCAGGGTAACGAGCGCACAGCAGTGCAGCGCAGACATTTGTGTTTCAAAGTTCTGAACTGTTATGGGTCGGCTTTATGGTTACCATCAGACAAATGACCAGCTCGTCTTGATACCAAATAGTATAAAAAATAGGCCCATGATGATGATAGCAGCTTATGTAGTCATCATTAGAAGGTACGATCCGATAATGAAAATGGGTTTCCACAAAAATATTATTGTGGATTGCCATAACATACCACACGTGTGCACTGTGCATTAATTGCTCTCGCTGTTTTCCTTCACCATTTTAGAGCGAATGTGGTAACTCCGCACATAACTTAAGAGATAAGGAATCGATGAGTCACATAGGTTCCCACTCGGCCACACACGCTTTTATTTATCTATATATCTACAAATGATAGTAATAAATCTTCTTTAATGTCTTCGTCTAATTTGACAGTTTTACACACAAGAAATTCATATAACTTAATTAGAGTTTCTGAAGCTTCTCAAGTGTCAATTAAGCCCTAACCGGGAGTAAACCGGCAGTAAAGATGTACTTAAACCGCTGTTTAACCGAGTTAAGTGCAACTTGTGGAGTTATAACGGCTGTTATAAAGGACTAACGACTTCATGTTCAGTTAACGAGATAGTTTAAGTTACGGACTCTTATGTCAGCATATTATACCAATTTCAAAGTAAGTTATTTCATTAGACCACTAAAAAATGTGAATTGGTATTTTCGAATATAAATGAGTTTGAATATAAAACTAAAATGTTAAAAAATTGATATTTTGACAATTGGAAGGTTACCATAGCTTTATCTATTTATATAAATAGATAAAGCTATAATATACTAATATTAGTATATTATAAAGAAAACAAACTAAAGTGTATTTGTTATTATTTTCACAATTTTTAATGTATGTATTATTATATATGGTATGGATTGTAAATTGATAATATTATTAAAATACTAGCTGCTGCCCGCAGTTTCAACCACGCGGAGATATTGGATTTCATGGGTTTCATTTTTTTTGCACAGAACCCTAATGCTTTTTCTGAGATAAAAGTAGCTTAAGTTACGCCTTATAACATCAGGTATCTGCCTGTGAAAATACCGTCAAAATCCGTCAAGCCGTTTCGGAGATTACCCAGAACAAACAGACAGACAGACAAACATTTTAAAAATTGGTGTGTTTGTTATAGATACCGTATATACTTTCATATGCATTTGGTAAAAAGCTGCAATTTTGACATAACAAACAGACACTTCAATTTTATTTATTTGTATATATAGATATGGTTTGAGTAGGTATGCTAAGTTATACGTAATACTACATTTAGAGAATGGAAATACCTCACGAATCCATTCCAATTCTACTAACTAGGTCAAACACCTCTAACTTTTACCGAAAACCGCTAGTACAGTCACCTGCAGAAAATATCGATAAAGGATCATCGTACTCTACATCCTCAAGTCAGTTGTGTCAGTATAGGTGGCAGTGTCTTTTTAGAGGATCCTCCATTTTTTATAGCACAAAGTAACGAGTCAAGGTCATTTGCCTTATTGTAAGCACTTAAACGCTTACCAATAAAAATGGCAGAGACCCTCAAAACTTTGAAACACAAAAGCCTGCAAGGAGTGCCTTGCTGCAGTGGCAGTGCGCGCGCCTTGAGACATCAAGTTAGCTTCAGATCTTTAAATGCAACCTCCAACATATTTCGACTCAGTGCTACTCGAGTCTATGCATTTTTTTTAATCCTTAGACAGCTCCGTTTAGTTGGGGCAGATTTTTCCCAGCCTGCAAAGCGAGGCCCAAGGGGCTCCAGGTTCGAGTACCGGCTGGACAGATTTTGTGTAGTGAGCATAAAGTTTGCTCTCGGGTCTTGGATCTTTGTATTGTGTTTCTGTGTGTGTCCACTGTCCATGCCACCTGCTACTTGGAATTCTAGTGCAAGGGTTTGAGTGTGTAAGTGTTTACCTATATTACGCTATTTTTTATCAACTTTTGAGTCTGCCTCTGCTTATTTTTAATATTAGAGCAATCAAAACTTGCAAAATTAACGGCAGAGGTAGCAGCGTCTATGGAAAAAAAATTCATTTTTCAAAAGAATTTTGAGTTTTTACTGGAAACCTCGGGAGACCGTTGAACGCAAGAGGCGAGTAGCCGATCCAATTGGCATTGGGGGAAGCCTATGTTCAGCCATGGACGTCTTCCGGCTAATGATTATGATGATGGTGAGTCGAGTTATGAGTCGAGCTATGTTGGAGTGTTCATTTTTCGATACGTAGATAAGTGTTCTGTTCACGCTATGTATTGAGCTGACTGTAAGTACTCCCCACCCGAATCCGTACCCGTAAGTAAAGGATTCGGAACTCCCGATACATTTTAGCATCCAACTTGAGAGTTGGCTTGGCTCGAAATTGACATCAAAGGCGAAGAAAAGTTTTGATACCCAATTTCAAAGGAAGTTTTTTATGCTACAGACTCATCGCTGTGATTTTGAGCCAGCGCTTTAGCGTTGAAAATGAAAGCGTTTCAGCATTGTTGGCTGTGGGGTTGAGTCCTAAACAAGACCAATAAATACTAATTGTGAACTTCAAAAAATTACGGTTATTTGTTTCGCTTCTCTGTTGAGAGACTATAGTTGTTGTATGTTCTGGTTTTTTTTAATATTTTTACTAACGAGACGAGTTGGTCGTTTGACTGATGTTAAGTAGGTAAATAAGGGATATATGACAGCAATTTTACTATAAAGAGTCTTATAAATTATAATTTAACATTTCAAGCTTTTCATTATATTATTATTTTGGTGCTGAACAGACCGCGACAATTTTACCATCTTACCGCCTTATTTTAACCACGCCATAAAATAAAGCGGAAGCAAAGCTTGCAGAATTCCAAGTTAAAACTTATTTGGCTTTGCAAAGTACGTTCCACTGTTTGAGACGTCAATTTAGTGGCCGGAATACTCTGAATAAAGAATTGACTACTGTATATTCTGTATACACTATATTGAAAAAAGGGTACCTACTAAAATAAAATGATGGATTACGTAGATGAAAATAATACAAGGAAGAACACAGCTCAGGAGCCTTCTGGCGACTAGTTTTAGATTTATTGTTAGCGTTAGAAATATTGTAAAAACTTGTTTTGAAAAGAATGCCTACGAGTTTCTTGCCCTTCTTCTTGATTAGCCTATAACTGCTTGGAACGGGCGCTTAGAGTCATTCATTTAACTTTCATGAGTGCTACACTGGAGCTAATAAATAAATTACAATTTGAATGTTGGACGACCATTTAGTGGCCACAATAGGTTGAATAAAGAATAACCTAGTCTGTATACTCTGTGTACACTCCCTAGATTTTGTTCACAACATTTACATTTTTATAACTTTGCAAATACACTCTCAGCTTCGTATTGTACGAAGATATTTGCGTCTGCCTTTTGAATTTGAAGATCAACTTGTTGATTGGGACAAACTAATCTTTTGATAGAAATTAAACCGGCTAAAATGTTTGATTTAGTTCTAATCTCTGACGTTGATGAATATTTTCGAGATGCGAAGAGTTACATTTCAATTGTTTAATTTAATTTTAGTGGAGATGGTTGTTAATCGCTTTATTAAAATTAATTAATTTAGTCGTAAATTGGAAACTATAAATTATATTCTATTCTCGATTTAGAAATTTGATGTTCTTATTTGGAAAAGCACTAATCTGCGAGTGTCAGTCTGGGAGGGTACTACTCGTGTAGTTTACAGCAAAGTAAATTACAGTGCTTAAGAGGCTTAATATCTAATGTCTCAGTGTAACGAGCGCAATGCAGTGCCGCTCCGGTCTTTCCGTTTCAAAGTTTTTAGTGGCACTGCACAGTGTATTCTCATTATCCAATATATAAAAATCTAAGTGTTACCACAAAAAACCCATTTTTAGTCGCATTTTTAGCAAAGATAATCGTCAAAAATGATTAGAAATGTCACAACAGAATAAAGTTAGACAACGGTTAGACACTACTTAAATCAGGACTTGTGGTTGCTCATATTTAAACGCGCGATTAAGGCAAGTTTAGGAGTTAAACACTGTTTAATTTAACTGTAAACCTAACCAACTAACTTAACTTTTTATGGGTTACCCATAGTTTGTAAGAAATAAGATAGATAGGAAAGATTCATTCAGTCCCGTTAACTTCCCCGAATCATAAATCGTAAACGGGCGCCATAATAAAGCATAACCAGAGATAATAGCAAATGCCAGGAGACAGTCCAATTTTACGCGTATATACCTGGATCACAATTTACCTATCCCGTGTAACGTGTAGGTAACAAATATGGCTGAGGTATTGTTTGACATTACAACACAATCTTGTCATAGCAAAGATGAAATGAAATATAGTATTTGTTACATCAACTTTGTGCAAAAGATATGATGTTGATGTACGTCAGTCTTGATTAGGATGGGATAATTCAGCAATTACGTTAACACTACTTTCAATTTCAAATTAAAACGATTACTGAGAGTCAACTTTCTTGAGCGCTCATTTGTTGCCCACGTGAACAAAGTGTGAGTGGAAAAAAACAAAATTTTACCGAATAATTTAAAATACTCTGAAAAGGTTTTTTTTCTAGTCCAACCCTAACATAAATTTTACCTTATCTTCCCTTATTCTTCAGAACGTTTCTATTCAAAGTAAAACTCCTTATGTTGCGTTTTTTCTCCGCTTTCTCTCAAAATGCGCCCTCAGCGATTCTCGATTAAGCCGAGAGTTGAAATTTATTGCCAAAGAACATTTTTTATATTTCACTAAATTTTAAATATTTTTTGAGGAGATAATCAAGTATCAACCTACAAACTACGCTACAGGCGCAGTCAATTTTTGTTATCGTCAAATGACGGAAGCAAAACGGTCATAAATAAATACTTACCAATCCATACAAATAAATAAAATTGAAGTGTCTGTTTGTAATATCAAAATAACAGCTTTTTACCAAATGCATATGAAAGTATATACGATACCTATAACAAAACAACCATTTCTAAAATTTTTGTCTGTCTTTTTGTTCCTTGTAATCTCCGAAACGGCTGGTCCGATTTTGACGGGACTTTAACTGGCAGATAGCTGATGTTATAAGGAGTAACTTAGGCTACTTTTATTTTAGCAAAATAATTAGGGTTCCGCGCAAAAAAATAAAACCCATCAAATCCAATATCTCCGCGCGGGTGAAACCGCGGGCAGCAGCTAGACTTCAATAGATGTAAACTGTAAAGTGATGATGTGCACAAAGATCACTCTAAGCCTAACTTAAAATGAACTCTCAACTGCAAACTGCAAGCTGCAAACAAAGCGGCAACACACGAGCAGTCATGGTAACAGCCACCTTTACGAACAATCGCAAAGGAATAAGTGCTACCACCTGATAGTTTCGTCAAAGGAAACTCCCCCTCTTTGTAGAATTCGAACTGTCAACCAAACTTCAGCTAATTTCTCCTCTCACCGTGTGTTCACCTTTACTTCAACCTTTTCACCGTCGAGTTTCGATCGAGTAAACTCAAAGTAACATAAGTCGTCCGCTATCTCGAACGAAATGCGACTTCTGAGTGATTAACGACTTAACTTTGCAGTTTGTCGCAAATGAGAACCAACTTTGGAAGTGGGGGCGTCGTCGCAGCTGGAAATAATGGGGATGTTGAATTTTTGTTTAATAACTGTCGTAAAATTTAATTATAAAGGCTTAACTTGGTTAACTATAAATAACCAAGTTCGGTAGAGTGTGGCCGCGTGTGAACTTGCGTGACGTTCAATCTGACGCCCAAGAGAGGATCTCATCTCGGCCCTGTGACTGTGCTAAATCAAGGTATGTCCAGACTTACCACACTCACTCTAAAACGGAAATTGAAAAAATCGTGACGACATCTGCATGTACAAGAAACAAGAACACAACTACACAAATACAATTATAAGTGACTATTTTTGTTTTACACTAAAAAATTTGTTGAACTGGTAAACCGTCGATGCGTCTACATTAACTTGCTTACATCTATATACTTGAAAAGTATTTTTTTAAGGTGTGGCTCAAATTTTTCTTAATTATTATTTTGATACGTTTTACCAGTCTCAATCCAAAGTTAGATCTAGACTATGTGTAGTGACTCATTGTACCATCTTACATTCCGTGTATACACCGAGTGACTATGTGTGCACATTGCACTCGGGATTTTTTTTTATATTATTTAATAACGAAACGAGCTAGCTGGTCGTTTGCCTGATGGTAAGCATAACGCCGGCCCATAACAAATGTAGTGCCACTCAGAACTTTGAAACACAAAGGCCTGCAGTGCGTACGATACCCTTAGACATTAGTTATTAAGTCTCATAAGCCCAGTAATTTCACTGGCTACTCTGCTTGTCAAACCGGAACACAGTAATGCTTACACATTACTGCTTGGTGGCAGACTTCACGAGCAAAGCGGTGGTAACACTCCAGACGGACACTTGCAGAAGAGTTAGTCCTACCACAAAATATAAGTACATAGGATAAACAACAAGATATGAAGCCAATTTATCGAGAATATCGACTATGCAATGAAGTATCCCAATACTACCGCGTTGGTTCTATTTTGCGACAAATATCGCAACGAGAGTTTAAGTTCAGGTGAAATATCTATCGGGTTTTGGGATTATGATGGGATTTGTGAGTTTTTGACTCGATAAATAAATTCTGGGCTTTATAATACACGAAAGATCTTTATTCCTAATCATTGTAGAAGTCGTTTAAGCCCTTTAACTTTTAAGATTTGTGAATTGTATTTTCTTTGTTGATAGGAGTTTACGACTATCTCACTTTAGGGCCTAGAGGAACGGGATTTCGCTTAGCAAATTTTGCTAAGAACGACTGTAGAATTAGTATTGCTTCGAAGCAACTCCCATTTTTATAAGCCAGTGGTTTTCAAACTGTAGTTCGCGACCCCCAGGGGGGTTGCTAAGTGTCGATCCGTGTTCGCAAGCCAGGTAAAAATATAAACCAAGTACATACAGAGTCTACACTACAAAAAAAATATTCGATCAATGTCAATATAAAAACAGCTAGTCTTTGAAATCCAATGAATTATTTTTAAGTTATGTCAAAATATATATAGAGCTGAAAAATTATGGACTTTAGGGGGCTACGAGAATTTTGTATTACGGACCAGGGGTCTTACTGCGTAAATTGAACGTCGATGATTCGGCTGACAGATCGCACTTTTCGTACCTTGAAAGACCAAATATCAAGTTATGAAAATCGAATCGAACGTTGGAGTCTAAACACTTTAATGAGTTTCATGGGAAAACTGTGATCCGTCAGCTGAAGCTTTGACGTTCGATTTCCAGAGTAAGCCCCCTGGGGGGGTCGCTGGATATTTTTTTACTAGTAAAAGGATCGCGTATTCAAATAGATTGAAAACTACTGGTGTAGTCCCTCATGTCTCTTACAAATCGCTTACTTTTTTATTAGATAGTTGTGTTAGTTAGTTTTCACTAGTTCGGCAGCCTAATGGGTTCATTGAAACTGTGTACTTACAAAATATTATGTCCAAAAATTTTTTCTTTACTTTTTACTACTCTTTTTGGGTTTGCCTTTGACTACTATCTCATTTGGTAAATGACGATGCAGTTAAAGCTGAAGTATTCTTACCACCTTACCTTTTGTATAAAAAAGTAGTTAAGTACACTGTCATAAGGTATCTTGATACCTTCCATCCATTATTTTCATGCAACTTTTCTCGGAACAAGATTACACGATCCTCTACTAGTAGGTACTATCAGTACTAATTAGGCACTTACGTGTCGCTCGTTTCATTTGGGCGCCTTAGTTAGGATGTGAAATTCGAGGTGACATGTTCCATACGTGCGTAGCAGACACTTACATTACTCGTAATTTAAATTTAATTCATCATATTTCGAGCTTTGAGAAGCAAATGTGAACCCTATTAATGTAACATATGTGAGAAAGTGTTTGTTTATGTAGCAACTAATCGAGGTAATTTTTTGCATACTGATGGTTTATGAAGAGATAGGTTACTTTTTATAGCGGAAACTGCATGGGAATTTCTACGTTGGTGAAACCGCGGGTACCAGCTAATCCTACATAAGAGAGTAGCTGTTATTAGGACGAGTTTTCTGTAGCAACATCGCAATATTATTAAGAATTTCTTATTATTAAAAAATTTGGAATATAGATAGTTTAAGTTCTAGAAAAACACATAGGCTATAAAGATATAATATACCAGCGTTGAAGCTGCAGGCAAAAGTTAGTGTATAATAAAATTGAAAATACAAAGAAAATTTTGTCTTTTAAATTACATATTAGGTAAATAATTACTTGTCAGGTTCTGAAGCCAACAAAGAGAAAGTTGATTAAACCGAACAAAAAATTCGAACATCAAATAAGAAAAAGATATAATAATTTCTAATTGCGCCTCCATAAATACCTTACTAATCGTCTTATCTCTAATGAAATTAATCTCAAAACGAGTCTCCTAATCATCCCTTTAGCCAGCCTCCTAAGATTAGACTCCCAGAAGGGATAGCGGATAATTTACGTAACGTAGACGTCACGTACTCGTTCCGGTCCCGTGGCACGTAAATAACGGGATTAACTTCTTGCTAGTGTCACGTTACGGGATTATGTAACGCTGATAGCTTAATAAGATTTCGGTTATTGTTTTATCGTATCCTTTGGGACTGTTTAAGGGATAATCTTTTCCTATATTTTCTTTATCGGAGAAAAAACGACGTTGTTATATTTTCGTAACGCCGGCAACATTCGGAATCCCGTTTTGGAGTATGGTACTTACTCCAAAGTAAAGTAGTTGTGGAAAAATATTTTTTTCCAGTCAAGCTTTTATAAAATACTTATGCCCTTATTCATAAAAGCTCAATAAGATAATCTATGCTTTAAACTGCTCTGTCAACTCCTCGTTGACGGAAGCTGTTACGCGTGAAAACGAGACAAAACACTTTCTAGTAATTAAGAAAGATACAAATTCAAAGTTCTGAGTGGCACTGAAATTGTTATGGGCCGGCGTTATGCGTACCATCAGGCAAACGACCAGCTCGTCTCGTTACCAAATGGCATATAAAAATAAATAAAAAACATCTCGTATTCACCCTCCGGCTCAGGAACCTGGACATCTAGGATCAGAGTACGTGTAAGGACGAATCAAACGAGCCCAAACTCGATGGGGTAACGTCGTTTTGTTACAGAGTTCCTATAGCCACCTTCCGGCTCCATCATCAGACCAGATCTGTGACATTATTATATTGCATTGTCATCCAATTTACATTATATATTTTCATAGCCTGGAAACCCTGGAAAACCTAGAGGACAGTGTGGATTGACAAATTCGATATACCCACACACATATACATGGGCATTTAGAGTCACTTAACTATCATTAGCACTCTCCTAGGACCCCGTGAATAAAGACATTTGAAGTTGGATACCATTTTTAAAGCTAGCAAAATTGATCTTTATTCTTTTAATGATTATGAATCTTTCGTAAGTATATTTTTATGTCGCAAATAGTTCCAACAAAAAGGGCAAAAAATTCGGCCATGTCTAATATCCGGGAAACGGGTGGACAGTGATGAGGGCTCAATTAAACCCGCACGTGCCGGCGACACTCTCCCGGACGGTTCTCCCTGACACTTCTGTCTGCGATTTATTTAATCTTTGCCATGATTTTTATGAATGTTTTGTTGTTTCCAAACTTTTAGGTCTGCAATAAAATGTTATTTGGACAGCGTGTGTAATTTAACTTAACATAAGTAAACACTTCCTCATTCATATTCAGATGCATCTTCATTTCATCTTCACTTCATCATACAACTGCGACACAGGGAATCCTAGTGCAGGGGTCAATGGGTACAAAGACACAAAGACGTCTCAGGTTACATATAAGCACAACACAAATAACCAGGACCTGAGAGCAAACTTTATGTTCCCCACACAAAGTTTGCTTCGACCGGAGAACAAACCTTGGGCCCTTACTTGGCAAGCAGGGTTACTACCAACACTGCCACAAGACCATTCATATCACTTATAAAAAAACCCATACTTAACCTGCAATGGACGGACTTATCACTGCGATACCTTCCAATCAAAATTTGGTTATATATAGAACAGCTGTAACGTTTATTATTAATCTTATCTTTTCTTATCTTAATATATATATTATATAAATTACACGTCACGTTGTTTGTCCGCGATGGACTCCTAAACTACATACACACTACTATACATACAAACATACAATACATACAAACTACACACCGTGTGCTGTTTGATCTAACTTAAAAGATAGGATAGCTTACATCTCAATTTATAGCCGCAATATTATTTTATTGCAAATTCTATTAGGGTTTCGCGCAATAAAATGAAAACCATGAAATCCAAAATCTCCACGCGGGTGAAACCGCGGGGCAGCAGCTAGTATTGTAATAAAACTCCTTTTATTATAGAATATTAACTTTATTCCTGGTATAATTGATTGAGAAAAATGGGCAAATTTCCCGAATGAAATTTACCGAAAGCTCAAGCAAGATCTTTATAAGATTCGAACCATCGACCTACAGATCGTCAGCCGACGTCTCTACCACTGAGCTATCATCGCTTCGTCATCATACCACACAATATTATTGATATCAGAACTATTAATAACTGTTAAAACACTGTAGCAACTGGAAACATTAATGCTAATGTACTTGGATTGGGTCCAATATTCCAATGATATGAACCAATGTCGTCTGATTATATAAATCCTAGCGTCGGCCCGCGGCTTCGCGTCGATTCAAAAGCCTGTAGCAAGCTATATTTTATCAGGGATGATGTAACTTCCTATTAATGAAGGATTTTTAGAATCATACCATAGGTTCCACAGATTAGCGGTAACAAACAAACAATAACATTTTACAAACTACATCTTTGTCTTACTAATAAACAGAGTATAATGATGGTATAGTCATACAATGTTTTGTCTTTATTGTGCTTTGACAATTTTAAACTGGACCGAATGAGACAAAATACTGGTGTTGATTCTGTCATCTCATATCTAATCCTAATTTAGTTTCAATCTCTTTTTCTAAATGATATAAGAAATAGATGGAATGTTTTTTAGACCTGTCAAATTAATCCAATTGCTAGTGTCTAGTGTATAATTTAACGGTAGTGAATTTTCACTGCCGTTAAATAGTGCCGCAGCAAAATTGCCCCTTTTTTAGGAGAAAGGCCCCACCAATCAAAAATCACTGACGACAAAAAAACTATGTAATCGTAGAACCTGTATACCAAGTTTCATCAAGACAAGTTGAAAAATACGACCTATACCAAGTGTACAAACATCCGGACAGATGAAGACAAAATGGACCAGTTGTTGCAGAGACTCCGTTCCTTTCGCTCACTTGGTCAACAATACATGAAAATTAAATGTACAACATTGTAGATAACCAAAGTATTTGGCAAGATCATCCCATTTCTGAGTGTTTACAAAATAGGCGCCCGAAATGCATCTTCTGGCACATTTTCTAGTAACACTTGAAATTTATGTTTACAATTATTTATTTCTATAATAATAAATAAATAATGATAGAGCGAGTGTGTCCGAGCGGGAACTTATGCGATTTTCAATCCAACGCACCATGGTTCGAGTCTCAACTTGGGCCCGCACCAATGACTTATATTAAGTTATGTGTGGATTTATCACACTTGCTCTAAAAAGGGTGAATGAAAACGTCCTGAGGAAACTCGCGTGTTCAAGAACCACAAAATCGAAGACATGTAACCATCCAACAAGCGCTAAAACGCCCCAAATGCTACAAATTGGACAGAACATCTGACGTCACTTGTTCTTCGCGGGCCGTAAAGCTGTACTAAAAACATGCATTTTGTTGATTTGGCTGTGAAAAACTGCGTTTAAGTACACAGTTGTCATATTTTTTTTATTCATTAAAATTTAAAGAATCTGATGATATCATTTGCACGATAAACAAAAATCTTGGAGATATTTTTTGTGAATTTCATTTTTATTGTATTAATTGGATCTTCTCAAAACTGTATAACGACAGAAATCGTGTATTTTGTGTTTTATGCAACAACAATGGCAACAACCCAATTGCAGCTACTGGAACTCCGACAGGTGCTATACGGCAGATTTACAATTACAGCGTGGTAGCAAGCTGGCGAGCTCTAGAAAATTCTGCGTGTCCGATGGCTACTTACAGTCTTACATCCACTGGTGAGAGTTGATTACCTACACTTACATTTTAACGCCCGTTATCGTTTGATGTACCGCATCTTTAAATTTTATAGCTTTTGATAAAACCGCTTCCTAAATCGTGAATCGAATTTATGTATTCTGGCAATGTTGATTTCATTATTATCTTTGGAATAGTTATAGAAACAGAATATCATAAATGTGTCAGTATTTGCAGAGTAATAAGGCTGATGATGATTATTAAATTATAGTTATGTTATTTATATTTCTCAAAATAAATTATAATGTAAATTAATAATAATTGTAATGTAATGTAAGCAGTAATGTGCAAGCCTTACTGTGTTCCGATTTGATGGGCTGATTAGCCAGAGTAACGAGCGCACTGCAGTGCCGTGCATACTTTTGTGTTTCAAAGTTCTGAGTGGCACTGTAATTTTTATGGGCCGTCGTTATGCTTACTATCAGTCAAACGATCAGCTCGTCTCGTCATCAGATAAAATAAAAAAAATGAAGTATAATTTGTAAATTTTCACGAAATCTCGAAAACCGCCAGACACGCGAAGCTGAAATTTGGCATGCACCGTCTTCTTGGGTAGTTCTTGTTTATAATTTTACGAAAAGAGCGAAACCGAGGTTTCGAAGAAGCGAAGTTGAAGTTGAAGCACTACTGTCATTACTATCATCATCAGCCGGAAGTTAGAAAAATTACTGTCTCATTAATTGTAATTAATGTCTCAAGGTAACAAGCGTGGTGTACAAAAAATAAAGCACTCAAAAGCTAAAAAATGGTTGTTTACACGAACCTATATCAAGCTTTTACATATCAATACACAAAAAGACGTGACCATCCCGGCGACATAAATTTCGATAGAGCATAAATCCTAAGCTCTCTACCAAAAATATCCTTCGCGTGTCTTATGAACCTTATACCCAAAGGGCAAGGAAGAAAATAGGATATTTTACAACCATTTTTAAACCGGTTTTTTACAACTTACGCGAGGTCTTCTCTTGCACATTTATCACTTGTCAAGCGTGAATCGATCCTAGGGGTAGAACACATGGATTTAGCATAAGTTTTATTTCTTTTCTGCAATATTGGATAAAGAGTATCCTATAGTAGTTTTTTTTTTTTGAAAAATATAATTATTTTTATAAGTACAAGCTTTTATTAAATACGTAATCGGTACTGTAATTTTGTGGCCACCTTTTGGCAACGTCACCAGGACCAAGGATATCATCTGAAATCAGAGTACTTGTAAAGACAAATCAAACGAGCCCAAACTCGATGGGGTTACGTCGTTTCGTTACAGAGTTCCTGTGGCCACCTGCAGGCATCATCAGACATTAAATTACTAGCTTCTGCCCGCATTTTTCACCCGTGTTCACAGAGCAAGCGTTCATTTTTCCGGTTCATTCTCCGGTCCATAAACTATATCTATTCCAAAAATCACGCTAATCCGTTGCTCCGTTATTGCGTGATGGAAGGACAATCTAACAAACCAACAAACACACTTTTGCATCTATAATATTGAGTAGGATGTAAAATTTTGGCTCAATCGAACACTTTCGGGTCAAATTCAGCTTGCAAGATTTTACCTAAACAAACTAACATAGAAATATTGCAAGCTAAATCAAAGTTTGAAAAATACAGTTTTTTTATACCTACGAGGTAGGTTATATTGGCCGTGTGGTCCCAGCGAATGCATTAGGATCACATCACTCCATCTCTTCTCGTAGATGCTATAAGAGGAGAATATTAAATAATTATCTAGGAAATAGGCAGCAGTATTTTCCTCGGTCTGCATCAGACTGCGATCACCAAGATCCAGCTCTCGTGGTGAAGGCCGATGTTCAAGAGTGAAAGTTTTCCGGCTAAAGATGATGGCATTCAAAGTTATCCACCAGGTGGTAGGACTACCCATGTGCGTCTGGGTGAGTACCAACACTGCTCATGTAGACTGCCGCCAAACAGTAATGTCCAAGCATTACCGTCAAGTAAACGACCTGCTCGTCTCATAAGCTTGTAGTATAGGTAGAAGACATTATAATTGGAATTTTTTTATTGCTTTCGTTCAGTTCATTTTCCCAAGTTTCTTACGTAGTTAATTTTTTTGGATGGTAAACATATAAAATAAGAAATGTCGAACTACCCTCAAAAGTAAATAAAGTTTAGTTCTCTGCCCCACCCCTAACCGGTACCGAAGTTCTTTCTACCCATAAATCACTAGAGATTTGCATGTGAACGCCTTTCGCGCAGACCTCATCATTTTGGGCCGAATGAGCTAATTCCACTGCGGTGTATTTCATTCGGATAGCCTAGACTGTGAGGTTATTTTAAGATGTCTCATCATTGTTGGTGTATAATACAATCAATTGGTCTTCTTTATAAGATATATAGTCATTTATTATTCAAGATAATTAATTGAAAAAATACTGTTGTATATTAACATTATGTAGTTCTCTACACTCTAAAACTCTAAATAGATTATATGGAGATATTTTTCCTACGTGTATTTTTTGAAATAGGAATTCGTTCGCTTCGCTCGCTCTGTCAATGAAAAGCCAAACATGTTCTCTGAATTTTCAATTAAAGCTTCAACTTCCACACTGAATGTATACCTTTAAGTTTGAGAACAGCTTCCGAAGCACAGCATAGCTTTCCCAGAAGCTCCGATCTGTTTACTCGTACCTTCCTGACATCCAGGTTGTAGTGATCGGCAAATACGGCGCGCGGAGAGGCGCACTTGGCTGATTGTAGGCACTTTTAGGTACTCGAGTCACGATTTTAGAATATTTTAATACACATTTTGTAGGCGGCCGAGATTTTTAAGTAAAATTTTAGGAAAAGTCGCTTTTTAAAGCGAGTCATACAAGTACTTTTTTACGTAAATATTCGTCTGACCGGACCTAATTATGCTCTACCAATTGAACTATTGGAGACGTATTTTTTTAATAATGTTTTTATATGTATATGGTTTTTGGTTGATGTACTAAATGTGTAGAGTATTTTCATATAATGTTCGTCAAAACTTTATAGACAAAACACGGTAAAAAATTTGATTCTGGATTCCTTTCATCTAACGGAACGTTGACAAAATCTAGGTTGAGCCTTGCCCATGATTGTGGTGCGACTTCTAGTCGCAGCCAATACTAGCCACAAAATAGAGGAAACATAACGAGCGCACTGCAATACCGCGCAGGTTTTCGTTCTGAGTTGCACAACAATTGTTATGGGTTGGCGTTATCCTTATCATCAAGCAAACGAACTGGCAAATAAAAACGAAGCAATAAAGCTACATACAAAATAACATCTATTACATTCTTGATGAATAGTCAATAGTTCATTCATAATCTACAAAAGCTTGCAGCGAGTGCAGTCAAAACAAACAGCTATGTACCTACGGGACATAAAACCGCAGTTAACCTTCCACGATGGGTCATAAATTTGCAGTGCAAGTTTCAAAGTCACACATTACACGTTATCTGGTTCAAGTTTGAGCCATAAAGCTGTATTTGTGGTTAAATTTAAATAAAAAATATCTACAGTAGTATAGCCATAGTTTATAGAAAAAATACATTTCTATAAGATATTTTATGAAAAAAATTGCTTTAAAAAAGCTTCGAACCGACTTCAGGGACAAACTACTGAACCTATTTTGATGAAATTTCTATGGGATCAATCTAAAAGTATATCCTTCCAAATAAAAAAAGATTTTTGCAAATCGGTTTATAAATGACAGAGATATGAGGTAACAAACATAAAAAATACCCTCCGAATTGATAACCTTCTCCTTTTTTGGAAGTCGGTTAAAAATAGTCCAAAATTTTGAAAAATAAGTTGCAAGAAATGTATTCTCTCTCGAAATGCTCTATAATTTTCATATTTTTTTTATTTCTATTTATTCACCGAAAGTAGCTCATAGACATCGGCTTCAACTATTGACCCACTGATCGGCGCGTATGACGTCACTATCAATGAGTCATCTTCGCTTGTAAAAGTATAATATAATAATGCAAAATAATTGGGCAAAGCTTCTTTTTAAAATGATTTAAAGTTTTTGCTGTATGAATACACCCTGTAAATTAACAAGCTGTTCGTTCATAAGCTTTAAGAGCATTAGTGGACAGAAAGCGACGTAAAACAAATAGAAAATCAACTATGCAACATAAAACTGCAGAAAACGGCACATAAAGTGCATAAAATGGAACGTAAAACTGGATATGATAGTCCAATAAACTACACGGAGACACAGCAACGTCCCAGATTAGAAGTAAGAGTCTATTTAAAGTTCTCAAGAAATCAATATTCTACACGCTATTGTGTGATGTGTACAGGTTTTGGACTTCCAATATATAACTATATTATTAAGAGATTATGATAGATAGATCTTTATTGAAACACCACAGGACAAGGTATATTTTAAACTAAAATAGTGTTACAACGGGCGATCTTACCGCTCATAGCGATCTATTTCAGACAACCCAAACGCTAAAGAAAGGCAAAAAGGGGATAGGATGGTGGCTTTTAGTTGTTAAGTATAAATAAATATGAATTTAAATTACCAGAAATATGTATTTTATATATCTACGTTTATAAATAATTATATCAAACATGCATCAATTATATAACTAATTTTTTTTGTTATTTGATAGCGACACGAGCTGGTCGTTGCTCTGATGGTAAGCACAACACCGGCCATAACAAGTGCTAGGTATACAAAAGACAAACAATATAAATTACATTAAATAAACGGGAAGCATCTGGCATCTGCTTCGGATTATCAGAAAAAGTGGTTTCAAATCCATTGACATCAAAATTTTGGAGATATTTTTCTTTTTCTTTTCTATTTGATAACGAGAAGAGCGGGTCGTTTGCCTGATAACGCCAACCCAAAACAATTACAGAGCCACTCAGAACTTTGAAACACAAAGTTTTGCGTGGCACTGCAGTGCGCTCGTTACCCTGAGACAGTCTCATAAGCACATTAATTTTACTGACTACTTTGCTCATCAAACAGTGATTGTTCATTAGAATTTAGCGGCAGACTAATTAGGCCAATTTGGCAGCGACACCATGCAAAGAGATGGTACCTACACAGACTCTCGCAGAGGAGTTAATCCTGCCACCTGGTGAAAGATGAAAGATGTTTATTTTTACATATTTTTATATAATTATCTGCTTATAGTGGGTTGAGAATAATCTTAATCTATTTACTTTACAATCTTCATACATTTCACTCCATAAAACGTCGTATAATCCACTGGATTCAACTACCATTAAAGATCAACTGAGTTCTTGGCATCGAACACAGTCAAAACAAACAAACCTTCGAGCGCGGAACATAAAATTGCATTAAAAGGACATACATTGCATTAAACGAACATAAAGTAGCGTTAAACGACCGTTAAACTTCAAAAAGACATTTTAAGCTAACTTTACAGTGCAAGTTTCAAAGTCACGTTCATTGGCTGCTTTGAGGTGATCTTACTGTTAAAGTTTGTACGATAAATTAAGCTTGCAGTGTCCAATGTCACTAAAATGGCGATAAAATATCTCCCATTCGATTTATGACATTTTCTGTGCCTGGGGTTATATATAATATATATATATATATATATATATATATATATATATATTTTATCAAAACTGCCCAAAAACAGAGTAATGTTTTCAGGGTTCATGTATAATATATTTGAGGGTCTTTATACCACCATAACTTTTAAATGCCTGAACAGATATTAATGTACGGGGTATCATTAGAATCCTTGCATCATCCCTAGTGACATTGGCTAGGGCAGATAGTCAGTGTTTTTAATTGATTTAAATTAAATTTTTGGATCTAAATTATTTTGGACATAAATTTTAGTACCTACTAAATTATAGCTGATTATACAGATATTAAGTACCTACGTATATGTCAAAATTCTGCTACAAAATTACCGGGCAGCCCTAGATAAGCTGATTCACATGAACCATATTGAACTTTTATGATGATGTTGATTAGAAGAGACTTAAGAAAAATTTAAAAAATGTCACGCATTTCTCTTTTATAACGAATTTATTTTTTTGTATATACATTTTGGAATGACGTATTTCCAAGAGAGGTTCTCACAGCTTGTGGTCAACCATAGTCCTAATCACCCCCTTCTGGGTTCAATTCAAACTCATCCTGTATAATGTATTTTCTCATTTTTGTGCAAAAATGAAGTATTGGGATAAAATAAAAACAAAATTAAATGTACGAAACAATTTTCGTTTATTTTGCAAAAAGCATATTATTGATTACACGCACATAATATTAGGTAAATACCTAAAGGTTAAATAAATCTCACCATGCATCATGTTTTAAATTAAATAATAATATGTGAATAATACACGTAAATTGTTAATTTCAATTATCACTTACGGGCGGCGTTCAAACAATATTTACATCGTAAATCGTAATAAATAAGTGAAAAAAATAATTTACAAAATTATAATAGGTTATCTGTGATACCGTTTATTGTTATGTATGTTTATTTTTATTACAATATATTATGATAACAAAATAGGTAACAATGTTTAAACTATCACAGTTCAAAGAGGATTTTTATGATTAATAAATATTTTTAGTTAAAACATAACAGAAAAAAATAATTTTAACCTTACATTATTATTTTGTAACTAAACACGAACAGCCTGACTGGTGTCGGCACATAAAAACAACTAAATAACAATAGTTTGACATTTTAACGACTTTATCCATTTGGTTGTATTTTTCAGAATTATAGTTATAATAAAAATAAAAACGAATGAATCGGATATTTCAAACGCAAATAAAAATAACGTATCGTCATTAACATCAAATTGTTAACAAATTTTGAACCTCACTACATCCACTCCCATTTAAACATAACTTTCGTTTACTTTATTTTATTATAGCTTCTGCCCGCGGATCCACCCGTGTTCCCACAGAACCCATGCAATTTACAAAGATAAAAATTTTATTTTACTCTCCGGTCCATAAACTATATTTATGCCAAAAATCACGTCGATCCATTGTTGCTGCGTAAAAGAAGGACAAACTAATTGACCGACAAACAAACGAACAAACAAACACTCTCGCATTTATTAGAGTATGGATTATTATAGTACGGAAGTACGGCGAAGTAAACTAACTTTTGTCCGCTGCTTCGTACTCGTACGAGTGGAATCAAGACGAACATTATATAAAATTTCATCAAAATCCGTTCAATAACGAAGCGCGGAAGCTATATTATCAAAAGAAACCATAGCCCATCTCACTCAAGGATATGTGTATATCTTTCTATCAGCGAAAAAATGTCAGAATCCGTTCAGTGGTTTCAGAGAAAACCTGCCTTTGTTTGGAAGGTGCAACTTCCTGAAGATTGAAGTTAATATAGATTGATATTTAAAATATTGGCATTTACGGTTTTACCACAAAAAAATTAAACACACTTTAAACCTTTGTCAACAGTTTGTAACTCCTAAAAAAGCCTTAGTTACGTGTTCACATTTGAGCACCCACAAATTTTGATTTAAGTAGTGTCTAACTCCATTCTGTTATGACATTTGTGATCATTTTAGACGTTTATCTTTAGACGCTAAACAGGCGCCTAAAAGTATTTTTTTTTTCGTGGTAACACGGTTAATGTTTACATGAAGTTAAAATATGTTAAATATTTGATGTATCTTCAGATATTTCTACTACAATCAAATAATCAGCTTGGATATACCATATTAAAAAAAAAAAAATTAAAAATGTAGAAAAAAAATATTAACATTATTTTTTACTACTTATGTTTTTATTGATATTAATATGTATTACTTATATGTTTTGATCTTTCTATCGTAAATAAATTTTAAAGTAATACATATACACAAAAAATGATTAGTCATTAGTAAACACAAGAAAAAATAATATTGAGCGACAATTTTTAATGTAGGTAACTTATAAAGTTTACAAATTTAACTTACTTAAACCATGTTTACTACATTTGCACCAAAAAAAAAACAAATTACAGATGCAAAACGCATTTTCAAAATCGCTATTTTACACAGAGCTACTTAATAATAGTTATTATTAGTTTAAATTACATATTGCTGTCTTTATATATGTCTAAGTCTCCATTGCTAGTGAATTTAGTTATATTCGTGAAATAAATTATTATAACTATGATTATACGTTTGCTAATATGACAAAAGTTTATTTACAAGTATTGAATTTGACACTGATATAATACGAATCTCTAACACATATATATTTGAAAATACGTAATCTACTTTTATGAGAAAGTTGAACGAAAACATTGGACGGATTGTAAAATAAAACAACAAGATCAAGAGATAATAGATTCAAGAAAAAAAAAGAAATTATGTGATGACCTTTTTTTGCACGTGTCGCGTCTTTGAATGAATCAAGTAGATTGTTATACTAACTAAATCTGGGTTACTGTTGAATGTGCAATATAATATAATGATTTTTCCCCTCATTCATAAATGTTCAGTAACCCTACTACTACTAGAAAGTGTTTTGTCTCGTTTTCACGCGTAACGCCTTCAGTCAACGTGAAGTTGACAGAGCTGTTTATAGCATGGATTAACTTGTTGAGCATTTATCAATAAGGGGGTAAATTAAATGATTACAAAAAAAGACGCGCGCTCTTGTTTTATTTCTATTAACCTAGTTAGGACTGATAGACATTCTGAACTTAATACATTAGTAATATCATAGGAAAGAATAACGAAATAAATCAAGATTTTGAGTTAGCATAGTGAAGTTGTAGTATCTAATGAAGTCACAACCATATATTATTACTTCTTTTTACATTAACAGCCTGCAAGTCCCCTAAATAGGTACGTATGAAATAATATCAAACACTAAAATTTGCTACATATTACATATAATATTTTATTAAAATTGTAATTTATTATCTAATCTTCTATATTTTTACATTCTTGAGCCTATCATTACTTATTTAAAAGGAAGACACATTGAATTTTCACTAGCTAATGTTGAAACGCGATTGAATACTAAGTAAATTACAATTATCAGTTCTAAATACAGGCCTTCTCTTAGAGAGTGAGGTGTGGGCCATAATCCTCGAATTTTGTGGTTCATGCCGGTTTCCTCACGATGTTTTCCTTCACCGTTTTAGAGCGAGTGTCACTAATCCGCACATAACTGATATAAGTCATTGGTGCGGGCCGAGTAGAGATTAGAACTATAGTGCGTCGGATTGAAAGTCGCACAAGTTCCCGCTCGGACACACTCGCTAATAATCCTACTTTAATATTATAAATGCGAAAGTGTGTTTGTTGGTTGGTCCTTCTTTCGCGCAAGAACGGACCAACGGATTGACGTGATTTTTAGCATAGATATAGTTTATGGACCGGAGACTAACATAGGCTACTTTTTATCCTGGAAAAAAGCACGGTTCCTGTGGGAACGTGGGTGAAAACCGCGGGCAGAAGTTAGTAAAGCAGATGGTTTTTCAAATCGTAGTATTCTTAATATAAACTATCGGCATAGCGATGGAGAGGAAAAGTGTGGTATTGTGCGAGTAAGCGCCACCAGCAGCAAAGCTCGTACGATCAGTAAACTCTCTACACTGGTGTTTATTCAAAACTTTTGTCCTTTTTTATTTTCTTTGATGTAAAATTATATTTGATGTAATATAATAACATGTAAAATTTACTTTGTAGTCAATTTCGTTTCAACATTACGATTATGAGAACGCGGAAATTTAAGCCTACGGTTACATTCCACAATGACAACAGGTTCAAGAGGAAAACAGAAGTATCCAGAAATTGACCGAAAAATTATGTATAAAATTATTATAAAAAATTTGGAGGATTTGAACACGAATAATTTCATTATTTATAAAAAAAATACAGTAATATAATTATACGATAATACATAAAAAAAGAATTAAGGATTTTACAAAGGATACATAATTAATTTGTATAATATCATTAAATCATACGGAGTACTCAAAATTTGTATAAAAAAAATGTGTACATAATATTTGAATTATTTGAAACATAACTTTCAAGTCAAATTCTGGTGAAGCGAAGTGCCAATTGTTGAATTGGTAAATGTTAATATTTTCGTTACATCTATATTAAATGTTTGACACAACACTGACACACCAAATCTAACGGAATTGTTATATTAGTTAATCGTAGCACATCAATAATAATTAATATTCTTTAAAAAATGTTTTTTTTTTCTATTGAAGCGTTATTTGTCCCCATATTTTTATCGTATCTTCCTAAACGAGTTTATAATTATTTATTTACTATATTAAGTTCTAAATTATGTTTTGACTATGGAAATCATTATTTAACTAGACTACGCACACTTCGTGTGAATTTAAAAATTAAATAATCTATGATGTTAGAAATTTGTTCGAGAGAAACCTTGTTTTGATTTCTTTGACTGCATCAATTCAAACCTAAAAAAAAGTTCTATTATTCTATGCTCTTGATTTTATCAATCAGATTCTATTTTTTTTTCTGTGATTATTTCATTTTATTCCTACTTAGCTTAATTTTTTAATTATGTCTTATAAATCAATATATTTTATTTACAATGCTTTGGCCTCTTTAGAAATACTTATTAACTTTTAGGCCTTCAAAACTGTAGCCTAAAATCTAAAAACTACAGAGTTCCCGATTTGATGACTAAACTGATATATTTATTATGGAATGATACTATCATTTACTATCTCTATGTGTTTATTCGATTTCAAGTTATTCTAATTACATATATTTAGGAAAAATAACATAGGAACATAGGAAAGTAATCACATGAGAGTATGATAATATCTTCTTAATATAATATGATAAGATTGATTACTAATAATATACATTTATCTAGACGTTTTACCTTTTAGAAGTATTTATACGCTAATAAATCTAAAATATAATAATTTAATGATCCTAAAAAAGGTTTACTCTAATACTTACTAAGTATATGTACAGTCACATTATAACATAGAACTTTTCAATTACATTAAAAACAAAGCAATATTTTAAATAAACTCTGAAAATAAATATCTAATCTGTCAAATCTCACCATTACAAATATAAGAAAATAAATAAATTATTTATTTGTGTTCTAATAATATTATCAAGAAAAAGTATTATGCCCGCCAATCAGTAAATACGAACTGAGCACTTCAAATCAAACTGACGATTGTTTTTGTATTATTTTACAACTCACTAATAATCCTAAACTGTACAGTCACTTGCAAAAATCAGTCACGTCAACTTTGGGGATAAGTACATCACCATTTATAAAACTTCGTTGAGACATATCTAGGCCTCTCATACGGCTGAAACTGCCGTTTTATGCGGCACTCAAAGGGATGCTAAGTCACTTTGTCTTCTTGAAGGTAAGGGCACTCTCAACTGAGCCGACCCTCGTCGATCCAACCTATCAAGAGCGTCCAAATCCGACGCATTCCTCCTACAAAAACTACAAAAAGCGCACGCTAGCGTATTCTTGAAGGCGTTGCGAAAGTCTCTGTTGAAATACGCGTATATTATAGGATTCAACGCCGAATTAAAGTAACCAGTCCAGAACATGATCACTGTCACAATTTCGGGACAGCTACAGGTATCACACAACGATGTTGATACGTAGAATAGGAAAAATGGTAGCCAGCATAGTATAAAAGCACCCATAATGATGCCTAAAGTCCTGGCCGCTTTATGCTCCCGCTTCATTTTGAGTATGTTACGATCTTTGGTAGGAGTGTTTGCGTTTATGTGCAATGCACCATTTTTATCACCGACTTCTCTAGAATGCCGATGCATCAGCATTGCATTACCAGCTCTTGCATGTAGAGCTTTCTCTTGCCTGTTAGCTTCTTTGAATATAGCTAAGTAGGTAAATATCATGATGGTACACGGTATCCAAAAGGATATTGAACTGGATATGACTGCGTACGGCTTGTTCACTTTGAAGTCGCATTGGTCAGTCTGTATCGTTTCGAGGTGGTCACTGGTCGTGTACCAACCCATGAAGATTGGGACGTATGATATCGTTATGGGGCTCAGCCACGTCGCTGCTAACATTACGAACGCCATCTGTAACAAAAATAAATTTGTAATTATCGTACAATAAATTTAAAACTGTTAATTTGCTTCTAGCTCAATTGTCATGATACCTAATTATCATAATAAGTGTAGCATTTACTCTAATTTTTTTGTATAAATTCTTAGCTGACATTTTTTTTTTTTTTTTATTCTTAATAGGCTTA
Source organism: Crocallis elinguaria (assembly GCA_907269065.1). NCBI lineage: Eukaryota > Metazoa > Arthropoda > Insecta > Lepidoptera > Geometridae > Crocallis > Crocallis elinguaria. Next base: position 22,304,354 of record OU026065.1, read on the forward strand.
CGTTTGACCACTATCTCACCTGCTGGTAAGCGACGATGCGGTCGACGGTGAAGCACGCTTGCCTAGAAAATACCTATTCACTCGCGCCTTGAAGCAGCCTAAGTTATAGTTATCGGGAAACACAGACTCTGGCAGAGAGTTCCACTCTTTAGCGGTACGCATAATAAATGATGAAGCAAAACGCTTCGTGCGTAAAGGTGGAATATCCACCATGTATCGATGGCGCTTGGCCGAAAGTCTGGTCGTCCGATGATGGAAGGGGGATGGTGGATATTCCACCATCATCCGTACATAAATACGTATACATAAAAAAACGTAATACATAAATAAATGAACATAAATCTATACAAATAAATAAAATTGAAGTGTCTGTTTATAATATCAAAATAACAGCTTTTTACTTAATGCATATGAAAGTATATACGGTACCTATAACAAAACAACCATTTTTAAATTTTTTGTCTGTTTGTCTGTCTGTTTGCTCCGAGTAATCTCTGAAACGGCTGGGCCGTATTTGACAGGAATTTCACTGGCAGATAACTGATGTTACAAGGAGTAACTAAGGCTGCTTTAATTTTAGAAATATATTAATTAGGGTTCCGCGCAGAAAAATAAAACCGATGAAATCCAATAACTCCACGCGGGTGAAACCGCGGACATCAGCTAGTGCAATAATATAATCGTTTCATTTGAAAAAAGTTTCAAATAATTTAGATTGTTTTTTTATATCGTTACCTTCTTTGTCATCTTGATAGGGTATTTTAGCGGCTTCACAATCGCGTAGTACCTATCCACTGATATACAGCACAGATGCAGTATTGATGTGGACGTGAAGTAAACATCGGAGGAGTTCCACAGATCGCAGATGGTAGGTCCGAATAACCATTTATTGTTGAACTGCACGCTGAAGTTAAACGGCATCACCACCATGGCTACCAGGATGTCCGCGAAAGCTAGCGACACGACGAAGTAGTTAGTGATGACTCGAAGTTTTCTGTAACAATATTAGTGGTGTAAACTTTTGCAGTTGCATATTACATTGTAACGGATAACTGTATTCAAGCAGCGCCATCTAGTTATAAAAGATATTACTTCTGATAGTGAAATTTAATTGTATTGTTTGTGTCATTTTGTTATTATTTTATAACCAATTCATAATTCATATCACTACGGAGAGCAGAAAACACGCCGTTTATGCATGTCCATGCCACCTGTGACTCTGGAAATCCTAGTGCCGGAGTAGGTAAGAGTTTGATTGTTATGGGAGCAATCAAGGTTGACTGCAAAATTATTGAGATGATGTTTTTGGTTCCGGCTTACAAGCCGTAACTCCATCTAGCAGAGCTTTGTTGGAAGCGAAATTTTTGGGATGTATATATTTGCGTGAACATCAGCTAATGTCGGTAAACACTATACAATATATTTAATAATGTTTAACTAACTACCGGAATAAATACTCTAGAAAACAATGAAGAGCTTACCTATGTCTCATTACACTGACAATGACGAGAAGATTCCCCAACACTGCCATGACAACGATGAGGAGCAATATCGACATCCTGAGCTTGAAAAACACGCCCTGGTTGTCGTACCCATGCTCGGCCGAGCCATTGGCCGACGTCGCGTTGACGTGGTAGGTGTCGTTTAAAGAATCCATATGGCGCGATCTGGAATAATGACAAACATGAATGGAGAACCCTTTAGTTGAAATTGTTCTATGGGGCAGAATAGGGACGACGCGCCGCTATCTCGCTCGTGCGCTTGCATTCGGTGAAGTTTCTGGCAATAACATTACAAAAGTAGTTACGGCAAAGTATAATTTTGATCCGATCAAGTCTCGATACATGAACGTGGGCAAAACATAAAATCCCATATTTAGGTTTGAAAACTTGAATGTATCCAAATGAATTTTTTGTTTAACCTTTGTAATGTTATTGTCAGCAATTTCACCGAATGCGATTTTGCATAATTATATTAAGTGATTGTTTATCTCCAAAAATGTTGAGATGCGCGAGTAAGATAGCGGCGCGCCGGATTCTGCCCCTTAAATGTATTTAATTGTGTTTGAACTCAGCATCACAGTTGGCATAATCATGATAAGAAGACGTCCACGGCTGAACATAGGCATATAGCTATAGAGCCCGTTTGGTTTGTCATAATATCACCCTTGGCAGGCGTCTTGTCAATCGCAGTAGACCGAATGCCGCTAATCCGTGGATATTCCCTTAGTACCTAGTCTCTTCTGGCACTCAAGGGTTATGGGTTAGTCCTGTATACGCTAGGAGCACATGGTGCTGAATAGGTGAGGTCGTGTGTTTGGAATAGTAAGGAAATATTTTTTCTAAATATTAAGTAGCATTTGATCATTATCTCACATGACCTTAAGCGACAATATTGTTGAAAATACCAAACATAGGATAGAACCGACTCTCAAATATCAAAAAACTCTTACACATGTAAGATTTTTAGCTTGAGGTTGGTACGGTTATCCCATAGGTTATATTATAATCTTCTGCTGTTTACAGCCAATAGAGCATAAGAAAAAAAAAGAAAATGCTCTACCTTCATGCTATTGTTGCATCGCCATCTTTTTCTTTACCGAAAGCTTCAGCTCGTTGCAGCATTTTTTTCAAATTCAAATTCAAGTTCAAATTCAAAACGCTTTATTCATTCATATACGCCCTACGGGAACACCTGTGAAGACTCTAACAGCGGGTCTCTGTAATGTTCGTCTACCCGAATCGTGTAAGAACCAACTCTGTATTAATAATAAATAAATAAAAACTATGATTTTAAAAACCATAGTTACATTTACGACATACCTTTATCTCGCCTCTTTTATTTTTGTTTCAATAATAATCCAACCGCCAACTGCCTTCCTAAAGTCCCTTGATATATTCGTTTCATTCATCATTACAGTATTATTTGCATGACATAGATCATGAAAATGTTAGCTGTGGCCATTGAAACGTTCTGTTTCATCGTTTTCTTTTTCACCGTTTCCGATTTTAGGTTTGTCGACAGTTCTTGGACACACATCTTCACAGTTTCTTGAAATTACAGATCTGGCAGCATTTCCATCTTCTCATTTAGATCTGTAACAAAAGAAGGATTTTGTTTGAATAAAATAAGTCATATTATTAAGTACAGTACAGTGAACTATCAGTTCTATAACAGTTACTAACAGTGTCATTATCATTATCAGCCTCTTACGCTCCCACTGCTGGGATACCGGCCTTTCTTTCAGAGAGAGAGGTATGGGCTATAATCCACCACGCGGGCCCAGTGCTGCTTGGTGGATAGGTTTGTGACGCCAGAATTAACACTATTAACCAATGCTTACTAATGAACTGTATCTCTTGACCACACAACTGCTACTTGACACCTGTAAGGGTCATAGAGCAAATGTCTAATTATTAGTCTATAAGCTTGATTGTGATATTGCATTTAGGCATTATACCCCAAACTAATTAAGGATTTAACTACCTAAAGGGTAATTGAAGTTTATAGACCTTCAGTAGCAGAATAGAAAGAATAAACACGTATTTGGTTTATGAATTTTAAAGTAAGATAGTCTTATTTTAATTTGTCATTTGTATGTGTTTGTCTTTGACTGTTATTTCATTTATAAACACAAAATTGTAGTATCCAGCTTAAATTTGGTAAACTCAACCTTGGTTAACTCTCTAGTTAACAATATAACTAATTAATAATGTCAATGAATTTAATAAAGCGTATCACATACTAAAGTATTATGCGTTTAATTGTTCAGATTTCAGTATTTCAATTTAAATCTCTCAATTCTAAAGAGTGGTTAAATACAAAAAGAACAATTGAAATCATGTTCGCTCTCGTGAGCTATTGTGAGAGTTGAAATATAGACCTATTTTTAAAATTTACGAATAAAAGGGTTGTAGATATACTTAACATTTTTTTCTTCTCTTGTTAGAGTATTAAATTTTTAGGACATTTTAAATATACATGACCGATTGGAATGAAAAAATAGCGTGTTAACAGTGAAAGCCCCTGAGTAACTTAATATAGCAGTGCAAACGGTGGTGTTATAATATATATTAAACTATCTTTTTTTAGATATCCAGAAGAGGATGATAGACCTTGTGAAGACCGATAATACATCGTAAAAACTATATTAAAATTGATAAATTACAATATTGGGAGTATTTGTATTATTACATAATATTGGAAGTTTTCAAAACAGGAGAAGAAAGTTAAATGAGAGTTGAATCAATACAATTTTTGTCCAGGGGCCTGTTTCATAAAAAATATTAGTCTAATATTATGAGCTTTTTTTTCTTTTTGTCATATAAAATATATGAGGCTAATACTCATAATATTAGACTAATATTTTTTATGAAACAGGCCCCTGGCAAGCGTCAAGCAAGATCACGGTCAACCGTCAAACTTTAGCTTAATCTAACTAAAATAATACAATATTTAAAAAGCTACAATATCCACTTCAACTTTATAATATTATTTATAATATTATTATATTTATGGTATACCTAACTAGTAAGAGCGTAATGGGCCAATTACACATTATTTTATCATTAAAATAATAATTTATTTGATATAGTAAACTGGATTGGGACATATTTTTTTATTCGGTGGATAAGATTTTAAATTTAAACGATGATTAAAATGTATTATTATTTTAAACACTTTCTAAAGACCGCTTATTAGCTTTGACTGTAAGGTTTAGAATCAAGGATGCTGAACCAAACAAACATGTCAAACAACCCGAAAATAGGATAACGAAAACAATGCATGGAAATACGAATATACAACAAAATATTCAGTCCTTCACATAAAATCTCATCTGTTATTATCTCGTCACTCGATCCAGACGGGTATTAGCTGAGCTCGTGAAAAGGTCTCCTCTACGTATGGCATTTTGGGTAAATGCGGCCCAGAGGGCCCATCCCGTCACGGAGCATTTGTTTAGTGAACAAAACAGTACGTAAAGTTCAAAAGTTTTAAGTAAAAATATTTAAGTATCGTTTGATACTTAAGTATTTTTTATTCGACTGCCGAAGAATGGCGGGGAATGTTTTTAAAGCGTATTCGATTTTCAAATTCAAATTCAAAAGTAATTTATTCGCTTCAGCTATGCTAACATGTTATCTTAGGTTTTTTAAAAAGAACATCATTACTTAACCTATTGGTATGCGAATAGTAATAAATTATTATAGGTAATGGACGCAAACAAATTTTTCTATGGTTTGGATACATCACTATTTGATACTCATCAGATACATTTTAAAAATAAATCAAATGCACACTCACACATTACAATGTATGTATAATTGTATATTTCTTTGCAACGTACAGTAGCTTATAGGGTTTGGCAGGTATATTTCGTTTTCGGTTTTTTTTAAGCAGTCGGGCTCTTTTAATAATTGAAGTGGTTTTCTTGTTTAGTTAATATCTAAAAGCTAATGACTTACGGCACTAAGACGTGGTCTCGTACCACCGCTCTTGCCACGCTCACCCAGAAGCCGTGTCGAGTGGCTGCGTCTAGTGGCCGCGTTCGATGGCCCAATGTGCGGACACGCTTAACCTCTTCATTTTGGAAGCCAATTGGTAAATGAATGTATCGTTCATTGTGATTCTGTTTTATCACATGTCGCAAACTTTGGTACTTGGTGAGAAGTATACTAAGTAAGACAGGAATTTTTGAATATCAAAATTATAACTACGGTATCACGTCAAACAGCTTTAAATTGTATGAGTTCAATTTCTCCAGTGCCCCAAATTCAGGTACTGTTTTCCACTTGATGATGTCGTCCCCTTACGCATGTCATGAGCCCCTAATTTAGGAAAGGGACAGACTAATCGGCTCTTGTATATGTTAAGAGACAATGTCCAAACAGATTGTAAGAAATTTTCGAAGTAACAGGTAAATTATTCTAATAAGACCAGACTGTTTATGACATTTGAAAAAAAAAACTATATTTACTTGTGACAACTTAGTCTAAAAACAAACGTCATCATCATTAAACAAAAAAAACAGTAAAATTAATTATAATCATCGAGGAACTAACCCCTAGAGATGCAGTGACGTTTGGTTTGCACGAAATAAATTCCACCATATTTTTTGACTAGGCATAATGCGCTCTGATTGGCTAAGCCACCGCCTCGCGCCGATGCCCATGCGGTGATACGCTGAACGCTGATATATTTGTAGCAAAATAAATACATTGTTGTGAGATTGGATAGTATAGTATTTCATCCCCGCGATAAAAAATAAAATTACTTTTAAAAAAGCGGACACCAAATCCGTTATAGAGTTCGTGATCAAAATATTTGAATATCATCCGCCATTTATCCACCTTAATTAGTGGGATTTTAAAAAAAATATATAAAACGACCACCCCTGAGATGTATCCTACTCATTCAAAAAATCAATTATCGGTTGAAAATTGGCAGAGAAATAGAGTAACATCGCCACAAAAAAAAAACCGATGAATTAGGAACCTTCTCCTTTGGAAGTCGCTTAAAAATGTTTAGGTTGTAATGTTCTTTTTAGTTTCATTTTCAAATGTATACGGGACATTTTGTGAGCTTCCATAATCTATTCAATTCACGAACAAAAAAAAAACCATAGTCTAAAATTATACAGAATTATTTCACTGCTAGTCTTTTGTTTCTCTATTTCTCTTCAATTTAATAATTTTCTACCTATTACACTGGAATAAAAGCCAACAGATATGTCACTTTAATGAAGTTTGAAAGGTTCATGCTCCTTTTATTATAGTACTACTCTAATGATACATGTGAACGGGTCACATGTGCCAACCTTGTAGACTGCCAACAAATGCACATACTAGTATAGTATCTAAGATAAACAAATGTAATAAGCATAGATAAAATGTAGAGTTGTGTAACCATAGATTTAATTCAAACTGACAGATGTATGTAGTCCATAAATACTTTTTATTTGAATTTCGTAACACGGACCGATGTTCGCAAAAACAAATAACCCAGTTTTTACAGTCCGTTTGAATAGTTACATTTATTACGAGCTGAAACAAGCCCTTGAAGGGTCCAAATTATTTTTTGCGCCTAAATGAGGCAATAAAACACAGGCGTCTAGAACCAGTTTTTTGTTTTTGTAGTGTTAGGTACGTTACGCCAAGGTTTAAACGAGCAATTGAAAGCGAACATTCGCTTGGGATATTTGTGCGCTGTCATCATTAGTATTGTCATTGGATGGAAGATGTCCACTGCTGAATCTAGGCATTTCCCACCAGAGCCAAACCCAGGGGGGTTACCATAATTACACACCACTCTTGGTAGGCGTCGTGGATGATCACAGAAGATTACGATACTGACGGAGAAGAATGCTACTGCCCATTCCATGCATATTTATTTAGCCACCTCTTATGGAAGAGACGTGTTCTTTTTATGCGCCGGGATCACAATGTATGTGATCTATACAAATAAATAAAATTGAAGTGTCTGTTTGTAATATCAAAATAACAGCTTTTTACCAAATGCATATGAAAGTATATAACGGTACCTATTTAAAACAAACCAACCATTTTTAAAATGTTTGTCTGTCTGTCTGTTTGTTCCGAGCTGGGCCGATTTTGACGGGACTTTCACTGGCAGATGGCTGATGTTACAAGGAGTAACTTAGGCTACTTTTATTTCAGAAAAAGAATTAGGGTTCCGCGCAAAAAATAAAAACCATGATATCCAATATCTCCGCGCGGGTGAAACCGCGGGCAGCAGCTAGTACATAAATAAACATAGATCCTAACTTCCTTAACCTAGATATAAAAACATTTAGTTAATCAATTGACCTTTGCTTCGACTTTTACCGCCAATGCCTTGCCTTTATTATAATGCTTGGATTGAAAAGTTCATTAACGCAAATGTTCTCTTTCAGGACGTGCCTTAACATTTTTACGAGATCATATCACGAGATTAAACAATAAATCAGTGGATATTGTACTCTAGTGGGAAGTTATTCTTTATAATTTTGCCTATGGTGTCAGTTAATGTTATTTATGTGAGCGCCCTCTATAATATCTGCTATGGCTTTGGAAACTTCTGAAAGCGTTTTTCTTTCATGATTTAGTTAGCTGGTTTGTTAATCTACTCTCATTAAATGTAGGTCTCTGATTTAATAAGATTTTTTTCATAATCATACAAATAAATAAAATTGAAGTGTCTGTTTGTTATATCAAAATAACAGCTTTTTACTAAATACATATGAAAGTATATACGGTACCTACAACAAAAACAAAATTAAAAAAAAATTGTCTGTTTGTTCCGGGTAATCTCCGAAACGGCTAGACCGATTTGACGGGATTTTTACTGGCAGATAGCTGATGATATAAGGAGTACCTTAGGCTACTTTTATTTTGGAAAAAGAATTAGGGTTCCGCGCAAAAAAATGAAACTCATGAAATCCAATAACTCCGCGTGGGTGAAACCGCGGGCAGCAGCTAGTAACAAATAAAAAACATTTACTAAGATTAATTATTTAATATATAAAATAATGTATTATTATATTATACGCATATTTTTAATGAATAATTATTAATTTTATTCATAATCACTAGTCACACGACCACTGTTGCACATAGACCTCCCTCATAATGAGCTTGCCATAATACTCTACGCTTGGTAGACTTTACTAGGTGGTAGGACTAACTCTTCAGAGAGTGTCCGTCTGGGTTGATATCAACGCTTTGCTCGTGAAGTCTGCCGCCAAGCAGTAATGTGTTCCGGTTTGATGAGCAGAGTAGCCATAGTGAAATTACTGGGCGTATGCGACTTAATACCTAATGTCTCAGAGTAACGAGCGCTATCATATAACATAAAAAAACATCTTGGTGATTGCTGTTTAATTGGGGACAATTATTACTACAACAGTAGTACATTTCCTTGCATATTCCCGGCTCCTACGGGAAGCGGGGGCTCCGGTACGACGGGAACAAATTCCGCGTTTATTATATATCACATAATATTTCCGATACTAGAATATTACGGGAGTCAATGGATGATGTACTTGAACCGGCGGAAAATGGGTTTTCTCTGTTGAAAAATCCAACATTTTTTTAAATTGGACAGCAATTAATTATTTGTAAAACAAGAATTATTTAGTCGTAAAAAAACAATTATTTCAGCATTACACAATGCAACACCCACGCTATTATTAAAAGCTATTAACAACACAGAACAAAACATTACATACAGGAAGAACCTATTTAAACTTGTGGGAGGCCGGTCGTGGTTTGTAGAAATAAATATACTGGAAGAGGCACACAATGTACCGTATCATCATCAGCCTTATTACGCTCCCACTGCTAGGATACCGGCCTTCTCTCAGAGAGAGAAAGTATGGTCCATAATCCACCACGCGGGCCCAGTGCGGTTTGGTGGATGTCATATCTCCTTGAGTTTTGTGGTTCTTGAATGCGGGTTTCCACGCGACGTTTTCCGCGGACAGAATCTAGTACTATTATAAATGCAAAAGTGTGTTTGTTGGTACATTATATTACTCTCGGGTCCATAATAAATGTCTATGCCAAAAACCACATTGATCCGTTGCTCTGTTGGTACGTGAAAGAAGGTCAAAGCAATTGACCAACAAACTGAAAAACAGACTCGCATTTATAGTACGGATACGGATAGACCGGAAAGTAGAATAGGCTTCTTTTTATCCCGGAAAAACGTATGGATCTGAGGACCGAAACCGTCGGACGAAGCTAATATAATAAATATTAATAAATAAAAGATTTATTCACAAAAAATAAGGTATTACAACAATTTACAGTCCTAGTTACCACACTAGGATACCCTGTGTTGCCATGTGTTGCTAGGTTGAGAAAGAAAAAAACAATAGGACACATAATAGACAATAGAACAAATCGGCATGGTAAATTTCTGACTCGAATTCAATATTTATAGTACAAAAGAGAAAAATAAAGACAACAAAAATAAAAAATTATAGCAAACCCCTGCTTATAAAGTATTAGACTGATTATTATTATTCAGCCTATTCAACGAGCTATCAATAAAAAAAAACACTTCTAGTAACAGCTACATTCTCGACTCTTCGGGCCGGCATTCGCACCGGACGCGCCCACTAATGCGTTATTTCCTCAAATTTGTACCATCAAAACTTCTAAAGTGTGTTAGGAAAATGAAAACAAAAACTTTTTTATTTCCGACTGTGATGTAACGATGGGTAATTGGGAATGAAAGTATTTTATTATTATTTTATTACGTAACTTTTGTTAACTAGAAAGTACATAACATATATAATATCATCTACTATAGAAACAGGTTATTTATAGGCCAAAATAATTTTATAAATAATCCTAATGTCTTACTAACTGGTATAGTGCGTCCAACCATTAATTTAACTTTTGACATAAGTTACACGCCTATGAAATTCCATAGTTATGAAAGGCAACCATAGAAAATAAAATGCAATAAATACTCGATGGATCCTATTTTTTTAGGGAAGCGACGTGCTCCTTGTAATATTATTAATATTATTTGTTGATTATGATATGAGTCCACAGATATTGTAACAAAATAATTCTAGTTTATTTGTCCATGAAAAATGTTTTTATAAGTCATTCAACGAATTTTCCAATAATTTTTGAACAGCGGTGTATAAAATTATCGATAAGATAAGAAATCCCTAAAACCTAAAATACATCAATTTTAATTTATTATAAAGAATCGTCGGATTCATGCGTGATGTGTTAAATTAATTAAAACTTCTTCATAAATAAGCCAGGCCCCCTCGCGCCGTCCCCTCATGCGCTGATACGCTGAGCGCTGATATTGGTTATAGCAAAATCAATACATTGCTTTGAGATCGGAGAGTACAGTATTTCATCTCTCGGGGTTAGTATCTCGATGTCCTACCCAAAAGCCGGGGCCACACGGAAATTTGAATATGGAATACTGGAACTGAATTGGTACCGTGTTCAGTGATCAAAGTACACATCACACACATGCACTGTCCTTGTTTGACTTTGCCACAACAGCCTCTGCTGTCATACAGGCTTATTCGTTAACGACTCTTCGAAACCCGACCACATCTGGTTGGCAAAGTTTCTACCCTTAATTTTGAGAGCGTTTAAATTGAATCCGCGTACAAATGTCTGATAACCAGTTTTTAAGCGTTGCATGCAGAATTTTAAACTCCCGTTCAAAAACAATCTAACTTTGCGGAGCTTCTGCTTTTATATAAAATTCGGTGAGTAACTCAACTTTATCACTAATCGTACGAGTATAATAAAAACTAGCTGCTGCCCGCGGTTTTACCCGCGCGAAGATATTGAAATTCATGGGTTTTATATTTTTGCACGGAACCCTAATATTTTTTTAAAATAAAAAAAAGCCTAAATTACTCCTTATAACATCAGCTATCTGCCAGTGAAAGTCCCGTCAAAATCGGTTTGGAGATTACCCAGAACAAAACAGACAGACAGACAGAAATTTTAAAAATGATTGTTTTGTTATAGGTACCGTATATACTTTCATAATATGTATTTAGTAATAAGCTGTTATTTTGATATTACAAACAGACACTTCAATTTTATTTATTTGTATAGATTAATAGTCCGACCAAAGGTCAGTTAGTGCCTACGACCTTCCATTAAATATATTACAGGAGTCAGCAGGGATGCGGGGTCATTGCCCCTAACCTCGGCCAGATTAGTTCATGGTCAAAGGACGAGAGATTGATTGATAACTAAAGATTGGTATAAGTAGGATTATACCATAAAATATTCCTAAACGAAGTAAAGATTGGCTTTGGTTTGGGTTTGGCTTAAAAACTATCATTTATAAATATAATCCCTACTTTGTTTACAAGCTTTTAAGGCAATGAAATATTTCTGTAGAATTATGAAAGGACTAACTCTTCTGCTCGTGTAGTCTGCCGTCAAGCATTGATATGCAAGCATTACTGTTTTCCGGCACCGAATAAGTAATAATATAAGTTCCGGTTGGATGAGCAGAGTAGACAGTGAAATTATTGGGCTTATGAGACTTACTAGCTTCTGCCCGCGGTTTAACCCGCGTTCTCACAGGAACCGTGCATTTTTCCGGGATAAAAAGTCGCCTATGTTACTCTCCGGTCCATAATCTATATCTATGCCAAAAATCACGACGATCCGTTGCTGCGTGAAAGAAGGACAAACCAACAAACAGAGAAACTCACATTCGCATTTATAATATTAGTAGGAAGTAGGATTAATACCTAAAGTTCAGGGTAACGAGCGCACTGCAGTGCCGCACAGGCATTTTTGTTTCAAAGTTCTGAGTGGCACTGCAATCGTTATGGGATGGCGTTGCTGGAAAATGACACACTCGTCTCTTTATGCTATTGTATACATTATATTATCAGCCTCTTGCGCTCCCACTGCTGGGATACCGGCCTTCTCTCAGAGAGAGAGTTTATAGGCCATAATCCACCACGCGGGCCCAGTGCGGCTTGGTGGATGTCACATGTCCTCGAATTTTGTGGTTCTTGAACATTCGGGTTCCCCACGATGTTTTCCTTCACCGTTTTAGAGCTAGTGTGAATAATCCGCACATAACATAAATCATTGGTGCGGCCGAGTCGAGATTCGAACTATGGTGTGTCGGATTGAAAGTCGCACAAGTTCCCGATCGGCCACACTCGCTCTATTATAAAAAACTTCTTTCTTCTCAATATAGTATAAAATTATAATATAATACGTGGCCCAGTCTGTATACTAATTATAATTATTGTTCTCGTTTACTCACACTCAACATATCACATGTCGCGGCCACAAATTGGCTAAATCGTGAATTATTGCCGGCACAGAGAACTGTAGACGCAATAATTAAGCGTATTAATTAACGTCTATTATTATCGTGTACCTCTATAATCATATAATAGTTACGTACACATAGTTTTGAGTTACAGAATTTGATATTGTTGTATTCTTTGATAAGGATTCTTTTTGAACGGAAGCTCGAGGAATCGGTGATAAAACAACTTGTTATAAATTGAGACTTTTATCCCGGAAAAATGCAACAGTTCCAGTAGGAACGCGGGTGAAACCGCGGGCAGCAGCTATAATCATTATACACCTATTTAGACTTATTAATATTTCGACTGCCTGGTATGATAGATAGGTAAACTCTTTATTGTACACACCAAAGAAAAACAAACAACAAACATAAATATATTACAATAAGTGCTACAAAGGGCGGGCTTATCGCTAAAAGCGATTTATTCCAAGCGAATATATTGTTAACAAATGTTAAGATTTGGATGAATTCTGTACTTAAAATATTTTTTCTTGTACTCTCTATCACATGTCTTTAATTTCAGTTTAATTCAATACCTACTAATCACTTCTAGAAATGAGCGTAACAACATTACTTCCACGTCTCACTTCTAGAGCCTCCTCACATCACCGCATCTTTCCGAACCATATAACTTCACACCCGCGTTAATTAAACAAAAGCGGGTCAAATCTCCCCTCCCCCCCTTTCAGGCATAACTCATAAATCGCAGACTACTGTGCGCATAACAATGGGAGACTGTGGAAAGGGAAGACAGTACTTAAGATCTGTATGAGATTTGAGTTATACGCACACTAAGATAGTATTTATTATTTTTGTAGCATGTTAGCAGTAGCTAAGGTTTAAAAAAGTGGTGTTGGTCATGCCATTAATTGGGTTGGTGCTGGTTTTAAGGGTTGTGTACCTCATAAGCAAAAAAGGAACCTAGTATCACTTTGTTGTCTGTTTGTCAAGACCTTTTTTTTCAGGAACGCGTGAATGTATCAAGTTGAAATCAATATCAAATACTCAGGTCTGCATACCCTTGAAAAAAATCGAGCTTTTAAGTCAACTTAATCAAAAGATACGGCCGTTATTGCCGTATATTTTGTTTTGACACTCAATACTGAATCAAAACCAAGCCATCCTGAGCCACAAGGAATTCTAGTGCAAGCTTATAAGTGCGTCTAAAAATTATTAATATATAATATTTATCTGTGCTAGCTATTACTTACTACTTGTTATTTTATATTGCAAAATCCATGTGCAAAACAAAGTTATTTTTATTCTGCGGTGGGAAAACTGTTTATTTATTTTCTAAATACCTCTAGACTAGCATTATAGTAGCCCAATTCACCAGCCTATAAGGGCCAACTAATACGCAACAATTAAAAAGGTTTCATAAAATTAACACTAATACAAAATACACATTATTATTTAAAACTCAATACTACACACTCATAGTAATTATTTATACTTACTATATAAATGTTACATATTATCTAATTTAGTATATCCTTACATAAATTATTAATTCAATTAAGTTAGGTAGACATTATTTTTTTACAATTTAGTTGCACACAGTAAAAGATTTTATTCAGGCAACAGCCTCAACAAACTCCTTGGCCACCGTATGAAACACTACCGGTGTGCTGTGAAACAAATCAAGGTCCTGCCGGTGGCGAGTGAGTACATAGAGCAGATGCAGTGCTCGCACTAGAGATGCTTGGCGCCCCGACTCAGTCCTACACAGCTAGCCTATATATGAGACAGAATACTGTTTTCATAAATACTGTGTCACAATGGGACATTCCTGAGGAAGGTCGGAATAAATGGACCGCGCGTTTTATTAAGGTCACGAAGATAGTTCCATGGGATTATTTTATGTCTTTGTTATTTGAAAGTCTATCGGTTTGAATGTAATGGGACGGTTCGGCAGTTCTTTATCGGGTTTTCATATCTATTGAGTTTTAGGTCAATGAAAGATAAATTTACGATACGTGTCGGAGCCCTTTAGTCCCGGCGTATGAGTTGGTCTAGTCTATTTCTTCCCACAGGTGCCGTCAGAGCTGTTTAAGGGAAATGCAAGGATGGGCAGCAGGATTAACCTCGTTGAAGGTTTGCTATGCGATGCCAAGAGATACTATGAGATGCTAAGACGCCTGGGATTTTTCTCTTGATCTTGCGCTCTAGGCAGGAGGCTTTAGGAAATTCTAAACAGGCATGCTTATTTTCATTATGATTTCATTAACGTTTTTCCCCACTGAAAGTCCGAAAGATCCGTCATCGCTTCAGAATACGTGTTCTAAAATCAAGTTACAACTACTATAAATTTTAAGCTAGATTTTAGTCTGGCTAGTTATACCGAATGAGACTGCGCGTTTATTTAATTAGCGACCCGACCTGGTTTCGCACGGTTTCACCCCCGTTTCCCCCTTTAATCTGCTCCTTTTGAAAGATCCTATCTTAGCGCGCATATAGTACTCAAGAAAAGTGCGGTTGCAAAATTTCATATACGTAGGTCTTTTAATTTTTAAAATTTTGCAGTGAATAGTTATATCTATTCGATACAAATAAATAGAATTGAAGTGTTTGTTTGTAATATCCAAATAACAGCTTTTTACCAAATGCATATGAAAGTATATACGGTACCTATATCAAAACAACCATTTTTTTTGTATTTTAGTCTGTCTGTTTATTCCGGGTAATCTCTGAAACGGCTGGGCTGATTTTGACGGGACTTTCACCGACAGCTAGCTGTTGTTATAAGGAGTAATTTAGGCTACTTTTATTTTAGAAAAAGACTTAGCGTTCTGCGTAAAAAATAAAACCCATGAAATCCAATATCACCGCGTGCGCGGGTGAAAACGCAGGCAGCAGCTAGTAGTATATATATGGATAGATAGAAGCACATATTATTATTAAATTAAATTACAATAATTATTATAATGCATAGCAATACGTACCCATTTGATTTGATTTCCACTCAATGATCCGTTAAGCCAATTAATTTGATATTATCAAGTAGGCGCGTAATTAATAATTGGGTATCCTTACTGTGTCTGATAGGTTACCTTTCAGACACCGTAGGTAGGTAAATTGTTCATGTATAATTATGAAGTCATGCTTACTATAAAGTATCCACGTGCTCTAATTGATGAGCAATTAGTTTTGATTTTTGAGCGCCACAATTGTTTGCGACCTTTATGTAAGGTGATAGATTTACTAGGTGGTAGAAATAAATCTTTGAGTGCCCATTTTATCCGAATTTCACCATCAAATTTTGCTCATGAAGTCTGCCGCCAAGCAGTAATGTGCAATTATTACTGTGTTCTGGTTTGATGAGCAGAGTGTAGCCAGTGTAAATACTGGGCCTATGAAACTGAATACCTAATGTCTCAGGGTAACGAGCGCACTGCAGTGCCGCTCATAACTTTGTGTTTCATAGTTCTGACTGGCACTGCAATTGTTATAGTCCAGCGTTAAGTTTACAATCAGGCAATAAGGCTCGTCTCGTAATCAATCGAGAACTAATTTTGCCTAATGGTTGGTAATACACGTAAAGTGTGTTTTCTAGTGCCTGATTTTTTAATGTTTTACCTCTTAAGGGACAATGGATGTCGAAGGTGACCACATTAAACTTCATCTGACTCTCACAACTGTTGTGTAACACCGACAGTTGATTAGTGTCAGATTTTCAATTTGAGGGTAGTAGCTAGCGGTGACAAGTCAGGCTAGGAACTGATACCAGACTTGCCACCATGCTGCTGTTGCATTGCCATATTTTACTCAATATTTCAGAAAGGTGCACTAGAGCGTTAAAACTTCAAGTTCAAAATTAATTATCACCAATAATTTACTCTAACCTTTACTTTTCTTTTAATTCTTTACTTTTTTCTTTATTACTCAGCCCGGGAGAGCACTGACGAAAGTTTAAATAAATGATACAAAGGAAGGTCACCCACGGTGACTTTTTGCAGCGATTCACGACTTCACGAGCAAAGCGGTGGTACCCACCCAGACGGTCACTCGCAGAGGAGTATCTCCGTAACTACTAAACCGATTTTGATGAAATTTAAAATGTAGATCGCTTAGGTTCTGGAATAAAGCATAGGCTATAAAGATTAATACCACGTTGGCGAAGCCGCGGCCTGAAGCAAGTTTACAATATAATCCTTAACAGTTATAATAGTAGGATTCAAATTCTTTTTATTTGAACTAACTAACTACTACAAATCCAGCATCACAAAACCTCATTTCCTCATAAATTCTACTAAAATGCTAAAAATACTCCTTTCTGTATTTTATCGTGGAAATAAAAAAGAATAAGGTTAAATTAAAAACTCTTTGGAATAAGGCCGGAGGGAACAATGATATGAAAGAAAGGTATTTGTAAGGGAATCTACAGACAAAATTTAGGGGAATCTTCTGACGATTTGGGGCCTTTATTCCCTTTGCGCAATTGTAGAAGTTTCAGGGGCAGCTTATAATTATTTATTCCTGATTGATATTATAAATTTAGATACGACTTGTGATTAGACTCACTATTCTGCAAAGGTATTAATACCTATTTATTTTTGTCGCCGCCAAATGGCATGTAATTGCATATGCATGTGTACACAGTAATACTTGCACATTACTGCTTGGCAGCAGACTTCACGAGCAATACTGTTGTACCAACCCAGACAGACACTCGCAGAAGAGTTAGTACTACAACCTAGTTACTACAATAACCTGGTAATGATAGTATCATTCAGTTATTCAATAAACAAATAATTATTATTCGAAACTACAGTATGGAGGACTATGTTCCCCGGATGTGAACATATTACACTTAGGGCCGGTCTTTCAATAGTCAGATAACGTCCTGTTAGATAATTCCCTGAATCTTCGAAGTCTGTGGTGAAGACAGACGTAAATAAATTTTATGCCATTCTTATAAACCTTAGTAAGCTATCGGTCCATTAATTTCGACATGAAAAACCCGAAAAACACACTAAAAACACGAAAATGTAATGATTCAATATCAATCAATTCGTTACCGTGTGATTGAAAGAGCGACCCTTAATTATCATAATATTATTGCTGATGATAATAAGGAGAATTCTAAATTAAAAAAAAAGAAACCTAAACAAGAATATTCACAAGAAGCATGTTTCAAAACAAAAACAAATCTGCAAAGAGTAGTAATCAGACGATTAATAAACAAAACGGCGCTATTACACCGCGAATGATCGCGGGGCTCGTCGGTGCGTGACGGTGTAATGGCGGCGGGACACGCACCCCGTGATTATTTACACCGAAGCGAGCGCTTTCCTCAATTTGTTTTTAAACAAAGTTGGGCTTAAAGTTATAATTTTAAATGTGAAAAAATTAATAGTAGGAGGTTAAATCCAAACATGTAAATTTTTCATTACACTTTTTCATGAATTTTAGCGATTATTTAAAATTAAATTTAGTTTCGGGATAGGTATTTTAATTATTTTATATATTCCAAAATTTTTATCAGGTAAAAATTAATTTGTCGCGATGAGCTTCTAAATATATTTTTAAAATGTATATAGCTAAAAAAAGAGAAAAATAAGTAATGACCGTGTTTTTACAATCTATCTCATTATTAAGAGTGTGGAAACGTGCTGGTAGATCTAGCTCTCTGTGAACAGTGTATCTACCGAAAGGTGAAAAAGTGCAGAGGCCACTCAGTTCTAAAAAGTATGTGGTAGTATTTGGCAACTACCTCAAGGGCTAATGCAAAAGAAGAAAGAATGAAAATTATACGTTTATTAGTAAAGCTAGTAATGCTTAAAGTATGGGTACATACTTTTTATAGGTAAAATTAGAACAAAGATTAGGGTCTAAACGGAAAAGTTACGCAGTTTACTATAAAAAAAGGCAGAGCTCGGCATAAAAGCGCCACCTAAATAGCGTGCTGTTCTTCATCTTTTCCCTTTGTATCGATTAGTTGCAAAAATACGTTATTGAATAAATTGAAATAACAAAATAAAAAAAAATAACAATTATTTTTATGTGGCATTTTTAACTTTATCATACTAGTTACAGCTGGCAGTTTCACTCACGTGGAAATTCTTACAGGAAACGTATATTTTTCCGGATTAAAAATTGCCTATGTCACTCCGATTGTCAAAAATCTTTCTCTGCACAAAATCATGTCGATCCGTTGCTCTGTTACTGTGTGAATGATGGACATACCAACAAACACACTTTCTCATTTATAATAATAGGTATTCATAAAATAATGTGGCACAAACTTCACAAAACTTTAAAACATCACAATAAAGTAATTAAAGTGATACACTTTTCATCATGCTTGGGACGAAATTAAATTTCTTCTCAAAGAGAACATAGTGAAAACTTACTGTAACTTAGTAAAGCCATTCTTGTAAAATAATTGTTAGCCAGTGTCAGCCATTTCTGAGGATAATAAGGGTTAAAACCCAACAGGTTAATAAGATTGAATAAACCAGAATTAATTGTGCTACTTTCTAATTTTATTATTATTTTTGTTTATAGTTTGTTTATTTTATTTTATAAATTTGATTACTTTATGTTGTTAATCCTACTTATCCTACTTAATATTATAAATGCGAAAGTGTGTTTGTTGGTTTGTCCTTCTTTCACGCAGTAACGGAGCAACGGATCGACGTGATTTTTGGCATAGATATAATTTATGGACCGAAGAGTAACATAGGCTACTATTTTTCCCGGAAAAATGCATGGTTTCTGTGGGAACGCGGGTGAAAACCGCGGGCAGAAGCTAATGATATAATAAAATTCACACGCACATCACACGCGGCGAGCTCGCTACGCCGACGCGACGAGCGTTGATAGATCACTTCACTGAAAACACACTCGCAAATTGCTAGAGTGATAACTGACAACGCTCTGATACCTACAGATTAGCTGTAAGTCATCATCATCACCAATGTCTATTGATGAACATCGGTGGCATGAAGGGGGATCTTGCCATAATACACCACTCTTGGCAGGCGTCTTGGTGATTGCAGTAGATAATATTTACTGAGGAGAATGTTGCTGCCCATTTCGTTGATATTCCCTTAGCCAGATCATACGGCACCACGGGAGGAGATGGTATGGTACTATTATTATCCGTGACTATTATTGTTCATATTTAATTAAGTGGTCTTATTACAAACAGAAGATAAACTCTAATAAAATTAACAGCAAATCCACTAAACCAGTAAACCAATTATTATTTCTTGTTAAACAAAGTTTCAATACTGTCTCCTTATCCAATTTGGAGCTCCATTCCAACTTGCCAAATTATTCTTAAGCAGTTTAAACATTTAATTAACGTTTATTAATTAGTTAAGTAAATTCAAGGATTTGTTGGAATTAAATTAAACGCAAATAAAATGAACTTGTTTTGTGCGAAGAAAATGAGGATGGTGTTAAAAATATACATAGGTAGTTGAATTATTAAAATTCATACAGTTTTAATAGTACATCGTTTGTAAAGATATTTGATCCCGGGTACGCCTAAAGCTAGTTTGGACTATGAGAGAAATTGCGACACAAAATGTCAGACAAAAATTTCATTAATTTCACACTTTACAAAGTGTTTACAAAGCCACTGCAGCACTAATTATTTATCATTGCCAGTGTAACAATTAAAGACACCCATGTGCACAAGGCTACACAAGAAACTCGGTGTTAACACTAAGTGACCGGTGTATTAGTGTCGTATAATTACTGTGTATTTTTTGTTCGTTTGTGATGTACAGTTCTTACGGAATGAAACTCGTCTTTCTTTCTTTTTTCTTACTGCGTTCCGGTTATATTAGCAAATTACGGTGACATTTAAAAATAGCACCCCTGTTCGTCTCAATATTAAATTATAAATAGAAATAATTATCTTTTCAATGTATACAGGTTGAGTTTGAATTGATATGTATCCCGGAATGTTGTGATTCAAACGAGAAGTCCGCGACATTTTCTGGATGTTTTTCTAAGTCTCTTCAATCAACATTATCATTTAACAAAGTTCAACATAGTTCAAGCGAATCAGCTGATCTATAGGGCTTCCCGGAAGTTCTGTAGTAGAATTATGACGAAAACGTGAAATGCCTTTTCTTCAATGAAAAATTCCGAATTTCAAAAACTCGTCAAGCAAATGTTGTTGACCTCCAGGAGTACATTGACCCCTTTCGGCTTAACATACCAATTTAAAGTCAGGTTGTATACGGCAAATGCAGATACCAACATAATATATTATAACCGAAACTCAAAATAACAGTAAACATAAACCTCGAATTGATGAGCGTTGAAGGAAACACGGAAAGTAGTAAAATTGTTATGATGATGAAGACTGTAAGAAAGTTTCATAAGTTTCGAAGGCATAGTAAGGACGGCACCTAAGGCTTGGTGCACACAAAAAAAAAGATTTTATTTATACCACTGCCTAGTGTTCTGTATGAAGATCTTAGACCGTCAGTGGAATATGGGGATCGGGAGAAAATAGCGGAGACACAAGAATCCTACTAATATTATAAATGCGAAAGTGTTTTTGTTGGTTTGTCCTTCTTTCAAGCAGTAATGGAGCAATGGATCGACGTGATTTTTGGCAAAGGTATAGTTTATGCACCAGAAAGTAACATAAGCTACTTTTTATCCCGGAAAAATACAAGGTTCTTGTGGGAACGCGGGTGAAAACTGCGGGCAGAAGCTAGTCCATCTATATTTATTAATTTGTTTGTGTAGATATACCAGCAGCACCACGAGGCTTCGCCCACCTAATTTTCTAAAATAAAATTAGCCAAAGTCTAAGCCTTATAACATGAGATATCTACCAGTGAAAGTTCCAACAAAATCAGTCCAGCCCTTTCGGAGATTAGCCGAAAAACCAGACAAAAAAATTAAAAAT
This sequence comes from Crocallis elinguaria, assembly GCA_907269065.1. Lineage (NCBI taxonomy): Eukaryota > Metazoa > Arthropoda > Insecta > Lepidoptera > Geometridae > Crocallis > Crocallis elinguaria. The sequence goes on from OU026065.1 coordinate 22,326,069, forward strand.
TGTTTTTTGATATAACAAGGTATATTATAAACTTTCAAAATGCATTTAGTAAAAAGCTGTTATTTTTACATTACAAACAGACACTTCAATTTTATTTATTTGTATGTATAGTTACTATTTAATAACGAGACGAGAGTGTATTTGCCTGAATGTAAGCATAATGCTGGCCCGTAACAATTGCAGTGCCACTTGGTATTTACTGGAAAAGCGATGCTACCTAAGTACATCTTCGACCACATCGTCACTTCACATCAGGTGAGATTGTGGTCAAATATAAAAAAAATGAAATCTAAACGCTTCCTCCACCAGTGGTTCCCAACCCTTAGTAGTCCAATAAAAGTTCCATGAGTAACTAGAGTTATATTGCAATTGATGGAAGCGAGACTCTCTGTTCTGTTTGATAGTTTCTTTACTTGGAAATAACTTGTTTTAGTTTGGAAGTATAGTTTAGTTTCAAAGATGTTGTTGCCATATTATAGGTATTTTGTGGACTTGTCTCTCCCAACTTAGGCTTTTAAAAAATTAACTGTTCTGATCATCATTTTTATACAAACTATAGTCATCTGCTATTTTTATCGACGTGAATGGTGTGGTGATTCGGGTTGTGAGATGATTTGGGAAGCGACCAGCCGCATGGCCAAAATAGACCTACTGTAAATCTCCTATGACTATTCTGATAGACTTTTTAATACACAAGTGATTTTTAAAAAAGCAGGAACTGACTTCTTCGAAAATATCGCGATATTTCCCCCATTATTCAACCCTTTGGTGTGGTTAAACCACTTATCGGTCTGTTTAAAGCTGGACTTGGGGAGAAGTTGTATTATAAGTAAAATGACAAAAACCTTAGTTGTGGTACATTTTCGATTAGGAATCTAATTTTGCAGTAATCACGATGTATTTGGAATTTATCTTAAATTTTACGCGCGTGCGATCATTTTTTTCCTTTTCCCGTGCAAACCGACAATACGTGTAAAGAGGAAATAATGATAAATTAATTCGGAATAGCGCCTTAATGCTCACCACTCAAACACACTCTACACTTAAAAGCGTGAAATTTTTAATACTACGCCGACACCAAAAAACATTTCTACAAATGTTTCCAAATACCAATACCAGCTGCCTTATTAACTTCGAATTCGGAGGGTACATAGTCGAAAGTTTTTTAATTTGGATACTGGCCAAGCCGAACGGTCAGTGGTTATACAGAAGCTCTCAAGACATGTATGAAAATTTGATGAATCGGGTTTGGGGTTGATAGACATGTGTTACGAGGGGTCAAAATATTGAGATGAAAATGTATGACTAAGATATGTACCTATTGAGATATGGGTTCCTACTGAAAATCCTTGAACCGAGTCGAAGCCTATCATGGCGTCACGTCAATATGTTTTTGTTCTATTTACTTGTTGTCATCTGTATTTTGTCTAAATATTAATTGTATCGTGTAATATTGTGTAATGTCCTGAAATCAATGTATTTTCTTTCATTTTCAGATAGATAGCGCCATTGTCGTAATGAAATGATATTTGCAAGTTTTAGAAAACTTTTTGAGATGTGTGTTTGTATAATTTTTGCATGCTATATTTGACAAAATGCGTGGATCTTTAGTTTATTAACATCTATTGTTACTCTAATGTTATATTCATTTAATGTGCAAAAAAGTATTCCTTTTAAAGTATTTCACCAAACGTTTTATTTGGCCGTTTCATGCGGACAGCTAAAAAGTGGAACCCCGTAATTTGGAACTATCTGGCTTAGAACTATCTTTCCTGAATACTAATATCTTGAAGACAAGGGTGAACAGGTTCTCAGCAAACGTGCTAAATCATAGACAACATTGTCGTTTACTATCAGGTGAGCACTATAACATGCACCAAGGCGTACGCCGTACTCCGTCTGTCTGAATTACCGTAATTGTATTATTTTTTTTGCAACCCGCCATTTATCTGTCTAGTCCTAGGTATAACATATCGATACCTAGCCTACTTATAAAGTGTTAACCACTATGATTGTCCGTGTGAGGTGGCAGGTGGTAAAAGCTATTTCCGTCTGCTGCGCGGGAAATTGCAAGTTTCAATGTTTTTTAATCAAGGCTGTGGTTGTTATATAAGATAGTTGCTTCTGCCCGCGGTTTTTCCGTCTTGGAGATTCCTTCAGGAACAGTGCATTTTTCCGGAATAAAAAGCCTATGTTACTCTCAGGTCCATAAACCATACTTATACCAAAAATCATGACGATCCGTAGTTCCATTGCTACGTGAAAGAAGGACAAACCAACAGACATACTTTCGAATTTATTATATTATATAATAATAATATTAAAATTAAAATTAATATATAATATTAATATTAATACGGAAGTTCGGTTACCAGGTGGTATGACTTAACTATACTTCGAGTTTCTTTCTGGGTGGGTACCACCGCATGCTCGTGTATTACAACCTGCCAAGCAGTAGTGTTAATATTACTGTGTTCTGATGAGTGAAGTAGTCAGTGAAATTACTGGTATTATTATATGAGGCGTAATACTTGAAGTCACAGAGAAAGAAGCGTGCAACAGTATCGCACACGTCTACTCCGATTTGATGCTAATTAGTGACGTTTACGTTGCCTTGAAGACTTTGACATTTCAAACAATAAATACAAGTTTTAGATACGACTCCAATAGGTTCATTTCCATCATGTTTTCATGTCCCCAGTTATCCATTAACCATAATTCATATAACTTGGCCTGATTTCGTGACATGTAATGTTCTGAAACTTTTGATACTATGGGACTATTAAATATGAATCATTATTGAGACTAATGCATAGTAATTTTGGTCGAGCTTTGGCAGCTACTATCCAAATTGATCATGGTTTAAATGTCATGTATAAAGTGTGTTTGACACTTCATCATCATGATGATGATGATGATGATCCAAATTGATCACGGCTTAAATGTCGTGTATAAAGTGTGTTTGATTATTCGATATTAATTGAAGGCTTCGGTTTATTTCCTTTCAAATTCATTATACTAGAAGAGACCATTTTAAAAACGAGGAGGTTCTGAATTCGTCTATTTTTTAACCGACTTCCAAAAAAGGAGAAGGTTATCAATTCGTCGGGTATTTTTTTTTATGTTTGTTATTACCTCAGATCTCGGTCATTTATAAACCGATTTGGAAAATTCTTTTTTTATTTGAAAGGGTATACTTTCAGATTTGTCCCATAGAAATTTCATCAAAATCGGTTCAGTAGTTTGTCACTGAAGTCGGTTCGTCGCTTTTTTTGTCTGCACAAAAATGAGTGTGATTACAGTTCATGTGTGTACGTATGTGTTTCTTTTATTCCACCAATACTTTTATATGCCTGGACAAATTTGGATAAATCATTACACCATCCCTAGTGACACTCGTTAGGGCAGTCGTGTTTTTTTATGTAAGCTTAGTTATATCGACTTTTTTTTGTTTGTGTTAAGCGATTCCTCGGTGCTAGTTCCTCGCTTAACCGATTTGAGTGGTAAATAAACTGTATTACGAAATGATGCGATCCGAAACTAGATGATAGGAGTCAGTTCCATAAATTTAAAAGCATTTTTTTAAATTCTTTAGGTTGACCGCTTCTCTTTATCAGCCGGAAGCTAGCTACATATTACTGATCTGTGGCCGGAAGACGTCCACTGTTAAAACAGAGGCTCTCACTATAAAGTTTGGATTACAATTATACATTACGCTTGGCATAGGTACGTTCATTTGTTTGTGATTTTGTGAACTTACTTATCCCGCTAGGTGGCGCATTATCGGTGTTGTTTCACTATGAAACTTCATTATAAAAGTTTAGTAAGACGTAAACAAAAAATCGCCTTTTCAATAAAGTATGCGTCTGTAAAGATATTAATCACTGTAATTCAGTGTAAAATTAAGGTACACACGTTTCCCTTCTGATGAGAAAAAACGGAAATTTTGGAACAAAAGCATTCCTAATCAAAAGTTTTTGGAAACCATATTTCCACATATTATTGTTTATTTTCCAAGGTTACACTAAGTTGTATCTGACTTAATCACTAATCACTACACCACAGTAGTTCTACTCCGTAATCATAGTAATAAATACATCTAATAGCTCCCTAAACGTACCGGTACGAATGGGTTTCAATTTGTCCAGATTTACGGTTGACATACGGCATTACGTTTTACGGCGCTCCTAACGTTTATTGCCCCGTGAATGAGCGCTGATTGTAACACGGTGTTACGTTATCGGCGTAGTAACGTGAACGGTCGATGAGGTAATGATTGTATGAATTACAGCTTGGCTATTCACGAAGATATCTAAAGGTTAAAAGCTTCAGATAATGGTAAAGGTTTATGATTGAACCAAGCAAGTATTGGTTAAACATTTTAGTTTTTTTTAGTAGGTACTTTATAGGCTTGCGTTTGATTACCATTTCACCTGATGGTAAGTGACGATCCGGTCTAGGATGGAGCACGCTTACCTAGACGATACTTATTAGCTTGTGACTTGAAGAAACCCTTATATCGATTAGGGAACACAGACTTATGAAAGTAGAATCAAATCGCTTTGTGCGTTTAGGAGGAATATCCACGATCTATCTATGCCGTTTTGGCGTGTGTCTGTTCGTCTGATCATAGAAAGACAAAGGTTTTTTTATCCCATAGGTGACAAACACGCAGACGGCCCGCCTGATGGTAAGCAGCTACCGTCGCCTATGGATATCTGGAACACTCGGGGTATTACAGATACGTTGCCGACCTTTAAAGACTCTGTTCACCCTTCTTTTGAAGAGCCCCATGTTGTAGCTTGTCGGAAAGACCGCAGGTGGGAGCTCATTCCACAATTTGCATGTCCTCTGCAGAAAAAGGTAGAATTCAGTAATGTAATTCCGATGCTCACCACCTAGCAAGGTGGTAAGACTAATTCATCTGCGAGTATCCGTCTGGGTTGGTACCACCGCGTTGCTCGTGAAGTCTGCCGGCAAGTAATAATGTGCAAGCTTTACTGTATTTCGGTTTGGTCAGCAAAGTAGTCAGTGAAATTACTGGGCTTATGAGACTTAATACCTAACGTTTCAAGGTAACGAGCCCACTGCAGTGCACTGCAGTGGTAAAAATCAAAGTCGTATCGATTACACTCAAAGCTATTAATTTAGTGATCTCACAAAACTATTTAGTCAGAATTTGCAAACACGTTGTAGGGGTACCTACTCTGTACACATTCTCTTACTCAAGTGTACTCATACAAACTTGACGGACTATAACAGCCATAAAATCATTAGAAGGTCGTAAAAACCGAGTAAAATGAGACGTAAACATCTTTTATTTCATTTCCAAGGAAAGATATTGATGTGTCGGTAATACCACGACAAATTATTGTTACGAGAGTAGTAACTATTCAGAGTTGAACAATATTAGTGACAGTGTAAGACAGTTTGTAAGCTTTTTTTATACTACTGGGCAACTAGACGAGCAGGTCGTTTGCCTGATAGTAAGCTTATCGACAGCAGCCCGTCACAACATTGACGTCTGTGCGGCACTCCAGCGCGCTCGTTACCCTGAGACATTATGTATTAAGGGCTGATATATCAATTGCACCGTTAACTGATTGGCTATTGAATCGATAAATATAACTGCTCCATTATCTGCTTGGTGTTTTTTCGGGTCTTTCATTTCTAAATTAATTAAGGTTTATATCTTTAGAATGGCAACGATTTATTTGCGTCTGTCGTCACCACGGACTTAGCTCTGATTATTCAGGGAACTATGTTAAGTGCTTGAAAATAAAAATATTTTTTTTTTAAATATCCAATTCGGTACATCCTAATTTAAGCAAATCTAAGTTATTTTTATATATTACTAAGTATTAAGCACAAATTAAATAACGGTCAATAACAAACCATGTACATTATTTTGTGTTGTATTGAACCTTCTAAAAGATTTGCTGTGAAGTGTTCAATACCAAAAAGTGACGTAGTATTATGTTTTTGACTGATACGATAGTAAAAAATATAATATATTCCTGTTTGAGTTTACCTACTGTCAAGTTCAATACTGTCTTTGGCAAAATATCTTTATTGCCCATTAGACAAGGTTCGTAAATACGAAAATAGATCATAAAAATGCTTTTTGGAACGTCTGTGTGAGTGACCTTTAGTCCTCTTACCCTTTCTAAATATTCATATTTAAAATAATACTGGTAGGTAAAAATATTAGATGTAGCAAAAAAACTGGAAGCATGCTATCGTGCAACCAATGACCATGGAAGGTTATCATGTAGAATTACATCAACCTAATTTTCGCACTCCATTTTACCATAGGACGATTTGAGATACGGCACTGGTTTGCTGGTTTGCACGACATTAAGGTTGATATTGGTTGATTTGTTAGTGGGAGGACTAACTCTTCTGCGAGTGTCCGTCTGGGTTGTTACCACCGCTTTGCTCGTGAAGTCTGCCGCCAAGCAGTAGTGTGCAAGCATTACTGTGTTCCGGTTTGAAGAGCAGAGTATCCAGTGAAATTACTGGGCTTATGAGACTTAATACCTAATGTCTCAGGGTAACCAGCGCACTGCAGTGCCGCGCAGGCCTTTGTGTTTCAAAGTTCTGTGTGGCACTGCAATTGTTATGGGCCGGCGTTATGCTTACCATCAGGCAAACGACCAGCTCGTCTCGTTACCAAATAACATAAAAAAAAAAAATAAAAAAAAATATCCCTGTCCAGTGTCCATACCATGTGTTTTGCTTCAACCTTCATTGTAAAGACAGCTACGGAATACATGCCAGGTTCTACTTCCCAAGATCTCTCTAGGAGTTTTCAAGACGAGAGTGAATAAATTTCTTTTTTGGTTTTAAAGTAAAAAAAACCGCCACCTACAGGTCCATATCAGGTACTTCTATAGTGTAAAAGACTTGGTATCTATTGCCAAAGGTAGAAAGACAAACAGCACGGTACTTCAAAAAAAAAGTGTAAGACTATCATTGTTATCTGGAAAGCGACTGCAGCTGAACATTGGCTTCCCATAAAGGGAGATTTACTTTAATACGAATATATCACCTAGGCAGGAGTCTTAGTGACCACAGTAGAATGATGCTAACTGGGGAGAATGCCCATTTCACTCATTTTCACTTAGTTGGCTCTTACGCAGCCCTCACACGTAATTCAAGATTGATGGATGCCAAGCGCGGACCACGAGAAAACCATGGAAAAATCACGATCGCTGCTTGACGCATATCGTATCGTCTGTTATAGTTATGGTTGGGGCTTGATGAAAATCTAGTGCGAGCACGGCACCCACGGAACAAGTAGTTTCACTACTTTACTCATCCTACAGGAAGATAGTATTTTATACACACTACTGCTTGGCGACAGACTATAGTAGTAAAATCTTTTGAAATCCTTTACCAGTTCTATAAGTCTTTAAGCCATGTGGATGGGTAAAATATGCTACTGTGCGTATTCAAATCTCTTAAACCTTCCAGAAAAGTAACAAAAATAAAACAGCTTACAACTTTTCCAGCTTAACAGATATTTTTTGCAAAGCTGGGTTTCTATTATAAGCTTACTGAAGACCGAGAAAGGATTTACACCACAGACTTAACGAGAAATGGAAAAGCGAGTTGAAAGTAAAAAGTTAGTATACTGAAAACCGTGAGAAATACAATACACATAAACACTTTACGGACACCAAGATACAACCGTACAAAATAAATATTTAAAAATACATACAATGGAGGTCTTATCACTAAACGCGATCTCTTCCAGACAACCTTTAAATGGAAAATACTACTTTACGTGTTACTCACGTGAGCTCTAGGAGAGCGCTTGATAATGAGACGAGCTGGTCGATTGCCTGATGGTAAGCATAACGCCGGCCCATATAAGCCCAGTAATTTCACTGGCTACTTTGCTCATCAAACTGGAACACAGTAATGCTTGCGCATTGCTGCTTGGCGGCAGACTTCACGAGTAATGCGGTGGTACCGCTAGTAAATAACTATAAGTGCCCGATTTACTAGGTGGTAGGACTTAATATACTGCGAGTGTCCATCTGAGTTTGTACCACCGCTTTGTTCGTGAAGTCTGCCGCCAAGCGGTAATGTGCAAGCATTACTGTGTTCCGGTTTGACGAGCAGAATAGAAAGTGAAATTACTGGGCTTATGAGACTTAATACCTAATGTCTCAGGGTAAGAAGCGCACTGCACTGTCCTTGATGTTTCAAAGATCTGAGTAGCCCTGCGATTGTTATGGAGTGGCTTATGTTTACCATCAAGCAAACGACCCGCTCGTCTCGTTGTCCAATAGTAATAAAAACAGACCTATCTGTCTGTCCACACAAATATTCAAGGCAATCAACACAACTGCAATGCGGTGCACAATAACGAAAGCGGACAGTGAAATATAAACACGCCAGTACATAAAACTAGTCAGTAGCGCGCATAGCTCGACACACGTTTTTTAATCAATCGTTAAAGTTAAGCAACTTTCATTGCGATCAGTACTTGGATGGGTGACCGCTATTTGAAAGAAAAGATAGAAAGAGTGTTTATAGGTAGCAAAATCAGTCCCAAAATTAAAAGTATACACAGTTCTCATATACTTGGGTGTGCAATTTCTTATACCTAAAATTTGCCACAAATGACTTACAATACAGGTTCACGATTTGTGGTATTGTGTGTGGACAGAGCTTCAACCAAGGTACATTATTGGATGTTATTCACATAAACTTCACTCTGATATAATTGTTGTTAGGTAATGTTTATGTATGGTTAATAATTTACAATCTATGTACCAAATGCTCCATTTCTTTGACTGATTAAAATGTTTCATTATTATTAAAAAAAACTCAGCATAAGCAGGCCATATTCGTCCGTATTAGGCACAGATTATTTAGAGTCTTTGGTATTAGGGGCCGCTTGTTTCGGAAGACTTATAAATTTAAATTAAACAAAACAGTATTTGGTATATATAACTGACGATAAAAGATAAGTTTCGAGTTTTCAAGTTTAATTATATCCTACTAATCATCATCAATGCGAAAGTGTGTTTGTTGGTTTGTCCTTGTTTCACGCAGTTCGGACCAACGGATCGACGTGATTTTTGGCATAGATATAGTTTATGGACAGGAGAGTAATATAGGGTACTTTTTATCCCAGAAAATTGTACGGTTCCTGAGGGAACGCGGGTGAAAACCACGGGCGGAAGCTAGTCAAAAATAATCCAAAACATTGCATAGGTTACTTATTCCACTAATATTCGTTTCCTAATTAATCGAGAGAAATCATTATGAATGCTTAAACACTTAAACACTGTGAATTTGAAATGTTAACATATCAATAAATATTGTAATTGAATGGAAATTACCTATTCATCTACTCTGTAGTCCGTGAATATCTGCAACAAACAAAATATTGAATTAAAATCGTTTTTTATTTTTCATACTATTGGATAACGAGACGGGCTGGTCATTGCCTGATAGTAAGCATAAGCTCAGCCTATAACAACTACAGTGCCACTCAGAACTTTGAAATACAAAGGCCTACCCTGTAAAAATAATAATTCAAAAAAATGCTGTCACTAGCTCTCATAAGCCCAGTAATTTCACTAATTTGTTCACGCAGCACACTTTGTTCATCAAACTGGAACATAGTAATGTTTGCTCATTAGATACTGCTTGGCAGCAGACTACACGACCAAAGTGGTGGTACCACCGAGACAAGAAACTACATTTATATCTATCTTCTAAACTAATATTACTAAGCAGTAAAATGTGTGAGTTTTTTGTTTGTTTGTTTGTTACCGCTAAACTCCGGAACAGCTGGTCCGATTCTAAAAATTATTTCTCTAATATTAAGCTTTATCCCTGGGTGCCATAAGCTACATTTGATTCTGATTACCACGCGTTCTAGGCCGTAGCCAGAAGCTAGTCACAACATAAACTAACAACTATACTTATACACAACATTATTATTTTACGTTTTACGTTACGTCGTACTACATTTCGGCTCGATCGAACACCAATAAGTGGGTTAAATTTAGCTTGCAAAATTTGACCTAAACAAACAGAAATATTTCAAGTTAAATAAACGCTTGTAATAAAACACCACTTGTAATGGAGCGAGTGTGTCCGAGCGGGAACTTGTGCGACTTTCAATCCGACGCACCATTGTTCGAAAGTCGACTCGGCCCTTACATATCTGTGACTCGGCCCGCACCAATGACTTATAAGAATAAAAAACATTTATTGCCAAATATAACATACCTACTTACACAATTTTGATCACAGTTAAGATTAATTAAATATTATTACTGCGTAGACTAAGTGTCTGTGTGTGTGTGTGCGTGTGCGCGTGTGCGTGCACGTGTGTGTGTGTGTGTGTGTGTGTGTGTGTGTGTGTGTGTGTGTGTGTGCGTGCGTGAGTGTGTGTGTGTGTGTGTGTGCACGTGTGTGCGTGCGTGCGTGCGTGTGTGTGTGCAGATTATTGACAGTCGCTCTAAAACGGTGAAGGAAAACATCGTGAGGACACCAGCATGTACAAGAACCACAAAATTCGAGGACATGTGACGTCCACCAAGCTGCACTGGGCCCGCGTGGCCATGGCCCATACTCTCTCTGCGAGAAGGCCGGTATCCTAGTAGTGCTGGGAGCGTAAGAGGCTGCTAATGATGAATAAAACACCACGCCAGTAAATAAACCGGCTGGAGCTAGTCAGCAAAGACATACGATGTATTCCATGGAATGGCATGAAAAAAAAAAACGTTATCTCAAAATAATATTCTATTCAGTACGACACTCGGCTTATTGCCGGCTTATTCAGCAGATAGTCTAATATTACCCCGGCGCATGAATGCAAGCGTTCGAAATGGGCTAAAGTTGTTTTCAAATTGCATTGGCTCATTGTGGATGCTCATGGAAGTTATACAGCCTGATTTTAAATTGGAATGTTATCCTGAAAGGGGGTCAATATACTCCTAGAGGTCAACAACATTTGGTTTACGACTTTTTGAGATTTGGATTTTTTCATTGAAGAAAGTGCATTTAAAATTTACGTCAATACTCTACTACAAAATTTCCGGGCAGCCCTAGATCAGCTGATTCATTTGAACTATGTTGAACTTTGTTAAATGATGATGTTGATTCGAACAGACTTAGAAAAAAATCCCGAAATCACTGTATTCCGGTTTGATGAGCAGAGTAGCCAGTGAACTTACTGGGCTTATGAGACTTATTACCTATTGTATCAGTGTAACCAGCGCACTGCAGTGCCGCGCAGGCATTTGTGTTTCAAAGTTCTCGGTGGCACTGCAATTCTTATGGGCCGGCATTATGCTTACCATCAGGCAAACGACCAGCTCGTCTCGTTAATAAATAAAAAAATCTTTTGAAGTTAAGTTAATATTTTGTATGAAATTTGGAATGACTTATTCCCAAGTGAGGTTTTCACAACTTGTTGTCAACCATGATTAATCACTCCCTTCCGTGATAACATTCCAATTCAAACTCATCCTGTATAAAGTCATTACAGTTACCCTTTTCTAAAACTAACACCATCGTGAAAAAGTGTAAGCCACTAGTGGCTTACACCCGCCTCTCTAGAGAGGCGGGTTCTTAAACTTTATAACTATGAATAATTATAAAAGGTACAAGCAGGGTACAAATAAGAAGACCAATGACGCGAAACCGATATGAAGTTCTATCTCATTCGCGCATCTTTATGCTTTGCTTTTTGTCGCAAACGGTCGTTTGCATGGTTTGGTTTAGAGCTTAGACTATAATATTAAAAACCCGGTCAAGTGCGAGTCGGATTCGCGCACTCAGGGTTCCGTACAAAGTTATAGCTATGTAAATAGTTCGTCCATCACGAGAATCATTATAAATTGTACAGCTACATTCATTTTAATATTTTTTTGTGATTTGACTACAAATTCACGGTTTTTAACCTTTGATCGGATTTTTACCTTTACTGTTTGCTTCTGCCGGTGATCGAAGTCAGGGCCCCGATCGCGCTAATTTGAAATGACAGCGTACTGTTATGGTTTGGTTGTGGTTTGATACCATCTGTTGTTTAGTTTCGGCTCAGGCGTGTGGAATTCGATATTGCCGTTCATTTGACAGCGTTAACTGTCAGTTGTTGTCGAGAAACGTCTCAACTTTTGGTAAAACTTTTAGCGCGATACGAAACGGTCAAAAAGCTGTGATGCGGTCGTGGTTTAGTAGCGGTTTGGTTGATAACTTTTAACGCGATTGCCCTCCAGGCCTTTACCGGCCAAGGCCTTGACTAAGTTATTACCAACTTAGTCAAGATGCCACCATTAGCATACACTTCCGAACTCTCCTTACATGCCTCTCCAATCCCAAAATCATTTCACCCCACATTTTCTACAAGTTTTTCTTATTTATTGCCCTAAAAACCCTCAAGAGGGCCCTACAACAATCCCTTAACCACTCGAGCTCCTAAGGGACAAAGATATTATTGGTACTCAAGCCCTTTGAATCCTTATACTCGAGGATGCTCGGTCTCATGTAAGTCTCAAATTAAACCTTTGAAGATTGCGGGTAGTCTTAAAATTGATCCTTTGAGGTTAAGAAGGCTTAGTATGTGCTCTGATATTTTTACCGTGATAGATAAACATAACGTATTGAAAAAGGTTATCAACCTCTACAGTATAATCTAGAGGCCGGTAAATAGCCTTTTTGATACGGTTGATTAAAAATTTGCAATAATGTCTTAGGGAAATATGTCGTTTAGGAAGACACAGTGTGATGAGTGTTGCGTTGTATCGCAACAAACAGCGTGCCTAGTGCGAGTTTCACCCTTAAAATCTATTTACGCGATGACCGCGTTTGTCTAGTAAACGTCCTACTAGAAGTATGCGTGATGATGGTTCATGAACGCGCCGCTGGGGGGCACTGTAATTTTTTTCACACAAAATTCGCGTAAACCTAGTCACTGTAGAATGTAATCTCGCACTGGGATATTTGGTCGATCACAGAACGGCCACGGTATTTTGAATCGACGAGGCTGGCTTGCGGATCGTAGGAAATATTTGAAATTTTTAGAGACGTGCCACACAAAATCGAGCTTCGATCACCAAACAATGCGCCAAGCCAGCAGTTTCGGACGAAATAACACAGAATGTCTCTATTCACGTGGGCCCTAGGACAGTGCTCATGAAAATTAAATGACTCAAGGTGCCCGTTTCAAGTGTGCAATAAATCGAGAAAATGGGCATAAAACATGTTCGCATTCTTTCTTCATACTAATGTTTTTTACAAGGTTTTTCAAATGCAATTTTCTCTATTCACATCGTCCCTAAGGGAGCACTCATGAATGTTAAAATAAATTACTCTAAGTGCCCGTTCCAAATTGGTATAGGTAAGACGAAGGGCAAGCCACTCGTCGGCATTATTTTTAAAATTAGTTTTTACAATGTGTCTAATGCTATCATCATGTTTAAAATTTAAGTCTAAGTAATGTCGCCAGGAGGCTCCTGAGCGGTTTGCCTCCGTGCATATTTGTGCGTGCATAATCCTTAAAACACGCTTTTAACTTAACTTTACAACACGCTTTTTTATTAATACATTTATTCATACGTTTAAACTTTCCTTGTGGTAAATCAGTTAAAGCTTTATGAATTTTACTGTAGAATCTGACACCATTAGCCAGGAACGATTTATTAGTTTTATTTAATATGACCCAATTGTATCTCGTGTATTTCTTTCGTGTGTTTAAATCATGTATATGTATCACTTTTTAATTTAAATTTATAGTAATATTTTACCGTGCATACATTATATTTTCCAAAATATGTAGCCATGTCATGCCTATTTCCTTAAAAATGACTTGGGAGCCTCTTCTTAAGAAATATTTTATTAAAATTCAAGTCCACATAAATAATTATAGTAGTCGCCAGGAGGCTCCTAAGCTGTTTGTCTCCATGAATCTTTGTCATTTAAGTACTTACCTAAAAAAATAAGTGTAGTTTATCTCACTCTTGTATAAACGACAAACCAGGAGCAAAATTGTAGTAATTACCGCAAGCTGTTAAAGTCATTTATTTTAACTTTCATAAGTGCTCCTTTGGGGCCTATTTGAATAAACCATTTTGAATTTGAATTTGCTATTATGGCTCGCTCATCGCTCACAGACTTTGGAATCCTGAACTATACAGGTAAACTTAGTGTATATTATTATTATATAGTATGCTGATTAATTATGTAATTATTCAGACATTTCCTTGAGAAGTTATTGCTCATTATGCATTCTGTTACTCACAAAACACTGTTTTCATTTCTCTTCTTGTGTCAGTTCCCTCAAGGAGCTTTAAATTTTACTTTGTGCAGCTTTTAAGTTTCCGTACCTCGTAATATAAATAACCAATTAAAGAACACTCTATCGTCTATTAAGACTTTTTAGCTCAAAAACAGTTTGACCAAATGAAATTGATATCGTTTACCAAGAGCTTGTGCTACATAAAATTTCTTATAGAGGTCTTATAAAGCTAACTTTTATACATACGTCATCAAAACGTATAGGGTACTTCCCATTTATCTACGATCTTGAGCCATAAAACTCATTTCATGGCATAAGTTAAGGAAAAAATCGTAAAAATATTGTTTTTGACTTCGATTTGCTATCGTGATATAGGTTTTTGGTAGGGGTTTCCAATGGGTTTCTTTTTAGCATTTTTTAAAACGTTCTATACATTTATAAACGTTGATATTGGGAACAGAGGTGGCAATAGCAGCCTTCAACGACTTAATCCTTCTTAGATTATAATGATTACATCCAAAAATGTATAAATACATCGTAAAATTTAATAAAAAAATTAGATTTCCGTTTTATTTAAACTTTCTAAAGAATTCCTACAATTTGTTTGCAGCGTCACCTGGCGGTTTAACACCACAACATCTATCTCAGACCCATTGCCAATGAATCAAAAACCTTACATAGAAAACCGTACTTATCTAAATCAGCAAACCACTTGAGAAACATTTGTTTGTTCGTCTGCACATACAAACAAACAACCTCTTATATTAAACGCATATACTATATCCATGCCGTCGTAGGTAAAAAGTATTAAGCACGTTGAAAACAAATTGTACAATGCATGTTACATTATACAGTACGAAACAAAGGCTTATAATGACCAGCAGGAATCCGTTTAAAAAAGTTGCTAAGCGGTCCGTTAAAAGCCTGTCAATACCGCACAGATAAAATCGGAAAAGTGTTGTCTTTACCGATAAAATCCACTTACTGTTGGAAATAAACGTGTTTTAAAGCTTTTTATTTTTACAGGAATTGAAATACGTGTTGGAAACATTAATTTACTTATTAAGTTTTATCTGTGTGTTGCTATGCATAATTTTTTTATTTTGTTATATAATCTGTGGTTGCTCCCTTCTCTCTCAATGCATGGACGGTGCGGACGTGTTTTGTTTTACTTCCAATAAGGACCAAGTTTCTATTAATTATCCTCTCTCGTTCAATACGTATAGGACGTAGGTAGGGAATATTGTAGTGCTGGCTTTGCTAGCTACGACCTTGTTACCTATCGCTGTGTTCTGAGAGCCTAGGTCCTACTCTAGGTTTATTTTCTATATTTCTATACTATACTAATGTTATAAATGAGTAAAGTTTGTAAGATTTTTGTTTGTTTGTTACCGCTTATCTCTGGAAATGCTGGACCGATTCTAAAAATTATTTCACTAATAGGAAACTGTATTATTCCTGAGTGCTATAGGCTACACTTTATTCAGATTCCTGTGAAGCCGCGGGCAGACGCTATAGTGAATATATTCATATACGACAAAAAAACAACTTTTAGACGCGTGTCTAAAACTCTTGCCTTTACCAGGTAACAGGACTAACTCGTCTGGGTGAGTACCACTTTGCTCGTGTGGTCTGTTGCCAAGCAGTAATGTGCAATTACTGTGTTCCTGTTTAAAAAGCAAAGTAGTCATTGAAATTACTGGGCTTGTGAGACTTAACACCTAATGTCTCATGGCAACGATCGCAATGCAGTGCCGCGCAGGCCTATGTCTTTCAAAGTTCTGAGTGGCATGGGCTGTCGTTATACTTACCGTCAGGCAAACGACCTAACAGTGTCTCGTTATGCAAAAAAGAAAAAATGACGAAGGAATAAAAGTTTTTAGGAACACAATATTAATCCAATTTACAATTTTCCATCAAAGTTTTCATAATTCAAACGACCTATAACTTTCACGCTACTAACGACTAGTTTCCATTAGACTAGTGCAAACACGCAAGCTCACCTGATTCGCGTGAGTTCTCGACCTTAAAATATTAGGGTCCCGCTGGCTTCCGGGGCATAACGACCGGAAAATCGAATAGAATCACGCGGAAAATTGGTTATGTTTTACTAGGAAGTGAAAGGGAAAGAAATATTCTAGGGGATTTTTGGATTTATCGAACGTTAGAAGAGAATTATTTTAAGAATAAATTGTAGGATAATACCGTACGAAATGTATTGGACAGGTTTTTTTGTGAATTTTGTCATTTCTAGTATGCAAACCTCATTTGGGCCGATAGTGTTTTGATCCAATTAAATTAACAAAAAAAGGTCGATCGTCATCACACATTTTTTTGCATTAATGTTGCAATATCATGCTCAGAGAGAATATTGATCATGCTTATACTGTCACTTATTTTTCAAATTTGTGGATGCAGATCAAAATGTCTTCAAAAATTATAGACAGTTTTCTAAGAACGTTTCCTGCAGCTACAATGGAGGTATCTATATTGCTATGTCTAAAAAATACACCTAGTTATATACTAAATACGGTTAAACAATTTATTTCTCATAAGAAATTACAAATTCACTTTCTGAGAAAAACAATTTTAAACTTAAATATAATATAAATGCTGGTAAGCTCAGTGTAAGTATGGTAATTATTAAACTTAGTAATATTATAAGTATAGAAATGTAGGTAGATATTTGCACTTAGTTAACAATTAATAATGATTAAGTACATAATATATCAATACATACAATATCTGTTCTATATATTATAGGTACATCACCGACTTCTCACACTCCATTAATTCTCATTCATTTCAAAGGTTGACTGAAAGAGATAGCAGTTAAGCCTACCCAATGTACTTTTACTACACGACTGGACAAAAAAGGAGTGTAATGATTTTTAAGGTTTAAGTACATATCGTCGCTTAGCTAACAATACCGCTCATCTCAAATTTGCTTAGTTTTCAGGAGAGAAAAAAAACAATTAAGTTCGCTTACCTTTTAGTGCATCATAACTCCCTGTCTCATCGATAAAAGTACCAAACTTAAAAAGAAATTAATCAATTTTGTAGCTCAGTCACACATCAGTGCGAAACAGTATGGCGGACTCATGATTTGTGCGGTTTTAACGATACTAATGACTTGCGCGGTGACAGAACTAGTTGAATAACTTCCTGGGATTTAATAATTTTGAATTTTGTGTAACGTCATTAGATGCGCGCTGAAAAAATCTATCCAATGATGTATAAAACGTAAAATGGTCAATTTTCGACTTACGCGGTATTGTTAGCTAAGCGACGATATGCAAGTTTCTTTATTCCACGATAACTTTGAAATACCTGAACAGATTTGGATGTGTCCAGTATCGTTAGAATCATGACATCATCTCGAGTGGCACTGGCTAGGGCAGTCGTGTTTTTTTATTCATGTACCTTCGTTACATCCACTTCTTTAAAATCTGCTACTGTGGTTAATTTCCCAAAACTTGTGCCCAGAAACGAGTTATTGTTTTGCTCGATGTTGAAGCGATAGAATTCATCAACGTAGGTATTTAATTATTTTAATTTGCAAACGCATATCAAACTGACAACAATGCGTACCCAAATGAGAACAATTAATTACTTACAATACAGCACAATTGTACTGCGAGAACAAGAGGAAGTGACAATTAAAGTGATCATAGAGCGAGGCATGCAGCTGAAGGTGTATTTATGCAATTTGCGTATAACAAGTGTCTGTGCTTTCAAGTAGCTAGCAGTTTTACTCACAGATTTCTGGAGGAACCGTGAATTTTCCGGGATGACTAGAGTAGCCTATGCCAGTAGCCGGTTCTTAAACTGTCTCTACGAAAAAAAAAACATGTCGATCGTCGTCGTTGTGTGATATGGGCAAACCAACAAACCTATATAAACTAACAGACACGCTTTCGCATTAATATTAGTACTCACGGATGTAAAATAAGCTGCCACCCGCCGTTTCATCTGTCGTTTCTCAGAGGAACCGTTTATTTTTCGAGATAAAAAAAAAACTCTGCAACAAATCATGTCAATCTGTTGCGTAAATAAAGGACAATCTGGCAAACATACTTGCGCTTCCTCTTTTATCTTGGAAATAGCTGTGCCCCATGGCTTCGCCCACGTCGCCTAAGTTACTCCTTATAACATCAGCTATCTGCTAGTGAAAATCCCGTCAAAATCAGTCCAGCCGTTTCGGAGATTAGCCCGAACAAACAGACAGACAAAAATTTTAAAAATTGTGTTTTTATTATAAGTACACTTTCATACGCATTTAGCAAGCGGTTATTTTGACATTACAAACACACACATCAATTTTATTGATTTGTATAGAAAATGCTTGATTATATATAGTGAAACCGCAGGAAACAGCTACTAAATACGTAAATGGCAAAAATTCACATAACAATTAACTTTTATTGTATAACAGCAATGACCAAATTTCTACTGATAACGGGCAAGTTATTACATTATTAATGAGAACAAAAACACAACCGTTATAGCTCGCTTAATCAGGATTTATTTCGCTAATAACGGTGAATAATTTCACACGTTGGTGTTATAAATAAGGGAGTTTTGGTAAGGGTTGAGAAATGAGCTTATGCGGTGTTTTGTATGCGGTCTAGGTTTTGTGCGAGCGTTCGAGTATAAACGTATCTTCCAACTGGGATTAAAAAGCGAGTCTCTAGTGGTGTGGTCTGTGATTTCTGTACTTGTAAATATTGAATATTTTTTTCATGCCTGACTGTCGAAGGTTGAGCGCATGTTTGCATGTCTGTTTCTTTGACACGCTATATAATTTTAGTTATGCGATAGACATAGGGTACAATTTATTTTTACTCAACAGAAGGTTGTTTTTTCTATTTTTTGTTAGAATTTTATGTCAATGTAGTTAAAAAATTATACATTTGTAATTATATGTGCTTCACAAATTTAAACTCTGCACTGTACTGAGTGACACAAATTGCCGTAAGAAGTCATACCTAAGTGGGCTCAGAACGAACGGCCAGTCATAGAAAAAGTGACAACAACATTTTTTCACGTTGAAATGTTTTATAGAAAAATAAATCCATACAAATTAAACAATAAATCCGACAAAAGCCTTTCCCTCACGCCGCAACTGCACCCCACGGGACAATCCGATGTGAAAAACAATAACGTTAGCTGGTCCCGCGAGTGTTCGTGCATTTACGTGTACGTGCCGCGATGACCAATGTACGTGGTGAAATTAAAACGTGAACTCGTGACGTGAATGTTAATAGCAGTTACATGATTTGGTTTTTGCGTTTAAGCGCGTGATTAAAGGCAAAATCACAATGAGTTGGTAAATAAATGCTCTTACGACAAAAAAAATAAAACACACCTTAAACAGCGTAATAGTTAACAACATTTAATTCCTAAGCCTGCCTTAGTCGCAGGTTTAAAAATAGACAACCTTGATTCAAAAATATTTAACAATAACAATCTTGCTTTAAGTAGTGTATTATAAACGTTGAAACAATGCAATACAAGTCAAAATTCTTTATTGTACACCAGTCTTAATAGATTAACCACAGTAACAGATCTAAAATTAAAGTACAATGGGCGGACTTATCGCTAAAAAGGATCCGTTCCAGTCATATGTTGATGTCACAGAGCTCGTCTGATGATGGTGCCGGAAGGCGGCCATAGGAAATCTGTAACGAAATGACGTAATCCCACTGAGTTAAG
Organism: Crocallis elinguaria; assembly: GCA_907269065.1. Taxonomy (NCBI): domain Eukaryota; kingdom Metazoa; phylum Arthropoda; class Insecta; order Lepidoptera; family Geometridae; genus Crocallis; species Crocallis elinguaria. The sequence continues at coordinate 22,346,053 of OU026065.1, forward strand.
GCTCGTCTGATTTGTCGTTACAATTATTCTGATCTTAGATGATGTCCAGGGACTGGTGATGGAGCCAGAAGGTGGCCACAAGATTACAGAACCAATTACGTATTTTATAAAACCTTGTCTGGAAAAATATATTTTTCCACAAAAAAAACCCTGTTTTTATGTATGTTCACCTATTTCTCCGTCAATTATAGATCGAATTTGTTTTTTTAATGGTTATATTCTTTAGTTTTTCTATGAAAGAAAGCCACCCCTAAAAGTGGAAAATGGCGGATGAAATTTCATATATCGAGATATTTTGTCGACATCGATCCCCGATTTTTAAAAGCATTTTTTTGTAAAGTTCTCATTTAGATAATCTAGAATAAATTATATCAAAAACAACAGATATACCTACAGAAGTACAACTTTCAAGTACCCAAACAACATTCAAAACAAAAGAAAACGTGCGAGTAGTAAATTACAAACCTGACAGGGCTCCCGTAAATTCGACCGTCGGCGAAAAATTGGCTGAATACCAAAATACCTTTGCGTGCCCGAAAAATGGCGCCAAAAATGAACGCGTCATTGTCCAATAGCGGGGAAATGGAGGTGCAATTAAAAACGGCGGGCTTTTGTGTTCGATGTCTGATAACTACAGGCGCGAAGCGTAGAGGGAGACGGTGTTATGGACGCAAAGATATTCAGAGGGAGAGAAAAGTCAGAAATCCTGAAATGTTTTTTATTTATACTTATTAATTATTACTAGATTAACTCTTCTGCGAGCGTCCGTCTGGGTTGATACCACCGCTTTGCTCGTGAAGTCTGCCACCAAGCAGTAAATTGCAAGCATTACTGTGTTCCGGTTTGATGAGCAAAGTAGCCAGTAAATTACTGGGCTTATGAGGCTTAATACCTAATGTCTCAGGGTAACGAGCGCAATGCAGTGCCGCGCAGGCCTTTGCGTTTGAAAGTTTTGAGTGGCGCTGCAAATGTTATGGACCGGCGTTATGCTTACTATCAGGCAAACTACCAGCTCGTCATGTTACCAAACAGTATAAAAAAATATTAAAAAAAATTTCAGTGGTAGACCTTTCCTGGCTGATGATCATGATTATTCTAAAAACTTTTTAATAATAATATTTTTATAAATTTTGTATTCATAATATTTATTGCAACAGTCAATCATCAGTGTAATTATTTTATACCCGTGTGCAAGGTCAAGTACACAGCTCACACACACACTCATAATATAAAGGCTTCATTATTAGTAGCAAGTTCGAAACTATTATCGGTGCTCATTTTAAGATCTGCACCAACATCCTCCCGTTTGATGATACTTATCTCCAGCATAACATCCATTGAAGGCTAGAATCAGATAAAATTTGTATTGTAAGGTTTACAAGTGCCGACATATGCGAAACAATGGAAGGTAGACCATACACTATGTACGTGGTAGGTATTGTTTGGTATCGGGACTATTGAGTTGTTAAGTGCGCCTATTGAAACGAGAAAGTAGGATCGATATCTTTATCAAGAGGTTCTTGCTTAGTTATAAGCTGCGTATCTATATGGGAAATTGCTGGGAACTATACATTTACACACATACTATCCTGGCTTCTGAATTGGGATGTTGACTACATTTTTTATGATGTCATGAGATAGGTATACCTATACCTATATGTATTGTATAATTATGTAGAAATGTTAAATACTTATATCAATTTATTCTGTGTACACTACCAACCGCATTATGTTTGTCATACAAGTCCAATCCATCCAAAGACTGTCTGATAGAAATATCCTTAAGCGATAAGACCACCTAATGTATGTACACTACCATGTTTTTTGTAGGATATTTATTGTTTTTTTTGTACTGATTTGGTGTGCAATAAAGTTATTTAATAATAATATTGTAATATATTAAAGCCACCGATTCTACTATCGCTATAAATTCTTAATTCATTTTGCCAAAGCATTATTAAGACTTCATTAGAGAGTTACTTAAAGATATTGAGACTAAAGAACCCAAACAAATGAACTTGGAAATTTAATTAATTGTTTGAAACCTAGAAAAACGGAGATCAATTCCAATTTCCAATTGAAAAGTCTCATGGCTTCTTTAATCAATGAGTATTTGTATATTATCCTCTATTTAATTTGGTAATGGCTTCAAAGTCAAAGTGACTCGTAATAATCTATTTATATTGTAGCTGTGCCAGTAATACAAATAAATAAAATTGAAGTGTCTGTTTGTAATATAAAAATAACAGCTTTTTAGTAAATGCATATGAAAGTTTATACGGCACCTATAAGAAAACAACTATTTTTAAAATTTTTGTCTGTTTGTTTGTTCCGGGTAATCTCCAAAACGGCTAGACCGATTTTGATGGGACTTTCACTGGCATATAGCTGATGTTACAAGGTGTAGCTTAGGCTACGTGGGTGAAGCTGCAGGGCACAGCTAGTCCAATAATATATTTTAAAAAAATTCGGCTTCACTTACTACGCAAGGCGTGCTAAATATAAGTTCGGTAATATTTTTAAAGCTTTCGCAAAGCTTGTGAAATACGGATATTTTCACATTATTGCCCGAGGCAAGAACTTTAATTAAAAGCGCAATAATCCAGCAAGTGATTTATGAAATTGATTAAAAGTGCTTACGTTTATTTGTCAGTAGTGGACAGATTATTTCACGTTAACTCAATAATGAGTTTCCGGTGAAATTGAATTCTCCCCTTTACCTTTTTTACAGTAGCAAAGCGGACAACAGATCTTTTATTAAATTTTATTTTAAATTTTGATATGTAATTGTTTGACACTGCAAACGGGCACGGTGGGTTTCTGGAAGGTTTGTTGACTTTGAGCACGGATTGGGTCTGTTGATGTCTTTGTCATTTGTTATGTTCTAATAGACAGCATTAGTTTTAGTCTGTGATTCAGTTAGTCGAATGTTGCAGAGGCCCACTGTTAGAGTCAGTTGTTTTTACTTTTATAAGTGCTCCTATTTGAATAAAGCATTTTGAATTTTGACCTCCTAAAATATTTTTCATTCGGTAAACAGATGAGACTGACTAGTCACCGATATAGCTCTCAAAATTAGCAAGTTGAAATAGCAATAGGCAGACCACATCGCTCGCAGAACCCATAACAGATGGGGGAGAAAGGTTCTCGAGTGGCGTCCACGAACCGGAAGACGTAGGCCGACCCCGCAAGATGAACCGATGATATTGTCAAACCCACGAGTTCATCCAAGTAATCGTTATGTAAGAAAGGCCTATGTTGAGCATTGGACGTCTTCCTGCTGATGATGAAACAGATAGGTGAACATCGATCTTAATTGGGACCTTGTACTATCTCAACTGATCGTAATTGCTGATGTGATTTTTGACTAGATGGGTAACTTTAATAACAACCATCATTTAAAACATAAATACCCCAAATTACACATCTATTTAATTAAAAACCTCCCTTCACAGTGTATGGTATTTTTCATAGACGGACATATTTTCGGCATTTCTCTGCTCATTTTACCCAGACGGGTGGGATGCTTCGAATTTGCTCAAGCGGATAAGGCTGCAGTCCTAGTGAAGGCGGAGAAATATTACAGTTAGTCTCACCTTTTGAGAGTAATTCCTGAGATTAAAACATTACATTGTTAATAATTGTTATTTTTCAATTTTGTGTTTTTTATTGTACTCTGGTGTAATGTTTGTTTTCTAACAAAAAAAGTTGGCAGGTAAATAAATCGTAGCCTGATTTTACATATCAGGTTTCCATATCAACAGAAAAAGGTGTAACAAAACAAACAAAATATATTTAGTGTATAAAGTTTCTGTGTAAAGTAGGTATTGTATTGTTGTAAAAACGCTCCTCGCTGTATTTCTGACCACACTCGGAAACCGGATTAATAAAGTACTGCGAGATATGAATAAAAATTTCTACTCACAGCGAAAATACGAGAAAATATCGCTAACAGTAATATGGATAAGGTTTTGGTTTTGTTATGTCTAGGACTTACAGGGCTTAGGAATTATGTAAGAAAAAACTTACTCCAATTTAATTTATTACTTGCTATTTTATCGTAACTTGGATTGGAATGGAGATATTATTCACTATTTTATTTAATACTAAATTTCCGCCTGTGGTTTTCACCCATGTTCCCAGTCCCACACACACAGTAGCCTATGTTACTCTCGCTTGCCAAAAATCACGTCGATCCGTTGCTCCTTTACTGCGTGAAAGACGAACAAACCAACAAACTAACAAACCAACAAGTTTGTTAGTGGTAGGACTAACTCTTCTGCGAGTGTCCGTCTGGGTTGTTACCACCGCTTTGCTCTTGAAGTCTGCCGCCAAGCTGTAATGTGCAAGCATTACTGTGTTCCGGTTTGATGAGCAAAGTAGCCAGTAAATTACTGGGCTTATGAGGCTTAATACCTAATGTCTCAGGGTAACGAGCGCACTGCAGGGCCGCGCAGGCCTTTGTATTTCGAAGTTCTGGGTGGCACTGCAATTGTTATCGGCCGGCGTTATGCTTACCATCAGGCAAGCGACCAGCTCGTCTCGTAACCAAATAGGATAAAAACAAAAACACACTTTCACATTTATGATTTATATAATTATAGTAAGTAAGTATGAAGTAGGATAGTAGGAAGAATAGTGGCGCGGGTGGCAAAGATACGAGGTGGCAAAATGAAAACTCGGAAAGAGCACGTCGATATTTGTCATTTAACTTTCACGACTACTCGTTTGGATCCCGTGTGCAGCTGTAAGATTGCGCAGCTAAGGCTATCGTTGTGTTTCTGTGTTGGGGTACGAAGGAATATATTTATCATTCTATCAATAAAACAGTCTAAATAAAAAGCATGTCAACAACCTATTATATACTCACACACCTATTTTGCACCAATAAATGACACTATTAATTTATCCTTTTGGAACTAATTAATTCTCGTAATACATTAATTAGGTAAAATCACACAATACGCATTACAGTCACGGATTGTATCGTCATGTTATTCATATAATGAGCCATATCAGCTCCTATGTAGATACACAAAGCACACATTAACATATTATTGTTGGTGACATACGTGCGTTGAGGTTAACGAACTATTGACCGCGCCAAATGAGAAAGCAATTTTTTTATAAACACTGTGTGAAATACAAAGTTGAGCTTATAATTATGTTCTATTCTCTGTACTCACAGGAAGAATCGGTTCTATTCAAACGCCAAGACCACACAGCATCGAGGAGGTAACCTCTAGAGATGCAGAGACATAATGCCTAGACATAATACGCTCTGATTGGCTAAGCCACCACCTCGCATCGGACCCCCGTGCGTTGATACGCTGAGCGCTGATATTATTTATAGCAAAATCAATATATTGTTGTGAGATAGGATAGTGCAGTATTTCATCTCTCGGGGTTAGTATTTCGATGCCACACAGCTCCCATATCATTGCTTCAAATTGTACACAGATGTAAAATCAGGTCGAACTAATAAAAGCCTGTAAAGTAGCTGAACTGTCACTTTTGGATGACAATTTAGTAACACTAATAAACATCTGTGAGTAAGTATTCTTATTTTGTTTACGTTAGTAATCCAATTGAAGATTTATAAACGTAGATGTCATTGGCACAGTTTCAGAATCTATTATTAGATAATTTTGCATCTTATTTACCAGAAATCGTATTAGTATAAACTTAATTTGACAAAACAGGATGCCGCTGCATCCTGTTATGTCCTTTTCTTCTACGTTGGAATTTTTCTGTTATAATCGTTTAAGCACCATGATGGAATCAGCCGTCAGAACCCATTCGTGTCATAAGACATAAACCTAGACCACAGTGGTAATAGACGTCAAATAGTTGTTAATTAAAATGATATTTATTCTGTTTACACAGAGGTTATTTTTGTTTTATTTCACAAAATGTTTTTTTTTGTTTTAAGTTTTTATTTTATTTAGCCACTCAGAACTTTGAAACACAAAGACCTGCGTGGAACTACAGTGCCGCCCTTGCCCTGAGACATTAGCTATTAAGTCACTTAAGACCAGTAATTACGTTGGCTACTCTGCTCACCAAACAGGAACAAATTACTGCTTGGCGGCAGATTACATGAGCATAGCGATGGTCACTCAGACAGATACTCGCGGAAGAGTTAGTCCTACCTGGTAAATACTTTGTATGGTCTAGAGTTCAAGGCCATATCTCAAAACATACACGTCATAATTCACAAAGCTTAAACTAATATACTTACTCAAAATATAATAATCAACCTTTGTTTATGTTAATTGGTAACGAGACGAGCTGGTCGTTTGCCTGATGGTAAGCATAACGCCGGCTGATAACAATTGCAGTGCCACCCAGAACTTTGAGACACATAGGCCTGCGCGGCACTGCAGTGCGCTTGTTACCCTGAGACATTAGGTATTAAGTCCCATAAGCCCAGTAATTTCACTGGCTACTCTGCTCATCAAACCGGAACACAGTAATTCTTGCACACTACTGCTTGGCGGCAGACATCACGAGCAAAGCGATGGTAACAACCCAGACCGACACTCGCAGAAGAGTTAGTCCTACCACTAACCAACTATCCGTATGTATCCTTACAATGAAGCATATTCATTAGTTACCGACCACAATCCTCCCATTCGGAACTGCAATGTGGTTTACGAATTAGTGCATAACTAACTGCTCATTGTTTACGTTCGCGCTCGCCGATCGTTCGGCACGTGTGTAGCTTTAATTATTGTTTGGATGAATGAATCGTCCTTGCGTTTACAATGCTTGTTGGTGTTTGAGATAATCCGAGCAAACGTCGTTTTTCTTTTTTAACCGACTTCTAAAAAGAAGGCTCTCAATTCTTCTGTATATTGTATTTCATAGCGATGTTACTAGATTTCTCCACCAATTGTCGATATATCGCGAAATTTTCTTCGAAGCGATTTTTTTTAAATTTTATTTGTTTATTTGTGTTGGCTTGCGTTTGACCTCTATCCCACCTGCTGGTAAGCGACGATGCGGTCAACAATGTTAACTTACTTAGAAGATAATTAATTATTTACTTGTGACTGAACAGGTGATAAGACTATTTGCTCTGTGAGTGTCCGTCTGGGTGAGTATATGACCTCTTTGGTCGTGAAGTCTGCCGCCTAGCAGTATGCAAGCCTTACTGTGTTCCGGTTTGATGAGCATAATAGTCAGTGATATTACTGGGCTTCTGAGACTAACTGCTCATCTTGCTAGCTGAGACTTACTGCTCATCTTGCTAGCTGTAACTTACTACTCATCTTGCTAGCTACCATCCTCAAAATTAAACATTAAATATTTCACACTGGTTTTGATAGCAATATAAAAAGTATTTGAAATAGTAGCGAAACTTTACATACAATCATAGGATATACCAGCTGTGCCCTGCGGCTTCGCACATTCACGTAGCCTAAGTTAATCCTTGTAACATCAGATATCTGCCAGTCCGTCAAAATCGGCCATTTTGATGATTATCCGGAACAAACAGACAGACAGACAAATTTCTTAAAAATTGTTGTTTTGGTTTAGGTACCGTCTATACGACTATACATTTAGTAAAAACCTGTTATTTTGATATTACAAACAGACACTTAAATTTTATTTATTTGTATAGATGTATAGATAAAGATTATCCAGCTAAATATTCTCTTCCACCATTTTTATTTTCCAGACGTGCTAGTTACTTTTGCAGAATCAGACGCTAGGGTTACGACATGAAATATATTTCCGCTAGCTTTAAACCCCGCGTTAATCTGTCCAAAAACGTTGTGGCCGCCATTAAATGTTCCCCGGGAATTACGCAACATTACACGCACCCCTCATAAAACACAGCTAAGTGCGAGTCGAGTTTATAACAAGGTTCCGTAGAAAAGAAATACTAGTTTACTAATTGAAGGAATTGAAGGCGCCTCACGGCTTTTCCCGCGGCGAAATTGATGTGTCGCACTCTGTTTAGCTTGCTTAGTGTTCATTTTCAAAAAATAGCCTATGTGTTATACCAGAACCTAAACTATCTACATTCCAAATTTCAACAAAATCAGATCAGTAGTTACGGAGATACGTGGTAACAAATATTCACACACGCACACACAAACACACTCGCACACACACAAAATTTGCGAATTCTCGTTGTAGAACGAGTTTGGTAAGTTCGCACATAACTAAAATCATTGGTGCAGGGCGAAACTTAAACGCATTAGATTGAACGTGGCACACTTGTGCCGAGCAGGACCTTGGTCAGATTCTAGCAAAGGTTGTTGTGATCAGAGAACCTAGAGTTTTGATGCAAAATTTTTCGTTATCTCTCACTCGAATATCAAACGTGACTCAATTTGATTTTCGTTCCGGAATTCTAAAAACTTAATTTTAAATCGACCCCAATTTCATTCTAATGGGCCCTTATGACACTGTTTACGAAATAAATTTACGCTGAAAACGCTTAGACGTGCGGCTGAATATTGTTAATCCTTATTTATAGGGTTTTTAGGACACTCACGTAATTTGCCGAACATTTGCTACGTGTGTCACAAATTATGTTCGCTAATTTAGTTGATATTTTATTTTGAATGAGTTTGGTGCGTGAATAAACTTTTTTCTATTGGGTAACGCGACGTTTTTTTTTTGCGATGGGAACTATAACACCGGCGCATAACAATAGCAGTGTTACTTATAACTTTGAAACACAAGGCCTGCGCGGCACTGCAGTGCGCTAATACCCTGAGACATTACGTATTAAGTCTCCTAAGCCCAGTAATTTCACTGATAGAAGTGATACTGACTTACTGGTGATAACGCTTACACTCTCATACCCATGTTTTAAGATGGTCTATCACTAAAGATCTGTGTCTATCACCAATCGACTAACCGCATTGTCTACCTAGTTGCTCGGTTTGTTTGGTTTGTCAGTTGATTTTTTTTCAACCATCTTCCTGGTTTTACTGTTGGTTTTTTTTATTACGTGTCACGGGTGCATGAACACATACAAAGAACAAACTTTATGATAGCCACACAAAGTTTGCATAACCAGGGATTAATTACACTAAGATGCGCGCCTTTTGTCTTGTAGAGATAGAGATAGATCTCTTTGTCTACTGGTGCTAACATGCAAAGCAAAGAACTCTTCTCGTTACGTCAAATGAAGAGTTACTATACCTATTTTGTTTTGAATTTGGAACACTTCATTGCGAGAAGTTACTCGTGAAGACATTATCCCACGGTGCGCATCTTAGCTCTGCTGGACAAGCTCTAGTTCCGCTTTTCTATTACGCGGAAATTTTGCAAATCCTTCTCTGCGCCTACACTGAAGTCTAAAAAACCAACTTTTCCTGGGAAACCATTTAATTACATTATGCCAGTAAAAGTAGTAATAATATATTCCTCATAATTATCAATAAAATACAAAGTAATTTAAAACCTCTCAAAAAAAATCTTCAAAGAAAAAGGCGCCAGGGACATACGACATACGTGTAAAACAGCGATTCGCCGCATAAAATTAAAGTTTTTTCATACCTACTTGTTTACTCAGTTCATCTTCGTAAATAATTTTCATGACAAAAATATATTCACTTTTGCACACTCCACTTCATACATTTAATGATATACTAGACTCATTTATGTACAGAATGCATATTTGCTAGTCCCAATAATAAGTATACATTCCAATTTTTTTATACTCAGATGGGTTATCGTTTGTCCGCTATCTCGCGGTGGTAGGAGTAACTATACCGCGAATGTCCGTCTGGGTAGGTAATGTGTAAGCTTTACTGTGTTCCGGTTTGATAAGCAAAGTAGTCAGAGAAATTCTGGGCTTATGAGACTTAATGTCTCAAGGTAAAGGATTTTACGACACTCACTCTAAAACGGTGAAGGAATAAATACATCGTGAGAAAACTCGCATATTCAAGAACCACACAATTCGAGGACATATTTACTGTATGACATCCACCAAGCCGCATTAGGCCCGCGTGGTACATGATGATTCCTCAGATGATCAGCAGTGGGAACGTAATAGATGAACACGATAACTTGATTAGTAATTAATAACTCATATTTTATACAAACACAGTGGCGCATCCTTTACACAGAAAAAAATGTCAAAATTTGTTTATATTTACAAACAGACATGACCCCTGACAGAGATCTGTTAGTCTTAACTTTTAGACCAAATACAACGTTGTGTTACCGTAAAGCAATTTTAACTTTACGTTTTGGGCAATAAGGTTCATTTCCGTTTATATTATTAGCAAGAGTCTGATTGACATTGTGTCTATCTGGCCGCTGTCCAATTTATGGATTTGTAAATAGATCCACGAATTTAGTCGTGAGTAAAATATAATATTTTAGTCTAAAGAACTTAGAGATGTGACTGTTTCCGGCTACTATCAGAATCCGTCATTTTTAGTCGAATAAACCAGATTTAAAAAAAAATGTTAGATGATGAATAAAAATGCTATTTTGGTGGTGCTTTAATAAGCTGTGTCCTTTTTATAGGTAACCTATCTAGTTATTATTCTGTTTTGTTCATTTTCTTGTAATATTAGCTATACAATCAAGTAATAATAATTATAGATACTCAACATAATTTTACCAAAAAAAAATGTATTTTAATTCATCTTCCTTTCTATATCCAGCCTTTTTGTATGTACCAATAATTTATTTCTTAATAAATTGTGGTCACAATTAATGTTATTGTTAGGTTAGTTAGTTAATTTTCTTAATTATTACCAGATGGTAGCTGTGGTAAGTGGCTGGTAGAAAGTAGAAACTCTTTTGTGAAACTTCTGTGGCTGGTTCCATTATCGTGCAGTATAATTTTACGCAAGGCATTAATGTGTTTTGTTTGAAACTTTGCTATTTAGTAGCTAGCTACAAAAATGTTTTAATACTAGCTGTGCCCCGCGGCCCACGTAGCCTAAGTTACTCCTTATAACATCAGCTATAAGCCAGTGAAAGTCCCGTCCAAATCAGTTCAGTCGTTTCGGAGATTAGCCGGAACCATAGAGATATAATAAAAAATCTGTGGCCGGAACAAACAGACAGATGTACAGTAAGAATTTTTAACAGACTTCCAACAAAGGTGAAGTTTATCAATTCGGTGGGGTTTTTTATGTTTGTTACCTCAGATCTCTGTCTTTTATATACCAATTTGGAAAGTTCTTTTTTCATTTGAAAGTATATACTTTCAGATTGGTTCCATAGAAATTTCATCAAAATCGGGTCAGTAGATTGTCACTGAAGTTGGTTCGTAGCTTTTCTAAATCAATTTTTAAAACTGTTTTTTTTTGTTATACATGGCGACGTATTCACTTTCATATGCATTTAGTAAAAAAAGCTGTTATTTTGACATTACAAAATAGACACTTCAAATTTTTTTATCTGTATAGATTCAGGTAAGAATTAAGAAACCGTGTATTTTAGGATGACCCGAAGATAAATAAAGGTATCAAATAAAAATAAGAGTTCTCTTAAAGTACGTCATAGTGTAGTACGCATGAAATTACTTGCCATGAGAACCTTTTTTAGTTCAGACACAGAAATTATAATGCTTCAGTGCACACTGGATCCGGAGACGTCACGTAGACATGCATGTACCACTGCGCTGTAAATGTAAGGAACTGTATGAGACCTGGCACACCGCTTACATGACGTCATCGTGCACATAGACCTAAAATTGCAACATAAAAAAAAATACATTACAACGCAGTTGTACGACAACGTGCAGGTCTAAGTGTACGGATCCTGTGTGCTGCAGGGTATCTATGACTGTGTAGTCTTACCCTTAACCTATAAATTCCTGTATTGCAGATGGAATGGACAGTGGACACACACAGATACGCAACACAAACATCCAAGACCCGAACGCAAACTTTATGCTCATAACAAAAAAATTGCCTCAGCTGGGGACTGCACCCGGGCTCCTCGCTTTGGCAGAGTTACCAACATAAACTTAAAAAAAAAAAAAGGTTAGGTTGGTAACTCTGCAAGCTATCCTAATAAGGTTAGCGACTTCATGTCTGAGTTGTCAAGATATTAGTACTAACATTAAACTTAAACAACTTATCCGGCCAAATCACAACTCATATCATTCCTAAAACAGCCTAGTGATGGGACATAGTTTTTTCAGTCAGAATGGGGTCATAACTCACCAATATTATACAAGAAACTGTTTTATAAGTTTTAAATAGATTTAGTAAAAATAATGTTTAAACAGGTGTATTTGTTTAATTCTAGATATTATTCAGTTTATATTTGAAGACGTTTGAAATTGTTGCGATTTTTATCTATCCGATGAAAAGTAGAATCAAGCTGGCATATTTTATCTTTCATTCACAGATTTGACAAGACTATGAAGTTGTATCTGAGGAGTGTGTGTCTATAATTATCTTGCAAAGGAATGGATTGGTGGAATGCCAATTGTTATGAACAGGTGTGTTGCTTACTATCAGACGAGTGACCCGTTCAGCTTACTTTGTAAGAAATACTATCTCAGCGCTCTTATACGAAAATATTTTCTATTCACTACAGTGCGCATGTCAGCCTAAGATATTATTTTCAGCAACGTGCGTCCGATACGGAAGATATAGTGAAGGTCATCACTCATCATCTCACTAAGAGGACGGATGACCTGGGGTGCAATTTTTGAATTTCACCGAGTGACAAAATATCAGCGATATGACGGATAGTCACAGATTTACAAAAAGTAGTATTGACTAAAATTACCTATGATATCGTTTACGAATGGGTACCTCCAAGAACTCGTAAACGATATCATAGGTGTGAGTATTTAGTGCCAATATTGACTTAAAAACAATTTTCAACTTAAAAAACAAAATTGAATAGAACACAATCATAAGTTTATTTATGACCAAAGCTGAGAAATAGTTGCATGTTGGTATACAGGGTATACCAACATGCAACTATTACTTTCAAAAATACGACTTTTACATGTTAAGATTTCAAAGTAATCGCTGAGAATTTTGTCACCGATGATTTCGAAATCACTCGTGATATCCAAAAATCGGTCAAAAACCTGGTCTAAATCTCGAGGAAACTTTCAATACATGGCAAGTCGTCAGTAGCCATGTCAAAGGATATATATTTTTGCATAAGTAGAAGAAGGTACTAGTCTTAGTTTTAGTTGCTTTATAATGTAGAAACCCTAAATTGTACCTACACCAGAATTTTTGAGCAAATAAACAATTTATTATTATTATTTATTATTATTATTATAAGTGTTAATTGGAGAATTGCAAAATGAAATAAACGTAGCATTATACTGTCTTCCGGTTTGATAAGCTAAGTAGACAGTGGAATTACTGGGCTTATGAGCCTAATGTCTCAGGTAATGAGCGCACTGCAGTGCCGCCCAAACGCCTATGCGTTTGTGTTTAAAAGTTCGGTGTGGCAATGCAATTTTTATGGGTTGGCATTACCATCAGGCAAACGAACCGTCAATCGATCCAATGGTATAAAAATAAACACAACGCGGTTTCCTTCTAGATTCTTCATACGTAGGTACCGCTAAGGAATGGAACTCATTAGTAGAGTCAGTCGCTATAGGGATGTTCACTCCAATTTTTTTTATGATGAATAAAAGAACAGGAAATCCAACGCTAGAAATGTCAAAAATTGAGAGCCAAAGTCGGTTGTATCTACTGAGCGCTACAACGCTCTATACAATTTTCTCATGGTAAGTGACGTCACATCCGGGGTAAACTAAAAACATGCATTTTGTTGGTTGTGACCGTGAAAAACTGCGTTTTAAAGTAGTTTAAATGCACAGTTGTCATCAATTTTTTTATGCACTGAAATGTAAAGTATTTGATAGTATCATTTAAATTGCTATATGGTTGATTAAAAACAACTTCAGGAAACTTTTAGTTGGAGTATCTTTCTGGAAATTATGTATTGTTTGTGTTTCAGTTTTATTATTTTAACGTGATGTTTTTAAACTTGTATACTTGTATAGGTAACCACAATGTAGAACATATTCGTTGCAAGCAACTACCCTATTGAATAAGCATTTTCTAAACATGCGTCTTCAATCGCTGACAGATTTTCGATTGACATCGGGTGATATGGTGTTCAAACGCAAATGAATTCAATAATCCCCATCATCGTTTTTTTTCATGTTATTCCTTTTACACACGGTTTTTTTCTTCATATAAACTGCTTTGAACGATAAGCTCTAAATGTCTCTATTCCATTTTTTTTTCAGTAAAAAGTTTATCTTTATTATCCCTTTATTATGCATCAATAAATGAAAAGCATATTATAAAGCGTATAAAAATAATGAATTTCGTGCGTTTTATTTGAAGTCTTGTGACGTAAACTCCGTCACTATACGTACTTTAATACGACATTTCGTCAATCGATGTTTATTTTGAAAATAAACCACGTCCCAGTCTCTATTAATAATTTAAATTATTTGATGACTTTCCTCTATTTTGCCGTCTGGAAACCTCATTCGCAGGTTCGTAGTGAAATCAAATAGCAGACTGACTGTACTATTTCTGTAGAAGTTTTTACTAACCGTACTTTACATTTTTGTTACTTAATCAAAGTTTCCAAGAATAATGACCGTATTTGTTTTGTTTTCCATCGAAAAGGACTACTCAAATTTGATTTTAAATAGTTAAAAGGATAATGATATTTTTCAGAAACAAATCGATGGAAGTCTATTTTCACTACGCACGCCACAAAACGCAAAAATATTATTATTTGGACAAATACGAACATATAGACAACTGCAAAAAATACCCATAAATATAACGTGTAAAAAAATATGTGCATCTCATAACTTGAGCATCAGACAAATTGTTTGTCACCTTTCATTTGTCAGAAAAGAACGTGGGAGGATGTTCGATAATTTTATCCTTAAGTGTTCATTACACGCTCATGCATGTTTGCGTTGTACTGTCAAAATAACCATGGTTTTGCAACAAGCACGGATTACGAAGCATTATGCAGACCGTAGACGCTTATGCAAACGTGCGTTTGCTTGTCAAAATAACAACGTTTTTGTATCAATCGCGGATTATTAGTATCTTGTACCTAATCCGCGCTGTTCACGCACTGCTTGGATGTAAATCCATGAAACAGACAAGAACAGCACACAGGCAAATAGTACTGTCTCTTTAGCTCCCTTGAAGCCCTGCCTGGCTCAGATGACATACATACATACTTGTGCACTTCCGCTTATTCACCGTGGCATCTGCACTGAGCAAGCAGTGCAGATGAGCGGAGCGTGGGATTTGGAACGATCGTGGTTTCAATCCATCGCTTCGCGCGTCGTGGATTGATTGTTAGATTGTCCAATTTGAGCACATAGACGGTCACTCCATTTAGAGTGAGCCATCGCTCCATTTTTCGGTCAATCTGCGTCTCGAGTACTATTTGGAATGTTTAGATATCCAATATTCTTATCACTCCACGTGAGATTACCTACACATCGGCGGTTTTTGGAGCTTTGGATTGGAATTTTGTGGATTGGAGCACTCGTGTAGGGGCTCTTAGGGAAACAAAAAATTAACAGTCATACCATTAAAAGGAAACCTATATGCTAATTTCTCAGACTTCGTTTGGCAGTTCTTTTTACATCTGTTTTAAAACTATATACTTACAACACAGTCATTCCTTCAAAGCAAATGAATAATAATACCTTTTCAACAAAATAAATTGAAATAAAAACCCAACGACACCCACTCAAATTAACGATCCAATTTCTCACGAAAAACATGAAGTGGGATAATAAATATTTCTGTAGGGTATGTAATTTACGACATGAAAATAATTATTATTATACACAAAATAGAAATTTATCAAGATTAATTGATGAAATGTAGGGGGTTTTAATTTTTATTGTACTATAGGGTGACGAGTATAGCGCTTCGTTTTCCAGATGGTAAGCATAACGCCGGCCTATAAAAATTGCAGTGCCACTCAGAACTTTGAAATACAAAGGCCTGCGCAGCACTGCGCTAGTTATCCTGAGATATTAGGCATTAAGTCTCACAAGCCCAGTAATTTCACTGACTACCTTGCTCATCAAACTGGAAAACCTGCTTGCAGATTAGTGCTTGGCGGCAGACTTGACGAGCACAAGAGTTAGTCCTACCACCTAGCGTACCAGACTATCATAGAATTAAGGTGTACGTCTCTGATTTCTCTTACACACCTATTAGCATTATAACCAAAACTATTATAGAACTACCAGGCGAAGACGAAGGAGTAAGTCTTAGATTTTCGAAACCGTTTTAGTGATAATGTTCGTAGATATAACTTCATAAACATCGTCAAGAAACCCGGATGTTCAAAAACAGCATAGTCTGAGGATATATGCCATCCGTTAAAACGCACTGATGAGGCCCGCCCATACTCTCTGTTTTTGAGAGGAGGCCTGTATCCCAGCAGTGGGAGTATAAAAGGCTGATGATGTTTACAAATAACATAAATAATTCACAAAATCGTTAAACTTTGTATGTTTCAAGGATTTCTACTGATATTTTGGGACTAGGATTAAATGTCTAAATCACGATTCAGGTTTCTCCCAATTTTAGGGGCTTTGATCAAATTTAAATAATAAATTACTGAATTTAGAGAACTCGTGATCCAATTAAGACTGTAGTTACTTAATGTATACTGAAGTTTAATTAACAACGACTGAGTTGCTAAGTTGATAGGAGCCCTAACTGCAAAGTGAGGGCACCTACTTCAATCCTCGGCTAAGGCAAACTTTGTGTAATGAGCATTAAGTTTGTTCTTGGATCTTGGATGTTTGTATCTGCGTGTATCCAGCCACATGCGACACAGAGACATCATGCAGGAAATTATAGTGCAAGGGTATGAGTGATTTTTAATAATATTAAAAATGAAATAATGAAGACGGTATGAAAATATCGGGTTTGTTGATGCATAAATTGGAAAGATAAGGTACTATGAACAAGATAATCCATACTTATATAATAGATTTATATAGTAGTATATTTGAATAGATTTTGTTAGTGGGAGGACTAACTCTTCTGCGAGTGTCCGTCTGGGTTGTTACCACCACTTTGCTCATGAAGTCTGCCGCCAAGCAGTAGTGTGTAAGCATTACTGTGTTCCGTTTTGATGAGCAGAGTAGCAAGTGAAATTACTGGGATTATGAGACTTAATACCTAATGTCTCAGGGTATATAACGAGCGCACTGCAGTGCCGCGCAGACCTTTGTGTTTCAAAGTTCTGGGTGGCACTGCAATTTTTATGGGCCGGCGTTGTGCTTACCATCAGGCAAACAACCAACTCGTCGTTAAGCCGTCTGGTAAGCACAGTTCCAGGTCCAGTAATTTCACTGGAACGTACAGAATAAAATAATATTTTCCAACGATAGTCGACATCCAAAGAAGCGTCACCCGAAACCGTCCTCTCACGCACATTCCTCCCCAATACAATAACGCTAAGAGCATAACGAATAACCACAGAATGCTAAACAATTACCATAACGAGCGAAACGAGCACAGCGACCTCGAATCTCGACCTTGACGAGCTGAACTCAGAGACCAAAAATAGTTTTGTCCCCACATCTAATGAGACATGGACGACTGCCAAAATAATACCATTATCAATGCCTATACAGTGCGACTGAATTCATTCATATCATTTATTTCAAGTGCTATTTAACTTTCACAAAACAAAATTCGCTATAACTAAACAGGGGTACATTCTAACACCTTAATATAAAAAAGGAGAGGAGAAATAATTTGAATTACACAACTTTAAACGGTAATAGATAAGTTCTTTACAACACCACAGTACAAAAAATAATTCAAAACTACAATCTTAAAAATTAACAGTCATACCACAAAAACATTAAACACACCCTGTGTTAAACAGCTTTTAACTGCTAAACATACCTTAGTGGCGTGTTTAAATATGAGCAATCACAAATCTTGATTTAATAATAATAATAATAATAAAAAAAAAAAAAAAAAAAGTCGGCTGTCACAATCAGTCCATTTTTTCCGTGATCTTATATTTTAATATTTTACAATTTATTTAAACAATATTTAAAGAAGCTGTGTACATTTTTTGAGAACCATTTTTAATGTAATAAGAAGATACATAATGGCAAAACTATTTAATTTCAAGATTTTACGCAAAGAGAAAAATATGAAAATTGTTGACAGCTTGTCAGCTGTCCGACGTAGTACCATATGGAAATAATTTACAAAATTAAGACAAAATGATCACGAGATCAAGGACAAAAAAAGCGGGAACAGCGAGCGCACGAAAAACACCACCGCCCGCCTCGTCATCGCCGAGCTCTTCGTCGGGGGTTGAGTACGGCACTCCCCTCGATACCAGCGCGTCGAGCGACGAGGACGGGCCGCCGTCGCCGCCGCCGCCGCCACCACCTGCGCGACGTGGGCGACCACCGCTGCCGGCACGCTTGGGGCCTGCGGGACATTCTGTTCCGCGCACGGCCCCCGCTACCGGTGGTATAGTGCGCCGCATGCGATGGACTTCTGATATGAATGAAAATTGCATGCGCGCCTATTATGGGGCTACAGAGGGAGGAACTAACATGAGTGCGTACCGTGATCGGATGCTGCCTCTGTTTCAGACCCTGGAGCCATCCGTCGCCGTATCTACGCAACGACTTTCGGATCAGGTGCGGGCTATCCAACGGCTCAAGCTGTTGGACGAGTCTGCGCTTGATCGGCTGCGCCTGGAGGCGCTTCCTATTCGCGCGACATCTGCCTCAGCGCGGGACCTGTCTGTCGCGCCGCCGGTGCCGGCACCGCTCCCGGCCCCGTCATCGGTTGCGACACGGATAGACCCCGTAGTTGATGAATATGATTGTGCGAATATAAGCGTAAGTACCCAGGTTAATGAGCAATTGAGAAGGGCTTTGGAAGACGCGATTTTGGCATACCAATATACACCTGATTCTAGGCCGCGACTACCTCGTCTACCCACTAATAGACGCAATCTAGCGTTAATGGGAGCCCTGAATGTTTTGCTAGCCCCGTATCTACGGGCTAGTGAAAACTTATTTGATACCCACTCGATCATGTACTGTGGGGCTATTGCGGTGTGTCGTGTGGCTCGTGTCAAGTTTCCGGACGCTGACCGAGCACCGCGACCTGCCGGAAGTGCACCCGCGTGGCAGGTACGGATCGAGCGGCGTATCAATACGTTTAGGACTCTCATTGCGAAGCTGATCTGCTTCAGCCGGGGCAACAACCGCCCCCGAGTAATGCGCTTCGTGAATCAGGCATTTGCTGGGACCGGTATAAGGCCCCAGAATTATATGGCTGGTGTCACGGAACGCATTGACTTTTTGAAGCAGAAAATCTATGCGTGGGTAAACCGTATTCGACGCTATAGAGAGCGTGTAGATAGGTATCACCAGAATCGCCTTTTTGAAAGTGATCAAAGGAAGGTGTACCGAAATTGGGAAGGAACCGACCAACGTGTGAGCGACGGACAGTTGCCGGATACTAACGCCATGATTAATTTCTGGCGTGGTATCTGGTCGGTGCCCGTCGAGCATACGGAGGGCGATTGGATGCGTACTGTAGAACAGTCGTGTGAGTCCATCGAGACCATGGGATCTGTTACCATAGATCCCATAGACGTAAGTTGTGCTATTCGTACGGCTCAGAACTGGAAAAGTCCTGGTCCGGACGGATTGCACAACTTTTGGATAAAATGGATTCGATGCTCACATGAATGTTTGGCAGTGCAATTCCAAGAAGCCCTCGAGCTTGGTTCTCTTCCACGTTTCCTGACAACGGGTGTCACCTCCCTGCTCCATAAGTCCGGTAGTACCACGGAAGCTAAAAACTATAGACCCATCACGTGCTTGCCTACGCTGTACAAGCTCCTTACATCCATTCTGAGAGCAAAAATTAATTCGCACGTTGTTGCAAACAATATCTTGGCTCCCGCTCAGAATGGTTGTAGGGTTGGGTCCCGTGGTACTAAGGAGCTCCTTCTCATTGATACGGCCATTTGCCAACAAGTTCGACGGAACAAAGGGGCTCTTTCGACTGCCTGGATTGACTATAAGAAGGCCTATGATTCAGTGCCTCATTCATGGTTGGAGAGGATTTTAGAGTTGTATAAAATTGATACAACTCTGAGAACCTTTTTAAGCACGTGCATGAGACAGTGGACCACAGTCCTTCGTCAACCAGGCAGTGGAAATAGCCCTTCTGGTCCGGAGAACTTTATAAAAATAGAGCGAGGCATCTTCCAGGGTGACAGTCTAAGTCCTTTGTGGTTTTGTCTAGCTTTGAATCCTCTGAGCACTTTTCTGAGAGATTCAAGGTTAGGCTGCAAGCTTCGTAGAGAGGGTGAGATCATTTCTCACCTGCTGTACATGGATGATCTTAAGCTATTGGCACCGAAAAGTCCAGACTTGATGAAGCTTCTAAAAATTACTGAGATTTTTAGCAGCGCCATCAAGATGGAGTTTGGTGTCGATAAGTGTGCGGTCATGCATGTACAGCGGGGGAAAGTTGTAAATTCTGATAATTTGCAACTTTCTGAGACAATGACACTCAGATCTCTCTCTGAAGCTGAAACCTACAGATACCTTGGTATGTCACAGTCGTTGGGTATTACGGTAGGGGATATTAAGCAGTCGGTGAAGGAGCGTTTCTTTTGTCGCTTGACAAAAGTACTTAACAGTCTTTTGTCAGGTGGCAACAAGGCGCGCGCCTTCAACGGTTGGGTAATGCCTCTACTAATATACTCCTTTGGCATACTAAAGTGGACACAGACTGAGCTGGACTCCTTGGATAGGAGGGTCCGTCAACTGCTCACCTATCATCGCATGTTACACCCACGCTCGTCTGTTATGAGACTGTACATTCCGCGGAAATGGGGAGGTCGTGGCTTTTTGAATGCCAAGACGCTTCATAACCGCGAAGTGTGCAGCCTCAGGGAATATTTCCTTAACAACGAGTGTGGGATGCATCGCGATGTGGTGGCAGTTGACAGAAACCTCACGCCTCTCTCGTTGGCAAACGAGAATTGGCACAAACCAGTGGTGATGACCACTGAGGACCGCAAGGAAGTATGGAAGGGCAAGGAGCTGCACGGGCGGTTCTATCGGGCCTTAACAGGGTCCGATGTGGACCTGCTCGCGTCGGTGAACTGGTTGCGTTTCGGTGACCTCTTTGGGGAGACCGAGGGTTTTGTCTGTGCAATTATGGATGAAGTTATCAAGACGAATAACTACCGGAAATATATTATGAAAGACGGTACGGTCGACATCTGTCGGGCATGCCGCCGTCCGGGAGAGTCTCTTCGTCATATTATTTCCGGTTGTTCTCATCTTGCTAACGGCGAGTATTTACACAGACATAACCTTGTAGCCAGGATCATCCATCAGCAAATTGCCCTTCAATACGGCCTTGTCGAGTCTGAGGTGCCGTACTATAAGTACGCACCCGTGCCAGTTCTCGAAAATGGCTGTGCATTGCTCTATTGGGACCGCTCTATCATTACGGACAGGACTATTGTTGCCAATAAGCCTGATATCGTACTGGTAGATCGGTCCCAACGCCGGGCAGTGCTCGTTGACATCACCGTTCCCCATGACGAGAACCTCGTGAAAGCCGAGAAGGACAAGCTCAGCAAGTACCTTGACTTGGCTCACGAGGTAACCGCCATGTGGAATGTTGATTCAACGATCATTGTACCGATAGTTGTTTCGGCGAACGGCCTTGTAGCGAAGAGCCTCGACCAACATCTCAAGAGGCTCTCGCTAGACGGTTGGATCAAGGGTCGGATGCAGAAGGCAGTGCTCCTTGACACGGCACGTATTGTCAGGAGGTTCCTCACTCTGCAGCCCTAACCACCGGTAGCTTGGGCCCTGCCCCGCTGCCGGCGGCACTCTAGGTTTAGGTTTTTTATAATATTTTGTTTTTATAGAAATATTGTAAAAAACTTAGATTTAAGTTTAAAATGAAATAAAGTGAATAATAATAATATATGTTTATTAACCAAAAATACATTACAAAGGAAACAAAGAGTAACATCAACGAGAAACAGTAGTTAAAATTTTCCAAATAATCAGATACAGCGGCCCCACACTAGGCTCAAGGCCCGTGTCGTGGAGACCAAAATTTAAAGATTTCCATAGATACTACATTAGACATAATACAAGAAATTAGAGGTATCCTTGTAATTTAGAAACTTAGAAATTAGATAAGTAATCAATATATAGTAGGAACTTGATGTGTTTGAATTTGAGTGTTGTTTGTATGTTTATGTGAGTATTAGCTGTGTGTGAGTTGTATGATGGGGAGGATGGGTGTGAAAGTGAAAATATGATTGTAAATGTACTGTGTACGAATGTATGAGTGGATGTGAGTAAATGTTGGTGTCAGCTCACTAATAAATAAAGTTTTCAGTCTCGATATATGACTGGGTCAGTAAGAATTGCTGTACCAGAAGTTTGGCTTTAGTCGTGCATTCGTACTTAATGTCGCAGACTTTGCATATTTTATTATAGATGCGAGGGAGAAGAATGTTTGGGTGACGAGAAGCATAACTTGATCTTGCTGTCGGTATTGGAACTCTGAAAACGCGTCTCTGTGATAATGCCAGAAGATCTTGTGACTTCGCTATTTCTTTATGAACTGAAACTATGGCTTTTAGGATAAATAACTGCCGCACTCTCAGTACTTCAGTTTCCTTATAAAGAGTGTCAGTAGGGTACAAGAAAGACTTTCCCAGCATCACTTTCAAAACCGCACGTTGAGCTCTTTCAAGTTCTATAAAAACTGTTTTACAAGCACCACCCCACGCCAGTGCACAATAAGATAAGATTGATTCGCAGAGCGACTTATAAACCACAGTGAGTGTTTTTATATCGCAGGCGTAGCGCAAGGCTTTCATTATGTAAATTACCTTTCTTACACGGCCTGACAACTTTCTGATATGATGTTTGAAATTTAGAACTTCATCTAATTCAACGCCTAAATATTTGATATGAGCTACTTGTTTATAGTGTTTATCCATTGTCTAACTCCGTTCTGTTGTGACATTTCTAATCATTTTAGACGTTTATCTTTAGACAGTGGTGTCGATTCTGTCATCTTATACTTAATCTTAGTTTTATTTATTTTTTGCTTACCACTCATACCACTAGGATTCCCTGTGTCGCAGGTGGCATGGACACACACAAACATCCAAGACATGAGAACAAACTTTATGCTTACACAAAATCTGCCCCGACCGGGAATCGAACCCGGGACCCCTCGCTTTGCATGCAGGTTTACTACCAACTTAGCTACGGAGCCGTCGCTTTTAATCTCTCTTTCTAAATGAGAACATGAGAAAGAGATGGAATATATTTTAGTCCAGCCAAATTAATTATTAAATAAATTAATAAATTAATAAATTAATTAACGTGTCAATACCGTTAGGTATTGAATTTAGTGGCGTCTAATTTATTAAGGACGGAAGATATTTGACAGCTCTTAAAATAAATTTAAATCGGTCATACATTTTCCATCTCTTTCTCATGTTATGTTTTGGAAATAGAGAGCGAAACTAAAATTAAGTTTTGGTATGAAACGACAGAATCGAAACCAGTAGGTATAAAGTACTATGATTATCTTTACCAAGACGCCAGCCAAGCGTGGTTCATTATGGACAAACACCCTCCCTCCCTTATAAGGTAGGTAGGTATGTTGAGTAGTCTCTATTATGTAAAAACTTTTTAAACTGTTTTGTATTTTAATGTTTTATATTTTTCGGCATGACGTTTTAGATTTGCAACCTAGATATTTGCAACAGATACATATTATTATTATCCAACGGCTATAAGCTTAAAGCTTAAAATTTTAAAATGATGACAATATGACAAGTTCATTGGTGTGTCACGACCATAGACATACAAAATGGACTGAGCGATATCCTCACAAAGTTTACCACGCTGTAGAAAGAGACCTATAATTATATAAGTGACTGTGTGGCCAATACCTATCTCTCTTTTTTTTGGCCTGTAGTGACGACGGCAATGCATTGTCCCAAAGTGAGAACATGTTACGTGGTCAATTAGAATTCTAGAAAAAGACAACTACAGGCCGCAAGATCGCTTTATCTATTTCACACTTTTCTTCCCGTACCTAGTTTTAAGCTGGACCACGCTTAGTCCATTCTCACATCTATGGTCACAACTGAAAAGGTTGACGTCTGTTAGCATCTGTTCAAAATAAACAAAAGATTGACAGTGAAGATAATTCATATTTGGAAAGTGACAGAGCGCGAACAAATCACTCAGCAACCTTGTCACAATTATTACACAAACAGCTACGAACAAGACTTATTATTTATTCGTAGACAAACAGTTCCCTATATCGTGAAACGAATGTTAGAATTATGTATCGTGACAAAGTACTACAGTGTACATACGAGTTGACATGATTTTAAAGTGGCAGGCGACTTGAGCTGTTTCTGAAGTGATTCATGTTGGAATTAATAAGAAATAATGTGTTTTTAGATGAAGGACATTATAACTAGTGTGTTTCTAAAGTATTTTCAAAGACGACACGTAATATCCGACTATCATAATCTTGAGATCTTTTTAGCTCGCTACGAGGTTTAGTATATTTCTAAAATAATTTAAAAACTTTCGTGTTGACATTGACATTTATTAATTTTTTTTATTTTTGAATTTCGAATAATAATTTAAATGTTGTAGTTAAACATGTAAGAGACAGCATGAGTGACAGTAGGCTACATTCATTTATCATTCTATTTTTTATACGTATCGCTAATCGCTATGAAGTGGACTGCTTCTAGGCGGAATGTGATCTTATCTTCTATAGCATGCTTCATCGGTAATCATCGCTTTCCAACAGATGAGACAGTGATGAATTATAAGCCTAATCTGTACAAAAAAGTGGAGCATAATAATCTAAAATATATAGCTATAGAAAATGTAACCAAAAAGCTGGTACCTACTTATTTGGCTCAACGGATCAGCATTGCAGTTCAACGAGGCAATGCCGCCAGTACGCTGGGTACGCTTCCAACAGATATTGGGCTAGAACATTTGGATTATCTATTGGCCTACTTGGGCTTTTAGATTATCCAACTGTTTTTGTAGCTAGCTAGGTTAGATGCAGTGTTTATTTATGTATCTATTAGCTAGATAATAAAGTCATTTATAGCCCGTTGAAAAAATAGAAAATGGAGTTATAGGTATTATTATTGTTATATTTCATAGGTTAGCATTTGGACCGGTATCTCATCTGATCTTAATCGATGATGTGTTCAAAAATAATTAATATTCTGAACCGAGATTAGAACTGAGCCTCAAGTGCAGCCAAAACGCACTAGTAGGTGCTTAGCGGCTTTCCAACTTGAGTGTTTTCCAACAGACGAGCAGCAGGAATTTCGCGACTAATACCATCCAACTCTAATATAAACAGTTCCGTTGCTGTCAGATATTCATTAACATACGCTTTTAGTGTTTTGACCTCATATCTCTTCGAAGGCAACCTTGCATTTGGCAAAGTCCAGTGTTTTGGCAGCGAGAAGTTCCGCTTCAAATCACGAAAATTTTAATAGTACCCATCATTGCAATTTCGGTTCTGCCTGCTTAAAGATAAAGTTGAAGATTAATTGTGTTCAGTTAAATTAGCTATTAGGTGTGTACCCAGTGGCGCTGACCACAAGTTTATCTTTTTTATCTTTATTTTATTCTATAAAATTAAAAGCACTAAAACGTACACAAAGTCATAAGTGCGATGAACACCATCAGAGTTGGTATGTAGTCGATGATCAGGGTCATCATTATTGATGATATGGATAATTGAGCTTTCAGGGTAAAAAAGTAATGAATTATGGAACTTTCCAGTTCTCACCTATCTGTGTATTCCAGTAACTGTCCTGTAGACTCTCCTACTGCATTCCACAAAAAGGCAAAAACTTAATTGAAAGTTGTATACTTTTTTTATGCTTCTTATTTGGTCATTCTGTACTTTCTTGTGAACTCTTTGCCGCACGATTAACTTATCACACGGAAATCCGGTACTAATTATTAGGTTGCAAAGAGTCAAAGTTGCGTTCTTTAAGATATAACATTCACTTCGATAATCTATTACTGTCTTTTTACAAAATACTACAATATACATTCAAACGGAAGCATCGTGAGCCGGGGTTATTCTCTCCAGCATGCTAATTTTAATTCACACGGAATGACTCCGTGTCGGAAGCAACTTGTTTCGGATAGTTTGTTTCGGAATCGCATCCCGCCAGAGAAATTTCTCGTTTAGATTCGACAGCTCAGCTGCATATGTACCGACATAATCCCGAAAATATTTCTCCGCCGGGATGCGATTCCGAAATATAGTTAGCAGTCGCTTGCTATGCGGAATCTTTCCGAATTGAAGTGAATTTAAATCACCCTGCTGACGTATTCCGGCAATGGAATAAGCCGATGTTCATACTGCGTGGTACAACCCACGCAGTGCCGTTGAGCATGTGACCACTAATTCCTCGCGACATTCTTGGGCTGAGCACCTTCTGCACTGTGCCTCAGTTTGGTGATGCTGTAAAGACCGTACAGTATGCTTAAAAAAAGTTATGGCCACCCACAACACAAAAGACCAAAACTACAAAAGAACAGTCTGATAGACTTCGAACAAACAAAATTAATGGAAGGGAACAAAAGACATTCATCCTATCAAAGGCTTTTTCCCATTTCACTAATAGCCCATTAGACAATTCCCTAATGACTATAGTAAACTACGCTACGAAAATATATGATCAATTTAGTTCTTTATCACAATGAAATCTTTCGCTATTTCAGTTGCTGTTCAAACTGATGTATTCTTCTTAATGCGACAGGGTACTCCCATATATCTTTGATTCAACGAAATTTTGGAATTGAAATGATGATATCGATTCTGCCGAGCCCGATAAAGTTTTCTTAGAAAATATTTATCAATAATTTTCTTTTTTTGTATGTAATTCTGTCGTTACCTTAATGAGTCTGAAAATATTCCTCGAATAGGATACATTTTTGCTGTAGATGTCTGGGAGCCATACTTCAGCTCCAGCCAGTACCAGAAGAGTAACCGTATTCGATCGCATCATCACTGAACTTCTGGTATTACTACTACTCAAACTGCAGACCGCAATACTCAGTAAATACTGAAATAAAATGGATGGTGGGCATTTTTTAGCATCCGCAAGTTTATTATTTTTATGAATGTCGATCTTACGACCTTATAATTACAGCGTCACTGAACAGCTGGAGACGGAACTCAGCCCTTAAATGTGTGGCGATCAGCTCAAGGGTACCGCGTGGAGTGAACCACGTAGGAGGGTCGGGAAAGAATAGCCCAGGCGCAAGAATGCATCCATTTGAAGTGGGCCCTAATCTATCGTGGGCGCTTGCGGACGTTGCAGTGCCACTTGCAGCCTCTTTCCAAACCATCGAGTTAAAGGTCAAGACATTTGACGGATGAGACAGCACCTGTCAAACTACACATTACGCTTAAGTTGAAAATCAATCGCCAAGCTCTTGTCGGTTTATACCGCCATTTGTAGGTACTTGGAAGGCAGTCCTATTTTTTATATTATTGGATAATGAAACGAGTGGGTGGAGTGGTAAGCATAATGCTGACCTATAAGAATTGCACTGCCACTCACAACTTTTGAAACACAAAGACACTGCATTGCACTCGTAGCCCTGAGACGTTAGGGATTAAACCCAATAATATTATTGAATGCTCATCAAACCGGAACACAGTAATGTTTGGATATTACTTCTTAGCACAGATTACAAGAGCAAAGCGGTGGTACCCACCAAGATGGACAGCACTCATAGAATAGTTAGTGCAAAAAGATAAGGAATTAGTTTAAAGTTGCATACTTCTTATTTGGCCACCCTGACCCTGGTATACTTTTTTGTGAGTTCTTTGCCTCCCAATTAACTTAGCACACGGAAATGTCGGACTAATCATCAAATCACAAAGAGCCAAAGTTGTATTCAATTACGGTAATGTTGTTTGCAAAGATTTTTGTACACGTAATGTTGCGGAAAAAAGTGAGTAGCATTTTATTGCCAAAAAAAATTTGATGCCAGATAAAATTGAGATTTTTGTTAGTGGTAGGACTAACTCTTCTGCAAGTGTCCGTCTGGGTTGTTACCACCGCTTTGCTCGTGAAGTCTGCCGCCAAGCAGTAATGTGCAAGCATTACTGTGTTCCGGTTTGAGGAGCAGATTAGCCAATGACATTACTGGGCTTATGAGACGTCTCAGCACTGCACTGCAGTGCCAGTTGCCAGTTGTTATGGGTTGGCGTTATTCTTACCATCAGGGAAACAACCAGAACGTCTAGTTACCAAATGAAAAAAAAAATTGAAAAAATACTAAAAGCTTCAAAACAAATGTGAAATAACAATTTCTTTATATCCTTCTATTTACATTGAGTAATGAGAGTATAATGCAGCACCACGCAGGCCTTTGCGTTCAAAGTTCTAGGTGACACTGCAATTGTTTTGGGCTGGCGTTATGCTTATCATCAGGGAAACGCCCAGCTCGTCCCGTTACCCATTAGTATAAAAATCTATGTATCCTGATACTACGTGTGTGTAAGCCACTGTCAGAAGTTAGTATATTAAATAAAGTGACACGCTGGCAAGCAGCCAGCGTGATGAAAGCGTAACCCCCATTAGAGCTGTAACAGCGAACACATTAGGTATTTGCAGTGAACTTGCCATTGGAATTGCATCTACTGATCTAAAATAAAGTGTAATGGCCCTTGCTAGTGCAGTTTAATGACAGTTTCTTGTTTCCAATGCTTATTAATAGGACCACAATGTTATCCCGGAAATCGCACAGCTCTCGCGGAAAATTGGATTAATAACGAACGACGAATTTCTCGATTTGGTTCTACAAACAGCCGCTATTTATTGCGCTACTTTTTATTAGAGTCCTTAGAAAAATATAATACATAGACAAACCGCGTTGACCTCAAATACAATAAGAACGAGCGCAGAGGAAGATGATATCTTTAGTAAAAACACGTTTTTGAATAAAGACTGCCAATGTATCTTTTGACTCTTCTTCTCTATCGCCCATTATACAGACCTTCTCTTAGAGAAATAGTATGGGTCCTAATACACCACGCGGGCCCAGTGCGGCTTGGTGGAATTCACATGTCCCCGAATTTTGTTCAAGCATACGGGCTTCCTTGTTTCTCTTCACCATTTTAAAACGATTATGGTATATCTGCACATAACTTGATATAATTCATTGGTGCGGTGCTGAGCCAGGAATCAAGGTGCATCATTAAGAAAGTCGCTTATGTTCCTACTCGGCCACATCTTTGGCGCTAATATCTAAGGTCACACATAACTCCGTAATTAATTGTTTACTGGCACAGCGATTGTTATGGAGAAGTTTCACGATTAACATCAGCGAGCGACCTACTTGTAAGCAATAAAACCTTATTTTACTCCTACGTGCTTAGTGCTCACGTATGAGCATTCAAACATGGGACAATACCGCATGCATTTACCCTGGTTGCATGCGGTATCGCTAAATATTATGACAATCTTACAAGTTTCCGTTTACGGATACCTAGTCATTTTAATTTTTTATAAATTTTATATTGAGACGAGCGGATCCTTTGCCTGAAGGTTAGCATAACGCCGGCCCATAACAATTGCAGTGCCGCTCAGAGTTTTGAAACACAAGGCAGAACGTCTTCGTGGCATTGCATTGCGCTCGTTACTCTGAGACATCAGCCCAGTAATTTCATAGACTACTTTGCTCACCAAATAGGATGACAATATATTATTGCTTGGTGGCAGAGTACACGAG
The DNA here is from genome assembly GCA_907269065.1 of Crocallis elinguaria. Classification (NCBI taxonomy): domain Eukaryota; kingdom Metazoa; phylum Arthropoda; class Insecta; order Lepidoptera; family Geometridae; genus Crocallis; species Crocallis elinguaria. The sequence goes on from OU026065.1 coordinate 22,375,910, forward strand.
CAAAGTGGTGATTACCCACCCAGAGATGTATTACCCTTAATAAGAGACGACGTGGTCAAAAATGTCAAGCAGACTAAATCTTGGTAGCGATGTTTTTGAAGTAATTTATGTTGTAAGGCGGTGAAATTACTGGGTTTATGAGATAATATCAAATGTATCAAGGCAACGAGCACAACGCAGTGCCACGCTGGCTTTTGTGTTAATGGGGCGGCATTATGCTGACCATCAGGAAAACGACCGGCATGTCTAGTTATCCAAAAAAATATATATAATAACGATATTGTGCCCTACAATGCAAGAATACGAGAATTTAACATGACCAAATTTATTATGTAGGCCCGTACATAACATATAAAAAACGATAAACAAATTAAAATTCAAACTAATATATTTATTTGCATAAAACATGGTGATACCGTGATATAGTATAGTTGTTTAATTACAAGGATTTTGTGCAAACATTTTTTTTTTGCCATAATGGCGTGCAAACTTTAGAATTAATGATATTTTAACTTATGGTTCAATACGCGGATTCACAATAATAATTATATTACATAATGACCATACAGGTCCAAAAAAAAGTAATATAAAATGTTACACAATATTAGGCATAGTTTTTAATTTTTTTTTATAATTGTACAATTGTTTAATCCTAAATTTTGCACATTACCTTCACTTTAGGGCCAATAAAAAGATTACTAAAGTTCTACTTCTTCACAGTGGGACAATTTATTTTCTATGTCAAATGTACCAGAAAAATCCTGACGCGTTTTCCCTCAACGGTACAAAAGTTTCTTTTGTCCCTGTGTGTTCAGGTGGCTAATATCTTTGTACCACTTTTGGGGGTTTAGCTAACATTATTTATTTTGCTCTTGTTTGTGCTTGTCAATTTGGGGTAGTGGGTGTGAGTAAACTTTGTCGTGTACTGATGCGTGTAATTTTATTTATTTCGCTTGTTAAAGCTTGTCTTTGAACGGGAGAAAATTGGTGTTTAGTCGCCAGTTTTTTTGTCATGTTACTTCATTTTTTGTCATGTAATAATTAAAGTATGGAAGGAGGAGTGGAGGTGTACTCTAATTTAAATTAAATGATTCTGATCCGTTGCTCGGAATGTACCAGGATTTTGGTAACACGCCGCATCAACCAGGTGTTCGGACGAAATGTTGAGAATACTATTGGCTTACTGCCCTCATGGACACAATGTTTCGACATCATTGAGAGCCAAGTCAAAACGTTCATTGGGAACGACACGCTGGTTGTCGCCAGGATCCAGAGCCTAGACTAGAGTTTCGACGCAAGGTGGCCAGGCTTTCTACAGGATACATTTTGGAGAGTGTGCACTGGAACCCACATCCCCATTTCATCATCGGACGATCATATGTAAAATTCGTCATCCATTTATGGTTGACATTTCTCCGTTTTTTTTTTGAGAAACGTTTTGCTTCGACCTTCATAATCCGGACGGCTAAATAGTGGGACTCTTTGACGGCGTCAGTTTTTCCAGTGTTTACACATATTTTTGTCTATGACGAATTTACTTTGTTACTAGTTAACAATTCTGTTTTTAAGAAAACATGGGGAAATTATTAAAGTTAACATTTTAAAGATAAAATAATCCCCAAAAGTGGCAATGCTGCCAGCATTTTCGGAACGTTGCCTATCTGGATAGCGGTTTGTTAAATTAGAAATTTGTACATACACAGTTTCTAATTTTAGTTATTATTTATGTTTATAGGTAGAAAAGGTTAAACTTTAGAATAGCCGCCCTCCAAATTTATATTTTTGATATAACAACATAATTATTCCCGCTGAATTGTATTATTTTTCTTCCACTCTCTCCTATCAGCCTTAAGCGCTTGGTGGACATCCAATTCATTCATATACGCCTTTTCACAATCCATGCATCTTTTCTTTGGTCTTTCTCTAACCTTCTATCCCTCAACATTCATATCCATTTCTTAGTAATATACGCCTTATTGCTACGATATAAAAAAAATACTTACATTTTCGGGTATTTGTGTACCAGAGACGAGTCGGAATAAAGTGCGAAGCGGGGTTAATTACCTGTGGAAGAATAATAATTATTATAAAAATATACTTGTCAATTTTTATTTCATGTGTACTCCCGGCGTATGAATAGGAATATCCAAAAAATGGGCAGTGGTAATCTCCTCAGTACCATATCTACTGCGATCATCAAAAGTATGTAGGACAAAAAGTGTTTGTGTGAGTGTTTGTGTTTGATTGTTGTAAAATGTCTCATCGTCTCTACTGGGGGCGGGAGTGTTGGGTGAGTAGTAGTTAGGAATATACTCAATTCTAGCTTAAGTGATCACCGTCAGCGACATTGTCAGCTCAGTAATCATATCATCGTTCCACTTATCCCATTTAATTTAATTTGGGATCGACTCAGTACGTCTATTTCTTCCACTCTCGCTCGAAGGAGTTGGTTTTACGAAAATTAGAATTGAATATCATTATATTATAACGTTACCAATCCCAGCATATTTCATAAAACGAGTGTAGAAAAACTACATTTCTTTAACATCTCGCTCGTATAAAAATAATGTAGGCCTAAGATTCTCTCCAGCTTGCTGAATGTAGAAACTAGGTCAAGCGCGGTGGTTCTTTCAGCTTGAAATATGTCGACCGTTGAGTGTATGAATGATCTAAGTTGAAAAATAATAAATTTTAGGTTTTAGATGGTTGCAATTATTTGATGATGTTGAAAATTGTGATAACGAAACAAAGGGGTCACTTGCCTAATGGTAAGCGTAATGCCAGCCTATAACAATTACTCTCATCCAAAACTTTGAAACACAAAGAAAGGCCTTCGTGGCAATGCTTTACGCTCGTTACCCTCAGGGGTATGTACCTAGTGGTACCTATACTGAGGTACCACTACATAGGTTAACAACCTATGTCCATTATTGGGCTCTAACTAGTATTTTTTCCAAATTAAAACTGTATTGGTTCAGTAATTTAGCCGTTGAAAACAGATCCATAAACAGGAATAGACAGATCATGTGAATTTACATTATATGATATTGAATAATTATTTTACTAAAAAAAAAAACATAACATAAAAATCAAAATCAGATAAGTAACTTGAGTTTTACATAAACAGCTTTTAACATAATTATGGATAGACGCAAAGTCGGTATTATATATGTATATATATTATTTCTATGTTGTCACTAATGTTTAACGACTAAAAATTTGAAGTCAGTGTAGAATTATTTCAGTAAAGTAATGTTTAATCCAATCTTATTTAAGTGCTGGCAATAATACAATTCTGTTTAGATCGATATAAAATAAACTATAACATATATGATAAAATCCTGATCAAAAACATTTCATTTTTGTCTTACCCTGTTTACCTTTACAAGCATCGATATGATGTATAGCACAGCAAAGTGTTCACTTTGTAGACTTACTTTCTAAAGGAAAACTGTCAATGAATTTCTATACTTAAGTTTTATTTTGTGATAGCAAACTTTTAATCTTGAAGTTTTATTCACACGTAGTTTAAAAAAGAAATGAAAAACTGAATGTTCTTTTGGTTTCAAGAGAACCTATAAGTTAAGTTTATGTTCCCCCAATAGGTTAGCCTTTGTTTGACCATTCCCATTCTACAACAAAGCCTCAAAGATATATTGTGTTTTAGTAATAAGTGAGTATAATACTATGGATCGTGTGTCTGAAATAAAGAATTATTATTATTATTATATATGTACGTAATACGTCAATACCAAACCACTCAAAAATGCAATCTCTGCTGAGATTTTTTTTTGTCTCGCAATTAGTTTTTTTTTCGGTGTGTTCCCGGCGGCGCAGTGTGCGATAGGACCAGCCTTTCTCGTCCCGCGGCAAATTGCCGTAAGTCTGGTCGTCCGATGATGGAAGCAAGATATACGTGAAGCCTACCAACTTTCTGATATTAAACATCCGGAGTTTAAATAGTCTATTGAACCATCAATTACACACGGGGCTCTAAAAACATAAGAAGCTTGCTGTACGAATATAAAGGTCCTAATCAGTTTCTCAAAAATCAATCCATAAGTGAGTGAAATCGTGGAACACACAATGTAACGCAAGTGGCGCTCTGAACAACGGCTTTTATGTGTACTAACTTCAAAGGTACCATTAGCTCATTGAACCGAGTGCACAATAATAATTGTACTTCATATCATAAATCTACCGCTCATAGCTCGATACACGGTTCTTAACCGATCGGTGAAGTTAAGCAACGTTCTGATCAGTACTTGGATGGGTGTTTACAACTGAGCGCTACTCTATCAGAAGGCATGTTAAGTCGTCAGGTTCGGTTCTCTTCGTAGTACAATAGTGCCTAAAAATGCCAGAAAAAATGTTGACATCAAAGCTAGCCTATGCGATGTAGTATACCTCTATACGACAGCTATACAACCTATACGACAAAGGAAGAATCATAAATCTAAATAGGTACATAAGTATTATATAAGTGTAACAGCATCAACTAATATAATTACTAATTGTTGTGTACAATCATTGATAAGTAAAGAAAATAGTATTTTCTCAGGCTTTCACGATAAACTCTACCTACCTAGTTTTTTAAAATTTTAAACATAATTAAATAATATTTTATTTGCAAACCAGTTTACACGTCAATTGTTGTAATACATTGAGTACATGCCATTAATTACACTGTGTAGGTAAGTATAGAACGTCAATCAATAAAAAATAAATTACAAAAATTACAAATTTTCAATAAATTAGAATAATAATCAATGACAATAACAAACAAATAAAAATTAGCCAAAAAATAAAATAACAAAATGTCAGTCAGTAAAAAACTATCACATATAACATTTCATTTAAAAACATATTATAACATATATAACTAAACTATATGTATATAAAGCGTTTGCTCGATAAGTTGCCTAATTTTAAAAGCAGCTGTACAGCTGGGAGCTGTGACAACATCATCAGGTAACAATCATATTGTACACAGTGGGGCCCTTATGTCAACAAGTTTTTATAGCCATTTTAACATGGTCACTATTGAACTGAATGTTTACCTTTGGATAGATAAACGTTTTGGAAGTAGTCTATGAGCTACCTATTGTTTGGAAATAAATACAAATAAATGAAATTGAAGTGTCTGATTGTAATATAAAAATATCATCTTTTTACCACATGCATATGAAAGTATATACGGTACCTATAACAAAACAACCATTTTTAAAATATTTGTCTGTCTGTTTGTTCCGGGTAATCTCCGAAACGGCTGGGCCGATTTTGACGGGACTTTCACTGGCAGATAGCTGATGTTACAAGGAGTAACTAAGGCGTCTTTTATTTTAGAAAACGAATTAAGGTTCCGCGCAAAAAAATAAAAACCATTAAATCCAATATCTCCGCGCGGGTAAAACCGCGGGCAGCAGCTAGTTTCAAAATAAATAAATAAATTATATAGGTCAACTTGCGGGACTTGGTGAGAGAGCGCGGTACTTCGGGGAGCACTAACTAGATAATAGCGGAGGGCTTATTCGTATTGCGAGCGTTGGTAGTTGTTGCATAAAGAGCTTATAACGGTGTTCATCACGTAGGTATATTTTATCATCAGCCGAAAGAAGATAAGTGTATTATTTATCAAAGCTAAAGACTTTTCATGAAAAAGTTATATTATTGAATAACAAAATGTGAAGAGATAACCCATAACATGACATAACATAGGTCTTATAATATTTCCTTACTGTTCTAAGTTTTAGTTCATGTGTTCCAGGCTAAAAATAGTACCCATAACTTCCCGTGGATACTGTCAGAGACAGCTAAAGGAATGTCCAGGATATGGGCCACAGCATTCTCATCGGTCAATATTTTAATCTAATGCAATCGAGATGCCTGCCAAGCGCGTATGTCGAAATCCCCTCTTCCAGGGTGAGGCCGACGTTAAGCATTAGACGTTGTTCAGCTGATGATGATGATTCTAAGATTTCTATACAATTCCTTTAAATTCAAAAATTTTCAACTCAAGAACGTAAAAGAAGTAGAACTTCGATTTTCCCTAATTGGCTATACCCATTTCATTACATCTGAAGTTCAAAACTGAGGTTGTTTGTCAGGTCAAGTTTATTTAAGTTTACAAGTCTTGTAAAACTATTATTGCAAATGCTTAAGTAAGAAAAAAACAACTTCAACTTTTTTGTTGAGATACAGGTCCCCTCTAAATTTACTACTTTATCTTTTACCAAATAAACATTCTTTTCATTTTCATTTTTTTGTTCAACGAATTACAACAACAATTTGCAGCGATTCAAAGCTAAACCAGGGGTGGAATGGAATTATATTTTAGACCTAAAAATTAATCCATTTGATTATATCTAGTGCAAATTTAGCGGCCATGAATTTAGTTGCGTCTAATTTGGCAAACATAAAATATATTGAATAGCTCCAGAGTTAAATTTAGACCTTGTTATTAGAAAAATTCCACCACTTTCTGAAGTTTTTTTTAATGGATAGAGAAAGCTCACAATTATTAGGCCCTTTGAGTAAAAATACATGAATTATAAATAGCAGAAGAAGCCGTTCTACCAGGTGGTAGGACTCGCTCTTCTACGAATGTCCGTCTGAGCGGGTAGGTACCACCGCTTCTTTCGTCTGCCGCCAAGCAGGCATGTCAAGCATTACTGTGCTCTGATTTGATGGGCAAAGTAGTCAGTGAAATTACTGGGCTTCTCAGGGTAACGAGCGCAATGCAATTCCACACAGGCCTTTGTACTCAAGATTTTGAACACGCCTGTACATAGATTTGAAATTATATAGCTGGTTTTTACTCAATACAAAAGCGGGTCCATTCGACTACAGAAAAAATTGTCAATTCATCCCGCGAGTTCAGTTTGCGGCGAGTGCCCCTTTGTGTTTCAAAGTTCTTAGTGGCACTGCAATTGTTATGGACTGGATCAGGCAAACCATTCAACCACGTCGACCTTTTGTTATCCAAAAATATATAAAAAGAGAGGACTTGTAAATTTCGTTAAAAGCGTCCAGGTACCGAGTAAGGAGCCTTCGTGCTCCACTACACTAATAAGTAGTACCCTGAATACGATCCGCTTTGACGTTCGATTAATTGCGGATACTTGAAAAAGGAAATAGGCATACTTGTTCTGAAAAAGGAAATAGTGGTACCTGAATGAAATTGAGGTAGAATTAAATCTCTTTGTGAAAGAAGGGCTATTAATATCCCTGACCAAATATAAAAACATGTACCGGCCAGCTCTACATTTTTTTTACAATGTCACGAGATTGGTTGTTTATCTGATAGTAGGCATGACAGAAACACAAAGGTCTGCTCGGCACTGCAGTGCGCACGTTACCCTGAGTCACGAGATATTCAGTTTCATATTCCCAGTAATTTCACTGACTACGTTACTCATCAAACTGGAATACAGTAATGCTTGCAAACTACTACTTGCTGACAGAGCACTAAAGCAAAGCGGTGGTACCCACCCAGACCTATATTAGCAGAAGAGTTAGTTCTCTGATCGTAGTGGTTTTTATTAATAACTAGCTGCTGCCCTCGGTTTCATTGGAATTCATGGTTTTAATTTTTATGCGCGGAACCCTCATCCTTTTTCTAAAATGAAAGTAGCCTCAGTTACTCCTTATAATATCAGCTATCTGCCAGTGAAAGTCCCGTCAAAATCGGCCCAGCCGTTTCGGAGATTACCCGGAACAGACAGACAGACAAAACATTTTTTCGTCGGTTAAAAAGAGAGGCGGTTCGTGTATTTCGAAGACGCCAGTTATTCCGTAAAGCTGAAATCCGATAGAAAAACAATCAAAATCATCAACATTTATCAAATCATCGTCAGTCAGGTTCAACCAAATTGTAAAAATCAACGTGCGTGAGTAAAATTGAATTTGTAAACGTACGGAACCCTTAAAAAAGTCTCAAGCGTCTTCCCAGTTCGAAATAAAACGTAACCAATATCCAATTAAATTTATCGGTTTTTTTCTACGTTTAGTAGGTTTTATTATCTCAGATTACTTGGCCTAAGGGCTCAATATAAAATAACACGATCATTCGCCGGGGCGGAAAATGAGGCAACGATTTCATTTACCCTTATTTTATTAATAAGGTTTTTACGAGATATATTTTTGCACGACTTCGTCGCGCGTTGTGGAATAATTTACATTTATTTTTTAAGAAATTGAGGCCTGTGTTTTTCGGGAGAATTTGTGAGACGTGCAATAGACAGACATACATTTGTTATGGGTCGGCGTTATGCTTACCATCATGCGAACGGCAAACGGCTCTTCTTGTTAACAAACAGCATTAAAATTTTTATTAAAAACCCGAATGCCCTGCCAAAAAATGAACTAAAAAATAAAAAACAATATAATAAGTGAAAGGTAACTAAACAGATAAATAAAATTGTCATTGCTGTGGGGGGCGCTTCTGTGGAAAACTTTTTAATTAAAAGAGGTCCCCCGACTGCAATGACCATTTTATTTATTTGTTTAGTCGCCGAGTAAATAAGTGAGCTTTTGCTTGTTTATACTATATAGATTAACTAATACAATTTATGTTTTATATTTTAGTTTGTGTGTTTGGCAGGGCAATCGTGATTATTTATTTTTATATGATACATTTTTACTAACCTATGTAACGATTCCTAATGATAACTCAATCATCTTTGAAACCATTCGCTCAATTAGACATTCGCAGTCTTATTAAAGTCTGATTAGCAGCCAAAGAAGAAATATTTTTTACATGTTTTTTATGTTATTTGATAGAGACGAGCTGGTCGTTTGCCTGATGGTAAGCATAACGCCGGCCCAGAACAATTGCAGTTCCATTCAGAGCTTTGAAACACAAAGTCCTGCACGGCACTGCATTGCGCCCGCTACCCTGAGACATTTGTTTGCTCATCAAACCGAAACACAGTAATGGTTGCACATTACTGCTTGGTGGCAGACTTCACGAGCTAAGCGGTGGTAACAGCCCAGACGGGCCCACACGGGAAGAGTTATAGTCCTATCACTAACATAAAATATACCATGAAACGAGTAAAGGAAACTGACTAGATGCACAAAGTCTAACACGATGCAAGATCTCACTATTCTGACGTAGTATTGAATGTGACCTAAAAGGAAAAGCGACGAAATAGCGAATGTGACGAACAGCGATCTATACCCCTCGAACCATCCATCGCCATCTTCCTAGTTTTACTTAAACCAAAACTAATATTGAAAACAATGCCATCGTTCAGAACCCAACGTACAAAGTACTTACTATGAGGCCTTTTAAACTTCAATCTTTCTTAAACAAACTGCTCACCTAAAAAGGTCCCTAAACACCTAATTTCGGTACATATTCCCTGAGAACTAAATTCTTAATTGTACCAAAGTGAACCCCGACAAAGTTTGCAAAGTTACACAAAATTTGGACTTGAAAAAGACTTGTAAATTAGCCTAGGGGCAGTTAGTGTAATTGAGAACAGTACTCAAGCTAAACGGTGACATTGAAGTAGGTACTATAAAATAATAAAATCATTTTGGACGAAACCTAGACATACCCTATTATTAGCTGATGCTAATCATTCGATAGTAGTAACTTTTAAACTTTAGCGAATCGAAAAAAACAGGTTTTATTTACCTCGACGTTTCGATCAAGTTGCATTGATCGTGGTCACGAGAAGACTGAAGAATACGGGTGTCATTCTTCCATAAGAATACGGATGTCATTCTTCCATGAGAATGCGGGTGTCATTCTTCCATAAGAATGTGGATGTCATTCTTCAGTCGTAATGATGTAGCCGATGGCCTCTCATCACTTTTCGATTTTTAGGCCACACTTGAGACCCCGTCCCAATTTTATGTTTACGAGGCGTTTGCAATTTTCAGTGCAGCAATTTGTATGAAGTTAAGGTACTGTGTGCTAATACAGTATGTTACGATGGTCATTGGGAACAGATGTCTGTTCCCTTGCATTTATTTAGCAACAATGGACTTGTACCAAATTTGTATGGAGCTTGGTACTTTATTCCCAGAAAAGCTGAACAAGCTTCAAATTTTTTTCTAGATATGTGCCTGAAATAAAGAACCTAGCAGAATAATAAAAAAAATTTGAGGCCTGCGTTTTTAATAACGTATTGTAGCGTCACCGCGGGTGAAGGCGCGGGTAGCAGCTAGTCTTAGAATATAATATAGTATTTACTGGAAATGTTTATATAGTATTCTATAATGTATGCCTTCTCCTTTAAAATATGGATCGTGCCTAGATCTAAGAACGCTCTCATATTGACAATTACGATTTCTGATCCGATATCCAATCTTTTCATCTCATAACAACAACAGATCCATCAGTGGTAATGATTGCGACTAAAATTGCTGTGAAGTTTTTTATGTATTACTAGCTGCTGCCTGCAGTTTCACCCGCGTGGAGATATTGGATATTACGGTTTTTTTTTTACGGAACCCTAATTCTTCTTCTAAAATAAAAGTAGCCTAAGTTACTCCTATAACATAAGCTATCTGTCAGTGATTGTCCCGTCAAAATCGGTTCAGACTTTTCGGAGATTACCCGGAACAAACCGACAGACAGACAGTCAAAAAATTTAAAAATGGTTGTTTTGTTATAGCTACCGTATATACTTTCATATGCGTTTGATAAAAAGCTGTTATTTTGACATTACAAACAGACACTTAAATTTTATTTATTTCTATAGACTAGCTTTTGTCCACGACTTTGTGCCGCATCAGGTTTTATATAAATCTACTATAGAACTCTGAGATAATGTAGCTTACTATAAGTGTTTTTTTAAATCGGGCCAATGTGTATAAATTTTAGCGGTAACAAATAAACAGCAAACAATCAGTTAATAATATTAGTTATAGACGTATAGATATTATAGTTTTGCGTTTCTATTTTTTCATAGTTATATTTTTCATTAAACCAATTCTTAACACAATTTTACATTTTTCCCAATTTGAAAAACAATGAACAAAAATTAGGGACAGTAACAATTTACGTTTATTGATTGAAATGACCTTATTGTTTCTATGAAATCGTGTTATTTCTTTATTTATAATATACATGACGGGGCGGCGAGTCCAGGGGTCTTTTTAAAAACGGTGACGTCACCACCGGTGACGTCAACATCTTCAGCATCATGGTGACCGCTCACCCCTCGTAGAAAGAAAACACGAAGTAGCTCCATTTATCTCAACCATTTATTGCGGCAAAGTTATATGGGAGATCCGAACAGTCCGACGGTAGGCGCAATACTGCTTGTTTTCCAACAGTCGGTCGCTCGTATTTATAGCAAAACGGATTGTGACAAAGAATCTTTATAAAACTTGTTAGATCTTGTCATTCTACTTTAGATTTTAATCTTCAATTGAAATTCATTACTTTTATTAACATGGGGCCCAGGAGAGCACTCATGATAGTTAAAATAAATGACTCTAGGCGCCCATTCCAAGTAATAGGCCGTACAAGAAGAACGGGCAAGAAACTTGCCGGCAATCTTTTAAAAAATGTGTTTACAGTGAATTTGTTCAGTTTAACAATCATTTGTCTAGTTTTAACAATTCAATGAGTAATTAATGGTTCACAAACATTAATTAGTTAATCAAAGTTTAAGTGAAATTATTAACAATCCAATGAGTAATTTATGTTTCTAAACGCTTATTAGTAAACCAAAGTTAACATGTTTTGATTGTTGTCATTTTACACCGTCCATGAAGCTCGCCTGTGACGTCATTGCTCCGATATACATAAATTATTAATAAATAAAATAATCGATAGTCTTCTAAACCAAAGAGCGCACAGGGTGGTTCGATTTTTTCACGCATGGTATTAGTAAGAAGATTTTTTATAAACATACACCTACTTAAAAAGTTGCACGCGTCTTTATCATTTGATCATTAAGGTAAATCCCATTAAAACTTCAAACGAATTAATCTTTTCTTCACTTAAGTTAATTAACGATTTTAATTAGCTCCTGAACACCTTGGACGACTCCACAGATCTTCGCGGGCTATAATAGAGTAATGTCTCGTGTTCAAAAATGGAAACTCACATAATATTATTGGTCTTATCTTTTGCTGCATTGGGTAAGTTAAATAAATGCATTTTTGTACTCGAAAGGTTTAATGTGTTTTTGAAAGTATTTGGTCAATATCTCAAATGATCCTGACGATGTGAGCAATAACTATTCATATCCTAAACGTAACAACACAACATGTGCGCAGAATAAGCATGCCATTAGACGCTAATGCATTGATGATGATTGATAGTTATAGTCTGTCCATACCTCGTTATAATCCGCACTTGTTGTAACACCATGGTTATTTTGACAGCAAAATGCAAATGCTATACACTAGTAGCATTACACTGTATAGCACTAGAAGTAAGTCAGTCCTTTTGCCCTTGTTTTCGTATGAGCTATATAATAGGTACTAAAAAGTACTCTATAGGACTCTGGAGTAATTAAGCTAGGAAGCTGGTTCTAAAAATTGTCTCACTAATTCCCATCAGTGAGAGAATTTTTAGAATCAGAGCAGTCGGTTCAGAGATACGTGGTAACAAAATTGCACCTCTTATTAGTATAGATCAGGTGGACCTGGTCAAAACTGCAGGGAGTTGTTGGAGGCGAGTAGCCGATCCAGTTGGCGTTCTATGGGGGAGGCCTATGTTCAGCAGTCTTCCAGCTGATGATGATGATGATGATGATGATGATAGATTAAAATTAAATTTCTTTCTTTTTGTTGTCTAGATTGCGTTAATGCAGACGCAGCACTGCGGCAAAGGAAAGTAACAAGTAAGTGCGCTTTACTATGTTAATGTCGTTTTTAGATAAATTAGTAAAACTTGATACCATCCGTGACATAGATTGGTATACACTGAAATGCACTACAGAGGAGCGAGATTGCAGAAATGTTTTTTTCTTTAGATGCTAAAATTTGAAGTTTGCCTGAGAACCAACACCAGCGAAAATGCGCCACCTAGCGGGATAAATAAGCAGTGTATCTCCCCATTGAGAACATTTTCCTTTTTTGAAGTATATTGAAAAACTTATTTTACATTTTCTAATTTAAGGTACAACGACAGAAACTACAGTAACAACTACTACAGATCCTAATTATTACTTTGATGGTGTTGATTACGAGCTTGTCAATAAAGATGTCCGTGACGAGCGCGATGATTGTGACGGACAAGTCATCAAATGCGTACGGCGAACGTAAGAATATTTTTTATCTATACATACATATAAATAAAATTGAAGTGTCTGTTTCTAATATCAAAATAACAGCTTTTACCTAAATGCATATGAAAGTATATAAGGTTCCTATAACAAATCGACAATTTTTAAAATTTTTGTCTGTTTGTCTGTCTGTCCCGGGTAATCTCCGAAACGGCTGGACCGATTTTGACGGGACTTTCACTTGGCAGATAGCTGACGTTACTTATGCTACGTGAGCAAAGCCACGGGCACAGCTAGTTTATTTATTATATTGCTTATTGAACTCCGGGAAATAAAAGATTTTTTTTCAGGCCGTTTCTTCATCCAGTATGTGCTTTTAATTATGCTTCTTGGGCTTTCGAGTCATACCATACTATTTGTGAAGTAGAAAAAGAAAATTGTTATTATCGCGTCGGCTGGGCTAAAACTGGACTATACGGCAACCATTACATGAACGGTAAGAATATAAAGCGATTCCTATATGATTCTGCTTCTTGGTTCTTCTTTCTTACAGTTCTTCTTACATACTGTTAGGGTTGGCCTAACCAAATTTCCTTCGCCACTCTGCACGTAGGCATAAATCTTTTTTATTATGCAAATATTTACACCAAAGATAGATCTTTAATGGTACAGTTGTTGTTTAAGTATTGTTTTAGGTGGTATAGGACTAACTCGTCAGCAAGTATCTGTCTGAGTTGGTACCACCGCTTTGCTCGTGAAGTTTGCCGCTAAGAGTAATGTGCAAGCACTGTGTTTCTGTTTGATGACCTGAGTAGATAGTAAAATTACTGGGCTTATGAGACTTAATACCTAATTTCTCAGGGTAACGAGCACACTGAGACATTTCCGCGTAGGCTTTCGTGTTTCCTAGTTCAGCGTGGAACTGCAATTGTTATATATGGGTTGGTGTTAGGATTACCATCACGCAAATGACTCACTCGTCCCATTATCTAATAGTATAAAAAAAATTTGCGTGGAGCCAAACATAAAACAAAAAAATGTATGAGTGAAAATTATTGCGATTCCATATCATCCCCTTAGTATTGGATTTAAAGACCTTAGTATTTTCTTAGGTTGTCATAATAATAACACATTGAATTAAACAACTTTTCAAGATTAACGGGGTTAACTCACGGGGTAGAATGAGACGAACTACGAACACTGCAAGGGGTTCGAAGATTCGGGAATAAAATAAGATTTGGAAGCCCTAATAGATAGATAATATTAGGTACATACATACGTGTCGAATTGATAAAACCCTTTTTTGAAGTCTATGTTAGTTAAAAATGTATTTTTCCAGATCTTGTCCTCCATAACGGAGAAGGATACAATTGTATATATTACTGGCGTCGAACTAATTCACCTGAAGAATTTTTCCAGCTATATTTCTCTTGGATGAAGCCAGAAAAAAACCCCAAGGAGAACTGGCAAGAAAGGAACCGAGGTCCCTTATATAGATCTCCCAGATTCGGCGTGCATGAAAGTAGAACACCCCTAAGCAATGACAGAATGCAAATAATAGAGGTTGGGAAATATTTAAAACAATTAAAATCCAAATTCCAAGCTGAACGAGCTTATATTAACTAAGTAGCTTAGCTGACACAAAAAGTAATTTCCTCGCCAGTGGAGTTGATGGGAATTTAGATTCAACACTTTAATGACGTACGAGCGTTTGTATGGAACGTAGTGCGAGTTGAGGTCTTCGTTGTCCATCGTGAAAAGCTGCGTTTAAGTACATGGTTTGATACAATTATTTATTCATTGAAATGTAAAGAATCTGATGATAGTATCATTTAAATTACTATTGGATAATAAAAAAAAAATCGTTAATTTTGAGAACTTTTAGTTGCAGTGTCTTTGTGGAAATTCTATATTTTTTGTGAATTTCATTATTATTGTGTTAATGCAATGTGATGTTCTTAAACCTGTATAAGCACAGTATTGTGTATATTTTGTGTTTCATACAACTACCCTATCTATATTCGTCGATCGTATCACTCACCTTTGAGCGGGTAACAGAGCTCTGACTCTATATATTGTCGGATAACTTCACTACATCGCAAAACCAGTATTAGTTGATTGTTTATTTGGACTGTTTGTTATCAAGCATCTTACATCATGTCACTTATAATTATCAATACCACTTATAATTATATTTATTAATAATAATTATGTGGCGGCGTGTTTCTTGTTTAATTATTTGATACCATTATAATATCCTATAATTTTTACAATGATGTATTCAATACCTGAAATAAAATAAAGAAGATTTTTACTAACACGCAATTTTGTAATTATCTTCACTGATAACTATGTACTCAAATCTTAAAACTCAATTTTCATCTGCTTTTAATTATTATTGTATCGAAATGAAACTTTGTACCTTTATGTATAACTATACTATGTAGTTTGGACGACAGTATAATAATTTGGTATCATGGATCTCCTGATCCTAAAATGGAAAATTATGGTCTACACAAAGTAACATACTATCAGCGATAACGGTAGTAAAACCGTCCAAAATTGTATTCTATTTATACCCTACAGGTTAGCGTTCGACGCTAAATTGCCTGATCCTCAGCGACGATGTGGTTGGAGATGGTAAACGTAAATTAGGACTGTTTCTCAAGTGCAACACACCAATAGCTACGTGCTTGGCGGCAGAATTTCAAATTGAGGGTGGTAGCTAGCCAGGGCAGCACTAGAAAATGCCCTACCAACGTGCTCGCCACCACCGTGGTAGCGACACGATGTTTTCCTTCACCATGGCCTACCACCGTGGTAGCGACACGATGTTTTCCTTCACCAAAAAATCAAGTTGTATAAAATGCAAAAGTTTTCAAATAATTTTGAGTTCTAGGTATTTAGACTCAAATATTTTTGATTTAGTTGTAACTTTATCTTGATAACTTGATACTTTAGCGAGGACATAACTCAATAAATAAAATTAACTCAACCATTGGCAACCGCAAATAATAATTAGAGTTTCGGACAAAGCCGCTGTGGCGTAAGATCAATAGGCTGTTAAAGGATTTTGGAACTAGTTTGGGAATATTTCAGGCATTTTCATGGGAAATACTTAGTCTGGTTAAGGTTACTTTATGAAAATATCGATCGACAACTCAGTGGCAAAGTTGGAAGCAAGTTGGAAGTACCTAACGCTGTCTACAGAGCTCATCGCTTGGATGTTTGCGTTGTGCACGGAATAAAAACAAGAGTCCCTTTATAACCGACTCAAAAAGGAGGAAGTTCTCAATTCATCTGTATTTTTGTTTTGTGGCGAGGTTACCAGATTTCTCCGCCAATTGTGAACCGATTTAAATAATTATTTTTTTCGTGAGTAGTAAGTGAGTGTAAATCGGTTGATAATAAACGGAGAAATAGTAACAACATTAAAAAAAACCTGAGGCAGTGCCGTAAATAGGGCGGTGCCAGCGATGTCCAAGCATAGGGCGCAGATCCTGGAGGGGCATGACAAGATTTGGGTTAGATTAGAACTGCATTAGGGAGCAGTTATGGAAGCTCGCACCGGACGTATAAAAGGCCATTAGGGCGCAGTTATAGAAGCTGGCACCGGGCACACAAAAACATTGAGTAATTGACCTGAGGTGATTCAGTTGTAGTGACGTCGGCCGCCGATCTGTAGGTCAATGGTTTGAATCCTACAATGAACTTTTGAAGAAGGATAACCACGCTATATGCAACCACAGCAGATATCATTTCCAGTGCCTGACTGGCTAGCTACCGATCTCAGTAGCTAGCCAGTCATGCACTGGAACTTGGCCATAGATTTGTATCTACAAATCTATGGCCAAGCACCTATCAGTGCCCGGTATTCCTCCTAATTTGAATTTTCATTTAGAGCGGTTCTTTATAAAAATACTAGCTTCTAGCCCACGGTTTCACCCACGTGGAGATTTTGACAAGAACGGTGCATTTTCCGAAATAAAAAATGCTTATGTTACAGTCTGATCCATAAACATAAACTTTATCTGTGAAAAAAAACACTAACATTTGTTGCTCCATTGCGGCGTGAAAGAAGGACAAACCAAGAAACACACTTTCGCATTTAATAGTACAGAAGTACGGATTTTGAGCGTGGGTATTCAGTACTTACCTATATTATTTTGTGTGGGTATATCCTAGTTGCAAAAATGACACGCAGGTCAACAAGACGAATCATTCCGAAATCAATTTACTTCATTTATAGGGCAGGAAATTAAATAACCGCTCGTATGCGCTCTGGTTTCATGTTCACAACTCTTGAACTGTGATTCTACGGACGCAGGAGATCTAACTCGCTTTGACCATATTATCCTGTCCCATTTTATTTTAATATGACTCTCCTTTGCATCATGAGCAAGATACTAAATTGAAACTCTTTGCCGGCATCTGTTTTACCAGACTTCTACAATTTGGAGTCTTTAAGACACGAGTGAACAGGTATCTTATAGGCAAGCGTGCTATATTGTCGACGGCATCGCCACTTAAGGCGGCATCCTCAGTCAATGACATACATCATATAACAACATATTATACACATACACAAATATTTAAAGTTATTATATTCATGCCTACAGTTCTGTTAGTAACTGTTAAATATTTGTTTGCCTCATGAAACCGTGTTCCTCGTGTTCCATAGAACCCGTTTGTTAAACGTACCGATGCGACGCCAACAACAACCTACAGCGAATATAGTATTAAAATTATGATTAGGAATAGTACTATCCTCTACGAATTCTATGAATCAATTTTATCCTAAGTTGCCCTAAATACAACAGGACTTAACATTTTACGCATTGCCTCAAGTGTCGTTGATAAGTCCGTTCTAGTTAGCACTTAATGCTGCCGCACATTGGGCCCTCAAACGAACGTGGTCCACCAGTGGCTGGGTATGGCCTCCAGTCGCAGCCACTAGATGTGGTCACCAATGCAGTCCTAGCCACTAGTAGCACCAAAACAGAAAGAACCGAAGGGGCGCTTAGACCGTCCTTAAGCAGCCCTCGAACCTAATTCATGATTGATGGATAACCATCAATCGCAGACCACGAGAAAACCATAGAAAAACTACGACCCCCGCTTGAAGCATATCGTATCGTCTAGTGTGGTTGTGGTTGGGGCTTGATGGAAATCTAGTCCAAGCACGGCTATATAGAAGCAAAGGAAGAAGCGACCTCTATTCAAAAAAATTGTTTCACAACCACTGCGTGCTCAGTGCAGACGCCGCGGTAAATAAGCTGTGGTACGCATGTTGCGTAAAGCGGAGTAGGCGTCGCTTTGAGCCCAGGCAGGGCTTCGAGACCTATCTGGCCGTATTGCCATTATTGTCTATTTCGTGGTTTTTTGATGGTTTTGCATCAAACAGCGCTTGTGGGTGTGTTATCTCGTAATCCGCGCTTGATGCAAAAGCGTGGTTATTTTTACAGCAAAACGCATACTTGCATAAGCATCTACGGTCTGCACTACGCGCCAAAAAGCGCTCCTTCTGTTTTCTTTGTATTTTTCGCGGGCGGGGAAAAGCCGGCGTGCGCAGGAGGCACACCACTCGAACACTCAGTTAGCGTCATTGCCATATAATATGTATGAAAAAACTTATCCACAGCTTGTGGTCGTGTTAGTGACCGCGTCCAGTGGCCCAGTATGCGACTGCACTAACTTACGTAAATTCTAGGTGATTCGAACAAAGTAAACCAATATAATGCCTTCTACATAAAAACCGTCAAAAAGTGTTTAATTCCAGTGTAGGTAATCATGACTACCTAAAATTACTAAGTCTTGTGCTATTATAATTCTCACACTCTGTTTAAGCTGGTTTTAATTTGCGACGGTTTGTACAGGCGGGGGTTGTTTGCCCCTATAATGAGGTTTGCTGTCTAACAGGGTAATAATGAATCTAATCAGCTTATTACTTTACCGTTCAAACAACTAGGTATTTAAATTGGTTATGGCGACATCAACCAGCTTAATAGTTTAAAGGTAAAATTGAAATGTATATGTATTTAATGTTATTATCCATTGGCCGCGTAACTACTGCTGGTACTTATCTGGCTCAATGGACCAACATTGTGATTCAACGATAGATTACTATTGTTTAATTTATTTTTAAAGACTAAACTTTGACTTTTTAACTATTTTGTGCTATTTTATGTAAAATCAACTCGAGAGTGAGTGTGGCCGAGCGGGAACTTGTGCGACTTTCAATCCGACGCTCCATAGTTGGAATCTCGACTCGGTCCGCACCAATGACTTATATCAAGTTATGTGCGGATTATTGACACTCGCTCTAAAACGGTGAAGGCAAACATCGTGTGGAAACCCGCATGTTCAAGAACCACAAAATTCGAGGACATGTGACATCCACCAAGCCGCACTGGGCCCGCGTGGTGGATAATGGCCCATACCTCTCTCTTTGAGATAAGGCCGGTATCCCAGCAGTGGGACCCTAAGAGGCTAATTAATATAAAATCGACTTGCCCAGTGTAACACACATTGGCATGAGGCCAATAAATAATACTATTCTATTCTATACATCACTTGCGCACCACCGCGTATTTAACGCAGCTTCTGCACTAAACAGAGGTCGTAGAAGCGGCGGTGATCGTGGTTTTTCCATGAGTGCGTGAGTGCATGAGTGCGTCATGCATTAGCGTCTAATCTGCCTCATGGACTGAGCGTTCACTATCTTGGTTTCAAGCGAACTCTCAGTTTGAAACCGTCTGATATTTCCTTGACGCAGGTGACATCACATTACCACTTAACAAACCAAAAATTAAGTGTCCGTTCTGCACTTTCTCTATTTTATGACAGCTGTTCAAATTGCTTTTTATTTTAATAGGGTAGTGACTTTTTCAAGATATGTATACTTATCGGTGTTTAAAAAAATACACCGGAAATCGAACCCGGAGCGCCTTGGTTTACAGATAGGATTATTACTTATATGGCCATGAAGCCTCCAATATCTTTCGTAAATTTAAGATGATCTGCTTTCTTGTAAAAAATTCTTATGATAGTGGATATTTGTTACATGTCTTACGTAAACAACGTGATTATAGTAAACTAAACTAAACTAAACTAGAGAGGTGAATACCTGATATGTTCTATGATATATTTTATAACGTTATTTAAATGTCATAATTTACGTATAGTCATGACATTGAGAGTTTATATTCAACATAATGGACTTCTAAGCACATCAACATTTCAAAATGCCATGAAAGAGTTATTACATCCATAAAATATTCAATAGATCCCAAACATCCTAACCGCATAGCGCCATTAGGGCCACCTGTCTTTTCATAAATCAATCATAAAAAAACACCCATGTTTTACAACATCAACACTTGGCAGTATCATCGTACTATTTATTCAAGGAAACACATAAAACTGTTCGAAATTATGACATAAAAACGCGGTCTGCAAAAAATACACGCAAACAAAAACTGGATTTTATAGTGTTGCGATGCAATGACGAATGTTGCGAGACATTGCTGGTAACAATAACTTGAGCCGTAAGTCATAAGAGACTTTATCTTCTATAGCGTTCCATTCCTTAGAGTTCTAGGGATTTTTCTCCCGCGTGCTCGTAATTTGATTCATATGATTAAAAAAAAACAATACGTCCATCGGCTCTTTTCGATACGCAAATTGGCTCGATTGAAAGTATAGTATTGTAAATGTTTTCGTTCCTTTATGTGTTCCTTGCAAATTAAGAAAAGTCATGCACATCTCGGCCGAGCCGAGCCATAAGTCGACGTTGTTTTTATTCCCTTAAAATATTGCGGTTATTTTTCGTTTCACAAACAAGCACTGGACTAAATTTTTAAAGTAAGTCAACGTGACTTACTTTAAAAAATTTTGTAACGCAATAATTATTCATGTAATTTGAAGTCTCGCCGTGAATTATAAAATACATAAATATTAAAAATAACACGTTTTGCGTCTATCATTGTACTTGAAAAATATTTAAAACAACTGACTAACCCAATACAGTCAGAATTGTAAAATCTCTTGTGTCACTTTGAAACTTTTCGTTCTGCTGCAATACTTCGCCTTTGTCGAGAAACTTTTGATAAAAATACAATGCGAAAAGTTCGTAACTTGTACCACACATCGTAATTTATCACAGCGACTGTCACATGCAAGTTTGTGAGTGACACTGAGAGGTAGACTTTTGTCATAATCAGGGTTTAGACCAGAAATCACGTTTTGATGGGTCATGCTTTTAGAGGAAACGACAGTTTATTCCTAGAGCGGCACGTTCTTTGTAAGACATGAGATTGTATTTAACTTAAGAAATAGAAAACCAACAACAAACAACAATTTCACTGACTACTTTGCTAATCAAATCAGAACACCACCACTACTTGGCGGCAGACTATACAAGTAAAGTGGTGATAAGTGGTACCCCCACCAACAGACCGACACTCGCAGAGTAAGACCTACCACCTGGTATATACCATGCCAGCTAGGGCGGAATCCTGGGATTGTATCCATAGTATCGGGATCACAGATAAAATATATTGTTCAAAATTGAAGATCGAAATGGACACTGAGAGAAGTAGTGGATCTCAGTACAAACTCCCGGAGTGGTCTTTGGTCTTCGATTCACTGGTGGAGCCGCACGGTAGATCCTAAAGGCGTTGAAGTGTTACAGGATCCACCGAGAATGGTGGATCACAAGTGAACTCCAGTGTGGTATTCAATCCACTGGTGGATCCAGTGAGTAGATCCCAGTTTATTGAAGGGTTTTTCCATACCGGAAGAAAATAACAAAAATCCATTGCAATACATAATCAAATCAATTAAAATTTAAATAATTCATATTATGTCTATTCAAATTTAAGCGCAGAAACACGAGAACCTAATGTAGGCAATAAAAAAATTAATAGTTTTAACTGCTTTGTGATTGTAATATTATTACGATACAAACAATGATAAAACGTGGGCATTTCTTGAATATTTTGCCATAATAATGAAAGCTATGATATAGATAAATGTAAATTTTATTTTTTAATATATACCTATAGAGAGATACATAATATTATGCGTTTATGTTTGAGGGAACAATAAGTGTAACAGTAAGGGGCCTTTACCATTGGGAAAATATTCTTAAAAAAAGGAACATGATCTTAGAAAATTGACTCCAATTTTTTAATAAATTTTTGATCTGTAAGAAATTTTAACTTTTATGTATAATTTGTCTATGTATAGCGTTACAAATTCAGTGCCGCTTACACCATTTTACCAACATTGAAACCGCGGGCCTTATTATAGCTAGAAAATGATAGTTCTTTCAACAAGCTGTAAAAAGCTGTTGAAATGTTGCTAACTATGTATTGTTGCACAATGTCTCTCACCAGAATGTCAACAACATTGTTCCACCGCACGTGCTAATCAGCAAATTGAATATGATTTTATTGTGTTACAGCATATTTTACGTCAACTTTTAGATGGAGCCACTTCAAAACGAGATGTCCGTATAGGTGGAATTTTAACGACAAACGGATGGAAACTCTCTCCGTGTCTTGATCTTTGGCGGAAAGTAGACGGCGGCATAAGGTTGTGGATCTCCAATGCACGTTCTCCAAAGTGGAGGCGGTAAAAAATGGAAAGACATGCCACTCTGCGTCTGTGCTCAAGGCTAAGTAGCCTCTTCCCAACTAGCACCTCGTCATTAATCATTTTTATAGCGCGCCTGTCTACAGAATCCGAGAAGCCCAGCTGATATTTTGCCGAGCCATCCCACAGGTGGCTGCAATACTCCTCCTGCACGGAGTATCCATACGCACTTGGGATTGGTACAATACGAGCAACATGGTTTTGTTGTTTTGAATCTGCTCACTATATCCGTGAGGTCAAGGAGATGAGAGCTAAAACATTTGCTGCGACTAAATCTAAGATTCAATCTTGAGCCTTTTAACACAATTGCATTTGATTGGATCTACTCTTGACTCTGTAATGATTGCTGATCGTTGTGACCATGAATTAACCGCAGCCCATGTTATGATTTGGAACAACATCATTTTGTATATCTGTTACGTCACTTGTTTTTTTTTCTATATTAATATTCAATTGTTCACAAGTCTTATTGTGATCCTATTATTCTTTTCTTTCTTATTAGATGATCTAATTTGGATTATATTTAAACTTGCTGCCAAGTGAAGCTGCCAGAACATAAGGTGCTTGGATACAAATTTTCATTTTAAGGGTGGCAGCTAGCCAGGTGAGCACTAAGACATGTTCTAAAACCCTATTACAATGAAAATTATCTTGACTTTGACGAAGTCAAGATAATTAAGATCGAACTTCACTTCAGGTAAATTCGTTTGATCATTCAATTATGATTGGACAACTGAACAAAGGTCCTTAATGTAACTGCAGCACAAGTACGGATCTTTTCGATCAAAAAAATTGACAGTTCAAATCGATAAAGTTAGTTTTATCGATTTTTTATATAATTTATCGAGCGTTGGTACAACCGACAAAAGTTATCGAATAGCTAGGTCGAATCCAAAGAGAATATAAAGCTACTACATTAGTTTACGATCAGACTTCGGTACTCGCAACATTCGATAAATTTATCAGCTTTTTCGATTAGACAAATTTATCGTTTGAACTTCCGTACTTGCGCCGCTGCTTGGACAAGGCATTTGGACAATGACCTCTTCAAAAAGCTATTAAATAATAAAGATCCAATAACACTAGTAAACTAGCCAGATTACCCGCAATTACGTCTGTTTGAAGACTTCCGAGTAGTAGTGGCCAATCACTATGACCTTGAATTACCCGTTAATAAACTGTCAATGACGGCGGCCAGTTGGTATACGATACCGACTACATTGTATTTTTTATTGTTTAGCGATTTTATTACCTGTATAATGAACTCCGTTCACAAGTTTTGTTTGTGTTTGCGGTGATGATGTGCTTGGTTTAAACATAAACGTGTGGGAATGTGTATGAGGAACCGACTTCGAGAAAAATATCGTTAAGTATGAGATTTTTCCACCCTTGTGATGGTACTATTTCATAAAATTTATGAATGGACTTGAGATATACCCTACTCATGATAAAATAATCATCATTGCTGCAAAAAAAATCAGATGAATTGAGAATCTCACCGTTTTTTTGAGTCGGGTAAAAAAGTATAGCCTCAATATTTCCTGAAATAATAAATAAATAAATAAACGCTTACACACTCATACCCCCGCACTAGGATTCCCAGTGCCGCAGGTGGCATATACACACAGATACACATCACAAACATCCAAGACCTAAGAAAAAACTTTATGCTTAGTATACAAAATCTGCCCGGACCTCTCGGGAATCGACCCCGGGACCTCTCGCTTTGCAGGCAGGGTTACTATACATACCTACTTAGCTACGGAGCAGTTATATAAGAAATCGTGAAATTTATTTTCCGTGTTGTAATAGCGCCTTTTTCTAATTCAGTATAACACAATCAAATTGAATTCGTCTGGAAAGCATAACAAATCCATAGAAAACATTATCAACGAATTGTTGAAGTTTTGTTCCAACGGTCTAATTAAAAAATAATTTTTCAGTTGATTAAAATGCCATTTAAATTTCCAGCATTTGCGTTGTAAGACGAAAATGAAACGATTAATGATAATTGGTTTTTGTAATAATACAATCATGAAAAGTAGTTCAGAGAGTGTGGTGACCATAATGTTTATTAATGTATTTACCGTGTCCCCTTTGTGTTTCAAAGTCTTGGGTGGCACTGCAATTGTTACGGGCTGGTGTTATGCTTACCATCAGGCAAACGACCCGCTCGTCTCGTTATCCAATATTATAAAAAAATGAGGTCAAGGACAAGGACGTAACTAGTACTCCGTAGTCCCAAATAAGTTATATACTTGCAATCGAACACTGTATTGAAGATTTCCTTCATCATTTACATAAGCCATTTCTACTTAACATACCTAAACCTAAAAGTTTTTCTGAACAAACAACATAACACTAAACAAGTAAACACCTACACAAATTCTCGGTATAATAGTCCCATGTCTACTTCAAAAGACATTTCTCCTTATTTACTTTTCACATAGAAATGATGTTAGCAGTAGCTTAACTTCTGAGGTTATTTTTCTTTAGAACATTATTATCTTCTGCCCGTGGTTTGAACCGCGTGGCGATTCCCATAGGAACAGTGCATTATCCTGGGGTAAAAAGTAGCCTATATTACTCTCCGGTCCATAAACTATATCTATGCAAAAAAACACATTGATTCGTTGCGCAGTTGCTGCACGAAAGAAGAACAAACCAACATACCTATAAACATACTTTCGCAGTAGTACGGATAAGTCACGAATAATACGCGTCCACGCGGCCAAGTAATATAACGTGGTCACTGTGTACTACAAGATTCGTCCTTATGAGCCGAAAAATGTCCACTGCTGATCATCGGTCCATGAAGGGGGATTTTGCCCACTTGGTAGGCGTCTTGTTGATCGCTGTAGATTATTGTGTTGACCAAATATAATGCGGCGGCCGATTCTCTGGATATGTCCTTCGCCAGCCCTTACGCTCCCACGAGAAAAGATGGGATGGTACTATTCTTAAACATACGGCCTAGATTTCAAAATTACATGGTTAAATGTGTCGATTCACACAGCGGCGGCGAGGAAGAGCGTTCGTCTATCGATTTTTATAGGCTTTTATTTAACTTGCAATGTTCGTATGGAATTTGTGCGCTTCAAAATTTGCAAGCCATTTTTCGACCACTTGTTGGTATGCAATTGAGCTGAAATTTGGCATAGTTATGAAAGTCCGGTGACAATGCAATGCGTCACAGAGCTGGTCTGATGATGGAGCCGGAAGGCGGCCACAGAAACTCTGTAACGATACGACGTAACCACATCGAGTTTGGGCTCGTTTGATTTGTCTCTACAAGTACTCTGATCGTAGATGATGTCCAGGTTTCTGGTGATGGAGTCGGAAGGTAGCCAAAAAGCTTGTCTGGATATTCACTAAAACTTATTATTTTTTATATTACGGAGAGTAAGCAAAAGAACTACACGGCCTGATTAGGTCCCCCCCACCCTTCTTTAACAGAACTAGCAGAAGATACAAAACCAACATCCACAAAGACAGTCTCTCATGGTAAAGTATGATAACTTTATCTAGAAACAAAAAATGTGTACTGCACTTGCATTAGTTGCATCGTTAAGAAGGCTCGATACCTATAACTTTATTGCGTCTGTGTGCGTAAGATGAATATTTCTAGATATATAAACACTCTATACTGTTTATAGTGCGCTTCCGAGGAAAGCGTCAATTTCTTTTTTATAATATCTTCGTCTCCATTTCGATACCCTTTTCAAGTATATTTTATGTTATCGATATTGTATCTGGTAAAAATATATGGTGTTTAAAGAATACGACTACTTACTATTTTATTTATTCCTTGACTTCTGGTAAAATATGTTATTATGCTTTTAGAAATGACTAGCTGCTGACCGCGGTTTCACCCGCGCGGAGATATTGGATTTCATGGTTTTAATTTTTTTGCGCGGAACCCTGATGTTTTTTCTAAAATAAAAGTAGTCTAAGTTATTCCTTGTAATATCAGCTATGTGCCAGTGAAAGTCTTGTCAAAATCGGTCCAGCCGTTCGGAGATTACCCGGAACAAACAGACAGACAAAAATTTTAAAAAATGGTTGTTTTGTTATAGGTACCGTATATAATTTCATATGCATTTAGAAAAAAACTGTTATTTTGATATTACAAACAGACACTTCAATTTTATTTATTTGTATAGATGAAGAGAACTGTTATAGGTAGATATGTAGTTCTTATAGGTTTTAACATAAAATGTAATGTAGAATGAAATAAAAGGAGTACATAGTAATATAGCTTTTATTTACTTGTTATTAGGGTTTCGTGCCTCTAAATGGTAGAAAGAAAACAATATTGTAGGATTTTTTTATGCAAAATAAGCTTATCTATTACTACTATCTCACTGAAGGCCCAGATAAATGGCATTCGTTTCGAAGCGATTCTACTTCTACAGTCCCGATATTAAAATAATTTGTATGAATGAATAATTATGTATGAATATGTATGAATGAATAATTATGTATGAATAATTTGTATAAAATTGAGATTTATTATGTAAGTTATCGCTGCGTAGTAACTCTTCTTTTTACTAGTTGGTAGGACTAACTTTGTTTAAGCACTCTTTTCAGTGACGCTGTAGTTAACGATGAATGAATTTTGGTGTTTCAACGCAAATTCTATCTGAATAGACCTTGTCGGCTTGTTCCTTTTTAAGTTATAGTAACTAGTACCCAGACCACAGAGCAAATGTTATAGGCCGCCATTACATGGGCATGCATGTTTGCGTTTAGCTGTCTTATTAACCATGATTTTGCTACCAGCATTAGTAGCGTAAGCGATATTACGTAGCATTACACGCTCACGCACGTCTTGAAGTAAATCCATCCAAAAGCAGACTAGAACAGCAATAGTGCCAGATAGTGCTGCCTCTTTCACTGCATCGAGGCCCTATCTGGGTTTAAAACAATGACAGCTGCATTTTACTCTACATACTTGCGCATCACCGCGTGTTTACCGCGGATTCTGCACTGAACACGCAATGGCTGTGAAACTATTTTTTTTAATACCACGTTAAGCGCTCTGATTAGATTTCCATCAAACACCATATTAGTACCATAGTAGTAGTTTTTTCCACCAGTGTGTGTTGCTATTAATGACTTATGGCACGGAGACGTGGTCTCTTACTGTTGGCCTCATCAGCAAGCTCAAAGTTGCACAACGAGCTATGGAGAGGGCTATGCTCGGGGTTTCCCTGCGTGATAAAATCCGAAATGAGGAGATCCACAGGAGAACAAAAGTTACCGACATAAGGTCTCAAAGTTAGCAAGTTGAAATGGCAATGGGCAAGCCACATCGCTCGCAGAACCGATAACCAATGGGGAAGAAAGGTTCTCGAGTGGCGACCACGAACCGGAAGACGTAGTATAGGACGGCCCCCCACTAGGTGCACCGATGACCTTGTCAAAACCGCGGAGAACCGTTGGATGCAAGAGGCGAGTAGTCGATCCAAGTGGCGTTCTATGGGGGAGGCCTATGTTCAGCAGTGGACGTCTTCCGGCTGATGATGACCATGTTAGTCCTTATTGGCACTATAGTCTGCACGCCAGTGGTAGATAAACGTAAACTGACTTAGTCTGCCATTGATAGCGATGCGTCTTGTCAATCTCCCATCCCTCTCCTGCCCCTCACACAACTCAGGCGATGACTAGTACTTGAACGCAGACTATAGTACCACATACCAGAAGGTATTTGAGCCCTTCCACCTGGCGAAACATCATCAGTGATACAAATGGCAGATAACCGAGCCATGTGTGACGAAAACTCACTCACAACACACCAGAATTGGACACAGCAAGTACAGTAGGAAAATTTCAACAGTCCACTAGTTTGTTAGAATGTGTGGGTAAAATTTTGCAACTGAATTTGAACGAAACTGATTTAAAATTCGCCGTTTTTAATAAGCTGAATTTTTTTACGAATTCATGTTTAAACCAGACAGTGAAATAATATGGGGAAGTCTGTTCCGAAAAATATTTTTTAAATGCGTTTTTAATTCGCTTTGAGTCAAGGTACACAAAGTGGTACTTAATCTCTTTATTTGCATACCACAATGCAAACAAAGAATTAAAAATATAATTATCCTAATAACATTATAAGTGCGAAAGTTTGTGTGTGTATGAATGTATGTTACCACGTATCACCGTATCAACTAAACCGATTTTGATGATATGGAATAACACATAGGCTATAAAGATATATATCGATATTCAGCAAAACAAAATAAAAGGCTTGACTTTGACGACTTTAAACACTAAAACATAACAGTTTGTTTTGTTAGTGGGAGGACTAACTCTTTTGCGAGTGTCCGTCTGGGTTGTTACCACCGCTTTGCTCGTGAAGTCTGCCGCCAAGCAGTAGTGTGTAAGCATTACTGTGTTCCGGTTTGATGAGCAGAGTATCCAGTGAAATTACTGGGCTTATGAGACTTAATACCTAATGTCTCAGGGTAACGAGCGCACTGCAGTGCCGCGCAGGCCTTTGTGTTTCAAAGTTCTGGGTGGCACTGCAATTGTTATGGGCCGGCGTTATGCTTACCATCAAACAAACGACCAGCTCGTCTCCATTACCAAATAACTGCTCGTTACCAAATAACATTAAAAAAAATATATATATCACACACTTGGCACATGAACTGAACAAATTCAAAGTAATTCACAGATTTTGTCACTGGAGCTCATTTCAATGTACCACAAAGTGCTGGGGTTTTATTACTATATTTGTTATACTGTGACACGACCTTCGACTTCAATGGAGTGCCATGAATGTAAATGTATAGTTACAGATTTTGGTACATTTGTGGATAGTGAATGAATGTTTGCGATGTTAAATTACCGCGGTATTTAATTGTATGGTTTAAATGTATGGTATTTAATTAATGGCTTTGTAAAAATAAGCAATTTTTGCTTATTTTTTGTATTTGATTCGATTTCGTTTTACCGCCATCTCAACTGAAGCTAAATAAGATACGATCGATAGAACACGCTTTTCCAGAAAACCTTATACTTAGTTTAAAAAAAAAATGTTTACACACTCCTGTAAAAGGATTCTCTGTGTTGCAGTGGCATAGACAACACAGACATCTCAACATCTGACCCGAGAGCGAATTATATGCTTACTAAGCAATGTTTTGCTCCAGCCAGGGACTGAACTTGGTTTGGGTAAGACGATGTCCAGATGAGGCGTTTTACGCGCGAGTCGAGTTGCACGTAGCCGATCGCGCTATTGTGAGGTACTAGATTCTATATATAGAAGCTTATAGATCATATATTATGTACACATGTAATCGAATAAAATTCCAATTTGACTCGCATGTAAAACGCCTCGTTTGGACAAGGAGTTTTTATTACTAATAACAAGACGAGCTACCTGATGGTAAGCATAACGCAGGCCAATAACAATTGCAGTGCCACTCATAACTTTGAAACACAAAGGCCTGCGCGGCACTGCAGTGCGCTCGTTACCCTGATACATTAGGTACTATACTACAATACTTTGCTCATCAAACCAGAACACAGTAATACTTGCACATTATTGATTGGCGGCAGACTTCACGAGCAAAGCGGTAGGACCAACCCAGATGGACACTAGCGTAAGGGTTAGACCTAACACCTAGTAAAGGTTCTACCAAATTAGTGCGACGAATCCATGCATCGAAACTCTTGACTTGAAAGTTTTAACGGTTGGGAAACATAGACCTACAGAAAATCCACAGACCTGCGTAATTTGTTTGTGCCTACCAGTAAATTCCTTTAAAGATTGTATCGGCATATTCAAAAGGTATACCGGAAGACTTGAAGGTATCAGTTTATACGTGAACACCCCTTTAGGATCTTATCTGGGTCCTTTGGCTTTCATATTATGTCATTAGGGTCAACCTTTTTCACTTTTAGATCACTTCATTTTCAATACCCATTTTCGACGTTCAGAATCATAAATGAGGTATGTTCTGGGTCTATATTCAATCAATTGCACATGTATGATGGCACGTCACTTGAGAACGGCTCGAGGTTGGCTGATTTATTTTTGTTGTCTTCATAATTGTCATAACAAGATTTGTATGAAAGAAAAAATAATTGGAAGGGGTGCCACGGGTCTGAATCTAGGTTCCCGTGGCAACCCCAGGGGTGTCCTCCAGGGATGCCTTGGGTCCGGAATGGGAAAACCCAAAGAAAAAAATTTTTTTTATGAGAAATACAAAACTGGTTTCATTGATGATGCATTTCTTTTTTCATTCATTTCATTCTTATGTCACAATCAAAAAAAGGGTGAATGTAATTATGTGAAATGAGGCACATGTGGTCACTATCAATAAGCTACTCGTGCAAAGCCGGGTCGGGTCGCTAGTTTAGAATAAATTTCATATCTTATGTTACGTCATTTAATAAAAAAATTAACCCATCTCATAATATTACGTGTGTCAAGTTTCAGAGAATCGGATCACAAATAAAAATTTTGTGGGTGAACAATCAATAATTGCTTTTTTCTACCCTTCGGAGTGTTTTTTATTCAAATATTACTAACTAGGTACATAGTAATAGAGTATACTTCTAATATATTCTATTTTGAAAAAGTATTATCAAACTATACTCTGTAAAAAATTGCGTCCGTGATCAACTGATCATACATGAAATAATTATTATTAATGTAATAATAAATAAAATATACGGTCGACTTGAGCACCACTTTCTCAGTTTTTTCGTCGGAATATGTGTTACCTTTTTGGAGACTGTTGATCTTGTAAAGATTTGGTGACAATCTGAAACAAAAAAAAAACAAGTCAAGTAAATATTAAAAGCAAAATTAAAAATGTAGAAAAAACCCACGACGGATGTAAACTTATTTGAGATTCGAACTATGGTGCGTCGGATTGGAAGTCGCTCAAGTTCCCGCTCGGCCACACTCGCTCTGTGTGTTGATAATAATATATGAGCACATCTCGCTCATATATTATCATCAACGTATATTTTAGTCTACATTTATTTCAGTTTGTTGGAGCGTAAAGGTGATCCGTATAACCTAACTACGAAGTTCAATGGACGACACATCTCGAGAACAATTTTGTCACAATGTAATGTGTTTTTACAGTACGTTTGTTCGAAATAAGTGGCTTGATGAGATACACAGACACAACAATTTTTTTTTCTCTTCAAGAGTTTTTTATTTGTTTTATATTATTTTTTATGTAAAAGTATAATATTTTTATGTGAACGAATGCAATAGAAACGCTTTTAACGGTAGGGATGTTAAGGCCTTTTTTAGATTTATTATCATATTTTCCTTAGGAAATATAATGAACTAGCGACTGACCGTGGCTATGCAAGCTCGTTACCCGGAGACATCAGATATTAAGTCTCATAAGACCAGTAATTTCACTGGCTTACTGGAACACAGCAATGCTTGCATACTACTGCTTGGCGGCAGATTTCATGAGTAAAGCGATGGTATCAACCCAGATGGACACTCGTAGAAGAGTTGGTCCTACCACCTAGTGAAGTCCCACTTCACTTATTGGCTCCAAAAAAGTTATAGGTATTATTTATGTACGAGTACAAGTATACTCGGAGTATACTTCTTGGAAGTTTAGCTACTGTTAGCACTATTATATGGTTTCGTTGCTATCCGTCCCTACTCAATGATTTTTATGTACAGTTTCCAAGATGTATTTTACGATTTACTATAAATACATGTTGATCAATGAGTGACGACAAGTTTATATTTAATGTGTAATAAAGCGGGCGTTGATCGTATCTGATATAAATCAAACATATACTGTCCAACATACATGCAATAGAATAATATAAAAAAAACGTAGAACCTACCTCTGACCAAGATTTCAGGAAAGGGTTTGAAGCATCAAGGGAAAAATATATACATATTATATGCGTTAAAGATAAAAAATAAATATTGAACTATATCTTTTCTTGTTTTTAATTTGGTTAGTCTTGGTTTTTACATTGTTTTTTAGTTAGTTACACTTAGAAGTGACGCTACTAGTAAAAGTGCATTAAAAAAATAAAATAAAAAATTTAACCATATCTTTTCTTGTTTTTAGATTGGTTAGTCTTGTTTTTACATTGTTTGTTAGTTAGTTACACTTAGAAGTGACGCTAGTAAAATTGTATGAAAAAGATAAAAAAAATGTTTAACTAATATATCTTTTCTTGTTTTTAGATTGGTTAGTCTTCGTTATACATTATTTGTTAGCTAGTTACACTTAGAAGTGACGCTAATAAAAGTGTAATCAAAAATAATCATTACAATCTGTTGACAATTGACGGAGTAATTGAGTAATTAATATACACACAAAAAACAGACAAATTAAGAAACTCGTCTTTTTTGAAGGCGGTTAATAAAAAGTGTACAATTTATAACAGTATTTTCTCCTATCGATATAGGTCAATACGAAGCTGTTTCTGCCAACAAATCACAATATGACATCGTGTCTGCCATATACCTCCATGATATCTCGCCCGAATATGTCATCCATTCATTAGACCTGTCAGATTTGACATATGTCACTGCTAAATAATATGTTTAATCAATTATTGATCGGGGTTAGGGCAAAACAGATGTATAAGCTATGCGAGAGTGTGAACGAAAATGGGTTAAGAAACTTCGGTGAAGTTTGAATATGACTTGTTTATAGAGTTAAGCTTTGATTACTAATTAGTACTTAAGATGTTATAATTTGAGACGGGAACTTACCGATCAAATACAAATCTTGCGTGATACATTTTTATTTATAATCTCATCATGTAAATATTACACTATCGTCTCACCTCTTTTAATCAGTGGTAGGACTAAGTTTTCTGCGAGTGTTCACCTGGGTGGGTATACCACCGCTTTGTAGCCAGTATGTAATTTTAATTCAATTCAATTTTTTATTGCGTTCCATAATGTTGTATTGATGTCAAAATTAGAAATATATAACAGTTTATTATAGACCCTGTAGGGCATAGCAATTAAAATAGAAGAGGATGTATTTTACTGACTACTTTGCTCAACAAACCGGAACACAGTAATGCTTGCACATTACTGGCGGCAGACTACACCAGCAAAGTGGTGGTACCTACCCAGATTGACACTCGCAGAAGAGTCCTACCACCTGGTGAAACACTACTAGACACGAAGAAAGCCATGGTACCCAATCAGGCAGATACTCTCAGAATGTTACCACCGGTAACAAAAATATTACTGCTCATCCATATTAATAACAAAGATAAAATTGATAACAAAATTCCTACCAAATGAGCTAATGATCTTTAAACAGCTAACCAGGTTTTTCTGCACTCTGGTGTAGATTTTGCCGGAGCGATACACTTGAGAATGTCAAAGGGACGAATAAGGGATATTTATGTATTTTGGCAATACAATGGCGCGTCTGTTCCATTTTAATCCTATAATTACAACTGCAACTATTTTTTTTAGTTTTTGATTTAAAATGCCAATAGAAAGAAATCAGCTCATAATTATGGTTGAAATATGTACGGGATCAACAACGGCTCTCTTTCTGAACAGACTCTAACATAAAACCCCCTTCTGTGTCGGTGGTTATATACGGAACCCAAAAGTGACAGTACCTCGGACTCGCTTTTTCTTTTTATTTTGGTACCCAAAAAATATCATCACGAAAATGTGATGTCCGTACATGAACGAAGGTAACTTTTATACGGGAAAAAGTAAAGTATTCCCTCGAGAGATTTAGAAAAACTGCTGCCTGTTTTCCGCATTGCAGATCAGAGTTCCTGATCAAATTGGTTTCTATAAAAATACTAGGAACAAAATCAGAATTAACGAGATATTTACCATGTATATTATTTGTATTGAGTTCCCGATACTTCGGCGCTGTTGCAAGCGCCATGATCACAGGAGAACAATAAACACGGGGGATAATATACATGGTAACTATCTTGTTAATTCTGATTATGTAAAAATAGATAAATAATTAGAATTATGTATGTAGTTTAAAGAAAATTAAAAAACACATT
This sequence comes from Crocallis elinguaria, assembly GCA_907269065.1. Lineage (NCBI taxonomy): Eukaryota > Metazoa > Arthropoda > Insecta > Lepidoptera > Geometridae > Crocallis > Crocallis elinguaria. The sequence continues at coordinate 22,410,772 of OU026065.1, forward strand.
TCCATCTCCTAGCTCCTTCATCTAAACCTAAACACCAAGTTCAATCTATTGGAATCATAAACGAATCATATGAGCCCAAACTTGAAGGCTTTACTTGTAGCCACTGAAGAGTTCTAGTATCCACCTCCTGGCTCCATTATTAGATCAGCTTCTTGAAACCAAATGATTGTATTGTCATTAAAACTACATAAGTGTACACGAAGTTTGTTTCGATACGACATTAATTAGAAGTAGGTTAAAATTGACTTTCAATATTCCATTATTTAGTCAGTTAGTTATACGTTGATAATGAGTGAGTTAATGAGTGTTATTGTTAGCATTAGAATAATTGTAAAAACTATTTTTTAAATGAATGCCGACTCGAGTTTCTTGCCCTTCTTCTTGCTCGGCTTATAGGAATTTGGAAAGGGCACGGTGTATTTCTGTAAGGTTCATTCATTTTGAGCACGGATCGGGTATGTTGACGACTTTGTCATTTATTATGTTCTAGATAAGGACAGCGTTCGTTTTTTTTTCTGTGAAACCAAGGTTACATAAGCATACCGTTAGAGTCATTTATTTTAACTTTCATGAGTGCTCCCTTGGGCCTATATGAATTTGAGTTTATCCGACCCATTGGTTAACTCTTATAAATAATCAACAAAAAATAGGTAGTTTAAAATAGAATTCATTTACTTTAACCACAAACTGTGAAATCAAACTGGGTGCTTATAATGGTCAAAACCGCAGTATAAACCGCTCTCTATCTATCCTGAGTAAAACGTATGCTGCATTCATGAAATAATAATAATAATATAAGTATTATTAAATTTTTGTTTCATAATAACTTTTAAATTTAATGATTCGAGTCGCGTTAAAAAAACATTTTGCATTGATCGTGGTCAAGAGATGACCACGTCAATTATTGTTCGAAACGTCGTGTCGAGGTAAATGAATACCTATTGTATGAATTTCTAACGTGATTTCGTCCCGTTCTCATCCAGTGTATTATCACGTAATACGCGTTTGATGCAAAAGCATGGTTATTTAGACAGCAAAACGCATACTTGCATAAGCGTCTACGGCCTGCAATATTGGTCAAATACTAATTAAATGTATACTTCTAGGTAGGTGACCTAGAAGTATTGAAAAGGTGTATAAATTTTCAGAATATATCGTCAAGAGCTAATAATGTAAGCAAAGGTAAATAAATAAGAGGCCCTGTGACATGAAGGTTATTTTAGCTTCAGTTAATTTTAGCCCACCCTAGCCTCCTTCAGAGCTGCAAGGATTTACTTTCAGTTGAATAATTTTTCACGTAATCTCATTTCTCGGGTCATTAATTTTCAATTTTGTCACCTTGGAACCTTGAAGGTAACAGCGCTGAAAATTTTCGTTCTACCCTCGCCGCCCTAAAATCACGATACAGGACAAACGGTAGCTCAACTTCGTATTAAAAAGGAAGAAGGAAAAAATATGGCAAATATAAGTCATATGAGGAAGGCAGTCTCAACACTCAAAGAGAGAGTATGGACCACAACGCACCACGCGAGTCCAGGGGCCTTACCGGCTAACAATCTCGTGTTCGTTTTCAACTCCAAACCAATTAAAACAAGCGGTCGCCAGGTCTTCGGTATGAAGGAATTCTCTAGAATTTTCGCTGGCTATAATTTTAGAACGAACGTTATTAAGGAATCAAGTTCATACAAAACGAAAAGAAGCGAAAACTCTAGACAACTCCTTCCACACGAAGACTAGTGACCGCTGGTTTTAATCGGTTTGGATTTGAAAACAAACACGAGATTGTTAGCCGGTAAGGCAGCAGTTCAGCTTGCTGGATGTGATATGTCTTCGAATTTTTGTGTTTCTTGAACATGCGGATTTCCTCACTGTTTTTTTTTTACGAGTACGGTTGACTTATTGCGTCGCATTTGAGTTACTGTTTTTATGTCAGTATAATTTCCCAGTCTTATAGGGATTTGTCATTCTACCTTGATTTTTTTTTCAGATGAAACATTGACAGGTAATTTTCTGCGCTATTTTTCGCAAAAATGCTTGTTCTTTTTTGCTTGTTCATGTATTTGTGTTGCTTATTATTCTACATTTTGATAACCTGAGTAATTTGGCTTCAATGTTAGTGGGTTTATTTTATAAGCCGTCTAATAATTATTTTATATCCAAGCCAACATACACGAGCGTTCCAAATCCATCGCTCCAGCGTCGTAGATTGAGTGGAACGATGGCTCAATTTCGAGCCCATAGACGGGCACACCATTCCCAGCGCGCCATCACTCCATTTTTCGGTCATTCTGCGTCTGGAGTACAGCTAACTTAGTGCGAAATGGACCGTCGTATCAGCCACTAACGATGAGTTCGAACGTTGGATTTGGAATGTTTATATCTATACAAGTAAATAAATAAAATTTAAGTGTCTGTTTGTAATATCAAAATAACAGCTTTTTAATATATGCATATGAAAGTATGTTTATACGGTACCTATAACAAAACAACCATTTTAAAAATTTTTGTCTGTCTGTCTGTTAGTTCCGGGTAATCTCCAAAATGGCGGAACCGATTTTTACGGGACTTGCACTGGCAGATAGCTGATGTTACAAGGAGTAACTTAGGCTACTTTAATTTTAGAAAAAGAATTAGTGTTCCGCGCAAAAACATAAAAACCATGAAATCCAAATCTCCACGCGGGTGAAACCGCGGGCAGCAGCTAGTTTCTAATATTTCTATCAATCCACGTAATCCATCTGAATTCCCACACACGAGCGATTTTTGAAACGTTGGATTGGAGTGCTCGTGTCTATGGGCTCTTAGGCCTATGTTGTGTAATGGACGTTTGCAGGCTGATAACGAAATACAGCTCAGTCAAATTATACTCTGTAATTTTAATTAAACGGACGACCATTTCAAAGCACAGCAACGTCACTTTGAAGGGCTTATGTGGTTTGTTTTGCATATACAATTTGCATAATAATAAATTGTCATGCAAGCGTCATTTACATTAAACACCCAATTAATAAAAAAAAGGTACCTACTATGATAATCATGGTTCACAATCCGACGCATTGATTTTTACAGAAATAGTTGTAGTGCAGTCCGAGATTATACGAATCTTATAATGAGCTTCAGCTTTTGTTTAGAAATTGCGTTTGACAATTCTTTATCTACATTCGCTAACTCACACAACGCTAAATGACGAAGCGGTCTCTCATAAGCGCAGTCATTCCACTGACTATACTTGGCTCAACAAACTGGAACACAGTAATGCTTGCACATTACTGCTTGGTGACACATTGCACGAGCAAAGCGGTGGTCCAGACGGACATCCGCAGAAGATGTGGTCTTACCACCAGGTCTTAGGAGCGTACCTTCAGAAGCACGGTAGCGATTAGTTGTGTATAAATACCACTTACCCATCACACATCCAAGTACTCCAAGTATTTACCGCATGATTTGTAAATTATAATCTTTCTTACTCACGTCACTTAGTAAAATAAGTATTTTAAACACCGTCAAAATAAACTGATTAAAAACCAAGGTATCTCAGCTACAAACAGTCTCTAAAGTCTATATGTCAGACTAACAAACGCAACCTACATAAAACAGCATACTATACCTACTGACCACCGCAGTGATCATTTTTAAACTTAGTAAGAATTTTGTTTTCTCTAGTTATTAAGTTTCCAATTTATTTTTAAAGCCATTTAATGCCACGTAGTCACAACTATAGCAATAGCAGAAATAGAAAAGTATGTTTTCTTCACGGAGCGGTGCTGAACGTAAGTTGTATATGTGCACGCCAATACGCATATGGTCGTCTAAAAACACGAAAGTCATACACACATTTACTTTTCCTAATCACCGACACATTTACACACAAACATATATTTTGTTTTTAAAAGTTAATTTAAAGTAACTTAACTAACATATGCGTGAAGTATTTCTTCTCCCATACATCACTTTAAAATAAGAGCAACTTTGGGCACATAGCGATTCCTGACTGACCTATATAATAATTTCCAGACTGATTCAGGCCTAAGACGGGTGGCTCGTGAGCGATCCAGACGAGGGAAACTGTACTTACGGCTTATTTATTGCTAACTGCGAACATTGTTCGTGCCTAGATCAGCAATATACAACAGAAATAGACAATATATACCGTAAAACAGCACGCACATTAGGGCAAATGGCTTACTGATCAGACTGTGCTGTGAATGGATAATGCACTTGTGGTACGTGCGTACGGACACGCACACATGCAAGCCGCGTTCGGTACCGCTCTATGAACACAACACACTTTTCTGTTTGTACTATGGCTGTAGCCTATACGACGCACAGTGTTCCGACTGAACACTAAACAGTCGCTGAATTCCCAGCTGTCTCCATTGTCAAGTCGCAACTGGGCAAACACTATTGTTTGGTTACTACTTATATAATTATTAGCAGTATGGAAATTACAGTTTTTTTAAACTAATTAGGTAAAGAGACGAATTTATTATTATTTATTATAATTTAATTTAATAACTAACACGGTACAACCAGTTCCATTAGTTATGCAAGTTAAAAAAATTTACAAACTTACAAAATTAAAATAGCCACCGACATTCGAAAAATACAAATACAATAATAATAATTCAAAAACAATAACAAAATAGAAAATATGTGAAGAATCATCAGACGTCACACTAACACAAATAATAATAATTATATAATAAATCGTACGAATTTGTCTGATATAAGCAGGGTCACCTAGAACTTAGAATCACAAAGGCTGGCGCGGCACTGCATCGAGCCCGTTACCAAACATCAAGCAAAAAATCATAATAATAATATTATATACACAGTAATTTTTTTTTCTAGTTAATACGAGCAGAACGTCTCAAAAGCAAGCTATTGCAAAAATAATTTAGTTATACCTATATGAAAACAAGTATACAATTACAAAGAAGAGCGCCACAATTCGTCGTGACAGGCAAAACATATTCCAATTAAATGTGTCCTGTCTAACTATACCCAAGGGGTATTAGATGAGAGGGGTTTCTGGAGTGTTTGCCTGTTCATTTAAGGTGCTTTGCATACAATGACAAGTCGTGTATAGTTGAAACAGTAACGGTATATAGACGAAAGTTTTCAATTTATTCATAAAAATATTCCATAATTGCTAATAATTATGTACGTACCTATATAAACAATGTATGTAGGTACTTAATAATATTTATCCATTACTGAGCAGAAGCAAAGGCATTTTTCCCTGGGTTTAAAAAAAAGGCCACATCCCTCGCCGAATCGACAACCGTGGGAGAAAAATATTCTCGAGTTACGATCAGTAAGACTCAGCCTTAGATTCAGAGACGAGTCTAAGCACGGATTCCTGCTTCCATGTGTCAAATTTCTATACAATTTTGACATACGGAATCATGAAACCGCGCTAAGTATGGTCTCTGAATCTTAGGCTTAGTCTCGCACTATATAGCTGGACCGACCATATTGTCAACACTGCGTGACGCCGTTGGAAGCGAGAGGTAAGTAGCTGTTCACAGTAGAATTCGATGGGGGCGGCCCAGCAATAGACGTCTTCCAGCTGATGTTAAGTAAAAATAATCAAATCAAAGAATTTATTTGCTAGAATACTGTCATAATGTCAAGGTCATATTTAAAATATATCCTTGCAAGCAGACGTGCAAATATTTAATATAATCTAAAAATTCCTTAATTTAACAAATATTAATATGTACATTCATATAATTTAGGATATGAAATAACTATAAGGTTTATAATAATATTATTACTTAAAAAGGAGTTAAAAATATTAATAACAAGATTTCTGGCAAGTGTTCTTACTGTTAAATCCTGTATGTTCGTAACTAGTGGTGCAGCGCGGCTGCACTTGCTCCTAAGCGTGGTTTTGTATTTGTTCACGTGGAAGTATAACAAAGCGATATGCTTTGTCATTTGCGTTGGAAATTTCGTCAAATACCGAATTTAAATGCGAAATCTGTGGTCAAACTACGTACGAATTAAACACACACAGTATAAATATACGGAGTTAATAAGTTATTTTCATAATATTTGCGCTCTTGCGGTTATTAAATATTGAATTCAAGAACATTTATGTCTGGTATTATTGTTTTAGCGAGTTCCCGGTAGCTTCACTATTGGTCGCTAACAAAGAACTACATCTAAAACTATTTGGCCTAAACAGCTCTAAAAATTATACCAGTTTAGTGATATTTATCTCGGACAAACGCACGACTCACGTGGGATTCTCGACTCGGGTTAAATAAAGCTAAATCGGGTGAAAAAAAACCGGAACACAGTAATGCTTGCACACTATTTCTTGACGGCAGACTTCACGAGCAAAGCGGTGGTAACAACCCAGATAGACATTCGCAGAAGAGTTAGTCCTACCACTAACAAAAGCTGGAGTGCTACAATTCTCTCTTCTGCGAATGTCCGTCTGGGTTGTTACCACCGCTTTGCTCGTGAAGTCTGCCGCCAAGCAGTAGTGTGCAAGCATTACTGTGTTCTGGTTTGATGAGCAGAGTAGCCAGTGAAATTACTGGGCTTATGAGACTTAATACCCAATGTCTCAGGGTAACAAGCGCACTGCAGTGCCGCGCAGACCTTTGTGTTTCAAAGTTCTGGGTGGCACTGCAATTTTTATGGGCCGGCGTTATGCTTACCATCAGGAAAACGACCAGGTCGTAAAACATCGCTCCGACGCCGCTCAGGCACTCAGTCAGTGAATTGTATCACTCCAAACAGGATACTTATATGGTTGCCTTTTTCAAATTTGTTTTTAGACTGCAGTCATTCACTTCAGCGTGCAGTGTCGTAGTAACATTGCGGCACCGCACCGTATGTTTGTACGCTGATGCGAAATCTTTATGGCATGGTGCGTCATATGGACCGCCTATTAAAGTTACATAAAAATTACAACGACATACTAAAATCTCAAGTATTCCAAACCACATTCTATCCCGATTCTCTTCTCCACTACTCAGCTTGTCGAGTCAAGTCACAAAACGTTAAAACTATTATCAGCCTTAACTAATGACAACTTAACAAATTGTCTTTTAAATAAACATCCCATGAATTATTCAGTGCTTTGTTATACGAAATATTGAAATGGACGGGGGCATGACAGTTGTAACAGAAAAGTCTGAGTGACAGAATTAGGCATGTAATGGTATGGTTCGCCTGTTAGAGGAAGGAATAATTATTCTTACGTAAAACAAATCTGAACGTGGACTCTGAACGCTTGTTAAGAAGTCGATGTTTGACTATAAAATGAACTGCAGGACTAAGATGCGCGCCGTGACTAAATTTTGTCAACGCTTAAGTATGTCGTGCAATTGTCTCATTTTCGCACGAGAAAGAGCGAGACAAAACAGTGGACAAAATTTTGTTAGGAGACTACCTGTGAAAACCGTATACGCATGCTTTGCAAATATCGATGGAGAGAACTGGCCCCAATCAATTCTTCAGGGAAGTCTATTTTAGTACGACTTCTAAATCTACAACGTAGTCATAATTCTTACAAAGCCTATACGTGGGTTCCTAAGAGATATTTCATTCCATTCTCTGTGGATTGTGGTACTAGATAATCTGAACATAATCCGATCAACGCGATGCGGATATGAGGAGCAAAACGAATATTCCGAATATGACCGAGATAGGTATACAAAATACGAGTGAAGCATCGCTGATGGTAAGGTTCCGTGTTATTATGGGCTCGGTAAGCGCAATGCAAGCTTGATGGATACGCATCAAACACGCACTACGCGTAAAAACATGTTGTGATTGGTGGAAATCTAATCCGAGCGCTTACTGTGCTATTCAAGGGATTGGAAGAGAGGCATGGCAGCCGCTTATAATACGATCTCTACTCAAAAATTCACAATCACAGCGCGTTCAGTGCAGAAGCTGCGGCAAATACGCGGTGATGCACAAGTGATTTATTTACCGTAAAGCGTAGCTGTCGTTGCTTTGAGCCCAGACAGGCCTTCGAAGGAATGAAAGAGACAGCACAGGCCGTATTACGGTTTTCGTCTGTTTCGTGGTTTTCTGATGGTTATACTTCAAACCACGCATGCGCGTGTAATTAAGTACTTCGTTTTCCGCGCTTGTTGCAAAAACAATGAGTTTATTTTGACAGTAAAACGCAAATATGCTTTGTAGCATCTAATGGCGGCTTTAGATTTTAGCGTGGTCCCGCGGCATATGAATGGGACCACCGATCTCTTCTCACAATAGTGGGCTAAGGTATAGTAGGGGATGAGTAGCAGTATAATTCCTCTCGGTCAAAATGAAATTCCACTGTGATCACCAAGACGCCTGCCTAGCGTGGTGTATGGCAAACATGTGCGTGTACAGGAGACCTAAATTCAGCTTTAGACGTATTCCAGCTGATTAGATTGTAGGTATTGGTTGTAACACAGGTTTCGAAACTTCCATCTTCACTAGGAGTATTTTTACAATAAACGGGATATTTACCATGCCGCCAACTTTAGTAAGTAGTGTAAATGCATTATTGTGTTCCGGTTTGATGACCAAAGTAGTCATTTAAAAGACTTACGAGAGTTATTGCCTGTCTCACGGTAACGAGCGCATTACAGTCCCACGCAGGCCTTTGTTTTGAAGTTCTAGGTGACACTGCAATTTGTTTTTCATTTTATGCTATTTGATAACGAGGTGATCTGTTCATTTGCCCGATGGTAAGCATAATGCCGACCCATAACAATTGCAGTGCCATTCGGACCTTTGAAACACAAAGGCCTGCGTGGCACTGCAATGCGCTCGTTACCTTGAGACATAAAATTATTAGTATTGTTATCCAAATACACATTACACAAACAAAGTTTCATTTCGATACGCCAATAAAAAGTAGTTTGAAACTGGTTTCCAAAATTTGATTACATGTTTATTCAGTCACAAGTGAAGTCAAAGCATTTGCAACAGAAGGAAATTATTGACAATGGGACTTGTTTTTTTGACCGCGGATCTCTAACCGAAAATTTATTAGACATTTTTTCGCTAAATCGTATGTGAAATCGGTTTTGTAGAATGCGGATTATCCAACTCCGCGTTGTATCAATATAGGTTTGGATATGTTCTATTGTTGATATAATATTTTGTAAACCATTTTTTGTTTATTCAGGCAAAGCCTCAGTTATTTATGAGGGTTTTTCGTGGCCTATAATATAAAGTTGGTATAGCGTTCACAGTGGATTGAACATCATTGAACACGTGAAAGGCTAAGATGAATAGAAGATTTTTGGTACCTATGTACCCGACTGCGCCAAGGAGGGTGATGTGTTTATCAGATTATGTATGTAAATGTGATGTTCGTAGGGATCAAAACATCCGACAAAATCCGATACTGCATGACTTGATTCCCCCTTCCCCTTTCCATCATCGAACGACCAGACGTACGGCAATGCGACATCCGCTTATGGTTGACATTCCTCCTATCCGTACTAAGCGTTACGCTTCCACCTTCATCATGCGGACAGCTAAAGAGTGGAACTCATTGCCGGCGTCTGTTTTTCCTGAACATTACAATCTGGGAGTCTTCAAGAGACGAGTGAACAGGTATCTTCTGGGCAAACGTGTTACATCGTCGACCGCGTCGTCGCTTAACATCAGGTGAGACAGCGGTCAAACGAAAGCCCATTTCAAATAAAAATAAATAAACAAAAGAACATTCTCTTGTCGGATATTTTGTGACGTTCGACGTTCTAGAGACTAAACGCGTGGCCAGATTTCGATGATTCTTACGTCAATCGAATTGTCTTCTTAATTTTGCGAGTGTCATTAAGAGTTATCAAAATTCAGTATGGTGACAACTACATGCCATATTTTCAATAAGAAAAAATGAAAGTCAACGAACTATGTTAAGTGGGGTATTATTAAATAGATATTTAAAAATCATCTACTTATAGGTTTCTCTTATTGTTTTTCATTTCGAATGACCATTTAGGATCTAGAACGAATTAAAGTTTATAAATTGTTAAAAACCGGCTATAACTCACATCATTTGTCGATATTATCGACCTAGGTTTCGAGCGTGTCCGTGCTGAGGAAGAGCGTCGGACACCCTCGAAACCTAGGTCGATCATATCGACAAATGACGTGAGTTATAGACGGTTTTAAACAATTTATAATGTGTGATACTCACGAAAATTTTGATTTAAAGTTTGTTATCAATTACCATTGTCACTTAAATTTTCAATACTTATAACAAAGCTGTGATAATGTTCGTGTAACTACCACTCACAGTGCTTGCGATATCCTCTAAAGGGCATTACTTCCACTTGTTGGCACAACGTGCAAACCTTCTGGATATCACAATATCCCTACACTAAATAGAGTTTAAAAAGTTTGTCGAAACAAATATTATATCTAATACTAATAACTGCGTCGTACATAATAAATTGTTTAACAATAAACTGGTTGGGTATTGGAGTAGCAATGCCATACGCAACGATGCATATCAATCAATGAGACATGCAAGACGACACTGCATATCATATGAGTCAATTAATATTTATGTTTTATTTGCATTTTATTGTTTCAATACAACACAAAAACTCGTTATTGACACATCAATATACATAGAAAAGAAATGTTTTAAAAATATTATTTTTTATGCTATTTGGTAACGAGACGAGCTGGTCGTTTGGCTGATGGTAAGCATAATGTCGGCCCATAACAATGGCCCAAAACACAGAGGGCACTGCAGAGCGCTCGTTACCTTGAGACATTAGTTAAGCCCAGGAACTAACTAACACTAAATGACTAAATACTTTGCTCATCAAACCGGAACACAGTAATTCTTGCACATTATTGCTTGGCAGCAGACTTCACGAGCAAAGCGGTACCAACCCAGACGGACATTCGCAGAAGAGTGCCATAGCACTAGCTTCTGCCCGCAGTTTCTCTCCGTAGAGATTCCCACAGCTATCCAGCATTTTTCTGGGATAAAAAGTAAGTTAGGTAACTGCATGGCTAGCTACCATCCTCAAATAAAAAATCAACCGATATACAGAAAATAACGCGATATGTGAAATTTCAGCCCCCATTTTTCATCCTTAGGGATGGTATTCTTTTATAAAATGATCACCCTGAGATATACCATATACTAATATTGAGATATAAAAAAATCATTCAAACCAGTTGCTAATACTTGGCAGACGTATCGAGTAACAGTCTTCACAAAAAAAATTACAGAAGAATAGAGGACCTCCTCTTTTTTGAAATCAGTTAAAACGAAGGGAGATTAATTCATTTAAAATATCCCTCAACTGGAAGCCGCTATTATAAAAACTATATTCATAGATAAGAATGAAGATGTAGCAATTTTTAGGACTGAAAACAAAAGAATAACACAATAACAGAGTCCGTCAATGAAACAGATAACGTAGTATGTCGAGATAAGGACTTCAATTACTGATATCACATCTTATAGAGGAGTTATATAATTGACGCAATAAAACCGCTCGTGTATGCTTAGTATTGATAAATCTAGACTCAAATAAACGGTATAAATGCAGCTGTATATTGGCCACCCAACGCAGCCACAAGCTGCGAACACGATCTTTCATGCATTTTGTATGACATCGACGCAAACGGAGCGATCGAGTGGCCGCGACCGAGCCGCAAATCTCATAAGCCCAGTTAATTTCACCGAATATTTTGCTCATTGAAACAGAACACAGTAATGCTTACACATTACAACCTTACTTGTACCACCAAGCAGTAGCTTGGTGGTACAAGCAAAGCGGTGGTTTCACCCCAGACGCACACGCGCAGAGGAGTTAGTTCTACGACTTAGAAAAACTCTCTGCGATCAACAAAAAAACATCATAAAACATCATACTCGTAGAAGCGATGTTATGATCTTGAAGCAGTGCCAGAAAACATCGTAGTGTAACCACAGCTTGGTGGTGGGGCATTTTGTAATGCTCACCTATAGCTTCTAATAATGTCCAAGACGCTAAATTAAGCAAAGGACTAGCTTTTCATTCAGCTGCCAGAACATATCTATGGGATCTACAAGTGCTTGGCAATGGGGCGATGTCATCTCATTTCTGCCATTTGGTGGCGTTGTTAATAACCTCCTATCAATGTGTTCCGACTGTTGCAGTTGAGAGCCAGTTCTAATCTAGGTTTGGCAAATTCAACATCTTCGACCTCATCGTTATTTAAGATCAGACGAGATAATTGTCAAATGATAACGTACTGAACTTAGCGAATATAAAAAAGAGCTACCTACTGCAATCACTTAAGATTCAGTACATTTATAGATTAAAAAGTAAAAACAGGTTTATGGTAATCATGTCATGCTAACGCACGACGAGTTGTCACAATGTCCGTAACACAAGTGCGATGCCAAACTCGTATTGACGAAAACGCACGCTTAAAGGTTACATTGTATATCCGCGAAGTAAACGCGCCGTGTTCTCTTACGATCTGATAATTATCTAAGTCACCTCTCGCTTAAACACCTTCTTTGTATTGATTTTGCAATTAGGGCAAAAGACGCTTGAAGAAATATCCAATAATTGTTATGTTCAATGCGATGCGCAAACTTTGGGGCAATGGTAATTTAGGCTAAGATTCGTAGACTAGTCTAAGCGTGGAATTTTATGTCCATTGTCTATATTATGTCAAAACTGTATAGAATTTTGCCATCATCATGGACGGTGAAGAATCTAAGTATGAACTCATGTTCACACTTAGTCTCTTCTCTAAGCCATCAAATGCCCTGATCCATGCTTCCATTACGTCCGGTGAAGAAAAACAGCGTAATGCGATCATAGCTTGTTGGTAGTGCATGTTCTATTACTCGCTTGGCTAGCTACCACATTTAAGTTGGAAATTGCCAAGAACCTAGTTTGCTGCACTTGAGAGTCAGTTCTGATCTAGGTTTAGCATATTCACAATTTTCGACCTTAAGATCAGGCAAGAAATAAATAACGCTGATGGTAGATCAGTATGAAAAAAAATTCCTTGAAACCTCTATAAAATTCTAAGACTCGGCAATTTGCCTACTACGACTGGGACATTATATTGCAAACACCATAGGAAATGAGTTCTTTCTTACTTAAATTACGTTTATTCTTACTTTATTTTTATGATAAAACATTTGGATTTTACTGCCGGGACACGTTCCACTCTAATCGTCTTTTGTTTTTCTTTTACATCAGATTTTTATTTCTTTTGCAAACGAATTTCATAAGCGGATTCGACTTTTTTGTTCTATAATTGTTTGTTTTCTTTTAACATCATTACGAAGTGACAGGAATAGAAAATATTAATGTGAATTTGGAAATTAATTTATGTATATTTTGTTAGTTTGTTAGAAATTTTCGGGATGCTTTATAAAAGCGAAACTGTGTTTATTGATTTGTTCTTCTTTCACGCAACAACGGTGTGTGTTTTATTGCATACCTAGCTATATTATTATCACACACTTCAGCCTGTGGGTTTCACCCGCGTTCCCACAGGAATAACGCATTTTTACCGGATTAAAAGTTGATTTATTGGTTTGTCCTTCTTTCACGCAGTAACGGAGCAACGGATCGACGTGATTTTTGGCATAGATATAGTTCATGGACCAGAGAGTAACATAGACTACTTTTTATCCCAAAAAAAAAATGCACGGTTCCTAGTGGAACGTGGGTGAAAACCGCGGGCAGAAGACAGTCCATATTTAAGCAAATAAATACATTTGATTTGATTTGATTTTTTCTTTCACTGAAAGCTCAAGATCAAATTAGTACTCGAACCATGAACCTACAAGATTGACAGCTCAATATCACTGAACCATCAACATTTCAAAACTGTCTTAAAACAAATGTCCGTTCGTTTTCCTTATCCAGCGCAACACAACATAAAAAAGTTGCAACAAAGTGTTGTTATCGCAACAACATTGTTTCTGACGTCAACTACTTTGTCTCCTGACGGACTGATTTGATTTATTACCGATTTTTTTTTCTTTTGTCCCGCCTGCACTGAACGTGTGATTTCATTACGCTTCTGTAGTTCTTGTCTTTGATATTTTCCTTTTTCGATTTTGCCTTCATTTTGAGCGTCCATTATAGGATAAGAGATTTCGTACTTTGAATGTATTATCTCGAGCTTAGATAAAAATAGTATTTTGAATTTTTTTACTTTAAATAGCTCTGAAGAGCGGTTGTTGGAATTATCCTACTTCGCTGGCTGGAATATACCTACCTACAGTAAAAGTACATAAAACGTAAAAAAACATAAAAAGTGTATAGCCATACAGAACTTGAAAATGTTTAAAATTTAAGTCTATGTACTGGAGCCTCCATGCGCCTTTGCCATCTTCAAAATCCTTAACTGCCAAGCTTATTCTATTTCGCCAAACCTTCCATATATGACAGCCTACGTTCAGCAGCAGACGTCTTCAAGCTGATGAGAGATTTATATCATACCGTTCCCTTGCGTAACATCTAGACAGTATTTTGTCATGGCAGGAAAATATGATTTAGAAAATTTCCAGATCACCTAAGCAAGCTAGTTGGCATAGCTCCACATTTTTCCTAACGTCTGAATTGCGAATTATTTATCTACACTCCATCATTGAATTATGTTTGCACGAATTGAAGTAGAACAAATTACAAGCAAAAATATGGAGATTCTTACGTGGAATTCGAAATTAGCTTTTGAGACAGAAATATATACGTTTGCTTTGATATAAAGCACATATCATCATAATTAGCTGGAAAATCATAACCGCCGAACCATAGATCATAGAAACAAGGAGATGTGGTAAGGCGTACGTAGCGAGTGCGACAGCATCAGGCCCAAAAAAGGCCAGATACATTTAATGGAATTCACTTTGCAGACGGCTTTGTTGTCTCATTTTTTTGCCTGTGGACTGTTAATAACTTTATTTCTGTGGCTGTAAGTAAGATTTTGCTTTAAGCGGTTTAGCGGAATGGTGAAAAATGAATGAAAAACTGAGACATATTTTGAACGCCAACTTGGTTGTCTGATCTGAGCGCTGAACCGATGTGGGGATAAAGTGCCACTTATACGATGCAAGCTTATGCTTAATATGGAGACGAGTCGTAATATGGAGACGGGATTGTCGTAATACACCACAGTTGACAGCCATCTTGGTGATCACAGTCTGCACACGCATTTTTTTTCTACTGAACACTAGCGGGTTGTTTGCTTTATGGTAAGCATAACGGCAACCGTTATTGCAGTGCCCAAGGACTTTGAAGTACAAAGGCTTGCGCACTGCGCAGCGCTAATTACTCTGAGACGTGACAGGCGAATTTTAAATCCACTATCTTTACCGCCTACGATACACTATACAATATCAAACTTCAAATAGGTGGAAAGGAATATCAAAGTTTTCCAAATGAGTGATTTTTAGAAGTTTTTCAAATGTTCTACACATCATTTAGAATACAAAACATTTTGGTTTGAAAATAAAAATACTATTCTTGTACTAATGGATTTTCCTCATTCTGAGCGTAATCTAGCAGCTTAAAATTTTTTTTCATACATTTCGATAACGATTCTGGCTGGCCGTTTGCCTGATGGTAACCATAACGCTGCCCCTTAACAATTGCAGTGCCACTCAGAACTTTGAAACACAAAGGCTTGCGCGGCGCTGTAGTGCTCTCGTTACCCTGAGACATAAGATAAGTCTCATAAGCCCAGTAATTTCACTGACTAAGTACTTTGCTCATCAAACCGGATCATATATTATTACGAGCAAAGCGGTGGTCCTTTCTGACAGACATTCGCAGAAGAGTTACTCCTACCACCCGGTGAAATAGATAAGTGTTTGAGTAGAAAATAGCCGAACCCTGGAAGTCTTACTCAAGGAGTGTTCCAATCCACTGGATCTAAATAATTTAATCATCCTTCTGAATGTTTGTTTATAACTCAATTACTTGTGTTTATAAGGTAAATAATTTCACTTGCCCTTTTTAATTAAAAGGGATAGACATCTCGACCTTTTGGTTTACATCAAATAGGGCGGTTTACAATTGGCCTGGTATACTCATAATAATTAAAAAACTGTGGCCTGATTTAGAAGATTATGAATTGTAATAATACTTACGATAGCTATATATAAATTTTAAGTGTCTGTTTGTGATGTCAAAATAACGGCTTTTTACTAAATGGATATGAAAGTATAGACTGTACTTATAAAAAAATATAAATGTTTTTGTCTGTCTGTCTTTTTGTCTGTGTGTTTCGGCTAATCTCAAGGTTGAAAAAGAAAAGTAAAGAAAATGCTGGAATGATTTTGATGGGACTTTCACGTGCAGATAGCCGATGTTATATGGAGTAATAACTTAGTAAAAGATACGTGTGTGAAGCCGCGGGTTACAGCTAGTAAAGACTAAATTTAAAATCGGTCAAAAAATGTTTACGATAATAAGTAAAAAAATATCTATGAGCTTATAATGTAAATCTTTCTGCTCACTACCTCATTTAAAAGTCATAAATCTCTTAATATATAGTTGCCTGGAAAATATCGCTGCTTAGTGATAAGGCCGCCGATTGTACTAATTTATAAAAACTTGCTATTGACATAATTGTGCAACAAAGTGTAATCTATTTATCTATCAAATTAAAAACGATAGCCAAGAAAATCCTAGAAAATACCCTATAAAGGCAAAAGAAATTGAACAGCCAACGACTTGACGCTGTAGAGGTCGCACACTTTTTTCAGGCTGAGCGCCTTCTGCGCTCTCCAACAGTCCGGTGACGCTGTAGAGGTCGCAAGACCAACAGCACGGTCCGTCAAAAAAAAAAAAAAAAAAGAACAGCCAACACCTGGAATAACTGGAAAGCTGTAATATACAACGTGAATAAATAAAAAGCTTATTCAACAATACAATCGCTGAATAAATTCCACCTTTAATTTAGTTAACAAGTAAACTTCGCTACCAAAGGCCCCATTGTTTCCTATAAGAACATTGAAGCACTTTCCGATAAAATACCTATGCCTCGTTTACGATAGTCTAGGAAAAATTGAGATTACTACCAGACGGTACGAATAATTCTTCTGTGATTGTTCGTCTGGGTGATTACCACCGCTTAGCTCTTGTAGTATTGTAGAAGCAGTAATGTGCAAGAATTACCGCGTTCCAGTTTGAGGAGTAAAGTAGTAAGTGAAGTTACTGAGCTTATGAGACTTAAT
The DNA here is from genome assembly GCA_907269065.1 of Crocallis elinguaria. Classification (NCBI taxonomy): domain Eukaryota; kingdom Metazoa; phylum Arthropoda; class Insecta; order Lepidoptera; family Geometridae; genus Crocallis; species Crocallis elinguaria. Next base: position 22,427,966 of record OU026065.1, read on the forward strand.
AATGATGACTTAAAAGTTAATGCAGTGCCACCCAGGCCTTTGTGTTTCAAAATTCTGAATGGCACTGCAATTGTTATAGGCCGGCGTTATGCTTCATTATCAGCCTTTTACGCCATTGCTGTGATACAGGTTCTCTCAGACAGACAGTATGAGCCGTAATCCACGCGGGCTCATGCGGGTTGTTGGATGTCATGTCGAATTTTGTGGTGCTTGATCACGCGGGTTTCCTCACGATGTCTTCCTTCAACGCTTTAGAGCGAACGTGGTAAATCCGCCTATAACTTGATATAAGTCATTGGTGTGGAACGGACTGTGACTCTGCTGCGCAGTACAATTTGTACAAGTCACTCGGCCATATTCACAATTATAACTTTACCATATACTATGCCAATGTAAACTATCCTTTAAGTAAAGTAGCCCAGTAAACCTTTTAGGCTTAACTTTAAACAATGCCTGCCCTCTCGAAGTTAGTCTTTGATTACTGAGAAAATATTGAACCCAAAATAGTTGTTTAATAATACTTTGTAGGTATTATTACCTGTAATGTTTAGTGAGGCAATTTTTGTGCCAAATTGTTTACCAAGTTACAGCTGGTTTTTCTAAAGAAAATAGTTAACTTAAGATAACTATATAAATATCATTATAAAATTAGCTCTGGTTAGGTTTAGCGATTCCTCATATATAATTCCGTGCATTGTTCCGCAAAAAAAAGCTTTTGTCAATTTCCATCCATAAACTATCTTTTGCTAAAAATGACACATCGTAGCACCGTGAGAAATAACAACGAACAAACAAACACACTTCCATTTATCCATACTACTAATAATAATTGCGAAAATGTGTTGGTTGGATTGTTCTTACACGCAGCAACGAATCGACGTGATTTTTGGTACCTATATAATATATAGTTTATGGGCCAGCTGCCTTATCAGCTAACAATCTCGTGTTCGTTTTCAATACCGTACCGATTAAAACCAGCGGTCACAAGTCTTCGTGTGGAAGGAGTTGTCAATAGTTTTCGCTTCTTTTCGTTTTGTAAGAGCTTATTTTTTTATTAAACAGCGAAAATTCTACTATATAGACTATTCCTTCCACACGAAGACTATAGTGACCGCTGGTTTTAATCGGTCTGGTATTGAAAACGAACACGAGATTGTTAGCTGATAAGGCAGCAGGTCCGATTTTTTAATTTCACGAGTGATTACGAAATCACCGGTGACAAAATTCTCAGCAATGACTTTGTAATCTTTAATTTGCAAAATCGTACTTTTGAAAGTCATACTTTATACTTGTTAATACCTACTTTATGTCTCAGGGTAACGAGTGCACTGCAGTGCCGCGCAGGCCTTTGTATTTCAAGGTTCTAAGTGGCACTGCAATTGTTATGGGTCGGCGTTATGCTTACCATCAGGCAAACGACCAGCTCGTCTCGTTATCAAATAGTAGAAAAAACATATGAAATTGCTTTAAAAAAGCGATGAACCGACATCAGTGACAAATTACTGAACCGATTTTGATGAAATTTCTATGGGACCAATCTGAAAGTACTTACATTCTTTCAAATAAAAAAAAAATATTTTCCAAATCGGTTCCTACATGATGGAGATGTGAGGTAACAAATATAAAAAAGGACACACCGAATTGAGAATCTTCTTCTTTATTGGAAGTCGGTATAAAAATGGCTGACACCGTTTAAATTAGGTAGTGTTGTATGTGGAAAGCCTACTTATGTTCTTCCGGCTAATGATAAACGATAATTATGATTACTGAAGCGTGTATTTCATATCAGTGCACGCCAAGTCTATTCAAAAGAGTCCTTTGAGAGGATTCTAATCACAGTTTCTAGTAGTTTATTCCAAACACTCATTACACGCTTAGACAAAACTTACTAACGATAGAGTTTGTACAGATGAGGTTTTATCGCACGAGTGATTGTGAGATACTAGAAGGTTATTAAATACATCCCGCTGATTTGCTGTTCGAAATACGAATTGAAACACGCTATTTGAATGAAATGCCTCATCTATAGTCCAGCTCTAAGATTCGAGTTTCGTATTTCAGCGTTCAGTCTTCGATATTTTATAAGACTTGAGATTGCCATTAGCGCAGCTTAGAGATGTGACTGCTCCATAGTTCTTTAATATTGTCGTGACTAATATAGGTAGTGGCCCTGCCTGTAAAGACAACAGCCCTGGTTCAATCCATTGTTAGGGCAAACTTTGTGTGGTGCGAGCGTAAACTTTGTTCTAGAGCCTTGGATTTTTGTGTTGAGTTTCTGTTTGTGTCAATGCCACCTGCAACACAGAGAAACCTAATAACATCTTTATTATGTATATGTAAGCTATATTTATTATAAAGAACTAATCTTTAAAATCCTCCCCCATCCTTTCCAATCTTTGAAGTCACTAATTATACTTTTAAGATCCCACCATCCCTCATCCCACTACCTCAGTTCTATCACCAAACATTTCACCACTGAAACAAAGCTCATCCACTAATAATTAAGTCCTGGAAGTCTCATATCACTCGATTTATGCGATGCTTTCTCCCGCATACTTGCAAAATGTAACGAGCTCCCCGCAGGTTTTTCCGCAGTGCTACAAAAGATGGGTATCAAACGAGTTCTCAAGGGTCAGCAACGCATTGGCGGGCATTGCCAGTGCTGCAAATGTTCATAGGCGATGCTGACCGCTTACCATCGTGGGCCGTCTGTTTGTTCGCCAATAAATCAAATAAAAAAAACACTCTCACATACACATACTCATTATTCACATTCACGTACTCGCAAAAATAACACTAAAAAGTCTAGCACCCTGGAAGAGAACTAGCTCTTGCAAACTCAGGGTATGCTACCGTGAGACCTAGGGTTTTTCAAATCTGTTACTTTAAATCTCTAGTTAAGTTCTAAGTATTATTATTTACACTCTCATATTGTGATATAATTATTTTTCTTGTGAATTATTTTGTTGTTAAAGTAACCTTAAGATGCATTTTTGGATCAATAAATGATTATTATTATTATTAACTACTATTACATCTTAAGTAGCCACGAATAAAAAAATTAGTCTAATAGGACTAGGTACGATATAGACCCGAATATTGAACAAATTGTCTGATACCTGCTAACTGAACTCTATGGCACGTGGCCAAAACAAAATTGTCCGATAGTTTACGATCTAAAAAAACATAATATACCCTACGCCCTTTGAATTATTAAGGACACCTGCAACATCAATTTCGGAAGGTTCGCGAATGGTGCCAATTTTTTTTGTTGACAATTCGTTCGTGTCAACGATCAAAGAACTAAAGCACTTGAACACTATTAATAGTGTACCAAAAGAATGTGACTCTGTTTAAAAAAGGCGAGGACACCAAAACCTAAAAATATTATATGAAAAATGTATCAGGTCGTAGGACTTAGGTCAGGACTTCTGCGAGTATCCGCCTGGGTGTGTACCACCGATTTGGTCGTGTAGTATGCCAACAAGCAGTATGCAAGCATTACTGTATTCTGGTTTGAAAAGCAGAGTCTGTAGTCAGTGAAATTACTAGGCTTATGAGACCAATATGTAATGTCTCAGTGCACTGCCACGCACGCCTTATCGTTTCAAAGTGCCACTTCATTTGTTATGGGCTGGATTTATACTTATACGCAGACGATCCGCTCGTCTCTTTATCCATTAGTTTAAAAAAGCGAGGAAATCAAAATGAAAAGATATTATACGAAGAGTAGATTACTAACACAGTTATAATGAGTTATTAAAAATACTGTACGTATATCTGAATACTTCGTAGTAAGAGGGAGGAAAAAGGACCGGTATATGAATTTTTTTACGCAATTCTTATTTTAAGCGACACAATTATATTTTTCAGACTAGCTGCTGCCCACGGTTTCACCCGCGCGGAAATATTGGATTTCGTGGTTTTTATTTTTTTGTGCGGAGCCCTAACTCTTTTTCTAAAATAAAAGTAGCACAAGTTACTCCTTGTAACATCAGCTATCTGCTAGTGAAAGTCCCGTCAAAATCGGCCCAGCCATTTCGGAGATTACCCGGAACAAACATACAGACTTGGTGCTTAACCAAGCGCGGACTAGGTACGAAAAAAACCATGGAATAACCACGTTCCCCGCTTGACGCATATCGTATCGTCTATTGTGGTTGTGGTTAGGACTTGATGGAAATCTAGTCCGAGCACGGCACCCGCCTCTGTCTATGCTTCTACGACCTCTATTCAAAAAAAATGATTCATAACCACTGCGTGCTCAATGCAGACGTCGCGTTAAATAATTGGTGGTGTGCATGTAGCGTAAAGCGGAGCTGATATCGCTTTGATCCTGCGCAGGGCTTCGAGACTGCACTATCTGGCTGTATTGCGCTTTTTGTCTATTTCGTGGTTTTTTGATGGTTTAGCATCAAGCCACGCTTGTGCGTGTATTATCTCATAATCCGCGCTTGATGCAAAAGCATAGTTATTTTGACGGCAAAACGCATACTTGCATAAGCGTCTACGGTCTGCATAACACAGTTAGTCACACTAACCGAGTTTTTTTCATGTTCAATGTGCTTGAGTTTGACCGCCATCTCACCTGATGATAAAGCGACGATGCGGTCAACTATGTAACACGCCTGCCTAGAAGATACCTGTTCACTCATGTCTTGAAGACTACATTCTGGGAGTCTTCAAGACACGAATGTTCGAGAAAATAGATCCAGGCATTCTTTACCCGTCCACAAGATAAAAGTCGAAAGAGGAATGTCAACCGTAAATGGATGACGAATTTTAGTAGGTACGTCTGGTCTTCCAATGACTGTCTGGTATTCCAGTGATAAGTTAGCTGTTTTTGTCATGATTATTACTCTTTTGTGAGTAATTATTACTGTGTTAAAACATTGTTTAATAATTATCATCTTCAAGACGTTTCCATGTATTGTAATAATTACATTTATGTTTAAAATTGGACTCTGCGCTCTGTGGCGTTCATTGGTCCTGCAATTAGCCAAACTTATTAACAATGTTGTTTTTTTCTAATGTTTTGTAAAGATTTATAAAATGTGTTATTATAACTGTTTAGACAAAATTAAGTGGCGTAACAAATGCCATGTAATAAAAAATAGTTCACACCTATAATTGAGGTAGGTTGTTTGTTTACCAACCAAATCCAAAGGTGAGATCTTCGAATTTTCTTTTTTGTTATTTTAATTTCATAAAATTAACCCTATAGATATGGCATTGAAATGCCGATTTTAATAACAATTTTATCATGAAAACTTAGAGGTGGTTGAGTATTTTTATAATCTGATAAAAAGAAAGGTCCAAGCAAAATCACAAAGCAGGTCTTTGCCATTCAGAACTTAAAAACACAAAGGCCTACGCGGCACTGCACTGCGCTCGTTATCCTGTTACATTACGTATTGAGTCTCATAAACCCAGTAATTTCAATGGCTATACTTTGCTCATCAAACCGGAGCACAGTAATGCCTGCACATTACTGCTTGGCAGCAGACTTCATGAGCAAAGCGGTGGTACTAACCCAGACGGACACTCGCAGAAGAATTATTCCTAACACTTAGTACTTATATAGTTTTCTATTTTCTATACTTGGGCGAAGCCGCGACCAACAGCTAGTTCTGCATAAATAAAGCTATAATCCTGCCACCTGCCGGATGATTTTAATTCACTCGAAATGATATCCGTGTCGGAAGCGGCTTTCTAGATCGTTTATATCTCGGAAACGCATCCCGATAGAAAAATATTGTCGAGATTATACCCGTGTTTATGCAGCTGAGTAGTTGAATCTAAACGGGAAATTTCTCTGACAGGATGTAATTCCGAAATATAAACAATCAAGACTGTCGCTTCCGACACGGATATCATTCCGAGTGAATTAAAATAACCCTGCTGGTAACGGATAGTAACGCGAGTCGATTTGTTATTAGAGGCCGGAAGTTCGTGGTAGGTATATCTAATCTTCTACCCAAACTTTACGGCCACTCCTATTTAGCAATAATGTTAAGTAAGTAGAATAAGCCACGGTAAAAGATAAGTCATCCTATTTTTAGATATCGGTTTTTTAGGATTATATTTGGAACTTTATTCTGTCCATTAATTATAGTCTCTCTCAAAATTCCAAGTTGGAACGAAGTAGATAAATAAATTCACGTTATAGTTTATACGATAGATAGATAAATCTTAATTGTACAAAATATAAATACAAACCAAGAATAAGACGGCAGGTAGAGATATGAACATGACTCGTACGCGAACCTGTCCATCCAATGATAGCCTGGTAGAGATCACTTTTAGCGATAATGCCACCCATTGTAGTACATTGGTATTGTAATATGTTTATGTTTATTTTGTATTTTTCTTTGGTGTTTAGATTAAAATAATAATAAAATATAATCTTCGATGGATGTGGCGCATGCAGAGATATGTAGAAATGTCAAGTTTCCGATACGAATGTCGAATAGAGGGAAGTGGAGGCCAAAGAGGTGGAGGTTGCAATAATGATATTACAACCGTATGAGGCTGCAGTGGTGACGTTTAATTTGTTAGTGGGTGCTCTGCTTCCCTGTCTGTCAAGACAGGAAGATAGAGAGAGAGAGACAGAGAAGAATCACTGCAGAATTCGTATCAGATCCGCATTCGACTGTTGTTGTATTGTATTATATCTACTAGGTTGTAGGACTAACTCTTCTGCGAGTATCCATCTGGGTTGGTAACACCGCTTTGCTCGTGATGTCTGCCGCTAAGAAGTAATGTGTAAGCATTACTCTGTTCCGGTTTGATGAGCAAAGTAGCCAATGAAATTACTGGGCTTATGAGACTTAATATCTAATGTCTCAGGGTGACGAGCGCACTACAGCGCCGCAGAAGCCTTTGTGTTTCTTTGTGGGGCACTGTAATTGTTATTGGCCGACGTTATGCTTACCATCAGGCAAACGACCGGCTCATCCCATTATTGAAAAGTATAAAAAAAATATTTAGAGAGCCACTAATAAATTACGCTCAGAATGAGGAAAATCCATTAGTACAGTCACATTAATAGTCTTTTTATTTTTAAACCTAAATGTTTTGCGTTTTAAATGATGTGTAGAATATTTGAAAAACTTATAAAAATCACTCACTTGGAAAACTCTGATATTCCTTTCCATCTATTTTAAGTGTAATATTGTAGGTATAGCATATCGTAGGCAGTAAATATAGTAGAATTAAAATTCACTGTCACGTGTAAAAACCCAATATTTTTTCTTGTAATTCTACTAATATTATAAATTCGAAAGTGTGATTGTTGGCTGGTCCTTGCATGTTTCAAGCAGTAACGGAGCAACGGATCATAGTGATTTTTGGTATAGATATAGTTTATGGACCGGAGAGTAACATAGGCTACTTTATATCCCGGAAAATGCACGGTTCTAATGGGAACGCGAGTGAAAACCGCGGGCAGAAGCTAGCATTATTTATATTTGAGGTAATTACTTGTATTTTTCCTTTAATTTGTCATTAAAAAAGGTTGTTTTTTATGCTATTTGATAACGAGACGAGCTGGTCGTTTCCCTGATGGTATAATGGTAATTGCGGGGCCACTCAAAACTTTGGAATACAAAGGCCTGCGTGGCACTGCAGTGCGCTCGTTACCCTGAGACATTAGGTATTAAGTCTCATAATCCCAGTAATTTCACTGACTACTCTGCTCATTAAACCCGAACACAGTAATGCTTGCACATTACTACTTGGCAGCAGACTTCACGAGCAAAGCGGTGGTACCAACAAAGACGGACACTCGCAGAAGAGGTAGTCTTACCACAAGTTGTTTTGGATCTTTATTTACTCTGTACAGTGTACCTAACTACAGTAAATAATTTATATATCTATCAACTCTCTCTCTCTCTCTCTCTCCCCGACTGTTAGTCCCACATGGTGGTATAATGTCGTCTTAATCTTTCGCCTTTACTTCGCTCTGTCCAAGACATCCGTCTTTTACTTCACAAGTCATCGTCTTTATGCTCTACATCTATCCATGTTTTTCCAGGTTTTCGGTTTCCCTTGGGATCTTTTACCAGATAGATGCATTTTATCTGTCTGTCATAACAGGAAAATATATTATAGAAGTGTTATAAAATTGACTAAATATTTTTATCCCTAACAAAAGGTCAAGCTGTTACTTCTCATCAAATATAAAATCAAATCAAAATTCTTTTGAATATCGTTCGTCAGAAATTAATCAGAGTTGCAGATGATGAATTGAGAACTTCACTTTTTAAAGTCGGTTAAAAAGTACAATGGGCGGGCTTTATTGCTAAAAAGCGATCCGTTTGGATGGAAAGAGAATTAATACAGTGTGTATCTATCTATAATTACTTCCTTTCTATCCTATCCTACTTTCTACTATAATATAATAAATGCGAAAGTATGTGCGAGTGTTTGTTACTACGTACCTACGAACTATACCAATTTTGACGATTGGAATGTAGATTGTTAAGATTGTGGTATTCCAAAATAGGGTAATCTAAGTTTCGAAAATTATACTGTAAGGATTTTTACAGGGTGTGACACATTAATTTCTGGCGATGCCGCGGGGCGCAGCTAGTCTATAATAATAGAAAGAAATATTTTATAAAACTGTTATAAAATTGACTAAACATTGAATATCCTTGATAATCAAATACCTACTAAATTCCACAGATACCAGTAAAAACTAGTTCAAAACTGTAATAGAATTTATTAAATGGCATGACCCCACTTGAATTCATCCAATCAAATTCCGATTCAACGTTCAATTGATCAATCAGCAGACTTCTACCTATAGAAAACGAAAGAAGACTCTACGACAGACTACTTTTAAAGGTAACACAAAAACCCTATTTCGAAAGCCTTTAAAATCGGCACGGAAAAGTAATTAAAACGATTTATGTACTGCAAAACTTCACGCTTACCCTTTTGTCTTTCACGGCTCAGTCCAAATAAAAAAAATCTGTTTTCCACTCAAAAATCACATCACTACACAAAATCAGTATCACACTGTCACTTATTAATTTATCCTTCACGAAAATTGTCTTTATATTATTTTTAGTCACTGTGTCGAAAATAGTGCGGTATCCGTTCAATTTTTTACGGTGGTTAATTATTTTCGTCGCGGCGCAACGCGGCCGGTGCGAGAAGCGGCTCGAGAGCGACTGACCTCAGCTGCCTGGGATAGGCGCGCGAAAAACGTTGGAAAACGCCACGAAAAACGCGCGAAAGTCTTCCAGCTTGAAGTGGCTTGGCGTAGGTAATGGGAGCTAAGAAAAAATAGTAGGTGAAAGCTTCCTGCATAGAAATTACCTTATTTTAGAATACTGTTACGCTATTTTTGGTACAGATTATGCAAATGTTATAATAGGAGGTATCGGTCGGGAGCTAATGGAGGATGGGAATTAAAAAAGTTGATATTGATGTAGTTAGGAAACTTCCGGCGAGCGTGTCCGAAAAGGTTTTTTCAAAGAGGCTGTCTTCTTTATTAAATTTATCTTGATTGTCAATCGTTTTTTCGGCAGGAAACCGGAAATTTGAACTGTTAAAGCTGTCCCTATACCTACGAAACGAGATCTGGTTACAAAATTAGGCAGTTTTTTTGTTGCTCCGTTGATTCTTTTATATTTTTGGTCGGTTTGTTTGTTCCTCGCCTCACTTCCAAATAGTTGAACGAATTTTAACAAACAGATTTTCGAATTGAAAATGACTATTAATCGATTTAATCAAAAATTAAGACGGTTACATAAAACCAATGAACGTCCTCAGCATAATGAACGTAGAAGCAAAATTAGGTATTGAAATCGTTTATAAATAGATATACAATATTTCATTTCTGTAGACTTTTTCTAAAACATAGAGATCTGTGAGCTCAAATAATTCATTATTTACCTTTCACAAATAATTCACTATTTACCCTTTGAATTATTTTACAGTAGGTATTTGACTAACTTAAAATAAAATAACCTCTAGACATCGCAAGCCTTTCTGCCCACGATCATTTATTTTATAAAAAAAATTATATAAATTGATATGAAGCAACTACTCGTTTAAATTCTTATGAAAAAAAAACAATAACTTTTTCATTTGTTTAATAACATGTATACCTATACCTACTAATATTATAAAGAGGCACAGTAGAAATGTTGTATGTTTATTTGTTTGTTATCGCTAATTTCTGTACTCATATTATAAAAAGGAGGTTAGTTTGTTTGTTACCGGTAATCCTTGGAACCAGTAGTCCCATTCCAAATAATAACAGTTTAATGCTAAAAATTAAGGAAAATTGTTTGATAAATATATACATGTACTTTTTAGGTACGTCATAATGATAGTTACCAAAATAAACCATTTTATCATCAGGGAAATTTTATGAAGATAAAATTTGATGCCTTAGTTTACTGTGGCTTACATGGTAGCTCCTGCCTGCATGCATACAGTAGATTCGATTCCCGGCTCAGGCAAACTTTGTGTGGTGAGCGTAAACTGTGTAACCTAGTGCAGGGTTATGAGTGTTTAAAAAATCTAAAGAATCTAAAAAGTACAAAAAGTACTTAGTGTTGATAGCCATTTCCCCACTTCTGCTATCTATTTACTCATTTGTATGAAAAGCAAAACAAACAGGGTTCACTACACCGACACTAACTAGGCTGTGCGCCAAGATAAACAATTTCTAGAGATTAACCATAAAAGTTTTGGCCGGAGTTGCTAAATATATCAATATATCTCAATGTTACAAGCAACCGCTCGTTTTGATTTTACAATATTGCAATGTTTTTTTTTTATTTTCTATGTTATGTTCGTGTATATAATAATGCATTAAATATCTGTATGATTTTTTTTTCAGTTCAAGTTTATCTTTTAAAAAAAGAAAGATATACATTTATTTCATGACGGTACACATTATAGTTTTTAAATGAGTAACATTGAGACAAATATAAAAGACAACAAGTAAATCGAACAAAAACGAATGTTCCGTGATGCCTTGGTACAGACCTCGACTCCGACAATTAAGGTCCAATGACCTTAATAACTACATTATTAATATTGATGAATATTGACAATTGCATCCGGCCAAATAATAAACCAATGTCCGGACAAACAGCACATATCTATTCGTTACAAACGGACTCAATTAGTTGATTACTCTAAATTCCACCGATCGGCGCTTTGCCGTGACATCAGCTGTTCCTATGTAATTTGCTTTAGTCTATTTTAGATTCGTTTTCCCAATTTACTATTCGTTTAGTATTTACCTTACCTGTACGAGAGGGGAGAATAAAACCTTTCGTGATCGGCCTTACTTATCGTTTGCATAACTAATTACTAAGTTGCGAATTTGACACTGAGATTTCATTGTGGGATTCGGACCATGAAAGGCTTACGTATCTGACAGCGGTAGCGACAACAGAAGCAACAGCAGCAGTGACAGCAGTAGCGACAGCAAAAGTGACAGCAGTAGCGACAGCAAGAGCAAATTGACAGCAAACCGGTCGCATAACGAGAGCTCCAATGCTGTCTGTCTGATATATACAAATAAATAAAATTGAAGTGTCTGTTTGTAATATCAAAATAACAGCTTTTTACTAAAATTCATATGAAAGTATATACGGTACTTATAACATAAATACAATTTTTAATTTTTCTGTCTGTCTGTCTCTTTGGTCCGGGTAATCTCCGAAACGGATGGACCGATTTTGACAGGACTTTCACTGGCAGATAGCTGATGTTACAAGGAGTAACTTAGGCTACTTTTATTTTGGAAAAAATAATTAGGGTTCCACGCAAAAATATAAAAACCATGAAATCCGATATGTCCGCGCGGGTGAAACCGCGGGCAACAGCTAGTTCTTAATATAACAAATGCGAAAAGTGTGAATGTTTCGTGTCGTATAAGCGACAAAGAACTTTTATAAGATTAAAAAACAGATAATTACAGGCCATTACTATACAAAATGCGAATATATGTGTTTGTAAGTGTGTCCTTCTTTCACGCAGCAACCGCGGCGTAGTACCGGTGAGTAACATAAGCTAATTTTTATTCCAGAAAAATGCACTGTACCTCTAGGAATCGCTACTCGGGTGAAACATATAATTATTTTTCACTAATAGCAAACTACGTTATCTCTGAGTGGTATTACCTACATTTCGTTCTGAGCCGCGGGCAAAAGCAAGTTGTTGTGTAATAAAATATTATCATTCTATCTACGCAATGTGATTGTAGCAAAACGTCTGTTATATGCCGTTTCCTCGAAAATTGGAATAAACCACCCCAATCAAAAGCAAGCAGCAACCGATCGAGCAATAATAAAATGTATAAAATACCCTCAAATTGCTCCACAACATGTTCACATCTCCATCAACTAATGCTAAGGGCGAGTTCAAATCGAATGCAAACAAGTATCGAGACGAAACTCGATTGATATTTGAACAGCGTATCAATTTCACACAAATGTACTCGTTGGAAGATACGTATGACATCTTTATTAGTAAACGTAACGTCTTGTCCGTTTGTATCACCTATGTGGGGTTAAGTCCAGAAATGAGACACTCGGATTGAATAATCGACACGTGTATAATTATCGCTCGTAGTTCAATGAGGACTGATATCCTTCCCCGCGTCTTCCCCTTGCGTAGCGCTGAGACGACTACGGCGTAGCACTGACTGGCTGACTTCATAGCGTAGCACCACAGCACCACACCATGTTCTATCTTTATTCTTACAGTAGCTATGATAGAGTTACAAAGCCTTTACTCACGGTCCAACTTGTCATGCAATTTATTATACAATCTGTTGGAGTATTTTTCCAGACAAGCTTATATCAAATATACGTATTTGGTGCTGTCATCTTGTGGCCACCTACTGGCCTCACCATCTCCTGAACATCATCTAAGATCAGAGTACTTGTAAAGACAAATCAAACGTGCCCAAACTCGACGGGGTTACGTCTTTTCGTTACAGAGTTCCTGTGGCCACCTTCCGGCATCATTATTAGACCAGCTCGATGACATTATTATATTGTATTTTCATCCGATTTACATGTATATAAAATTTATCTATGTAAATTTTTGACTCAATCGAACACTGGGATATGGATCAAATTTAGCTTGCGAGATTTGACCTAAACAAACAAACATTCATACAATCATAGCAAGTTAAATAAAAGCTTCTAAAAACCTTGTTAAAAAGCCTTAGGGTAGCTTAAAAATTCTTACACCAGCTCCACATACTCCGACTAGACGGAAGGAAAACTATCCAAAGATTCCAATTTCGTAGCAAAGCGGGGCCGGGGGCATGCGCTAGTTCTATTTATATTTTCGTTACCCGATCGCGTTTATTGAAAGCCCGTGGCGATATTTGTAGTCTAACACTGCACAACTATCGGCTGTTATATGTTACGACTTCTATAGTCCACACCATTATCGGTTTACCACTTTTGATCATTGTCACGTGATTTGTGGTGAGATTACGGTCTTCCGGAAATGTACCTATCGAAAGTGGTGGTAGGACTAACTCTTCTGCGGGTGTCTGTCTAGAAAGAAAGAAACAGAGAAAGAAAATACATTTATTTGTAGCCATTGCCCAAAGTATAGGTAGGTATATACAAATACTTAGGCGAGTAGCCGATCCAAGTTTTGTTCAGCAGTGGACGTCTTTCGGCTGATGATGATGATGATGATAATTATGATGATCTTGCAAAACCTGATAATTTTTTCCTATAAATGGTTCAATTGCAATATAATCTTGAGTCATTTAACTCTCAAGAGTCCTCTTGTATGAGTCGTATAAATAAAGTTATTTGGATTTGTAAAGTAGATACTGAAGGTCGTTCTGAGGTTCGAACCTTTAATCTACAGATCGGAGAGTGACCGAGCCACCATTTTAATCACAAAAACTTCATCATTGCAAGGCTCGTTTGATCACATGATGATAATTGATGTTGAGGTCGAAGCAGGTAAACCGCTTAATCTAAAATGGAAACTGGATGGATTAACATAGGTATAGGTATTTCTATATGGTTTTCGGCGCTGAAATTGTTACACCGATTTAAAATTTATTACCACTATAGGAGAGTGCTTTGCAATTTGGTTTCGATGTGTGAGTTAAAAGTTTCAAATTATTGAATAGGATGGTTGGTAAAATTGATCCGGATGGGATCTGTTTTGGCCTCGCTTTCAATGAAATAAAATAATGATAATATTTTGTGATCGTATGTAACTTTGTTTCAGTCCGAGAAATGGCTTGCTTCCCAATCCTAGCTGTGGGAATGTAATTGTCTAATGACGATGATGAAGTTTGTAGATTTTTGAAGCAATGATAAAAATAAAAAATCAATTTATTGCCCCAATACTTAGAAACTACAAAAGTACAAGTACATACAATACTTAGGGGCAATAGGGGTAAACTCAGCATTTGCGGCGCACACATTGTCTTGTGTCCGCCGCGCTGTTTTTGAGTTTACCCCTTTGGTCGGACTGATGAGGATGTAGTGTTAGGTTGAAATCATCCATCGTTGATGGTTGAAATCCTCCAATGGGTTTTACCTTTCCATAAATAAAACGTCGCGATGCCACTATAGTATGGTCAGCCACCATGCTGTCATTCTCTAGTATTCCTCTAGCTAAATACTAGGTCTACACAACAACCAAAACGCTGTCACGGTAAGTCTGCATAGGAATGAAAGAGAAGCAACTGTTGCGTATAAGAAGATTCGAGCATGAAAAGCCATGAAAAATTTTCATTTATTTTAAAACTAGCTGCTGCCCGCGGTTTCACCCGCGCGGAAATATTGGATTTCACGGTTTTTGTTTTTTTTGCGCGGAACCCTAATTCGTTTTCTAAAATAAAAGTAGCCTAAGTGTCTTCTTGTAACATCAGCTATCTGACAGTGAAGGTCCCGCCAAAATCGGCTCAGCCATTTTGGACATTACCCGGAACAAACAGACAAATAGGCAAAAATTTTATAAATGGTTGTTTTGTCATTGGTACCGTATACACTTTCATTTGCATTTGGTAAAAAGCTGTTATTTTGATATTACAAACAGACACTTTAATTTTATTTATTTGTATAGACTATGCTCGCACATTACAGCTTAGTTGTAAACTTCGCACGAGAAATATGAACGCGAACGGACGCCACAGACACGAAATATTATTAAAAATTGCCTGAAACAAAAACCACCGCAACACCCGCTACCTATTTTTGCTTGTCAACGTCCACTTTGCTCGAATAAGCTTGACAATTATTGATGTTCGAATGATTATCGATCAGTTTTGATCCCGTCATACAATAATCACTCTTAACACTTTAGAATAGGGCTCATAAAGTTTTGAGTTTGAATGTTTAGCGTATTATAGGGAGTTTGTTCAAGAGGCTGACAATAACGTGAATTTACTGCACGTAGACGTAACCTATGTCACTCGGATGTGTCTAGTTTGGTTCCGGTTGTACACCAATTAATATTCTAACCTAAACATGTACGTTATAATTATCTAATGTCCACTTCAGAGGAGAGTATACATAAGCGCAATTTTTTATTAGATAACGAGTCGAGGGGCTCGAATGCCTACGAATGGTAAGCATAACGCTGGTCCACAATTTCAGTGCCATTCAGAACTTTGAAACACAAAGTTCAGCGTGGCACTGCAATGCGCTCCATACCCAAAAGCTAAGTTTTTATTGTAGTGTATTTATTGTTATAAGTATGTACTGTATTATACTTCCATATGCATTTAGTAAAAAAACTGTTATTTTGACGTTACAAACAGACTCTTCAATTTTATTTATCTGCATATAGATAACAATCTTTCAATACTATAAATAAAACTGCAGCGCAAGTACGAAAGTCGGTTCGATAAATTTGTCGAATCGAATAACTCGATAAATTTATCGAAGTCTGATCGTAAAGTATTGAAGTAGCTCTATATTCTCTTTGGATTCGACCTAGCTATTCGATAACTTTTGTCGATTGTTTCGAGGTTCGATAAATTATATAAAAAGTCGGTAAAACTCTCTTTATCGATTTGAACTGTCAATTTTATCGAATTTTATCGATGAAAAAGCCCGTACTTGCGCCACTGATCCGATTAATACTGTAGAGGTGCGGTTTCAACAATTTATCTATAGGTTTCAATTATAAACATCATTATAACATCATCTTATGTTTCGTAGAGGTTTGCTACGACCGTAGCAACGTAGAAAATGCGCGCCATCATTAAAATCGATTGCTAACTTTTACTACGCTATACATAATTAATAAGTAAAGTCTATATCATGCACCACCACTCTCTCTCATACTTCTGAATGGAAGGAAAATCTATGCAAATAAATAAAATTGAAGTGTCTGTTTGTAATATCAAAATAACAGCTTTTTACTAAATGCATATGAAAGTATATACGGTACCTGTAACAAAACCACTATTTTTAAATTTTTGTCTGTCTGTCTGTCTGTTTGTTTCGGGTAATCTCCGAAACCACTGGACCGATTTTGACGGAACTTTCACTGGCAGATAGTTGATGTTAGAATGACTAACTTTGGCTACGTGGACGAAGCCGCGGGGCACAGCTAATTGTATAATAAGATAAGTATATATACTTACGCTCGCTGAAAGTTATAAAAAACAACACTTCATGAAGCGCTCCTATTATAGAATTTTTTGTATCGTAGAGTTTTATAGATCTACAAAAATAATCCATTATTCAAAAGAAAGGTCAAGCAGCTATTTCAATGAGATATTCGTACGTGAAAGAAATATGTAGGGGCAATAATACGCCCTCACACTACCCTAATAACGTTTGGGTAAAATATACCAACCCTTAAAAAATAATAAAACTTCTCGAATCATTTAACAGGGTTCGTATATCATAGCTTCGTATGCAGGGGAGCGTTATTTCTTTCATTCATTTTTTTTACAAAACAAAGCACGTGATATTACTTACTTATTTATAATGTAGAAAAATAAATTTATACTATTAGGAAACTAGACAAGCAGGTCGTTTGCCCAAAGGTATAATAAGCAGAGGGGTATTTCGTTAGTGGGAGGACTAACTCTTCTGCGAGTGTCCGTCTGGGTTAGTACCACCGCTTTGCTCGTGAAGTCTGCCGCCAAGCAGTAGTGTGAAAGCATTACTGTGTTCCGGTTTGATGAGCAGAGTATCCAGTGAAATTACTGGGCTTATGAGACTTAATACCTAATGTCTCAGGGTAACGAGCGTACTGCAGTGCCGCGAAGGTGTTTTAAAGTTCTGAGTGGCACTGCAATTGTTATGGGCCGGCATTATGCTTACTATCAGGAAAAGGACCAGCTCGTCTCGTTCCAATAACATAAAAAAAGCATAACGCCAGCCCAAACCATTGCAGTGCCACCCAGAACTTAGAAACAGGAAGGCCTGCACGGAACTGCAGTGCGCTCGTAACCCTGAGACATTAGGTATTAAGTCACATAAGATACAAATTCACTCCCATTACACAGGGGAAATTAAGGCCTAAGACTACAAAATATAGCTAGAGCTGAACCCATCACTACCCCAAGAACAACTGTCATCCAAGTGATACCCTGTGCGGACCCTAAAATACAATATTCATACTCTTAACGTGGTCAGGTCACTTCATGAAACTTTAGTTTCTGTCGTCGCGTGGATCAAGTCAGTAGCGATAAGAAAAGCTGGTGTCTGATGACTTCACGTTTGACCACTATCTCACCTGCAGGGCAAGTACCGGTCTTTTCGATAAATAAAATTAACTGTTCGAATCTTTAAAAATTTAAAATAATTTTATCGCCATTTTTATCGCGTAAAAATTGAGTAAAAATAAAAAAAAAAACATGATTACTTTAAAATGAGATGCCTACTCGAAAATGTGCCAAAACTAAGTTTTTTGTTAAGTGTCTTGTTAATTTTTTCGATACACATTTATAAATAACAGAAATAATTCAGTTCAAACATATTTTTTGAGATAACTTTGTTATTTTTTTTTATCTAAATTTGTTAGAAACTTGTTTTGATCACATCAAGATTATTATAATATAATATGATGAATAATAATGTATATTTTTTCCAGTGCTAGAGGCTCATCTGATTTTGCTAAAAAACCTTTTAAGTGAAGCTTCTTAGCTGCTATTTACGCCTTAAGTCAGTTGCCGTAACACGCTGATAGGTACTTGGCGACAGATCTTACAAGAGTGCAAGCGCTTATCTTTCCGCTCTGTCATCATCATCAAGTTTCACCTGTGCGTAAGAGTAGAATCCAATAACTATTTTAAACGAATTTCTTCCAACAGATAGAGCTAAATGTTTTTATGGAATTATTATTTTTAAAAATGTAACGTAATTTTTCTTAAGATGAAGACTTATTTGTGTCGGTCATACATTAAAATTGTGTGTATTTAAAATTATGTCAAAGATTAAGCATTGCCATCCAACGTGGCAATGCGGCCAGCATTTTGGGAACGTTGCCTACTGGTAGCGGATTATTAGATTAAGATTGTAAATAAATTAGTGTGTATTTTATTTAGTTATTTTAGTTTATGTTGTTTACTTTTTCTGTTATTATAATTATTTCCTAATGGTTAAAAATTATGTTTATCTGAATTTTTCATTCTCTTTGTGTCCGGAACTCTGAAGATGCTGTAGATCTGGTGTACTTCTGTGGTGACGGAAGCATTTTTTTCATTAGTAGAAATTTATTTCCGTCTCATTTTATTCCTCTAACACCTTAGGCCACAGCCTACATTATTGACGTGAGAACAGAAGTTTAAGTTCCGCTGAAGTGTCTCAGCTTGTCGCGTCACACTCGTCAAACTTATACTGACTTCTACTTCTGTATATTATGTAGTTCGGCATTTCTTTAGTCGTTAATAGACACTAGTGAACATAAAAGATATTATATTGTGAAAGTTTGTTTGTTCTTCTTTAGGTTACAATATTTCCAATGTCCCACGAAATACGTATCCATGATCTATAGGTATAAAAAATGTTTACAAGATCAGTATCCAAGTAACAGGGTTCTCCGTTGGACATTACTGTACAACTGTACATAGTAACAGACAATCGATATTATGTTTAGTTCTATTTTACATAGTTCATACTAGATTTTTTTTTATTGCATTCTTACATGCAACTTATACTTAAATTAGGTAGGTACTTAGTAATAACAGTATAAAACAAAGAACTAAAAACTAACTGAGGCTTAGCAAGTAGGTAATTAATTCTAAGACTTAGAACTTGAGTTTATAAGAAAAAGTATATAAATATTTTTACTCTCTAGATGACAAAATTCAACACTATCAATAAAAATTCTAAATCTATTCTATCATCCAGAAAGTCTTTTAAGCTGTAGTAACACTTATTTATCAAAAAATTACGCAGTTTTCCTTGAAATGTCTTATAATAATTCATTTTTTATAATATACTAGGTTTTTGTTTTCCAAATTGAATGCATGACAGTTGTGAGGTAATAATACACATTTATAACAGACAATCGCACACATAGTGCACGTCAGTTAGCATAAATAGTATTGAGGTATATTGTTCGTACGTCGCGCTCTTAGATTACTAGACATGGTCCCGATTGGACAATCAATGCCCTTCAGCATCATGGTAGTGCTTTATAGTAGACTAGAATAAAGGTGGACTTCCTTACGCAGCGGCAATGTTGGCTAGTACAGACAAGTGATAAATAAATCGAGAAGAAATTAAAGTGGTGTATGTTTGATGTTATATTTCCGTTTTATTTTTATTTACTGTTACATAGAATTATGAGAAATAGGTAGTTACTCCAAAATGATTTGCATAAAAATACAATAGGTACGTTATTTTTACATAGTAGTTGTTTTTGCATAGTATTTAGTTGTTAGTGGATTAGTGGTTAGAGGACTAACACTTCTACGAGTGTCCGTTTGGGTTATTAACACCGCTTTGTGAGTGAAGTCTGCCGCCAAGCAGTATTGTGCAAGCATTACTGTGTTCCGGTTTGATGAGCTGAGTAGCCAGTTAAATTACTGGGCTTATGAGACTTAATACCTAATGTCTCAGGGTAACGAGCGCACTGCAGTGCCGCGCAGGCCTTTGTGTTTCAAAATTCTGAGTGGCACTGCAATTGTTATGGGCCGGCGTTATGCTTACTATCAGGCAAACGAGCAGCTCATCTCGTTACCAAATAGCATAAAACACAGTATTCACAAAAACTTACCAAACTAAAGATGATGTTGACGATGAAGCACGCTTACCTAGAAGATCCTATTCAATCGCGACGTGAACATAACCAGAATGAATCGATCCGAAAACAGACGGACAAAGAGTTACACTCTTTAGCAGTGCGCATAATAAATTTAGAAGCAAGACGCTTTTTACGAATAAGTGGATTACCACGATGTATCAATGGTGCCTTGGGGATTGTCTGATTGACTGATGATGGAATGGGGATGAGGGAATTAAGTTATGCAATGATAGATTTGGAAGTATTATAATTACGTATGTGTGTATGCCGAAATTTTCACTGCCAGTTAGTGTCGTAGCGTTCGAAGTCTACCTTCATAGCGCTGTTATGCCGTATGTAGGTATATTGATACGACCGACTGAACCCTGTGGCTGAATGTATGTTTGAGGTTTCGGTGATATCTCGTGACGGCTCGGCCATAGTTGAGGCTCGCAGTGACCTGAGCCCCAATTCTATTAAACAAATGTCTTAAAATGACAATGGTCTCATGGCAAAATAATCACTTTAGACACTTTCAGTATTAGCACAATGGTTTTTCTATGGTCGCCTATCACAATGACGGTCATCAATAAATCGTTGTTAATCCAGAGTGATTATTTTGCGACGAAACTATTGTCATGTGGACGGCATCGGCAGCAACCTGCTTAAATGGGACTTTGCTTCAAATGAGTGCATCCAGTGCGACTATGCAACCGATTTCCAATCTCCAAAACTCCATTTTACACTCAAAAATCAGTGGCAATTCTAGGTGCCACTTCCAAATAGGTATAGGCCAATCGAGAAGAAGAGGCAAAAAACTTGTCGCAAATCTTTTCAAAACTTTATACCTACATAGTTTCATTAATAGCAAACTTATTCTTCTAGAACACTTCATCGTATTCATCGTGTAACTACTTCCCTGACCTAACAATGCTCCAGTGACATCTTTTTCAACCCAAGGGAAAATCACCTGACAATATCATCAACCAATCGCAGCACATCTTGACACTTGCACCGCGTCGAAAAATGGCGGGAAATGATCCGGCCCTGTGATTGGTTACTAATGCCAACATGGACAAGTCAAGCCAGACATTGCCAGTACAAAATATTATTGAAACTACTTGAGTGCTCTAATAAATAAGATCGAGTTATGAATTCGGAATCGATATAGGAATACAAAAGGCATTCAGCTCTTGTTCAAAATATTACAAATTTTATATTATCAGATGCTTTTGAACAAGGACACTTTCTTGTAAAGCCCAATTTGTGCAAAAGTGCCAACTTTAAAATCCAATTCCCGCCTGAAATCTCATTTTCGACTTTATTCGCCCAAATCGAGCTCAAACCGGCTCGATCTAGTTGTAACAGGAACCAATAAGCACTGATTTGAACGCAATCCGGCGAAAGCGATGAAAATACTCTTTTCTTTTTTGCAGTTCATTGGAGCGTAAATTAGAATGCGCTTTTCGCGTATGTGGAACGGGTACGTAGGTAGTCATTTAACTTTGAGCGCTCTTCTGGGAGCAATTTGTATAAAGAATTATGAATTTGAAGGGATTGCGTAAAGGCCACGCCTGCGCCATTTTCAATTTGAGGTAAACTAACCTATCAAACGGTCAATGACCTTTCAACCCGTCAAGACTAGCCAGCAATCACGTTTCAAGTAACTTGATTTTCAAAAGCGCTTCTTCATCGTTTAATTTCGTTTGAATAAATTTCCATTTGCAAAGCGATATTGAGCTATTTTTTTAACTCGACGTTTGAAAACCGTTGACTCGACTTAATTTGTATTATTAAAATTCGTAGCACATCACTAGTGATCAAATGACAGCTAAGAAAATTTGTATTTGAGCTTCGGGCGATAGACGCAGGTGTGGGAGGCATCATGATAGTTAATTTATAAATCGAGGCGATGAGTTGTAGTGACGTCAGCCACCAAACTGTAAGTCGGTGGTTCTAAGAGATCTGTGTTGGGTGGTTCGAATCCTATTTATTATTTACACGATAATTTTAAACTAGTAACAATGGCATGCATATTATCAGCAAAGAAATCAACCTGTTTGATCTTATTCGTAATGAGCTTAAGCTTTCGGTGAAGAAAAACATCATGATGCCACCATAGCATGGTGTGGACGGACATAGACGCTAATTAATGTTTGCGTTTTGCTGTCAAAATAACTATGGTATAGCAACAAGCGCGGATTACGAGCTGTCACGCGCACGCGCGGCTTTAAGAAAAACCATCAAAAATCCAGGAAACAGACAAGGATACCAATATGGCCAGATAGTGCTGTCTCTTTCACTCCCTGCTGGGCTTAAAGCGACGACTGCCCCGTTTTACACCACGTATATCATTTGCGCACCACCGGGTAGGTTATATATTTACCGCGGCTTCTGCACTGAACACGCAATGATTGTGAAACTATATTTTTTAGTAGAGATCGTAGAAGTGGCTGCCGTGCATCTCTTTCACTCCCTCTAACCGTGGCACAGTTAGCGCTCGGACTTGATTTCCACCTAGCGCAAAATTAGACGGTACGATATGAGTGAAGCGGTGATAGTGGGTTTTCCATGGTTTGCGCATAGTCCGTGATTGATGCTTATCATCAGTCATGCATTGTGTCTAACGGGTCCTGTAGGGCAGTTCTAGAGCTCGCCTGGTTAGCTACCATCATCAAGTTAAAAATCTGTTTCCAAGCACGTATCGGTGTTTTCTGGCAGCTGTACTTGAGAGGTTGAGAGCCAGTCATGGTAGAGCCAGTATAGCTCCAGCGTATTCACGATCTTCAAGTACAACATCGCTTAAGATCGAGATAGATGTCCAACGCTTACTCGTTTAAATATAAAAGTACCTATAAAATACAAAAATAAGTATGTACAAAAAATTTATTACCTATAAAAATCGTTTCTCGTCTTCGTCTCTCTGCGTACCTAAAACTAAGTGAGCTTAATCGCGTATACTTCAAACCAAACGGGAAGTAGACGTATTCGATATTTAGGTCCAATGAGTTTTAGATCAAGAGACTTAGTGAGAATTACTAATTAAAATTGTAAGTATTATTAACTGTGTATAAGTAGCACATTTCTATCTATAAGCACCCAAAATATTAATTACAAGAAATTGTGATGCGTAATTAATACATCGAAACTGAACGCTTTGATGTCTGTTTATTCATCTCTGTAAACAAAATAAACAGTTTTCCTGATGGCAAATAACATTAATTTCTACATCGAAAATGTTACTTCTTTGCCTTTTGTGACTCGCTGACTCTCTCATCTTTCAAAGAGCAGAGACTAAGCTAAGGGGTAGATTGAAAACTAGCGTTGAGTGCACATAAAAATCTGTATGTGGCTCATGCTGGATCTACTCCCATCGTTTTATGTAATTTGTAAACGAATTATATTGTATGGGGCAATAAATGTTTTGATTATGATTTTTTGGTTTTTTCTTCGTTTTTTCTCATAGTAATATTTATAAACGCGGAAGTGTGTGAGGGTGAATGGATGGCTGTTTGTTACTCTTTCACAAAAAAATTAATGTGCGGATTTTGATGAAACTTCACAATAACATAGCTTATACATCAGAATAACACATAAGCCTACGATTTATAAAGATATTTACGTAAATCTACACGTCATCATCATCAGCCCGAAAACTTCCACTGGACATCGTCCTCCTATGAAGGGTAGATTCTGCAGTAATAAACCTTAGGGAGGCGTATTGGTTATCTAGTAGATATGAGAACGTTGGTGCCTATTCCCTGGATATTATCCTCGATATTACCCTGGATATTACCCTGGATATTAACCTGGATATTACCCTGGATATTAACCTGGATATTACCCTGGATATTAACCTGGATATTACCCTCTTACAACAGCCACGTGAAGAGATAGGTGGGTACTCTTTTTATCTGGAACCACACAGCCGACATTTACTTAACATTGCCAATGATATCCTTATCAAACTACCAGAGCTCCATAATTATTTTATAGGATTATCCTAAATAAAAGATAAAAGCTGATCGAATAAAGGTAGAATCTAATTAAGTAATACCTTTCAAAGAATTAGCGCCTACTCTATATTAATGCGTATGTAGAGTTCAATAGAAGCGAGTGGTATAGATAAAGAGATGTAATTACATCTTACTAAGGTGGTATCATTCTGTCACGACCGTTGAGTTTAGGGTGGTTTACAGCTCCTTTGAGCTAGGGATAAGCTATCAGCCTTACTAATAAACACTGTATAAAGGTTGTATAGTTACAATAGTTACAATGTTTTGTCTTTTTCGATTCAGTTTAAAACTGTCAAAGAATAACGAAGACAAAACACTTTGTAGCTATACCGCCGTTGTACACTGAATAATAATGACTTGTAATGAATAATTTTAATTTGATGCCGCCTGTCGCCTAAGCTTTGTGCCAGCAGCTGCTCTTGAGAGCTAGATCCTATCCAGTTTAGCGTCATTACCACCATTGATATCATAATCATCTTAATTAAGGAATAACGAAGAAAGAAATAAGAAACATTTCAGTATACTACTACAAATAGAAATAAAAAACAACCAGTTGTCACAAATCGGTTCCAATTCAGTATAATGTTGGTCATTCGATCAATGCTGGTCTTCCGTGGCTGTTTGGGTGACATCACTATTTATATTATAAAACTAGCTGCTGCCCACGGTTCGACCCGCGTGGAGATATTGGATTTCATGAGATTAATTTTTTGAGCGGAGCCCTAAAACTGCTTCAAAAATAAAAACAGCCTGTGTTACTCCTTATAACGTAAGCTATCCGCCAGTCAAACTCCCGTCAAAATCGGTCCAGTGGTTTCGGAGATTAGCCGGTACAAACCGACAGACAAAAATTGTAAAAATTGTGAATTTGTTATTAGTACCGTATATACTTTCACACGCATTTAGTATAAGGCTGATATTTTGACATTATAAAAAGACACTCCAATTTTATTTATCTGTATAGATTACACTAACAAGGTGAGATAGTAGTTGAATACCACACACTAAAAGATAAAATAACAAAAGGAACACGTCTCCGCAACACCCACACTCAAAAGTACTTGCGCAAAATACTTGCGCAACTTGCGCAAATTGCTGGTATACAAGTATATTTAACCATAAAAAAAATACCAGATCTCATCAGCTAAAAAGAAAAAGCCTGAAATAAAATACGCCCACTGAAATTTAACAAATACTCACGTCTTGCCATCAATCCCGGCGGATTACCGAGGTCGCAGAACTTAACTAATCCCGGCCAATAATAGCCGTCCCTTTTCGTGTTTAGAAGTGTGAAAAGGACGAGCGCAGTGTACGAGAGACGCAGTAATTAAGGTTTGTAAAGTACCGATTTCTCGAATTTTACACTTTAGGCTTTAAAACATTATAGGCTTGTGTTTGAGCACTATCTCACCTGGTGGTAAGTGACGATGCGGTCGACAATTTAGCGCGCTTATATAGAAGATACCTGATCACTCGTGAATTCAAGAAACCCAGTTTATACCGGTAATTAAACACAGACTCGGGCACACTTTTTATAAAAGATCGTCTGGAATAACAGATTTTTCAAATAGACGGGACCCTGGGCATCATCTAGGATCAGACTATTTGTAAAGACAAATCAAAAGAACCCAAACTCGATGGTTTTACTTCGTTTCGTTACAGAGTTCCTGTGGCCGCTTCCGGCTCCATAATCAGGCCAGTTCTGTGACATCATTATATTGCATTGTCATCCTATTTACATACGTAATTAACATTTCGGCTCAATCGAACAGGAAAGTGGGACGAATTTAGCTTTCAGATTTGACCGATAAATACAAGGCAAGTTAATAAAACTTGTAAATTCAGAGCCACGTCACTGACACTCCCTTCCACTGCACCGTTATCTTGGACCACACGCACAGTAAAAAGACACAATGTTTGTGGGTAGACATAGAATAGAGGATACAGTTGGGCTCTTGATTTTTTTCTATGAGAGGTATATAAATTGGTTTTCCAATTTATTTTACTCCGGATCTTTTTATAGGACGCAGTAGTGTCTGATTGCCGTGTTACTTGAAAAGCTTTAGGTTAAGGAGATAAAGGTTTGAGGTCAAAATGATTCCTCTCCATTGGATCAATTGGGTTCTTCCGAGTTGTGAATGGAATTGTTTCTTGAATTCGACTTTTGGACAATTGCTGTGCCTGCGTATCGAAGAACAGTGAATTGTTTCATCTGTGGAAGGTGGTGGGTTTTCTGGCATAGATATAGTTTATGGATCGCAGAAACACATAGGCTATTTTTTATCCCGAAAAAACACACGGTACCTATAGGAACACGGGTGAACCACGGGGAATAGCTAGTTTGCTATAAAAAAAGAAATACTCGCCGGGATTGCTATACCTTCAACTTAATCTGATGTTAAAAATCCAGAAAACAAATTAATGTTATGAATTAGAGAGAAAACTGTCCTGCGAATCTCATTGGTAGTTATGAATATTTACAAAAACCACAGATAAAAATATATTACGAAATAATGTCTACAAAATATAATAACAGTATTACGGCCTGACTCAATAATTAGACAACTAGACTTCAATAGTAACGGGATATTTACCGATATTTCGACGCTGTTACAAAGATCATATTCAAAGGAATGATACATAAAATATATACATATGAGAAGGCTAATGTATTACCGTGAACATGATGCTTTCAAAAGTGCCGAAATAGTGGATGCACATAGCTCAGTAATAATTACGGTAAATATCACGTTACAACGACGTATGCGAATAACCGTGCAAGCTTATAACAGTATATAACTACACTATTGACTCTATTATCTATACATATTTCTATAGATCCCTTAAAAAATGTCAGCCACTCTATCCCTGTACGCACAATAAACTGGTCAAGAAATCAAATTCTCATTCGTTCGCCGAGTCGGTAGAGCTTCAGAGCTCTCCAGGGGCCAGTGTTGGAGCGAACTAATCCAATCATGTGTAGAACGCTATAGAGACTGCGAAAGAGTAAGACAACTTGCCACAAACGAAAAGTGTACACATTTATGTTCAATTCATTACTTCATGGATTCATTACTTGTTGCAATATTTATTTATGTCAACAAAAAATTTTTTACTTTACTTTTACTTTAATTACTTCGATGCTTTTCCCATATTGGTATTCCAGCCCAATAATTATCTTTTTAAATTTATTTCGAAAACATCTGCTTCGATAGTGTTCAGCTCTTTTAGCTTAAGTTTCCCATCTTTGGAACATAATGCGTGGAGAATGGAGTTATTATGGCAGCTGAAATGCACAGTTAGACGCTTGGTGTAAGTTTTGTTTAGTAAGGCTCACTTAAAAGATTAAAAAATGCCCTCAGTACTATCACCGCTGTGGTCGCACGAAGAAAACTACGAAAGGAAATACTTGCATCTGACTTCTTCCCTCAGCTTCGCACGCGTGGAAAAAGAGTTAAAAGTAATAGCACGCAGGGATAACGAAGCATCATATAATTGAACAACTTTACCTCTTTATAATATTATAGTGTAGAAGTATAGATACATGGCCAATTGGCGTTCTGTGGGGGAGGTCTAAGTTCAACAGTCTTCCGACTGATAATCATAGATAAATAAACAAGTTGAAGTAGAGCAACTGTTTTTACCCTAACTTTGCCCAGCCAAGCGAAGTCTCCACGGTAGAGTATATAAAAGGATTGACCAGCCAATGCTCGGTCTGTTCGACTGTACGTGAGGACCTTTACGATATTTGTGACTCTACATATTTTATTTGGTAGAATTTCAGTGATTTTGTTATTAGAGCACTCTCTATATTATATAAAAAGGATAGAAGTAAATTTATTTCAGTGATTTGAGATATATGTTGGGCTCGCCGCGGCTGAATGGCTGAAGTGGTGCAAATATGCTAACCTTGATAGTGGTTAGATATTGAAGGTCTATTTTTGTTGAAATGTTTTTGAGTCTGTGTTTTTCTTTTATGAAACACCGTGTTGTTGATTTGATAACCGTTATAGCGTCACGGAACGATGGCAGAGCGCAGAAGGCACTCAGATCTATAAAGTGGTTTGTGGCCACTACCTCAAGGGCACCGCGTGGGATGAAACACACAATACGAACCTCGGCTTGGGCCTTCGCCGGGATATGTAGATTGGGAGAGAATAGCCCAGCGCACGAATGCATCCGTTAAACGTGGGCTGTATTCTAGATAAAGCTAACTTCTTGCGGGCCCGATGTTAGTGCTCGCGAAAATTGGAGTGACTCAAGTTGCCTGTTTCCAATGAGAAGGGTAAAAAATTCTGCGGAGTGCCGCCAGTTTTCAATTTTTCTGGAGTGATTGATTTGACACTTAATCAAAATGCTAGACTTCATTTGGCTCAACAAATCAGACTAGAATTTCATTGGAACATTGCCGCCAGCAGTATCCACACCTATAAATAAAATTAATTACTTGCACCTAACAAAACTAATCCCATTAAGTAGTGCTTACGATTGAAAAATAAAATATAATTCAGTCCAGTCTTACTTCCTAGAGGTATTTCTTGAAATCCCGACACCGGAAGTGGATTGGGTTTCCGAATCCGCCGGAAATGAGCGACCGGAAACAGCGGCCAACGGTTACGACTAGCGAAGAGTTTGATGAACATAGAAACACTTTAAAACCTATAATTGTAAGACCGTGAGTTTGCATAAAGTTGGTATTGGCATTTTTAAATATCGTCCCCTATAATACAACTCCGCAGCATTTTTGCAACATCGCGGGAGACAAGAAACTTAATTTTTTTTTATGCTTCTGATAATGAGACGAGCTGGTCGTTTGCTTGATGGTAATGATAACGCCGGCCCATAATTGCAGTGCCACTCAGAACTTTGAAACACAAAGGCTTGCGCGGCACTGCAGTGCGCTCGTTACCCTGAGACATTAGAATGTCTTAGAGTAACGAGCAACAGCCTAGTAATTTCAATGACTATGAATTAAACTTTATAATTAGTTTCTTAGCCCTCTGATTGAGAGTTTCCTTGAATGTGATTGGTGGAATAAAAGTCGGGGTTTTCTCTATCCAACAAATTTAAAAAAATATTCATTATCATTTATTCTTCTTGTAATTTATAGGACGATTTGATATTTTACACGCCCAATAGTTTTGATGGTGGATAGTGATATCGATTGCTGATCCGAAGGTCAATAATTTGAACCCTAAATAATGTAGTAAATTGCTAAAAAAATATTTCAAAATCATTCCACAGTTGACGGAAAAACCGGCGAACATACAAAATACATACAGTCCAACATAGAACCTCCTCCTTTTTTGAAGTCATTTAAAAAGATAAACACGATCATGATAAAAAAAACGAAGCTTCGGCTTTTTATAAAACATTAGAATCCGTTGTTCTGTTTCTCATTGAAGCTTTTGAAACCTTTCTATTGTCGCTCATATCTACAGCCAGAGTGCTTTGTGACTTGCCAAAATAAGGACGCTTGTACATAATTATATATTACAGAGGAACAAGGAAAAAGATTACGAAAATCGTCAAAGCTAAAGTCTCTCTCACTATAGCTTTCTAATTAATACACCTTTGTTTGTATTACTCGCATTGAAGCAGTGATTATAAAAAAATTTACAGTCAGTAAATTATTTGCGGAATATTCATCAAAAACCAATGATTATGAAATCATCATCTTCTATGAATTAAAATAAAATATAATATGATATTTATTTTTCAACAGCTTCATTTCAAAATTTTTGAGGAACCTGCTTCGGTGCCGGGATAGGGAAAACTTTGTGTGTTAAGCAAAAAGTTTGTTCTCGGGTCTTGGATGTTTGTAATGTGTAGCTGTGATGCCACCTGCGATTCAATGAATCCTAGTGACGAGTAATGATTGAGTGCATTATTTATTTATTTAACCCTATTTATTAACTGTCAATTATCTTTCACAGGTTCTTCACTTCAACATCATCCCTTTCAACCCCTAAGAGTACTCGACAGAGGATATCACCAAACCCCGAAGGTTTACGGTCATGAATATTGAAATTTAGGTCACTTACGTCATTAAAACTTTAACAATGTATGGGAGGGTAGTTTTGCATAATCTTGCTGTTAGTGATTCGCACTGGCGCCCCCGGCTGGTTTATTGGTTTAGTTAGGTTTATAATTACTGTCACGCGCTTTGTTAAAGATATTTAATTAAAATTACGTTTGATAAGGGGTAACTACACTGAACTAAATGGGAGGGCGCAGTGACCCAAAATGAGTCTTAGCCTCCGATAACAAGAGCCACCGCTTCGGTCTGTCTTGGGCCACCTCCTGTCAATTCCCTAAGGAGTTTGGAATTGAAGGAGTTGTTTTTTTTTAAATTAAAATTTGTGTGTTTCATAATATTCGTTTGGTTAGCATTCGACCCTATCACGCCTGATATTAGTCGAAAATGTGGACGATGTGTTTGTTGGTTAGTCCTTCTTTCACGTAGCAACGGAGCAACGGATCGACGTGATTTTTGGCATGAATATATGTTTGTGGATCGGTGAGTAACATAGCCTACTTTTTATTCCAAAAATACTCTGGTACTGTGGGAGCGCCGGTAAAACCGCGGACTGTAGCTGGTCCAATAAATAATTAAGACAAAAACAGGTCTACTTTCGCACAAAATGTCGGGCTTAGATTCGCCCCTACAGTAACTATTGTTAGTTTATCCCGTTAGTTAAATATTTGTTTCATTGTACGAAAACCGAGGCATTTATAGCTCGGCCAACATTCGGTTGTCACGGGAATATCTTTTTATGACATAAAATAATAATAATATACATCTTATAAACAGGCATTAGTTACCGTTCTGTGACGTGTTGTCATTTCAGTGAGAGCTCGGTCCTTCATCTGACACAATGGAAACGACCTCTATTAGTTATTAATTTAGTATATCAATTGTAATTAATAATAAGTATTTTTTATTACTTATTATTTTCACGTTGCTTCAATTTTGCGCCACGCCTTTCTTTGTCAAAACATACAAAAATAACTTTTCCTCAAAGAATTAATAGATTAATATTTCAAGTACGACTCCCTTTTAATCTACGCCCCCATTATCACAAAAATATGAACTTCAACCCCGCCTGGGGGTTGTTTAACGACAAATACCTAATCAAGGAAAACTCCTGGTCGCCGCTGGGGAAGTTTCATTTAAATTGCGGAAATAAGTAAATTGAAAACGTGGTAGGTACTAATAATATGTTACTATAATAATATTGTAGTATGTACATACTTAGATCTTATACCGTAGCTCGACTCTACGTATGCTAAAGATAATTAACAATCTCTGATGTAGTCAGTAGTTGGATGGATAACCGCTTTTTATTATTTACAACTGAGCGCTACTGTGCTTTAGCAATTCTATTTCCATTTTTTATACTTTTTTCATACACTATTTGATAACGAGATGAGCTATTCTTTTGTCTGATGGTAAGCATAACGCCCGCCCGTAACAATTGCAGTGCCACTCAGAACTTTGAAACACAAAGGCCTGCACGGCACTGCGCAGTTCGCTCGTTCCCCTGAGACATTAAGTATTAAGTGTCATAAGCCCAGTCATTTCACTGACTACTTTGCTCATCCAGAAAACAGAAATGCTTAGAAAGACATTACCGCTTGGTGGCAGACTTTACGAGCAATGCGGTAGTACCAACCCAGACGAACACTCGGAGAAGAGAGTAAACAAAGCTGTGGTACCAACACAAACAGACCTACTCAATAGGTCGGCATTTGACAACTATTTTCGCTGTGGTTGAAAATTATTAATCTCATAAATCTAGAATTTACACCGAAATGTGCTTGTGGACAGATTTTCATCTTGAGTGATGTAGCTAGTAGGCGATCACTTGGAAATGAACTAACTGGTTGCATAGCGATATTTTCCTTCACCGAAAGCCCAACCTCATTGGAGAATTTGAACTATAGCCCTACAGATCAATGGCCGATGTCTGTACCACTAAGCTATCACTCCCACAAGGCTGGCCACTTGCTCATTATTGCTCTGACGAGAAGGAAGGTAGTAGGAACGAAGGAAGTTGACTTTCAACTGAAAGCGAAAGGCCTGATATTATTTAATTAAAGCAAACACATTTAGCTACAGAAGATACAATAGGGAT
The DNA here is from genome assembly GCA_907269065.1 of Crocallis elinguaria. NCBI lineage: Eukaryota > Metazoa > Arthropoda > Insecta > Lepidoptera > Geometridae > Crocallis > Crocallis elinguaria. The sequence continues at coordinate 22,460,331 of OU026065.1, forward strand.
ACCTTATATTTTATGCCGCATACCGCTCTTAAGTAGCTATGAAGTATAAACGAATAATACGGGGGTATTTAAACATGAGATTTAATGCAAATTGCTCGCAGAACGCAATTAAGTCGGCTGAGGCGCGGAATGGGATGAATCTAATGAATACTTAAAGAAACCATTTTATCGGGAAATGCTTTAGAAAGGTTTGGGGATAAGATCCAGGTGCAATATTGTTTGTAGTGTTTTAATACCAGATCTTTTAAAGAAATCTGATTGATAAATAACACTTTGCGTTCAAAAATAATGAATAAGAAATTAAGCAATTTCGTTATATATTCTTAGTATAACGTGATACATTTTTGTAAAATTTTATGTAAGAAGAAAATTGGTATAATGTGGCAAAAAGTTGCTTGTAGTTGGATGGCGTCCGAACTGTTATTTGGTACGACAAAGTAAAAGGTAACAGCTACAAAGAAAAAACCCAGGATAGTTGATCGATTGGGGTGCTATGCCGGGGAACCTCCACGTGGTGCACTCTGGGTACCTGTCAGCAACCTCTCCTGGTTGACCTTTCGGTCCCGGAGAGGTTGCTGACAGGTAGCTAATAACCCGGCGAGGTGGGCCCCTCCGCGTGTCCCTTTGATTGGATCAGCAGAGGGCACAGCGGACGGGGCAAAGGGGCTGAGCGGAGTCTGAAGGCCGCAGGGCCATGGACTAGCTTGCCGAGGGGGTCGCGTTAGCACGTGTGGCTCCCCGGTGTAGCAACACCGGACGAGAAGGGATAGGGGCGCGCTGTCTTCCAGCGTGGGACCAGGGGGATACCTTTTTGGGTATGAGATCCCCCCTGCTCCCGCTGGCAGCGCGCCGACAGGACGTGACAGGAGGAGGACAGCCCCTCTTATTGGGGGGGCTGGACGAGGAGGGGCGCGCTGCCTACCAACGTGGGATCAGGGGGTTACCCTTTAGGGTATGAGGATCCCCCTGATCCCGCTGGCAGCACGCCAAAACCGGACGTGACACAGGAGGAGGAAGGCCCTCACCCTGATTGGCCATAATCGGGGTGGGGGCAACATCTGATTTGACATCAGAGGGGGGGTCAGTTATCCCCTCTGTACCGGACACCGACGAGGTGGAGCGCGCGGCCGTGTTTTTGCGACCGCGCGCCATTGTGATGGCCCCCGCCCTAAGCGGCGCTCCGTGCGAGCGCCGTGGCAGGTGGGGGACACGACGGTGCTCTCATGAGCACGGAGACGGGGGCGCGGTCTAACCCCTCCGTCTCCTCCGGGAGGACCTGGGGCGTCGGATGCGGGGGCATTCGGCGTCCCTCACCTTTTATAGGTAGGGTCCTCCCGAGGCGGGGGCGGTGCGCTGCGTGCGCGCACCGCACGAGCCGACGGCTTACGGGGTTCCGCGTGTAGTGCGAAAGTGGCACCGCAACCCCGTCCAGAAGCTGAGCCGTATAACGCCCCGGTGGTTTTTTGGTGGGTAGTCCGCTGCGCAGTGGGCGAGCGGGAAGCCCACACTGAGTAAATGAGTTTTTCCACGGGTGACAAAAAAAAAAAGGGTAGTTGATCGATTGATGGAATAATTTCTTTAGCGTATCCGGTATGCAGGATCAATTAAGATCCAAACAAGTTTTGCCTATATGGTAGTGGCCTATAAATAAGAGTAATCCCATGTTGTTTTTTTCTTTTATTTTAGCTGCTGCCCGCGGTTTCAGCCACGTGACGATTCCTAGAGGAACAGTGCAGTTTCCGGTATAAAAGTAGACTGTGCTACTCCGGTCCATAAACTGTGTTTATGCCAAAAATCAAGTCGATCCGATGCTTCGTTGCTGTGTGAAAGAAGGACAAACAAACAATTCAACACTCCAACAAACCTACAAACTTTCTCATTTATTGTAGTGCGGATGTACAAAGTTATTCATCACAAAATGACTATTAGCTCTCATTCTATTTAGATTCGGTTGATAACAAGAGAGCGGAAGACTTAGATTTTGGATGTAGCCTAATTTAAAACCTACAAATGTCAGTAAGTCAGTTGACATTCTATCTCAATTCTTATCAGTAAATCCATTAAGATAAGACAGCTAGAGTCAGATTGCCTGTGGCAATATATTAAGTCTCTCACTTCATAAATTCATAATGAGACTGTACTCGACGAATGTCTTGAATCCTTATTATTTTGTTACTGCTAGGATATTAATTTACACTAGTGTTGTACAAATGTACATGTTTGTATATTTTGTTATGTCTAAATAAAGATCTTTTAAAATTGAATTGAATATATTAAGTAGACAAACAAAACAAAGTTCTATTTCTGCCACGATTTTCAAAAGTAAGCAACTATATCTGAATTACGAAAATAAGTGGACTGAGTAGACCACATTACTGTTTTCCGGCAGACTATACCAGCAATTAGGTGATACCCACCCAGACGGACACTTGCAAAAGAGTTAATCCTGGCACCTGGTCTTGTGGTCTTCTTTTTGAGATACTAGACAACCTTATATACGGTCTAACCACAAAAAAACTAAACATTCTTTAAACCTGTGTTAAACATTGGTCACGTGAAGTATGACAATAAAAGGGCCATTGTTTGTTTCAGCTCTCCACAACAGCAGGCTATAAGGATTGGTTCAAGCCCCATTTGACCAAGTTATACCAGCAGCGGCCAATTTGTGGCCGAAGACAATGGAGAGACACACTGCTTATTTATCCCTCTAGATGGTGTTGTTTCGCTGTCGAACTTAATTATAGAATTTTAGTATGTTATCAAAGGAATTAAGTATGCCTATGTGTAGTGCATTTCAGTGTAAAAAACAAAAGGTAAACACGTTTCCCTTCTGACGAGAAAAAACTGAAGCTGTCAATCAAAGCTTCGAAAATTATTGGAAACCAAATTGTACTTCTAATCTAATGATTTTTATGCGCTAGAAAGTTTACTGGTAAGTTTAATTTAGTAACCCCCAAAGTACCTAATCATCAATGATCAGCACCTGTGGTGGTGGTGCCACCTGAGATTTTACTGCCTGTGCCTCCTATAGTCCCCATTGAGGCTTATTATAAGTTAGATCTATCAAGTAATGAATCGTTGCGAAACCTCGGTGCCACTAAGGTGACCGGTCAGCAATGAATTTTTTAACCTTAAATATAAACCTAATTTAAATAAAAAAAATAGGGTAAAAATAGGAGTGAATATTAATAAATCAGGGTTTTTAATCACCCTCTCGGTCATTGACGGGAGCCGCCTAATTAGCATCTCGGGCTGATGAAAAAAGGTAGCAGACGCGGTCGTTGGTCGATAGGGTAGGTTTTTGTATAATCTGCGGGTTCAATAGCCAAACCTTTTTTTTACAGTCGTTTATTTTAGTAGTGAGTACCAATCTGAACATCCTAGGGCTTGAATAGGGATGTTGACTCCATTTTTTTTTATGATGTCAATAAATTCCTTTTCTAATGATATTCAAATATCTATATCAAAAAAACTGGAAAACAAACGCTAGAAACGTCAAATAGAGAGACAAAGTCGGGCGTATCTACTGAGCTCTAAAATGCGACATACAAATAGGGCAGGACATCTGACGTCACTTGTTCTACGCGGGCCGTAAATCTGTACTAAAAACATGCATTTTTTTAATTTGTCCGTGAAAAACTGCGATACATAGTTGTCATACATTATTTTATTCATAAAAATGTAAAAATTCTGATGGTATCATTTAAATAAGTAATTTATGATAAAAAAAATGTTGAGCTCGGGAAAGTTTTGCAGAGATGCAGTAAGCCTTGTGGAAAATATATATTTTTTTTATGAATTTCATTTTTATTTCACTTTTTATAATATTTAATGAATAACGATTCTAGAGGGTCCAGACTCCGTGTGCCTGATGATAGCATAACGCCAGCCCATAACAATTGCAGGGACACACAGAACTTTGAAACACAAAGCCCTGCACAGCATTGCCAGCATTGCAATGCGCTCGTTTCCATGGGACATTAGATTTTAAGTCTTATAAGCCCACTAAGTTCTCTGACTGCTCATCAAATTCCGTTAGACACGACAATGTTTGAGATGTTTATATTTATTAAATATATTTTAATTTGGATTTGGATGGCTCCAAGGCTTGTAAGCCGCAAGAAGTCATCGTTTCAAGAATTTCAAAGTCAACATCGAATGCGTCTATAGCTAGTTGGACAAGGCGTCTGGTCTACATAACCAAAAGATGCAGGTTCAAATCATGTGGGTAGCGACAATTGAGATGTATATATTTATGTTTATATTTAACTAAAAACGTCCCGCTTCTGTGGGTGAACGTTTAAAAATCTATTAAAATTCACTCATTTGATTCCCAAATTCTACCTTTTATATCCCATGGATACTTTACGCTCATTAACTTGGTATTTCGTGGAAAAAGAAAACTATTCTTCGTTGAAGAGCGGCTTTTAAAATTGTTTTATGAATAAATATGGGTTGGGCTCTTTGGCGCTCTTGAGATGGTAGAAAAGTGGTCATTATTTACGGGAAGATTATAAATATTAATAAAATAAATTCGAGTTCGTTTTGAGGATATTTTGAGTTGAGGGTGAATTAGGCTTGCATTTGGCAGATATCTTTTAATCTCTACTTAGTGGTTTGTTTTGCTTCCACACAGCAACGGAGCAACAGATTGACGTGATTTATACTAAACTGACGTCTAATAAAAAGGAGTCACAAGGAAGAGCCACGATATCTCCTTTAATTTGGAACTCCCCGAAATAAATTGTATGTGAAAGATAATTTAACTAACTATATTAACACGGTATATTCGATGGTCTATTTTAAGTTTAATAAAAAACCTCTTAATGGAGCTAAAGAAAGCTATTGTATTTTTTTAATTGACCATGCATTTCTTTTGTCAATGAATTTGTATGAAATCACTATGGAATCGAAAAGGTGAAGGTGGCAGCTGAAAAAAACCACTAGAATAACCACCAGGAGAGTACTACAAATTGCCTTACCACCACCACATACACATGTTTGCATCACAAAGTTTTCCTTCTCTGAAACTTTAGCCTCATTTTTAATCGACTTTTTTCCTATGGTCAATTGATTTGAATGACTCTTTTAACACTTTTTTTTTTATTTTTACTTGCCGATTTAAATTAAAACTAAAAACATTTTATCTGTTGCTTTATTAATTTATCCTGCCGTTTATTTATACAGACCTGGAGATAAGTGTTTCTTGTAAAACGAATTCGCTTCTCATAAATATGTAAAGTTAAATGTTAGAATAACAAAAGCGGTATTCATTTGACAGTACTTAACCGGTATAAAGTAACAATACCGTTGCGCCTCAAACGGAGCGAAACCGTTTACGATTTAATCTCTTAAAAAATCAGAGTCCACTCCAGAAATTAAGAATACCACTCCTACAGGAGGAAACATCAAATCAAATCAAATCATAAAATAATGGGGGATGACTTTTCAGATATCACGATATTTACGTCGACATCGATTCCCTCTTTCTTAAAAGACATTTTTAGCATATTATTTCCAAGTATTATTTTTCTTTGTTTTGTGATAAAATGTTATGTTGTTAGTTGTTTCTTTATTCCTCTTTCGATTTTAACAGTCAACATATTTTTGACTAGTTATTTACAAACAATAGATATTGACGCTAAACTATAATCAAGATTATTCTATTTGTATCATTATGATCATGGAAGTAAACAATTTAAAGCAATTTAATTAATGATAATAATAATTTAATAAAGCCGGATAAGCATATAACTTTCTGAGATTCTGCGAAAAAAATGTTTAAGGTTTATTCTCTGAACTAATATTAAAAACTTTCTTGACATGTTTATTATTATTTATTTATTTGATGTATTATTTTTAACCTTAATGTATTAAATTATTATTACTTTTTTGATATGTTAATTTTTATTTTACATTTTTTAAGCATGCATCTTATTGTAATTATTTTTATATTTTTGTGTCTATTTTTTTATCTATGATTTCTTTTTGGAGCTGTTTTTGTAATTTTTTTTGTCTTGGTATAAGTTGCAATAATGAATACCCTTGTAACAAGTAAAATTAGTGTAATTAGCCTTGGTCGTTTTATATATTTGAATTAACTTTAAAGATTTGATTAAATATTTCGGGTCTTACTAATAAACAGTGTATAACGGTTGTATAGTTAGTTACACAGTGTTTTGTCTTTGTTTTTCTTTGACAATTTTACACTGAATCAAAAGAGATAAAACATTGACTGTACGACCGCTTTACAGTCTTTATTAATAAGGACCTTAGTTACAAGTGTAGCTAATATAAATATTATGTATTAAAAAGGTTATTTGGTCCTTTCATTTAAACTAGATGTAATTGTAAGTACTTACGAGCTATCTCTGGAAAAATAAACAAAACCGAGCAAAGCTTTTAGTGAGTTAATTTCTCATACATCAAAAGAGGTAAATTTAATGATAATGCGACCTATTCAAGGAGTTATTATATGTTAAACTTAAATGTTTGCTGAGACATTATTTTACCATAGCAAAAGGTGAGTTGCTTTACGAATTTTTATATTATTTTTAAGGCCAACGATACACAAATAAATAAATAAATAAATAAATGCATACACTCATACCCCCGTACTACAATTCCCTGTGTCACAGGTGGCATTGACACACACAGATACACATCACAAACATCCAAGACCCGAGAACAAACTTTTAAATGCTTACACAAAATCTGCCCCGGCCGGGAATCGAACCCGGGACCCCTTCTTTATGCAGGCAGGGTTACTACCAACTTAGCTACGAAGCTGTCATATAAATAACGCTTACAACTCTCATACAACCGAACTAGGATTCGTCAATAAATACAAGTCATATTTATGAAAGCTTTAACCAAGAATTAAAAATTATACTAGCTACTGCTCACGGTTTCCCCGTGGCAATTCCTACGCAAACCATGCATTTTTCAGGATAAAAAGTAGCCTATTTTACTCTCCGTCTCATAAAGTACCTCTTTGCAAAACACCACGTCGCACAGTGGTCCCATGTTGAAAAAAGTTGGACTTAGGAACGACGCACAGTGGTCCCACGCGCCCCGCTTGTACGTCGCGTCGATCCGTTGCCCCGTTGCTGCGTGAAAGAAGAACAAACCAACTGACCAAAAAACACACTTTTGCATTTATTATTATAGTATTTTGTATGTAAGAGTATGTTTGTTGTGCTGCAACATGCATAGCTCGCTTTAGCTTAGCAGGCTTTTAAGACGATATTTCGCAAAGTGCTCCCTAAAGTCACCTGGCAACACTTAATGACGCCTAGCGAAATGCATTTTGCATGAAACGTCTACTATTTTCGCTTTATAAACTTTATTGTAAACGTGTACAGGAGCAAAGTGCTTTGAATGCGAATGAATATAGGTAAAAGCTTTTACAGAGGTCTGTAAGGGTGTTAGTTTAGTAGTTTATTAGAAAACTCCAAGCGATTACTCACATACAAAGATCCCACTTTTCGAGGTAATTATATCTTGAAACATCGTGATAAAGCCTTAAATTAAGGCGAAATATTTTCAAATTGTAACTAGCCAATCAAGCCCTAAAAATTCCCTACTATCTTGTAATAACTCATGACGAAGTTTTCAAAGCATCGAACCACGGCGAAATCACCGCCATCTGAAATAAATTCCCGTTAAATTGAATTGTATAAATACTTGAAAAGTTTACCAAAATCAAAGATTTATGTACTAGTGATCATTTAGCGATGAAACCGTTTAAGTTTTAAAGTATTTTCTTAGTAGAATTCGCGCTTAAGCTGTACAAAGACCAAGTTGTAAGATTTTCATACAGACACAACCATAATGGTTAAAGTCAAGTAAAATAAAAGCTTATAAAAATATTAGGGCAGAAGTTAACTTCACATATCTGTCTGATTGTCAACTAATTTTTCAGACCGTATAATGTATATCTAGCACATTAGACGGTTATGTACGGTACATCTCTGCTTCTAAATTTATAACACACCTATCCATTTATACACGACAGCAATGCTTTCGTTGTCGACTTCACTATACCATCTAGCATTTTCAACCTAAAACCTTGAAAACACGATTCAAAATCGCTTGAAGTTATATCCAGAACCGTCTAAGATATAACAGAAAAATAACGCCACTATCAACCATAGAGTCACAAAAATTGGGTTTAGAATCGCTTGTACTCGTAAGTGATCTACTCAAAATCGCTTGTACGTATATTCAGAACTGTCCAAGTTGCAGCAAAGAAATCACGCTACTATGAACCCTTGTGCTGAGTGAATTGGGTTTAGAATGTCTTGCATGTTACTTCAAGAACATTGTAGGCACACTTGTCACCAAGTAAGATTTATAAGTAACAGTTTAGGAGACGGGCAGTGAGGATTGTGGCTGTAAGTCTAGTCTAGATCTAGACCAACTATAGATTAGATAGCTTTGTAGGACAGTTGGTGGTAAGCGGTTAGTATTGTTGTTGGGTTGTCTGTGGTGACAGCTTTATTATTATGGCTTCAAGATAGATAAGTCTGATAGTATTAGAGCTAGTTTGGATAATTATTAGTAAACATTTTCTACTACAAGTGAACATTGAGTTTAATTTGCACCAGAAATGTAAATGAACCCATGAAAAACCACCAACTATAAGTATTATATTCCTGTTTGATGAGAATTGTGAAATTACTGCAGATTATCGAGCGCAATGCAGTGGCACTGGAATTGTGTTATGAGCTGACGTTATACTTACTATCAGGCACAAGCACTCATAATTTTTTAACTGTCATCAAAAAGTTTATAAAATTAGCATTAAGGCGGTACCCCGAGTCATCGATGGATTGTAAAGCCAACAATTAATAGTATTAGTCAGTTAATAACCCTTGGTTGGAATATGTGAACCACCTCCGGTTTCATCAAATATCTCTGATTTTATTATTTTATTTGTTACTAGCTGCTGCCCGTGATTTCACCCGCGCGGAGATATTGGAATTCATGGTTTTAATTTTTTTCGTGGAATCCGAATTATTTTTCTAAAACAATAGTAGCCTAAGTTACTCGTTGTGACATCAGCTATCTGCCAGTGAAAGTCCCGTCAAAATCGGCTCAGCCGTTTCGGAGATTACCCGGAACAAACAGACAGACAGACAAAAATTTTAAAAATGGTTGTTTTATTATATGTACCATATATACTTTCATATGCATTTAGTAAAAAGCTGTTATTTTGATATTACAAACAGACACTTCAATTTCATTTATTTGTATAGACTAAACGCCAACACAATGTACATTTTAACAATACAATAGAATAGAACTGAATTCTAAGAAATTCCATTGTTAATGCGATTGTAATTACAAGCAAAGACAGCTTAAAAATATTATATATATTAAGTTACTCACCATTATAAGACAAAAAAGTAATTATCTGTTACCAGTGAATTAAAGTTATCTCTGAACACAATTTAAATTAAACCCCTATTTCTTACTTAACTGTGTGGTTAATCCGGCAGTTAGACCCCAGTTAACCCGGTAGAGCCGGGCCCAGTCACATAGCGCATACAGGAAGAGATAAACTTCGAACATAAATCCACCGTTGTCAGACAGTCGCGATAAGCCGGTTTGCTTAACCCACCCCTTTACCTGAGGGTGGGCTCACACCGACCTGTAATTTTAAAACACTTTATCTATACATTTACAAATGAATAAAATTGAAGTGCCTGTTTGTAATATTAACACAACAGCTTTTTACTAAATGCATATGAAAGTATATACCTACGGTACCTATATAACAAAACACCATTTTTGAAATGTTTGTCTGTCTGTCTGTTTGTTTGTTCCGGGTAATCTCCGAAACAGCTGGACCGATTTTGACGGGACTTTCACTGACAGATAGCTGATGTTACAAGAAGTAACTAGTATGCGCCGTAGGTGAAGCCGCGGGACACAGCTGGTGTATCATAATACTGTTTGTTATGAATGTCCAATGATCATAACAAATAATATAGGTGAGAGACGGCTAAGAGAATATGCACGGAATTAGCAGCACCTATAGTACCTACCACATCACAATCTACTGCGATCACCAAGACGTCTATGTCCAGCAGTGCACTTAAGGTTCAGACCTAAGCGATATTTTCGCTTTGTGGGGAGTGTGGGGAGAAGAAAGTAACAAGCGTTAACATCGTCTGTATTTGTTTAAATTGATATTATTATTGTTAGTGGTAGGACTAACTCTTCAGCGAGTGTCCATCTGGGTTGTTATCACCGCTTTGCTCGAGTACTCTGCCGCCAAGCAGTAATGTGCAAGCATTACTGTGTTCCGGTTTGATGAAGTAGCAAGTGAAATTACTGGGCTTATGAGACTTAATATCTAATGTCTCAGGGTAACAAGCGCACTGCAGTGCCGCGCAGGCCTTTGTGTTTCAAAGTTCTGAGTGGCACTGCAATTGTTATGGGCCGGCGTTATGCTTACCACCAGGCAAACGACCAGCTCGTCTCATAACCAAAGAGCATAAAAAAATATTTTGTGCCTAGTCGGTATTTTCTACCACTTAGATCTGAACAGGCCTTTATTCCGGCTGATATTGAACCGTTCAATGTTGTGTCTCTGCTTAAGTTACTCCTTAAGTCGCTTAAGTTACTGCTTATTCGCTTCGGTGTGATATGCCGCCTCACAGCCACACTGCCCCGCCACAGCGTTAGTTCGTAATGAATTTAATGCTTGTAATATTAATCCCGTGGTTAAGAAGTTACCCTCCTGGGGTATTGAGTTACTGTTTAATTCTATTTAATAGATAAATAATTTCATGTTAACCTTGCGGGGCAAACCGGTCATGTCGTAAATAATAATGATTTTAGTAAACGGCTCCATCTATACAAATAAATAAAATTGAAGTATCTGTTTGCAATATCAAACTAACAGCTTTTTACCAAATGCATATGAAAGTATATACAGTACCTATGATAAAACAACCATTTTTAAAATTTTTGTTTGTCTGTCTGTATGTTTGTTCCGGGTAATCTAAGAAACGGCTGTGCCGATTTTGACGGGACTCTCACTGGCAGATAGCTGATGTTACAAAGAGTAACTTAGGCTACTTTTATTTTATAAGCGATCTTTCTTTTTGTGTGTTGTTATCAATTATTATTCAAATCTGAGTCTATTAATATTCCTACGTTATTTCTGTATAGGTACTATCATCATTAAAACTAGTATAATTGTGAGTGTGTCATTTGTTTGAAACTGTCAGTAAAGGAAACACAGCATGATGGTAGGGCATTTTCTAGTGATGGCTAGCTACCACCCTTGAAGTGAAAATATGTCGCCAAGCATCTGTAGGTGTGTTCCGGCAGCTACACTTGAAAGCCAGTCCCAATCTAGACCTTACTTATCCGTTATCTTCGACCACCGAGTCTCAAGTTACCTAACTATTCAAAAAACAGTGTTTTCTAAAGGATGCAACCCCGCGGAGTGTCCATGCCATATAAATCTTATAATAAATCCTCACACAGTATTTCAATCGATAAATCCATTAAAAAAGTCATCCAGCATCATTAACAGACCGTTATCCGCAACGTAAACGCACGTAAAATGACGTAGATTCACGTAAATTACGGCCATTTCCGTAAATTCGTATTTCGACTGTGTGGCAAACTGCGATTGTGACCACTCCGAGTAATAAATACTTGATTACGTTCGCTGTTCGTATTTCACTCGTTTGAGAGATTTTGGAATTTTGGTGACCACTATAACTTGATTTCCTTGGTGTAACTGAGGTGAAATTCCCAAAGAAGCGAACAGCATTATAAACTATTTCACAGAAACGTCACCATCAGTGTGTGTAGCCGTACATTGGGCAGTGGCCCAATCGCAAGCCGCAAGACAAGATTTTTCCTACATTTTGTATGGCATCGGTGCAAACTGAGCTTTTAAGTGGCCACGGCCGAGCCACAACTTGTGGCTCGCTTCCCGCGCACATTCGACCGCAAACGCTGGCTTCTCCCCCGAGCCCACACAAAATAGAGAACAGAGGGGGCATATAAAGACGGCCTAAGAGCCTGAGCGCCCCTTCCGTTCACTCTATTTTGTGGCTGCTAGTGGCTCAAATTCAAATTAAAAATGCTTTATTCATATAGGCCCCAAAGGAGCACTCAAGAAAGTTAAAATAAATGAGTAACGGAGGATTTCTGTAATGCTTGCTTACCCCAATCAGTAATCACAGACTAAAACTAATGCTGTTCTTATCTAGAAACATAGGTAATAAGTGGCAAAGACGTTAAAATTTGAAAATTAGTTCTCCACGTACGTAGGTTGTTACTGTTAAATATACTATTCCAAACACTAACAGGAACAAAAAATAGAAAATAAACCTATAGAGTTCTGATTGCAGAATGAATAAGTTACGTACAACTCAGTTCCAGCAATCCCGTCCAAAAACACAAGAACTAAGTAAAAAATCTGTAGAAAAAATACATTTTAGCGCAGCGCATACATTATTCATTATTCTCGTACAGTCACTAAACTGCATAACCTTTCTAGAACCTTGTCACAATAACGCAAACCTCATTTTAGTAGTCGCTACAAAGATACTAAATTTTATTTAGTATGACAGAGTAGCTAAATGTTTTCGTATATAGAGGTACTCAATCCGCTTAGCTTCTCTATAAACATCGTAAGTAAAGCGGTTGTTTTTATTCTGCTCGCTTTTTGTTCACCGTGTCATTTCTAGTGCCTGGCTCTTTGTCTCAGCGAAAGGTATGGTGCTACATGCAGCGGGTGGAGTTTAACGTGACCTAGTTATATGAGTGAAAAGTGGTTTTCATTGTATTTTCTTATTTTTCGTGATTATTATTCTTTAAATTAAATAACTATTAATCATATATACAGTACGTTATTTTAGACAAGAAACGTTTCTAACACTGTAAAGTTGGCAATTGGTAGACTACTTAAATGATAATGATTGATTTTAGAAAAGTTATTAAATTATTAAAATATACCGTTTAATAGTACCTATATATACAGCAGTTGGCTTCTGTTTTTAACTGACTTCCGAAAAAGGAGGAGATTGTTAATTCGTCTTTATTTTTTTGGTTCAGAACTCCGTCATTTATCAACAATTTAGGAAAATTCTTTCTTTATTTGAAAGGATATATTTTCAGATTGGTCCCATTGAAATTTCATCAAAATTAGTTCATGTAGTTTTTCATTGAAGTCCCGCTTCTATAAAGCCATTTTAGTTGTGTAGAAAGTAGAAACCCTTCCTACATAGCGAGGGCCCGCGTTCGATCACCAGCTGGGACATTTGTACGGTGAGCAAAGTGCAGTAATCAAACCACGTGAAAATTCCCGATACGCTTACTCACTGCTTTAATTTTGGAACACAACAATTCTTGCACAATACTGTGTGGTGACAAAGCAAAGCTACTGCTTAAATTTACTCTGTTCAAAGTGAAAATTCGGCACAATGCTCCTTATGTATCCCTAAGGTTTACGAAGCAAATGTGGTGAAAGCACCGCTGCTTCGCACCACGCGAAATCATGATCAAACGTTTGTCTAGTCAAATGTTCTAAAGAGATAAATAAGGGTGTAGTGCCACAATAAGCGTGTAGCATATATATATTTTAAATAATTTTATAATACATCATCAGCCTTATTACACTCCCACTGCTTCTCTCAAAGAGAGAGTATGAGCCAAAATATATCGAGTGGGGCCAGTGTGGCTAGTTGGATGTCACATGTTCTCGATTTTTTGTGGTTTTTGAACGTGCGGGTTTCCTCGCGATGTTTTCCTTCACCGTTTTAGAGCGAGAGTGATAAATCCGCACATAACTTGATATAAGTCATAGGTGCGGCCGAGCCAAAATTCGAATTATGGTGCGTTGGATTGAAAGTCGTACAAGTTCCCGCTTAGTCAAACTCGCTCCATATACACATAATCAATTTACCTCTTGATACTGAAACTCTCTCTTATATTCAATTGCATACCGATTTGATCATGTTTTTTATACCTAAAAGAAAGTAACCAGAAACGCGGACCGTTTGCTTGATGTTAAAAATAACTGTGTTCCGGTTTGATGAGCAAATTTCACTGACCACAGTGAAAATACTTGGATTATGAGACTTGTTTAAAAAAATGCAAGGATGGCATATTATTGTCATTCATTCGTTGTTCACATGAGATTGTCATCTATCTAACGCTAACCGTATAGGAATTTAAAAAACACATCTACACACAGTAGCCACTGCACTGCCGCAAATATTTGCTACTTCACGGCTAGCAAAAACAATAAAATGCAGAGAGTTTGAACAGCTAAACAAATGTCCAGTTTTGTATCTCCAAGCTTTCTTTTAAATCGTTTTATGTAAATGAAAAGGAAAACACCATTACTTAGTATAATCGCTTATCACTGACAGTCAGGCATCCTCTGTCGCGAAAAGCTGAATTTACTTTTGTTTCCTATGTTACTTTCCAATTTTAGTTTAAATTTGCTTGGAACTTTGCTACGAAGCTTTCAAGTTTTATGGCAGAAAAGAGTATTGTGATATTATAATAAAAAACAAAGAGCAAACGCTTACACACTCATTCATCCTAAGATTACCTATATACAGTGGATACAGGTACCGTGGACACACACACACGTGGGCAGACACAAACATCCAAGACTCGATAGCAAACCTTAGTTATGCTCACAAATGTTGCCATTGCCGGGAATCGAGCCCCGAGCCCCTAGTTTTGGAGTCAGGGTTACTACAAACATAGTTACGGAGGCGTCAAACTACGACTGCATGAAATGCTGTGGTGGATATCACTTGAGACCTGCTTGAGTCCAGCCTCAAGCAGGTCTCAAGTGATATCCATTTGGCTCTAATTTGGCTATAATTTTGAACCGACTTCCAAAAAAGGAGAAGGTGTAAGGGGGAAGGGCTTCAGTGTGTATTTTTTTGATGTTTGTTACCTATCTCCGTCATTTATAAACCGATTACGAAAATTATTTTTTTATTTGAAAGGATTTTAAATTGGTTCCATAGAAATTTCATCAAAATCAGTTCAGTAGTTTGTCACTGAAAGGTTCGTCGTTTTTTTTTTAAATGTTTTTGTTTTAGACCATATTGGCCACTTGAACGATCCGTTTGCGCCGATGGCATACACAATTTATGAAAAATCTTGTCCACAAATTGTGGACGCGTTAGTGGACGCGTTCGGTCAATGTGCGACTGCACTAACTCAAATTTATCGAAATTTTGTTTCATATTAAAACCACAGTACAATAAGACACCATCTATACAAATAAACTTATACTAGATCTCAGCATTCAGCACTAGTATTGGTTGTAATTCACAACATTAATAATAAAAACTTCTGTAAAATTTCATGTGCTACACTTTCAAAAGTAATCAAGCTCAAACACCAAAAAAGCAGATGCAGTCGGCGGCATAGCTATAGCTAGAGGCAAATGAAAGTAGAGTGCAAGCCCCGTGGAACGTTGTCATCGCGAGATCTCCCTCGAAAGTAGAGCAAGGGTGGGTGGTGTAAGTCATAGGCAAATATTATAATTGTGTTATCTAGGAATTAAATAAAAAATAAACAAATAAAAAATTAAAATTCTTTATTGCAAAAAATCGTATAAAAACTTTGGCCTTTGACCAGGAGCCTGGTTTATGAATCGGACCCATCCCTTCTCATCCCGTGGGTGCTATAAGAGCAGGCTAAGGCCCTTACTGAATAATTAGTGTTTAGCGTTGACCTCTACATCAGACGAGTGAAGAGGGCGTGTTGTGAATGGTTTACCGAATTTGCGATACGCAGTGAAAATGCATAACCTTGGCCTTGGGCTTGTCTGGCTATGCGGAGTCTAGGTTTAATGGTCAGTGGTGCTGACACAGGACCCATTCCTGACATAACATTACATTGTTAATTGTTATGTATTTTGTGTTGTTTTATTGTAGTCTGATATAATGTTGCGTTGTCCAGAACTAAATGTATGTTCTTTCTTTCTTACATCCTGTTATTTTTTGTGACTTGTACCACACGTCATGGCCCACTGGCACACCGATCCCAACTTGCCAGGCGGCGCTGCGTTTTGCTTCAACTACACGTATCTAGGGAGTTTGGGAACATGTTCCAGTATAAAGTTTGGCTGTTTTTCACAATCTGTGGTTTTTATTAGCTGAAAGTTTGAAGTACTAACTTACAAATGTTACATTTGAAACTGGCTGAATCTGGTAATAACTAGCTACTAAATAGTCGAAATAAATAAAATGCTCAGTCTAAATTACTAGTCGGTGAAATTACTTGGCATACTATGAGACTTAGTAAAAATGTATCAGGGTCATAAAGGGCACTGCAGTGACGCCAGGCCGCTGAGTTTCAAAGTTCTGTGTGGCACTGCAGTTGTGAGTGTGATTCAAAATACCTCAGTTGCAAAACTTGGAAATTACGATTTGGCGGCAGACTTCACGAGCAAAGCGGTGGTATCAACCCATAGGCGGACACGCGCAGAAGAGTTAGTCCTACCACCTAGTAACACCTTACTAGGTGTTACTAAGTTTTACTAAGTTTTACAGCCGGCTTGCCTGAGACCACCACATGAATGTTACTGCTAGTGGTTGCTCTTTTGGTGGCGGGCAATGTCTGTATCTGTGTCTATGGCCCACCATGATACACCACCAACAAGCAAGACCCTATTAAAAATATATCTTTGAACGTAAATATACACATCTCAAAAATTACGCTGTCAACGGCATGCAATAATATAATAAATGCATGGATAACCCAGAAGACGTGGGGTCTTCTGGGTTATCCAGAACAGACGAATCAACCCTCTAAGCTATGGGAGCGAGCGATGTTAGCCCTGAAATTATTGAGATGATGACTTTCTTTCGGCATACAAGCCGTGGCTCCATATAACCAGACATCGCTTTGATGCAGCGCAGCGATTGCCTTTTCCATTTGCAATACTTTTCAGTACCGATAAAACGGCAAGAGATTTCACTTTCCTTAAATTTAATTGCATAGATAATATATTTAAAGTGTTAATCCCAATAGCACAACTCGTTGAAGTATGGTAACATCGATTTGAAAATACGGCTCTAAATAGACCAATAATGTTCTAAGCCCGTAAGTTTGCTTCTACAGCTTTAGGTATTAAGGCATTTGCAATTTAACTTCAAACTTACTCAAATCAAGCATTTATATGTATATTCGAGTAAGAGAGTATTCAATTTGAGTAAATACATATTCATCGTTAGTTGATTATACAGAATTGACATCGTTTTGGGTGGACGCGAATATTCATGATGAAAAGTTAGCTTGTTATTTTTTATTAGCTCCCGACACAAAAAGGAGTGTTGTTCGATTTTTTTAGGGAAGCGATGATGGACTCGCTTTAGTGATTATAACCCTATCATTTGCATTGTAGGGTTCAAATCCTTCTTACAGACAGAGCGATTCAAAAATTCCTCTAAAAATTCAAGCTCATTAGCTTGAGTTTTTGTAGAGGAAAACGCCATATCACGGTGAAAGAGCTAAGCTGGAATAAATACAATAGCAACAATCAAGATAGTGGACAGACGACCTGGTAGAAAATACGGGAATAGTTGGATGCAAGAGGAGAGAGTAGCCGTACTATAAGTGGTGTGTATGGGGGAGGCCTATGTAAAGCAGTTGATGTCTTCCTATGAAGATGATGTTCTCTTTTATGTACTAATTATTGGATAACAAGACGAGGTGGTTTGCCTGGTGATAAGCATAACGCCGAGAGTGAGTCTGGCCGAGCGGGAAGTTGTGCCACTTTCAATCAGACGCACCATAGATCAAATCTCGACTCGGCACACACCAATGACTTATATCAAGTTATGTGCGGATTATTTACACTCGCTCTAAAACAGTAAAGGAAAACATCGTGAGGAAACCCGCATGTACAAGAACCACAAAATTCGAGGACATGTGGCATCCACCAAGCTGCACTGGGGCCACGTGGCGGATTATGGCCCATGCTCTCTATCTGAGAGAAGGCTGGTTTGAAACATAACGCCAGCCCATCACAATTGCAGTGCAACTCAGAACTTTAAAGCACAAAGGCTTGGGCGGCACTGCAGTGCGCTCGTTACCCTGAGACATTGGTTATTAATACTCATAAGCCCAGTACTTTCACTGGCTACTTTGCTCATCAAACCGGAACACAGTAACGCTTGCACGTTCGTTCTCAGCGGCAGACTTCACGAGCGATGGTACCAACCCAGATGGATAGTAGCAGAAGAGTTAGTCCTACCTCCAAGTAAAATAATAATGTTTAGAATATGACTTGTTTTGTCTACCTATTGTAATGTTAGGCGTTAGAGTTTCGTAAAGTATATAAATGTTTTGTCTTGCTCACATGTCTGATAATTTCACAAAAACTTCGCAAATTCGACAAGCTCCAACATTACATCATTAAACCTACCTAATTAAAATTGTTTCCCAAAATAAACTCCGCGTGGCAAGCAGGAAACACCTGTCATCGTAATTTAGAAGGAGAGTAGGCGCCAAGAATTAGCGATGAGATGCTGAACAGCTTTTTAGACTTTATGCCGTATGTTTAAGGCGTATTATGGTATGACTCGTTTAAGAATAACTATTAATGGAAATAGAGGGTTTGAGAAATAGACTGGGCTTTTTCTCTAGTTGCACTCTAGTCAAACTTAAGCATATAAAGAGTCAAAAAATATATTTTACTATTCCCGAAACTGAAAATAGGAATTCTCGAAAGTAGGGTAGCGCAGTACTTGCCAATAACCAAGAAACATTTGCTCCGTTGTCAGAAATTACTATCTAAGGATCTAAGTTGTGATACTGTTTTTTGTGTATATTCAAGTCTACATTAATGTACGTGATAAACGTAAGACGTTACCAACGTTTTATTAAGAAAGAGCGCATAATAGAACCTTGTTTAAAGTACAATAAATCAAAAATTACTTTATTGTGCCCTAGATTAAAAAAATAACAAAACACAAATGAAAAACTGTGCAAAAAAATGTTATCAATGGACTTTTTTGTGAAAGTAATCTCCTACCTTGTTTATAGCACTAGTGGGTATATCTAATTGTAACAAATGAATCAACGTAGACACATTATGAATTACTGATCTTACTAATTAGGGTAAATTGTTTTTTTTTTAACTATAACTGTTTTGTGGCTTGTGAACGAGAAACAAAAGATAATTATTAGGAACTTGGTCCTTGAAATAAAACAAAACATGTCCGCACCGTCCATGTATTGAGAGAGAAGAAAGAAACCACAGATTATACAATAAAATAAAAACTTATGCATAGCATCACCCAGATAAAAATTAATAACTAAATTAATGTTTCCAACAACTTTTAATAAATCTTATCAATGAAATAATTATGATTAGCATGGATTGTTGATTATGATTTAGCGATAAATATAACACCAATTACTGTTTCACTTAATATTTTGTTCGCTGTTGTAAAGTGGAAGGACTTTCGCACACGCTATCACTTTTCCACTCGATTGCACCTGCACGAGTTTTCGGAAACCTTGACATCAGAGCTGCAAAGTTATATGAGTTTTACTGCCAGCGCAATGCAGTGCCGCGCAGGCCTTCGTGTTTCAAAGTCCTGAGTCACACAGTAATTGTTATAAACTGGTGTTACTCCTAACGATGAGGTAAGCAGCACGCTCGTTTTATTATCCTATAGTATAAAACAAACCTAACACTACTCCAAAAAACTTAGTCTCACTGACCGAAACTAGACGAAATTACGATTCAATATAGAAACTTCTTAACCCCCGACTTCAATAGACTTATCGGTGGCTAAACTAATCAATACTTAGCAGATTAAAGTTAGATCAAAGAATGCCACGCTCTGGAACAATGCCAATTGAAGGTTTTACTTAAGCTTAAGAGACTTGGCCCAGTCTCGGAGAGTTTTATCTGTATAAGTGTAAATGTATTGAGAGGAAAGGTCTAAGCTTTTCAGATAGAATGCTCCTTTGAAGAGTTGAGATAAACCAATAAAATACCAGTTCAATACCCTTTTATCTGACTACGGCAAAGTCAATAGGAAGGGTATGTAGCAATCTATCAGCCTTACTAATAAACTCTGTATAATGATTGAATGGTTACACAATGTTTTGTCTCTTTCGATTAAATTTAAAATTGGGAATGAACAAGAAAGACAAAGCATAGTGTAACTTACTATATACTGTACTACCATTATTCACTTTTTATTAGTGTAGGTATCTATAGGTAAACCCCATAGCGCTTGAATTAACTACTCGTCCGATTTTTATGAATGGGACAATTCGTCAATCGATTCATTATTCATTTTTTTTATTTCTAGACAGAATCACTTCAAAGCAAATGCCATTTCTTGAGCTTTTCGCGTAAGAGTCGAGAGTCGTCGTCAAGAATAATAAAACTTTCCAAAACGTCATAATATTCCGTCAAGAAATACAATTTCCAATCAATTCCCAAATCTCTCCACTCTGAACCATCAGACACACAGGACATTAATTTCAGAAACCACCCGAGCTCTCAGGAAATCCCTCGGAAAAATATAATGAAACCGCCCGCCCTAATCTCACGGTTGTGTTGGGCAGATAATGATGTCGCGAGACTTACTATGGTTGGGATAAGGTACAAGTTAAAAGCGAGCTAGGCAATGTAGTTGTCGACACTTTGTCTAACTTATGCTCCGGGTTTGATTCCCGGCCGGGGCAAATTTTGTGTGGTGAACATAAATGTTTTTATGTGTAAGTGTGTACGTTTTACCTGCGACATAAGAAATCCTAATGTAGTGGTAGAAGTGCTTCATTATTATTATACTATACCTTTTAGTTTAAGATTATTTTAATAATTGACTTATAAATTAGACGTTGTTTAGGTTGAGTTCTAAGCAAAGTTCTGAGCCTCACTGCAATTGTTATGGGCCAGAGCTATGTTTACTTAGCATCAGGCGAACGACCAGCTCTTCTCGTTATGACATAGTATACAAAGAATATTATAATTTTAATACACGTGGCAAATATCACTTTTAACCAGGTACAAATTTCAAACAAATGTCCCAAAACTTACGCACATAAAACACAACTTTACCTAAACACAAAAATTAAAACTATTACTAAATAACGTAATCGTACGCTCTGATAAATAAGCCTAATTTCTTTGTATGCTAGTGTGGATACGCACTAGAATGAGCGTGCGTTTGTTCAGTTTCAACTCACTCGTGCACCCTGTAGTAGACAAACACAACAGCGCGCGTGGCTGTCATCGCTGCCATATCCGCCACAACTCGCGCGGCGAACATTCGGAGTGCGCGCGTTCCTGTTGAATAGGAACACGGAATACCTGGAAACCAGACGAGAGCGCAATAATCACGAAACTTGGCTGTACAGCATCAGTGTAATCCGTTTTAAACACCAATAAAAATGAATAATAAAGTGTTTTAGTAAAGAATACGATAGTTTTTCAGATATAAAACATCTTAGCTACTCGCTACTTCTCACCCCTTGCTCTGAGCCGATGGTTTTACGCAAGTCGTTTGCCAAGGGTCCCTCGTGGTAATATCATTTGCTTGATTATGACCTTTTCTGGGTTTGTCAGATGACAATGGTGGACTTTTGCGGAGCCCGTGCGATTCTCTTGTAAAGTTTGATTGGTTTTCTAGAGTACAGACTGACTGTGTTTATCTATTAAATATTATCTAATACATCTCAGGGCTTTGTTTAACTTCTGTTATCCGAAGCAAGAAACAAGAAACAAGCGGAGCTAATCAGGACATAATTTCAACACTTGTACATACTTGTAACACTATATGTTACGAAAAAGAAACACAATATTTGGTAGATAGGTATATATGTGAGAACCGTTGCCATACGCAAAGATGCAGAAAACGGTCGCAGAACCCAGCATGTGCTATGAACATATTGGTTCACTGCGCTGATTTTCAACTCCAGCCAATAAGTTACGCATGGACCAAAACCAATATAAAATAAAAACATAAGTTCATACTATCCATCCGTCTATACAGATAAATAAAATTGAAGTGTCTGTTTGTAATATCAAAATAACAGCTTTTTACTAAATGCATATGAAAGTATATACGGGACCTATAACAAAACAACCATTTTAAAAATTTTTTGTCTCTCTGTCTGTTTGTCTGTCTGTCTGTCTGTTTGTTCCGGGTAATCTCCGAAACGGCTGGACCTATTTTGACGGCCCTTTCACTGGCAGATAGCTGATGTTACAATGAGTAACATAGGCTACTTTAATTTATAAAAATAATTAGGATTCCGCGCAAAAAAATAAAATCATGTAATCCAAAATCTCCACGCGGGTGAAACGGCGGGGCAGCAGCTAGTAAATAAATATAGTTGAAAAAATATTTCCGCAAAACAAGCACAGAACATACAATACCACACAAGTATCCACAACTGCAGCACAATAAATAACATAAACAAAATAGCCAAAATAGGATTACAATAATAACATATCTACATATACCTATATAGTAATAAAGTGAAAGCTCTGTGTATAAACCTCCTGGAACTCCTTTCCAATTTGAACCACCCGAAAATTTTGACGATCAACGTGTCAAAGTAGTGATTGGGGATTTTAATAGCCATAATCCACTTTGGGGTTACAGTCACCTGGACACTTGTGGTCAGGCTGTCGAGGCATGGGCTGAGGCGAATGAACTGGCTCTGGTTCACGATCCGAAACAGCCGGCTTCCTTTAACAGTGGCCGATGGAAGCGAGGATACAACCCAGACCTAGTCTTCGTCAGCACTGATATAAGTTCGCAGTGTATTAAGACCGTGTGCTCCCCAATACCCCGAACCCAACACAGGCCTATTATGTGTGAGATCGGTCCAGTCGTCCGACCCTTAAAAGTTCCCTTTAAACGCCGATTTAATTACTGTAAGGCAGACTGGGAGAAGTACTCACAGTCCATCGACGATGCCCTATTGAATGTTTCGCCAACCCCGAAAAGTTATGACGAATTTGTTGACATAGTCGCAACTGCGTCACGCAAGCACATTCCTAGGGGTTGCCGGACATCCTACATCCCTGGGCTGTCCAAGGAATCTGTGGGATTGCTTGAAGAGTATGAGACTTCATACAACCATGACCCCTTCTCCGAGGAAACTATACAGATCGGAGAGGAGCTACTTTTACGTATTGGTGATAACCGCCGTGAAAGATGGATAAACACTGTTACCAACATCGATATGACCCACAACAGCAAAAAGGCATGGAACACCTTTCGTAAATTAACAAACGACCCACCCCCACCTTCACTCACTACTAAAGTCACCGCTAACCAGATTGCTCACCAACTTCTCCTAAACGGCAAGTCACCCGGTCATCTACCAAAGGTTCCGAAGCTAAAAGTTCTCACAAACACCCCTAATCATCTAAGCAAACCCTTTGACATGACCGACATGATCACGTCAGTGAAATCGCTCAAGTGTGGGAAAGCCTCAGGTGTTGACAACATCTCAGTAGAGCAAATAAAGCACCTCGGTCCGATTGCTATATCTTGGCTGCTGGCAATGTTTAATAGCTGTCTAGAATCTGCTCAAGTACCTCGGATCTGGAGAAAATCGAAGGTCACTGCTATTCTAAAGCCTGGGAAGCCAGCAGATAGCCCCAATAGCTTTCGGCCTATCTCACTCTTGTGCCATACTTACAAGTTATTTGAGCGGCTGTTACTGGTACGTCTTACGACCTTAGTTGACACAAAATTGATCCCGGAGCAGGCGGGTTTTAGACCGGTTAAGTCATGCAGTAACCAAATCTTGAAACTTACTCAACACATCGAAGATGGTTTTGAGACAAAACAAATAACAGGCACAGTTTTCGTAGATCTGTCAGCAGCCTATGACACTGTAAACCTTAGGCGATTGTTGTGGAAGGTAGATACTCTAATTGATGACAACCAGTTTGTCAGTGTGCTCCGAGAGATGCTCCACAATCGCCGCTTTCAGGTACATCTTCTCTCAGAGAAAAGTCGTTGGAGGTCACAAAACAATGGTCTACCTCAGGGCAGTGTTTTAGCTCCGCTGCTCTTTAATATTTATACAAACGACCAACCATCTAGCCCCAACACTTCCCGCTTCTTATATGCTGACGATCTTGCGCTCACTTCTCAAGCGAGTAGTTTTGAACAAATTGAGGTTAATTTAACAGCAGCGCTTAATGACCTAAGCTGCTATTACGATCAGAACTCCCTTAAGCCTAATCCATCCAAAACCGAGTCGTGCGTTTTTCATCTGCGCAATGCACATGCAAGTCGCAAACTCAAAATCACGTGGCGTGGAGTGCCTATTACGCATAATAGCTTCCCAACATATCTTGGAGTGGTGTTGGATAGGTCGCTCACTTACAAACAGAACTGTGTAAAGTTAAAAAAGAAGGTACACACTCGTAACCATATACTAAAGCGCCTTACCACCACCAAATGGGGAGCTACGCCTCAAGTCTTGCGGACCACTGGCCTGGTGCTCGCATTTTCTGCTGGAGAATATGCATGCCCTGTATGGGATCGCTCCACTCATGCGAAGCTAGTGGATATCGCCTTGAATGAAACATGTCGGATAATCACTGGTTGTCTGAAACCGACACCAGTTAAGTTTCTATATCCACTGGCTGGTATAGCACCTCCAGAGATCCGCAGGGCTGTGGCAAGTTCCAACGAAAGGACAAAAAAGGAGCGTGACTTTCAACATCCGTTGCACGACCACACTTCTGTGCCGCAAAGGCTGAAAAGCCGCAGCAGCTTTATCAAATGCGTAAAGCCCTTAACCAGCGAGCCCTCGCGAGCCAGACGCGACCTGTGGCGTGAGAGAGTGTCCCTTCCAAGTCCTTTTACTCCACATTCTGAGAATCTCCCACCAGGCCATGAGGAACCCTGGCTGACCTGGAAGTCATTAAATAGGCTTCGGACTCAGGTCGGTCGGAGCAAGGACAACATGTCCATGTGGGGATTCTCAGAAGCCTCCAACCTGGACTGTTTGTGTGGTGCCGTACAAACGATGGCCCACTTGATATCGTGTCCTGCGTGCCCTGTCTCCTGCACGCTGCAGGACCTTATGGACGCTACAAGCGACGCAGTCGACGTAGCCAAGTTCTGGGCTGCGATCATTTAATTGCCATCGACACGCTAAGAAGAAGAAGAAGAAGAAGAAGTGAAAGCTGTATTATAAACTTCTTAATCTTCATTTTTGTGTAGTTTGAATCAACATTTTGCACCAAAACTACTAAGAAATGGTCAAAACATTAGGCTCATTGCGTAAACCCTAACATAGTATTATCCTAACATTCCTAACCCTCCCGTAAAATGCCTGGAATCCACCCCCACCTTGCTAATTAAACCGTGTTCATAATATTACGAGGGTGTAGTACATGGTACTAAAGTGGCAGTTAGTGTAATGTTGCCATTTTTCTGTTTTACTTCGAGTACCTTGCGTCTTTGTTGAGGGAATATCTTGAGAGCACTCGAGAAGTAAGAAGAAAAACTTGTTTTAGGATAACTTGACACGACCATGGCTCAGAGGTCATTGGTTTCAGCCGGTATAGGTCGGTGGTTTGATAGTATAATGATGAAACCCTATGTTGGAGCTTTTGGGCAATAAAAACATGTTGACGTAAACAATAACATGGTGGTAAGTCATTTTCTTGCTGAATCAACTGATCTCTCAAGTTGATAATCTACTGACACGCACCTGTACCTACTTGACTGTGGCGGTCAGTGAAATACTGAACTTATGACAACTAATGTGTCAGAGTGATGAGCTCAATGCAGTGCTGACCAGGCCTTTGTGTATCAAAGTTCGAGCACTTTAATTGTGAAAGACTGGCATTGGACATTAAAACTTACACTAGAAAGAAAAAGTGTTTATTCATGGCAAAAATCACATAATTACTTTTACATAAGCTACTCAGCTATTATAGGTCCTTACTATAAAGGTGTAGAACAAAATAACAATTATATTAGACATAGATATATATATATATATATATTCTTATAATTTGCTACGAACCAGTCCCACTTCAACGTACTAGGCAAAAAATTCGCTCGTCTCGTTATAAAAAGTATAAAAAATATTTCAGTTCTACTCTAGGGATTAACGTATAAACCATTTTCAAAGACATCGTAGCAGCATTTGACTGATAAACCTTTTACAGCAAAGTAAATGCTGTACAATTTACAGCCAAAGTAGAAAGTGGATTTAGGAATACACGCCAGAAACCTCGAAGCTAATTAGGGCGAGCCAGTGCTCAATCTATGCCACGGCGCGTAATCAACCGGCGATCTTTCATTGCGCAGTTGTACAACACTAGCACAGAGGTAGTTACTACCCAATCCGTAGGCCGATTTGTCTCCTACAATGAGCTTGAGTTACTGTAACTGTTGGTTTCAGAAGATTCTCCCTTTGAAACCGTCTTATATGTCCTATCTTTTTCCGTGGACTGCTCTCAGGCATTCATTCGCACTTGGTCAAATTCGCAAATGGTCGGATTATCATTTCGCTGGATTAAGTACAAGCAATACTAACATAAACATATGGCGACAGAATTATCAACTTGAGGGTGATAGCTAGCCAGGCGACCTCCAGGAGTGCTCCGTCAAAACTGCTAAGAAATATTTAGAAATCTGCTGCAGATATTTTTGATTCGAAATCATAATATCCAGGTGTAGAATGATAATATTGTGAATTCCCTGGTGTGAATGTCAGGCGCGGATTGGATGGGATATTTTCAAGGGATCCGCGAATTTTTGCACTGATATTAAAGTTATAGCCTAGCTTAAGGGACCTACTACGAGTTCTATCAAAAAATAACCTGATTATTTGCACAGACATAGTTTATGGACCGGAGAGTATCATAGACCACTTTTTATCGCCGAAACATGCATGGTTCCTTTGGGAACGCGGATGAAACCGCAGGCAGAAGCTAGTAATATTATCATTTCTTATTTATCATTAGTCCCCTAAGGAACATAACTTGCCCAAAACCAGGTTGATTAAGTACCATAATACCCCACGCTTTACAGACGCTTTATTGGCGATCGCTGTAGATCATGATGTTGGCTGAGCTGAATGCTGCTGAACACTTCCTGGATATTCCTAAAGCCGGCTCTTAAGCCACCCGCAAAAAGGGATGGCCACCCCATCCCTTTTTAATTTAACCTTAATATACCGTGACCAGTACGTATCTAAGCAAGTAAGTCTAAATTACTATAGCTTCTGCCCGCGGTTCAGCCCGCGTTCCCACAGGTACTGTGCATTGTTCCAGTATAAAAAGTAGCCTATATTACTCTCAAAACCATAAAGTATATCTGTGCAAAAAGTCACATCGATTCGTTGCTCCGTTGCTGCGTGAAAGAAGGACAAAACAACAAAAGTAGAAACACACTTTCGCGTTTATTATGGGTACGGAATGATAATACACACAATATTTAAAAGAAGCAAAGTCTGTTTCTTTTCTCTTTTGTTTGTTTGTTAACCACAGACCACTTTACAAGGTCACTCTTTCACTATTAGGAAGCTACATTATCCCTAAATGCTACAGGGTGTAACGTATCTTTATACAACGCGTGAAAGCTACAGATAAAACTAAAAAAATATAAATTCGTATAAGCTCATAGTACCCCCAAAAGTACGGTGCGCCGCGTGCAAACAATTTGTATATTGCAATTCCTGCTTTGCCGACACATCGCATATCGACTCAACCCAACCGTGCCACACGTATAAAGCCTGCATACATACCCGGACTTTCATCACACAAAACACTGTTTTGAGCCACGACAGAGATAAACAAATCTGGTTTACAAACAAAAACTGAAAATAATTAGTGTGGGTTTTAACTAATGTTCATAAAAAGCTTCAAAACATCAAAAACATTGAACAGAGTGATAGGACTAATTCTTCTGCGAATGACTTTATGAGTTTTTGGTAAATAATACAAAATAGATATAGGTACCACCGCTTTGCACAACCTTTGTGTTTCAAAGTTATGTCAAGCGCTGCAATTTTTATAGGCTGAAATTATACTTACCATCAGGCAAATGGCCGGCACGTGTCGTTTTCTAGCAGTATAACAAATTTTAACTATTAGAATTAGTTTTGAAAAGGTTAGAATAAAACGTTTATTCCTACCACATTTAATGCTGTTACTTTTAAAATCCCCTAGCATCAGACAAAAACAAATGCACAACTGTTTTCCCTTACAGGAAATTGAAAATTCGGACGCTGTGATAGATGGCGCCACTATCCTCAAACCACGTGTCTGAGCGGTATACATTTTTAAATTCTTCATTCTAGCTACAATGAACTAGCGTTTCTGTGATTTGAAATACCTATATCGTTGTATTTGTAATGGTCTATTTACCAGACTACCCTTACTTACCTACTTATTCGTTCATGTAGTATACCGCAAATCAGTAATGTGCAAGCTTTACCTACTGTGTTCCGTTTTGATGAAACCCTCGGGAAGTGGCACTTTGAGAGGTTGTTAGCAGATATACCCAGGGTACACCACGTGGAGGTTACCCGGCACGGGGAGGTGTGCTCATCTCGATGGTTCGAGTCCTGGAATAGCATCTACCATTAGCACCTAAGTAACGCCTTTATTACTCTGTACATTCTTACTGAGCAGGCACATGTAAAAACTGTTTGCTATCTTATTTTAAGATTTTCCCAAATGCCGGCACATTACCGAAATGAGAAGCCGTTTTTTACATTTCCATCGAGTCTAAAAAAGTAAATATCTCATTCGTTTTAGCGCTACCACGCGTCATTTTGTTCACGGACAATTCATTTTGTCATTTTAGTCTGTGATCAAATTTACTCGACAAATTTTACAATAAGCTCTAGTTATTGTTATAGGCAAGTGTGGTCAAGCAGGAACTTGTGCAACTTGTAAGCTGACGTGCCAGAGTTCGAATCCTGGCTTAGCCCTGTACCAATGGCTTATATCAAGCTATGTGCAGCCTTATCACACTCGCTCTAAAACAGTAAAGGAAAACATCGTGAGGAAATTCACATGTTTAAGAAGAACCAAATTCATTGCCAAGAGTGTCCGTCTGGATGGGTACTACCGCCGCAAGCAGTAATATGCAAGCATTACTGTGTTTCGGTTTGATAAGCAAAGTAGTCTATTAAATTACTGAGCTTATGAGACTTAATACCAAAGTCGGGGTAACGAACGCACTGCAGTGCAGCGCAAGCCTTTCAGAGGTCTGTGTAACAGACAAAAAAACTGCTTGTCTCGGTATCCAATAGTATTAAAAAAAAGTTAAATTCTACTAATTTTACCACAATTTTTTACTTCCGTATTCCGATTTCCCAAATCACGGTCATCCTCCACCTCCTACTTCGTTTCGTCGTCTGATTGAATTATATCTCGCAAAGGGCCGTCCCTTTGACTTTTTTATTTCTTTGATTAAATCCGTTATACGGCTAGTGCAAAGGGTATTAAGTTTATTGAGTGCTTCGAACGGTAGGATAAAAGAAGGCTGCTATTCAGTTAAAAAAAAGTTTGCAATGTTATAAAAATTGTTTTCAGAATAGGTATTTTTTCTCTAGTGGGAATTTCAGTCTCAATCTCATGTGATGGTAAGCGATGATGCCTCAGTGATAGTAAGGTTAAGTCAAAGATCAGGGAATCGACGATTAGAATCATGCAATGAGATTTAACTTTCGGTGAAGAAAAACATTGTGAAGCAAGGGGTAGGGTATTTCCTAGTTCTCACCTCGATAGCTACCTAGTGCTCATCCAATGTGCGTTATCCAATAGTACTTGGTACTTGCTGCGTGGACTCTTTTGCGCAACTTGGCTGTTTATTGGCCGATTTTGTGTGAGAGAGTGGTAGGTGCTAGTCCAACGACCCGCTGTCTCCCTGGAAGGCCAGCAAATCGCTAACGCCAATGCAGGCCTCCTGAAGTGTCCCCGGAGGTCCCAGGAACATTGTTTGCTGCAGTGCCACGCTCGTGTACTCCAACAGCACATGCGTGGGCGTTTCTTCAGCCTCCATGCACCTTCTTCACATGGGGCTGTCATAAATCCTATTGCAAACAGGTGTTCGTTAAGTCCGGTGACTATCCCGAAAGTATAATCCAGAACTTTGAAACACAACGGCCTGCGCGGCACTGCAATTGTGATGGGCTGGTGTTATGCTTACCATTAATCAAATGACCGGCTCGTCTCGTTATCAAATACAATAAAAAAAACATTGCATCGTCCCCAGATTTACACATAAATACAAACACACTATTCGAGTCACGGGTACTGGTTCAATCAGTTGTAATATTTTATTAACAAACTAAAGTTGAATCAAAGCTTGTAAAAACGCTTGAGAACGTTTCTAATAATGTTCCCGTCGTCAAATATATCCACTAATAACTTCCAATGGCAAGCTACCTATAAAACTAAGACATAAAAACCCCGCCTAGGTCATCCTATTCGCTTATATCTCGGGATTAGGACATTAAATAAATTGTGTCTATTACCCTCAACGGGAGATCCTTTATTACCTGGTCTTCTCCTATGAAGCTGGGAGAAAATATTTTTCCATTTAACTTTTTAATACTTCGTAGGGTTTCTTTCCGCTTTTGTCTTTTTATTGTTCATTCCTCTTTTTCATGTCACCTATTTCGATCTTGCAATATCTATTAGGTATTATTTCGTTTTCTTAATGGTAACGTGATGAATTTTGCAGTGTAGCCGGCAGTAATGTCCAGGATACAAAGCTGTTATTATCTAATAAAAAAGCAATTTTATTAATTAGGTTAATACAATGTTATAGTCCGTTTTATTGTTCAGACAATATTAGCGTTATTGTTGATGTGTCCTTATAATAAGAGTTCATTTGTTCATGGATTATTGCTTATAGCCGACTGCAAACAAGGAGGTTCCCAATTCGTCTGTTTTTTGTGTATGTTCTGTGCATGTTACTCGATTTCTCCGCCAATTATTGTTACTCAATTATAATTATTCTTTTTTCATGAGTAGTCTTATTCAATGTAAGTGTACTCGCAGTGTACCTATACGTAAACGGTATAATTTTTTAAGGTGGGGACATAGGACACGAGTCAATAGAAAAAAAACCTTTTTTAACCTCTAATGTCATCATAATGTCCTTAAGTATTACAAAGCAGAGTCACCACATCTGACACGAGCTCTGATTGGATTTCAATGTCACATTACTATAATGGCTGCAAATTCACAATTTTATTTCTCAAAAATATAAATAAATCCTTAATATTGTAATCAATACAATAGATATTTTGCATTTTTAAACCTTAAACTAGCATAAAAAACAAAAATCACCCAATATTTTTCTTAAAGTCAACTATCCTATTCTGTTCCAACCAAAGTTTGACTGGAAGATATCTGTTTTAGCGATATCTCCACTCATTGTACTCTAATTTCGGATCTGCTACACTATGGCTCTATGTTTAGGTTGCATAACGATATTTTTCTTTACCCATTCGGATACGAACCAACGACCGATCGGTGGCCCGCCTTCCCCACCCGTCATCGCTTCAACTATTCTCTAAGAAACAATCTCTTCTACCGTTCTTTTAAATTATATCAATCTTATTACTAAACAAGGGTCCAAGAGAGGTGTAAAAGTAAAGGACTTGCCCCGAGAGGCTAAGACGCGTTTACGAGGGACCCATAAATCTATTTAATGTTGGCATCGGCTGCTTACACCCCAAGGGTAAGTCCGTGTTCACATGTAACATAAAATCGAAAGACATTATAGGACACGGTTCTGAACATAAAAACATCCTTATTCAAATTTTTATCCGACGAAAACGCGTAGGAATTAAACTAGTCGACATGTGTACATACTAACATTATAAATGTAAAAGTTTGTGAGGATGGATGGATGCTTGTTACTCTTTCACGTAAAAACTGAAAGTATTTTGAGAAAGTAAAGATGTCATAGCATATAAATATCCATCAAAATTCTGCCTGGTTAGGCGTACAAATGTTTATCATGTTATGTGAATTTATTATTCAAAATAAGTAATTTATAAACAAAAAAAAACATGATGTGAAATAAATTACATTAATAACGATTTAAGAAAATATAAGATGAAGTACACTAAGTGAAATGTCAGAGGGAAATTAAATTAATGTCAGATTTATAAATATAACTACTAATTAATGGAGCCAATTTAATCATTTAAATAATCTTTTACTGAGTAATAGCATTTATCCAATAGGAAGTCAAACAGTTTTCTTTTAAATTGAACGAAATTATACTCTTTGAGCATGTTAGGTAATTTTTTGGAAATTCTAATTGCCATACAGTTTACATTTTGACTATTTAATTGAATCCTTTGCACTGGAATATAAAGCCTGTTGACATTTCGGCAAATTCTTTTAATAACGTCGTTTTTTTTTTTAAACAGGTTTGGGTTTATCTTTCTTGCTTCCTTTGCTTGTGTAACCTGGTGCTAAGC
Organism: Crocallis elinguaria; assembly: GCA_907269065.1. Classification (NCBI taxonomy): domain Eukaryota; kingdom Metazoa; phylum Arthropoda; class Insecta; order Lepidoptera; family Geometridae; genus Crocallis; species Crocallis elinguaria. Next base: position 22,492,809 of record OU026065.1, read on the forward strand.
AGTAATGAGAAATTACTGGGCTTCAATATGTAATGTTTTAAAGTAACTATAGCTGGCTGCGGGGTCTCGTCTAACGAGATGAGCGGGACTGTTGGACAGCGAGCGGTCCAGCAGAATCCAAAGACCCAAAAAGTACCTTTGTGTTAAAATTTCATGTAATGAGAAAAAAGAGAAAGAAATGCAAGTGCAGTAAATTCCAGATATAAGGTTTCATTATTTAATTTTTCGCCCACATCTGAATTTGTTTTTTCACAACGCGGTTTGTTTGCAAGCCAGGTAAATACCGGGTTTACCGGTTTTCATGTGAAAAGGAATTTAATTTTTTGTGGAAATGCTTTATTTGTGATTGTTATGCTGGTTTTCATTGAAACGAGTGCATACCCACTATTATTAACACAAACTTGAAAATGAAAAATTAATATTTGTATTTGTCAGTGAAATGACTTTGCTAAGTCTTCATATTCAAATTGAAAATTCTACTTAACGCACGCATGAAAACTAAAATAAATGAATCTGTAAGTGCGCTTTCAAACTGGTCCGATCAAGAAGAAGGACAAGAAACTCATAGGTATTCTTTTAAAAAATAGTTTTCAAATAAGCATTAGTCGCCAAGAGGCTCCTTAACATTAAAGTACGCTTTTTTAAATAATACATTCTCAAATATACCTTTAAACTTTCCTTGTAGTAACTCAGTTATTGCTTTAGGATTTTTCTATGTATATAGAATCTGACACCAGGCTTGGCTTTTTTAGCCAGGAATCATTTGTTAGTTTTACTTGATCTGTACCCGGATTTACAATTTTATGTTTATTTCTAGTATTTTAATCATGTACATCACTTTTTAAATTAGGTTTACTAACATTTTTCCTTACATATACTATATTTTCAAAAATAATCCTAATCAAGGTAACGTGTGCTGTAGTGCCACGCAGGCCTTTATGTTTCGATGTTCTGGGTGGCACTGTAATTTTTTTGGGCTGGCGTTATGCTTACGATCAGGCCAACGACCCACTCATAGTTATTATTTATCGATTAAATGACACGCGTGAAAACAAGACAAATATTTGTTACTAAGCAAACATTTGTAAATAATTAAGGCCACTAATCTCTCTTCCTACATATTTTTTACTATTTGATAACGAGACGAGCTGGTCGTTTGCCTGATGGTAAACACAAGTCTGGCCCTAACAATTGCAGTGCCACTCAGAACTTTGAACCACTAAGGCCTGCGTGGCACTGCAGTGCGCTCGTTACCCTGAGACATTAGGTATTAATATTATTAGTGATTTCACTGGCTACTGTGGTCATCAAACCGAAACACAGTAATGCTTGCCCATTACTGCTTTGCGGCAGATTTCACAAGCAACGCGGTAGTAACCACTAGTACATGTTCCGCTATGACATCTGACAAATCAAAGTGGCCATCTTCCTTCATCTAAGAGAACACACAACTGGCAATATCATTAAATATGATTTTCCTGAATTGTCCACTCAGAAATAACTTACAGTGCATGGTAACAAAAATGACACGCCAATTAACTGTACACGTGTACAGATAATGTGAATTTTTACATATTCAAAATATTACTGATATATTATGGTGATAATGTACTTTTTATACCATTTAAATAAGTAGGTTCTCGGTATCGCTGCAGTGGGAGCACAATAAGGCTTATGATGATGTTGAAGTACTCGTTTGGTATTTGGAAGCTATCTGTGGTATAACTATTAAAACGATAATAAGTTGGTGGTAAAGAAGTGGTTCATTTAAAAAACTGCTTTAAAAAAAGCGGGAACAGACCTCGACGAAAATATCGCCAAATATGATTTATACCATTTTTATAATAATATTATAATATACGAATTTTTATTTTAATTATTATAATATAGTTCGTAAAATGTATGAAAGGCTCACCCTGAGATTTAACTCATGAAAAAAGAATCATTCAAATCGGTTGTAAAATGGCGGAGATATAGAGTAACATAGCCATAAAAAATACAAACAAATTCAGAACATCATTTTTTGAGGTCGGTAAAAAATTAAAAACACCCGTAATCTGAAGGTCAAGGATTTTAATCTATACATACAAATAAATAAAATTGAAGTGTCTGTTTGTAATTTCAAAATAACAGCTTTTTACCAAATGCATGTGAAAGTATATACCATACCTATAACAAAAACATAATTTTTAAAATTTTTGTCTGTCTGTCTGTCTGTCTGTCTGTTTGTTTCGGGTAATCTCCGAAATGGCTGGAGCGATTTTAACTGGACTTTAACTGAGGCTACTTTTATTTTAGAAAAATAATTAGGGTTCCACGCAAAAAAATAAAACCCATGAAATCCAAAATCTCCGCGCGGGTGAAATCGTGGGCAGCAGCTAGTTTATTATAAAAATAAAATTGTAAAAAATACATTAAAATCGGTATATTTGCTGATGAGTTATAAGTCGACGTAGCTAAAACAAATCCCGTTGGCCAAAAATAATGGCATCTCTTTTCTACCGACTCCCATATTTCGAGTCCGGCACTGTACAAACGGCGATACAATGACATTTACTTATCTAAGTAAAGTAGAGTATCTACTCTACTTTATTTCCAAGTAATAGAGCCTATTGCCTTTTATTTATTTTGTTCTCGTTTTGCAGAAAGTAAGAGAGTCCAGAACGGGAAACTCATTAAAAGTTTCTGTCAAAGAGAACGAAGGACCGAAATTTATTGTAGAAATGCTGTAGGTACTGGCTATTACTTAATTGTAGGTAGTTTATGAAACTGCTGCTCAGTTTGTTTACATTCTTTTGTTACTCGGTGGTTACTTTGAGCTTTGATTGGAGTAAGTGTTTTGTCGGATTTCTCGGATTTAATCAAGGCGACAATAAAACTATGATTTAGAAATGATAATTAGTTTAGCTTGAAGTGACGGTTTGGTCGAAGATGACAAATAGGGTTGCCGGCTAAAACCAGCTACAGATCGTATCAAAGAAATAGACACATACATACATACATATATGCCTGAACAATATTACCTAACTTTCCTCCGATAGTCGGAGAAAAAAAGGAAACAGCATAAAGAACAATACAATATCTTCTACTGAATTTTCCTCATAGAAGCATACCATGGCGTACAAAATGGTCTCCTCAAATCACGATAAATACCAAACCCTTTTAAAAATCACCTCGAATAAGTCTCGAGTTGAGATCCACTGTTTTGTTTTGCCTATTTATCTATATAGTCCCAAGACACACCGAGCTAAACAAATGCCGCCAGCATGCTGGGTACGCTTCCAACTGGTAGTGGGTTAGAACATTTGGATTATCTATAGGCCTACTTTGGCTTGTAGATTATCCAAACGTTTTTGTAAGGTTAGATGTAGTTTTAATTTATATAATTTACACTGAAACAATCGTTGTTGGCCTTCATATTGGTCTAAATTTGCTGAAAAATTAAAAATAAAATGATAGTCTCTTCGCCCATAGATGGCAAAATACAATAAAAATCGAACCACCTTAATGATTCTTTTTTTATACCTCAAGGGTGATCCTCTAATATGTTTTGTTTTGTGAAATTATGAAAGATTACCACTCTTAAGGGTGTAAAAAAGAGGGATGAAATTTCTTATATTGTGATATTTGTACCAAAAAAAGTCCTCCTGGCGATAATCGTTGATCGTTAGAATCAGAAACATTATAAAAAAATATTTTTTAAAAAGAATGCCGACTAGTTTCTAGCCCTTCGTCTCTATCGGTCTATACCAGGTTGGAACTGGCACATAGAGTCATTTATTTTACCATCATGACTGCTCTTTTGGGGAAGAATTTGGAAATTGGATTGAAATTGGAAATCGGTTTCCGTTTTTTAAAAGTCATTTTTGTAACCGTTTGTTTGGTTTTAACCCGGTGCATAAAAATCCTAAAAAGCTTCCCGTTTTTGTTTTCCTTTATAGGGTGATTTGGGCCATTGTCGTTATTGACACAAATCCATTTCAACCGTACCCTCCAAGGGCCTATTTCCATTTTGCAAATTGCTTAACATTAGTACCTCCTAGTGGTGGGCTAAGCAGATAGAAATATTGAAAATTTATTTTTGTAGAGGTAATTGGTTTTGTCGGTAGATTTGGATTTTTTTAATTGAAATAGGCTTACGTTTGACTTAATAGGTAGTTAGTTACATTGATAGATTAGTAGTGTTAAACTAGCTACTACCTTTAATTTGAAAATATAAGATTAGGACTTACTCTCAATGTAGCTTCTGGAATATATTGATAGTTGCATGGCGATATAATTTCTAATTTAGGATGGAAGCTAGCCAGGCGAGCTCTAGAAAATGCCCTACCATCACGCTACGCATCGAGATACTAACCCCAAGATGTGCAGTGACGTTTGGTTTGCACGAAATAAATTCCACCATTTTTGCCTAGATATAATGCGCTCTAATTGGTTAAGCCACCGCCTCGCACCGATTCCCCGTGCGCTGATACGCTGAACACTGATATTAATTATAGCAAAATCAATACCTTGTTGCGAGATAGTACAGTATTTCATCTCTTCTTCTTGGAGTTAGCTCGATGACGCTACGGTAGCCTGAAGATGTTTCCTTTAATTGGAAGCTCAAGCTTGGAACCATAAACCTACAAATCAACAGAAAACATCACTGCCACTAAGGCATCATCACTTCAAAGCTTATATTAACCAGATAACAAAGGCAATTTTCGCCACTATAGGCTTCTCGTTAAGTTTACCTTCTGCCCGCTCTTACACACTCCTTGTAAGTACATCCTTATGTATATTTGCCTGTATTATATTACTAATGAGGGAGTTGTGTACATTACTGTCAGAGGTTATTCCTACGCCTGGAGATTTTACACAAAATTACAGACGCCTCCTGGAGAGAAAATTGCGATAAGTACTGTCGTAAATTTGTAGCGTTATTTCTCTGTTGACTGTACTTACCTTGTGAAAGAGGGGAGATAGAGAATTGAGGAGACACGTCCCTGGACTGAGGTTGTTTTTTTAGTGTTCCGCACCTCCATTAGGAAAACGAGCGGCTCGCCTCTTTGTAAAAAAACATAGGGCTTCCAAATAAGGTTGGGGTTTGCCATAATCATCGAGATACTAACACCGAGAAATGAAATAGTGTACTATCCGATCTCACAACAATGTATTGATTTTGCTATAATTTATATTAGCGCTCAGCGTATCAACACGGGTAATTGGCGCGAGGTGGTAGCTTAGCCACTCAGAGCGCATTGTCGAGGCAAAAATGGTGGAATTTATTTCGTGCAAACCAAACGTCACTTCATCTGTATAGGGATTAGTTCCTCAATGGCCATAATACACCACGCTTGGCAGGTATCTTGATAATCACAGTAGATTGAGTGACTGAGGAGAATGACGTTGACAATTTTTTTAATATTCCTTAGCCGGCTCTTATAGCACCCACGGGAAGAGATAGGGTGGTGTGAGATCTTAATAAATATAGTGACAGATCAACGGTGACGCGACGGCCGCACAACCGATAGGTCAACGGTAGCGGGCGGACGTGCCCTTTGAGCCCTGTGTCTACTTACAGATAATTCGGTTGTTTTACTGAAAACCCAAGCCCTTAAATTAGTGAACCTCACAGTTCTCTCAGGTCATATACGCCGTGACAACACGCTGAAATGAACAAGTTTTTTTAGAACTCATTTTTTCTCCTTTCTAACAACTTTAATCGCGTTCATCGCTTCCTTTTTCAATTTCCTTTCCCGATTACAGAGCAGAATTCATTTCTCCATCTCGAAGGTAAAATAACCTATTATGTTATAATTTATGTTAAGAAATACATTCGCCGACGTGGCGTACGCTTGATTCAAGGAAAGTTTTTTTATACTATTGGATATCGAGACGAGCTAGTTTGCCTGATGGTAAGCATAACGCCGACCCTTATGGGATTGTTATCAATTGCAGTGCCAAGAACATTGTAATACAAAGGGCTGCGCGGCATTGCAGTGCGCTCCTTTACTCTGAGACATTAAGTATTAAGTCTCATAAGTCCAGTAATTTCACTGACTACTCTGCTCATCAAACCAGAACACAGTAATGCTTGCACATTACTGCTTGGAGGAAAACTTCACGAGCAAAGCGGTGGTACCAACCCAGATGAACATTCACAGAAGAGTTTGTCCTATCACTTAGTAAATTAATTGTTGTATTATAAGAATTTCGCTGGATATCAATAAGACACGTCACATGATTAGTTCAAGCAAATCTTAAAGATATGATAAATAGGCGCAATGAACAAGCGTAGAGTTCCATCCGCAAACATGATTCAGGGCATAAAAACGGACGTGTACTAATGGGCAATAACCACAGTGTAAAGAAAGAGAAGCCAATCTTACAACTTATGCAAAATAATCTCATATTCGGTTGTCCACAAACATAGCTAACTTTAGCTAACATCATCATCAGCAAGAAGGAGGATATGACAATTAGAAGCATATTAAAAGAGACTTCCAATATTATATTACCTATTCAGGTACAAGTTAAGCTAATGAAAGTGCGTTAAAAAGCCTACCTACCGCCTCGTCACTAATTCCCTCATCAATTCTGTCTGTTCACATCTGTACCATTTGCTCGAAGCGTATCGATCACGCGTAGGAGTGTCGTAACGATGTTAGCGTCATCTCCTTCACTAATTAATGAATTAACCAATTGAAAGATGTAAGAGAAAGCGATATATTATGTGCTAGTCGGCACTTTACTGTCTTAGAGCTACGTTTATACTTACAACCTTTACAGACTAGTAAACGTAATGGTACGTGGTGGTAACGTACGTGGTAGAGCATTCTCTCGTGTTTTCTGGCTACCTACCAACCTCAAATAAAAAAAAGCGGTGGCGAAGCATCTTATCTGTGTGTTCTGGCTTCTGCCAGAACACGCACTTGAGAGCCAATTCTCATCTGGTCATGGTTCAAGGTCTATGTTTGCGTTATTTGCTTTTACCAGATGGCAGTACTAACTTTACTGTATGTTGAAGTTTAGCAAGTTGATCCATATCAACTTGCTGAACTTGTGGCCTGACCAATGCCATCAATGGTCAGGCCACATCGCAAACAGAACCGATAACCAAGAGGGAAGAAAGGTTCTTGAGTGACCACGAACTGGAAAATGTAGTGTAAGACCCACAATAGGTGCACCGACAACCTCAAAACCACGAGATGCGAGTCCAACCAAAAGGCGAGTAGCCAATCCAAGTGGCGTACTATGGGGGAGGCTTATGTTCAGCAGAGAACGACTTCCGGCTTATGATGATGAGGATTCAATTTTCTGCAAGTATCTGTCTGGGTAGGTTCCCGCTTTGGTTGTGAAGTCTGCCGTCACGTATGTAATATACTTGGTACAAGTTATTTATTGAGAAACAAACAAGTGAAATTACTGAGCATGTAAGACTTACCAGTATAATTTAATTTGTTTATAAGACTTGCCTCATGGTCACCATGGTGACCTGCAGTGCCGTGCAAGCCTTTGTGTTTCAAAGTTCTATGGATGGCACTGAAACTGTTATTGGCTGGAGTTCAGGCATACGATCTCGTCTTTGTCACCTTGTAGTGTAAAAAATAACTGAAAACAACTTAAACTAAGCTGTCGTAAAAGCATAACCGAGTACATTCGGCCTGTAATAGGCCATTACTTGTATCCCAGAACGCTAAAGTCACATTTAGCCCGGATTTATGCAGAGGAAGGTAATCTAAATTATCTAAGAAGGCACTTATGGGCGGAGTTTTTTTTTCTGTTTACAGCGTGTAGCACTGGTCGGCAATTAGGCTGTTTTAGGGTTCCATACGACAAAGTGAAAAGCAGAATCTTCAAAGAACTTTTCAAGTCCTTGTTTTCGGCTCAAGCGTATTCTGGCTACGAAATTTGATTCGTAATCTTCTTGACTCGCTAGAAAAGGGGCAAATGAAGGGGGACAAAGGGGGGTGAACATTTTATATCATAAATCGATCGGTAACTTACAAGCAGGTGCTTACTAGTAGTTTTTCAATTTCTTTTTATTTATAACTGATTTCAATAAATGGGGAACCTCTCAACTTGACTTTATTTTTTATGTGTATATGTTTCTCAATTTTTCCGTCTATCAACCATCAGTCGATTTTAATCGTTTTTGATGAGTAGGGTCCTTTAACAAATGTTATTATGAAACAATGGGTGGCTGGCTACCACGCAAAGCGTGGAAGCTCCCGCTCACACAAACACCGGCTTCTCCTCGCCCGCACAGAATTGAGAGAGCCCAAGTGCCCTTTCTATTCTCTCTATTTTGTGGCTGCCAGTGGCTACGACTAGAAGCCGTCCCCAGGCTCTGGTGGCCGTGTCTGGTAGCTGCTTCTAGTGGCCGCATTCGATGGCCCAATGTGCAGCTAGTCTAACAGAAATTTGTTTCTACTCGTACCTTTCAAAAACCACGAATAGAAAAATCCGCAATAAAAAAAACAACCGAACTCCGTGCAGATAAATTCTACCTATATCATACCTGCTTACCTCTCTAGCATCCATAAACAAAATGTTAAAAAGCTTCAAGCGCTATAAACGACATTTTACTCACTATAAACACCCGTTTAGGGTTCTCGGAGGGGTAGTAAAAATGCTTAGGACGTTACAAGTAAAATTATGTTAGCGTTCTTCAGGCAACCATGTTGTTTGGCGTAGAGTTGCGGAGAGTGTTTTTTGTTTGGTACATTTGTTAGTCATTAGAAGTAGGTATAATCATCATCATCAGTTGGAAAAGTCCACTGCTGAACACAGGCGTCCCCTAAAATAAGGGTGTTGCCATAATACACCACGCTTGGCAGGTGTCTTGGTGATCGGAGTAGATTTTGATGCAGGACGTAAATAATGCTTTTGACCATTTTCTGAATTTTCTTTTGCCCTCTATTGCTTTTGTTTTCTAAATAGACATGAACAAGCCTTTTTTTGTTAAATCGATATTTTATATAATTTCGATTAAAAAGTATGTTTGAAGTGATCACTACAGCTGTTATAGTGAAACAAAGCACCTATTAGGATTTCACATTGAGCTTTGATAAGATTTCGGTTAAGAATAACATTGTGAAACTATCATAGCATTATAGTAGGGTATTTTTAGAAGTCTCCTGATTACCTACCATATTAAGTTGAAAATAATTATGTTCCCAAACACTTATCAACTAAAAACCTGACGGAGTTCATATTCGCCATCGGCACAACACAATCGTCGGGTAGATGTCTTAGGGTTACGAGCGCACAGTAATGTCGCGCAGGCCTTTGTTTTAAATTGCTTGATAGCACTGCGATTAGAACTTCTAAACTTTCGCTATTTGATCGATATTGGTCACGAGAAGACTCAAGTCAATATCAATGATACTTGATCAAAACGTCGCTGTAATATTTTTTTTTTATTTTATTAGATATCGAGACGAGCTGGTCGTTTGCCTGATGGTAAGCATAACGCCGGCCCATAAAAATTGCAGTGCCACCCAGAACTTTGAAACACAAAGGCCTGCGCGGCACTGCAATGCGCTCGATACCCTGAGACATTAGGTATTAAGTCTCATAAGCCCAGTAATTTAAATAAAAACTTTTTGATGACACTTAGTTTGATCTTCTTTTTTTTGAAGGACCTGATCTCGCTGACCTTTACAGCGTCACCGAATAACTGCCCCGGTGCATGAGTGCGTCCGTTTGAAATGGGCTTTAATCTAGCTAAAGTTAGTTCTCACGGGCCTTCGCGGAAATTGTAGTGACTCCAATTGCCTCGTTCCAAAGCCTACACCATTGAGAAAAAGGGCAAGCAACTCGTAGGCGGAGTGGGATTTGATTTGATCTTCTACTAATTTATCCGATTAGAAGTGGATTCTTTCAACTTTTAAATTTAATCAATTTTGAATCCGCTTATACCTATAGCCTGAGGGGATCAGATACAGTCAAAGCAAGTATTGTTACAACTCGATTAGTTCCGTAGCGTTTCACAGAGGGCGCCTAATTCGCCGTCTCCAAACTTTTGTTCGTTTCTCTATTGAATTTCCTTATAATTGATGAGATATTAAGACCATTTACGGATTAAAATCGAAAATGATACTTGAATTTGAATGTTGAAATAATTGTAGTTTTTATGTATTTTGAGTTGTTCTGCTATTTGTTGGATTTATTTATCAACAGAGGAACTGTTTTGTAAGTTTTATTAAGCTTAAATTAACGAACGTCGATACCAAGTGCAATCTAATAGACTCGTCAAAACGAATATGAGCCCCAAGTCGAAGGGTTTACTTGTAGCCACTGAAGAGTTTCACTATCCACCTGGCCCATTATCAGATCAGCTCCATGATACCAAATTATTGTATTGTCTACCAAATGTCATCCAAACTGTTCATATACACAAAGTTTTATTTCGGTACTACAATTATAAGTAGATTAAAATTGCCTTTCAAGATTCCATTACATAATCGCAGTTAAAAGCAAAGCTAACAAGTTAAATAAAAGCTTGTAATACAAGTGTGTTTAGATTAAAATAATTAAAAACACAAATGCCCTAGCAATGACACGCGGAATGATGTAAGGATTCTAACGATACCCTATACATAAATCTGTTCAATCATTGAAAAGTTATGGTGGAATAAAGAAACTCACATACATCTGACACACTCGCATCATCTATGAAAACATTACACTCCCCATAGAACGCCACATCGAACGTCTACTAGCCTCGACGACTTGGAACTTTTCTATACGTGACCACAATTTACACATAGAACTACCTCCTTATACAAGCAATAGTTACCCATCAGTAGCGACTCTGACGGAGTACAAACAGCACATCAAACAGCCAGCTCGACCAGCGCCTGTTGCAATCTCAACATTTGCACAAGCAACGTTTACAGAACAGACTAATAGAAAATACGTAGACGGAGCTAGTGAAACTCTAGAGAAGCTTTCAAAGTAAGCCTGTAAAAGAAACAAACGTTATATTCATACATAAGAGTGATTACAGATGATTTGCAACACCACATTATAATGCATCATGCAATGCAACATTTTACATACCTACCAACTTTCGACTTTTTTCCGACTTTAAACCTTCGAAATTTGATTTGTGTTTTCGATAGTTCATAGTTGAACCTTGGTTTTGGTACCGACGTACGCCAATGATCCATAGGCTAGAGTTTCGAATCCTAAAATGAGCCTCAAATTGTAAGAAAAGATAGTGAATCGTGATGCAACCGTAGGATGATGGTAGGGCACTTCCAATTCTCGTTTAGCTAGCTGCAGGTATACGAGAACTCTTCTATAAGGGTCCTTCTGGGTGGATACCACCAATAGCCTGCTGCCAAGCAGTAATGTACTAACATTACTCTGTTTTGATAAACAGGTTTGATCAGTAAAGTAGTCAGTGAGATTACGGGCTTATGAGAGCAGTACAGAACAGAGCAAGCCTCTGCGTTTAAAAATTGAGTGGCACTACAATTGTTATGGGCTGGCGTTATGCTTACCATCAGGCAAACGACCCGCTCGTCTCTTCAGCCATATAGTGAAAAAATCTTAAATATAAAGCTGGCTTTCTGTGATAGTTTCAAGAGGGTTCCGTCTATAATGGTTTTGTTCGTTTATGGTTTACAATCACAGACTGCCACAGCAAACATGTGATTAAACGTTGAAAGTTTGCTCGCGTCTATCGCATTAGAGAATTAAATTAGTTCTAACGAGCTATCTGCGTAGGACTGCTTTTTATTTTATTAATTAAATACCAATAGTATGAAAAAAATTATAATTATATATAATATAATAATGTGAAAAGATATGAGAAGGTGGTAGGACAAACTGAAAATATAATGTGTGTACGGAAAAATATTGGCAAATTTAACCTAAAATGTGATGGAATAAGAAACATTGTAAAAACAAGCTTTTTTTTAAGTTTATTTGTATAAAGATACAGCTGTTATCACAAGTCGATGTAATAAAAGCTACATACAAAAACACGACTGCCCTAGCTAGTGTCACTCGGGATGATGTAAGGATTCTAACGATACCCCATACATCCATATCTATTCAGGCATTTAAAAGTTATGGTGGAATCAAGAAACTCAAATGCATACATACATGAACCTTAAATACATGACACTCCTTTTTTGCAGTCGTATAAAAAGAATGACGACGAGTTTATTGCCCTTCTTCTTGATCGGTCTATAGTAATTTGGAATGGGCACTTATTTATTTTATAACAAATAAGTACTGTGACCCCATTTGAAAAAAGAATTTTAAATTTGTACTTGAACTCTTCTGTGACCGTCTGAGTGGGTATTACAGATTTGCTCCTGTAGCCGCCGCCAATCAGTACTAATGAGAAACCTAATGCTTACACAATGTAAAACCGGTGTTTTGGTAGTTATGTTCAGTAAAATAATAGTTTGATTTGTCCCCTCATCGGTAACAGGGAATAAATCGATTTTTTTCTTCCTGCTTAGTCCCTTGGTCCCCCTGATCTGTCCCCCAGGATTCTGAGACGCACCGCAGTCACATTAGAAAATAATCTGAACAATTTAAAGTTCGACGCGTTATTTTTTTGTTTTTAATTATTTATTTTGTTCGTATTTTTGTAGGAAGAAACCTTCGACGTGTAGTCGAAGGAATAAACCTGTCTGTTCCAAGTCAGTCAACTGACTATACTATCAGAAGACAATTAAACCCAAACGAAAATAACATCAAACCGTATCAATTTTTTCTCCGGAATATATTAAAGAACACAATAGACCCTTACAAAAATGAATAATACTGCTAACGACAAGATATCTATAAAATATAAATATTCGCAAAGACGACAATACATTACTTTTCCAACAGGAAAATGTATTACCAAGACCACACAATAAAAGAGTCCTTAAAATGTTCCAAAAATATCGCAGCCATTGAACGGAAACCCTTCCTCTATCTCTACTCGAATACCCTTTCGCAGAGCCAATGGGTTTTTATCTTCACCATATAAATCTCGAATAACGTCCCTTTTGATATTGGAAGCTGCTTTTAGAGATGTGTTGATATCCAGCCAGTTTTTTTCTACACGTTCTTGAGTATCATATGCCCGTTTTATATCTATATTGTGACAAGTGTTCCATAAAAACACTTGCCCTAGCTAGTGTCACTCCGGATGGTGTAAGAATTCTAACGATGGCTCATACGTTGAAATCTGTTCAGGCATTTGAAAGTTATGGTGAATAAACAAACTCACATACATACATACATACATACATGAACCCTAAAACATTATACTCATCTTTTGTGCAGTCGTGTACTATGTAAAAAGTGGTAAAGTTTGTTTTTTTGTATTTTGTGTAAGCATAAAAGTTTGTTCTCATGTCTTAGATGTTTGTGATGTGTATCTGTGTGTGTCCATGCCACCTGCGACACAGGGAATCCTAGTGAAGGGTATGAAGTGTAAGCGTTTATTATTATTATTAATTTATCTTGCAAGATTTGACGTAAAAACATACAGACAAACACAAAAGCTTGTAAAAAATTATAAATCTTCGATTGCAGAGGTCTGGTGAAACAATACACTAAACAAAAGTGATGGAAAACTGAGCAAGAAAATATAAATTGCATTTTCTTAAAAATAAATATCTGAACGTGAATAATTTTTACACTTAAAACAAATTGAATGAAAGGCTCCTAAAATTTAAAAAGGTTTTATTTTTGGTTTGTTACGTTTACACTCATTTACATTTAACTTTTTAAAGCTTAGGTTTAAATTTAAACGTGGGAATTCTATTTTATTATTCTTCATAAAACCTACTGTAAGCTATTTGGGCACATAAATTTTATCATTGTAAAATCCAGCAAAATGTAGCATAGATCGTAGGACTAATGATAGCTGGCAATTATTTTACCTCTTTAAAGTTTAATGTTTGAATATTATCCCACTAAATGATAAGTTACACTGTGGACTCTTAAAACAAATTGGTATTAGAGCATTTTTAGTAGCATGGCTTGCTACCATGTCGCAAAGCTCCTATTGATATGCTCCGGCAGATGCCAGAGAGAGCCAGTTCTAATTTACGTAATATATTCAGGATTATCGATTACATCATATTCTCTTAAGATCATGCTATCATCAAATGCTTTTGAGCATAAAAATCCGGCTTTCGGCAATAACCGGAAAAAACTTTTTCACATCTCTATCGTCAACACTATTCTTTTTCCAAGACTATGTTCAGTGATATATTGATATTGGCTTCTATATTTAAAGTAACTTCAAGTTTATGGCTTCGAAAACCTAAGGCTTCTGAGCTGACGTAGATGGGGTTTCTTTATCTTGAGAGTTTCTTACTTCGCAGCTATTCCTAGAATGTTTTAAAATAATGGGGACTTCTCGGATAAACCGAAGAATATTTCAATTTGCTTCTAGAAACTCTAGCTTAGAATAGAAAGCGTTCTTGTACCAACTTTGAAGCTTATGGTCGCGCTTGGAACGTGGTATGGGAAATTAGTTTTTGAGAATAAAAATAAAAAAGCCGCATCTGAGAAGTCGCTTACTTTCTATAACGTTTCGAATTCGAAAAAAAAAATCTTCGTGTCATGCCTACACAGACCTTTATCTGAATACTCTAAGCGTATTTGAGCGAAGTTTAAATAAAATTATATTATGATCATGCGTTACGCTTACCATCACATAAACGATCAGCTCGTCTCGTAATGTGTAAAAAAGTTGCCCATCGATTTATCAAACACTACCTAAACACCAACATCATGTGCGTCATAGACGTCAAGCAGAGTATAAGTACGATCGCTTACCACAATATTACAGCTTGTACGTCTATCATCTACTTTAAATTATCTAGAAACAGTCAGCTTGCACTATCAAACTTGCCACAGTTTAACAGAGCTGCAGAACGCCAAGTCAACAGATGCGACAATTGGCATAATCCAGCTTTTATCACGTAGGCGTTTATTCGAATCAGCGATTCCTAAACTGATTTGTGAAGTTCCATGGAACTGGTGATAGGACGTTAGAGATACTTGTCGAAAAATGGTCCGTGATTTGTTTGACATTCAAAGCCAGATGGCAGTGAGATAGCTAGTTTATTTATATTGCATTATAATGAAACGAGCGTTTATTTACCTGAGGTAGGCTTACTATATTAGGTAGATATTAGGTAGGCATATTATCAGCCATAATTTTGCCTTCTTAGTTGGCCGGACTAACTCTTCTGCGAGTGATATCGAGTGACACCGTGTGCACCGAAACGTGCAGGCGTTATACTAAGAGAGCAAAGCCAGAGTAGTACCACCCAGACGGACACTCGCAATAATTAGTCGTACTACCTGGTGGTATCAAAGTGATATATCATATGAAGGGGTTCTAAGATGAAAACAAAAAATGTTGTCTCGTAGGTATTACCTATACCTAAGATGTCGATAACGTACTTACCTATTCGTATTTATAACACATATTCTGCAAATAAAAATTTGAGTAAGTATGAAAAATAATCAGAAAAATTCCTAGAAAATCAAAACTTCGCTTCATTCGTAATCTATCGCTATATTCCAACCCTCAAGGGAGTCCCCGTTCAGAAGGGCCTTGAGGGGTTTGCCCATCGATCTGTCTGCACAGTGCAAATAATAATGTAACAGACAGGTAATTGGGAGAGATAACCGCTCTCGGGTTAGGCAAATACGGGCTGGGTTTATATTTACTGGGTCACGCTTTAAATAAAATATTATACATAAGTTATAATGGAAATCAGACCGTCACTGCCTCTTCTTCGAGTGTCTATTTTTATTAACATTTGCTCGTGTAGTCTGCTGCCATGCAATATTGTGTTCTGGATTGATTGATAGTCTCTCTCCTCCTGCCCTTGTCCCATTTTACATGCGGTCGGTGCAGTATTTCATTACATACTACTTTTAGGTTAGGCAATTTTTTTACATCTGGCCCCGCCTGCCTTATGCCAACCCTCCTTGCGAATTTTGAGAGTATGGGCCATAATCTGCCACGCTGGCCTAATGCGGCATGGTATATTTCATACGTCCTTGAATTTTATGATACATGAACATGGTTTTCCTCCTTCACGGTAGTAAATTATCAAAGTCCTTCACTATTTTTACAACGTGTGTGCGGTAAATTGATTGAACGATTGGTTAGCAAAGTAGTCAGTGAAATTACTGGGCATATTATGAGACTGACCTTTACTACCTGATGTCTAGGGCAACGAGCGCACTGCAGTGACGCGCCGGCTTATGTATTTCAGTTTTTTGGGTACTGCAGGGCTGGCCTTATAGCTTACAAGGCAAACACCGAGTACCTACGTCTCTTTACCATCCAGTAGCAAAAGAAGTTTAATGAATTCTCGTACACCAATATTTCATACTTTTACGACTGCTTTATTTTTAATGTTATTCCGCACAGTATGCGAGTAAGGCTTCGCAACCTAATACGTGTGCGGAATCTGTACAGTTAATATTTACGCGTAATGCCGACTGCAGACCAAGGGGACTACAGCGAGCGGCGATAAAGCCTTCGTCTCTTGATTGGGAACGCACAACTCTGCGGTGTCGGATACGTAATCATATGAAAAACGTCTAGAATAGTATTTAGTTCCGTCGCAGTGCACATCAGCGGTGAGGGGCAAATGTGTCCGAGGCTGCATACCTCGGCGTCGTTGTGCATTCTGACCAAGGCCTAAGGCTACTCGCGCATTACGCACCCGTGGCTGCAGTAGCTAAAATATGAAGTTCACAATTCAGGATCGTTCCCAATCCATCGCCGAGCGATGCGTTGTGGTTTGAGTTGTACGATGGTCCAATTTCTAGCACATAGACGGTCACTCCATTGCGGGTGCGCGTATAGTGCGTCCAATGAGATATCATACCTACATCGGATTAGCTGCGACACCCTGGGTGCGGCAGCCAGGCTGCATACAATACAATACAATACAAAAACGCTTTATAGCATACCAATACATGAAACTTCATACAATGTATGATGTAAAATAGGAATTCACACATTATAACGGGATATTTACCGTGATTATTATTGAGCGATGAGCACCCGATATTTCGACGCTGTTGCAAGCATCATGTTCACGGGAATACTGGCGAGACTGCGGGTGGCTCATCGCTCAATAATAATCACGGTAAATAACCCGTTATAATGTGTGAATTAGTTAATAACCGTGAAAGTCTAAAACAGTTTAAAATAGGAATAATTAAAAATATACGATAAAACAATCGGCGGTCTTATCGCTATAAGCATTCTCTTACAGACAACCTTAGAATGGACTGGATAAACGTGAACGTAAATGGACGGTGGTGTGCAACAAATTAAATAATAACGGACATTACACTACATATAACATATACTATGATAGTGCATAGTGTATAGCATAGTGCACGGGGAACCTAATAAAAGACAGACGCCACGTTGAAAGACAAACGAGGGCCTTCGTTCGCCTTCAGCAGTGCCCTGCTGTCGGTACATCAAAGATAAATCATAATCATAATCAATAAATAGTAACAATCGTGCAACATCACATACAAGTGTAAATTATATGTGGTGTTCGTCTATGTAAACTTTCTTTTCGAAAATTATTAAGAAGAGATTGATAAACAAGTCGATTGTAACAATCGTATGTACCTAACATATAAAAAACACGACTGCGACTGCCCTAGCCGGTGCCACTTGGGATGAGGTAAGGATCCTGTAGCGATACCCCATACATCGAAATCTGTTCAGGTATTAAAAGTTATGGTGGAATAAAGAAACTCACATACATACATGCAAACATACATACATACATGAACCCAAATAAAAACATTACATTCCTTTTTTGTGCAAGTGTAAAATGACTTCATTTCTTTTTTCTTTTTTTTTTTGTAAAAAAATATTATATAGTCTATATGTTATAAGATCTATCATCACCTGAAAAATGTAAAGGCGAACAACAATAATAAACTTTCGCAAACTAATAAAACTGGTTATATAAAACTGAGAAGTTTCTTAAAAAGCTCTATCAAACTTCATAAAACTGAGGTATTACTACTTCAGCTTAGTTAAGAACTGCAACCTCATTCAAACTCATCAAAAGGTAGAAGAAACATTACTCTAACTTTTTATTATAACTTTACTTAGCGAGAAAGAAACTGCCTGTGAAAATGAATAAAACCCTCTCTACTATAGGTGAACTGTTGCAAGAGGCGAGTAGCCGATCCAAGTGGAATTAAATGGGGACAGCTATGTTCAGCAGTGGACGTCTTCCGGATGATGATGTTGAAGATATTTATTATAGGTCTCATTGTGCATTTGACCAGAATCTTGAATGATCTTGAGACACGATGGTCGAAGATGGCAAAAAGCATAATGCACTATAGCAGCGCCTTAGTGAAGCTGCAGTACACCTCTCGATACCTTAGCCGTCCACACCAAAGTTGCTGTTACGTCGCTAATATTGGCGGCCCTATTAGGAGCCCTGTTCAGTGGTTGGCAAGTCAACATCTGCCTTATCAGTTTACTATGATGCGGAAATGGAAGGTGCCGTAGTCTCATCCAATTCAACGGTTAGAGGCATCAATAAACCATAAAGAAATTCCAGGCTTTTTACTCATGGCAAAAAATTATGATTTCATCTCATCACTGCCTCTCTAATTCATAGTTTACTAATACTTAAAAATGCTGGCTACGGCTCTATTAAAGACTAACAAACCTACTTTCAAAAAAAAATTCAAAATAGAATGAATTTGTAAAAGAAAAAATAAAACCACATTCTAACACAAAGTGAAAACATTATTTTCTCTGAATAAACGGAATAACCAGAAGTGAAGCGACAGTAACGTGGTAGCCTGCTTTGTGGACGATGTGCAAACGTTCGGCGTTCACTAAAAAGTATAGCCGTTACATGCAACTTTGCGACACGAGGGGCGACGTACAGAATGAGCGTTACTGGACTAATAACATTATGTCACAGGTATGGGTATGGGTTGCAGCCCAAAAAGGAGCTTGAACTGTGACACAAATCGACGCTACTGGTCGACATAACCAATAGTGAAAAAGGACAAGAAAATCGGCGGCATGCCTTTTCACAAATACGTTTTTAAAACGGAAGTCGTTTTAACAAAATTGTTAGAAAGACATTTTTAGAAGCTTTCTCTCTATTACCACTTTGGAGCGATGGATGGAATGGAATGGTCACGAATTCACTTGTGATATAGTAGCAACAAACGAACGCTATCATACTCATACACCTGCAGTAGTATTCCCCATGTGTAGTTAATGCCATGGACGCACACAGATATCTACACAACACCCAAAATACGAGCATATTCTTAATGCTCACCAAATACCAAAAATAGAAAAGTAAAATATCCATACTGTAATAAGTTGCCAACGATTAAATGTGAAAAGATGAAACGGAGTCCTTTTACAACTGCCAGTATGTAATGCATATCTCAACGTGCTACCCGTTGCAAAATGTTGCGAGTGCGAGCTAGCAGTCAGACTGCATTTTGCTGACGACTTTTGCCGTCAGACACCGTCGCCTTAGCTATAAACATATATTATGTGTACTTTGTACGTAATGTACGTGTATTTGTAAATTTTAAAAGACAAATATTAGGATACAAGATGAATACGTCAAAGTTATAACAAGAAGCGGTTTTGTCTCACAAATGCCAAAACATACTGCTAGGACCTCCCCGATAGATTTTCAACTTGAGGGAAGCTAGCCAAAAATAAGTTCAAGAAAATGATTCACCTACTACTAAACAGTGCCGTGTGATTTCTTTTGTTTTTTAGCAATTCCAATTCAAATTCAAAATAATTTATTGCAAAGAGATAGAAAAAAAGATGGTAATAAATAATGTGTTCCATGCAAAGACTATAAATCCTGTTGACTAATGATACAACTTCCCCTCATGCGAAAACGAACTATGTAAATGCACTACTCGCCACTGCGAGTACGAGTGCAGACTTATAACTTATCGATATTCAATGTATACTTTACAATTAATATATATACTATTATTAATTATTTTGGAAAAATAATAACCTTTCGTTTGGATTTGTTAACCGACTTCGAAAAAAGAGGAAGAGGTTAAATGTTCGACTGTATGTATTTTTTTAAGTATTTTAACTGATTTCTCCGTCAATTGTGGACCGATTTTGAAAATTATTTTTGTTGTTTGAAAGTGTATCATCTCAAGGTGGTCCCATATACATTTTATGGAAGAACATCTAAAGATGAAAAAATGGTACTTGAATTTTCATATATCGCGATATTTTCATCGAAGTAGGTTCCAGGTTTTTTTAAAGTATTTCTGCTTTTTGTTGTTAGATTTCCAGACATCCCAGAAATAAAGGAAAAGTGGATAGAAGCGACTCAAAAAGAGAATTGGTTCCATACATCGCAAGTCATGGAATCCATTCAGTAGCTTCGACGTGATGCGTGGCCAAAATACAGACAGACAGACAAAAATAAAAATACAGTTTTGGCTTCAGTATAGATAGGAGTGCCATCCAAAAAAAATGTGACCTGGAGTTTTATTATAAGTAGTAGTATAGATTCATTTATAAAGTAAGTATGTATTGTCTAGGTTTTCCATATAATAATTTATTATTAATCGTATATGTCAGGGAATCAAGAATGCGATGCTAACTACCTATTCAATTTTATCGATATTATTCTGTTCCGTAGTAGTCGTACCACATCACTAAATTGCGTCATCCAAATGATCGGCCAATTGCAAGCATAGAATATTACCTCGCCCCCTGCCCGCGCCGGTGAGACATGTTTGTATGAGGAATAGTGTTTATGAGCTATCAACAGGCTAAATAATCTGTGGTTCCATGCAATCAACCTCATTTGGAATTTGGAAGTGTGCAATATTCGTGTTTACGATTAATTACATTTATATGTAAACTATTATATTCAAATAATTAAGTCAAAAAATTATCAATTAAGTTAGTTTTAATTTATAATATGAT
This sequence comes from Crocallis elinguaria, assembly GCA_907269065.1. Lineage (NCBI taxonomy): Eukaryota > Metazoa > Arthropoda > Insecta > Lepidoptera > Geometridae > Crocallis > Crocallis elinguaria. The sequence continues at coordinate 22,513,786 of OU026065.1, forward strand.
GTAACCTTTTTTTTATGTAACTACCATTTTTCAATTAAATTACATAAATTATGTTACAACTTACAAATAAAATATTAAAGAGAAGCAAGGATGGTTGCTATTCTCTTGAGAGGTAAAATGTTAGTGAAGAAAGTACTGTGAATTGGAAAATCGGACGAGTGTAAAGTAGCTGGTTTAATCAAAGTTAATCGTGATAAGCTTGCACATGTAAGTAACAATGAGTAAGATGGATATGCCTCAACCTTTACTAATGATTATTTTTAGATTATGTTATTTATTTTACGCTTTTATTTAGCTTCTTGTATAGCTGACTAAGTAATTATATCTTGAAAGTTAATTTTAATCTACTTATAATTATTATCGTATCGAAATGAAATTTTGTTACCTACGTAATATGTGTAGTTTGGACGACAATTAACCCTTTAGTATCATGGAGCAGATCTGATGATAGAGTCCGAAGTTGGAAGCGTGTTTTTTATTATTTTAACTACTGACCAAAATTCTCTCAATTCGAACGGTATCATAATATTTTTTAGTTTTTATTAAAAACTACTTAACGCTTAAATTTTTACACAGTAGTCCAAATTTTTTGTTTTTGTTTATTACTTTAGTCCCTACTGATTCATAGCTAGCTGAACCAGTATTTAAACTTGTTCTAGTAAATACCACATCCTCGAATTAGTTCCTCATATCAAAACTCAGCCATAACGTGATGAAAGAGCATCCGAGTCGAAAACATCCCGCGCGCCTTGGTTACTTGATTGGACAGAATGTTTGCCGATCTCGCTTCCCTTAAAGTAATTAAGACTGTATAAATAACTTTCGATTGATTGGGTTAAAGTTGATCCGGTTAATGTAAACCTTTTTGGTTCGCTTTTATTTCCTGGAATGGAAAGTTGATTATTCAAAAGCGGTTCTTTGTTTGAGATATCCTTGGCTATCTTATATTTTTGAAATTGTAATGTTTTGAAATGAAGGTTTGAGTTTCTGGTTTTTTGGATTCCTAATTGCGTTATAGCCGAAGAGTCCTGGCTAATTCCTGGCCCTATTCCTCCATGGGCTATCCCATCTCTTTCCGTAGGTAAGAATCAGCTAAGGGATTTTCCAGGGATTGTGCTGCAGCAACCTTCTTGGTCAAAATCGTAATCTACTGTGTTCATCAAGATGCCTGCCAAGCGTGGGGTATTATGGCTTCATGGAGAAGGCGATGTACAGTATAGTGGAAATTTTTCCGGTTGGTGGTAAATTGCGTTATTACGGCACGTTCCAGCTGCTCTAATCAATAGTCAGTTCTATTTGTACGTCTTATGTCATAGACTAATGGTATTTCGCTTCGAAGCGATTATCACTATTGACAGTACAAAAGTAAAAAATGTAGGAAATTAAGTAAAAAGCATACCGACTAAACGGTTTTAGATACAGATTTGTGCTTATGTAATTTATGTATATTTAGAAGGACACAGATTTAGCTATAATATATTTGTCAACTTTGACTATGAGAATTAATACCTAATGTCTCAGGGTAACGAGCGCAGTGGCACGCAGACCTTGTGTTCCAAAGTTCTGATTGGCACTGCAATTGTTTGGCTTGACGTTATGCTTACTACCAAGCAAACGATCAGTTCGTCTCTTTACCGAACAGTAAAAAAAAAAAATGTGTCATTGTCGCGGTAACCTATGAAAAAACTATAAGCGTTATTTGATTTTTATGTATACCTACCATATTATATTACTTCGTACTAAAATATACTTCGTAATATAATAGTACCTACACATCATTAAAATTATAAATATTATACTTTCCCGTAAGTCACGCAAAACTTCAACTGTCTTACCACAAATTATTTAAACACAACCTACTCAGTAGGAATATGTTAAACAGATGAAATCCACGTCTAATGTACCTTGATTTAAATAATTTTAAGTTGCCTAACCGTTGTCTAACTCAAATCTGTTGTGACTTTTCTAATTATTTTAGACTTCTACCTATTTATTATGGTATTTGATTACGACACTATCTATTATAGCTAACAGTTGTTTTTATTTGTAAGAAGGCAAAATTTCTAACATCGAAAAGCCCAATCGAATATTTTATAATTTGGGATATTCCAAAAACTCCTTAAAGGTATTAAAAATATTTAAAAACTTTAAGAACTTTAAAACGCTCCAAAATAAATAGCCCTGTCAAAGACATACTGTAAAACTGAAGAAGACCAGACGCTACCCCAAAGTTTAATCGAAAGGGTTATCTCCCGCGGTGGGGAATAAAACCGCCAACCAGCCGACCCGAGAGGTAAATAAATAAAATTCTCTACGCTTAGTTACTCACACACACAGGCGGTCCAGATAACGGATCAAAAAAAATAGTTCCAAACTAATAATTATTATGTAGTTTAAGGACACTAAAAAAACACTTCAACTTCCTGGCTCCATCATCAGAACCTTAACCGAGCTATATGCTGTTTTGGCAGCTGTACTTAAGAGCCAGTCCTAATTGATTAGTACTGACCTAAACGTGCTTATTGAGGTTAAGCACGTTCGCAATTTGGATCACATCGTTGCTTAAGATCAGACGAGATAATGGTGAAACGCTAACTTCTATACTGAATAGAGCATAAAAACTTTTTATGCTTCTGATTACGCCATCAATTCACAGCTTCCTAACACCATCTCACTCAACAACAAATTCGTCAACTTGCTCACCAACAAGCTCATTCACTTGATCCCCAAACTCACAGTCCTTATTTATATCAACCCAAGAGAATTCACCGATTTTATAGCCAGCCTCTCACGGCCTATACATTGCGAAGTCGGAAGACATCTTTACAGCCTCCGTGCCACGGCATCGTGAGTGCTGTTCCAGAGTTATGTTCCTGGCAAGTGACTCTACGGGCTTACAATTACTCTACCTGGGTTGTGGTATTCTGGGGCTAATTTAATGAACTGTTCTTCAAGTGGCTTGAGGTTTATGTAGGGATATTAAAACTGGAAGCTCTTCTGTATGTTCGCAACTTCGCAGCTCATTGCGTAAGTGCTCTCAGTTATGTTTATTTGTATGTAAGTAGACTAGGGTACAATTCACACCACCACGGAATTCATTAGAATAGACTTTTATATAGCGTTATGAACTGTATGTAACTACGTTGTAAAAAAACCCTTACCTACCATGCTACCACATAAAAAAAAACAAGTTCTAGATGCCTGTTGAAATTATTAGAAAGACGTGTCACAAAAGAATGGAGATAGATGACAGTTACGCGGCTTAAGGCATGTTTAGGAGTTAGATGCCGTTTAACACATGTTTAAAGTGTGTTTAATTTTTTTGTGGTAAGACCGTTAGCGTTGCCTCTTGGCTTTTCAGACCCAAAATCTTCACTATATTAATATAGTATAGTCCATTAATGCTCAAATAAATAAATCGTTCGTAGTTAACAATGTTTTCTGTAATGAAATTCCTAAAACAATAACTGATTTACCACTAGGAAAGTTTGAATGTTCAGTTGAGAATTTAATCATTAGTTAGCTTGATAATTTGAGTGACGATTTAGAATATATTATTTATTGGATAACTGCATGATATAATTTTTACGAGTTGTTATTGCATTATTATAGTTCACACTTTACCCAGTTCGGGCATCCAACATAACGTTCATTGTGTTGAATAAGGTACTAATAATATTATATACGGTCGAAATCAGTGAGAAAAAGATCTAGACTGATTTGCTTCCAGAACAATACATTTATAGGTGGTTGGATTAAATCTTTAACCATTCTTGCTTCACAAATAGTAAATATAATCTTAGGAACCGTAATATGAGGAGAAAGCCCGCATGTTCAAGATTCACCAACATTCGAGGACTTATAATATGACATCTAGTATGAAGCCGCATTTGGCCTACATGGTGTATTATGGCCCGTACTTTCAGAATTCTAAAGGAGCGCAGGTGTCACCGGCTGTAAAAAAATTGCAAAAATCTTAAAGCAGTACATTTTTGTAAAAACATACTGTGCCTATTAGAAATCGAATAGAAGAAAGCAGGAAAGAGAGAGGGAGAACTGTAATATTCGGACTGAAAAACATCTGCATAAATAAAAATATATAATGCACAACACGGCATTGCAATTAATGGCAACATTACCAGGCGCACAGGCAATATTAAAATTGTACAACCACGTAACGATCTGACGGTGTTAGTATAAGAGCTACCGTTCACGTTGCATAAGTTTCTAAATCATCTGTTTATACAAACAACATTGTATTTCTTTCTCGGTGTCAGAATTTTAAAGTCAATCAAAGGCTTCAGACATGGCTTAACGTATCCATTGCTAAGTTAGCATGCTGAATCTACTCTCATTGCCTCATTGCCATATATATATTTTTTATGTACTTAATAAAGAATATGGTATGGACCAATAAATGATTGAAATGATTTGATTTAGTCTCCACTGATCCCCTGATCCCACCAGGGCAAGGAGGAGGTATCTCGAAGCTTATTCCGACTACTAGGTCGATGATCTGCTGCCGGCTAAGTTAGTAGCAACCCTGCCTTCAAAGCAACGGGCACTGGGACCGGCCGGGGCAGATTTTGTGTGGTGAGCTTAAATTTTGTCCTAGGTTCTTGGATGTTTGTATTGTGTTTCTGTGTGTCCATGCCACCTACGAAACAGTGAATCCTAGTGCAGAGGTATCAGTCAGACAATAAAAGTTGATTTAGCTTCGTTTTTACAATTCAAATTAAAAATATTATTTTATTTAAACATTTTCGTCACCGTCACTAAAACCTCCCCGACTATTTGTACGTATACAAGTCTGTAAAACCGTTTAATTATGGCACTTAATGAGACAGTTACAGGGTTTACTTTTGCATGGTATTTATTAGATAAATAATTATTTCAAAGTTTAGATGATATTGGATACTATGTTTGTTGGAAATGAAAATAAAATTAATTGGAAAGGCAAAAATATAAATGCCGTATTGTACAAAGCAGCAAAAATATAAGCTAAAATTAAAATACTGTATTAATTAAATTTTCTAACGACTTGCGCCACATTATTTTTGTTTCCAATGCCTGGCGTAGTGAGGTTGCCCGGGGACCTTAGTCGACTGTTCGAATCCTATACAGTAAGCTTTCATTTCAATGAAAGTAAAGCTTCAGTTTCAAATTGAGTTTTCAGTGAAAAAAAGCGCCGTGATGCAACCGTTGTATGGTAATAGTGTATTTTCTACGTGTCATACATTCTAACGGTGACTTTATGACATCGTATGGACTTTTTATATATACTAACTAACTTTTTTCTGCGGTTTCACCCGCGTTCCCACGGGAACTATGCATTTTCCGGGGTAAAAAGCCTATGTTACTTTCCGGTCCATAAACTATATCTATGCCAATCCGTTGCTAAGTGAAAGAAGGACAAACGTACATATTTTTGCATTTATTGTAGTAGGGATGAGTAAGAGGGGGTGACCTCCAGATGGTGCACCCTGGGTACGAGCGCATCGTTACCCTGAGACATCAGGTATTAAATTAAATCTCATAAATCCAGTAATTTTAATGAATTCATTCTGATCTCAACAAATAATTTGAAAAATGTACTAAGTTGTATAACAGTACATGACGTAATGCTGCAAGTACTTTCGAGAAAACAAAATATTGTCACTACCAGGAAACATATTTTGTAATACTTGACATCGTACGAACTTCAGTCTAATATCAAAAAATGTACTAAACTTTACGCTAAATACTTAAAAATGTACCTACTACAAAGACTTACGAGAAAGCAAACGTTTACTTTGTTGTTATAATTACCTACCTGTTCAGCACGAGTATCACTTGAAAGCCACAGATTCGTTGTACTGAGAGTAGTTTACGTCGAATTAAGCAGATTTCAACGTGTAACTCTCAGCTTTAGCGTTTAAACATTAGATAAGGCAACTCACCTATATATGTATTACTTATATACCTTTAATCTTGTGAATGTAAAGCCGTTGGGAAACAGCTGGCGGGATCCGCTTCCTCGGCGCCGTTGGTAGGTAATAAAATTTCAAACTGCCGTTCGAATAGATTTAGTAAGGTGTTCAACCCCAAAAGAAAGGATAACTGTAGCGATTCCAGATAAAATTACATAAGAGCTCAAAGCCGAAATTTCGAAGCGATACTGTCAGTAGTAGTTACGTTGGCCGCCGAACTCTAGGCCGATGATTCGAAACCTATAATAAGTTTGAAATTTGTGAAAGACGCAATATAAAATTAAATTTAAAAAAACCTCGACTATATAAAAGAGCTGCCTTCAAACAGCTGAACAGATTTTTTTGATTTTTTTAATGCTATTTGACAATGAAACGAGGTGGTCGTCTGGCTGACGGTAAGCATAAGGCCTATGTTGATACTCAGAACATTTTTTTTTTTTATGTTATTAGGTAACGAGACGATTCGGTCGTTTGCCTGATGGTAAGCATAACGCCGGCCCATAACGATTGCAGTGCCACCCAGAACTTTAAAACATAAAGGCCTGCGCGGCACTGCAATGCGTAGTTGTATCTTCGAAAAAATCACGTCGATCAGTAGCTCCGTTCCTAGCCGAGACAGATTCGAAAGTTGATAAAAAACCAAGAGCCATGGGCTCAAATAACATTGAGTCATGTTGGAGTTTCATTTAGTGTGCATTGTTTTTGGGCTTTCAGGCAGCAAATTGGGAAGGTGTCACGCCCACAAACGCGTGTTGTTTTAATAAATAAATGAAAGGTCGAACAGAAATTTAGGGCAATCGCACACTGAATAACCAAAACAAGTCCATTTATATCAGTAAATCCTTTTCACACCAATACTGGGAGCTCAATGCTTGTAATTCCGGAAAAATGTCCGGCCTCAAATAAATCAAGTTAAATTACTGAAAGGCGGGGCTGTCCTTGGACGCAGTGGAAGAGTGCGGCAGTAGCTCTACTTGAGACAAACAAGTTGTACAATCCCGCATCTGTACATAACTATATCGATTTGTATCTCATAGCTTTCTGGATTTGTGTGTGATAAATAATCAGCGACAAACAACTCTTCCAATACCGGTACAGTCCAAGCGAGCGAAGTCAAATGAGGCCCTTCGTTCGTCTTCGGCATTTCTCCACTGACAGTCGGTAAGTACATCAAAGATAATTAATAAATTTAACAAACATGCTGATTCGCCTTTGCCTCTCGCTCATATTCGCTTAGTCAGTAACAATTAATGTATTGAGACTAATGAGTTTTGGGCGTTTATGTCTAGTGGTATGAATCGCATGACTTCAGCTACTGTCACAACCTTATACTGTGCACAGGGTAGGCAATTATTGTTTTTTTTACGCTTTATAGGGGGTAATTGCAGAGTGTTTGATTTAACATGGTCCTATGACTGATGAGAGTGTTAATTGGAACGACGCTTGAGGAATGAACTCTGCATATAACAATATAAAAATTATATGTATCGCTCATAAGTCATAACATAGCTGGACTCGTCGTTCTTTAAAGTCAACGTAAACTAAAATTCGAACACAAACCCGAATTCACTCAAGTGACCGAACGAGTGATTCGAAAGCAAATCCACTTCATCTTGAAACAGTACTATTCTGTTTATGTTTTAGCGTTATTTGCCCGATTTTATCCACTACAAACTTGGTGAACTATAATGACCTACATAAAGAACATATTTTTTTTCTTCAACTGCTGACAACAGTAAGGGTGGTCACTGAAACGTCATTTCTCGGTGGTTTTTTTACTCGAGTCATTAGGCACGCAGCGCAGCCCACGGATAACGAGGGTAGGAATCATGAAAGGGACGCCTTCAAATTTGGATATGTCATACGTGAAAACAAATGAAGGTACGAAAACTTTTTACTTAGAACGGTTTACATGTTGTACCAAAAAGTTATAATCTATTGTTTTGGACTGGCTCTATGCTTGCCATCAAGCAAATGGCCCGCTCGTCTCGTTATCTAATTGTATAAAAAACACTAGTGTACTAAGACAAATATTAGCATTTAATTTCAATTTTAGAAACATAATTGTTAGCATCAGAAACATCGTTAAAAAACTTTTTAATAAAAGAATGCCAATAAGTTTCTTGCTCTTTTTCTCCATTGGTTGTAAACTTTGGATGGGCACCTCACCTAGTCATTAAACTTTCATGAGCGCTCTCCTAGGGCTCATGTGAATAAAGAAATTTAAGTTTGAAATAAATGTATTGTCTTGCATACAGAATACATGTGCAAAGTTTCTTAAGAATCGATTAAGTAGAAGTAGGTACTTAGTATAAAAACCAGTCGCAAGATTTGAAACGAATGAATATTTATATGGAATGAAACTAAATAAAATTGTTAAATATAAAATTGATGACAATGTTTTACAGTTTAACCAGGTAGGACTAACTTTTCTGCGAGTGACCTTCTGGGTACGTATATCACCACTTTGCTCGTGGAGTCTACCTCCGATCAGTTATTTGTCTATATATACGCACGCTGCTGTGATCCAGAAATATCCAAAGTAGCGAGGGTAATTGGGGATGACCAAACGACTAACCGGCTTGCCCACCTAGTTGGATGGTTAGTCGTGGGCATACGAGACTTAATTCTTGATCTCAAAGAGCATACTGCAGTGCTGCACAAGCCATTGTGTTTTTTAAAATTCTAAATGGCATTGAATAGAATAGAATAGAATAGAAAAACATTTATTCAGCACATACAAAGTAAACAGAGAAAAGCATACATGAGAAGAATATACACATACAATTTAAGACAATACACATACAAACAAAAAACAAAGAAGTGCTGAAAAGGCCGTGGCTCAGCAATAAGCTGATAGTCTAATGACTTTCAGCGCTGATTTTCAGCCAAGGCCTAAAAAATAGGAGGCAGAATACAATATACATAAAATACTTAGCTAGTTATTTAAAATAAATAAGAATAATATACAAACATAAATAAATATACCTACATATATATATATACATGCTAATAAAATAAATAAATAAGTAAATAAATAATACTATTATAAACTACATACATAACTCAAAAATATAATAACGAATACACAAATAAAGATTAAACATATAAATAATTACGATATTGTCAACAAAAATAATAAGATAGAGACAGATCATGACGATTTTCGAACGAAGAAACACTTAAAAATTGGTTCACTCAATCCTACCCACCAAACGCATTTAATTTTAGTCATGGGCAGATCCAGCCATTCAGATAATAGGTTATTTTGCATCGCACCAAGTGAAGTGTAACACATGTCGGAAAATGGAGCAGAACAGTAGTTATTACCTACTTATTAACAACATAACAAACGTGATAATAATCTTGTGAAAATGGTAAGTGGAGAAATGGAAATTATTTAAAATTATTTACTACACGCTAGCTATGATAGACAGACAATTAAATTAATTAATTATTTTAGAGAAAAGACATGTCTTTATTGACGTCGGCATAAAAATTCTGCTCACCGATCATGAATTTTTTGAGTTTAAGCTTAAACGCACACAAATTTTTCAGATTTCTGATCGGCGGGGGTAAATTGTTCCAACACTTGGTGGCTGCATAACGAAAACAACCCTTAAAAGCCGTCGTGCGGTGTCTGGGAATAGACAGCTGCTGGGAGCCGTGCCTGCTGGAGCATTGCCTGTTATCGGTGACCCATTTGATTTTATCGTACAAGTAAGACGGATCTTTATAATTAATGACACCAAAAAGCAGACACGCCAGGTGAATCTTGCGACGAGACTTCATTTTCAAGGAATAGTGCTTGTTCAGAAATGGCGTAACGTGGCTTCTAGGCGGTATTGTGAAACAAAACCTCGCACAAGCATTTTGCACCCGCTGTATAAGCCGCGCCGTTCGTGACAGCAGTCGAGGGCCATAAACCGTGTCTGCGTAATTTAGTTTTGACAAAACAAGAGATTCTACCAGTTGTACGCGGAGTTCTTCACACAGATAAGGTCTCAGCCTATACAAGGTCTTAAGTCTGTAAAAACAATTTTGTACGGATTCTGCTACGTGCTTTTCGAATCTTAAATCAGCGTCAACATTTAACCCTAGGTTCCGCGCCTCGTAAACCCTTTCTATTTTCTCACCCATAAGCGATATGTTTACGGTCGTTGGAATTAAACTGAGCTGATGTTTGCTGCCAATAATCATGAACTTTGTCTTATTTGGGTTAAGTAATAGACAGTTATTTATAGACCAACTTACTATCCGTTCTAGGTCTTCATTTAGATCCGCCAAAGCACTGTCCATACGTCCCGGCTGAAAATGTATGTATATTTGTATGTCATCAGCATAAATGTGGTATTTACATTTTCTTAAACAATTAACAATATCAGCACTATATAAAATAAATAAAATTGGGCCCAAAATAGACCCTTGGGGAACACCCCTTTTAACTGCCGACAGCGTTGAAGAAATAGGGGTGCTGGAGGCATGTCGAAGTTCAACGTACTGATAACGGTTACTTAGGTAACTATCGAACCATTTTACCGCAGAAGAATCAAAACCATAACGACTTAATTTAGAAAGTAACAGATTTGTGTTAATGGCGTCAAATGCGCGGGAAAAATCCAATAGCACCAACAACGAGCAATTGCCCTCATCTTGAGCCGTAAGAATATTATCGGTGACATCTAGTAGAGCGGTCGCAGTACTTCTACCCTTTCTAAAACCAGACTGGACCTCAGGAAGGATATTATTGGTTTCAATAAATTTTGTAAGTTGTTGACATACCACCTTCTCCATGATTTTGGATAGACAAGGCAATATACTAATAGGTCGGAGGTCTTTGATTTGGGTGGGGTTATTTTTTTTAGGCAAAGGACGAACAATTGCTACCTTCCATATATCAGGAAAAGAAGAAGTGTCAATTGAAGCGTTTACTATTGCGGTCAGCGCCTCTAAAGAATGCGGCAGGGTCATAAGGAACATGTTTAGCGTAATGCGATCAAAACCCTCCGCATTAGACTTAAGGTCTTTAATAATTTTATAAATCGCGTTCCCACTAGAAGGCTCTATTTTGAAAACGGCGTCATTTTTTGGGCTATTAAATTCATAGAAGGTCAGTTGAGACAAAGTTACCTGTGTCTTACCGGGGACATTTAAAAAGTGATCGTTAATAGCGTCTGCATCTTTGAAATGCGGCGGAAGCTCCAAGTCCTTTTTTAATGGCAATAGGGTCAATTTTAAATTTTTCCATAGTGTTTTAGGATCCTTTATGTTGTTGTTGATGTGATGATTGAGATACGCTACTTTTTCGAAAAAAATTGACCGATTTACCAAAGACTTAAGACTCTTATAGTACAATTTTTTCGCATCTAGCTTAGTACATCGGTAGGACGTCAATGCCTCATTGCGTAAATGCATCATAAACTTTACATTTTCGGTTATCCATGGGTAGTTTCGCTCTCTAATTATCGCTGTCTTTACGGGAGCATGGATATCGAACAAAGTTAGGACGAAGCAGTTAAACATAAGAATCATTTCATTTACGTCACTGTGAGAGGTGATATGATCCCAACGGAGTAACTCTAAATCATTATTAAATGATTCCAGGCAGATATCTTTTAAAGGCCTGTAGGTAATTGTATGGGGAACAGACTTATCTCGCTTTAAATTAAATTCACAAAAAACAAATGAATGCCCATACAGCGACCCCAATGGCTCGACTAATACTTGCCTGGCAGTCAAATCTGTACATACTACATCGATAAGCGTTTGGCTAGTATCAGTGAAATGCGTAGGTAAGGTAACTATTTGTGACAGATTCAAACAATGTAAAGTAGTAGCGAGACGTTTCGTCTTGCCATCATCAATATTTAACATATTTATATTGAAGTCTCCTAAAACGATTATATTATCGCAGCTTGAAACAGAGTTGACAGAATCAGTTAGGGCATCTAAAAATATGTCAACGCCTAACCAGGGAGGGCGGTAGGCCGTGCCAATAGCTATTCTCTTCCCATTAGCAGAGAGAGTGAGCCACATCTGTTCAACGGAACTGTGCATTGCAAATGGTATTGCTGTACACTTGTATGCAATTACCAAGAGTCACAGATCCTTTCTCTAAGGTATGCTCCAAGGAGTCCACGGAAGACTGTCCCAAAAAAAAAAAGAATCGATCCTGAAAAATATTTAATGAAATAGCTTCTCCAACTTTGCTTATAGCTCGTTGTTTCGTCCGCTCTTTGCGATGAGAACTTTTTTATTATTAGCAAGCAGGTACAATATTTTTCCAATATCATTAAAAATATACTTTGCCGTTGGTACTGTTATATTTACTTTACATATACTGATTTATTATGATTTCCAAGAAAGGAACATACATTAAGACTATATTTATACATTAGTTGAGTATTATGTACAATAAATAATCAAGCTATGGAGAGGACACAGGAGTATCCTTGCGTGATAAAATCCGGTCTGAGAAGATCCGCAGCAGAACTAAAGTGACCGACATAGCTCTCAAAATTAGCAAATTGAAATAGCAATGGTTAGTCACATCGCTCGCAGAATCAACAACCGATGGGGAAGAAATGTTCTCAAATGGTGACCACGAAACGGTGGAAGTGGTTTAGGCTCCACTAGATGAACCGACCTGGTACAAACCGCTAGGAGCCGTTGGATGTAAAATACAAGTAGCCGATAAAAGTGGCGCACTATGAGGGAGGCAAAACCACTTCCGGCTGATGATGTTGATGATTCTGTACTTATATTTGCTGATGATTGCTTAAATTTGAGGTACCGCATCATGCAATAACTTAAATTAAACTTATGGTGGTTCCAGATATTATATTCCGATGGAAAAGGGTCACGAAAAGGACAGGTTAAAAGTTCTATGGTTAAATCTATACATCTATACAAATAAATAAAATTGAAGTGTCTGTTTGTAATGTCAAAATGAAAGCTTTTTACCAAATGCATATGTAAGTGTATACGGTACCTATAGCAAAATAACGATTTTTAAATTTTTTGTCTGTCTCTCTGTCTATCCGTTTGTTCCGGGTAATCTCTGAAACGGCTCGGACGTTTTTTACGGGACTTTCACTGGCAGATAGCCGATGTTATAAGGAGTAACTTAGGCTACTTTTATTCTAGAATAAGGTTTAAGGTTCCGCGCAAAAAAATCTAAACCATGAAATCCAATATCTCTGCGCGGGTGAAACCGCAGGCAGCAACTAGACAATAAGATAAGACTGTCTATATACACTTGACGTGTATCGCAAGGCCTTGTGGCATGGCTAAGAATAGTAACACCCATCTGTTCCCGTGGGTGCTGTAATAACCGGCTAACAGAGTATCCAGGGAAAGGGCATAAGCATTCTCCTCATTCAACATCATAATTAAATCTACTGCAATCACCAAGACACCTGCCAAGCGTGCTGTAAGTAGGCGTCTCCAAGTCCCCAGGGAGATTGCCTGGCAAAGTCTTCGCATTCATTCCTCTATAACGCATTTGAACCTGCCCATTTTAACCTTTGTCAATCTCAAGTCATATCAAGCGAAAGTTTTAACTTTTCCTAACTTTCCGACCTTTGATGTATGAAACTTCGCACGGCTCCGCGAATTCTCAGAAATCTTTGTTAATTACGTAGACTAAACAACTTTAAGCCAAATTATGTTCGTTAACTAACCCATCAAAGACTATCAGATTAAGTTTGTAACGTTCTTGTTATACAATTTCGGGTTTAACGTTCTTAAAAGGATTTAAACTTTATCTTTGTTGTTATTAAAGGCCTTTTAGAGCATAGCGTGGAACGACGAGGGAGCCTTTAAATAAACATAGAAATATAAAATTAATACTTTTTTTCATGTTATTTGGTAACGAGACGAGCTGGTCGTTTCCCTGAGGGTAAGCATAACGCCGGCCCATAACAATTGCAGTGCCACCCAGAACTTTGAAACACAAAGGCCTGCGCGGCACTGCAGTGCGCTCGTTACCCTGAGACATTAGGTATTAAGTCTCGTAAGCCCAGTAATTTCACTGGATACTCTGCTCATCAAACCGGAACACAGTAATGCTTGCAAACTACTGCTTGGCAGCAGACTTCACGAGCAAAGCGGTGGTACCAACCCAGACGGACACTCGCAGAAGAGTTAGTCCTCCCACTAACAAAATTAATATAAAGTATCACAATGAGCTTTTTGACTTACTGGGAATCGAACGCTAGAAACAACAAAAATGAGAATCAAAGTCGGGTCTACTGGGCGCTAAAATGCTCCTTATCAATTATTGGGCAGAACATTTGACGTCACATGTTCTACGCGGCCTGTAAAGCTATACTAAAATCATGCATTTTGTTGATTTGGCCGTGAAAAACTGAGTCATAGTACATACATATTTGTCATTCATTTTTTATGCATTTAGTAAAAAGCTGTTATTTTGATATTACAGACAGACACTTCAATTTTATTTATTTGTAAAGATGTTGGCAACAGAAAATGTAAATTGCCCATTTTCTTGCTGCCTACATTTTTCCCTAATCATTGAATGCAATTTAAAATGTCTCCAAAAGTAAGAGGCAACCTCCTAATTGTACCTTTTGTGGTGTCTAAAATGCTTGAGGTGTCAGGCCGATTTTAGAAATACACAAATGCGTAGCCTAGATATAACCCAGAGTGTGTAACCCAGTTGTCTAATGACCTAGAAATAAACGACAACTGGCGTCAAAAAATAAAACAATAGAAGCTCACCTACGCGAGAGATAAACAAAAGCCAATTAATCAATTTGCCCAAATTATTCTTACAAATAAACTGAATCGTTTATTTTTCTTGACGATTTAACAAATTGGCTGCCAATAAAGGATTGTTCAAACAACTGAAGGAATTAATAGGCTCTCCCCGAGAGCGGAAGTATCTGAATAATAATTTTCTTTGCTTCTACATGACAATGCTTTTAGATGCGTACTGTTTATTTAATTGGATGATGGAATTTAATTATTCGTATTAATTTAGCTAGATTGTACTTGATATTGACACATTTAAATACCATTGTTTACCAGGTGATATGTAGGACTAAGGGCCGATCTTTCAATTGCACGTTAACGAACAGTTTGCTATTGAATCAATAAATTTTCGTAGTTTTAGTGTTCTTCGGGCCTTTCATTTCGAAAATAATGGACCGTTACGGTTTGTTTCTTTAGAATGGCATCCAATTTATTTACGTATGTCTTCACCACAGATTTAGATGAGTTAGGTAATTATCTAACACGACGTTATCTGACTATAATAAAATATCAGCCGTTACTCTTTTGAATGTCTGTCTGGGTGGGTACCACCCATCCATGAGCGTGTAATACCTCATAATTCGCGCTTGTTTCATAACCATGGTTATTTTGATAGCAAAATACAAACATGCATTAGCGTCTAATGCCAGTGAGGAAAGAAGGTCGGTTGATCGACCAACTGGCCGATGGGTCAATGACCTCGACGCAGTCGCTGGAAAGACCTGGTTGCGATTGACACAGACTAGATTTCAATGGGATAAGGGCTTATAACCAGCAGTGGACCAGTACATGAGAATGATGATATTGGTGATGATGATACATATTAATTAAAAAAGTAATAGGCCCGGGCCCCGGCTAAAAGAGCTGGTTATCTTTAAACGGCTGAACACATTCTTTTAATCATAACTATAATCGGTCCCTCCGTTTTCATACCATTCCACAGACTTACACACAGATATACAGATATACTCGTTAAACGTAGTTTTTTGCGTCGCGGGTTAAAAATAGTGGAAAGTTTCAAAATAAATGTAGTTATGTATTTAAATATAACTTTAGAAAGCTTGCTGTAGTTAAATGTAACTATAAACTTACTGTCTATCAATTTAATTATAAACGTTTAAACAACGATTCCATCTAAGTTTCTATCTATTTCAATTTAAAAGTTAGAAACGCAGAAAATCCCAACAGGATTCCGATAATAGTTGATTAATAGAAACCATTATTTACTGAGATTAGAATCTTCGGATGGGTCCGTTGGGTGGAGATTGGCTTTTGTGGATATCGAAGTTTGCAAACTCTCTAAATTGAATTGTTTGATACAACTTTAATTTAAATTGTACTAGGTATAATATATAATTGAATAGAAATTATTTACATTATTTTTTACAAGACTGCACAAAAAAAGAGTGTAATGTTTTTAGGGTTCGTGTATGTATATATGTTTCTATGTATGTGAGTTTCTTTATTCCAACACAAGCTTCTGCCCGCGGTTTTCACCCGCGTTCCCACAGGAACCGTGCATTTTTAAGTTAAGTTAAGCACACTCACATTATTCAACCACATCGTCAAATACAAACTGATTTATTGCAGTAAACGTGGTACAGTTTTGGATCTTAAATATCGTCGCTTAACATCAGGTAAGATAGTAGTTAAATGCTAGCCTATATACAGATAGAGAATAAAAAAACATTCCAAAGAAGCTTTCCTATTTTAATTCCTAAATTTAAAATTCTTTATTCACATGAGCCCTAGAAGTGCCCTCATTAAAGTTAAAATAAATTACTCAGCTTCCTTTCCAAGTAGGTATAGACCGATAGAGAATAATGGCAAGAAACTTCAATGTTCATCTAATCGCTTCATGAAACTGCCGCCGATAGACGCCGCGAGAAATAAAGATAACAAGCCCCGTTCCGAGCCACGGGGGATAACGGATAAATTACCACCGTTCGGAGATACTTTCCACGGAATAAAATAGTTAGTATGCCATCTTTTGCCTTGAAGACCTTGCGTATGAATAGGAGAAATAGACTTTTTCTCCCAGATTGCATTTAGGCCGGCTAAAGATGGCCTTACACGTTTATGCATGTTTGCGTTTTTCTGTCAAAATAACCATAGTTTTGCAACAAGCGCGGTATAATACGAGCACGCGTGGCTTGAAGTAAAACCATCAAAAATCCGAGAACCAGACAAGAACAGCAATACGGCTATATATTGCTGTTTGTTTCACTCCCTGCATGGGGCTCAAAGCGTCGAATACTCCGCTTTACGCTAAATACATCACTTGCGTACCACCGCGTATTTACCGCGGCTTCTGCAATAATGAACACGCAGTGGTTGTTAAACTATTTTTGAGTACAGATCAGTGGCTGAGGTGCATCTCTTTCACTACATCTAACCGTGATACGGTTAGCGCTCGGACTAGATTTCCACCATGTACCACCATAGAAGAATAGCGCCAGCTCATATCAATTATAGTCCCACCCAGTAATTTTAGACACAAAAGACTGGATTGCAGTGAGCTCGTTACCCTGAGACATTATATAGAAGTCACATAAGCCCAGTAATATCACTGCCTACTTTGCTCATCAAAACAGAATACAATAACGCTTGCGCAGTGTTGCTTGTTGGCAGATTACACGAGCAAAGTGGAGTCACCCAAGCCACACGCAGAAGAGTTATTTCTACCACACGATCAAACTGCTTAGTACATACTATCATACAAGGGTGAAGTTTCTCTTCTGCTTTACATTCGTAGCCACTGTGGCACCGGTGACAAACGCGTCCCAACTCGACTTCACCGACAACACGCATTAGTATCGAGTCCGGTGTGGTTCGACTAGACTGCGGTACAATGAGATTAATGTTCTGTGACCCTTCGACTTTCTTAACTGTAGATCATTGGTTAGCACTAGGGAGCCACTTTGTTCTAACATTGGCTAGGTTTAAGGCGCTCAGCACACGTAGCCCATTGAGTTTAGGCAACTATCAACTTTTGGCTCCGTAGCAAGTTGGTACGCTTTGCAGCTTTGCAGCTTGGGGCCCTGGTTCGATTCCCAGCCGGAGCAAACATTTTATTGTGATCACAAACTTTGCTCTCGGGTCTTGGATGTTTGCGTTGTTCAATTCAAAATAGTCAAGCTCTAACCTGTTGAAAGTAGAAAGCAGTCAAATGATTTCAGCAAAGTTTATATAGATAATGCTGTTTCATCTTGGTTTAAACTTGTAACATAATATATTACCTACCATATAATACCTACTCTGTTCCCTTCTCAACTTGAAAGTGTTCATCGTTTATAAACCTCCATTATAATAAATTCATCTGACAGAGTATAAGCACGTGTGACATCACAGCCCTATTTCTTATGCTAATAACCTCAAAAGGACACTGTCCTGGGCGTGGCTAGGGTAAACAAGGGGGAGGGGGTGATAACTCAAAAATATACATAAAACGACAAGGCCTTAGATACCAGAGACTGACAGAATTTAAACAAGCGACAATCAAACGCATACACACTTGTAGGATAGCACAGGATTACCAGTGTCGTCATATCTAAGGAAGGCCTTTCACATAATAGTGATAGTTCATTTTTCTCTTTAAGTTAGCCCCCAAAGCATTCATCCTTCAATATGTCCCTGTTCACAGCTCGTGCCCAATTTGCGTATCAATGAGACGCTGAGCTGGGCGTTGATAGATCGATTACGGGCGCTCTCCTTCAAAGATTGCGTTTAAGATGTAATAACTGGTGACAAGATAGAATGTTATACGTTATATACAATTTTAATATTAGACTATTCATTAAGAAAATCGATTCATCATGTTATTTTAGGAACAAAGCTATTATGTTAGGGGTTTTGGTTAAGGCGGTTAGTAGGGATGCTTGCAGGTAAATTATTTTAGGAAAAGCACTAGATAATGCTCTATCAGCATGCACCATATTACAAAACGCTGAAACAAGCAGTGCCAATAAAATTTGGTAATTAAATGTATTAAGTACTTTCTTCAGTGGATATCATATTAAGACTGTTTTATTTACTTGTGGTAATCTTTCTTGAAAGCCGTTGGGAATTAAATTGTAAATAATAAAGTCGTAGAGTTGGTAGTAGTAAAATAATGGAGATCTAGGAATAAGCCAATCATAGTATCGTTTATAATTTAATGCAGTGCCGCGCAGGCCTTTGTATTTCAAAGTTCTGAGTGGCACTGCAATAGTTACGGGCTGCTGTTATGTTTTCGATCAGGCAAACGACAAGCTCGTTCATTACCTAATAGTATAAAAAAACTCCAGAAAAATCTTCAAAAAAAGTCCAGGTTGGAGGCTTCTGAGAATCCTCACTCCGAATGCTGGTGCTGGAAGATGTTCAGTTTACGGTATCGGGTACCGAATTAGAAGCAATAGACATCGACCTAGTCAGCGAGGTCGATTCTTTGTTAGATAAATTTAGTTTCTAGGGACTGAGCTTCACTCCGCCGTTGAGGTCCTTGTCTCTCTTCTCGATGGTGTAACGGTGTAAAGGCTTTGAAACAAGGCTATTATAGAGCCACTACATGTGCCCGAGCGCGGGCTTACGGCCCATATAGAGTGACATGTAGAAACTAGCACATGTAGACCGAGATGGTCAAGCCCACGAGAATTTAGCTAGATTCAAATTAAATTTTATTCGGACGCTCCGGGGCTACTCTCTCCCGACCCTTGTATCCCAGCGTGAAGGCCCAAGCCAAAGTTCGTACTGCGTGGTTCATCGAACGCCATGCCTTTGAAATAAATACTCTCTGTCATGTCACATCACAGCTTGACGAAGCTTGATCGCATGGGATGATCTCAGACCATCCCTTTTTATTTTTTGATTTATAAAATCGCAACGTTTTTAAGGAGTTAACACACTATTCTTATTTTACTATGCCTTCATTAACATTATTGTAGGGTTGAGCTCCTTTTGCGTTCTCTCAGCGTTTGGTGACGCTGTAAAGGTCAACCAACTGCACGGTCCCTATAAAAAAGCCTAAAGTTGTGCACAAAATTTCAGCATTATTAGAAATCCGGAAGTAGTCAAACTCACTAGCTTTGTCCTTCAATAAACAGACAAACAGGAATTGAAGATAAATAAAATTGCAATATGTTCATTAACATGTTTAATTTATTTAGCTTATAAAATACTTTTATTGTCTTTGGGCTTACTAATCAAATACAAGGTCGATAGGTACGCATTTATAAGTAATACTGTCTTTTATATCATAACATTCAATCATTCATCAACAAGTATTATTCAAACTCAAAGTAAAGTAAAGGGAAATATTTCGCCCGTATTTGTATGAAGTTTCGCATATTGCCCATATTGTACATTACTAGTTGCATTATTTCGCATATTGTATATTGCGCATGCAATCGATTGCCTCTATCAGAGGTGATAGCGAATAATGCTTAGCGAATTAAACACCGAAAATGTTCATTTTGTGATAATTATTATTGTTATTATGGTCAAGACATATTTTGGTCCGGTTCTGTGATCACAAACAACTAATTTTTAATATGTCGGTGTCTCTTTAGAACTTCAGATAAGGATAGAATATATTTAAACCTGTCAAATTAATGTATTTCCTTTTAACCAGTCTAAATGTAACAGCCACGAATCTAGTGGCGTCCATTTTCCGAGAAAACCGGATGGAAGATACTGTTTTTAAATATCTTCCCTCCTTTTCTCATGTTTTAGTTGGAAAGAAATCCTAAAATTTGTTAAGTTTGTGAACAATAGAGTCGGGGTCTTTGATACTGATCCTGCGCTGATGTGATTATTTTCAATTTTCTATTCAAATATTTAAATATTTAAAATATAATTTAAGTATAAAACTTATTGAATTGCTAACAATTTATTAACCATGTCTAATTAAGATAATAACAATGCGATTTATTTTTAAATATTCTTTGACTTCCTACATTATCTCTAAGTACCTACATAAACAATAAAAAACACTAAGGCACTACCAACAACCAGAATAATTAATTTAATTATTCTGATAACAATTATTTTTTTGTATAATAATTAAATACTAAGTTCACTTCCATTTCATGTTTACAACCCAAATTTCGTCACGCATACATTGATGTAATTCGTACATAGAATCACATTTTAAGAATTAACTAATGATAATGATATTAGTAACAAAAGTAATTAAAATAACCACAGTAGAACTATTCGCAGTAAAATTACTACAAACAGAAAAATTAGACCGAAAAGGTCAGTTCAATGAAACGCTTGAGTCTGCAACGGATTGTGTGCTTCGGGCCGCTTTTCCATGTTACTATTAGCTTACATACATGATTCAAGTAGCTTGCTTGCATGGTGAAATTAGTTTGCATGCAGTTTGAGTAGTGAAACATGAACCTGCACGCTAGGAAGTAGAAGAAGGCAGATTTGGAGTTGAAAAAAAATCGCGTCTATGACTTACGTGCAAGCTACATGCAAATTAAAACAAAAGTAAAACCTTGCATGTGAAGTGCAGGCATAGGTATTTTTTTCCAATGAAACGAACTTGCACAAAAATGTGACGTCAAACTTGCATGCCAGCAAGACAATGAAAACTCAGTTTTAAAACAAACAAAGTTGCGCTAGGATTTTACACTACAGTAGAAAATATATAATACGCTTTTCTACTCCTTTTTGCCTTACAACTCTACAATTCGATTTCAAAGTCCCTCGCTCAGTCAAAGGCTTAAATCTAATATTTTAATTCTTCTTTATTCTTAACATAAATCAACTACAGATAATAAACTACTTCTTGGATGTTTTATTTATTTAACAAAATGATAAGTCCTTGCAACATGTACGCATGCTTTGACAATTGCAGTGTCAGAACTTTGAACTAGGAAGTTAGTAGAATACAAATTGTTAACTAGCAAATTACTACACCAAAACATTGTTTAATTGTATTGGCGTTGTGGATGAGTTCATCCATCCACATTTTTCATGATACATCTTTTACTCCTACTTTATTTGAAATTATATTTTACACATCGATAATTATACCTTATTTATTATCTAAATATAAACATACTCACAAGTCACAATCTCGTTCTAGTAGGCGTTGGTGACCTTTGAACTTCGTAAACATCAAATAGCCTACAAGTACTTGAAGAAACACCTGGTATTAAATCACCCGATGTTTTAACTACATTGTTATTACTAAGACTAGAAGCTTTGGCTTCATTGATTGGTTTACCTTGAGTTACCTTGAGATTGTTAACAACAGCTGAACTATTTGTTTGTGCAGTTTTTGCTTTACTGAGCACATTAGCTGTACCGTTATTTTGTAGGTGTTTAACTTCAGTTACATTATTAACCTCAGTTTTGACTTCATCGGCAACTGTGACCTCAGTTTTAACTGATGATTCTTTTTCAATTTCTTTTCCACTCTTTTCGCTTGGAAACGTTCGCTTCGCTCCCGACATCTTTTTGTATATTTTGGCGACTAAAGGATGGAGTAGTCGTTCGTCAAATTTATCGCTTTCTTTGCCGGTTAGCGCTCCGACGATGACGCCGATGGTAACGCAAGTGAGAGTTCCAATGACGGCATACCACATGTACGATATTGAGTACATTTGGTAAAGGTGCGAGGAACTGGAAAATAAAATAACACCACATAAAATTTAATGTATTATTTTAAATTCAGTTAATGAAACACAGGTTTTGGATTTATTTCGTTTCACAGATATCTGAGCAATTGTTATGAAAAGATATAGGCGATTCGTAGTAACAAATGGATATTTTTTTTTTGTTTACTGATGTAAGCATAGAAATAATCATGTAGTAATATATGTACTTCTTCCATGTATAGATAATACACAATTTTAAAATTCTTGTTCAAATGTAAGCGGAAAACTTACTTTCATTCACTGGATTTTTGGCAGACAGACTTTGTATGTTGACCTAGTTTAAACATACTTTATACCAGGACATGTTTAAATCTTTACTGAGCTTATATGTCTTTAAGTAGTTAGCAAATTTTATTTTCACCAGTAGCCCTGCCAAACATTTACTTGAAGTATTTTGTTATTTTTATGTTTTTAAAATTAGAATAACAAAAGTTTTAAAAAAATCTATCGGGCTGCCGAACAGCAGACTAGAAAGCTCCCATTATCCACGAAATCCTTTTTTAAAAACGTGCTTGTGAACCAGTAAAGTATGTCTTAGCTAATTGTTAGTGGGAGGACTAACTCTTTTGCGAGTGTCCGTCTGGGTTGTTACCACCGCTTTGCTCGTGAAGTCTGCCGCCAAGCAGTAGTGTGCAAGCATTACTGTGTTCCGGTTTGATGAGCAGAGTATCCAGTGAAATTACTGGGCTTATGAGACTTAATACCTAATGTCTCAGGGTAACGAGCGCACTGCAGTGCCGCGCAAGCCTTTGTGTTTCAAAGTTCTGGGTGGCACTGCAAGCGTTATGGGCCGGCGTTATACTTACCATCAGGCAAACGACCAGCTCGTCTCGTTACAAAATAACATAAAAAAAAAAATTTTTTTTGAAATACTTACTAGGAAGGATCCTCAGAGTCAAGCGAACTAGTGGTTTCAATGTTTTGTAGAAGTGGTGCTAGGCGCAGCAGGGTCTGGTTGATAGAAATACGTAACATGGTCTTCTGTGTGAACACGTTGACTGTGCCGTTTGGACAGTCCTGGAACGAAAGGACAGAATGCTATATTTGTTACTCGATTCAGCTATAATTGATTGCATGCTAATAGGAAATAACACTAGAAGCGTCATTATCTTCATCATCATTATAATCAGCATATTACGCTCCCACTCCTGAGATACCGGCCTTCTCTCAGAGACAGTAGGCCATAATCCACCTCACGGGCTTAGTGTCTTCCAGTTGATGATGTTGATAAAAAAATGCTTACCTTAGTTGATAACGGTAACATCTCCACTCTGTTATTAACATAAAGTAGCCTCCCAGCGGCCATCCAAGTCGTGATTATGTGCGACGCGACCATGCCCCAAAACGCGCCTTTCCCGTTAGCCACCGGGCATAATGCCGCCAGTGTGAACACTCCTAGTAGGGCTCCGCTGGTCGCTGACGTGACTAGAAGGGATCCTTCTACGACACCACCGACGACGCCCACGCAGAGCGAAAGGCACATTATGATAATTGCTGAAAAGGGAAAACATTTTGTTGTTTCTTATCCAAGATAGGTTAGCATTTGAGCTCTCATCATCGTCAGCCTTTGACGCTTCAACTGCTAGACTGCTGGAAAGCCGACCTTTTCTGAGAGATAAATTGACATAATCCACCATGCGGGCTCAGTGCGGCTTGGTGGAGGTCATGTCCCCATATTGTGGTTCTTGAACATGCGGGTTTCCTCACGATGTTTTCCTTTACCGTTTTTAGAGCAAGTGTAATAAATCCGCACATAACTTGATATAAGTCATCGGTGCGGGGCCGAGTCGAGATTGGAACTACGGTGCATCGGATTGAAAGTCGCATAAGTTCCCGCACGGCCACACTTGCTCCATTGAGTTCTATTTCAACTAATCTTAAGCAACGGTGGTGATCGAAGATGGCAAGTAAGCAATGACATGAAACTGTCGTTAACATACTGATACAGGAGCTTAGCGAAAGATTTTTAACAAAAAGGATGGTTTGAGCTAGCCGGGCTGGTGCCAAACCCGAAACCAAACTTTATGCTCACCACATAAAGTTCACCTCTGCCGTGGATAGCAACCCTTGCTTGTCAGGCAAGGATACTGCCATTGGCATATTAGTCAGGAAAACAATCCAAGAAAATCTTGGATTCTTCCATCAGGAGAGAGTCAGCCCTAAAATTTAGGTGCTTAGGTGTTTAACAATGCTCAATGAAATTAACAAGCTGAGACTTATAATAGGGTAGTGAGTTCACTGTATTGCCGAGCAGGCCTTTGAGTTCAAACTTCGGAGAGGCGCTGCAGTTGCTATGGGCATTGGGCATACGTTATGCTTCCACTCAGGCGAACAACCTGCTTGTCTTTTTACGTTATTGTATGATAAAAAAGTGCCTACCATAAATTACGCCTATGATCTTGATGACTGTCAACTGCTGCTTGTCGTTAATGCCCTTGAAGTAGGGCGTTGCGGAGACGAAGTCTTCCCACGTGACCGTCGCTAAAGAGTTCACGTTTGATACCAGGAAACTGGAAACAATATTTCAACATGTTATAATTTAAGTAGAATAGAGAAAGAATTGAACCTGAACGTAGTATGTACTTCTGTAGAGACATTTACCAAGAGTCGTGTGCTATCGTTTTTTAAATTTTGATTTGAATTAATGCCATGTGATAATAGTGAGGTTTCAAATCACACGATATCGAGGTATCGCTTACCATCATAGAAACAGCTATTGCTATCGTTTACACAAAACTCACCTCAAAGCTCCATTGAATAAACTTCCCAGGAACAGCCCAAGCATGCCAGGCAGGAACCCGAACTGGTCCTCAACATAGAAAGGCAGGACCTCATCAGGGGCTGTTATCTGCCCCGCAGCCAGAGGGTCACAGTATTTGTATATGGCGTAGAGAGCCATGCCGACCACCCAGGATAAACTGGAATATGATAAAAATAAGGGTAATTTATTAAAACTATTCTTAGGCAGATTAGAAGCGTTACCATTGAGCATCCTGTGAACTTATTGCGAATGGCCACTATGTTGCTAGGAACGTCTTAATTAATTCCCAGGAGCTCGCTAGACTCACTACCAAGTTCAGCACCAAAATTATGAACATTATGTTACTTCAAAATTGTCGTAACGGTCTCCTGTCCAGCATACTTGTGTGATTATTGTCAGTGACTATAATATATCAGCTATGGGTAATCAACTATATGGTCGACAATGAAGCGTGCTTACCTTTTTTTTTTTTTTTTTTTTTTGTTTTACGTGAGGTGAAAAATGCATTACGCACTAACACCCCGTGCTTGTAGGGGGAGCACGGGGTAGTGTGGGACTCCTGCCGGAAAAGCCGGCAGTCTACCCACTAAAAAACACCTCACGCATGGCACGCGTCGCAAGGAGGTCGGTCGCGGGATTCCGTTAGGATTACTCCGCAACCAGACCCTAGTGCGAGACGACCACGTTACATGGTCACAGACTCACCTATAAAGGGGGGCACAAATAAAGTATGAAATAAATTCCATACCAATTGCGCCACGACTCATGCCAGTGAATAGTTGGCATACACCCCCCAGTGTGTGCCATATCTGGCTATTAGCGAAAAATTTCCGCCTCTCGCTCTACGGCGGCGGATAGGCTGGGAGAGAACATCGTCCACTCTCAGCTGGTCCGCTGCCTACTACACGGCAATAAGCCCTCGCCAAAGGCTTGGACCGCCTGCCACGACCCCTCGCTTTCGATCATCGCTTTCACGATGTTCAGAAAGGAAAGGTCGTTCTCTCCTTGTTGTGCCACCAAATCAGCCTTTTGCAGTGTCCATGCGTGACACATTGCTAGGGCGTGATCAGCGGTATCAAATTGATACCCGCAGTGGTGGCACTTCAACGTAGGCTCTCTTCAAACCATGCGACAGAGGCATCTGCCAAAGCACTCGTGCCCGGCAGTACCCATGCCACTCAGAATGAGAGAGCACACCGTTTACGTCCAACCCGTTTCTTCAAAACGGGTCGGATCACTGCGCAAAACAAAATCAGCACACTCTCAGCGAAATCCGCCCCGCGCATTCTCCTCCCTTGCAAAAGCAAGTTAGGAAAACGAGCACAGACGAGAGCCACTGAGAGCGGCACTTCTCCTCTGGTTTATATATAGATACATACTAATAGTAAATAAGTGAACACTATACATAAATAATACCATAAATACAGATAAACAAATACGTAAACATATAAAAACCACTTATTGACCCTTCTGATCAGTGGTGTCCACCGCGTCCGTTGCCCTCTGCAAGCAGAGGGATAGGAGCGGTGCAGGTATAGATATATACATACTAATAATACACATATAAATATATACATAATATACATTAGATACAGTAAATACATAAACACAATACATATATAGATATGCCGGATTATTAGCTACCTGCCATCGGCCTCCCGGTGACCGAGAACGATCAACCGAGGAGGCGTCAGCTGGCAGGCACCCAGGATGCACCACGAGGAGGTTATCCGACGTCGCACCCCTCCGACGTCGCACCCCAAGCGTGCTTACCTAGAAGATTATTCACTCGTGACTTGAAGGTAAGCCAAATTATGTAGAAGAAAAACTCTTCACAATGCAACGATGTTGTTGCATATCTGTCTGATGATGGAAAGGGTAATGAAGAATTAATTTATGCAATTCCGAAGCACACAAATTTAACCGAAGAAAAACCGATATATTAAGATTCGTACCTGAATAAAATGGTGACGGCTGGTACATTAGCAAACAGCGTCCTCCGGACCCTCGCTTCGCTGGACATGGAGCAGTATCGCTGAACGAAGGTCTGCTGGCACCCGTAGATTGAAATAGACATGAACAGTTGGCCGATGATGGCAGAGAGGGTATCAACTCGCACTGTTGGGTCCCCGGTGAATCTGTGTAATTCAAATTAGCTGTTCATGTTAAAACAT
This sequence comes from Crocallis elinguaria, assembly GCA_907269065.1. Lineage (NCBI taxonomy): Eukaryota > Metazoa > Arthropoda > Insecta > Lepidoptera > Geometridae > Crocallis > Crocallis elinguaria. The sequence goes on from OU026065.1 coordinate 22,541,114, forward strand.
ATTTATAAAACCCATCTCTACTGAGAAAATGTCTTGAATTTAAAAAATTTTATAATTGCAAATTTCAATTCATTAAGCTATGCCATTCCAAACCATCACATATAGTAATTTATGCACTTTTAAGCGTCCTGTGTCATTCTACTTACTGGAAGAACTTCAATCTGCCGCCTTCGATGTTGTCGGTGATAACTTGTTGAGGTCCGCCGGCCTTCACCGTGGCTTGGATGATGAATGCGGCGCTGACGATGATCATTGTCAGAGTTTGAATAACATCGGCCCTGTGAAAGATAATTATGCAACATATTTAAACATAATACAAGGTACTTAATAAATGACAGAATACACTTCAAAGTCACCTCCCGGATGATACAAAACACTTTTTCTTAATAGATTCTTACCTGATGGCAGCAGCGAGACCACCCAGCAAATTGAACACTATTGCCACGGCGGTAAGTGCAGCAGCCGACGCCCAGTGTGGCAATGCCAGGATGGCGTGCAATGCCACTGTCGGTGTGTATACTGTGACAGCCAGGTTTAGGAGCTGGCGGATCAGGAAGGTCGCTGCTGCTAAGCGCCGTACCCAGGAGCTGTTGAAACGCATCTGGAGATCAAAACAAAATTTATACATAGAAAGTTAGCAAGGCAAGCGGGTCATTGACCTGTCACACTAATAATTTAAACTAAATTTAGAAAGTGTTATTTGGTTTTTCTTTGTCGTCTAAATGTGTAACCACAATCATATACCTACACTGTTTTACGGACTGCACTGCTCGTGAAGTTTGCCGCCAAGCAGTAACGTGCAAGCATTACTGTGTTCCGGTTTGATGAGCAGAGTAGCCAGTGAAATTACTTGGCTTATGAGACTTCATACCTAATGTCTCAGGGTAAAGAGCGCACTGCAGTGCCGCGCAGGCCTTTGTGTTTCGAAGTTCTGAGTGGCACTGGAATTGTTATGGGCCGGCGTTATGCTTACCATCAGGAAAATAACCAGCTCGTCTCGTTACCAGATAGCATAAAAAAAATTGTAACGCTCGCTTACCTAACAAACCAGCTTTAATTGTAAATTACTATTTTTGGTCAGTGGACACAATCCAGAAAATGTTCTTAGTACGAGTACCTTTTAACTTGATCGAAACGTCTAGGCTAGTGAACATTATATTTTGATATTAATTTGTGCGACAATAGACTAATTTTTGTCTGAATATGTATTCTTGATATTTACAACAAAACCTAGAAAACTAGACATATAGACATATCTATTGTATTTCTAGACATATATATTTTAAACGTACACAGTTGCATCAAGAAACAGTATACCCACGGATAGACGATGGCGGAATAAGACAATGATCTCAAATACCGGAGTTACTAAATGACACTTCCGAGTGGCATCCTAGGTGATTACGCGGCTACGGACAGCGGTCGAGGACGTATATGATTGTTTGATTTACACTCATTCCTTGTTTTGCACATTTGTGGCATCAATTCGCTGTTTAGGACTCCGTAAGATGAGAAGATTTGCCATGCAGTGTACGCCCATAGCTAAGTTGTCCTTGGCATCATAGTTCTGGACATAAATGATGTTAGCTTCATTAGTTTTTATCTACTGTTGGATAACAAGACCAGCGGGTCGTTTGCCTGATGGTAAGCGTAATGCCAGCTCATAACAATAGCAGTGAAACTCATAACTTTGAAACACAGAAGTCTGCGTGGCACTACATTGCGCTCGTTACCCTGAGACATTAGGTCTACTTTGCACATCAAACCGGAACACAGTAACACTTTACTGCTTGGCGGCAGACTATATGAGCAAAGGGTGGTATCCACCCAGATGGACACCCGCAGAAAAATTTAAGAGTAAGCACCTATATTATTACAAGATAACGAGATATTCAGGTCGTTTGTCCTATACACCAAGCTTAAGTTTCATCGCGATTTTTTCAGTCTCTGAAAAGTTCACGTTCACCTTCACTCAAGCTCAGCCAAGGACCTACGGAGCGGCGGCCGACGTCACAACCGCTAAGCCATCATATCTCCGATCGCGTCTTCTTAAAATACCATCTCACCTGCAAATATTCATAAACAGAGTTGGTGTGGAGCCTGTAATAGACAGGAACGAAGACCCAGCAGACGATGGGGAAGGCCAGGATGATGCCGTAAAGAGTCTCCCACATGGCAGACCCGTGGTACACCAACTCTGAAGGGAATCCTGAAAGAAGAAGAAATTAAAATTAGATAGAATATTAGTATAGTACGAGTATATACTTTATTGGAGTAACACGGAGTATGTAAAACACATACACATGCACTAAACTACACATAGGTACTATGAATACTCAGAGCAGACGATACAGGCGGCATGAGACAAATGGGCAAATGTCCAGCTTTTCCCGTCACTACTACGACAACAGCGTGTGCTATATGGCGATATATATTTTGTAAACAAAGTTGGGGAAACATCAGATGATCATAGAGGTAATGAGGTCAGGCACCGATCCATACAGTGCAATGTGCTTGAGCTTCGGATGAAGAAAAATGTCGTATGTAAGGTCATTTTGAAGTGGGCGCGTGGGGCGCTGTTATGTTTCTTACCAACTTCGAAAAAAGGAGGAGGTTCTAAATCCAGTTTAATAATAAAAATAAAACGTTTAAAAAACCGTAACCCGAGTATAGAAAAACTAACTATGTATAACAAAAAGAAAAAATCGAAGACCTCCCACTTTTTTAACCGACCTCCGAAGTAGGGGGTTCTCATTTCGTTTGTATTTTTCGTATGTTTGCTACCTCAGATCTCCGTCATTTATAAATCGATTTGGAAAATTATTTTCTAATTCAAAGGTTATACTTTCAGATTGGTCCCATAGAAGTTTCATCAAAATCGGTTCAGTAATTATTCACTGAAGTCGGTTCGTCGCTTTTTTAATGTTACATGTGTATTGATGTTGTATGTATTAAATGAAGCCTATGTCAACCGCATCATAATAATGGATCTATTGATACCTAATTCATCAAAATTGGATGAGTAATTTAAACGCTACGGTAGAATAAGGTTTTACCAGTATTGCAGTACCTATGCTAAATCTTCCTTTTGGTCATAGTCCAGGGAAAAAAACATAGTAAAAACATCGTTCAGTTTTGTACTCAGTTGATGACTAAAATGCATCAATAGATACCTATGTCATTACCACAGAATAAGTAACAGTTTGAAACAACAATTAGCACCCTCTGAGCAACCAGGAAAATTTTGTAAACAAAACCACATAAACATGTAAAGGTGAAAGATCAGTTCGTGTATTTATAATGATTATTACTTACAGAACACCTACTACACGTACAGAATATTTTTGGTCTTTAAATGTCAAAAATGAAAGTCAAGTCAGGCGTATCTAATAAGCTCTAAAACGACCCATACAAATTGGACGAACGTCTGACGTCACTTTTACAACGCGGGCCGTAAAGCTGTTTTAAAAATATGCATTTTGTTGATTGTCATTCATTTTTTTATTAATTGAAATGAAAAAATCTTATTTGATGATAAAAAAATCGTTGAATTCGGGCAACTTTTAGGTGCAGTATCTTTGAGAATTTCATTGATATTGCGTTAATGTGATGATCTTAAACCTGTATAAAGACAGCAATTATGCATTTTGTGTTTCATGCAATATACCTATAATTGCTGGGCAGTGGACGTATCAGTCAAGGGTCACAATACGAAAGGGTTGGTTATCCCCAAACCGTTAGTTTTAAACCAAAAAAGAATGCCGATCTGTTTCTAGCCCTTCTAGTTCTAGTTTCTAGAGTTTTCCTGGAGACCAGGTGAATAAACTAATTAAATGCGGCTTTTGTACTCGTTCCTTTTCAAATGTTCAACGATTTATCCAAAATTGATGCCTACAGAACAAGAGCGTTAAACACATAAACGTGTACGCAAATTACTTAATTCACACGACATGATGTTATAAATTTCACGGTTGGGCGAGCGAACTCATGAACGGCAGATTGTGTTTATCTACAGTTTAAATCTGTCAGTTTAGTTGTGGACTGTAGAAAAGCTGGCTGTTTTTACTTCACATAAATATATTTCATAATGTTTTTACTTCGTCATGTAATGTTTTTACTCGCAGAAGTGTTAGTCGGAGTAGTATGGCCGGCCTTACGTGGTTGATAAATGTTACGCCGCTATCTCACATACCTTAACATTTTTGAAGATAACAATTACAGGCATACAAACATCGCGTTTTTAGGTTTGAAAACTTGATTGGTTGATTTTGGTAATCAATTTTTTGTTTAACTTTTGTAATGTTATTGCCAGTGACTTCACCAAATGCGGTTTATCATAATTATATCAAGTGATTCAAAAATGTTGAGAACACGCTTTCGTGTTTATAATAAATAAATAGTACGGAAGGAAGGTTTGCATATGCAGCATATGCACTCGCCAAAGTTAAGCTACTCGATAGACTTTTCCACATCCGAGTCACATTTACCGTTCTTTGGAAACATTTACCAGATGGTAAAACTAATAAGCGGGTTAACACAATTAACCCACTAGTCTCGTATAAAAGAACTTTAGTAAGTATAGATTGTAAAAATGCGAAAATTAATTAATACTCTTTTTAACGGACCCAAAACCGAGGAAGTTATCAATTCGTCTGATTTTTTGTGTTTATGTCACGCGGTTTTTCTGAAACGATTTTTCTGAAACGCCGTTTCAGAAAAACCGCGAAAAATTTTAATGGTTTAACCTATTTTCATATTTTTCTTAAGATCGGAAGCTAAGATGATGGTACTTAGTTCCAGCTTTTTTTTAAAAGCAATTTTAGTAACAAAGAAGTGACTAATAGAATGACTAATTAGTATATTTGTAATACGGTTTTAATACACTTCAGAAAGGAAGCCAGATAAAACAATAGTCATGGGTGATTAACACACCGCTACATGTATTAATAACGTTTAATGGTTTACGAAATTAAGACATTCAATTTCCTGTTTTTACACTAACCTAGTCGGTACTAATTCTTCCATGTTATACGAACGTCTATGTCAAATTCGAATTCAAAACACTTTATTCATATAGGCCCCAAGAAAACACTCATGAAGGTTAAAATAAATGACTCTAACAGCGGGTCTCTGTAACAATCGTCTGCCCGAATCACAGACTAAAACTAATGCTGTTTTTATCAGAACATAATCAATGACAAAGACATCAACAGACCCAATCCGTGCTCAAAGTCAACGGACCATCCAGAAAGCCTCCGTGCCCGTTCTAAATTGGTATAGGCTGAGCAAGAAGAAGGGCAAGAAATTCGTCTCCGCATTCTTTTTAAAAAATTGTTTACAATGATTTTAATGCTAACAATCATGTTTGAAATTTAAGTCTAAGTATTTAGTAGTCGCGAAGAGGCTCCTGAGCTGTCTGCGTCCATTCATCTTTGTCATCTACATAGTCCTTTTTTTATAATATGTTTTTTAATTAATGCATTTTTAACTATACGTTTAAACTTTCCTTGGGGTAGTTCAGTTGATGCTTTAAGAAATTTACTGTAGAATCTGACACCATTAGCTAGGAACGATTTTATAATCTAACTATATTTAATCGATAACGAAAGTTACATAAAAAAACGACTGCCCTAGCCAATGTAACTCGGCATTCTAACGATACGACCTGCATACATCCAAACCTGTTCAAACATTCAAAAGTCACGATGGAACAAAGAAACTCGTAGTTTATTCTAAAGTCTGCTTACATGAGTAACACTAAACTATGACGGTCTACGCAAAAAAATTAAACATTCTCTAAACACTTGTTAAACACTGTTTATCCCTTAAACATACATTAGTCGTGCGCCTAATCTTAAATCTCTTGGGGAACATATGAAATCATTTGTCATGGTGACTCGTTTAATGTTAAGTTGTTTGGTTACGCAATAAGATAACACAGGACGAAGTTGTTAACAAATTTATGTAATAAGTAAACAAAACACTTTTAACACAACAACAAATTTTTTTTGTGGAAAAATATATTATTCCAGACAAGCTTTTATTAATTGTTACTGTAATATCGTGGCCACCTACCGGCTCCATCATTAGGACCCTGGACATGATCTAGGATAAGTGTACTGGTCTAGACAAATCAAAGGAGCCCAAAGCACGTCGTTTCGTTACAGGGTTCATGTGGCTGCCTTCCGGCTCCATCATCAGACCAGCTCTGTGACATCATTATATTGCATTGTCAGCCGAATTAGATATATTGTATGTAAAATTGGCTTGGTTCAATCGGAAGTGGGTCAAATTAAGTTTACAAGATATGACCCATACTGACAAGGCAAGGTTTAATAAAATCTTGTAACGATGTAATAGAAATTACATAACAAACACAACTTCCTTAGTCATTGTCACTCTGGATGGTGTAAGGATTCTAACGAATTTAACGATACCTCATACATCCATATCTGTTCAGGGATTTAGAAGTTATGGCAAGAAACTTACATACAAACATATTTACATACATGAACCCTAAAACCATTACACTCCTTTTTTGTGCTGTGGTGAAAAATAAGAAATTTGGACTTAGAGCTGATTGTAAACAATATTGGCGGTTATGTATTTACGGATTTCCGTATATTATAATAAATGTGAATGTGTGTTTGTCCTTCTTTCACGCAGCAACGGAGCGACGGATCGACTCTCATCATTAGACATGGACCTAAATCGTTTTTCTCACTCGATTCCAATCGTAAATTAGAATTGAAACCGAATTCAAGAGTAAGGCAACTGATCTGAAATTTGACAAGGTTTATAATACGAGATTTGATAAACTTACCCAAAAAGCTCCTAACGCCGAGTGTTCCCCTGGCCACAGACAATATCATCGCCAGTGTGGAAACTCCGCCCCCGGCGAATATGTACGCGGTTTTCGCGCTTCCTCCAGCTACCGCGTCCTTCCGCCGGCTCCATAGTGGCGCCACTGATGACGCGAATATGAATATGGCAAATACGATGCATTCCCACGCTAGCCAGCCTGTGTTCATTTTTCTGGAAAAAGGAAATCGGATGTTTATGGTTTATAGCTAAATATGCTTGGAGGTTCTTTGAGTTTTGTTGTGATACAAAATGTCTTTGTCTCGAGTTCTGTCATTGTATTCATCGTGGAATATTGGTCTGGTTGTATAGCAATGACAAAGACTATGCTAGTACCAGATCACAATAACAAGGATATGAAATTGTTTAATTCTTATATGTTATACATATACCTACACATCACACATACTATGCATATACTTTCTAATAATTATTGAATCGATGATGGGGGTGATTTGATTTTCACCATTGTGGATTAGCATACTATTTGGGAATTGGTTACTCAATAAATGATTCTGAATCTAACAAATAACTAGCTATTTCCTCACATAAATCACATAATTAAGGCATTATTAAAATAAACCGTATTTTATAGTCTTTTTCGGTTTCACTTGGCAATCATTTAAAAAATGCTATCAATTACCAAAACAAAGGTTTTATAAATATTTTTAACCACGCTGGGCTGCGCTTTAGTATTAATTTCATCATAAAGTATTTATTTTCTTTAGATAGGTAGAAAATACTTATGGACTCGATGATTGGTAGAAAATACTGTCTGATTTGATGATACCTATTACGTCGATAGGGAAACACATACTCCGGTAAGGAATTCAAATCCTTAACGGTGGAATGTTGAAAAAGCAAATAGTGCGTGTATAGGTAGATTTAAAAAGTGAATTAAACCATTCGAAGGTTCATCGCAATTTCAAGTTATTTTACTTAAAAGTCAAATCAATTTATTATCATCAAATCTAGTAGGTATCAAAAGACACCACATCGTTAAAACCAGCTGCAACCACAACTCAAATGACAAATAAATAGACCGTTCAATAACCTCATCATATCAAAAAGCCGTCAAATACATAGTACACACAAAAAATGTTGTGTAAACAATAGTTTTTACAGTAATTTTATATGATGAGGTTATGGCTGTCGTGTGGCCGTGGAAGGCGTTAATTGGTCGCGTTCTAGTGTTAAAGTATAACTTGTACTACTGTGGTTTGTTATACTGTAGATAGCTTCATTTGTTTAAAGATAACGGGTTTGCTTTTTGGATAAAAATAACTACAAAATATTGTTTTGGTTCATAAAAAATACTTTTAGATAAAATTTGCTTCTGCAAAAATGGGAGCCGTCTTCGACGAAAATATCATTATCAGCTTCTTACGCTCCCACTGCTGGGAGACCGACCTTCTATCAGAAAGAGAGGCCATAATACACCATTGCACGCCGCGGGCCCAGTGAGGCTTGGTGGATGTCACATGTCCTCAAATTTTGTGGTTCTTCAACATGCGGTTTTCCTTCACCGTTTTAGAGCAAGTGTGAATAATCCGCACATAACTTGATATAAGTCATTGGTGCGGGCCGAGTCGAGATTCGAACTATGGTGCGTCGGATTGGAAGTCACACAAATTCACGCTCGGCTACGCTCCCTAATAATAATCAACGAAAATGTGGCGATATATAAAATTTCATCCCCCATTTTCCACGTTAGGGGTGCTATCCTACTTCCCACTTAAAACTAAAAATGCGAAAGTGTGTTTGTTGATTGTTGGTTTGTCCTTCTTTTACGTAGTAACGGAGCAACGAGATTTTTGGTTTAGTTAGTCCTACCACCTAATAAAAGTTAGTTTGAAACACAAAATAGCCTGAATGACACCTCAATGCGCTCGTTACATCAAGTTTCAAATCCCATAAGTCAATCGCACAATATTTCGTATTTATTATTAGTAACAATACCTATTCAGTCATACATTACAAGAGTTATAACTTGTAACGTACTTACAAAGTTAATAGGCAACTAATATAACGAAGTATCGTGCATCATTATCACGTGAATTGGTTACATAATTATGACCTTCCCATCTTTCTTGTAAATGTATACCTACATTTTTTGTTAAGATAACTATTTACATGATAAACTCGTAGCAACCTTTTGATGGTGTACTCACCAAGGGATCGGTGTTATTGTTTGTGTATTGTTCATTATCACATGGGCCGCAGAAAAGCGCTCATGGAAGTTCAATGACTTTTGTTCCCTGACTCAAGTATACAGCCGATTGAGAAGAAGAGAATAAATCTCGTCAGCATTATTTTTATTCGAGAGAACTTGGAAACCTCCTCCGTTCAAATGCTCATCATACCATGAGTTATTACTATTGTGAGACCACGAGTCAGAAGTCATCTATGTAATTGGTAAACCAGTTTACACGTCAATTATGTTAATAATTTGAGCATGTACCTATCCAATGTCATTATGTATATGTAAACAAAATGTAAAGATGCCAATTATTTTTAAAATACAGTAGCTAGCTTCTGCCTGTGGCTTCGCCGGCGTGGTGTACTTCTTTTTTTTTAATGTTATTTGGTAACGAGACGAGCTGGTCGTTTGCCTGATGGTAAGCATAACGCCGGCCCATAACAATTGCAGTGCCAGATCTTTGAAACACAAAGGCCTGCGCGGCACAGCAGTGCGCTCGTTACCCTGAGGCATTAGGTATTAAGTCTCATAAGCCCAGTAATTTCACTGGATACTCTGCTCATCAAACCGGAACACAGTAATGCTTGCACAGTACTGCTTGGCGGCAGACTTCACGAGCAAAGCGGTGGTAACAACCCAGACGGACACTCGTAGAAGAGTTAGTCCTCCCACTAACGTCATCTTTATATATTGTATGTCTATGTGTGTTATTCTAGTATGTAAGCTATATTACTTACTGTAAAGTTTCATCAATATCCATTCAGTAGTTTTTGTGTGAAAGAGTAACAAATTTCATCCTTACAAACTTTCACGTTTTTAATATTACTAGAAAAATAAAAAAATTGAATTTTGCTTTATACGTCCTCTTAAGTCTAACAACGGTAATCGTTTCTGCGTGCTTTAAACTAATCACAATCGCATTTATCGATAAAAATTTTAATAGCTTACATTGTACTTTCGTAAAACCATGCCGAATTGTCCTCGGATCGTTTCAATTCTTTAATTTACTACTTCAAAGTTACTTTTATCAGGCATATTTTCAAGCTGATATCAGTTCGAAATATCACAACTGCATTCGTTTTTAATTAAGCTATTGACTGCTCTTTGCTATTGAATGCACGGTTCCTGTGGGAACGCGGGTGAAAACCGCGGTCAGAAGCTAGTATAATACTATTACAAATGCGAAAGTGTGTTTGTTGGTTTGTCCTTCTTTCGTGCAGTAACGGAGCAACTGATCGACGTGATTTTTGGCATAGATATAGTTTATGGACCAGAAAGTATCATAGGCTACTTTTAAGCTCCGAAAAATGCACGGTTCCTGTGGGATCACGGGTGAAAACCGCAGGCAGAATCTAGTGTCTATATACATAACAATTGTAGTACCTACCACCCAGAATATTAAAACACAAAGGCCTACGCGACACTGCAGTGCACTCATTACTTTGATACACCAGGTAAGCCTATTTATTTCACTGACTAATTTCATCACACCAAAATTGAAATGCATGCACTGCTTAGCGGGAGAGTCCCAAGCAAAGCGGTGGTATTCACTCAGACGGAACTTCGCAGAAGAGTTAGTCCTACCTGTCTGCAGGCTGATTTTAATTCAGTCGTAGTGATTCCGGTTAGGAAGCGACTGTTTCTGATCCGTCCCAATAGAGAAATATTGTAGGGATTATATCCGTGTTTATGCAGCTGAGTTGTCGAATATAAACAGGTAATGTCTCTGACGGGATGCGATTTCGAAATATAAACGATCAAGACAGTCGCTTCCGACACAGTTATCATTTTCAGCCTCTTACGCTCCCACTGCTGGGATACCGGCCTTCTCTCAGAGAGAGAGGTGTGGGCTATATGTCACATGTCCTCGAATTTTGTGGTTCTTGAACATGCCGGTTTCCTCACGATGTGTTCCTTCACCGTTTTAGAGCGAGTGTCACTAATATGCACATAACTTGATATAAGTCATTGGTGCGGGCCGAGTCGAGATTCGAACTATGGTACGTTAGATTGAAAGTCGCACAAGTTTCCGCTCTGCCACACTCGCTCTATCGGATATCATTCCCAGTGAATTAAACTAACCCTGCTGGTGGCACGGACCCTTCAGAATTATTATGTTTGAACGAAAAACTCTACTGTAGCTTGACTTCGTGTTACTGATAAGTAATGGGCAGACGAATTTATATTTTACATTCCTTTAATCAAAGCCAGTAGTTATCGCTCTAAAAATTGATTTTAACACTATTTTTAATTACTTGGAAAATTAAGAATGTTATCGCATGCCCTTGAGGAAAAAGTGAAAACTGATATTGACTAACAAATCTGTAAACTAAAACATTTTTTGTGTATGTATAATTGTATATTATGCATTATATAATACTCGTAATATAAAGTTTTTATTGGTATAGAGACAGTTATCAAAATATGACATTATTGGTCCACAAACTAGGTTAACCTGTATTTTGAGGACCTCCTTCCTAGATATTTTAACTCCATTGTAACAACTTAATTATATAAATACAGCAACAATTGGTTTTTTTTTTTTTTAATTATTAAAATATTATTATACATTTCTATGTATGTACCACTCGTAGTATTCATAAAATGTATTATGAATACTACGAGTGGTACAGGGTGAGTTTGAATTGTTATATAATTCCGGAAGGGGGTGATTAGGAATCGTCCTAATCAACCATTGGGGTGTCGGCAAGTTGTGAGAACCTTCCTTGGAAAAAAGTCATTCTAAATTTCCAAAAAAAAAAATGAAAAATACTTCGAACCAAAAACCAAACGAAGGAAGTACGCGGCATTTTCTGGATTTTTAAGTCATTTCTAATCAACATTATCATTTGACAAAGTTCAACGTAGTTCAAGTGAATCAGCTGACATAGGGCTGCCCGGCAGTTCTGTAGTACTATTTTGACGTAAACTTTAAATGCCTTTTCTTCAATGAAAAATTCTGAATTTCAAAAACTCGTAAAGCAATGTTGTTGACCTCCAGAAGTGCATTGACCTCCTTTCGGGATAAGTATACCAATTAAAACTCAGGGGGGGTCTTACCACAAAAAAATTAAATCCACTTTAAACCTGTGTTAAACACTGTTTAACGCCTGAACATGCCTTAGTCACGCGATTAAATATGAGCAAGCACAAATCCTGATTTAAGTAGTGTCTAACCGTTGTCTAACACAATTCTGTTGTGACATTTCTAATAATTTTTTGACATTTATCTTTAGACGCTCTCTAGCTAAACAGGCAACTAAAAATGTTTTTTTTTTTTGGTAACACTAAGGTTGTCTAAGCATAGATAGGTTCTTCTATGTTTACACAAAGTGCAGAAAAAAGGAGTGTAATGTGTTTAGGGTTCATGTATGTATTATTCATGTATGTATTCAATATGCTTGTATGTATGTATATGAGTTTCTTTATTCCACCATAACTTACAAATGCCTGAACAGATTTGGATGTATCATTCCGAGTGACACTGGCTAGTCGTGTTTTTTTGTGTAATTTTTGTTACATCGACTTGTTGCCTGACGTAATTTTTTTTAATTATTTGTCTACCATTATATCACTATAGATTTAATTTTAGCGTTATTAATTTTAGCGTTATTAATTTTAGTTTTAACGGATCAGCATTGCGGTTCAACAAGGCAATGCCGCCAGCCAGCTTGCTGTACGCTTCCAACTGGTAGTGGGCTAGAACCAGGGCCAGATTATCCATAAGGCAAAGAAGGCAACTGCCTAGGGGCCCCGCATCCCAGGAAAAAATTGAAAACGTTTCTTCGAATGAAAATTAAATTTGAAGATTTGTATGTAACAAACCCTCAATAACAATATTATAAATATTACGCTGTTTTTATATTACATCGTCATATTTAAGAACTAATTTCAAATTATTATAGCATAATATTATTATGGTTAGAAAGGGGGCCCCTAGACGTGCATTGCCTAGGGGCCCCGACATGGCTAATCCGGCCCTGGCTAGAACATTTGGATTATATTTAAAGGCCTACATTGGCTTGTAGATTATGCAACAGTTTTTGTAGCTGGGTTAAATGTAGTGTTTATGTGATAGCTAGTTAATGAAGGCGTTTAGCCGGTTCAGGTTTATTAATTAATTGATTAACTTTAATTGTATTCTTTGGCTTTTTATCCGGAGCATTGAAATTTATTAACTTTCTCCTACTTTTAAAATTATTTTTCCTAAAGCTACTATTACGAGTAGGTAAATTAAAATGCTCGTGCGTTTTAATTTACTCGTTTATAGGCTCACACGGCGCATACCATCACACAAACGACCTGCTCATCTCCAAGTTAAGTTAGAGTAACTAGGAAGTAATAAACTAACGCAAAAAAATGCATTTGGTGTAATAATTATCACATTCGCGCTGAGTTCCAGTAGTGGTTTACTATTTCATTTTATGGTTTGAACATAAACCCCAGTTTTTATCGTTATCAATTTGTTCACATAAGAAATACATACAAAGGAACATAGAACCTTCCCCGTATTTAAAGTTGGTTAAAAAGACGATGGAGTAATCACGCTAAGCTTAATACTAATTGGAAAATGGGACTGGGACAATAATCTTACTGCCAGAACACACTGATACGTGCTCGGCTACAGATTTTCAATTTGAGAGTGTTAGCTAGCCACGCGCAAAAAATATTACTTTTGGTACACCAGTATATTAATATCTTCGCTTTTGTTCATTTTTGCTTAACACATGCACATGCACTTTGAGCCACACTACTCAATTCAGTTCAATTAATTTCATTTAATTCTATATTAATATAAGAAAAATACTTATAAATACTTTGTTATACTTTTGTTTTGTTATGACTATTTTATTTTTTATTTGTCGTTTTTTACTGTAACTATAATTATCTATAAGTAATTAATTAGTTAGTATTAGTTGGTATTACTAAAGTATTGATTTTGCTGTTATATTCTTGTGCTGATTTATATGAATTCACAGTTCGTAAATGTACCTACATGTATTCTAGTTGTATAATCCTTTCTTGGCCTTATTGTTGTCTATGTTGTTAAAATATAAATAAATTGTAATTAACGCTGTTGGCTTATATACTGATACTGATAAATAGAATAAAAAATAAAAATAAAATAATTATTTTTAGACTAGAACTACAACACAACAATCGTAAAAACTCATTGTAACATAACATCACAATGACATAATACAAGTCTGCACAATGGTTGTTATCTACTCGCTTTATTTTCACGATTAGTTCGTGGATAATGGCTGTAGATACGAGTAAAGCATTACTAAAATGTAGAATTAAGTAGAGGTCGTAGAAGCAGCGCGGCGGTGATCTTGATTTTTACATGGTTTGCACATGGTCCGTAACTGATGCATAACATCAATCATGCTTTACCGTTGAAACGCTAAGAACTGAGAGTGAGAGAGATAGTAGCAATATCCTCGGTCAACATCAAAATGGTAATGACGCCAGCAGCCGGCGTGACGGTCGATGGTTCGAATCTTACAAAGAGGTTGGGCTTTCGGTGAAGGAAAACATCGGATGCAAACATAGCACGGTGGTAGAGCATTTTCTTGTGCTCATCTGGCTAGTTACATCAAGTTGAAATTCTGTCGCCAAGCACCTATCGGTGTGTTCTGGCAGCGGCACTGGAGAGCCATTTCACATCTAGATTTAGCATATTCACCATCTTTGACCGCATAGTCACAAAGATCAAGCAAAATAGTGGTCATTTGGTCTAAACCATACATGGGCGCGGCCCGCGGACTGGTTGCGGCCCGCTCCAGCTTTTGATCCACCCTCGTATAACCATGGAACATTTTATAATTGCGCGCAAAAAAAGCTCAGTTCATGCCAACAACAGAGTGAGATTGGCATTCTTCTAGCTAGATTCATAAAACCAAGCTTACAGATGAAAATTTTCGCTAGTTTATTAAAGGGATTCCAACATAGATTATCTTCACAGTCTAGATCTGCAGCTTTTCAATAAGTTCCGCTGATTGATGTAACAGTATTACACTTTATAAATGTAAAAAGTAAACCGTACTTTTTTCACAATTACCCGTTATCCACGGCCCGCGAATTCATTAATATCCTAAAGTTTAGCCCGGAACTTTCTAAACGCCACCCCAAGGGCGGCGTATTAAGACAAACCCCCAAAACGTCAAAAGCCTTCACAGGTGGCTTCAAAATTAATCAATATTTCCAAGTATTGTGTAACATCTTTGAGTACTACGCGTTATTCTTTGAGTAAATTGTATTTTTGGTCGTCTATCTATCTATCTACTCTCGACACGAGCCTGTCGTTTGCCCGATGGTAAGCATAAGGCTAGCCCGTAACGATTGCAGTGCCACTCAGAATTTTGAAATACAGAGGCACTGCAGTGCGCTCGGTTACCTGAGACCTAATGTGTTAGTATGTAATGTCAGTATTAAGTCTCATAAAATTATAGCACATGATGCCTAGCTAGTAGTCTAGCGCTAGTGATGTGTTGTGGTAGCCGCACGTATTTATCATAAGCCCCATGGCAACGGTCAAATAGGATAAAGCGCTGACAAAAAAAACTAAATATTTTATGGCGGTGGGAAAATAAATATGTTAATCTTAATCGTATTTCTGAAACTATTATTTTTTTCCAAAATACGTTATAACAAAATTTGCAGCATAGAGCAAAAAATATCCTAAAGTTAATTAATAATATTTGTATCTTTATATTTAACAACGAATGTTGATAAAATAAAAAAGAATAGGTACAGAACTTTCCAGACTTTCATTTAAGACTTCATTGTTTTATATTTTCGATTAAACTATTTATAAGGTAATATATCTGATTGACCGAGCTTGACTCGGTGTTTTTAAAAACAAATTTTTTTCTATGTAAATTTGCGTTGTTACATGAAATATGTATACAACTATATATAGTTGTATACATATTACCTATAGTACACCTATAAGTAAACTTATCTCACTCTTGAAAGATCCGCCCTTAAAAAGCAAAACCTTATCTAGGTAAATACAAAATGTCATTCAAATCGTCAGAGAGCATTTTTTCATGGTTTTTCACGCTCGAGCCCTCTATGACGCAATAGTTGCTCCTCTTTCATTCATATGCAGACTGACAATGACAGCGTTTCGGCTGTTGCAGTATCTTAAGATCAAGTGAGACAGGGGTCAAATGCAACGAATAAAAAGCCTTTCGGCCGTCTACGCAACCGTAGTTCCGTAACCAGCGGCGCAAGTACGGAAGTCGGTTCGATAAATTTGTCGAACCGAAAACTCGATAAATTTATCGAATGTTGCGAGTACCGAAGTCTGATCGTAAAGTATTGTAGTAGCTCTATATTCTCTTTGGATTCGACCTAGCTATTCGATAACTTTTGTCGAAAGTATCGAGGTTCGATAAATTATATAAAAACTCGATAAAACCCACTTTATCGATTTGAAATGTCAATTTTATCGAATTTTATCGATCAAAAAGATCCGTACTTGCGCCGCAGTTACGAATGATAAAAAAAATGAAAAGACGCTACGAGGCTACGAGGAGTAAAAAGAGATGTTGTACGAGAGCAAATAGGACCGTTCCTTGTGTGTCCTGCTTGAAACGTACCTATCATTTTGGTGTGCGATAATGAGTTATTGCATTGTACGCTTCGTAATGGTTATGTTAATAACTTGAACTAACCGATTTGTAGAACTCCCATAGATGTTATTTACTCCTTTCTTCTCAGTCCAATTTCCTACGAAAGTGTATATTTCACTCAAATATTTACCAACATAAATATAAACTTATGTTCAAGATCTATAACATATTAAACATCTGTCTGTAATACACAATAATAATAATAGATAATGATGTGTAACTCAGTAGAGCATTCAGTATTGTTTTTATATAGGTACAACCAAGACAATATTTATGTTAAGCTAAATAACAATTTGATTATAGTTATATAAATATAAAATCGCTCGAATCTGTTGATAAAAACTATAATAACTAAGCATTCACATACACACTCCCTAATACTACACACGCCTCCATTAAACATAACTGCCATAATTATTATTAATTTTCTTCTCTGATGACTGTTTAGTAACAAATATTATTCATAGAATGTAAATCCATTATTGGCTATAAGTTTTAGATGTAAGTCCTAATAATTAATTGTATAAGAGCTGTGGATTTTGTTGAATAAATAAAATAAAATAAAATAAAATAATATTTTCTGTTTTATTATTTGTACCACCTTGAAACTTGTTAATCAGTAAACAGTTATTTAGGAACAGTTTTCTATGTCTTTGACAATATAAACATGGTAGAAGATAAAGGGTTATTAAAAATTGATAAACCTCCAAAATCAAACCTTGTCAAGGTTTGTTTTGTTAAAATTTAAATTCGACTGTATCGGGATAAGCTGGCTTATGACCACAATACCTGATCTTAGGTCATAAGTGACGATAAAGTGGAAGCTAAGCACATTTAATCAAGATTGCAAATCGATTTTTATGTGCGTAACCGATATACAACAGCAGGTATTCTTTCAGATGAAAAAATATCACACTTGTAAACCAAAACAAAACACTGTAACTATAGCACTGACACTCAATTTTTAATTCTAAAGGGGTTACCAAAACTATTCACTCTTCGCGTCAAATAAAAAACCTATATTTTCATAGACACGTCTAACCTTTACGTAAACCTTGGAAAATAACAAACACCATTGATAAACAAATCACAAAAAAATATTTCAAGCACTCTCGCTTTCTCGCAACCATTTCGGCAACTGAAACCCCTCGTGTGGCATACACAAAAACATAGCCAAATACTCACATAGACTTCCTGAAGATCTAAAAATAATTTTGGCGTCTATCCACTGGCTCACTGTATACGAACGATCGGAGTTTGGTACTAATTTCACGTGGCGTATAACGCATGCGTCGCGCGTCGCGAGCTCGCGTTGAATGAGTCGCCACTACATTGCAGACGTCTGAAGTACAGTATATAACTTTACATATTATCTCAGTAAACAATAAGAGGGATTTAATTAGAGATGAAGTTGATAGCAGATTGGCCGGATGCAGTGAGATCGATGTCGAATATACGGCCAAATTTAAGCGGAGATTGTCGTAGCTTTAGAGTCTCACAGGTGTTTTAATGAAGGGTATTTAATATCAAAGTAATTTTCAAGCGTTTGAAATTGCGCTTCCATCTTCGATGTATTGTTATCTTTTTGCTAGTTGTTACATTGTGCAACGATTTATTGGATTGTTTTGTTGAGTAACTTATTTTTATTTAACCAGCTTGTAAATGAAGGAACTTTATTGACGTAGACACATCTGAACAAATGAGACGTGAAATTAATTGTAGTTTTGTTTTTCAATTTATGCATTTTGTTATAAAACACAAAGTACCTATAAATAAAATAAATAAATATTTTTTATAGTATATTGCATACATTGATTTTTAATGTAATGATTAGTTAATTACCAACTACCATTTACCTCACAAAAACCGAACCTTAAAAGATAGCTCATTTATATTTGTTAATCGCTTGTTTTTACCTGCTTTTGCATATGTTGGATGCATAAATTAACATCTTTTAGTGAAGTTCGAGTTAAGTGTTCATAATTTGATCCTCAGACAACTTATATTTTTGAATATTTCTTCTAGAGCATTTCAATAAAACTATTCTACTCAAAATTAATTTTACTATAAGGTGTATCAAGGTTTTCAGGCGTTTTGCTTACTTATAGTAATAGTCAACATAGTATTTAACTATTTATGTACATATTATACTTAATATAATTATTATTATTCACTTTATTTATTTATATACTTCAATATTCCTATAAAAACAATACAGAATAATTTTATGAAATACATTTTATAGTGTTAACCGACACTAGCGGATGTTCACACAAATATATACATCACAAAAATTTCGCTTCCAACATGATTCGAACCTGCGTCTTCTGACTATCTAGGCCAGACGCCTTGACCAACTAGGCTATGGGAGCAATCGAAGTTGACTGCGGTTTTTGTTACTTTTGTGTTTTTTATAAGAATATCATAAAATATCTAAATTTTAGAAATACAATCAGATAAATATGTAATTGTATAGTTATAAGTGAGAGTGTGTGGCCTAGCGGGAATTTGTGCAACTTTCATTCCGACGCACCATGGTTCGCGAATCTCGGCTTGGCCCTGCCTGCACCAATGGCATACCAAGTTGTGTGCGGATTTACCACTCTCGCTCTAAGGCGGGCCCGTACACGTAATGATTGATGGATAGCATCAATCACGGACCACGTGAAAACCATGAAAAAACCACGATCACTGCGTAACACATAATATTGTATATACCGTCTATATGGAGCTTAGTAGAAATCTAGTCAGAGCGCTAACCATACCACGGTCAGTGGAAGTGAAACAGACGATGCGATACCGCTACTACCATTTATTTATTGCTATTTCATCAAATAGCAATAAAAAAAAGTTTATCCGATCCCCCCTAGAGCTGTGCCAACAGGGAAAAAAATCGACTCGATTAAACTCGAGTTGAAATTCGCGTAACACAATTTTAACTCGAGTCAGCGAGGTTTTGTACCTACTAGCCTCTGCCCGCGGTTTCACCCGTGTTGAGATTCCCTCGGGTAGTTTCATTTTTTCGTGTTAAAATAATCCTTTAATGCTACCTGTTCAGTCCAAAAACTATATCTATGCAAAAAATCATCATCAAACATCGATCCGTTGCGCTGTTGCTGCGTGAAAGAAGGACAAACCAATGTATACAAACACACTTTCGCATTTATCATAGTAAGGATTGATTCTACGTCATTGAGCAAAAGCCTCGTAACAAGACAAAGCTCTAAATTATTACTTCCTAGGCAGTCTCTATTCAAATGACCGGACGTTGGAAACATTTCTATTTTTAACAAGCTTCATTGCTTCAATGGATCTCATGTGACAGTAAAATTCTATCGTCGAATTGTCGGCTGCTTGTGAAGTATAATAAATGTTTAGAATTTATATATGTTACGTTATTATTCTACTGTACAGTAATTATAGTAGACATTTTTTTCTAATTTTTGTTAAATTTTGTTAGTGGTAGGACTAACTCTTCTGCAAGTGTTCGTCTGGGTTGTTACCACCATCACCAGAACCACCAGCTTACCATCAGGCGAACGACCAGCTCGTCTCGTTACCAAATAACATAAAAAAAACTCTACATACAAACATGTGCATATTATTGAACCCTAAACAATTTACATTCTTTTTTGTGCAGCCCTATATAAAAAATAATAGATTACGTATCTGTAAGGAATCCATATAAGCGATAAAATAAGCAAATTGTATAGGAATCATTGTAGAAAGCAATGTTTTAAATGCAATTAAGAATTTTGTATTGTATTGGCATATTGTTTGAATCTAATTCTTTTGACGGTGACGTACGCGCTACGTATCGCGACGTCATAGTGCGTCACAATGCGTCAGCTGCGTTATTACGGTAAGCATCCGATGTGCGGTCTACCGCCACCATTGAGAAGCTCTTTCAATGACCGCCACACGTAATTACTGATTATGGTTCATTTCTTCGCACATAGGGATAATTAAGATGTAAATATTGTAAATTATGTTTTGTTTAAAAAGGTTTTTGGGTAAGTACCCTCGCTGAATGTAGCTTTTTTTACGATATAGCACTTAATGATAATTAGGCGTATGTAGTGACGTTTATCACGTGATTGTGGCCCTTGACATCAGAGGAGTAAGTTGTAAAGCCGCGTCTACATTGTGCAGGTATGAGGTAGCTTGCATTCATATCATCATATTATACGCTCTCGCTGCCCTCTGCTGGGGATATGGGCCCTCTCTCACAGAGAGTATGAGGCCGTAATCCACCTCTCAGGCCCAGTGCGGCTTGGTGGATGTCATATGTCCTAGAATTTTGTGGTTCTTGAATATGCGTGTTTCCTCGCGATGTTTTTCTACGTCGTTTTAATGCGAGTGTGGTAGTTCCGCTGGTGCGAAGCAGAAGCGGGTTTCGAACTTGGTGCGTCGGGGCTGATGAGGCACAATCTTCTACTTAGCTAGTCAAGATAATTACACTGAGCAAGTTTAGTGAAGCTGTCATTAGACGGTAATGCAAGATTGATGGTTATGCATCAATCTCGGACCACGTGAAAAACAATGACTGCTATTTCTACGCTCATTATGCTGTAGGAGCTGGCGCGGACCCTGCGCATCAGAGATGTAGGTATACCGATATGCAGTAGACGCCAGCATTGCCAACATTACTGTTTACCGGTTCGAAAGATAATCAGCAAAATAACTGGATGTGTGAGACGTGAAAACGGAATCTTTGTTTATAAATCTATTGAAAGTTTATTATCAATATTTTTACTGTCTATGTGAATGTTTGTTGAAAAATGTATACTGCGACATATTTTTATAATGTCAGTCCATACTGTCCCACCCCTCGGCGTTCCGTATTTTTTACATCTTGATTTTTAATTTTAGGCCGGTAACTAGCCAAGAGAGCACTATAAGTGCCAGGCCACCATGCTATGCAAATCTTAATAGCTGTAAAAATGAATTTATGTCACTTTAGTTAGGCCTTCCGAGTATAGTTTTGTTAACCTGATAATGTTTTGCGTAAGAAATTGTAACATAACTTAATTATCAAACAAGTTAATGTAACAAAAGTTACCTACATAAATATAAACTGACTTCAGAATATAACATTTTGGTCCATCTTTTAAAATTCTGAAGCGATTTTGATGAAACTTACACTGTTCCTTAAGTTGAAATAAATGTAAGTCAGTTAAAAGGAAATGTTACAATCCGATGAATCGTTTCTGAGACATGCGTGGACAGACATACACACATACACCAAAATTTTATAATTTTGTATATTTGTTTGGAAGCCATAATGGAATCTTATATGTGATCATATTGCAGTTCCAGCAATAATATTACTTATTTGATAACCTCCTTTTTTGTCTTTATTGATGTCGGTTAAAAAAGGGAACCGTGCTACCTATACTTATAGTGATAATAGTACCTATTTTCCCGGAAAGTTCCTTTGTGCTCTAATCTCTATCTGGCGTATTTTTGAAGCACAACTAAACTAGGTTTTGAATGGTTCTTTTGTCTTCTTGCGCTACACTAGAATTAGCTTTGAATCGACTGAGACAAATAAATCCCCTTATCAAACTTAAATGATTAGTTCTAGACTTAATGACTCAGTTCATACTTATTAATATTATTATTTACCTATTTTTACATACCTATTTTTTTTTATACACAGTAATTATACACAGGCTAACGCTTTATAAATTATTTATTACTTGCTTCTACCCGCGGTTTTCACCCGCGTTCCCACAGAAACCGTCAAACCGAACTGTCAAATTAAATCAACTTGTCGGAGTTTTGGCGGGAATGCGAAAATGTGCTGTTGTTGATTTTGTGTTATTCACTAAAACCTATGTTATATCGAGTGTTAATGACGTAATAATGGTGGATTATTAACCATTAAGTGTTCGTAAACGTGCATGAGTGAAAGGCAAAATTTTAAAAGTGCTACGTACTTACCTAAAACTGAAGTGTAATATTGTAAAATTAAAATTCAAACAATGCTGAATGCAATTCAGCATTGTTTGAATTGGATTTGTTTATTAATAAGCCAATTGTTTATTCAATTATTCTCAATATTTAATAGTACATGTACCAAAAGTTATTATTAGTACAATAATTACTACCTACTTACTTAACATTATTATGAATGACGTCGTCTTTGTATAGATATTAGCAAAGTCTAATTCTGGACGTGTGATGTGTAGCAGTTTTTAAAGTATAAATAATATAAATAAATTAAACATTAATCAAATTCGCGAAGAAACTTAGCCGATCCTGTTATACTTATGTCCTTCCTCGAGCTCTAAGACTAACATTTACTCGTATGTACCTATAATATATTATGTTATTTTAAGTGCCATATATACTTTCATAGGTATGCATTTAGGAAAAAGCTGCATGTTATTTTGACATTACAAACAGACACTTCAATTTTATTTATTTACTAGCCGCTGCCCGTGGTTTCACCCGCGCTACGATAATTGGATCTCATGGGTTTTATTTTTTTAGAGCGGAACCCTATGTTTTTTTCTAAAATAAAAGTAGCCTAAGTTACTCCTTATAACATCAGCTATCTGGTCAGTGAAAGTCCCATCAAAATCGGTCCGGCTGTTTCGGAGATTACCCAGAACAAACAGACCGACAGACAAAATTAAAAAAATGGTTGTTTTGTTATAGGTACCGTATATACTTTCATATGTATGCATTTAGTAAAAAGCTGTTATTTTGATATTACAAACAGACACTTCAATTTTATTTAGTTGTATGTATAGATATGTAAGTATGTATAGATAGAAGCATTATTCCACGCAACAGATAACTCATTCCACGCTTCGTTTCTGAATCTTACTCAGTACCCTCATTACATTTATGACGAATTTCAATCTGATTAGTACTTTTTGTAAAATAAATTAAATAAAGCAGTTGGATGCCTCTGATCGTATAGGTTAAAAATGTGCATCTCTGTAAACAGCCATTGTTGAAATGGCGCCATTGCGTCGCTGGGGTGACGGCATCCGCGCAATCTATTAGGACTTTTTTTTATTTTTTTTTACCTGTTTGACCGCTCTACGAAATTGCATAGTTTATTCGTACGATCGTTAGCAATAAGGACGACGCCTTAGAGTCATTTATTTCAACTTTCATGAATGTTCCCTTGGGGCTCATGGGAAAGACGAATTTTGAATTTGAATTTAACGTGATATTTACCGTTACGGTCTTACCATGCACAAAAAAATTAAACACATTTTAAACCTGTGTTAAACACCGTTTAACTCCTAAATATGCTTTAGTCGCATGTTTAAATATGACCAACCACAAATCCTGATTTAAGTAGTGTCTAACCGCTGTCTAACTACATTCCGTTGTGACATTTCTAATTCATTTTGACATTTATCTTTAGATACTGTCTAGCTTTTTACTAGCAGTTTTTTACAAAACAAATTGACAAACCTCGACGATATGCGACTAGGTATAACACAAACTAGTTCTACCGAGCTCAAAATTAAAAATGCATAGTCTAGGTCCTAATGTAATGTCGGTAAAAATATATAACGAAATTCCGGAAACAATACTAGCACAAGAAAAAGAAACAATCTTTAAAAAAAATTAAAGGACTTTTTAAATAACAAATGTTACTATAGCTTGACGGATTTTTTTAATGACCCACAATAGTAACAACTCATAAAGAAAATGTTTGCTGGTACCTATGCTTGTAAAATGGACCGTCCCGCCCGTCACCTATGTTGCTATACCCTAACATAGGGTCATGCTCACCTACTAATCTAAGTAAGACCTTTCTGTAATGTACATATGATGCAATAAATGATTGAGTATTGAGTATTGAGCTAAACCGGCATCTAAAAGTGTTTTAGTTAAACGTTAAACTTTGTTTATGTAATGTGTAACAACCATGAAAACCTACCAGGAAAATACTAGAACGCTGGTACCTACTTTTAAGTGTCACTAGGCGGACACTCGCAGAAGATCTTTGGGGCAGCGTAGAAGACGCTCATGCAAACGTACGTTTGCTTGTCAGAATAACAACGCTTTGCGTCAAGCGCGGATTTCGTGATACTCGAAATGCGTGATACTTGATGCAAAAGCGTTGTTATTCTGACAAGCAAATGTACGTTTGCTTGAGCGTCTACGCTGCTCCTTACACCAGCACCTGGTAAACTAACTGTCAGAGTCATTTACTAAAGAAATCTACCTACACTAACGGCTTTAGTAACCATTAAATGACTCCGATTGCGGCAGTAAGTAACTGAGTAGTCCGATAACCACTCCATAATTAGGTTTTTCACACACCAAACGAAGTAGGTATAAGAGTCGCTTAATTTCCTGAATTTTTGTGACACCCTTATGTTAATTAGCTCGACTCAAGCGGACAGACGTCGTCGCTTATATTAGGTACTTTAGTTTTTCCACATGTTTCAAATAACTTATTGAATAGTTTCAATATTACATTACAATTATTATTATATAGTAATTATAATAATATGGATGTTATATCCATTTTTTACTGATGTCAATCAATTCGTTTTCTCATCAAGACGATCACATGCCACACAAAGGTCTCCTTCATTAGAGGATGGGTTCAGGCTCCCCGTCGTCGCCGCCCTCGGCACACCTTGGGTGATCCGGACGATCCCATCGCGGCATCGCGCTGGGTTCGCCCGAACATCAGTCCAATCCTAGCACCATCACCAGTCCGAAAGCTGGTGCAGTAAGGCGTTCAGTTTTCGGTTGCGGTATCGGATACCAAATTAGAAGCAATAGACATCGACCTCGCCGGCGAGATCGATTCTTTGTTAAATAAGCTTAGGGTTGTATGGGACCGAGCTTCACTTCGCCGTCGAGATTCTTGCCCCTTTTCTCGTAGGCTTTGGAACGAGGCAACTATAGAGTCACTACGAATTCTACGAGCGCCCACCTCTGGCCCGCGAGAATTTAGCTTTAGCTAGATTAGGGCCCACTTTAAACGGACGCATTCGTGCTCTGGGGCTGTTCTCTCCGACCTCCTTTATCCCGGCGACGGCCCAAGCCGTCTAGCAAAGGTTCGTACCAAGTGGTTCACCTCACGCGGTTTCCTTGAGCTAGTCGCCAAATCACCATTTTTAATAAGGCTGAGCACCTTCTGCGCTCTCCCGCCGTTGGGTGACGATGAACAGAACGGTCCTATAAAGGATGGCTTCAATGGAATCTCGTCCGCTCCGATTGTGTACTCAATTAAGTATTCTATTTTTAACATTTGTATTTATATAAAACCATAATATGTAAGTATATACTCGTATAACATGTATGTATGTCAACGACACTTTAGTTAGGCTTTAGGAGTAAGTTTACTTTTGTTAAGTTGATTTTGTTATTTTAAAAAAAAAAGTTCTGTATATACAATTTGAATTAGCAAACAAAGGGTGCGAGCCCTGGAGCTTGCAGAGGAAAATAGATTCAATAAAAAAAAAGGATGGCTTCAAGGTTGCCATAATACATCACGCTTGGTAAGTGTCTTGATGATCACAGCAGAGTATGATGTTCGAGGAGAATGCTGCTGCCCATTCTCTGCATATTCCTTCAGTCGGCTCTTACAGCACCCACAGGAAGAGATGGGGTGGCCCTATTATAGTGCAACCGCCACTGCCGTTTTGTTATGTAGTTACCTGTTTATTAATTGCTCCACAATTAACCATGCTTAACCAGTTTATATAAATTAGATTTGTTGGTTTCTAGACAACCGTAATAAAAATTAAACTCATTAACTATAATCTGAGATAATCTTCTTGGACAATATTTGTAGACACTGTTTATAGAACGCTTGTCATACTTCGCTTATCTTTGTGGCGTCTGAGGTTTCCTATCTCGGTGCAATTGCGTATTTACTTGAAAGGTAGACAAAAATCGAGGCGATAAAACGCATTTTTTTAAATATATGTGATTGTTTGACCATCACTAATATCACCTGATCTCAGTGACGTAGTTTTTTAATGTACATGGACGGTGGCTTTCAATGATTAGTTACGGCGTATATATAGCAGCTACATAGCTTCAATTAAAAGTTTTTGATGAGCTTCTGTGGCACTGGAAAAATATATGTCATTATTCATTATATTGTGAGCCGTGCTTTCTGTGTACATTTATAAACGCTTAAACATTCATACCCCCGCACTAGGATTCCCTGTGTCGCAGGTGGCATGGACACACACAGATACACAATCATCACAAACATCCAAGACCCGAGAACAAACTTTATGCTTACACAAAATCTGCCCCGGCCGGGAATCGAACCCGGGACCCCTCGCTTTCCAGGCAGGGTTACTACCAACTTAGCTACGGAGCCATCAAAACATTTGTATCGATCAAGGGCAATTCTATAAACCGTAGACCGTACGGGACTCGTTTGATGTGGTATAGGTACTATTCATACCTGGGACCACACGGCACAAGACATTTATATTGATATGGATGGAATTTTGAATGTTTTCTACTTATAAGTCGAAAAAGTAGAAAAAAAGTGTCAAACTAGAAATTCTTAACGATATTATTGACTTGATTATAAACAGGTTACTTATAAATAAAACAATGATGACTCAGAAATGCAGAAGTTTAGATTCTATCTATTTATTGACGTAGGCAGTATGTATATAGGTACGTAATCCCCTATATTTACTAATGAGTAATAATGACTTTTATGATTCATCAGAGAATACAATTAAGTTTACGTTAGGTATTATCCAACTTGCATCTAGTCTTTATAAAAAATGTATTAACTATATAGGTAGGTGCCTACGTTCGCTTTTTTGAGTAAAACGCAAAAGTTCAATTTTTGAAGTTAAACAAACAAGCCAAGAGGGTCAGTTTCTGCCTTTTTAGTAAAGCAGGACTTTTTTTAATCTTAATTGGTTAGCATTTGACCACTATAAGTATATTATAGTGATCGATAAGGATAAATACCATAAAACTAGAATAAAAGATAATAACATAAGTTGAACTAATCTTATGAGCGGTTAACGGAACTCTCCAATAAGTATAATATATGGGAACAAATTTTCTTTCAATTCCTGCCCCCATAAGCTTTCTCCAAAATCTCTGAATGCATGTCATCGTTTTAAATTTACCAGGCCCTTTTCATAAAAACAAGACAAAAGCAAACAACATAATGAGATCCAGGCTGTCAAAAACAATAGTAAACGAGCAAAGCCTCATGTAAACAGTCATTAATCTAAATTCCAACGACCACGCCGGTGGTTCATGCGATTTGACGTAACGGGGTGGACGCAGATAATAATCCCTAATCATGGATAACACAAAGAGATTAAAAATTATGAGTTTTAATTATAAGTCTATCTATAGATCTGTAAAGTATGTACGGGAAAATTGTCAGTGTGTCAAATTTATTCTATAATTTTGCTTATTTGTTTTTTTATTTTTTTTGTGTTATGTACTTGTATGGACAACTTTATTGCTTCGGTGTGATTTTGTCTGAAATAAACCTTTATTATTATTATTATTTATTATTATTAATAATGCAGCTGTCACATGACTAGGCTAGTGTAGGCGTAGTGTTTTCAGTTCGCAGACCTTCGTGAATAGAGTCTATTTGATTTGTGAATATCTCTGTTGATAGAACTTCTAGTGTGTTTTGGCGAACCACGGTATCGGCAAGCTTAGCATTCATTCGGCAAAATGTGCTGTCATTATGTAATAATTTTTTATATCATTTTTTCATCATTCTATAAAATGTTAATCCTTCTTTGGCTGTAAGTTAAGCATGTAATAAGATATTGTAAGCTTTATTAAGAGCTGTGGATTAAGTATGAATAGTTTTAATTAATTTAATTTTAGGTGTTTATTGTATTGTTTAGATAATTATGTATAGTCTATAATAAATATCAATTAAATAAAAGTACCTAAATAAATAAATAACTGTTCAATTCAACGGTGAGTGAGCCGAGCTTTCTGTGTTAAATTCAATTGTGTCGTTCAAGAGTAATTCTATAAACCATTCGGGAATCGTTCACGTTCATGTATCTCGCAAAAAAATTGCGGTACTAAATGCGAGAGGCTATTAACATCATAATTTGATGGGTCTATAGATTTATCGTTCTTTAGTTGTGTATGGGTTAGTGTTTGACGCATTCCTCTATCAAATTAGTGGTTCCCTCATGATGGATGGCTCAGTGGTGACTGGTGGCCGAATCCTTCCATCCGGATTGTTCCAGCAGCTGCACTGGGAAGCCAGTCTAATCTAGGTGTAGCATATTTACTATCTTTGACTGAGACAGGCGAGATAGTGATTGACCCAGGTTTATCAGCGGCTTGTTTTTTTATTCAAACGTAGTAAGACGTAGTCTAGGCTTCTACCACTTCGTCAGTTAATATTGACGACGAGGTCAAAGTTGGTGAACACCCTAGAATAAACAAATCCTGAAATAGGGCCGGTTCTCCAGTGCAGCTGCCGTAACTTTGGGTGCTTGAAGACTGGTTTTTAACTGGAGTTGAATGGTGGCTAGCCAGGCGAGCACTTGAAAATGCTCTACTATCGTAACACAATGTTTTCTATTACAGCTGATTTTTAAGTTGATGGTGGTAACAATAAGCCACTAGAAATTTCCTACCAAACATATATACCGAAATCTACAAAATCAGGATGCAATCGCGGATATAGGTAGGTAGACACGCCCGTGAGGATCATGCTAAGTAATACCTGACTACTGATAAGAAAATATCACTATATAATTTGACGCGTCGTTCATGATCCACGATTCAGATTTTTAATACTTTTAGTCACCGTGACTCAGGCATGAATCAAATTTATCTGTGAATACGGAAGGAACTAGCCTTCCTTATTATCTAATCTAATAGGGTAGCTGTTATCAGACAGATGACAAATATTATTTTTGTGTTTGATGCAAATAGAGACAGCCTCTTCACTTTTTAAGTGTATAAACACTTAGTACCTATCTGATGAAAATGATTAATAAACATTTTCATAGCGTGATTCAGAGTGTATGATACCTACCTATTTATTTTGTCGTTCGACTAATAGATATCTCGCCTGTGACGCAAGTACCTACGGAACTTTTCGATAGTTAAAATTGACAGTTCGAATCGATAAAAATTTAAATTCGAGGTAGGCATGTAGTTCATGATTTTTTTCGAAAACGAAACGAAGCCGAATCTACTTTCTTCAATAAATGAAGTGAATATTCGCATCTCACAATTCGAAGACTGGTTTATGCAAGGAAGACTATTGTACCTAACATAAATATATAATAAATGTAGGAAAAGTAATCGATTATAGATTAGAAGTAAAACTTTTCGTCGTCGCAAAACTAGTTTCGAAGATTAGTTTTCGTTCTCGGGAAAAAGGTTACCTATGTTTCCTTTTCGGCAAAAATCAACAACGTCCTACCTATTTCTAATTGTATCTTATCGAACTGTCAATTTATCGATCGATATGGATCGAAAAGTTCCGTATATATACTTGCCCAACTGATCTTAAAACACAAATGCCTACATGGCATTACAATGCCCTCGTTACCCTGAGACATTAAGCACAACAGTTTCACTTTGCATTTAAAAAACGTGTCTGGGCCTTGTGAAACCATTTTCGAAATCCCTAATTTTCTTGATATCTTACAAAGAAACCTAATTAGGTACATGCCAGGGGCAATTTATGATCGTGGGCGTTGTTTATTTATCAATCATTGGTATCTCGAATTCGCTTCACGAATACACAGCATGCAAGAATCACGAGATAAGTTGTGATGGTACCTAATCATCCCTGGTAGGTGATTTGGCAGGTAACCTTATCACGTGAAAAATGACGCTTCCTGTCCCTAACATCTAGTCAGTGCCCCTAACCGTGCAGGCTGCGTGGTGACCATCGAAAACCAAGACTATATACCTAAGGCTCAATTCACATCGCAGCGGAGTTCGTCGGAACAGAATTTTGTTTACATTGCATAATTAACTTTATGTTCTTTGGTCCATTGTTACAACGCGTGTGGTTGAATAGGGTGAACATGCTAAGCCTAGATTAGTCCTCATACTGCAGCCCTCAAGTGTGGCTCGAAACACATTGACATGTGACAAATTTTCGAGACTTTATATAATCAAATCAAATCATTTTTTTTATTGTACACCAGTCTTAAGAAATTAGCCACAGTAGCAGATCTTAAATATATAAAGGTATATTTCAATAAGAGAACGCTACTTGCTTCCTTATTGTTATTTAGTTTTTTCCTAATCACGTTAGCAGTGATATTTTTGATGTGTTTTAAATTATAACATCTATAATGCTCTATTACCTATAGCTAGGTACCATCAGATTGTTCGTATAATCTCTGTGTCGAATCGTAATTAAACAAGCACGGTCCAACTAATTAATAATTTGCGGAAAAATTGCTAGTGGATGGAACCAATGGATTTCCGAATATACCTACCTATAACAGCGATTACCTACGAATTGGAGTAGGTAGGTACCTAATGCATGGTGTAAAATCTTACGCACTTATAATAGGTCATTTGAAGCGCATGTCAGAATGGGCCTTTGCCCGCATCTGGAATATAGGTGCAGATTGTAATAGCAGTTAAACTTTAAACAATTTTAATGCGAAAGTGTCTTTGTACGTTCGTCCTTCTTTTACGCAGCAACTGAGCAACGGATTGACGTCATTTTTGGCATAAATATAGTTTATGGACCGGAGAGTAACGTAGGCTAGTTTTTGTCCCAGAAAAATACACGGTTCGTATAAAAATATATATATTAATCACAGACCTACTATATTACAAATCTGTGATATTAATAGATATCACAACAAAACTGAGTTAGGCAACGGTGAGACATTTCTTAAATTGGGATAGCTATGGTGTAGGTACCTATGTACGTGTGCGTGAGGGTGATTCTTTGTATGTATGTGGAAATGGGTGTGCGTGTGTTTAAAATCAATTAAGTAAGTACAATTTTTTTTTTCGTTTAATGTTTTTTGTTTTGCTTTTAAGTAAGTTTTGAGAAATGAAACAGGTATATCAATTTATCCCGGCGACGGCCCAAGCCGTCTAGCAAAGGTTCGTACCAAGTGGTTCACCTCACGCGGTTTCCTTGAGCTAGTCGCCAAATCACCATTTTTAATAAGGCTGAGCACCTTCTGCGCTCTCCCGCCGTTGGGTGACGATGAACAGAACGGTCCTATAAAGGATGGCTTCAATGGAATCTCGTCCGCTCCGATTGTGTACTCAATTAAGTATTCTATTTTTAACATTTGTATTTATATAAAACCATAATATGTAAGTATATACTCGTATAACATGTATGTATGTCAACGACACTTTAGTTAGGCTTTAGGAGTAAGTTTACTTTTGTTAAGTTGATTTTGTTATTTTAAAAAAAAAAGTTCTGTATATACAATTTGAATTAGCAAACAAAGGGTGCGAGCCCTGGAGCTTGCAGAGGAAAATAGATTCAATAAAAAAAAAGGATGGCTTCAAGGTTGCCATAATACATCACGCTTGGTAAGTGTCTTGATGATCACAGCAGAGTATGATGTTCGAGGAGAATGCTGCTGCCCATTCTCTGCATATTCCTTCAGTCGGCTCTTACAGCACCCACAGGAAGAGATGGGGTGGCCCTATTATAGTGCAACCGCCACTGCCGTTTTGTTATGTAGTTACCTGTTTATTAATTGCTCCACAATTAACCATGCTTAACCAGTTTATATAAATTAGATTTGTTGGTTTCTAGACAACCGTAATAAAAATTAAACTCATTAACTATAATCTGAGATAATCTTCTTGGACAATATTTGTAGACACTGTTTATAGAACGCTTGTCATACTTCGCTTATCTTTGTGGCGTCTGAGGTTTCCTATCTCGGTGCAATTGCGTATTTACTTGAAAGGTAGACAAAAATCGAGGCGATAAAACGCATTTTTTTAAATATATGTGATTGTTTGACCATCACTAATATCACCTGATCTCAGTGACGTAGTTTTTTAATGTACATGGACGGTGGCTTTCAATGATTAGTTACGGCGTATATATAGCAGCTACATAGCTTCAATTAAAAGTTTTTGATGAGCTTCTGTGGCACTGGAAAAATATATGTCATTATTCATTATATTGTGAGCCGTGCTTTCTGTGTACATTTATAAACGCTTAAACATTCATACCCCCGCACTAGGATTCCCTGTGTCGCAGGTGGCATGGACACACACAGATACACAATCATCACAAACATCCAAGACCCGAGAACAAACTTTATGCTTACACAAAATCTGCCCCGGCCGGGAATCGAACCCGGGACCCCTCGCTTTCCAGGCAGGGTTACTACCAACTTAGCTACGGAGCCATCAAAACATTTGTATCGATCAAGGGCAATTCTATAAACCGTAGACCGTACGGGACTCGTTTGATGTGGTATAGGTACTATTCATACCTGGGACCACACGGCACAAGACATTTATATTGATATGGATGGAATTTTGAATGTTTTCTACTTATAAGTCGAAAAAGTAGAAAAAAAGTGTCAAACTAGAAATTCTTAACGATATTATTGACTTGATTATAAACAGGTTACTTATAAATAAAACAATGATGACTCAGAAATGCAGAAGTTTAGATTCTATCTATTTATTGACGTAGGCAGTATGTATATAGGTACGTAATCCCCTATATTTACTAATGAGTAATAATGACTTTTATGATTCATCAGAGAATACAATTAAG
Source organism: Crocallis elinguaria (assembly GCA_907269065.1). Classification (NCBI taxonomy): domain Eukaryota; kingdom Metazoa; phylum Arthropoda; class Insecta; order Lepidoptera; family Geometridae; genus Crocallis; species Crocallis elinguaria. The sequence continues at coordinate 22,574,535 of OU026065.1, forward strand.
TTTACGTTAGGTATTATCCAACTTGCATCTAGTCTTTATAAAAAATGTATTAACTATATAGGTAGGTGCCTACGTTCGCTTTTTTGAGTAAAACGCAAAAGTTCAATTTTTGAAGTTAAACAAACAAGCCAAGAGGGTCAGTTTCTGCCTTTTTAGTAAAGCAGGACTTTTTTTAATCTTAATTGGTTAGCATTTGACCACTATAAGTATATTATAGTGATCGATAAGGATAAATACCATAAAACTAGAATAAAAGATAATAACATAAGTTGAACTAATCTTATGAGCGGTTAACGGAACTCTCCAATAAGTATAATATATGGGAACAAATTTTCTTTCAATTCCTGCCCCCATAAGCTTTCTCCAAAATCTCTGAATGCATGTCATCGTTTTAAATTTACCAGGCCCTTTTCATAAAAACAAGACAAAAGCAAACAACATAATGAGATCCAGGCTGTCAAAAACAATAGTAAACGAGCAAAGCCTCATGTAAACAGTCATTAATCTAAATGCCAACGACCACGCCGGTGGTTCATGCGATTTGACGTAACGGGGTGGACGCAGATAATAATGCAGCTGTCACATGACTAGGCTAGTGTAGGCGTAGTGTTTTCAGTTCGCAGACCTTCGTGAATAGAGTCTATTTGATTTGTGAATATCTCTGTTGATAGAACTTCTAGTGTGTTTTGGCGAACCACGGTATCGGCAAGCTTAGCATTCATTCGGCAAAATGTGCTGTCATTATGTAATAATTTTTTATATCATTTTTTCATCATTCTATAAAATGTTAATCCTTCTTTGGCTGTAAGTTAAGCATGTAATAAGATATTGTAAGCTTTATTAAGAGCTGTGGATTAAGTATGAATAGTTTTAATTAATTTAATTTTAGGTGTTTATTGTATTGTTTAGATAATTATGTATAGTCTATAATAAATATCAATTAAATAAAAGTACCTAAATAAATAAATAACTGTTCAATTCAACGGTGAGTGAGCCGAGCTTTCTGTGTTAAATTCAATTGTGTCGTTCAAGAGTAATTCTATAAACCATTCGGGAATCGTTCACGTTCATGTATCTCGCAAAAAAATTGCGGTACTAAATGCGAGAGGCTATTAACATCATAATTTGATGGGTCTATAGATTTATCGTTCTTTAGTTGTGTATGGGTTAGTGTTTGACGCATTCCTCTATCAAATTAGTGGTTCCCTCATGATGGATGGCTCAGTGGTGACTGGTGGCCGAATCCTTCCATCCGGATTGTTCCAGCAGCTGCACTGGGAAGCCAGTCTAATCTAGGTGTAGCATATTTACTATCTTTGACTGAGACAGGCGAGATAGTGATTGACCCAGGTTTATCAGCGGCTTGTTTTTTTATTCAAACGTAGTAAGACGTAGTCTAGGCTTCTACCACTTCGTCAGTTAATATTGACGACGAGGTCAAAGTTGGTGAACACCCTAGAATAAACAAATCCTGAAATAGGGCCGGTTCTCCAGTGCAGCTGCCGTAACTTTGGGTGCTTGAAGACTGGTTTTTAACTGGAGTTGAATGGTGGCTAGCCAGGCGAGCACTTGAAAATGCTCTACTATCGTAACACAATGTTTTCTATTACAGCTGATTTTTAAGTTGATGGTGGTAACAATAAGCCACTAGAAATTTCCTACCAAACATATATACCGAAATCTACAAAATCAGGATGCAATCGCGGATATAGGTAGGTAGACACGCCCGTGAGGATCATGCTAAGTAATACCTGACTACTGATAAGAAAATATCACTATATAATTTGACGCGTCGTTCATGATCCACGATTCAGATTTTTACTACTTTTAGTCACCGTGACTCAGGCATGAATCAAATTTATCTGTGAATACGGAAGGAACTAGCCTTCCTTATTATCTAATCTAATAGGGTAGCTGTTATCAGACAGATGACAAATATTATTTTTGTGTTTGATGCAAATAGAGACAGCCTCTTCACTTTTTAAGTGTATAAACACTTAGTACCTATCTGATGAAAATGATTAATAAACATTTTCATAGCGTGATTCAGAGTGTATGATACCTACCTATTTATTTTGTCGTTCGACTAATAGATATCTCGCCTGTGACGCAAGTACCTACGGAACTTTTCGATAGTTAAAATTGACAGTTCGAATCGATAAAAATTTAAATTCGAGGTAGGCATACATGCCTACCTCGAATTTAAATTTTTATCGATTCTGACAAGCAAATGTACGTTTGCTTGAGCGTCTACGCTGCTCCTTACACCAGCACCTGGTAAACTAACTGTCAGAGTCATTTACTAAAGAAATCTACCTACACTAACGGCTTTAGTAACCATTAAATGACTCCGATTGCGGCAGTAAGTAACTGAGTAGTCCGATAACCACTCCATAATTAGGTTTTTCACACACCAAACGAAGTAGGTATAAGAGTCGCTTAATTTCCTGAATTTTTGTGACACCCTTATGTTAATTAGCTCGACTCAAGCGGACAGACGTCGTCGCTTATATTAGGTACTTTAGTTTTTCCACATGTTTCAAATAACTTATTGAATAGTTTCAATATTACATTACAATTATTATTATATAGTAATTATAATAATATGGATGTTATATCCATTTTTTACTGATGTCAATCAATTCGTTTTCTCATCAAGACGATCACATGCCACACAAAGGTCTCCTTCATTAGAGGATGGGTTCAGGCTCCCCGTCGTCGCCGCCCTCGGCACACCTTGGGTGATCCGGACGATCCCATCGCGGCATCGCGCTGGGTTCGCCCGAACATCAGTCCAATCCTAGCACCATCACCAGTCCGAAAGCTGGTGCAGTAAGGCGTTCAGTTTTCGGTTGCGGTATCGGATACCAAATTAGAAGCAATAGACATCGACCTCGCCGGCGAGATCGATTCTTTGTTAAATAAGCTTAGGGTTGTATGGGACCGAGCTTCACTTCGCCGTCGAGATTCTTGCCCCTTTTCTCGTAGGCTTTGGAACGAGGCAACTATAGAGTCACTACGAATTCTACGAGCGCCCACCTCTGGCCCGCGAGAATTTAGCTTTAGCTAGATTAGGGCCCACTTTAAACGGACGCATTCGTGCTCTGGGGCTGTTCTCTCCGACCTCCTTTATCCCGGCGACGGCCCAAGCCGTCTAGCAAAGGTTCGTACCAAGTGGTTCACCTCACGCGGTTTCCTTGAGCTAGTCGCCAAATCACCATTTTTAATAAGGCTGAGCACCTTCTGCGCTCTCCCGCCGTTGGGTGACGATGAACAGAACGGTCCTATAAAGGATGGCTTCAATGGAATCTCGTCCGCTCCGATTGTGTACTCAATTAAGTATTCTATTTTTAACATTTGTATTTATATAAAACCATAATATGTAAGTATATACTCGTATAACATGTATGTATGTCAACGACACTTTAGTTAGGCTTTAGGAGTAAGTTTACTTTTGTTAAGTTGATTTTGTTATTTTAAAAAAAAAAGTTCTGTATATACAATTTGAATTAGCAAACAAAGGGTGCGAGCCCTGGAGCTTGCAGAGGAAAATAGATTCAATAAAAAAAAAGGATGGCTTCAAGGTTGCCATAATACATCACGCTTGGTAAGTGTCTTGATGATCACAGCAGAGTATGATGTTCGAGGAGAATGCTGCTGCCCATTCTCTGCATATTCCTTCAGTCGGCTCTTACAGCACCCACAGGAAGAGATGGGGTGGCCCTATTATAGTGCAACCGCCACTGCCGTTTTGTTATGTAGTTACCTGTTTATTAATTGCTCCACAATTAACCATGCTTAACCAGTTTATATAAATTAGATTTGTTGGTTTCTAGACAACCGTAATAAAAATTAAACTCATTAACTATAATCTGAGATAATCTTCTTGGACAATATTTGTAGACACTGTTTATAGAACGCTTGTCATACTTCGCTTATCTTTGTGGCGTCTGAGGTTTCCTATCTCGGTGCAATTGCGTATTTACTTGAAAGGTAGACAAAAATCGAGGCGATAAAACGCATTTTTTTAAATATATGTGATTGTTTGACCATCACTAATATCACCTGATCTCAGTGACGTAGTTTTTTAATGTACATGGACGGTGGCTTTCAATGATTAGTTACGGCGTATATATAGCAGCTACATAGCTTCAATTAAAAGTTTTTGATGAGCTTCTGTGGCACTGGAAAAATATATGTCATTATTCATTATATTGTGAGCCGTGCTTTCTGTGTACATTTATAAACGCTTAAACATTCATACCCCCGCACTAGGATTCCCTGTGTCGCAGGTGGCATGGACACACACAGATACACAATCATCACAAACATCCAAGACCCGAGAACAAACTTTATGCTTACACAAAATCTGCCCCGGCCGGGAATCGAACCCGGGACCCCTCGCTTTCCAGGCAGGGTTACTACCAACTTAGCTACGGAGCCATCAAAACATTTGTATCGATCAAGGGCAATTCTATAAACCGTAGACCGTACGGGACTCGTTTGATGTGGTATAGGTACTATTCATACCTGGGACCACACGGCACAAGACATTTATATTGATATGGATGGAATTTTGAATGTTTTCTACTTATAAGTCGAAAAAGTAGAAAAAAAGTGTCAAACTAGAAATTCTTAACGATATTATTGACTTGATTATAAACAGGTTACTTATAAATAAAACAATGATGACTCAGAAATGCAGAAGTTTAGATTCTATCTATTTATTGACGTAGGCAGTATGTATATAGGTACGTAATCCCCTATATTTACTAATGAGTAATAATGACTTTTATGATTCATCAGAGAATACAATTAAGTTTACGTTAGGTATTATCCAACTTGCATCTAGTCTTTATAAAAAATGTATTAACTATATAGGTAGGTGCCTACGTTCGCTTTTTTGAGTAAAACGCAAAAGTTCAATTTTTGAAGTTAAACAAACAAGCCAAGAGGGTCAGTTTCTGCCTTTTTAGTAAAGCAGGACTTTTTTTAATCTTAATTGGTTAGCATTTGACCACTATAAGTATATTATAGTGATCGATAAGGATAAATACCATAAAACTAGAATAAAAGATAATAACATAAGTTGAACTAATCTTATGAGCGGTTAACGGAACTCTCCAATAAGTATAATATATGGGAACAAATTTTCTTTCAATTCCTGCCCCCATAAGCTTTCTCCAAAATCTCTGAATGCATGTCATCGTTTTAAATTTACCAGGCCCTTTTCATAAAAACAAGACAAAAGCAAACAACATAATGAGATCCAGGCTGTCAAAAACAATAGTAAACGAGCAAAGCCTCATGTAAACAGTCATTAATCTAAATTCCAACGACCACGCCGGTGGTTCATGCGATTTGACGTAACGGGGTGGACGCAGATAATAATCCCTAATCATGGATAACACAAAGAGATTAAAAATTATGAGTTTTAATTATAAGTCTATCTATAGATCTGTAAAGTATGTACGGGAAAATTGTCAGTGTGTCAAATTTATTCTATAATTTTGCTTATTTGTTTTTTTATTTTTTTTGTGTTATGTACTTGTATGGACAACTTTATTGCTTCGGTGTGATTTTGTCTGAAATAAACCTTTATTATTATTATTATTTATTATTATTAATAATGCAGCTGTCACATGACTAGGCTAGTGTAGGCGTAGTGTTTTCAGTTCGCAGACCTTCGTGAATAGAGTCTATTTGATTTGTGAATATCTCTGTTGATAGAACTTCTAGTGTGTTTTGGCGAACCACGGTATCGGCAAGCTTAGCATTCATTCGGCAAAATGTGCTGTCATTATGTAATAATTTTTTATATCATTTTTTCATCATTCTATAAAATGTTAATCCTTCTTTGGCTGTAAGTTAAGCATGTAATAAGATATTGTAAGCTTTATTAAGAGCTGTGGATTAAGTATGAATAGTTTTAATTAATTTAATTTTAGGTGTTTATTGTATTGTTTAGATAATTATGTATAGTCTATAATAAATATCAATTAAATAAAAGTACCTAAATAAATAAATAACTGTTCAATTCAACGGTGAGTGAGCCGAGCTTTCTGTGTTAAATTCAATTGTGTCGTTCAAGAGTAATTCTATAAACCATTCGGGAATCGTTCACGTTCATGTATCTCGCAAAAAAATTGCGGTACTAAATGCGAGAGGCTATTAACATCATAATTTGATGGGTCTATAGATTTATCGTTCTTTAGTTGTGTATGGGTTAGTGTTTGACGCATTCCTCTATCAAATTAGTGGTTCCCTCATGATGGATGGCTCAGTGGTGACTGGTGGCCGAATCCTTCCATCCGGATTGTTCCAGCAGCTGCACTGGGAAGCCAGTCTAATCTAGGTGTAGCATATTTACTATCTTTGACTGAGACAGGCGAGATAGTGATTGACCCAGGTTTATCAGCGGCTTGTTTTTTTATTCAAACGTAGTAAGACGTAGTCTAGGCTTCTACCACTTCGTCAGTTAATATTGACGACGAGGTCAAAGTTGGTGAACACCCTAGAATAAACAAATCCTGAAATAGGGCCGGTTCTCCAGTGCAGCTGCCGTAACTTTGGGTGCTTGAAGACTGGTTTTTAACTGGAGTTGAATGGTGGCTAGCCAGGCGAGCACTTGAAAATGCTCTACTATCGTAACACAATGTTTTCTATTACAGCTGATTTTTAAGTTGATGGTGGTAACAATAAGCCACTAGAAATTTCCTACCAAACATATATACCGAAATCTACAAAATCAGGATGCAATCGCGGATATAGGTAGGTAGACACGCCCGTGAGGATCATGCTAAGTAATACCTGACTACTGATAAGAAAATATCACTATATAATTTGACGCGTCGTTCATGATCCACGATTCAGATTTTTAATACTTTTAGTCACCGTGACTCAGGCATGAATCAAATTTATCTGTGAATACGGAAGGAACTAGCCTTCCTTATTATCTAATCTAATAGGGTAGCTGTTATCAGACAGATGACAAATATTATTTTTGTGTTTGATGCAAATAGAGACAGCCTCTTCACTTTTTAAGTGTATAAACACTTAGTACCTATCTGATGAAAATGATTAATAAACATTTTCATAGCGTGATTCAGAGTGTATGATACCTACCTATTTATTTTGTCGTTCGACTAATAGATATCTCGCCTGTGACGCAAGTACCTACGGAACTTTTCGATAGTTAAAATTGACAGTTCGAATCGATAAAAATTTAAATTCGAGGTAGGCATGTAGTTCATGATTTTTTTCGAAAACGAAACGAAGCCGAATCTACTTTCTTCAATAAATGAAGTGAATATTCGCATCTCACAATTCGAAGACTGGTTTATGCAAGGAAGACTATTGTACCTAACATAAATATATAATAAATGTAGGAAAAGTAATCGATTATAGATTAGAAGTAAAACTTTTCGTCGTCGCAAAACTAGTTTCGAAGATTAGTTTTCGTTCTCGGGAAAAAGGTTACCTATGTTTCCTTTTCGGCAAAAATCAACAACGTCCTACCTATTTCTAATTGTATCTTATCGAACTGTCAATTTATCGATCGATATGGATCGAAAAGTTCCGTATATATACTTGCCCAACTGATCTTAAAACACAAATGCCTACATGGCATTACAATGCCCTCGTTACCCTGAGACATTAAGCACAACAGTTTCACTTTGCATTTAAAAAACGTGTCTGGGCCTTGTGAAACCATTTTCGAAATCCCTAATTTTCTTGATATCTTACAAAGAAACCTAATTAGGTACATGCCAGGGGCAATTTATGATCGTGGGCGTTGTTTATTTATCAATCATTGGTATCTCGAATTCGCTTCACGAATACACAGCATGCAAGAATCACGAGATAAGTTGTGATGGTACCTAATCATCCCTGGTAGGTGATTTGGCAGGTAACCTTATCACGTGAAAAATGACGCTTCCTGTCCCTAACATCTAGTCAGTGCCCCTAACCGTGCAGGCTGCGTGGTGACCATCGAAAACCAAGACTATATACCTAAGGCTCAATTCACATCGCAGCGGAGTTCGTCGGAACAGAATTTTGTTTACATTGCATAATTAACTTTATGTTCTTTGGTCCATTGTTACAACGCGTGTGGTTGAATAGGGTGAACATGCTAAGCCTAGATTAGTCCTCATACTGCAGCCCTCAAGTGTGGCTCGAAACACATTGACATGTGACAAATTTTCGAGACTTTATATAATCAAATCAAATCATTTTTTTTATTGTACACCAGTCTTAAGAAATTAGCCACAGTAGCAGATCTTAAATATATAAAGGTATATTTCAATAAGAGAACGCTACTTGCTTCCTTATTGTTATTTAGTTTTTTCCTAATCACGTTAGCAGTGATATTTTTGATGTGTTTTAAATTATAACATCTATAATGCTCTATTACCTATAGCTAGGTACCATCAGATTGTTCGTATAATCTCTGTGTCGAATCGTAATTAAACAAGCACGGTCCAACTAATTAATAATTTGCGGAAAAATTGCTAGTGGATGGAACCAATGGATTTCCGAATATACCTACCTATAACAGCGATTACCTACGAATTGGAGTAGGTAGGTACCTAATGCATGGTGTAAAATCTTACGCACTTATAATAGGTCATTTGAAGCGCATGTCAGAATGGGCCTTTGCCCGCATCTGGAATATAGGTGCAGATTGTAATAGCAGTTAAACTTTAAACAATTTTAATGCGAAAGTGTCTTTGTACGTTCGTCCTTCTTTTACGCAGCAACTGAGCAACGGATTGACGTCATTTTTGGCATAAATATAGTTTATGGACCGGAGAGTAACGTAGGCTAGTTTTTGTCCCAGAAAAATACACGGTTCGTATAAAAATATATATATTAATCACAGACCTACTATATTACAAATCTGTGATATTAATAGATATCACAACAAAACTGAGTTAGGCAACGGTGAGACATTTCTTAAATTGGGATAGCTATGGTGTAGGTACCTATGTACGTGTGCGTGAGGGTGATTCTTTGTATGTATGTGGAAATGGGTGTGCGTGTGTTTAAAATCAATTAAGTAAGTACAATTTTTTTTTTCGTTTAATGTTTTTTGTTTTGCTTTTAAGTAAGTTTTGAGAAATGAAACAGGTATATCAAGGTCTGTTCTAAAATCTTCTCACTGCACGACAAAGTAACTGAGTTTTGGGCATAATTTGTACCCGCGTGGGGAACATAATGAAAGAAAGGCGTATGTCTTATCCTAAGTATATGAAGGGACTTAGGTAATTGTAACGAGACATTAGCCAGGAGCTCCGGGCTATCTATGTTGCCAGACCAAATATCGTGCAGCAACATGACATCATATTGCGTCGACATCACATTATATCGCGTTGACATCACATTACGTCGTTGTTCCAACGAATCAATGCCTCGTTATCACATAATTATATATACATATATGGCATCGTTAAATGTGTGTCAAATAATGTATTAGTCTGTTTGTGTGAATAACGTAGCATGGTGACCAAATACTACCCGCATACCTACTCTGACACGCTCCGCACATACGCAAAATACAGAACTTTAATACAGGAAATATTTTTGAACGGAGCGCAAACTCTTTTCATGAAACCCAACTGCTTATATTCCTTATTAGCAATATCAACCAAATGTTCCGCAAGTACCATCTTGAAATCTAGTCTAACTCCTAAATCTCTCACTGGAGACACTTTTTTTCATGAGCACTTTATTAATTGAATAGGTAAATTGGATCGGCCTCGGTTTTTAGTAAATGTTATTTGTAGGCACTTCGTGATATTAACGTTAGTTCTGTTTAAGTTATAATACCTAGCAAGATTATTTCAATCGATTTGGATGTTGCTGCAATCTTCAAGGGATTTAATTTTTAGATAAATATCTTTTTATCGTCAGCAAACATTAAAAAGTTTGATTTGCAAAACCAAGCAGATATGTCAAATAGGTGCGCGTTATAGAGTAATGGTCCCAAAATTGACCCCTGCGGGACTCCCGAAGAGATTGTTGTATCAACAAACTTTACAAACACACTTTCATTTCTTATATTAATAATAATATAATATATAATAATGACTATATGATACATATTATGACTAAAGGATTTACACATTTTAATGACACTAATTGTTTGCCTCCTCCTATCTCACTAGGTGAAGGCCTATGAGGTAAAACATTAAGTACCGCCACTCTATTTTTGTTAATCGGCTAACTGCTTTTTAATGTCTCATGTGATAAAAATACTTCAGTACCTATCTACGCCTATCTTTGTGAGCATGGCTGGCGAATAACTTCGTTGTTTATGTGTTTAGGAAATACTAACTGCGCCCTGCGGCTCTGATCGCTTGGCCTGTTTAGACCTAAGCATTATTATATGTACCTAACCAATCGCTACCGGTGATGAATAAAACCGACTGCGCATCAAACTTCATACAAATAGGGCCGGGCGATATAAGGCTAGATATTTCTCCCACAGCGATAGCAAATAACGCTAGGTCCGAACAGCGGCACAGACCGAGTAATAACTGTAGTGTTCATTTTAGACTCCAACCCGCAGACAAGCAGAAAACAAGCGACCGCTGGTTTTCATCGGGTTAGAGTCCTTTATCGATATGAAACGTAGCCTGTTACGGTACAATATAAACACCCTATATATAATAATAAATACTGTATAACGGTTCCTAACTATACAGTATTTTGTCTGTTTCAATTCAGTTTATAATTGTCAAAGAACAACAAAGACAAAACATTGTATAACTATACAACCGTTATACAGTCTATTAGTAAGGCCCAGTAAAAATAGTTAGCACATATGTAAATATACCTATTTTTTTTTTTAATATTTGTGTTTTGTCTCTTCTGTATTTCGTGTTTCCTTTTATGAACTATTTTATTTTGTTCTCTTTGTTTTATTTCACTAGGTGTTAGGACTAAGCCTTCTGCGAGTGTCCGTTTGGGTTGGTACCACCTCTTGGCACGTGAAGTCTGTCGCCAAGCAGTGATAAGTCTCATATAGTCTCTTGCACATTGCAAGATACTATATGAGACTTATCACTTAATACCTAATGTCTCAGGGTAACGAGCGCACTACAGTGCGCCGCGCAGGCCTTTGTTTCAAAGTTTGAGTGACAGTGCAATTGTTATGCTAACCAAACAGAAGGGTCGTTTCGTTATCAAATAACACTAAAAAAAGAAAAAAATATTCGCTTTGTAGTGAGAATGCCGTTTTAACAAATCAAATAATTTCAATATTTTATTTTATTTTTATTTATTTATTTTACAGATTGCTAAACAACATTGCTAAACAACAGTCTCTTCTGGGCAACGCTTGGATGCAGTAAGAATTACCGGTTTTTCTCCACACCAAGTTTCATGTAAAAATAGAGTATTTCAATTCGAAGAGGCAATGCCGTCAGCATGCTGGGTACGCTTCCAACTGGTAGTGGGCTAGAACATTTAGATTATCTATAGGCCTATTTATATCGGCTTGTAGATTATTCAACTGTAGTAACTAGTCAGTAAAGGTCATAAAAGAAACAAGTAGGTATAAAAAATCTTATATATTTACTGGTAATAATATATTACTGCGACAACATGAGTACACAATAATGTCAAAATATCATCTTACAAGTTTACAATTTAATAATATACATTATACACAAAAAATAACGATTTTTGGTGCACTTTATGGCATGTAGCGGTAAGATTTATAATCACATGAAGTCCGTAAACAACACTTCCGAGTATTGTTAAAACTCATAGATAAATTAAATACTTTAAATATACATCATAGTAAAAGAGACTTTAAACAAGTCAGTGGGAACTTTTATAATTTAGGTACCGTCCAAGATTATTTCGTCAATTATCGTTCCCACAGCTGGGAAAGAACGATAACTGTAGCGTGAGCGCAAAATCGTGAACGGTAAAATATAAAAGCGATTAGTATTGCATTATTAAAAAGATATACAAAACCATTTATTTCTAATAGAACGTCGCTTGCATTCTTCCCGGCTTGTACTACCTATACTAAAAATCATTAGAACATCTCAGTTTTAGTTGTTTAAGTAGTTTTCTAAGGCACTAATTAATGATGGAAGAGGTATCAACCTCGCAAAATATTTATAATATATACAAAGTAACAACTGTGTCAGTTTTTTGTTCACGAAAAATTAAACTATTGCATATTGGTACTACACTATATAGTAAATAAAACATCGTACCATGTATAGTCACTAGATGATGTCTAGGGTCCTGATGATGGAGCCGGAAGGTGGCCACGAGATTACAGTATCCACTAATTACGTAGGTAGGTATTTTGTAAAATCTTGTCTGGAAAAATATTAAATTCATCCACAAAAAGCTTGTTATCTTGTAACCTTTCCAGTTGTTCAGAATTCTGCTTTAAAATTATGAGTATCGAAAAAGATACGATATAATACTTAAGTGTGCTAAGCTTATACGTTAAAAAAATACCATTCATACGATTCTAATATACACAATTGATTTTAAATATTTGGTGAAAGATATGGCCGACATTTTTAGTGGGTAACATTTAGTATTTTGTTTTTTCTAAAACCTTAAAGCCAATAGAATTTCCTTTGCGATAATAATACAAATCGAGCCTCATAAAAATGCTATTAAATTTTTGCGATACCTATACATGTACACAAAAAATAAAATTGAAGTGTCTGTTTGTAACATCAAAATAACAGCTGTTTACAATTATGAAAGTAGGTATATACGGTACCGATGACAAAACAATTTATAAAATGTTTGCCCCTCTGTCTGTTTCTTCCGGGTAATCTCAGAAACTGCTTGACCGATTTTGACGGGACTTTCACTGTCAGATAGCTGATGTTAGAAGGAGTAACTTAGGCTACGTGGACAAAGCCGCGGGGCACAGCCAGTCATAAATAATTAAACATTTCTAAGGCATACTAATAATTATTAACATACGTAATCTTGGAAGCACAGTAATATTACTAATAATATATGTATGTATCACAAACACAACAGTATTTTTGTCGTTTTTAACGCAAGATAAGTAAAACAGCAAGTTATAAAACTGAAGATAGTCACGACAAGCTTAAAGGCACGCTCAGACACGGACAATCTCGGTGTTCCAAAACGCGCGGCTCCCAAGCTTGCCAACATAAGTATATAATTATATACACAAACTTTTTGTTTCTTAAAATTTTAACAAAAAGAAACTTTTTATTTAGCGAACGACAACGGGGACTTCATAAAATTAATCATACAGATTTTTATTCTTTGGAAAAATGGCTTTAGAGGATTTTTATTACAACAATCGTAATTTTTTCCTAATTTTTTTTTATATGAGTAACGTACTGTCCATCTTTGACATTTTGATCTAAACAATAATTATTACATAAAACGGTAACACTGCTAAGTACCTACGTTACACAAAATGGTGGGTGCATCGTTATAATGGATTATTATGAAATAATCTTAAATCTATCCTAATAATAAGAATGTATACAACGAAAAGTCTGTACAAAAACTGTTCATAAAAGCCTGTTAGGAATGTAAGAAACTAACAAAAACAAAAATTGACATTGAATGATACTGAGCGATGTTTTTTTATTTAAATTATTCTCTTTCAGTGTACCATGTACCATGAAAAAGACTGCTTTTTTTTGTAACGGTGTTACTAAAAATCTAACCTACAAGATAGTGCATGAGTAGGCCAAAACCTACGGGTATATTGGGGTCGATTCTGACGAACAAACCTAATCATATTATTGGTTTCGCTCTATTACCAATAAAAAAAACCAGCCAAGTGCGAGTCAGACTTGCGCACCGAGGGTTCCGTACAAACAAGTCTCGAAGATTTTTCCCGCTATTTCCGAGTATATTTTAACAAATTCAAATCCAATATGCTTTATTCACATAGGCCCCAAGGGAGCACTCATGAAGGTTAAAATAAATAAATGAATAAATTACTCTAACAGCGGGTCTCTCTAACGTTCGTCTACCCGAATCACAGACTAAAACTAATGCCGTCTCTATGAGACACTAACGAAATGAGACTATACTTACTTCTTTTTTTCCTTTTGAGACACGGAACCCTAAATATGAGAAAGAGATGGAAGATGGTCTGATTTTAGGTTTAGAGCTGTCAAAAGTCTACCAACAATTAATAAGGCGCCACTAAATTTATGGCCGTTAGATTTACACTACATACAAGCAAGTGGGTTAATTTGACAGGCTAAAATATATTCCATCCCTTCTCATCTTCTTATTGAAAAAGAGAGAATGAAACTAAAATTATGTTTACATTTCAAACGCCAGAATCGACACCCTCGTTTTCTTCTGAAACTTCAATCAAAATTGTTCTTAACCACACTTACACTAGCATACAAAGAAATTATGGCTTACTGATCGCTTGTTTAAAGTATGTTGCGTACATCCACTATAGTTACTATAACGCAAGAAAGCTAACATCAGGCGTATTAATTGCTCATGTATAACTTAAATTAAATAAAAAATTATCTAGCCATCCACACTAACGTTAATTTACAATAAAACACATTACTGCTTTACACTGATGTGGACACGTACATTCTAAATTTTTACAATAACTTAAACGTTCCCGTTTTTTTTTATTTATGACTGCTCTAGGAATATATTTCCCATATTTTACAACACCTATTATTAAAAAATATAGGTACCTACATCCCAAAACAGCTCAAAAAGCCGGAGTTTGTAATCTGGATACGTCTGATCGGATTTAGTGAGAAAATATACAAATTATTAATGTAAAGGCCAACATAAGATGCAACTGTAGCTCAGTTTGAATATCAAGCACGAATCCCGGCTGATTGAGATATTACTGATGGGACGAAATCTGTTAAGCAGGGCTTGAAAACCGGTTAAAATTTCAAACCGGTAACGCCCTAAGTACATGTGATTTTTTCGGTTTTGTTCTACCATTAACCTCTATTGAACGATTTAAAACAGGCATTATTTGTAAAAAACGGTTTTCGCAATTGCCGTCAGTGTCTGATGGTGTACGGCCTGCGGGGGCTGCGGAAATCCCTCCTTCACTTAGCCTCATCCCAACCTTTCATCCGAAGATAGGCTGTAGCGCAATAAACCGATTTATTAAGGGTTTCAATAGTGCTTAAACGCTCGCGTTCTGAATGAAATAACCTACAAAATCGTTAAATACCATTATTAAACGGTTATTTAAAAACCGGTTCCAGGGCTTGCCTAAGCGTGAATTACTCTATTACTTACTACATAGTACCTTACTGTTATAAATTGTTCCTACTGTGCGTTTCGTTTCTTCGGTGGCGGCGTAGGCGCTTTCTCGCCTTTACTTTTGGACATAGATGCGTACAGGAAGGACCCTCTAGGCGCCCACACGGTGTCGTAGTTATGGCGGAGGGGAAGAGGGTTTGATTCCCCGTTATTATTCGCCTCGTCTAACTCCATGCTCCGGTGGGAGAATTTCTTTGGAAGTGGCGGCGGTTCTTCCTCTTCTTGATTTGAGTCGGTTGTTCCTGTATAAGAAAAAAATCTGATTCTGTGTACTGTATCGTTAGATTTTTTTTTGTTTTCAACCAGTGTCAAGTTTATAACAAAGTTTAAGTATTCTTGTAGGTATTTTTAACGTGAAAGTCGAGGCAAAGTCAAGTCCAAGTTTGGTCTAGTGTCAAGTCAAAGTCACGCTTTGGTAAAGCGGCGGATACTTTACTGAATGCTACTGTTAAGTTTTGAAAAGAATATGATAATGCAAGCTTTACGTGTATATATTATTTTCTTAACACTCGTGCGCGTCCTCTTAATGGGTCGCAGGATTAATTGATCAACACTAATCAATTTCGTGAAACAACAACCAAAGATTTGTGAGGTTGGAAATATTGGACTAAAAGCCCCATACATCGGTATTTGTGTTAGGTTAGTTAAAATAGTCATGCAATCTATAGATATGCACAGTTACAACATAAACTAAGCCACAATAAATAAATAATGCGTCACGATTAGTCATACAGATGTTGACCTCTTCAGGGTTGAGAATTCCCAGGCAACAACTCGGAACTATTAGCAACACGCATAGATACGAGACAAATACTTGCGTTTTTTTTGTGCATAAATATGAATTGTCTTGTAGCAGGGATCAAACTCGAAGCTTTTTGATATTAAATGCCTACACGATCATATATTACATATATGTATAGAGTAATAATACTAGTTTCGTTATGACACTGATATAGAGCGAAAAGCAAAAAATGTTAGAGCAAAAATTTCTCAGACTTTTCGCGAAAACAAAACGGATATCGAAATTGTTCGGTATGAAAATCCAATCGGAACGGCTTCGAGAAGTGCCGTTAGTGCGGTATTAAATCTACAATTGGCTTGCTACTAAAACTGCCTGTGACGTGTGGCGTACGATGCTGCGTTAGTTCAGCATTACAACTCCATAGCCGCGTAAACGCTGCCAGAGGCGCCGCTCACTGCACGTCGGCGCGACGTCGGTCGCTGTGGATCGGTCACTCACCGACGGAGTCCCTGTTGGAGGGCGGCGCGGCGAGCAGGCTGGCGCGCGCAGAGAGGCGCCGCTCACGCTCCACGTCAGCGCGCAGCGGCCTTGACGTCACGAGCTGCGGAACGCGCGTACGCTATTGGCACGGTGCATGTTTTAGCCACCACCACTATCTACACTTACAAACCCTACCTCCCTACGGACCGCTTTCTTGGTTACTTAATTTGACGCGTTCAGCGTCGTTACTAATTTTAAAGCTGAAAATTAAACTCACTTAAATAAATAATACTTGTCGTGTTAATAATAACAGTAAAATAACTTTAAATGTTTTGTTGTATAATTAATAAATAAATATATATGTCGGAGATAGCCGGATTTTGATAATCTGTGCTAGCATTTGGTTATCGTTCGATTTCGTGAAATGGCAACCCCGCGCAAAGATCATAAACCGTACAAATTGTAGAAGTCTACAGTGAAGCTGTCAATGTCATTATCGTATTGAAGCGGTCAATGTCAACCAATGTCAACATCATATCTGTCAGTAGAGCGGTAGAGTATCACACTTGCTGTGCACTTGCTCTTGAGACAGCACCTGCGCCGGGTGTGCGCACTGACTGATAAAAATACATTATGGCGGACACCAACAACGAGCACGTGGACCCTAATCCGTCTGAATCTGCGACATATATATCTTGAAAGAAAAACACTAATTTTAAAAACTCTCTTTTCTGAAACATCTCTTTAAAGGCGCAAGATAACAGTATTACAGCGCCATCTTGTTTATTTACGAGTAGTTATGATTTAGATGAAGCTAGCTTTACTGGATTACAAACATATTAAGTTTTTCTTTATAACGTTTCTGAAAACAGATGGCGCTCAAACACTTCTAAATTTAAATCTAATTATGAAAAGATATACTTAAATTTAAAATGTCATTATTAACGTCACGCCAAGTTTAATGGCTGTTGGAGTCTTTCATACAAGACCGATGATACACTATAGCCCTTTAAAAAAACAGAAATTGATAATTTCAATTGCAGCGTTCGCGACTTTTGTCATTGCAACGCCATTTTGTCTATCCATCTGTCCAAAGCCTGTTAAAATAGAGCAAAAAGCTTACAAGCTCAGCGTAATTTGTTACTCAGTATTGGTTATACAAAATATATCAGCATTATATTTTTAAGTATTTGATTTGTGTTAATGACATGAGCATAAACATAATGGTTATTTAAACAAAAGCATATTTTCTATTTGTATATTACCTACTTCGTTACTCAAAATATAGCCAATAATTTCTCGCAGCTATTAGCTATCTAGTACGATAATGCAGTGAAACGATCGCCCATCGAAAATATAAACCATCAATGAAGTTGTTTTTTTTTTTTTTATGGATCGTTGTGTTGGTCTTGCGACCTTTACAGCAACATCACCGAACTCCTCAAGGAAAAATTATAACTCTCAGATTTATATTTATTATGTTTAAACGGATTAAACTGTCGAGTTTCGCGTTGATTGCTCACTCTACCGGTTTCTTAGTTCCAGAGCATGCGCGGCGACCAGTCGGAGCGCGCACGTGTAGCCCTAATAAGGAAGTACAGAATACCTTTAAACCGGTCGAGCAAGCAATCATCGCGAAATTCGGCAGTACAACGTAAGGTTAATCCATTTAAACATAGATAAAAAAAATAGTAATACTTACGAAAATTTTAACCACGAACTGTCCTTGATTAAATTAGTAGATAGTTCAATTAATCATTCCATAATGAATACGTTAAAATTGCGGTCTGTTGTAAACCCTTGCTGACCCCAAGCGCAAGGAAAATATTTACTTTATAGGTTGATTAAAAGAAAATTTGATAACGAAGACGAAATTGTTGGTTCGTTGTTTTGGTTAAAAACAACGAAAAAACGGCATTGGTTTTGGAGATAAAAGCTGAACTAGTCCAAGGCATTCTTACGGACTGCCTATAAACTACCGTAAGATCAACATCTCGCTCCCAAAATAAAATTCATTTAATTGGAATTTATAGAGCTACGCGCCTGTCAGTTTTGTAATCGTGTTTCATGTGGCCCGACTGTCCAGGTTTCGTGTGGGCAAGTGTGTGTTCCTAGTGGTTCCCGAGAAAAATTCCTGAGCCCAAAACGCTGCTGTCGTTGAAGTCTCCGACTGGCGGTTTACTCCATTGCAATCGCCAGGACGTCCCCTCTCTCCAGACACTACCATCATCCAAATCGGTCAGTAAACTTCAGAGTTATAGGGCTCCAAAATCACCATCGAGCCCATACAAACAGTTGAACGCGGAAACTCGGCCGCATCGCGTGCGTGCGACCTAGAAAACGCAGCGACCTTCGATTCGCGTTTACTGCTGAGTTTGCTGACGAATAAAAGTAGTTACTACTCTGTATCGAGGACGCTGACGGAGACTGCGAGTAAGCAATTCCTTGTGCCTGGCTAACATAGCTATCATAGCCGACATAGCCAGCACCTCATAACACCCCGTCCCTGGAGCATCACGCTCGGCTCGGCTCCGAAGGAACCAGGACCCATCGCACCGCCACCTGAATAGCGAGTAGCAAAGCTGACCACCAACAGCGACTGGAATCCATCTTCAGTTACGGCGCGCTACAGAAGGCGTACTCCGAAGACCGTAGTTAAGTGTTAAGTGTTTGTAATTTATATTAATTTCTGTTCATTTATATATTGTATAGTATTTTTTTGTATTTTTTTTTTTTATTTTTTTTTTTATTTTTTATTGTACAATTAATACCTAGATTTAATTAATAGAAAGGAAAGAAATGTCTTCCTCAGCCTTAGCCCCCGCCTCCGCCCAACCCAGTTCTAGCTTGCACCCCACTCCTGCCTCGAAGCAGACGCGAACGATGCGGGAGAAAGTTTTGAGAAAGGCCACGGCAAAGTCGGTGACATCCGAAAAGCTGCTGCCCCCAACACTAGTCACGAACCCACAGAGAATAGCAAAAGCAGCCTCTGAGGGAGCGGTAGCTGAGATGCCACCACCAGCTGTCCCGGAGAGAAGGAGACGGCCGTTGAAGGCCACAGACTCGGCCGCGGCCAGCGTCACGGCTGCCTCGTCCCCTCCGGCCATGCAGGGACCGACGCCGTCAGTAATAGAGAGGGTGATTAACTGGGAGCATTGCGGGATCTCGCCCCCCAAGGCTGTAGAGTCGGATGAGGACTCCGACGCGTCCGCCTTCGATGCCGAAGACTTTTGCGCCCCGAGCCGAGGACGCCCCAGCATGCTCACGGCACCCTCAGGGAAGCGCACGGGCGTCCAGATGGACATGGCGACGAGACTCGCAAACGACATGCTGCTTAGGGGGAAGGATGCCATCGAGACCGCGGGAAATATGAGGAAAGACTTGAAAGCAAAAGCCCTCGAGGCACTCCAGACACTCTACGAGACCGTGCTATCCCTCTCGGACTCCAGGTTCAGACACATAAATAACCTTGAAAGGGAGCGCACGAGACACGCAACGGAACTTGTCCGGGTGGAAAGGGCTCATACGAAAGCAATCAGTGACCTGACAAAGGGGCTCACAGGGGAGCTTAGTTTGGCTAGGACAGATATCACTGCCGATCTCAACGAGACCAAGGCGATACGGGACTGGCTGGGCTACGAGACCCGGGAGCCTCACAGAATGGTTGCTGAAACGCACCAGTTAGCGAGGGGTCTTGACTTAAGTTGGGATCTCTTCAAGAAACTATCTCGAAAGAGGGCAAAAACGACATAGAGCCCTTGAGGAGAGACTACGCCTTGGTGAAAGCCGGAGTTGAGTCCCTCTCCTCACAACTTGATGGGATGAGA
This sequence comes from Crocallis elinguaria, assembly GCA_907269065.1. NCBI lineage: Eukaryota > Metazoa > Arthropoda > Insecta > Lepidoptera > Geometridae > Crocallis > Crocallis elinguaria. Next base: position 22,594,884 of record OU026065.1, read on the forward strand.
AGAGATCTGCACAAGAGTCAGGAACGCACAGCTGAGCTCCTAGGTGAGAGCTCAAAATTCCTGTCTCAGCTGGAGTCGAGGCCGCTAGCGAGCGCCGAACCGGACCCTGGAGTGCAGCGAGAGCTAGCTGCAATGAGAGATACGCTGACAACAATGGCCGCGGAGAAGATCACAGCGCCTTTGCCGCTGCCGATGCCACAACTTGACCTAGGCGAGCAACTTCAACCGATAACCGAGCGCCTGGAGGCGGTCTCGTCAGAGCTCCGTACAATCAGGGCGGAAAAGATGAGATCGCCACCGCCGACTAGAAGCCTGCAGGCAGAGCTCGCACTGGTGGAAGGTGTAAAGCCTACTTATGCAAAGGTTGCCGCTAGACCACCCCCCGCCCCCAAGCCCAATCATACCCTGATTATCTCGTCGACTAATCCAAATAACACCTCGGATAACGTCATAGAAAGAATCAGAGTAGCGCTGGACACTTCTACCACCGGAGCAAAGGTTAACAGGGTGCGAAAAGCCAGGAATAAAAGAGTGGTCCTGAGTTGCCCCTCAAAGGAGGACCTCAACCTAGTGCATGGTCAAGTTCAGCGCGACAAGGACTTGAGGTCGGAGGTCGCAAAAGCCGGTAACCCTCTGATTGTAGTGAGGGACGTCCTATCGGTTCACACCGATGCACAACTAGTGGCGAACCTTTTAAAGCAGAACAACCATCTTCTGCAAGACGTCGACCTCAAGGAGACAACAGTGAGAGTGAGATACCGCAAAAAGGCCAGAAACCCGCATGAGTGCCACCCCGTGTTTGAGGTTTCCCCACAGCTGCATAAGCGCCTAGTGGAGGCAGAAAAAGTCTACATAGGTATCCAGTGGAGACCTGTAATGGACCAGTCGCCTCTCGTACAGTGCGCCAAGTGCCTGGGCTTCGGGCACACGAGAAAGGTGTGCCGGGAGTCCGAGGACCAATGCAGCCATTGCGGGGGGGCCCACTCTTGGGAGAAGTGCGGGCCGCGAAGGGAAGGAATTGCACCTAAATGTAAAAACTGCCTAGCCACCCATCGAACGGGTCAAGAAATCAGACACAATGCATTCAGCGACGAATGCCCGGAAAGGGAGAAGTGGGACTCGATAGCGCGGTCTCGCATATCCTATTGCTAAGGGCACGTCAGTAACCATAAGCTCACCCCCTCAAAGATCAGGTGGACTAGGTTTGCATTTCATCCAAGTAAACCTGCATCACTCCAAACTAGCAACGACCGAACTGCTTCGGGCCGCAAAGGATACTGGTGTTTCGGTCGCCCTCGTACAGGAACCTTACGTGGGTAAAAGTGGCGTCCTAAAACAATATCCAGGAACACGAGTTATCCAATGTACCCTCGATCGTCAAAAACCGGTTAAGGCAGCCGTAATCGTTTTCGGGGACCGGCTGGAGGTAATACACGACCCTCAGCTGGTAACGGAGACTGAGGCGGCCGTCTTGCTGGTAGGCGACAGCCTACGGCTGGGAGTTATATCCGTCTACTTTGAGGGGGACCAAGACATTGAGTCAAATTTGGTCCGAACGAAGGCCATGTGCGAGAAGCTGGGCACGCGAAATCTTTTAATTGCAGGAGACGTGAACGCCTGGAGCCCTTGGTGGGGAAGCGTAGCCGAGAATCCGAGAGGGGCAGCCTATAATGCGTTCCTGAACGAAATGGACTTCCAGATTCTCAACGTGGGAGACGTACCGACCTTTGAGGTATTCAGGGGCGGCAAAGCCTGCACGAGCATAGTAGATGTCACCGCTTGCAGCATGCCGCTCCTGAGTAAAATTGAGGGCTGGAGAGTGAACCGAGATCTTACAATCTCAGACCATAACGCTATAACCTTCACATTGCGGTTGGAGAAAGTCTTAAAACCACTAAGGCCAATCACAACGCGCAAATACAATACGAGGAAGGCAAAGTGGTCAGAGTTTGTCTCACTCCTAAAAATCTCCCTGAACGAAAGGAACATTACTTCTGCTTCCGTACGAGAGTCTGGATCCACTGACGAGCTTGAGGACATAATAACATCTTACACTGAAGCTATCCACGAAGTCTGCGAAAAGACCATTCCCGCAGCAGGAACCTGGCAAGGTTTCGCCAAACCACCAGGATGGACCAAGGAACTGGATGAGTTGCAGTGTGACGTCCTAAGGAAAAAGCGTAGGATCAGGAACGCATGCCCCTCCCGTATCGACTACTGCATTAACGAGTACAGGATGGCCAAGGAGAAGTACGCCAATAAGGCCGAAAATGCCAGAACGGAAAGCTGGAGGGAGCACTGCACGACCCAAACCAAAGAGAGCATGTGGGACATGATATACAGAGTGATCAGGAAAGCCTCGGGGAGACAAGAAGATCATCTCCTCAGGAATGCCGAAGGCAACACCCTGACCCCGCAAAAGTCTGCAGAGCTCCTGGCCAGAACTTTCTACCCCGACGACGCAGAAAGCACCGACCAACCGTGCCACGCCCAATTACGTGCACTGACAAGCAACTATGAAACCGAGGCACTAAGAGAAGATGATCCCCCATTCACACTTGCAGAGTTGGAAGTTGTACTTCAAGCACAAAATCCCAAAAAGGCCCCCGGGCCTGACGGGTTAACTTCTGACATATGCGAAGCTGCGATCCGATGCGAAAGAGAGGTATTCATGGCGATAGCTAATAAGTGTCTATCGCTAGCATACTTCCCCAAGCAATGGAAAACAGCACATGTGGTGGTGATTCGAAAGCCCGGTAAGGCCGACTATACCCATCCAAAATCGTATAGACCGATCGGCCTTCTGTCAGTGCTCGGTAAGATAGTGGAGAAGCTTCTGGTCCGCAGGCTCCAATGGCACATCTTCCCCACCCTAAATAAGCGCCAATACGGATTCATGCCGCAACGAAGCACCGAGGATGCCCTCTATGATCTAGTGAACCACGTGAAAGAAGGAGTAAACAGTAAAAAGACTGTTCTCCTAATATCTCTGGACATAGAGGGAGCCTTCGACAATGCATGGTGGCCCGCCTTAAAACACCAACTTCGGGCGAAAAACTGCCCAAGAAATCTGTACGCTATGGTAGGCTCGTACCTCAACGACCGAAAGATCAAGGTCAACTACGCCAGAGCAGCATATGAGAAGGAGACTACAAAGGGTTGTGTCCAGGGATCCATTGGTGGACCGACCTTTTGGAACGTTATACTAGACTCGTTGCTGCACAAACTGGAAGCTGAGGGAGTATACTGTCAAGCGTTTGCAGATGACGTAGTTCTCGTTTTCACAGACCAATCATCCACCACCTTAGAGCAGACAGCCAATGCCACGCTGGAAATGGTTGTGGATTGGGGCTGTCGAAACAAGCTAAACTTTGCAGCACACAAAACGAATGCTATGCTGCTGACAAAGAAGCTGAAATACGGCATCCCCAATCTGACCATGGCCGGCACAACGCTATGTCTCGTCGACGAGATAAAGCTCCTTGGTCTTGTGATCGACAACAAGCTCGCCTTCAAAGCACACGTAACCGCCTTATGCAAGAAATGCGCGGACATATATAAACAGCTAGCGCGTGCCGCAAAGGTGACTTGGGGTCTAAACAGCGAGATAATTAGAACCATCTACGTCGCAGTGGTAGAGCCAATCATGCTATATGCTTCGAGCGCATGGTCCCAGGCAGTAGAACTACAGCTTGTAAAAGACCAGCTAAACACGCTCCAGAGAGGTTTCGCTCAAAAAGTATGCAAATCGTATCGAACTGTCTCGTTAACATCGGCGCTAGTGCTTGCGGGTCTCCTCCCCCTGGACCTGAGGATACAGGAAGCATCTCTCCTGTATAAAGCCAAGAAGAACCTTACCCGTGATTACCTCCCACCAGGAAAGGAACTCGAATTTAACATCGGTTACCTTGACCAAAAACATCCGTCCAAAATAATAACCACCGACTACGAGTTACTGAATGAAGAGGCCCACCAGGTTACCGGACCACAAATCTACACCGACGGTAGTAAGATAGAGGGTCGGGTAGGTGCTGCATTAACTTGGTGGGATAAGGGTAAGGAGCTCCACTCCGCCACCTTCAGGCTTCACCCGTCCTGCACTGTGTTCCAATCGGAGCTTTATGCTCTCTACAGGGCGACTCAAATGGTGAGAAGTAGCAGCGACCCAACCGTCAGTATCCTGAGTGACTCCAGATCCTCACTCGACCTGCTACGTAACCCGAAAACAAGTCACCCCCTGGCAGGAAGTATAAAGAACTGTATTGGAGAAATCAGAGCGCAGGGAAGAGAGATTCGGATGTTCTGGTTGAGGGCACATGTCGGGACTGCTGGCAATGAAAGAGCCGATGAGCTTGCAAAGTCAGCAGCACTCGCAAATACGGCTCTCGACTACGACAAAATCCCGCTATCCTACGTCAAGAAAAAGATCCGCGAGGAATCGGTCCGCAAATGGCAGGATCGATATGATACCTCAAGCACAGGAGCTGTCACAAAAATGTTTCTCCCGGACATCAACAAGGCATACCGGATGACACGAACAACAAAGTTGACGCCCACGCATGTGCAGATCTTGACAGGACACGGAGGGATTGCCGAGTATCTCTACAGGTTTAGACTGAAGGATAGCTCCGCTTGCGAGTGCGATCCCGGTGTGAACGAGACCGTTTGGCACATACTGCTAGAGTGCCCCCGTTTCTCGGCTGCGCGACTTGACCTAGAGTTCCAGATGGAAGGAAAGCTAGAGCAGTCGGATCTCCATAACATCCTAGCAGATCCAAAGAGCAGGTCGGCATTCCTTTCCTTCTCCGAGAAAATTTTCCTCATTGCAGCAAAACGAAATAGTAATCTTCCCCCACCTCAACCCAGACAGACGCCTCAAGATCAGGTCCAAAACACCGCACAGACCACCAGTACCCAGCGGCCAATCGCCCTGCGCACCACTGCCACATCCAACCTTTTGGCGAGTGGAGAAACTGGAGTGCCGAGGATCAGATTGAGAGGTGTGCCCCTCTTCATGGACGATGCCAAGGAACGCCTAGGCATCAGCTTCTGCAAACCTAGGGGACATAAATACATTACCATCTCTCCAGGATTGGGATTGCTTCTGAACGGCAGCAACTTCAATATCTCCATGAAACGCAAGACCTATGATGCCATGCCGGTGACGAGGGTGTCGGGAAGCCAATGTCGACTGGTGCGATCGCGAAACAAGACGATTGCACTTTTCGAAGGGGCGGACGAGACTTCCTTTTCTCAGGCATGTACGATGCTGACTACGCTTGCAGAAGAAGCGGATACCATCGCCCGCATAATCAGCGTAGACGCAATGGTGGTCGGGCACGAGAGGGGTGAAGTCACCGATCGGTTGGGTTGCATAAAAGCCTCAAAATACCACGAAATTGTGGTGTATGAGGATAGAGGTGAAAATCTCAGTTATCTCAAAAGGCAAGATGCAACCGACAGTTGGGGACACCCTGTACCGGACCCGGGCACCATCAGCGGCTCCCAGCGCATGCAGCAGAGGGCGGAGTCATCCGCCAAAAACGCTGCCATACAGCAGAGCCCAAAGCGTAAGTCATCAGGTCGCATCAGAGCGTTCGTGGATGCCTTCAGTTGTGCAGCACAAAACCTCCTAAGGCTGAAACCATCATTGCCCAAAAGAAAAGAGGAATCGATACGGCAGAGTCAGGTAACACCAAAACCAGCCCGAACGAGAGCCGATATGGGACAAGTCAGTCCGCCTCGCCTCAGACCGGTGACGGGGCCGCGAGACCACGTAATAAACGCCTTCATCGAGTACCTAGCTATAACTAAAGCAAGCATAGTAGTCGACACTATGATCTGCAAGAAGATCCTGCAGTGCTATCAGCTGGGTGGCGCCATCAACGAAAATCTTTTGAAGGCGTACCTCGAGGAGGAAGAAGCTGCCATATACAACAACAATGACGGCCTAGTCCTTCGGGGTCAGATGGCGGGAAGTTATATGGCAGCTTTTAATGCAACAAGTGGCTTTGTGGCTCTGGTGAGGGAGGGGCCGGAGCGTACTGGTCCAATCAAATTCTCTGCCCCGCATGACGATCCGATCTTGGTCGTTGCTCGGCGAACTCGGACGATGCTAGACGACAGGATACTTGAGACGGCGAAATCCGTCTCGGGAATCTCTGAAGCCGAAGCATCTTGGGACGACTGGGTGATGCCTAGGATCGAATGGGTAAATGGGGTTCCGGGAAGCGGAAAAACAACATGGATTGTTGGCAACTTCAATGGGGAGGAGGACGTTATCATCACCACAACGACGGAAGCAGCCAAAGAGTTGCGAGAAAAACTAGCGCAACGAATAGGTGACCTGGTCAAAACCAGGGTGCGTACTATGGCCTCTGTCTTAGTGAATGGTTTAAAAGCAACCCACAAATGCAATCGTCTTTTGGTTGATGAGGCACTTTTAAACCATTTCGGGGCCATAGTCATGGCAAGTCGGCTGTGTGGTGCTAACGAACTTCTTCTCATCGGAGACGTCAACCAGTTACCTTTCATTGACAGGGAGAACCTCTTTGTCCTAAGGTACTGTCGTCCAAACTTGGTGACAACAATCACTCAGGAACTGTTATGTACGCATCGGAACCCTATGGATGTCGCCTACGCCCTTCGGGAGGTGTACTCCGGCATCTACTCATCGGCATCCAAAGTTCATTCTCTGAAGCTGAAGCGGTTTACAGGTGCGCAAATACCCGTTACCCTTCCCGACACTCTCTTCCTAGTACACACACAGGAAGAGAAAGAATCCCTGATCACCAAGGGATACGGGGGAGGCACTGGGTCGCGCATCTTGACCATTCACGAAGCTCAGGGTCTGACGTACGAGTCGGTGATCGTCATGCAAACGAAAGGTCAAAAGCTGAAGCTGCACGACAGCGTCCCACATGCGGTGGTGGCACTGTCGCGTCATCGGAGTACCTGTACATACTACACCGATGATAGCGACGATGCGATAGGCCGCTTCGTGATGAGGGTTAAAGCGGTTTCTGCTAAAAGGATCACTGACTACAACCTTAAAATGGCCATCAGAGACGGGAACCATGTGGTGGCGGAGGCCATCGCAGAGTTTGAACGGAGTGGGGCGGCGACGGGAAGTGGCAGTAATTAATATAGGTTATCAAGTAACATAGGTTAAATAAATTGGGTGAACAACCGGAGTGGCCATGGCCACTGGAATGATTTTGCTTGCAGCGGCGTCGTGTGGCGGGTCGCTCTCTTCCCTCTAAAATGGTTGAGGAGAGCGATGGCTGGCACATGCGTCACACTCGTGAACGGGTGCTGCTTGTGGAATCTCGTCCGCTCCGATTGTGTACTCAATTAACTATTCTATTTTTAACATTTGTATTTATATAAAACTATATTATGTAAGTATATATAACATGTATGTATGTATGTCAACGACACTTTAGTTAGGCTTTCGGAGTAAGTTTACTTTTGTTAAGTTGATGATAAGTTAAAAAAAAAAAAAAATATTCTGTATATACAATTTGAATTATCAAACAAAGGGTGCGAGCCCTGGAGCTTGCAGAGGAAAATAGATTAAATAAAAAAAAAAAAAAAAAAAAAAAAAAAAAAAAAAAAAAAAAAAAAAAAAAAGGCATTCTTACGAAAACTAACAAACGCCTACTAGGGACGGTTACGATTATACGTTACCGAAATCCATGAAAAGATAGTGTTCCTATCTTTCTGCCATCTCAAAGGAGTCTGTATAATATTGATAATAGAAACAGACGTAACGGACTCTCGGAATTGGCTTCTTTCTGTCATCTCAAAGGAGTCTGTATAATATTGATAATAGAAACAGACGTAACGGACTCTCGGAATTGGCTTCTTTCTGTCATCTCAAAGGAGTCTGTATAATATTGATAATAGAAACAGACGTAACGGATTCTCGGAATTGGCTCTAATGACTCTATGAAACAAAAAAAAAATTCTGCGTTTCGATGTGTAAATGTTTCAATAACAGGAATCTCGAAAAACCAAGAGAAAACATAGTTTGCTAGATGGTATACAGATATTTTCGTAAACCAAAGTGTAACGTACTATTATCACCAAAAATACACTGCTCGCGGGAAAAATCAGGTAAATGGGGAGGCACAGGCAAAGGTAATCTCAGATGGCGCCACCTCCGCTGGTGCTTGTCATTGATGGTTATTTTGAGGGATAATGAATTAAACTATAACCAGTAAACGTGCTCACGTCTTAGAAATCATTAGATTTGAAATGGTCACTACATAACCGAGACGAATAATTGGTTTCCAATATTTTTTGATGAGCAATGCTTTGATCCATAATTTACGTTTTTCTCGTTAGAAGAGAAACGTGTGTACCTTAAGTTTACATTGAATTGCACTTTACAGAGGCATACTTTGTTGAAAAGACGATCTTTTTGTTCATTTACTAAAATTTTATAATGAAGTTTCATAGTGAAACAGCACCAGCGATAATGCGCCACCTAGCGGGATAAGTAAGCAGTGTGGCTCCCCATTGTGGACACGAACTTGCAACTGGTACACAAAAAGCTCGTTTAAATAATAATCCTCACCTCTTGTGTAAGCTCCCGAAGAGGAGAAGCGGTGGGGGTGTCGTTCGGAGTCACGGTCACGGTGGACCCAAAGGTGGTGGGCAACGTGTCTCTGATGGGAGTGCTGACGGAACCGTTGGGCGTTGAAGCGTGGGACGTGTACCATTGGCTGCCACTGGATTGGGTGCCGACTTCGCTCTGCAAATGGAGGCCGGGATTGGGACAACTTGGTTTTGATGTCAAAACTATTTGCTACCTTGTCAGGGAAAACTAATTGCTACCTGCATTCTACCAGTATGCTGGTAGGCTGCACCACTCTAAAAAACCAATTATTATTTTTATTTTATGGCAGCACCGTGCCGTACCGTCTGGTTTCTAGCGTAGTCTTTTATTGTCTTTGATTCGGTTTGTCGTTTGCACACTTTGTCTTTCAAACATAGAGAAGTGATGCGCTTGGGTCGTATTTTCACAGCTATAATTATAAACGTGTGTACCTTTCTAACTTGTCGTTTGTTTTTTCTCCTCGGCGAGTTTTGCAACGTGAGATAGTTTACAACACTGCTACCAGCGCTGTTCCTGTAATGAAAGGAAAAATATTATTATTTATATACCAAATGTAACTAGCAATAAATGAGGCACCAAGACACTAGCAGGCGTATTGTAAACTCAAAACGACAGTTTTCCGTTCGGATCCACAATTTTCGTCTCTGTCATCCTGAATGTAGATGACAGAGACGAAGAATGCGGATCGGAACGGAAACCTGTCGGATTGAGTTTAAGATACGCCTGTGTGTTATGGCAAGTAATGAAATGAAAAAAACAAGCTAGGGTTTTCTATCTTTGTTGAATATACTCAAAAATTATGTAAACTCAAGAGCTACGCCTAGTCTATAGAAATAAATTAAATTGAAGTGTCTGTTTGTAATATCAAAATAACAGCTTTTTACTAAATGCATATGAAAGTATGTACAGTAACGATAACAACAACCATTTTTTTATTTTTGTCTGTCTGTTTGTTCCGGGTAATCCTCGAAACGGCTGGAACGATTTTGACGGGACTTTCACTGGCAGATAGCTGATTACAATAATTATGTAACAATACAATTTTATCCGAAGTTTAATTCATTCAAATAACTTGTTTGCAATCTTAACTTTTCTTACCTTGGGAAAAACCGGCCCGGACTCTTTCCTGTTGAACTGAAAATAATAAATAGTTCGATAAATTATTAGTGGATTTAGATTACATACAATTAGCGGATTCAAATAATTGAGTAAACTACATAATTGGTAGCAATATAGTGTATGATTTAAGTGGAGTATTTATAGATTTTACAATACCTAATGATTCTAATCAGTAAGAGATTCAAAAGTAGAATTTTGAAAGCTTTGTTATTAAGTGTTGTTATTGCATGACTGCCCAAAAAAGGAGTGTAAAGTTTTCAGGGTTCATATATGTCCATCATAACTTTTAAAAGCCTGAACAGATTAGGACGTATGGGGGATCGTTAGAATCCATACATTATCCCGAGTGACACTGAGTAGGGCAGTCAAGTTTGTTAATTTCCAAATTATATTTTGTTTTTAAAAGGGCCACGTAATCATCCACATAATTGTTCTACCGAACTGGGTGTGTATTTGCGTGGGTCTCTGTGTGCGCGTCTTTCTTTTTCTCTCTCAGTGTGTGTGTGTGTATGTATGTGGGTGTGTGCATGTGTGTGTGTATGTATTGTCGTGCATGGGTGTGTGTTTTTTTTTTTTTTTTTTTTAATTTATTTATCTTCAAACATACATAGCCAAAACTTAATCTAAATTCTGCCAAACTACTGAGTAGTTTGTAGGCAGACGCAACTCTCATTAACATAATAATTAAGCTATGCAAGTATATAGGCATTAAGAAAGTTTATAATTTTATTTATATAATTATGTATATGCATCTCGTTCATTTAAGTACATATATCTACATTTAAGGACTTGCGCACTCACACATATAAATACATATAGGAACATGCATTCACATGCACATATTATATAGACAATAAACACCGAGGCATATACATACTTATTATACAAATCATGTACACGTAACCCTAATTTTGCATATAATAAATCATTTTTATACGTTTTTGCAAATTACTCTTCAATCTGTTCCAATAGAACTTTTTTCAAAGCTACCTTAAAACTACATTTTGTTACGTTTGTTTCAAGTTCCTTATCTAAATTGTTAAATAATTTTGGTACAAGCCATTTCCTAGTACGTTTTCCATAGTAATTTTTAAACTTGTATTCCTGGGCTAGCTGTGGCTTCGCTGCCTTACGAGTAGGGTAATTAAACAATCTTTCTTGCTTATGAGTATTGTTCTGTAACTGCTCCAATAGGATTAAATAATCTACTTTTATATTTACGGGCAAAATCTTACATAGTTTAAAAAGTTTATAGTAATCTTTATTTAGTTCGTCTTTCGTTTTTTTACTTACTAATAGCTTCAATATTCTCATTTGTAAGCTTTGAATTTGTTGCAAATATGTCGGGAATGTAAGCCCGTAGCAGCTCAAACCATAGCTAATGATAGCATCTACTAAGCCATAGTACACACTATACAGGACGCTTCGGTTTAAAAGTTTTGAAATTTGATAAAATTTACCAAGTACTATCCTGAGTTTATTGTATGTATGTGCGTGTGCGTGCGTGCGTATGTGTGTGTGTGTATGTGCCGGTGCGTGCGCGTGGGTTTGTGCGTGTGTGTGCGAGTGTGTGTGCGTGTACTTGTGCGTGTGTGTGCGAGTGTGTGTGCGTGTGCTTGGGCGTGTGGGCGTGAGCATGCGTGCGTGTGTGTGCACTCACTCGGTCCCGGCGGAGGCGTCCGAGCCGCGGCTAGCTTGGCTGCTGTGCCCGGCGTCGCCCGCCGTGTTATCGCGGAGTGTGATCCGCAGTTGAACTTCAGGTGATTCCGCTTCTAAATCGCACGTCTGTAAAGTATACACAAGACTTATTAGTTTTATCAAAGAAGATTACAATCTAAGATATTACATAATCGTATAAATAGCTCTGTACAATACGACATAACTGGACTTTAGGCGCCAGTTACCTCCTAAGGGAGTTGATAGCATGAGTTTGAATTGGTATGTTATTCCAAAATGGAGGCAATCTACTACTGGAGTTCAACAACATTTTTTTACGAGTTTTTGAAATCCGGAATTTTTCATTGAAGGAAGTTTTTAAAGTTTTACGTCAAAATTTTACTATAAAATTTCTGAGCAGCCCTAGATCAGCTGATTCTATTGATAATTTTGTTAAATAATGATGTTGAATAAAAGAGATTTATAAATAATTCCAGAAAATGCCGCGCACTTCATGATTGAAGTGAATTTATTTTTTTGTATGGAAATTTGGAATGTCGTATTTGTCACAACTTGTGGATTACCATAGTTCTAATCGGGATAACAAACCAATTCAAACGCAACCTGTAGAAAGTGCCTCGGGCAGTCGCCCGAACCGCGTTCAAGATAAAATGTTTGGGTCTCTATATAACGATATAAACAGGCACTGACTATTATGTTTGGTTCACGGTAGTACCGCGGTATTTTACAAAGCAAGTTACGCGCTATCGTACTAACCCCGACGTTACGGGAAAACCCGATTCTTTTTTGTCCTGTGAGAACCGATTTTTAAATCTGTAGTATCGATTTCCGATTCTTTTCGATTGCCGTTTAAAAAGATCCCAATTCTAAGGAATACATGGCTGTTGAGATGGCAGCGCCATCGCGATCGATGAAATTGATTTATCGATTTGAACTGTCAATTTTATCAATCGAAAAGATCCGTACTTGCACTGCAGGCATCGGAATCGAAATTTTCAATTCTTTAAAATGGTCCGATGCTGCATGCCCTACGCAGGAGTATCACACACGTGACCAGGGTTACCTTCCGTCCATACCGCTGGTGCACGTGGTGCTGAACTCTTCGGAAGCACTTCACCATGTGTGCGTGGAGCTCTTCCAACGCGGCCGGCGCGCGGCTGCCGTGCACGTCCAGACCTGACAACAATCATACAATTTAAAATTACTTCCTATATTTTTTGAGCACCCAATACGACATTGGGTTCGTATATTAAACCGTCTACATCCTGAATAAATTACGTTTAAACATTTTAGAGTATCCATTGACATAAATAGGTAAATAAATAAGACCTCGATGTGATTCATCTCCTTCGCCCTAGAGTGCTGAGAAATTTATTAACTTTTAAGAACGTTAAGACAAGTTACGCGATTAGTGCTGCTATAGTCTCTTTACTACGACTCATCCGCAATGACTAGTAGAAGCTAGGCTGCAGAGCATTGAACATCGGCGTAGAGTTCCTTGCTTATCGGTTGTTTATCGGTTGCGTTTCGGTGAGTCTGCCTCGGTTGCATAACTTAATTCCCCCTTCTCCTTTCCATCAACAGTCGACCAGACAAAAAGCAAGACGAGATTGATACCTTGATAATCCTCCTTTACGCACAAAGCGTTTTGCTTCTACATTTGGCGTACCAATAAACAGTAGAATGCCTTGCCCGAGTCTGTGTTCCCTGATCGCTATAACCTGGGTAATCTTCAACTCATGAGTGAATTATCGTCTAGTTAAGCGTGCTCCGTCTTCGACCGCATCGTCACTTACCATCAGGTGAGAGAAAAATAAAAAGTACTGTCAGATTTAAGGCCACATCGGTCGGTACTCACCAAACTTAAGCAGCGGTATCTGGTCTGCTATCAAATCCTTCAACTCCGCTAGTAACTGTCGGTGCTCGGGATGGCGCGCCTCGTAAGCCGGCGTTAGGAAAGAACGCTCGTAGTTCACGATCCCACCCTGGACCGCCGGGTCTAGGATCCCTGTGGAACCACATACAATAATTACTTTGGATCTATACATAATATTTTATAAACTATCATGTTTCTTAACACTACAAATATTATCACTAGAAACGGCATATTTACCGGGTGTAATTACATAAGTTTCTAGTGAAAAAATTCGTAGCGTGCGTAAATCTTTCTTGTAAGAGGCACTCTTGTTACAGTGGTTGCGTTCGATGACATGGTGTATACAATGAGGTCTCGGTGTCGTTATTCTCTTTTGCAAGTGTTACTTCTCCAGCTATCTTCATCATTCGGAAGACATTCACTACTGAAACTATGCCTCCCATAGAACACCACTTGGACCGACTCTTGCATTTCACGGCTCCCCGGGACAACCGAGTCGTCGGACCACGTAGGACATCTATTTTATATTTGTCCTTGTAAAACATACAGCCTATTTGATTACACTAAATACAAACTTAGAATCATAAACCAGGTCAGTGTTCCCCTATAAAGCTTGCTTCTCCAGCAATGCTTCTCTTTTTACAGCGGTTGGTAACTTCACGGAAATACCGATGCCTGCAGCCTGGTGCCTCCACCGGGGACACCCAGTACGTGCGCTGCAGCCCCACAGGGAGCCAGCACAGCATGCCTGCGGCCACTCACCGTTGAGGCGCATGGTGAGGGGTTGCAGCGGCGCGTCGTCGGCGCGCGCCTCGAGCGCCAGCGAGCGGAGCGTGCGGTTGGTGGTGCGCAGCGCCTCCACGGCCGCCTCCACCGGGGACACCCAGTACGTGCGCTGCTGCACCACAGGGAACCAACGCAAGATGCCTGCATCAACACATAGGGGCATCAGTTCGACGTCTCCCACTAATTGGAGCACAATCTAATATGCAATCTAATGTTCTGAAGTGATGACTCAGTAGTAATGATCTGTTAGTTGCCTAAAATGAGCTTGAGCTTTCGTTGAAGGAAAACATCGTGATACACTCACTGTCAAGTGAAGGTGATTGTTGAGGTTGCGGTAGCTCAAACTATAATGCTATTGTCAAGCACCTCGGTGTGTTCCTGGGTATTGATATCCTCCTTTGGGATACTAAGATTGAATCAGACTCAAATGGACGCCCTGCGGAGCTAACATGCGCGCCACGCCAAGAAAAAGTGAGACAAAACAGCAGACAAAATGTTGTCGCGGCAACATGTTAGCCTGGCTGGATAGCTCCGTCAAGTACTTATCGCACGTAACTGTAAATGTGTACTGAAAATTCCACGGGAATGGGATGATAGTGGCTTTTTAAACGTCCTTCAAAACCATGAAGTGTGCATTCTCAGGGTATATTTCTTCTGCAACGAATGTGGGATGCATCGCGATGTGGTGGCACTTAACAGGACTGCCAGGTATCTTGCTCCACTCTCTTTGACACACGAGAATTAGCGCAAACCAGCGGTAATGGCCACTGAGGACCACATGGACATACGAAAGGGCAAAGAACTATAAGGGCGGTTATATCGGGCCTTAACAGGGTCCGATGTGGACCTCCTCTCATCGATGAACTGGTTGCGTTTCAGTGAGCTCTTTGTTAACAAACCCCGATACTTGTTTCAGCGAACGGCCTAATAGCTAACAGTCGCGATCATCATTTCAAAAGGCTTCTCCTCTCGCTTGACGGTTGGATCAAGGGTCGGATACAGACGGCAGTTTCCCTGAACACGGAGAATTCTCAGGTGATTCCTCACTCTGCAGCCTTAACCCTTGTGTCAGGCTTCGTTGCTGACGGTGGTATAGTATGTGTTTTTTATAAGGGAGTAACAGTAATGTATTTTGATTCTACACTGAGATTTTCTATAGATTTTTATAGTTTTAAATAAATTCTCGTACAACTCGTAAAACTGCTGACTCGAGAAACAACACATCAAGAAATCGAAGAAACCCTTTCCAACAGCTGCTTGAAAGGCAATTTTTTTTCATATTCTTTTATTTGTACTGTATTTCGGTGATCATTGTTTGATTTCAGTTCTTACCTGGTAATTTATCACTTATTTCTAATTCGGTTCGCTCGAGCCACCGCGTGGCAAACTCGTTCTGACTGGATAAGTCATCGTTCGATCCCTCCAAAGATTCTTCTGAAAAAATATTTTTAGTACGTATATTATTAAAAAATTACACATTAGATCATTCGAGAATATTATTTTTATAAAGATGAGGATGTACCAGTTTCGAAAAAAAATTCCAAGCAGATTTCTACTACATAATCGGTACTGTAATGTTGTGGCCACCTTCCGCTCCATCATCAGGATCCTGGATATCATCTAGGATCAGAATAAATGCAAAGAAACATCAAACCAAACTCGATGGGGTTACGAACGCGTCGTTTCGTTAAAGAGTACCTGTGGCCGCCTTCGGACTCCATCGTCAGACCAGCCCTGTGATATTATTATATTGCATTGTCATGTGATTGAGTTATGCAAAATTTTGGCCCAATCAAAAACCGGGAAGTGGGTCAAATATGGCTCCCAAGATTCAAGCTATACTAACAAGGCAAGTTAAATAAGAGCTTGTAAAAAATTAGTCTCACCGGGCCTGTGGTACGGTCTGGAGAACATAAACTTGTCGACGTTGTTGTGCTTGTAGTACTGCAGGATCTGCTCGGCCACGGGCTTGCCCGACAGCCGCTTGAGCTTGTCGCTCATGACAGGCTCCACGGCATTGATCTGAAGGTCTGCAGCCGTGGCTAAGGTTCTTACGGTTTATATTGCTTTGACATTTTGTGAATATTGGCATGGATTAGGACTTCATATTTTTTAAGTAATTCTTAATGATAGGGCCCGCCTGTTACTTTAAAAGTTTATGATCTTCTCTAACAGCCTTACTAATAAACACTGTATATGTATAACGGTTGAATAGTAACACAATGCTTTGTTCTGTGATAATTGTAAACTGAATCGAAAGAGATTGTGTAACTATTCAAGCGTTATAGTGTTTTATTACCAAAGCCTAAATGCCTAAATTACTAAAGCCTAACCTTTCCATCGTATTCCATGACTACCCTCACCGGCTAACAAAATTGTGTTCGTTTTCGATTCCAAACCAATTAAAACCCGAGGTCACTAGTCTTCCGCTGGTCTTAATCGGGTTGGAGTCGAAAACGAACACGATGTTGTTAGCACAGTCTGCCCACACCCAGCCCACACAAAAGGATACACTGTCCGGATGACTCCGTGACGTCTTTCCCGGGCGGGTCCAGTTTGAGCAGCACTTCCGCGTCGGGCCACTCGTCCAGCATCCGCTCCATAAAGTCCTGCAGCTGCTCGTACTCATTTCCCCGGTAGACAAATCCCTAGGGAACGTATCGTCGTCATCATTCAACACAACAAATTCTATATATCACTTGCTCAACAACGGCCTATAGGGAGGTTGACTCCATTTTTTTATGATGTCAATCAATTCGTATTCACATGAGAATCAAATGTCTATACCGAAAAAACTGAAAATCGAACGCTAAAAACGTCAAAAATGAGACACAAAATCTACTTAGCGCTAAAACGCCCTATACAATATGTTTTTTCTTTGTTCTTTGACAATTTTAAAATGAAACAAAAGAGGAAAAATTTAGTTTAACTATTCAATCGTTTAACTCGTTTTATCATTAAGAGCCAAATAATTTAGAAGCTTTCGTTACTAACCATAGGTCCGGCGAGTAAGTCCGGGAATCCTTTACCGTGGTATATGACCCGGAAGTACCCGGGATGCGAGCGTGGCGTACGCAGCATCGCGGAGTAAAGTTCGGCGAGTTGCCCGTGTAACTCCGCCAGGGGGCCGTAGCCTAACGCTGACTCCTCGTAAACAGCCACTAGCTCCTTGACTATTTCCACGGCCAGCTCCCACTGCCGGCCGCGGTTTAGGAGTCCCGCTATCTCGAGGTATAGACTCTCCTGGAATGAGCAGAATGCTTGATAAAAAATTTAAACGACTTTTAATGGAAATCCTAATATTATAAATGCGAAAGAGTGTTTGTTGGTGTATCCTTATTTCACGCAGCAACAGAACAATGGATCGACGTGACAAGATAGATACGTGTTTTGCTTCCATATTTGGTTCCGCCCACATATCATAGAAACAAGGAGATGTGGTAAGGCGTACGTAGCGGGTGTAAACGCATCAGGCCCAAAAAAGGCCAGATACATTTAATCGAATTCACTTTGCAGATGGCTTTGCTGTCCCATTTTTTTGACTTTGCTTAAAAAATTAGTAGGTGTGTCGTACTTACAGATTTTGCACTAAGCGGTGTAGCGGAATAGTGAAAAAAATGTATGAATTGCTTTAAAGCGATGAACCGACTTCAGTGACAAACTACTGAACCAATTTTGATGAAATTTCTAGTGGACCAATCTGAAGGTATATCCTTTCTAACAAAAAAAAAATTCCAAATCGGTTTATAAATGACAGAAATCTGAGGTAACAAACAAAAAAAAATACCCACCGAATTGATAACCTTCTCCTTTTTTGGAAGTCGGTTAAAAAATGGAGACATATTTTGAACGCGAACTGGCATATCTCCCTTGTTTGTCTGATCTGAGGTTTCACCGTACCTTCAGCTCGCGGTGCGTGGTGTGGCAGTCGTGGGCCCTGGTGGGGTGTCGCAGGCGCGGCGGCAGCGGGTCGTGCGTCCACAGCAGCAGCTTGGCGTGTAAGTGCAGCGTGAGCCCCGCCTCCGGCCACAGCTTGCACGCCTCGTACATGCCGGCTAGCTTGTGGACGTAGCTGTGGAGCGGAGCAATTTATTTATTTATTTATTAAAAGACAAACACAGCCCAATGATAAATGCAGTGCATAATAAGTATCAAAATACAGCCAATGATAGGTCTCGATAATAGTTATGTTTAACCGACTGCTACAAAAAAGGAGGAGGTTCTCAATTCGGTTGGTATTTTATTTTTTTATGTTTGTTACCTCATAACTCCGTTATTTATAAACCGATTTTGAAATTTATTCCTTTATTGGAAAAAAAGATTTTACCTGCAGAAGGCAACCTTTATGCCTTTTTTTATATCTATAAGGTTTTGTTCAAGTTTGTGATATCTGAGGATAGAATGGATAGTTTTAATTAATTTTTTTTAGCTGTTTATTGTAATGTTTAGATAATACGTATAGTCCATGATGTTTGATAATAGTTATTTAAAAAAATGCATATAAAATAAAAATAAAAATGCATAAATAGCTGTATAAATGTTTAGCCCCCACACTTACCAAACTATAGAGCATTAATCGAAGACTCACCGTATGTACATGTGCGGGCGTTCGATCTGCTCGTAGAAGTGCAGCACTTTGGTGGTGAGGTGCATGCGGTGCGGCGTGGCGCTGCGCAGCGCCGCGGCGCGGTACAGCAGCAGCGTGTCGAGCTGGCGCGCCGCCGCCGCCACGAGCGCGGCCGCCGCGGCGCGCAGCGCGCCCGCCGCCGCGCCGCACAGCGCGCCGCACAGCGACACGAACCGCACGCGCCACGGCCCGTCGCCGCAGCCGCGCTCCACGAGCGTGTCGAGCTTGTCGATCAGTTCGCTTTCGAGATCTTTTAAGTGACTGTCACCTGGAGTCACATTAAAATTATTCTCATCAAAAAAATCTGCAAATTTTAACCGACTTCAAAAAAAGGAGGTTCTCAATTCGGTTGGTAGTTTTTTTTTGTTTGTTACCTCATTACTCCGTCATTTATAAACCGACTAGCTGCTGCCCGCGGTTTCACCCACGTGGAGATATTGGATTTCATGGGTTTTATTTTTTGCGCGAAACCCTATTTCTTTTTCTAAAATAAAAGTAGCCTAAGTTACTCTTTATAACATCAGCTATCTGCCAGTGAACGTCCCGTCAAAATTGGCCCAGCCGTTCCG
The DNA here is from genome assembly GCA_907269065.1 of Crocallis elinguaria. NCBI lineage: Eukaryota > Metazoa > Arthropoda > Insecta > Lepidoptera > Geometridae > Crocallis > Crocallis elinguaria. Next base: position 22,614,161 of record OU026065.1, read on the forward strand.
GAGATTACCCGGAACAAATAGACAGAGACAGACAAAAATTTAAAAAAATGTGTTTTTGCTGTAAGTGCCGTTTATACTTTGATATGCATTAAGTAAAAAGCTGTTATTTTAATATTAGAAATAGACACTTCAATTTTGTTTATTTGTATAGATTTGTTTTAGCAAACAAATGGCAAGGTCAGGTCCCCCCGGGCACTCACCGCTGACTCCAGTGGCGACGCTGTGCGTGTACTCAGTCTGCATCATGTCGAAGAATATGGGGATGGTGGTGTTCCGCACCTCCTCGTCGCGGAGGAAGCTCACCTCCAGGAACGGACCCACCAGCCACGGGATGAACGCGCGCTTGTGGCCGCCTGCACCACACACATGTCACACTTGGAATCATTATTAGAGCTGTTGACCTACGGCTTTTCATACAAACTTTGAATTCGTTAATATATTTTATTTATTTTGTATATTTAATTCACAAAACAGGTAACATTAAGTAACACAAGTTTGATAGTAGGTAACAGAAAATCTTATAATATTAATTGTTATGATAGCTATACACATTTGTTCCGTTTACTAAAGATTAACAACAGACATCTTTGTTGCTCTTTAAGTGTTATAAGCTTGCGGAGATTAGAATCAAATATCCACGACATCATTCACAGTGACCAACTCATTACATAGACGACACATTCTTGTCAAGGGGTTGGGTAACGAGACGATCCGGTCGTTTTAAGCAATCTACATGATTATACGTCTTCCACAATCCAATGAATATTATAATGGAGGAATACTGACCCAAACTGAACCACATCTCGCTCATACAGTCGGCCACTCCCCTCCGTATGTCACCGTACAGTCGGACTAGAGTCTGCCGCCGCGCCGCGTGCAAGGCTTCTAACTGCAGTGGCGGCGATGTTGCCACGCAGCTGCAAGCTTCGAACCACAGTCGGCAGTGCGAGTGGACCGCCTCCACGCCTTCGGGCTCCATGTCTTCGGCTTGGAGCCGCTCGCGGAGCGTTGTTGAGAGAAGTCTGATGATGAGAAAAAGTGTTATTCATATAGGCCCCTTAAGAGCACTTATGAAGGTTAAAATAAATGACTATAACAGCGGGTCTCTGTAACGTTCGTCTACCCGAGTCACAGACTAAAACTAATGATGTCTTTATGAGAACATAATAAATGGCTAAGACATCAACAGATCCGATCCGTGCTCAAGGTCAACGAACTTTCCAGAAACCCACCGCGCCCGTTCCAAATTGGTATAGGCCGTGTGGAAGCGATTACTAACAAAAACAATTCCATGCTAGATTTTTGATGATATAAGTTGAGCCTGCTTCGAAAGGCCGTACAAAGAGAGCTCCGGGTGTTATGGAAATTTTAAATGATATAACGCAACATAGAACTGGAAATAAAAGTGTAATATGTGCGGATTATTCACACTCGGTCTAAAACGGTGAAGGAAAACATCGTGAGGAAACACGCATGTTCAAGAACCACAAAATTCGAGCACATGTGACATCCACCAAGCCGCACTGGGCCCGCGTGGTGGATTATGGCCCATACCTCTCTCTGAGAGAAGGCCGGTATCCCAGCAGTGGGAGCGTAAGAGGCTGATAATGATGTAGCATAAGCTGATTTCATTCTGAGAAAAGTCATTGGATATTAATACAAACCTAAGTGCGTGCAACATTATATGCAGTTGTGCTGTCAGCATGTCAGCCCAGTGCGGCTTGAAAACCGGCTTCCGTAGCAACGACAGCAGTAGTTGCAAAGCATCCGGGACCAGCGTGCCAGACCCGCCGTAGTATTCAGCCTCTAGCGCCTTGACGACCATTTTATACTGGTCTTCAGACATTTGGCGGATCATATCGAGTAGGACGGAGACCATTCGACGCTGAAAAAATTAAGCAAATTATTTTTTAAACTTAAAAGTAAATGATATAATTTTAATATCTAAAAAGCAGATAGATGCAGACACTTAAGGTTTTATTTTATTTTAATGGTAACGATACGAGCTGGTCGTTTGCTTGGTGGTAAGCATAACACCGGCCCATAACAATTGCAGTGCCACTCAGAACTTTGAAACACAAAGTCCTGCGCGGCACTGCAGTGCGCCCGCTACCCTGAAACATTAGGAACTCACCACAAGCGCCTCGTCAGCCTGGCTCTGTTCCACCACCATTGATGCCGTAGTCTTCAGCACAGTGGGCAGCAGCCTGATCGCCAGCTCCCCCAAATCGTTCTCCACTGGACCGACGTCTTCCCGCGATAACAGGGACATCACTTCACCTAACGTCTCCACGCAAAGCTCCACCTGGATTTGAACTTTGTGTCTTGAGAAATACGGTCTAAAGTCGGATGAATTGGTGCGAATTCGGGTGATTCCAAATAGACAATAAAGCACAGTTTCTACCGAACTTTTTATAAGTGATTTTATTCTGCTTCTGATCATGGTTTTATTGATAAAAATGTCGCTTCCTTGATATTAAGTCGAAGCGAATTTAGAAGATTTAGAGTTTAAAATATTGCTTTATCATACTCAAATATTGGTTTGCAAAAATGTGTTTTATTATTGTCTGTTTGAAACCTAAATATGGTGCGGTTAATATTGTAATTATTTACAAATGAATTAAATATAAAACACATTATATATTCGGATTTGAAGTCGATATATAAATCTAATCATACCTTGTACGCTTCGAATCGGCTGCATGAAATCAACTTGTCATTAATCATATGTACAAATATGTAGCATTGTCTTAAATAAAACAGGAAGCGAATGAAATTTTGAAGGTTTGAAGCCAATCCGCGTGTAGAAAGCTTATGCACAACACTCACGCATGATTGGTACAAAACTAGCGTGAATTTACAGCAATGTAAAGTTTGATGAAGTCCGTGGAACCGGCCTTTTAATCATATGAAATGATAAGCTTCCATGACTTCAACAAAACTGTATAGTAATATTAGGTTTAGATTAATTCAGATTATTCGAAAGTGAACTTTATGCCCCGAACTAATATGAAATATATTCGTCAAAAACACGTTACAGCGTTTATCACAATGATCTAAATGGATCGAAAAGACTTTATTTTTCGATTTAGGGTCATGACTGTTTTGACATCACTAGGTGGTAGGACTAACTCTTCTGCGAGTGTCCGTTTGGGTTGGTACCACTGCTTTGCTCGTGAAGTCTGCCACTAAGCGGTAACTTCAAATTGGTCATATATAAATTGTGTCAACGCACTCCAAAACGTTAGGTATACCCGTATAAAATTAAATATTGTTACACTTTAATAATTGTATAGTAAAAAAAACTGTTAAGAACTTATTGTCTTCGACAAACCTAACCTAGGTTTTTAAGACATTCTAAGCAACTGTTACTGATTTTTTATAAAAAAAAATGTGTAATGCAATGCTGGTGTTCTGTTTATAAGAGTAAGCTCTGAAGTTTGACCCGTTTGACCCATTTTCAAACTATTACCCCGGCAAAAACGTTACATGAATTAGTTCGAGGCAAACGTTCCGTCCGGCACTTGTTCCTTATACATACGATCTGCTGGTGGCTGGTGCGGTCGTGCAGCTGCGCCGTGTCCGCGCCCAGCATCCGCGCCGCCTTGCCCACCGAGCGCGACTTGAGCGCCGCCGAGCGGTCCCACTGCCACACCCACATGGTAGCGTACGCGGCGCTTGCCAATGCGAATGTTATATTACGACTGTCGGGCTACTAGCCTCACTGATAGAAACGAAAACATGCCCGTGGAGCCGGTAACTAGCCGCCCGTGGAGACGAAAGCTCGCTGCCCGTAAAGCGTATTACTTATACCCTGTTCTATAATCCTACTTCCTACGAATCCTACTAATATTATAAATGCGAAAGTGTGATTGTTGGTTTGTCCTTCTTTTACGCAGCAACGGAACAACGGATCGACGTGTTTTTAGCATAGATATAGTTTATGGACCCGAGAGTAACATAGGCTACTTTTTATCCCGGAAAAATGCACTGTTCCTGTAGGAACGAGGGTGAAAACCGCGGGCTGATGCTAGTGTTTACATAAAATATCTAAAATTTTGAAACAGGGTATATATTTACGAACAGGGTATATATTTACGAGTTTTGCTAGTGTACGTAATCGTAGGTGTAAGAAAATATAAAAACAAATGATAGCCAATCTAACGGCACAAATTCCTTTCCATCCATGCTACAATATATCCATAGATTTTATAAGTTAGTGTTAAAACATCGAATAATAATTTTCCTCGAGTTTTGAGGTGACTATATGTTTTAACAATTTTGACAGACGAGTCGTAATATCGCATTCGTTTCGAAACATCGGGCATACGTCAGAAGCGTACAACTACATCAAATTGACTGATCATTAGCTAAAACTACAAGTTCTTCAATTATTATGTTATGTTTATAATTCGTTACGTCATGAATATAATCGAATATATTCTAGCGTTTATTTAATGCCATTATACATTTGCAATTTCATTCAAACATTAAATTAGTTTATTACTTTTCTAGTGAAACAACATTGGCGCGTAATTTCAGTAACGATCAGTCACTACACTCACAAACTGCCACTCTGACAATGACACCTGTCGAACAGGTCATCACATCTGTCAAAGTGACAGCCCGCAAATGCAACATGCAACACATCAAGAGTTTGCACACAATTTAGTGGTCAACAAGCGACATCTATAGCTCGCTTTTTTATTATTTTCGAAGACAACATCAAAAAATTGTTGCGTTGTTATTTTTTTTAATTAAAAGGAAACTGGATTATTAATAGTTGTTTTTAAAAGAAGGATGTACTGTAAGATATCATTAATACAAATAAATTCTGTAGAAATAATAATAAGTAGTTTAAATAGATATAGTAAACCCAAAATACACAAAATAAAAAAATCTTGACGAAAAAGACGGAGATATGTTAGTAAAGAGATCACACAACGGACAAACAAAACAATTAGCAGAAGCACAACACAGACTTAGCAATTTTTTAAAGTAATTTCATAAGGTTTTTTTAATTATGAACCCAAGTGGCTTTCCTTTGCTTATATTTCTAACAGTGGTCCAAAATATCGTCAAAAATCGTTTGTTACCAACAAAATATTAAAATATTGAAAAAATGGAGAATAAAAAAGGTCATTCCCATAATATTAAAAAAATCATTTTTAATGATCCCTGACTAGGGTGCATCAATCGAGTTAAAATGCTGTCTCAGCTATCAGATTATTACTGTAGCCAATTTACAGCAAGACTTTTGAATTGCATAGTGAATTCTGAAGTTGAACTGAAACTTAAAACATTTTTTTAAAGACAATGCTGCTGTTTTTACGACCTTCACAACATCACTGAATAGTAGTTTTTTTTTCTTTTAGGAGCTCAACAAAATTTATTACAAGCATCGCTTTCTGATTATGATCTCAAAGTGTGGCGACAGAAAAAATATAACAGCTTAACCTCGGTCCATTCTAAAGGCATCAAATATGATCTCACTAATTTCGAACCTATTAACTGTGCTTTTGCTATATTTAGTTGACTTATTAAACAAAACTACACACTTACAGGGGACACACTACATGCTGAACAGTGAACACACAGATAATTAAAACAGGAAATAAAAGATGACTCACTTGGCATTTCAATACATTAAATTTGTATCAAATTAATATTGCAAGTTCGAAAAAACATGAACATGAGAATTTTAGCGTCATCGTCACTTGCACAGATTAGCTACGCAACAACGTATTTACTAATGGTCTTTGAACGTTTTGGATAAAGTAGTTAAAGAATTAAACTTTTAGTATTGTTTATCTATCAAAAAATATATATTCATGTTTCTTGTAATTTTGAAACAGCTGTTAGTTGCAAAAACCTTAGATGGCGCTAATAAGTATAATACAAGTACAAGTAATTGAGTATAATACTTTACGCAGTTTTAAGTTATTTAATTGTTTGGCACAGTAAAAAGTATTGAGGAAAAATTGTTTGATTGTTTGATTATTGTTCAAGCAGTTTACACAACAATAAGTACTTACTTATTTTCTTTGCCAAAATGAGTCATCTCATTCATATTTTTATAAGAGTTAGTAAATATTATAATAGATATAAACTATTACTATAACGCAAAAGAGTAAAGTTATATGTGTGTTATATATATTACATGTGACATATTATTCAGTGATATGATAAAAACTTGATTTTCTCAGTGAAGTTAGAAAAAAAACACAATTTGTGTGCATATCTCACGATGCGGGTGCAACAGAACAAAGCATTTTTTAATACAGATTTATATTTAAACTATAAACAATATTATTAATATTTTTATTTCCAAGCAACCTCTATCAAAAATTTTTGGTCAGTTCTTAAACAAAATACTATAAATATGGTAATATAAATAGAAAAAAATATATATCAAAGCACAGTTGCTTTTTGGTGAAAACTAAAGTTGCCTTCACACCAACAAGAACCAAAACGAGATTTCTCTATAAATCTACAAATTGTACTGACATAACCAAAGAACTCGCGCTTTTTTGGCTTTTTTTTTCTAATGGAATAAACGTAACATTGAAAATTGACCTTAAAATATTATAACAAAAAGATTTATAGTTGAGTAAAGTTTTTGCATGATCTGTAACATTCGACAGACGTCTTTAGGATATATATAAAAAAGACGTACATATATATATATATATATCTAGCTCAATATCACTGGAAGATGCCAGCCTACGATACAATACAAGATTTGTTTCTCAGGCCTCGACTCTCCTTGACTCTCGTTCGTTCCGAGAGACCCTCGGGCCTCGTCTAGCGGCAAAACAAGTGTCGTAGGTATCGCAGAGATATTTTCAGATCTTACTTATTAAAATTTAACACATATTTAATAGAGATTACGAGTTTTGGAGCTAGTTAAATATGAATACCATGTTAGTAATAATAATCCCAAGCATGCACTACATATAACCCCTATATTAAAACAAGTGGTTTCAATTAAAGTAATTATTACGTTTTCAAAAACATTTTTTGAAGGGTTACTATGATTGTTAAGCATTGAGAGTTAAGACTTAATCTAAAATAAATATATTTCTAATTTCAATATCCCTTTCAAACCACAACCAATTAACAATCGAACGTAAGCCATAGATAAAAAAATTAAGCTACGTCATAGACTGATTTGTGAATTGTCTATGTGAATTACAACCATTACTTTTTTAATAGTATGTACATGGGTTTTCATTTCATTCCAAGACCATAAATTTCCAATCTGTCAAAATTATCTCTGTACACATTGTTTATTGATTCTGGCGACACTAATCCGAATTATTCCGAGAACAGATATATTTCCCAATCTCATTTAACTAATTACAAAAATATCTTAAAAGAACATATTTAAACTCGAAATCATCCCAAATAACATTCATAAATAAATAAATAATACAACGATCGTAATAGACATATCAAATCTATACAAACCAATATACGACACCTTGCCACAAAAATATATTGACCATTTACTAAGATAGTTGTAAGTATTTGAAACTTTCAAGACTTGTAGAGAGAAAACGCTCGCTGCCAGGGGTGTCCTACATCATAAATGCCTACTTACAAATATGTTAGGGTAGGGCTACATATTGAATCGATTATTATGATTGTGTTGCAGGCCCGTGCTCTGCGTATATTCAAAATTCATTGTTCAAATTGACCCCAGGAGAACTCTGAGCAGTCATGAAAGTTAAATGACGTTTATGTGTCCGTTCCAAATATAAAACTGATTGAGAACGGCAAGAAACAGCTAAAGGGCTGATAAACGGATCTACAAATAATTGCTTTTTGAAAAGCGTACGAAATTTCTTCCCCCATTTTTACACCTCTAAGATATACCTTACTCACGAAAAAAATATTTTTTATAATAGGTTGACAATTTTACTGGCAGAGATATCGGGTAATATCGCCACAAAAGAAAATACAGACGAATTGAGAACCTCATCCTTTTTTGAAGTCGGTTAAAAGAAGGAATGCCGTTGTCAACAAAGAGTAGGTACTAGATGCTCTAAAAAGTCAACCCTGATTTACAATCAGGCAGCATTTGACTATTATACGATCAAATATAATAGAACCAATATTTTTAACGGTCTATCTATTATATATTATACATACAAATAAATGAAATTGGTGTGTGTTTGTAATACCTGTCTGTCTGTTTGTTTCGGGTAATCTCAGAAACGACTGGGCCGATTTTGACGGGACTTTCACTGATGCTTATAAGGAGTAACTTGTGAGCAAAGCCGCGGGGCACAGCTAGTATTACATAAGGGCTTGATACTTGATATGCTAAAGTAAAAATGCCCAGAAAACAATGCCGTATTATACTACGGTAATATTCTGTACTTCATAGATAGATTAATTGCATTTTTGTAGCAAGGTAGCAATTTTCACTGCGAAAGTACCCACCACCGTAGTTTATTTCGCAGTGAGAACCATCATGCCAAACTGGCCCGTATTGACTACTACATACAGGTGCTAATCGGGCTGCATGCATCGGCATGCGGTGCTTACCTCGGCGAGTTGCGTCGTCACGAACACTGCCGGTGACCTTATGTGAATGAATGTAGGACGAGAATCGAATGGCAAATTGAGCTCATTCTATAAAAGTATAATTACCTACTTCAAACTGACGCTTACCTATTATTTGATCCTTATCAGCAACAGAAATTATTGATTCAATAATAAAAAAAAACGTAAAATCAACGAGTGTAATTTTTCTTTTATGTTTCATAAATAAGGGAGTTTCGATATGAACTACAATGGAGCACATTTAATTATTTTATAATTGTTTCTTTCGTGCAATTTTCAATTAATGCTTTTGACCACTATCTCGCTTGATCGTAAGTGAAAATGTAGTCAAAAATGTTTTAAAAAATATCTATCGCTAAGAATTTTTGCTAAGACATTTCTTTTTGTTGTTTTAAAATATGAAGTTAAGTTTGTATTTGCTGAACCCAATTCTCGCCCTACCCTCATTTCCAAAACTGTTGGGACGATACGAGTGACATAAACACGGACATAAAGTGACAACGGTGCGTACATACCATTCTACACGGGGTGGCACACAGGACGGACAAAATACCGCTCTATTCCATTCAAAAATCGTAAAAACTTATTCAAAACATCTAAAACATATATTTTCATCAAAATGTTTTTAAATGATATAGCTTCACATTCTCAGAAAAATCAACGACAAATAAAATAAAAATAAGAATGTATAATGTAAACTACGTATTTCTCAACAGATGGCGCTTTACGCAACTATTACATTTTACGATTTTTTAGACATTTGAATGGAAACAAGCTTTATGTTATTTACTTTAATCGCTAGTCACATAAAAATACAAAAAATAATGAGTTACAAATGGACGACGTTACAGTTTTAGAAATCTAAACTGTAATGTCATCTATGTTTTCAAAAGTGTTTTATGCAATATTCGCAAAATTGGCCCTTAAATTGTGTACAAGAGCACTTGATATTAACGCAAAAACATCAAAAGAAACAAATGGTTTGAAAATAATCATAAAGATTACAGTTAAAAAAATATTTAAGGAATTAAATTTCATAAATTTTGCGGGATTGTATTCTTGAAGTATTAGATTCAAAATATGAATATATGCATTATAAAATTTGAATTATTATATCGGAGTGCTTGTGAAAACGAGGAACTCATAGGACATTGATTAATACAATAGCAGTCTTACCACAAAAAAATAATAAACACATATTAAACCTGTGTTAAGGAGTGTTTAACTCCTAAACATGCTAAGGCATGTTTAAATATGAGCAACCACAAATCCGAACGCTAGAAACGTCAAAAATTTGAAAGTCTGGCGTATCTACTGAGCACTAAAACACCTCATTCAAATTGGACAGAACGTCTGACGTCACTTGTTCTATGCGGGCTGTAAAGCTTGACTAAGAAACGTACATTTTGTTGATTTGGCTGTGAAAAACTGCGTCTAAGTACACAGTTGTCAAACATTTTTTTTTATTAATTGAAATGTAAAGTATCTGATGGTCTCATTTAAATTACTAAAGGGTGATAAAAAACAGTGTTGAATTTGGGAAACTTTTGGATGCAGTATCTTTGTGAAAATAATCCCGTATTTTGACATATGGAACCATGAATTTACGTCTAGACTTGTGCCCAAATCTTAGCCTTGAGAGTGGTCCCTCGTCCCCGGTCCACAAGCCTCCACAGCGACCGTCCCCCGGCTCACCTCGGCCTTGTCCCGCAGCAGCGCCCGCAGCGTGGCAGCGAGGTGCGGCAGCAGCACTGCGCGGGCAGCTGCAACAGCGCCTAATGGCCCACGGACCAACTCCAGCAGTGCCAGCATCCGCTGCTTGCCCAGCCGACCCAGCGGCAGCGCTTCCAGCGCCGCCACTATGTACTGCCTACGCGGGGAGAGCGGAAGGCTTAACACGTGTGCATGTGTGTTGTGTGTCTACGTTTGTGTGTGTGTGTGTATAAAAGCTGTATATTGAAGTCATCGTTTTGCCCATCGAGATACTAACCTCAAGAGGTGCAGTGACGTTTGGTTTGCACGAAATAAATTTCACCAATTTAACCTAGACATTTTGCGCTCTGATTGGCTAAGCCACCGCCTCACGCCGATGCTCCGTGCGCTGATACGCTGAGCGCTGATATTTTTTATAGTAAAATCAATACATTGTTGTGAGATCGGATAGTCCAGTATTTCATCTCTCGGGTTTACTAGATGGTTTTGCCACATGTGCAGTGCACTCGCAACTCAAATTCCCCAGATAGCGACCAACGATATTAATAGCATAGAGGTACTTAGACTAAGGTTCAGAGACGAATCTAAGAGTGGACTCATATTTATGTGATATTGAAGAAAGAAAATACACTTATATTCTGAATTTTAGCTACAGTTTAATCCGTCTGTTCTTTTCATAATATATCTTCCTTTTGTTCTTTTCATAGTATATTTTTACAAAACACATAAGTATCTTACTTTTGTTTCTTTTCATAATACATTTTTACCAAACCCTTTTTTCGTCATCACCGTACAGTGTGTGTGTGTGTGTGTGTGTGTGTGTGTGTGTGTGTGTGTGTGTGTGTGTGTGTGTGTGTGTGTGTGTGTGTGTGTATGTGTGTGTGTATGTGTGTGTGTGTCCGCGTGTGTCTGGATGTGTGTACACTCACGCCAGCTGCGCGGCGGGGTAGACACGCACGGCATGCGGCACGGCGTGCGGCAGGTACTTGAGAGCGGAGCCCTGGCACGTGAGGGCGTGTTCCCCGCAGCGCATTAGCCACACCAGCGCCTCCAATAGGCTCTGAGGAACATGTGGAAGTTACTACACACATCCACATGTCGCGGCAGCCAAGTCATACCACTCCGCCGTGTCTCTGATGATGGCTCAGTGGTATTGACGTTGGCCATCGAATAGTTCAATGGTTCGATGAGTACGAGCTGGAGCTTACGGTGAAAAGAAACATCGTGATGCAAACATAGCATTTATTAGTTGAGCATGTTCAAGTGCTCGCTTGGCTAGATAACAACGTCAATTATTAGTAAATCCGTTTAAAGATATAACAAACACGTCCACTCACCGCAAGCGCTTGCGTAACACTAGTTTCATATCGCATTTACAAATTAGAATTAAGCATAACACCGCGCTTAGGAACGTAACTATTTTGGTTTCATGAATAGGTAAATATGTAGTTTGCACGTATCGTTAGTGAAATTCATGTCATAGGACTAATTTAATTTAATGACACTAATTTCTTAATATATAAGACAAGGAAGGATTTTATATGAATTCCATCTTCCCTCACCCACCAACAATCATCAAGTGCTTGTCAATATGTTTGTAAAAAGCCACAAAAACACTACCTGTATCAACAGCAAAAAAGATAGGCTTCTTTTTTAAATTAAAATAAGATATATTAGCAAAATAATATAAGATGTTTGTTAATCTCAAATTTATGAAGAATGTCGCCACATTAAAAAAATATCTACGCACTGTTCAAATGAGCTATCTTTCAAATCTGTTGGAGGGTGGGAACGTTTCTGTCCTTTGGCTTAACAATCGACACTAACCTCGAACAGAGTCTTGAACTCCTCATCAGCGGCGGTGTCCCCGAGCGCGCTCCGCAGCTGCCGACTGCGCACAATGACCCGCACGAGGCTCTCGATGCACTTCATGCACATGAGCAGCCGCTTCAGAGCTGCCTCGCTAGTGTTGGCGGCGCGGATCACCCACACCATCACGGAAATTAGGTTCCTGAGCAAACGAAAAAGGTTGCGGTGACTCTCATCGATGTACACGTGCAGAACGGGCTGGAAGAGCTGGTACTTGTGGTCGGGACCAGCTGCCGGTGCTAAGTTTTTTTTTTTTAATGTTATTTGGTAACGAGACGAGCTGGTCGTTTGCCTGATGGTAAGCATAACGCCGGCCCATAACAATTGCAGTGCCACCCAGAACTTTGAAACACAAAGGCCTGCGCGGCACTGCAGTGCGCTCGTTACCCTGAGACATTAGGTATTAAGTCTCATAAGCCCAGTAATTTCGCTGGATACTCTGCTCATCAAACCGGAACACAGTAATACTTGCACACTATTGCTTGGCGGCAGACTTCACGACCAAAGCGGTGGTAACAACCCAGTCGGACACTCGCAGAAGAGTTAGTCCTCCCACTAATAAAAAGTTGTATAGAGTGTGTGTACTGACTCGTACGCCAGCGCGTCGCAGAAGCTTTCGTCTATGTACACGTGCAGCACGGGCTGGAAGTGCTGGTACTTGTGGTCGGCGACCAGCGCTATGACCCGCAGCAGGCACTCCAGCACCAGCGCGCCGTAACTCTGCGCACCGTACCCGCCCGGCTCCTCCTCCACCTGCGAGCGACGCGCCATTACAGCATTCGGTTTAGCAAACGTAGCGAAAGGTCGAACTAGTCTTATCTATATTTTAATAGTGGTCAAACGCTAGCCTATTGCGCATAAAAAATATTAAATTTATTTTATTCCGAGTTTGAGAGTATTATCTGGACGTAGTTTACGTACGACGTAGAAAACGTCCCAGGCCATATCTAGGTATCACTTATATATAAAATTGTGTTTAACACCTTAAGGTACCTTCCCGGCCCATCTAAGTAAAACGCAAAAATGGCCTAAAGATTTGTTGGTTCATCGAAGAAAAACAGGTACTACGGAAAAAGAGAGACAACGCCAGAGCCTTCGATTGGCAGTCAGAAAATTTTGAAATAAATTTCCAAAGAAAATTTATGAAGATAATTAGTGCGTTGTAATTTCCTAAAACTTGTTCCAGAAAATATGTGTTTTTGAAAAGCATGTAAAAAAATGTTTGTTATTTAGAATCTCCATTACATGTCCAAGAATCCTATGGAAGTGTTTTGTCTACTTTTACATTTATGAGAATATTATGAATGGCCAAAGTCAAGGTAAAATTTGTTTAAAAAGGCTGTTTTTTAAGGCTTTAAGGCTGAATTGGATTGTCAAAATTTTAAATTTTTGGTTCTATAAAATCCTAGATATAATTGCACAAGATATATATTTGTTCAAAACACCCAAAGAAAAAAATTGATACAACACTATAATAACGTACGAGCGTTTGTATAGAAATTATGGTGGGTTGGGTCCTCTTAAAAGCTACCTGAGTGAGTATGTTGAAGAGCGCGTCCAGGATGTCTGGTAGGAACTTGACGAGCTCCTCGCTGGGCACCAGTGCTAAATTGGTGAGAGCCGTCCGCAGTGCGCCCTCTGCGTGGTGAGTGCTCCACTTCAGCACGCCGAGGATCTCCTCTGGAACAACGGTACCGGTCAGTTAGAGGACCCGTTCATGTCGAACAACAAATACGCACGGCACCTAATTTTGTTAGTGGTAGCGAGTGTCCGTCTGGGTTGTTACCACCACTTTGCTCGTGAAGTCTGCCGCCAAGCAGTACTGTCCAAGCATTACTGTGTTCCGGTTTGATGAGCAGAGTAACCAGTGAAATTACTGGGCTTATGAGACTTAATACCTAATGTCTCAGGATAACGAGCGCACTGCAGTGCCGCGCAGGCCACCGGTGGCATTGCAATTGTTATAGGCTGGCGTTATGCTTACCATCAGGCAAACGACCATCGAGAGAGTGAATAGGTTTCTTCTAGGCAAGCGTGCTCCATCGTCGACCGCATCGTCGCTTAACATCAGGAGAGATAGTGGTCAAAGGTAAGCCTATTTCAGAGAAAAAAAATATCTAGAAACCAATAACGAAAAAAAAAACTGTTTCCATAAGGTGTGTGTACCTCTCTGAGTGAGTTTAGTGGAGCAGAGCTTGGTGGCCACAGTGAGCGCGTCGCGGTGCACGAGCGCCAGCACGCCGCGCGTGAGGCCGCGCTCGGCGCCCGCGGGCAGCTCGTCGCGGCGCGAGGGCAGCCCGAGGCAGGCGGCCGCCGCCTCCGTGTCTATCTCGGCCGAGTTGCCGCGCTTGTTGTCGATCTGGAACAATGTAACGCAACGCTTACCTCGTAACCCTGCGCTGGGACTTCCTATTATAAACTTTCGCGATTCGAAAACAGGGCTCTTATTAAGGGGCAGGCATCGCGTCGCTATCTCGCTCGAGCATCTTAACATTTTAGAACATAAACAAGCACTTATATAATTTTGAAAAATCGCATTCGGTGAATAACATTACAAAGGTTTTTAACATCAATACTACAAAAAAAATCAGAATTGACGGGATATTTACCATGTATATTATTTGTATTGAGGTCTCGATGTTCGTAACATTAAAATGGTTTTATTTTGGTCCATTCGTGTTTTCATACCTTACAATAGGATTTTTTGTGTTTTGCCCATTTTCATGTATGAACTTGATCGGATCAAAATGATACTTTTGCCGTACCTTTGTAATATTGCCAGCAACTTCACCGAATGAGATTTTTCCTAATTATATTATGTGATTATTTATCTTCAAAAATGTTCAGATGCGCGAGCGAGATAGCGGCGTGCTGTATTCTGCCTCTTAATAAAATAATTTTAAAAGCTATATAATCGTTTAGACTGTGGAAATTCGTATCAATAAAGGTAATTTAGCGATATGCAGTGGATATGGAGTGGAACATTAAGATAAACTACCTCGACACCTTGTTTCGCTAAGTAGTGGACTAGGGATACCATAGAATAATATACATCTAGGCAGTGCCACCAACTGGATATCGTATTAAGCTTAATAATTTAGTTTCAAATAGGCTAGATCTGCCCATATATGACCGCCCATATAAACGATATAAGTAATCAACATCAATTTAGCAAAATAAAAACTTACCAATTGCTTTAAAAATTGTGAAAAGGGCATTTTTAACACCAATATTCAAATCAAATCAAAATTCTCTATTATACACCAGTCTTAATAAATTAGCCACAGTAACAGATCTAAAATAAAATACAATTTAATTAATAGGAATTATCGCTAAAAACATTATAAGGTTAAAAAAAATTCTTTAATAAACGTTTGAAATGATCTGATGTGCAAGCAAGATGCATTTTAATTGAAATGTCTCGAAGTATAGCATAATTTATTTAAAAAATAATAATAATTCTACTATAAGAGATGACTGCATAAGAAGGAAAACGAGGTTTCATATTTGCTCATCCTTTTAGATAAGAAGACTATATTTTATAATAACTATTATAGCAATTTACATAACAATTGTTAATTAAGGTATTTTCCTACTTTACTTTTTTCCCATGTTGCAGGCGGCATGGACATAAACAGATAAACAACGCCAACATATAAGACCCAAGAACAAGCTTTATAAGTACTTCACGTTGTAGCAGTTATGTAGTATCATCAATATCAGCCGGAAAACGTCCAATGCTAATCAACAGTCTCCATGTAGGGAGGATTTTTGCCATAACAGCAAGCTTGACAAGTGTCTTGGTAATCGCAGTAGATTATGATGTTGAGCGCGAAGTGCCGCTCGGCGCGGTCCTTGGCCTCGTTGGACGAGCGGTGTCGGCACAGGAACACCAGGTGTGCCTCCTTGAACTACCTAGCTACCTTGTAGACGCAGAGGTTGTGGTGTGCGTCCGGCGTGGTGGTGCCCTCGCGCTGCATGAGGCGCAGGTAGGAGAGCGCGAAGTGTCGCTCGGCGCGGTCCTTGGCTTCGTTGGACGAGCGGTGTCGGCACAGGAACACCAGGTGTGCCTCCTTGAACTACCTAGCTACCTTGTAGACGCAGAGGTTGTGGTGTGCGTCCGGCGTGGTGGTGCCCTCGCGCTGCATGAGGCGCAGGTAGGAGAGCGCGAAGTGTCGCTCGGCGCGGTCCTTGGCTTCGTTGGACGAGCGGTGTCGGCACAGGAACACCAGGTGTGCCTCCTTGAACTCGTCTATGTTGAGGCAGACCTGCCAATGCACACAAAAAAAATTGCACTCCAAGATTTAATACATCGCTTTTAACAAGTCGATGTAACAAAAGTTACAGAAATAAAATACACGACTGGCCTAGCCAGTGTGACTCGGGATGATCTAAGGATTCTAACGATTCGATTTTGAAAGATAGAGTGAAATAAAAAAAATATAAACCCTGAAAACATTAGATTCCTTTCTTGGGCAGTCGTGTAAAAAGGAGGTGCTCAAATTCATCTGTATTTTTGACAGACACTCGTAGAAGAGTTAATCCTGGTGAAATGTAGTTCTCTTACTTTGAACACTTCCTGCCACCTCGGCCGGTCGTCGTGGTAGTACACTATGGACGTATACTCGTCCACTGCTGGGACGCCGGCGCCTATTGAAATAACACCCTGGAAATAACAAAGAATGGACTTTCAACGAAAATTCTGTCCTATCAATTCTAATAGTATAAATGCAAAATTGTGTTCGATAGTTTGTTCTTATCTTATATTGTAACAGATTTTTTGCAAAGAAATAATGCATAAGCGAGAAATTAAAATTAAAATTATTTATTCAGAACAAAAAAGTAGGTATTTTTTATAACCACGCTGAGGTATCAGCGTGTTTCACCACTGCTTGCATACAAATTTTATATATTATAATAACAAATACACTAATACAGTACAATAATAACAAATGGATCCTTATTATATATAAAAACTAGCTGCTGCCCCGCAGTTTCACTGGCGTGGAGATTTTTGATTACATGGTTTTTATTTATTTGCGCGGAACCCTAGTTCTTTTTCTAAAATTAAAGTAGCCTAAGTTACTCCTTGTAACATCAGCTATCTCCCAGTGAGTCCCATCAAAATCGGTCCAGCCGTTTCGGAGATTACCCGGAACAAACAGAGAGACCGATAGACAGACAGACAGACAAAATTTTAAAAATGGTTGTTTTGTTATAGGTACCCTATATACTTTCATATGCATTTAATAATTAAATTTAAACTACAAATGGATGATAAAAAAAATTTTAGAATTTGGGAAAATTTTTAAAGTGCCAGCCAGTATCTTTGTGGAAATTGTATATTTTTTGTAAATTTAATTTTTATTGTGTTAATGTGATCTTCTTAAAACTGTATATCGACAGAAATTATGCATTTTGTGTCTCATGCAACATCCAATTCACTTAACGTATATAAGTTGGGAAGGTTCCCAGGGAGGGGCGGCGACGGGGAGTGGGACTAATTAACATAGGTATGTTAATTACTCCCACTCCCCGTCGCCGCCCCTCTCTCTGCGATAATTACTTACCGGCATTGTCCTCCCGCACTTGTCCACCACCCGCGCCAGCAGCTCTATATTCCTCTCGGAAGACTTCCCCCCTCCCTTGGAGAATGCGGCGGCACACACGGTCACATAAAGCTCATTCCTCGCGTCTCCCGGGAGAATAACCTCGGGGAAGCCCATCTTTCGAGCCACACACACGTTGCCTACAACTACGTGCGGGTTCTCTTCTCGGATCTGAAACGAGAATAAAAGTGGTGTTGTATTCTGTGACATCAAGTATTTTTTTTACACGACCGCACAAATGGAGTTTAATGTTTTAGAGTTCGTGTATGTATGTGAGTTTCATTAGCTCCACCATAGCTTTTAAATGCGTGAACCAACTTCTTTTTTTTTATGTTATTGGTAACGAGACGAGCTGGTCGTTTGCCTGATGGTAAGCATAACGCCGGCCCATAACAATTGCAGTGCCACTCAGAACTTTGAAACACAAAGGCCTGCGCGGCACTGCAGTGCGCTCGTTACCCTGAGACATTAGATATTAAGTCTCATAAGCCCAGTAATTTCACTGGCTACTTTGCTCATCAAATCGAAACACAGTAATGCTTGCATATTACTGCTTGGCGGCAGACTTCACGAGCAAAGCGGTGGTAACAACCCAGACGGACACTCGCAGAAGAGTTAGTCCTCCCACTAATAATTTAGATATTGTTACAATCCTTACATCATCCTGAGTGACAATGGCTAAGACAGTAGTGTTTTTATGCAACTTTTGTTACATCGACTTGTTTCCATATACAATACAAAATTATTCCATTCCAAGATGTACAAGTAATAAATAAAATAAACGGTTGCAGTAAAGGTGCAATGGGCGGACTTATTGTTAAATAACAATCTCTTTAAAGTAACTTTTATATAGAGCTGATTGCATAAAAAGAGAAACATTTTCGACTAACAGTGTAACATCAACAAAATATATTTTGCTAAAACAATAAAATTTCTAAATAAATAAATATACAATAATAAATAATGTGATATACCTAAAATAACAATTATTTGAGTAACAAACAGAGGCATGATATCATACCTGTTTCAGATCTCCTTCGACTAATTGCAACGACACCCAGAGTCCTTGTGAATGTTTTGCGTCCTTGAGGTCTCTATTCGCTATCACTTTCTTCAACAACGAGTCCAGATTTTCTTTTTCTAATCTGTAAACATTCAAATAATGTGACCAAATACACATGATTTGTACATAAAACAAATAATAATTTAATATGAAATAATTTAGCTGCGTGATGTTTACTGACAATGTTATTTATGAAACATGAACTTGAGTTTGATAGCTAGCCAGGCGAGCACTAGAAAATTCCGATCTTCACGCTAAATAGGTGGATAGTAGATACACAAGGATTAACCGACATCCAAGGAAGGAGAAGGTTCTCAATTCGGTGGGTGTTTTTTTTACCTCTGATCTCCCTCATTTATAAACCGATTTGGAAAATTCTTTTTTTATTTAAAAGGATATATGTACTTCAGTTTGGTCCAATAGAAATTTTATCAAAAAGAAAGTAAAACAGTAGTCTGTTACTGAAGTCGGTTGGCCGCTTTTTTAAAGCAATTTCACTTGTAAATTTTAATATGTAAATCGCAATATTTTTTGGGACGCCTGCCTAGTGTGGTGCATTATACCCTGTTCCAAATTCAAATTATGGATTGCACAGTTTTCTATGAATTTTTTCGCACTGTCAACCCTTTTGTTTACAGAAAATATCTATGATTTTGGAACAGGGTATAACATCCAATAC
Source organism: Crocallis elinguaria (assembly GCA_907269065.1). NCBI lineage: Eukaryota > Metazoa > Arthropoda > Insecta > Lepidoptera > Geometridae > Crocallis > Crocallis elinguaria. The sequence continues at coordinate 22,633,665 of OU026065.1, forward strand.
GGAGGGAAGCCCACACAGCACACAACTGTACACAGTAGGGGACTTCTAGCTAACAATGCTGACTCACGGGTAGAAGGGCAGCTGCACGTGCTTGTCAGGGTTGTCAGCGGCGAGGCAGCGCTTCACGTCGGCGCAGGCCACGCCAAAGGGCCGCCGCATGGCCCCCGCCCCCGCCCCCGCGCCCGCCATCGGCGCAGGCGCCGCCATCGAACTCCTTCTGCGGACAACGCGCCCGTAGCTTAGGAAAGTCACGATTAACGGGACATTTCAATGTCTGCCCATAATAAGTATTACTTACTAGCGTACTAGCGTATGTCCGCGGCTTCGCACACATGCAATCAGAATAAAATGTATGAATATAGCCTGTAGCACTAAGGGATGATGTAACTTCTTATTAGTAAAAATTTTTTTAGGATTGGACCCGCGGTTCCAGAGATTAGCGGTAAAAAACAAACAAAAAAAACTCACAATCTAAACTGTTTTATAATTTACTAGCTGTGCCCCACGGCTTCGCCCACGTAGCGTAAGTTACTCCTTACAACATCAGCTATCTGCCAGTGAATGTTTCGTCAAAATCGGTCCAGCCCTTTAGGAGATTATCCGGAACAAACAGATAGACAGATTTTTTGAATTAAAATGAATTTTGATGTATTTAGATACATAATGTAGATGTAGATACGTAAAATCAATTAAACATGTTGTTAACCGAAAGAACTAACTGCACTAACCTGTGATCAATATTCTGCGGGTCCATAGATCCTATCCTAACTATATGGCAGACTAGGTAAAGTTTATCACTCTTCAGTATATCGCTCCCGAAATCCTGCAACACAAATTATGTATTTGGTGAGTAGGAAAACATAAATAAATAACATAACGAACACAACACATTTTTCAAAAGATTGAGGATCCATTTCAATCCAGCCAACGCCAATAGAGCGATATAATTGATCACAGCATTCTTGTTCAGAGTGCACACTCACAGTGAACACGACGCACGCCAGCGTGGACACGACGTGCTGCTGCGGCCAGCGCAGCAGCAGGTGCTCGGTGAGCTTGTTCCCCGCGGCGTCGTGCAGCGCCAACGACAGCTCGGCGGCGTCCGACATGCGGCACACGAAGTTGTGCACGCGCACCACCACCGAGTACGTGCGCGCCGTGGCGCCGGCCGGCGGCAGCGTGGCCGGCGTGCTGTCCTGACCACACCGATCATTATAAGTACGCACATCAATATCTTCAGACAGTGAAATCAAATTGACTAGATGGGTATAGACTGACCGTACTTTTCCGACAGGAGTATAACCAATTAACCACATGAAAAATAATACTATGCTGAACCGGAGATTTAATTTTCATGACAGTTTTCAATCGTAATGATTGAGCGTTCTGGAAACTAATGCTAGTGAGGTAAGGCGTTTAAATCTATATGAATAGCAACAAGTTTCAAATCTAGTTCACAAGACTTTCGGTAGCGCTTCGAATCGATACAATTATCAGCCGTAATTTTGTCTAAACTAGCTTAAACAGCTTACTTATAATATAATTGACATGATGCCATATGGATATGGCGTAAACACACTCATCAACTCACCTTGTTCTTGTCTATCCTCATGTTGGCCTCGTCGTGCAGAGCGTTGAGTTTGTAAGCGGATACCGTCCGCGGATCGACCAGTTGCCCGTCAGATGAACGCACCGCTAACTCCATACCCAGCGCTCTGGAAGAACGTCACAATCCATTTTACAGAACTGTTGAAACGATGATGTCTCATCGGGGTGCCGGCGCGTGTGGCTGCTTTACCGACAACTGTGACGGCCGACTGCCATTGACAGTATGCTTAATGATTACAAATAATTCATTCTTTTGATTCGTCCGTACCTGTAGGCCTAGATAAAGTATCTTTCTACATTCAAAGAGATGTTTCTAGCCTATAACTGGTCACTTTATGAGCTTGTTTCTGTTGCCAGTCCTTTTCTATTCCCCGTGTGAAACCTTTCTTGTTTCCCTTGTGAACAGTTACCTGTTTCCCTTGCGAACCCTTAAATGTTTCCCTTGACAGCCCTTACCTGTTTCGCTTGTGAACCCTTTTACCTATTTCTCTTATGAACCCTTACCTGTCTTCCGTGTGACCCCTTATTTGTTTCTCTAGTGAGACCTTTCTTGTTTCCTTTATGGACCATTGCCATTTCCCTTGTAAACCCTTACCTGTTTTCCTTGTGACCCCTTACTTGTTTTCCTTGTGAGAGCTTTCTTGTTTCCCTTGTGAACCCTTACCAATTTTCCCTTGTGAACCCTTACCTATTTTCCTTGTGACCCCTTACTTGTTTTCCTTGTGAGACCTTTCTTGTTTCCCTTGCGAATCCTTATATGTTTCCCTTGCGAACCCTTTTCTGATTCCCTTGCGAGCCCTTTCTGAGCCCTTTCCTGTCTCCCGTGCAAGCTCTTTCCTGTTTCTCTTGTGAAGCTTTACCTGTTTCCCTTGTCGATAGTGAACACGACGGTCCTGGCGACCCGTTTCAGCTGGTCCTGCGGCAGGGCTCCGCTGGCCACGTCGGCGCGCATCTTGAGAAGTGCCCGCATGCTGACTTCGACGAACTTGAGACGGCCATCATTTTCCTGTAAAGCCGTTAATTCCTGTTACAACTGCTTTTTGTGTCAGTCTTGGGGATAAATTCCTATACAAATAATCATATGAAGTAAGGTCTTACTGTGGGGTTCTGGAGTATGATTAGGAGCACCCCATCTCTTCCTGTCCGTTTTGTCTTCATCGCAATATGAATGTGAGTAAAAGGGACCGGTGAAAAAAGAGCACAAATTGTAATTAAAAGGGTGTGCAGAAACTTACAACATATAGCTTCTTCCACTGTTCGAGCCACTCTCTCAGTGTGATGGCGATGTCATGGACGACGCCGCTGCCTCCGGCCGACGCTACCACCGTTTCTCCACATCTGAAATATTGTACAACATCACTAAATAAATAAAATAACGCCCAATGATCTTCAGCCTGGAGCCACGCATGGCACGTTTTCGTGGGTCCAGTGACCAGCCTGAGACTCATATCGTGATAATCAAATCTGAGACTCATATACCGACATACCAATGATTACAATTTGGGAGTCTTCAAGTCAAGAGTGAACAGGTATCTTCTAGGCAAGCGTGATACATCGTCGACCGCATCGTCGCTTACCATCAGGTGAGATTGTGGTCAAACGCAAGCCTATCTTGTATAAAAAAAAAAAAAAAAAGACATACCAATTATGGCTAAGTTGGTACTTGGAGGGAAACCTGAAAAGCAAGAGGTTCAATCGTGCCTTGGACCCACTAAGTATGTGGTGAGCCTAACGCCTCGTGTCTTGGACATTTGTGTTCAGTGTCTATGTGCACATGCAACCTATGGCGCAGGGAGCCCTAATGCACGAGTGTGAGTGAGTAAGCGATATTTATTAAGATCATTTTGCAGATACTCTCTTCATAGATAAAGTAATTTATCAAGTTGTAATATAACTCAAAATATGACATGTTATCAGAACACATGATTCATATCCCAATCAATCAATTTGAAGCAATAAATCATAATTTGTAGTTCAAAAGTCAACAAAGCGATAAAAACTATTGATGAGACCTTATTTACGTATATCAGATGATAAACAATGTAGCAACGACAGGCTACGTTCATCGTACATAAATGAACCCTGAAAACATTACACTCCTTTTTTGGGCAGTCATCTAAAAATAATCAAGTGGTAGTTTAGACTTAACTATAGGAGGAACTTTTTATCGACAAAAAGGCCGGAAAACGGAACAAATGAGTCCCGCAAAGTAAAAGCTTATACTCGTATTACAAAAACAAATATGTAACCGTGTCAATGACCCTGATAATCATCCTTATGATTCATTGGAGAATATTTGCTTAATTTTGATAATTATATTTTAAACCTTAACAGATAGCGCTAAGGTCCACTTTTCAAAGAATAGATTCAAATCAAATGAAAGGTATGCTTTAAGTAGTCGTTTACTGAGGGATAGGGACTGCAGTTATATAATTTTGACATTTACTACGATTTTATTATATCTTATAATTTACCATAAACCCGTCTGTATAAAATTTAATAACAATACATTTTTTTTAAATATTCATTTTAGGCTGTTTTCAACTTTGTTGATGTATTTGTGAGACATCAAATGTAAAAATCAAATTAATGTAATCAGCGTAATTAAGTTACAATTAAATTAGATTTTATCAGAACTTATTTCTCTTGGGACGACCAAGTTTTTAACCGACTTCCAAAAAAGGAGAAGGTTATGAATTCGGTATATTTTTTTTATGTGTGTTACCCCAGATCTTCGTCATTTAAAAACCGATTTGGAAGATTCAAGCATCAGGTGGACCGCTCGCTTTGATCACTTATTATCATTAAAAAAACATTATAAACGTGCCCTAAAAAGGGCACGCCACGCATAAAAACGAGATCGATTTCTAAAACTACAAAAATATAAACTTCTATTCGAAGTAACATAAGAAACAATTCGGTGGTCAAATTTCTATTAAAATACGGAACACCGGTGTTTCGCTTTTTCTTCTAGAGGCCTGTAGGGCTAACATGCGCACCGTGACAAAATTTTCTCGATGCTTATGTCGTGCATTTGTCTCATGATCGCGAGAGAAAGAGCGGGACAAAACAGTCGACAGAATTTTGTCGTGGCGCGCATGTTAGCCCTGCTGCCAACATCTCTCACTATTCTCTTACTTTAACCTTACATTGAAAATTTGCGAAATTTCAGTGTAAGAGATGGTGGCAGGCCTCCTCCACGGTGTTTCGGGTAGCTGCATTAGAGAGCCAGATCTACAAAAAGAAACTTACCTAGTAACAATACAGTCGCGTATGACCACGTAGTTCTTAGGGAAGGCGCCACAGCCATCCTTCCTCAAACTGTTCCCCCAGTACCAGTGCCTTGTCTCTCTGACTATGTGCACCAGCTCTCCAACCTCCAGGGAGAGATGCGGCGCTCCGGTTTTGCCGGAGTAATTGTATATAGCTGAAAATAAAAGCGGTTTATGATTTATAAAACATTACATAAATGTATTCTTTCTTAGACTTTAACATGACGGCTCCGTGGCTAAGTCGTTAGCAACCAAACTGAATTGATCCTGCAATGTGGACCTAGGGTTCGTTCCCCGGCCAGAGCAAACTGTGTGGTGAGCATTAAGTTTGTTCTCAGATCTTAGATGTTTCTCTTGTGTATGTGTCATGCCATACAGGAAATCCTAGTGGAGGAGTACGAGTGTGTAAGCGTTTAGAATTATGTAAAAAGCTTGTCAAAGTCAAATTCATTGCAAGCTTACCAAATAGTTACATAACATAAACTAGTAACTAACTAATAACAGCTTCTGGCATAATTCCCAAAGATTATATTTGTAAGAATTCAACAGAATACACCGTTAATGAAATTGTTAAACATTAATATATGACTTGTGACATAATGGGGGCACTGTAATACCAGTATGGTACCATACGAACCGGTCCCATATGGCTGAGATATACAATCAATACCTAAACCATATGGCACCGAAAACCTGGTGAAAGTGTGAAAGAATTTGCACACAACAAGTCGAAATCAGGCGAAAGCATGCATGCAGAATTTATTTGCTGGATACCTACTTTATTATCCTTTACCTGTATCACAGTTTTACAAGCCTAAATACTGTGCCTGTGCATTAGTTTATTTAAATTATAACAATCTACTTGTAAGTATGGAAAATGAGTATTTCTAATTAAAAACACTACATATCAAAATGCACAGAGCCGACATTTGGAGATTAAATTAAATTTGCTTTGGTAACCTAGCACTGCATCTGTATGTACCTTGTAAGACCTCTCGAGGGACACCAAAAGCCAGGTGAATAGATGTAGTGCATAGATATATATGGTGACATGCGAAATATCCAAAATGGATGTCTCGGAGCGAAGTAAAGGCGAAAGATTAGGCCTCGCCACCACGTGGGACTAATAGTCGGGAAGAGACAGAGTTACTTTAGTAAGTTATTACCTGTTTTAAGGACCAATATTAACGTGTATACTACACGAATTGTACAAGCGCAAGCCTATTGGGTCTGAGACGTGCACTGTGCGGACCTTTCCCCCATTTCCGCTTTCACACCGATGAGGCACACCAGGCTCATCAGGCTCGACCACAGAATATATAATAGTGCAAAAGTTAGTTAGGTTCTGTTATCAGCAGTTCCCATACTGTTTGTGTAATGTAATGGGGTGTCTGACTGGCCAAATGCGATAAGCATTTCCAGCTAGTGTTCCTTGTATGGAGGGTCTTTCGAGTTTGGTACAATGCCTTCGCCAAAATTGTATCAGGCTGGTATGTGCGATTGTTGCGAATGTTAGGGAACGAGAGAAGAGTTACGCAGTGTTTTGATACTCCAAGACGTTAACAACTCCAAGTAATTATCAGTTGTAAGCAGTTACGAGTGAGAATAAAGCTTATTGTGGATTACTGCGCCATTCTAGTCATTGAAATACCTAAAAGATACAAATAAATTTATTGTGATGTAATGTAAATGTGTATAATTTTAGTTTCGGATATCATTCAAATTTTAGTAAGACCATGAACATTTGATACAACAAATTAGTCAATAATAATTCGGACATTGAAAATTTTTAAGTTTATTTTCTTTTTTGTTTGTTGTTTATTGTGGTTTTATTTTTGCTGTACAGGATAAGTAACTGAATTTTAGTTATACATTAACTTAATACAAATGTTGATTAGCTATGGCCATCTAATCAATGAACTCAGATCTTTGAGACACAAAGTCCTGCGCGGCTCTGCACTGCACCCGCTACTCTGTAATTTGCAATCAACAAACTAGCTGTGACTAGCTCTAAAGTCCCTAAAAAACAAAAGCAACTCTTTATAGTTCTACTTCAAGCTTCAACAAGATCTTAACTCAACGACAAGGCGCCACACCCTTGCTAGTTTAATATTTAATTCTACAACCCCATTAGCAACGTAAAATAAACAAATTCAGTCCTTAACGAGCAACATCCTGCGTTACTACGTCTAAATTCGCAAATAAAATTAACCGATCAAGACTTTCAATTAGTATTTCTTGCGTGCAATTACATCAACATTTTTGCATACAGCTCTGCCAAGTTTGGTTGAATAGCGGGACCAGATTCTTTAACTGCGTTATTGTACAACACTTGAATATTTTTGCATGGCAATATTTATATTGAACAGTGTAAAGAAAGACATTCCATTTACTGTGCAATCAAAAGTCTAATGTCACAATACAGGCTGAGTTTGAATTGGTATGTTATCCCAGAAAGAAGTGATTAGGACCACGGTGGTCTGAGATAAGTCTTAGATTAGTCCCTTGGAAATAAGTCGTTCCAAATATACATCCAAAAAAAAATCCACTTTAAACATGAAATAAGTATCTTCTAATCAACATCATCATTTAAGAGGATTGATCCACGCGCGAGCAAGTCGATGCTTGTGTAATACTTTCACACACACAGAAGCAGACGTAGTGTGCGTAGATTTGGCGCGTATTCTCTCACTGGCCGTGAATAACCACTTTGATTTGGCCTCTGAATTGGGCCGGACAAGTACTTGTGTAGCTTTATACCTGAACTGCGTTGTGCGTGCGCCTGCGGCGCAAGTACGGAAGTCGGTTCGATAAATTTATCGAATCGAAAAGCCCGACAAATTTATCGAATGTTGCGAGTACCGAAGTCTGATCGTAAAGTATTGTAGTAGCTCTATATTCTCTTTGGATTCGACCTAGCTATTCGATAAATTTTGTCGATTGTATCGAGTGGCGCAAGGACGGATCTTTTCGGTCGATAATATTCGATAAAATTCGATAAAATTGACAGTTCAAATCGATAAAGTGGGTTTTATCGAGCCTCGAAACAGCCGACAAAAGTTATCGAAAAGCTAGGTCGAATCCAAAGAGAATATAGAGCTACTATAATACTTTACGATCAGACTTCGGTACTCGCAACATTCGATAAATATAACGAATTTTTCGGCTCGACAAATTTATCGAACCGACTTCGGTACTCTCGCCGCAGCGGCGCAAGTACGGATCTTTTCGGTCGATAATATTCGATAAAATTGACAGTTCAAATCGTTAAAGTGGGTTTTATCGAGCCTAGAAACAATCGACAAAAGTTATCGAAAAGCTAGGTCGAATCCAAAGAGAATATAGAGCTACTACAATACTTTACGATCAGACTTCGGTACTCGCAACATTCGATAAATTTATCGAGTTTTTCGGTTCGACAAATTTATCGAACCAACTTCCGTACTCTCGCCGCAGCGGTGCAAGTACGGATCTTTTCGGTGGATAATATTCGATAAAATTGGCAGTTCAAATCGAAAAACTGGGTTTTATGGAGCCTCGAAACAATCGACAAAAGTTATCGAAAAGCTAGGTCGAATCCAAAGAGAATATAGAGCTACTACAATACTTTTACGATCAGACTTCGGTACTCGCAAGATTCGATAAATATGTCGAGTTTTTCGGTTCGACAAATTTATCGAACCGAGTTCCATACTCTCGCTGCAGCGGCGCAAGTACGGATCTTTTCGGTCGATAATATTCGATAAAATTGACAGTTCAAATCGATAAAGTGGGTTTTATCGAGCCTCGAAACAATCGACAAAAGTTATCGAAAAGCTAAGTCGAATCCAAAGAGAATATAGAGCTACTGCAATACTTTACAATCAGACTTCGGTACTCGCAACACTCGATAAATTTATCGAGTTTTTCGGTTCGACAAATTTATCGAACCAACTTCCGTACTCTCGCCGCAGCGGCGCAAGTACGGATCTTTTCGGTGGATAATATTCGATAAAATTGGCAGTTCAAATCGTTAAAGTGGGTTTTATCGAGCCTAGAAACAATCGACAAAAGTTATCGAAAAGCTATGTCGAATCCAAAGAGAATATAGAGCTACTACAATACTTTACGATCAGACTTCGGTACTCGCAACATTCGATAAATTTATCGAGTTTTTTGGTTCGACAAATTTATCGAACCAACTTCCGTACTCTCGCCGCAGCGGCGCAAGTACGTATCTTTTCGGTGGATAATATTCGATAAAATTGGCAGTTCAAATCGATAAAGTGGGTTTTATCGAGCCTAGAAACAATTGACAAAAGTTATCGAAAAGCTAGGTCGAATCCAAAGAGAATATAGAGCTACTACAATACTTTACGATCAGACTTCGGTACTCGCAACATTCGATAAATTTATCGAGTTTGTCGGTTCGACAAATTTATCGAACCAACTTCCGTACTCTCGCCGCAGCGGCGCAAATACGTATCTTTTCGGTGGATAATATTCGATAAAATTGGCAGTTCAAATCGATAAAGTGGGTTTTATCGAGCGTCGAAACAATTGACAAAATTTATCGAAAAGGTAGGTCGAATCCAAAGAGAATATAGAGCTACTACAATACTTTACGATCAGACTTCGGTACTCGCAACATTCGATAAATTTATCGAGTTTACGGTTCGGCAAATTTATCAACCCTCGCCGCAGCGGCGCAAGTACGGATCTTTTCGATCGATAATATTCGATAAAAATCGATAAATTTGTCGGAACGAAAAACTCGATAAATTTATCGAATGTTGCGAGTACCGAAGTCTGATCGTAAAGTATTGTAGTAGCTCTATATTCTCTTTGGATTCGACCTAGCTTTTCGATAACTTTTGTCGATTGTTTCGAGGCTCGATAAAACCCACTTTATTGATTTGAACTGTCAATTTTATCGAATTTTATAGACCGAAAAGATCCGTACTTGCACCGCTTTTGTTCGATAAATTTTATAACAAGTCGATAAAACCCACTTTATCGATTTGAACTGTCAATTTTATCGATCAAAAAGATCCGTACTTGCGCCGCAGGCATGGTAGATCTAATATCAAAATAACAGCTTTTTACTAAATGCATATGAAAGTATATACGGTACCTATAACTAAAACACTATTTGAAAAAATTTTTGTCCGTCCGTCCATAACTATATCTATGCCAAAATCACGTCGATCCGTTGCTCCGTTGCTGCGTCAAAGAATAAAGACGATGAAGAAACCAACAAACAAACAGACAAACATTCGCATTTATAATATGAAATACCTAATTAGTAGGATTACTTCTGAAACATAATTTATTGTCACTCAGAATAACAACAAAAACAAATCAGTAGTCAAAAATAATAGTACAATTTTATACTTAGCAAAGTGCTAAGGTTTTTGGTCACTCAGTAAACATGCCATATTCTCGTAAGCACGGCTAACGTCAGGCGGAGCGCCGAGCGACATGACCACTCGCTGGAAGGCCTCGCGGCAGACTGATTTGAATTGATTTGCGCGCAGACTTTTATACCATGTTTTATAGTAGTTTTCAAATATTTATAGAAAAATAATAAAGCTAAATTAATTAAAATTTTAAATTTTATATTTTAGAAAATATCCTCTTCTATTACAGAAAGGTATTTTTATACTAAATTAAGTAGCATATACCGGTTAAAATAATGATTTTATTTGGCTATATTTTCCTAATCTTTTCACTTGGTTTGGATTTTATTTTCGTATGTAAATAATCAAAATCGGCAAATGTTTTTCCGTAACTATTTTCCTGAGGATCTTTGCAATTGGCTATATTTTTTTGTTTACTAGGTTTGTCTGTAATTTGAGATATTTTTAGCTTGGAAATTGACACTGAAAGTGAAATTAAGAGAATCTCCGTTCAGTTATCTCGTCAGATTTCACAAACGCTTTGCCAATTATAAAATTTTCTCCCGTAACTATATCAGCAACAAAATGTCCTAAATTTATTGGTAATTAACGTCTTTGTAAGACAAATAGTTATGGATATTTTCAAATCCGAAAAGTACGGTATTTTAGCCAAACGGCGCGGAAAACGTATACACCCTCTTAACAAAGTTCAACATAGTTCAAGTGAATCAGTGATCTAGAGCTGCCTGGAAATTCTGTAGTAGAATTTTGAAGTAAACTTTAAATGCTATTTCTTCAATGAAAAATTCCGAATTTCAAAAACTCGTAAAACTAAATATGTTGTTGACTTCCATGAGCAGATTGACATATCAATTCAAACTCATGCTTTATAACTTATTTGGGGTGAAAATTGTAACAAGCTAGAACGTTATTTCTCGATTTGCTGATAAAAGTGTCTGTAAAACTTCAGGTACAGGGCGAACATAATCTTCAATCTACGGAGAGAGTGCATTACTTTCTCTTGCACTAATTATGAATAAACATTGCAAAGCGCTCGGATGTTTCCCATCCCTATTTCTACGCTAAATATGAACCTAACTGCATTTTGGCGGTAGGAAAGTCTAGATATAGGTCTAGTATGAGACAAAAATTCCTGCTTGGAATATACTGATTGGAATGTTTATAACCTCCAAGACCCATCCACTTATTAATGAAAAAGAAACTAGACGAGCATGTATTTTAATTCGTTTATCTTGACAACCAAATAGGGATGTTCACTCCATTTTTTACGATGTAATTTAATGAATCTGACAGTATTTATCATTAAAATTACTAATGGATAATAAAAAAAAATGTTGAATTTGGGAGACTTTTATAATAATATGCAGTATCTTTGCGGAAAATATATTTTTTTTTGTGAATTTAATTTTTATGCTATTAATGTAATATTCTTAAAACTATTATAACGACAGAAAATTATGTATTTTGTGTTTCATGCAACATCCTAATTGTTTTAACAAAAGACGACCCAAACTAATCGTAACAATTCTAACTTCTAAACAATCTAAAATTTAAGTCAAAGTTGAATATAGGTCACAATATACTAAGCTCAATTCAGTTCATACTCGTATGATACGAGTCACACTCACTCGGAGTTATCATGAATTAGTGAATGAGTTACTAAGCGATATGTCACCTTTAAACCCTGCTACTTACAAAATGGTTACTACTAGTTACGAGGAAGTGCGGTCTCGCCTGATACAATACTGTGCATCGCGAGAACCGAAACCTATCGAGAAATGGGCACGAATTCTCTTCATCAAAGAGAATTGGTTATACACTTGGTACACTTTGTATTTGGATGACCTACGATTAGACGGAGCGATTATGGTATGGTATACATACGGTGTGCAGGAATTGAAAGAGGAAAGAGAACAGATTGGGCTCCGTGGCTTGTCTTAAAAGAAGCATGTGCCCAGTAGTGGAATACGGTTTAAGGTATTGATTCCTATGAAGAAATCAGGTACCAATTTAGGCACAATACCAGGTGGTTGTTTAGTTTGTATCATGTACTAATTATACGGAATCAGCCAACCGGGACGTAGGACCATTCCAAAACGTCGTTTTCGACCATTTTCGACTCTTCCATGTACCATCTCTGCATCCAGCTGGAGTCCCAAAGTACGTTTGCCCAACCGCGGATTCCAATCAATAACACGCCTCTTTTTGGGCGGAGAAAATGTCTTTTCACGCACCAATGCGGCGGTGGAAGCGTTGGATTGGGACTAACCGGCAGACTACCCACTAAAAACACTGCCTTACGACCCAGCCACGGCTAATGACAAGGTCGTGGGCCCGCTTGCACATTCCTCGCAGCCTCTACTATTATAAATTATACTCTCGCTATGGGACCACAAAACTACATATAATTAAAAACGAAAAATTGCAAAGAAAAATTCGACAACTACACGGGCTATAATACTGCACAACACCCAAACAAATTAGGTACATACAAATAACTATTTCTAATCCCACAAATCAACACAAAAATAAGAAATTAAAAAAATCAAGCATCTAAAGCTTACCACCTTCATTTAGTGCAGCAAATGGCACATATCCAACGTCGTAGACAAACCCCCTAAGAACGAAGGCCACGGTCTCAGCCATAGTAACTTACTGATGACGCTAATTATCACGAGGTCTAATACTAAACGATAAGTACTTACGATATGGATGCGAGAGAATGCGTGAGTCAGTCCCGTAGTCTACGAATTAAATCCTTGCGCGTAGTAGTGAGCGCGTCGAAATCGGACCGAGCAATGCGTAGTGAATGTTGATCGATGGAGAGTTACGAACAAGGTAGACATGACGGACAATAATCATAATCCATCATGAACTATTTTTGTATGAGACCTCTTGAAACCCAGTTCCCATTTTTATAACGTAGTGTAACAACGTAGTGTAGGACGGCCTCCCACTAGGTGGACCGATGACCTTGTCAAAACCGCGGGGAACCGTTGAATGCAAGAGGCGAGTAGCCGATCCAAGTGGCGTTCTATGAGGGAGACCTATGTTCAACAGTGGACGTCTTCCGGCTGATGATGATGAAGTAAACAAAAAATCGTCTTTGCAATAAAGTATGTCTCTCTGTTTAGTCCATAAGACATTACTATAAGTTCAAGGACTTCTAGCGGAGCTCTAACAAGTTACAATGAAAATGAGAAGTAACAACGTTGATTGTTTTCATCTTTAGAAATATTACTTTTCCAAGCTAAGAACTAATTATTGAACTAAATTATTGGCTATGTTCTAAAATCTAGATTGTCAAGCATATTATCTGACAAACGGATTCCATTCGCAGGGCAATTTCAATTGATTCAGACAATGACTGTAAAGAAAAAATGCAGCTCATAAAAATTATTAAGCTCGCCGTGTCTGTATCATTCGTAAGTCGACAGAAATCCGACACATAGATCACCTGTCATATGATAGTGTAATTAAATATCAATCGTCGATAGGGATGGTGAAACAGACTTTATTTCTATAAAAAATTTAAATGTCCCCTACCACAATCTCTGTTAAGAGATGCTGTCTTGTTTCATACTATTGCATAACGAGACGAGCGGGTTTGCCTGATGGTAAGCATAACGCCGGCCCATAACAATTGTTGCCACTCAGAAGTTTGAAACACATGCAAAGTCCTGAACGGCACTGCTTTGCGCTCGTTATCCTGAGACATTAGGTATTGAATCTCATAAGCCCAGTAAATTCAATGACTACTTTGCTCACCAAATGGGTATATAGTAACGCTTGCAAATTACTACTTGACGACATACTACACGAGCAAAGCGGTGGTCCATCCAGACGCACACTCGCAGAAGAGTAAATGTCCTACCACCTGTTAAAAAAAACCTAGCTGTCACGTGTAGCTACCACCGCGATAGGTGTCTGTTTTCTTCTTCACCGCAATTATAACTCACTAACTGCTGCCCGCGGTTTCACCCGCGCTGAGATATTGGATTTCATGGGTTTTATTTTTTAGGTTATTTTTTAGCGCGGAACCCTAATTCTTTTTCTAAAATTAAAGTAGTCTAAGTTACTCCTTGTAACATCAGCTATCTGCCAGTGAAAGTCCCGTCAAAATCGGTCCAGCCGTTTCGGAGATTACCCGGAACAGACAGACAGACAGACAAAAATTAAAAAAAAATGGTTGTTTTGTTATAGTTACCGTATATATACTTTTATATGCATTTAGTAAAAAACTGTTATTTTGATATTACAAACAGACACTTCAATTTTATTTATTTGTATAGATTGTAGAACATTTTTCATACGTGATAATGTTTAGCGTTCAGCCACAAATTACGGTTCCGACTGAACCCCACAATATCACTAAATCCGAGTCACAATCACTTGACCAATCCACCAAAAGCGTGGCTACATCCATAATTATCTTTGTCTGATACGACCGTCAGATAACAGAACCTTGGCCCTGTAATAAAACAAATTCCCATACAAGTCCCGACGAATCAATCCAATTAGAGTTACGGTACGCCAATCGCCAATTGGGGTACTGGTTAGTTTTGACAGTGCACAAATTGGACTTCCTTGCGGATGGGGGGATTGGCAGGGAATCGCGGATACCTTTTGATGTTATATTGGTGATAACAGTGTGCCAAGTTAGTAGGCTATATGAATAATAGAAGCTATGTGCTGTATAATATTTTAGTTCATGGGAGTGATGGTTTAAGAGATATGACTATCACTTTTGTAGCCTTTTGACTGAAGTTCGTATTCCAACAGTAGGAGTGTAATAGGTTAATGATGATAAACGTCAGATAAACCTAAGACTTTTTTATAATTCCCATCTTATTTACAAAAAAAACCTGATTGTTTTTAATGAGGATATGTTTCGGGGCGATGTGGTCCAGGAACCAAACTCTTAGAATAAAAATTTTAAAAATATAAATTAAACACGAAGAGTAAATAAACTGACCAAGACCAAGGACCGTGCGCAAATTGAAAACAACCTTAGGTATGTTTTAGTTAAATAGATTTTGCGATGTAAGCAGCTGTAAATTAAAATCGAAACATGAAGACATAATTTATAAGAGCAGCACCAAATAAAACTCCGTAATTATAGTACTATTCAAGCAATCTCTCACGCTCAAGTAGCTAAAGTTACAGCGAAAAGTGTCTTTGGATTAGAATTACCCGCTTAACTTTTAAGACCTAACATATAATAAATCAAATCAAATCAAGTCAAATCGTTTAGCCTTCAGAATATGCCAATGCCAATAAATATGTATGTATGTAAGTACATATATACATATTATATTATGCTCCAAATCCTCGAATTCCTTCGGCGGTCGGTTACAAATAGATTAATTGTCTATGAAAGGACTCCAAGGCACAAAAGTAATCATAAAGCTGGGGTAAGTATAAATAATTATAAATTGTGTCATTAATAAAATGTTCTTAAGCACTTCTGCACTCGGGAGTACTTACTTAACTAAGGTCATAACAATTTCGCACAGCGCCGTTCCACACTCAAGAAAAACAAGTCATTAAGGCGTAGAGTAATTAACGCCACTTTGCAGAACATGAGTTTTGTTTTAGGAGTAGGATGACCATGTTTTATCCAAGATTTTGTGACATAAAAATAAACAAAATATGGCGGCACGTCACTTCTAGATGTGACACCCAACACTAGTCTTCTTGCTATTGTTTTATAAAGAACACTGTCTAAAATATTTTCTATTTGTAAATCATTATTTAAATGGGTTAAATGTGTTGTCCAACTTAATCTTTTTCTATCAAACAATTACGCATTCCATATTGGTGACTCGGATTCGGTACATTATCCCAAAAGAACGCGCAACCATAATTGACGAAGAAATATTTGAAGATGCAAAGGCGCGGCGGTTAACCGTGTGGGCGCGTGATTTCTTCTTTTCTGGCCTTATTGATATCAAGCATGCGGCTTCTGAATTTCTGAAACATACCGATGAGTGCTTGGCGCTAGATTTTGAGGGTGGTAGCCAACCAATGAGTACTAGAAATGGCCTACCATCAAGCTATGATTACATCAAGATGCAGGGATGTTTTCATTCACCGAAAGCTCAAGCTTCGCATTGTAGGTTTCAAACCATCTACAGATCGGCAGCATTACCACTGAGCAATCTTTGGTTATAAATTGTCTCTAATGTTCATAAAATTATTCAATGCACAATTGCAGTAAGTCTAGCATAATGTCCTGGGAAAATATAAGAGATGGATAACATATTAAATTTTTTAAGTATTTTTTGTGAGTTTTTGTGAGAGGTTTCTTTATAGATGTGGTGACAAACATGAGAGGGTTGATTAAGCGCTTAAATTGTTTGAGGATTGAAAAATAAAACCAAACTGTATGGTTTTACGAGCCATTCTCAATTATAACCTAATATGGTTGTATTGTAAATGACTTTCGTTAAAAACTGGCATGGTGATATTGGAGTATCCCTACTAATATTATAAATGCGAAAGTTTGTTTGTTAGTTTGTCCTTCTTTCATGCAGTAAGGGAGCAACAGATTGATGTGACTTTTTGCAAAGAGAATAGTTTATGGGCTCGAGAGAGACACTTTTATCCCAGTTCGTTCACCAGGTCTTATGTATGTTGTAGATAGCATAGTGGTGGTGATAGCAGGTAAGTCTTCTGCAGGTGTCCATCTGGATGGGTGCTTTGCTCGTGTAGTTTGCCACCAAGCAGTAATTTGTAAGCATTACTGTGTTCCGGTTTGATAAGCAAAGTAGTCAGTGAAATTACTGAGCTTATGAGACTTAATAGGGTTAATGTTGTCTCAGGGCAATAAGCACAATGCAGTGCCACGCAGGCCTTTTCATTTCAAAGTTCTAAGTGGGATTAAAATTGTTAAAGACTGGCATTATGCTTACCATCAGAAAAACGACAAGCTCGACTTGTTATCCAATAACTAAATACATGTTCCTGTGGAAACCTAGCTAAAATTGTATACCACAGCTAGTTTTGAAGTAAATGAACAAGCAGGTTGATTACCTAATGGTGAACATTACAGCTGCTCGTAAGTGTGTTAAGACATTTGTGGCTCTGAACTGCAGTTGTTGATGTGATACTTCAGTTTTTTATGTAACTAACTTTTGCCTGCTGTTTTGCATGCACATCCAAATAAAAGTAATATTACTCCGACATAATGTATTTCCATACCAAATTTCACGAAAATCCATAAAAGGTTTCAAATAATAATAATACCTAGTAAGTAATTATATTGAACAAAAATATTCAAATTTCCTGTTTATACTACTCCTAACATTATTTATAGAGTTAAAGCATTATCAATTCAATGTTATTGTTACTATCAAACATGTTATCTGTGTATAATCATAATTCTTTTTTTTCCTCAGAACTGCTGATATGTTATCAGTATTATCCTTCAAAATACATGGGTCACGGACATGGTGAAAGCAAAATGAAAGAGTCAACATACAGAAAGCAAAGCAAAGATGGCTTAGTGTTAGCAAGGTTGGTGAGTCAACTAGTTTGTGTAATGTCTGAATGCTACAATTTTGACTTTCAATAAAGAAAGACAGGAAAAACCACTTTTCCTGCACTAAACAGAAAAATTACAAACAATCTACTAAAGCTGCAATAGTAGGCTTTTACATCTTCAAGTTTTGTATATAAATATGGTAGGCCTCATCACCAGTCACTATAGCGGACACAATGCCGGCACAAGATTGGAGAGAGCTACAGATAGTCTTCTATGCCAGGCCTGCATGCAGGAGAAAGATACTGTGGAGCATGTAAGATTGCATTGCGAGGCCACAAAAGAAATAAGAATCTCAATCAGAGTGCACCAGCCACATAAACCAGCTACACTCAAGTTCAATATCTATAGCACTGGAGCAGTGATCTATTCTTCTACATAAAGGAGTTGGACAGGTTTAGGCAAATGCTGCCAGGAGGAACTGCTCAAGTGCACACCATCAAGATGTCAGTGAAGGCTTCATCACTTGCTGGCTTGTACATCAAATTTGAATTAGAAAGAAAAACAATGTTCACCATAGTGGAAAGATATGTTATAATGCTTGCCTGCATATCATTTAGTTCAAAATCAGTCTCTAACTAGTATCATAGTTGTAGCAGCTGCACATAAACCATGTTTTTGTGCAATCAGATACCAGAGATTTTATTCCTTGATCCTTGACCCTGTCCTCTGCAAATATCTGTGTAATATTTCCCACCTACAGTAAGCGTAAAAATTAGCATTATCTGGTAGGCCAACTACCAATTTAAATGGTCTAGATCAGCAATACTCAAAGTGTGTTCCGCGGAACCCTAGGGTTCTGCGATACCCCTGTAGGGGTTCCGCAAGAATTTAGAAAAAAATTCATGGTATTTTATTATCCTTATTAATAAAAAATACAATTTTAATAAAAACTATTGTTTTATTGTAGGGTTCCGTCAAGTATTTCGCTTTCCAAAAGGGTTCCGTCACCAAAAAAGAATGAGAACCGCTAGTCTAGATATTTTAATAGATTAGTTCTGTGTTTTTAATACTTAAATGATAGCTCTATAGCTATATTAATAGTAACACTGCCTGCAAAGTGAGAGGCCCTAGGTTCAATTTTCGGCCGGGACAGATTTTGTGTCAACATTAAATTTGCTCTCATGTCTTGGATGTTTGTATGCTGTGTCCATGCCACCTGCAACACATGAAATACTAGTGCAGGGGTATGAGTCTGTTAATCCTACTAATATTATAAATGCGAAAGTGTGTTTGTTGGTTTATTGGTTTGTTGGTTTGTCCTTCTTTCATGCAGCAATGGAACAACGTGATTTTTAGCATAGATATAGTTTAGGGACCAGAGAGTAGGCTATTTTTTATCCTGGAAAAATGCACGGTTCCTGTGGGAACGTAGGTGAAAATGGCGGGCAGAAGCTAGTTTAATTTATAAAAACCTCTCTGGTGTGGTGGCATAGATTTCAAAGAATAAAATTAGAGAATATTGAGTCGTACAATCAGCTTAAGCTTGTATTAATTTAGTTTATAAAAACCTCCCTCGCATGGTGGCATAGATTTCAAAGAAGTAAAATAGATGGTTTTGAATTGTACAATCAGGGTAAGCTTGCAGTGAAGGATCCAGCATAAGCTTTCAATCAATTGAGGATTATAAAAAGCATTACTTGTTTTCAGTGTAAGTCTTTGTAAGATACAATACAAAATAAGAGGAAAGCAAGAGGTTTGCTAACACCAGTATTGCAATAATATTATGATGTGTCCTAACAATTATTTATACATATATATAAGTTGTTACTTAAGAAGTTACAAACAACAGTTTTATCCTTATTTTAACTATAAGTGTGGGTTGCTTTATTTATCATTCACTGCAATGAGGAAATAGAAAATATAGGGAAACTTATATTGGGTAAAGTATGCAAACTAAGCTTCAACCAAAAATATTTTATGTAAGTTGTAACATATTAACTTTTTAATTTTCAAACTAAAAATATCATTAAATTTATAAAAAGGAGTAGGTAACCCATTCAAGCAAAAAATAACGACATAAGAATTATTCACTTTTATTCTCCTATCATTCCAAAACAACCAGTGACCTCTAATCTCTAAATAAAGTAACTTTAACTAAAAACATCAGCAAATTAATGATATTATGAATGTTAGCATTATTATGTCAGTATCAAAATAATTATCCCATAATCTAGCTCAAGAGCTCGCATAGTGTCATTTACAATTATATTATTGTGTGATTGTATGAGTTATCAATCATTGCTAACAGACATGGGAGTGGTCGTACAAGTTTGTTTTGAGCTGAACAGTAAGAAATTAAGGTCAATATCTAACAGGATAGGGAGATAACGGCCCAGGAGGCAATGTTTGCCATGTTCTGAGACAATGTTTATATTTAACTAGTGTTCGCGGGAGGCAGCAGACAACAAACCTTACCACTGTATTGTTGAAACAAAACAACCAATAAGAAGTCTAAGGATTAAAAATAACTTACCGACAGCATAGCACTCGTCATTTTCGATTTTCTTCCAAACAGTCATGCTGATAAAACACAAATTATTAATATTTTTCAATCGAAAATAGTAAAGCTCGTCATTTTTATCTCGAACTCGCACTTTGACACTTTGACTGTTGACAGATTGATTTGTCAAATTGTCACAGATCCAAATCACAGACGTAACTGCTGACAATTCTGCCAACATAACCTAACCAATATGGTCTATGGCAAAAAAGCCGCTGACGCGCTGATGAATTCGGTTTGTAGCTTTGGGTTGTAGCTAGTTCTACGCGCTATGCACAGTTAATTATTAATTATTATTACTCAGCCCTGGATTTGGCAATACACCGTTATAAGTAGAGCTGTAAAAGTAACGAGAAATCGAGTACTCGTATGTATTCGGTATTGGAATCATCAGTACTCGTTACTTTCGTATCGTTACTTTTCTCGTTACTTTTGATACAATCGAGTATCGAACTTACGATTACCTGACTTCGTAAAATGACTAATATATAAATGTAGGTACCTGGTACATACGTATTGTCTAACGTATGAACTATTCTCGTCTTGCTTAGATATACTTAATGACATCACAAAGTAACACCATAAAAAATCCTTAGTAAAATAATGAAATAAAAAAATTTGAAAATCAGTCGAATCGGTTGATAAATGGCGGAGATAAAGAGTAACATCTCCACAAACAAAATACAGGTGAATTGAGGACCCTTCTGCTCCATATTTTGAAGTTGGATAAAAATATGAACAATACGAAGCCACGGAGCTATTTCTCACTCGCATTCATTCGATCGCTGGACAGACCGTTTCAGTTCACGCATCGTGCGTTGTATTCGTACGGATAACGAATCAAGCTGACATGATACGAAACATACCGAAGTAACGAATTGAATTTGTAAGTAACGATTCGGTACTTCGAATCTGGCGATGTACTCGTTACTCAGTAACGAATACATACGGTTTCTTACAGCTCTAGTTATAAGCCGCGGCCTAGGGACAGCAGTGTCAGGAGATTTCAGAGGGTGCTCGCACACTATGCTAAACTGTTATGTTTGTGCACTACAAATGTCAAACAATAATTATTATTCACTTGGGGATATAAATATAGAGTTTTCTATATGAATTATTCATATTCTACATCAATAATTACGTTAGTTGGGTAATTTTATGTTACTGTGCGGGCGGTGAGTCCCAAGAGGACTATGTTACATTGCAGCCACCCCAGTTTCGCAAGCATCGCACAAGTCAGCGTAGCAGTAAGCACTTTCTAATGAACGACGTTCACGTGAGAGCTGGCTTAATTTTACAGCAGATACCAACATTATTTCTAATTCGAACATACAGCTACATAATATATAGCCTGAGCGAGGCATTGGCGCGGGTTTGCGACACTGCCATGCCTCGCACAAGGTATCTTTTGACAATGCGCCAGATGTATATATTGGTGGTCGGAGGAGATTGCCGGGCTCAGCGCCACTTTCATCAGTACCGAGGGAGGCGGCGCCTGTGACGGTTGTTTTGGAAGCTCTCTATGATCTGTATAGAGTTACGTTCCATGTTCTGTTGGTCATGTAGACACATGGAAGTCAATCCGTGATGGCGGCTAAGTAGGCGAGGTAGAATCTGTCACCAGCACGCTACCACCTTAGATTCTCGGAGGGTGGTGGAAAGACTGCGTGGCGACCACGAACCGGAAGACGTAGTGTGGTAGGCCGGCCCACCACAAGGTGGCCCAACGACCTGTTTAAAACCGAGGGAATCCGATGGATGCAAGAGGTGAGTAGCCCATCCAAGTCGCGTTCTATGGGGGAGGCCTATGTTCAGCAGTTAACCGCTTCCGGCTGATCATGATGATGATGAATTAAACAAAAACATCGACTCTGCAATGAAGTATGTCTCTGTTTAGTGCATTTCAGTGTAAAAATAAAAAAATAGTACACACGTTTCCTTTCTGACAAGAAAAAACGGAAACTCTGAATTACAGCATTGCGCATCAAAAATGATTGGAAACCAATTTCTTCTTCTATTCTATGTAGTGAATGTAGTGGCCTTTTCAAATCTAATGATTTTTATGATGCGAGCTAGTTTACTACTTAGTTTATTTATTTATTTATTGACATGTTATATTTTTGCACACAACATCTGCATAGGTAAAGTAAAGCAAATATTGAAAAAAACCTTTAGTAAGCAAAAGTTCTGAATTGATATATAATAATTATGTTGTAATTATTATAATTTTACTAATTATTTTTATCGTAATGCGTTTTAATGGGGAGCCACACTGCTAAGTTATGCCCCTAGGTGACGCGTTATGGCTGGTGTTGTTTCACTATGAAACTTCACAGTAAAATGTTAGTAAATAAACAAAAAAATCATCTTTGCAATAAAGTATGCCTCTGTAAAGTGCGTTACAGTGTAAAAATAAAGATACACACGTTTCCCTTCTTACGAGAAAAACGAAACAGAAACTGTGGATCAAAGTATAGCTCATCAAAAATTATTGGAAACCAATTATTCTTCTAATTAAGTTATGTAGTGACCATTTCTAATCTAATGGTTTTTAAGACGCGGCAAGTCTACAATATAATATAATGACAAGCACAAGCGATGGTGGCGCCATCTGAGATTAGCTTTGCCTGTGCCTCCGTATTGAAACAATATTTTGCTCTCATCTACAGTTTGAAAAAGCGCTTTGGAATTAGAACTGATAATTTTAAGGTTGGCCCTCGGAAAAAATCTCAGTCAAAACACAGATAATATTATTATTGTTTATTACCACAGACATAGTAGATCTGTGTTTCTTTTTTCATTTTTAAATCAATTGAACCATTTTTTTTTGTCTCCCGGGGAAAAGCTCATTTTTTGCGAGCTTACCCCTCCGTGCCTGTTTTCTCTGTGTTTCCTCTGTGCCTGTTAGTTTGTCATTTGTCATCTACATTGTACTTTGTACACTTTGTAGTAGTAGTGGGCGATATAAATCGATATTTCAAAAAATTTCGATACATGTACGCGATATATCGCTTCAACCCGATATTATCGAATTATCTAGTATCGAATGTAATACCGATATATTTCATCCGATATAACAAATATCGTGTCACATTCCATTTTTTTTTCTTTATATCAACTTATTCTCCAAGACTTATTCCTTTAAATCTGCAACATTGTCAATTTGATTAAAAATAAAACGAAAATCCCCGGATTATAGAAAACTAGCCTTTGCAATAACGAAACGCAGACATGAGATAGGCCGTACTATCCGCGAGGGCAGCACTAGTAGCAAAACTTTAATTAATTTATCATACTAATTCATAGTTTATCATCGGATCTCTGGAGTGATCACCATAAACTGGTTCAGCGGAATTGAAAAACAAATAAAACTAATGAACGTCTTTCAGATGAGTTATCGCTTTATTTGAGGGTTCCAGTCAGTACATTTAACGAAAACCCATTAGAAGTGTGGGCAGACTATAAAATAGGTACAGTTCCTAACGTTATACAATGTGTCATTTAAATATTTAACTATGGTGATTGGTGGCTAGCTCAGTTCCATCTGAACGACTTTTTTTCAAAAGCAGCACTGCAGCACTTACACAGCAAAGAAGCAGATTGCAAGCCAAAAGGGTAAATAAAATTTTGTTTTTGCAAGGTTTAGAGAAAAAGTACTGGGATTTATAAATCTTTCATATTTGTATGGTATAAAAGAAAAAGCTGATATTCTTTACGCGCAGATGCTGAACATGTGGCTTTTGGGTCGTATGGCCTTGGATTCTTTTTCGTATTATTTTATGATTTATAAATAAAGTTGATTTGTCTCTTCTCTCTAAAGTGTTTTTACTCATAATTAACCTGATCCCTATTTAATATTATAGATATAGACTAGTTAAATACAAGTAGAGCTGTAAGAAACCGTATGTATTCGTTACTGAGTAACGAGTACATCGCCAGATTCGAAGTACCGAATCGTTACTTACAAATTCAATTCGTTATTTCGGTATGTTTCGTATCATGTCAGCTTGATTCGTTATCCGTACGAATACAACGCACGATGCGTGAACTCAAACGGTTTGTCCAGCGATCGAATGAATGCGAGCGAGAAATAGCATCGTGGCTTCGTATTGTTCATATTTTTATTCAACTTCAAAATATGGAGCAGAAGGGTCCTCAATTCACCTGTATTTTTTTTTGTGGAGATGTTACTCTTTATCTCCGCCATTTATCGACCGATTCGACTGATTTTCAAATTTTTTTATTTCATTATTTTACTAAGGATTTTTTATGGTGTTACTTTGTGCCAATAATGTCATTAACTATATCTAAGCAAGACGAGAATAGTTCATACGTTAGACAATACGTATGTACCTACATTTATATATTAGTCATTTTACGAAGTCAGGTAATCGTAAGTTCGATACTCGATTGTATCAAAAGTAACGAGAAAAGTAACGATACGAAAGTAACGAGTACTGATGATTTCAATACCGAATACATACGAGTACTCCATTTCTCGTTACTTTTACAGCTCTAAATACAAGTAATTACTTACGATATTTTTAAAATATCGATATATCGCAAACTATCGCTATAACACTAGTAGTAAGTAACTTTGTAAGTAATAAATTAATGATTTATGTAATAAATTAATAATGATGAACGATATGCAATAAAGGCACTCGTCTACAAAAATCTACAATATTCGTTTGAACATTTTTGCTACTGACTGTTCAAAAATGCCGCTTCTAGGACCCATCTTACGTGAACGAAATACATGCGTGTTTTAAGTATGTACAGCGCCCTCTAGTTTATTCGGAAGAAACATAGAGATTGATGATGATGAAATACAACCTACAATAAAAATAAAATAACTATAACAAAATAAAATAACTATAATTGTCTAACAGCAACACTTTTCGGTCTCACCAAACGTTATTGTGATAGGTCTGAGGTAATGTATAGCCAAAAAACACGGCATCATTGTCTTCTTCGTCCCCCGATTGTCTCCCGCAAAAAGTAGCAGAATTTTTGTATGCTGACACCACAAACAGCCATCTGCCATGGACAGCTGCAGCGGTGCTTTTATTAATAAATTATGGCTCATATAAATTAAGTGTTGAAATCGGTGAAAGGAGTATAAATATTAAGTGGAGCCAAACTTAAAACAAAAAAAAACTTTTTGTACCTAGGTACCTATATAATCATGTTCGAATCCAAAGAGAATATACAGCTACTCGTTAGTAGCTAGCTACATATATAGTAATCTGTGCTCGTTAGTAACTTCGTACGAGTAGGTAGCTGTATATTCTAAAGTCAAAAGTTTATGATCAGACTTCGGTACTCGCAATTCAGTTTTATAGATTCGCCCTTTGATTGTAAATTAATTCTATGGATTCGCCAAAATCGAACCGACTTCCGTACTTGCACCGCGCCCGCCGCTGCAGCGCAAGTACCTAATACCGATCATCGGCGCAAGTACGGATCTTTTCGATAAACAAAATTCGATAAAATTGACAGTTAAAATCGATAAAACCATCTTTATCGATTTTAACTGTCAATTTTATCGAATAAAACCCACTTTATAGATTTTAACTGTCAATTTTATCGAATTTTCTTTATCGAAAAGATCCGTACTTGCACCGCATTTTCGATAAATAAAATTGACAGTTCGATTAAAAAAAATTATTATAATTAATATAATTTAAATATGTTCTTGATTTTTTCGAAAACGTAACGAAGCCGGATCTACTTTCTTAGTACTAACTACTATGTAAGTGAAAATTCAATGTAATGAAAATTGAACTTCAATGTGTAAGGAAATGCAATCGGTAACATAATATTACAAGTACTAAATGTTGTCGTCGTCGCAAAACTTGTTTCGGAGATTAGTTTACGTTATCAGGTAAAAGGCTGTGTTTTGCTTTCGAAAAAATCAACAATGACAAATCTACTTCTGCTTTTAACTATTTGAACTGTCAATTTATATTTATATTATCGATTGCAATCAATCGTAAAGTACTCCGTACCTACTTGCGCTGCTGGTCGGTTGCAAAGTATCACTCAGTCTGAAAAGTATCAAAAATGGAGTAGGTCGGCAAGCGCTGCAAAGCCATGTCTCTTATAGATGGACCCTAGGCTTGTAAGCGGAAAGAAATCATCATCTCGATAATTTAGGGGCTAACAGTGATCGCTGCCATAGCAGCATGGTCTAGATAACCTAGAAGATGCAAGTAAGTACCATATACAGCATGATTTTAAATTGGTATGTTACCTCGAAAGGGGGTCAATCTACTCGTGGAGGTGAACAACATTTGTTTTACGAGTATTTGAAATTCAGTACTTTTCATTAAAGAAAATGTATTTAAGGTTTACGTCCATAATTCTACTACAGACCTTCAAGGCAGCCCTAGATCAGCTGATTTACTTGAATTATGGTGAACATTCTTAAATGATGATGTTGACTAGAAGAGACTTAGATACAATTCCAGAAAATGCAGAAAATTTCACGTTTGAAGTGAATTTATTTGTTTGTATAAATTTTGAATGACGCATTTCCAAGGGAGGTTCTCACAACTTGTCGACAACTATGGTCCTCGCCACCCCCGGGATAACATACCTACTAATTCAAACTCAGCCTGTATATTTTCTTAAATTGAAGTTACTTCGTATAGGTATCTATTTAAATTGATTTGCTACTATTCAAACCTCAACACTTTGCCTTCATTGAGTTAATATTTACTTACCCATCTTGCTGCAATCCCCCCAATCCTAGATAGGAACTTAGATAAATTCCTCGAGGCTCGAGGTATAAATCAAGCTGACAGATTGAGCTCCGAATGACCTCGAACAGTTCTCACCTGCCTCCATTACTCACTCGCTGAGGTTGCGGATTTGCTGCAGACTCGCGAATAAAGAACTGACTGTATATTAACGTGGATATATGCCCGTTTTCACCAAACCTAGGAGACCCCTAAATCGGATACGTAAATATTTAGAAGTTACCAAGGGCAAAAATCGTTTCACTAAAACCTATAGGAGTGTTCAGTGAAGTATATATGGTTCTTTTTTTGTATACATTATCGGTGCAAATGAAGAAAAACACGCCAATCTACTTTATCTACGTCGATGCACTCGACTTCCGCCCGGCGACTAGCGCATTCGCATCAGTGGTCCAAAAACTGTCAATTAGGAAACACGCGCTTATTTGTGTCCTCTCCCGCGCCGCGCCCTGCATTTTTATGGATTTATTTTTGCTTATATATGTTACACGAAATATCATCACGCCCGCGAGTGTATGTACTCCATTTAATCAGATTTTTGTGTATACTTTGAGAACCATTCGTCCGTCAGACCTGTTGGGATTCTCCACATCTACCCCTGCCCCAGCCCAAAAACGCGTAAAAAATTAGAACTCGAGGCCAGCCCGGATCCGCGCGGTGGAAACCCTTTTCTCATTTTTTAGGCCAGTTCCTGGTCTTCCGCAAAGAATTTCTGCCAATATATAGTTAGGACTTTACCTACTTAGGTACATTAGGAGTTAGTTATGCGTCTACTTATTCGTTACAGCTTTCACCACCGCACCCTCATTTTAGATATGGTGAGATACGAGTGCATACTGCAGTCGATTGCTAATCAAGCAAAGGAGTAAAAAAATTAACCGCATACAAAGTTGACTGACCAATAGACATCTAAACCACTCCGCCATTGCTTACAAACTAAAGTGTTACTAATGATTGTCTCACGTAGCTTTCTCCGAGTTTTCCTCTTGAAAGCAAAAAGTCTTCCTCGCGTCAGCTTTCAGAATCTTTACAAATCTCCAGCCTCGGGGATTACGGCTTGACCGACAGTAGGAAACTAATTGGAGTTACAATGGATCGATAAGACAAGTCTAGTTTGGATGAACTGGTTTTAGTTGCAGCGCAGAGCTAAGCACTAGGTATCACTACACTAAACGCACACGTTTTTTTATTAGAAGCTTTTATATAACTTGCAATGTTTGTAAGTATGTATGTCAAATCTTGCAAGCTAAATTTGACCCACTTCCCGGTGTTCGATTGAGCCGAAATTTTACATACGTATGTAAATCGGATGACAATGCAATATAATGATTTCACAGTGCTGGTAATCAGATCAGACAGAGTTCCTATGGCCACCTTCCGGCATCAGTACCGTAACTACATAGCCCCTTAGAGTTTGATGAGCTCGGTGATTCGTCTTTACGAGTACTCTGATCCTAGATGATGTCCAGGGTCCTCATGATGGATCCGATAGCCACGAGGTTACAGTATACCAATTATCTATACAAATACCTAAGTAAAATTGAAGTGTCTGTTTATAATATCAAAATAACAGCTTTTTACCAAATGCATATGAAAGCATATACGGTACCTATATCAAAACAACCATTTTTAAATGTTTTGTCTGTCTGTCTGTTTGTTCCGGGTAATCTCCGAAACGGCTTGACCGATTTTGACGCGACTTTCACTGACAGATAGCTATTCACAGACAGGTAGTCACACAACAAATAACGTGAATCCATGCATGCACAATTGCACAAGTGTAAAACGACATGCAAATCCAGGCGCAGTTTCCTAAGCCTTTCCTATAGAGCCTTAGCAATTTATGTAATGGTAGAGGAAAGTAACCAAATATGGGATAGTATCCCTAATATGGAATACCGACATTTCTCGTAAACTAAAATTCCTACACGCAATAAACAACGATGGTTTATCTCTTTCTATCACTAAAAGTACGTACAAGTTGCAACTTGTCAATCGAGCGAGTGGTTTGTGCACGCTGACAATGTTTAGTTTGGTCGTTGTCAGAAAACTTTCTATGGTACTTACATAAAAAAGAAGGATTTAACATAATGAAATTGCAAATAGTACTTGTATAGTACTTGTTGCATATTTGCATTGTATAGATGTTTGTTTGAGTTTTAGAAGTTTTTTATTATCTTATTTTGTTTAGTTTAAAAATATGAATTTAAGTTTTAATTAGTTACAAATGCTAAATATGGACAGTTCGTAGGATTTATATATGGACCATTCCATATTTGGGACCCAGTACACCAGCTGACTGGATAACTATTTTAATTTTGTTTATTTGATCTTGAACCGGAACTCTCAACTTCCGGGATCTCTCGCAGGAGTCCAAAATCTTGTGTGTCCCTAAGATATCGGCTCAGTACCAGAAAAAAAAAGGAAAAAATCTAGCAAGTATAGAAAAAAAATAGAGAAAACCAGGGCTAAAAGCAATCCATCTGATTCATATGATGAATACTGGTACTGTTTGTCAGACAGGGAGAACGATGTTTTGATAGGGCATGAAAATCCTGACTCAGAAGATTAAAATTTTTGACTAAGAATATAATCTATGGCAGTTTTCTAAAGATACTCGAAAGAACCTGGATGAGTTTTGGCGGGAATGCGAAAATGTGCTGTTGTTGATTTTGTGTTATTTACTAAAACCTATGTTTCTTCGAGTGTTAATATGTAATAATGGTGGATTATTAACCATTAAGTGTTCGTAAATGTGCATGAGTGAAATGCAAATATTGGTACAAAGACGAAAAACGTGTATTTTCGTATTGTATCCAAAACTCCATAGAAGCTTCAGTAAAGTATCCACCGCTTTACTGAAGCGTCACTTCGACTCGACCGCGACTAGACTAAACTTTAACGTGACTTTGACGACTTTCATGCAACAAAACTAGAGACTTATGTATTAGATATTATTATTTATATAACTTGACACTGGCTAAATAAAAAAAAGAACCTGGATTTAAACTTGAAATAGGCAAAATACACAAATCGGGTCTGGCCACGAATAAAGAAAAAAAAAAAAAAGAACCTGGAACAAACGCCTCATGTGCGGACTATGTAGGTAGGTACATAATAATTGTGCTGGTGAAGAGTTCAACACCTGGATTTGTGATTATTGCAAGTACTTTATGTTCCTTTTTTATATGACCAAAGTTCATAAAATATCTCGTAGGAATTAAGCTTCATTTTTGATATTTTTTTAAGTATTCCATATTTGGGGGGCCTATTCCATAATTATAGATACCATTTTGTTAATTTTGTTTTAGGTAAATTATAGTACTTGTAATTAATAAATATAATATAAGACGGTTACTATACAACGTGCAAATGTATGACTGATAGCAATTATAATTAAAAAAAAATTGATTTTTAATATTTGTTTTTTCTATGGGTAAAAAACAAAACGGTATTCCATATTTGGTTACTTTCCTCTAAGTATCTAGGTAAGTTTATTTTTTCAATAAATATTTTTTTGTATATTGACGGCACTTGTCATATTCAAACTTACATGCTCTTTATGCTTAGGTAACTAGATGATCAGGTCATTTTCCTGATGGTGAGTAACTGAGTATGTACACCTGCCCATAGCACTTGTAGACCCACTGAGAACATTGAAACACAAAGGCTTGAGCGCTAGTTACTCTAAGACATCAGGTAGGTGTTAAGTCTTATATGCCCAGTTATTACTAACTACTTATTAAACTGGTACACCGTTAATCCACGTAATACTACTCCTTGACGGCAGACCACACGAGCAAAGGTGTGGTACCCACCCAGACTCGTCGATGATTTTCCTTTCGCAGTACCTCTACTTTATATCTAGGTCAGTCGGTCTGTAGAACAGTCCTATTTGCCAACTTCATCTGTTCGAACGATCTGAAGTTTGGGCAACTGATAATAGCTTTACCTACCCTAGTAGATAATAAGTATACAGATAGATAGATCGAAACACTCTTCTTTCAGTCATAATTAATCCACTCATAGAAATGTACTCTGTGATCCACCCAGCCCATAATAATTATTGCTGTGCCACTTAGAACTTTAAAACACAAAGACCAGTGTGGCACTGCACTATGCTCGTTACCCTGAGACTTCGTAAGCTCAGTTATTTCATTGACTAGTTTACTCACAACACCTACCAAATTCCCTGATCTTATAATATTTATAATAATATTTACTTATAAGCAGCTAGTAACCAATTACCAATAATAATAAAGATCGTGTAGGTATAGTATACGGTTCAAGACACAACTAGGGTTCATAGCACATAATTTATAATAATACTATGTATTCGGTGCTCCCCAAAATAGCCGCGTGACCTACCGCTGTCAATCACAATTTGTGCCGTTCCACGACTGACAAAGAGGATTAGGATAGGAATGATTTGAAATATTCAGAACTCGCCCTTTAACCCCGCGGGATATAAGAAAGGACAGCTTTGTTCTGATAAATAAGATAAGTACAAATTAAATCTTCTTGAATATCAAAGGTCGATACAATTTTGAGAGTTATTTATCTCTGGTAATAATAATAATATTATAAACTAGCTGCCACCCGCGGGGAGATATTGGATTTCATGATTTTTATTTTCTTGCGCTGAACCCAAATTCTTTTTCTATAGTAAAAGTAGCCTAAGTTACTCCTTATAACATCAGCTATCTGCCAGTGAAAGTCCGGTCGAAACCGGCCCAACCATTTCGGAGATTACCCGGGACAAACAGACAGACAAAAATTTAAAAATGGTTGTTTTGTTATATGTAGGTATCACATATGTACTTTCATGTGCATTTGGTAAAAAGCTGTTATTTTGATATTACAAACAGACACTTCAATTTTATATATTTGTATAGTCTTATAAATGTGAAAAAAATAATAAACCTGTTTGTGAACACATAGGTAAATTTTTTGTATGTTTTTGAGTGGACCCCTGCTTGGTTTAGACTCACAATTGGGATGTTGACTCCATGTCTTTTATGCAGTCAATCAAATCGTTTTCTCATGCGAATCAAATGTCTGTATCGAAAAAACTGGAAATAGAAACGTCAGAAATGACAGTCAAAGTCAATGCAACATAATGATGTCACAGACACGACGTAACCACATCGAGTTTGGGCTCGTTTGATTTGTCTTTACAAGTACTCTGATCCTAGATGATGTCCAGGGTCCTGATGATGGAGTCGGAAGGTGAACACGAGATTACAGTACCAATTATGTATTTTGTTACAACAATAAAAACGTGTTGTCTATACAAATAAATAAAATTGAAGTGTCTGTTTATGATATCAAAATAACAGCTTTTTACCAAATGCATATGAAAGTATATACGGTACCTATAAAAACAAAACAACCATTTTAAAAAATTTTGTTTGTTTGTTCCGGTTAAACTCCAAAACGGCTGGGCCGATTTTGACGAAACTTTCACTGGCAGATAGCTGATGCTACAAAGAGTAACATAGGCTACTTTTATTTTAGAAAGAGAATTAGGGTTCCGTGCATAAAAATAAAAACCATGAAATCCATTATCTCCGCGCGGGTGAAACCGCGGGCAGCAGCTGGTAGTTAACTAAATGTGTTATTACAAACTCATAATGAAGACAGTCAATCTTAAGGAAAATATTTTGGTTTGTGCGTAGTTAGGTCACTCTTTGTACAGTTCGGATCTACAGCTACTATTATAATATATAATATTTTAGTATATCCCCATAATTATCCTTATTAAATTCCATAAAATCTTAGTCGTTGTGTATTCAGTGCTAATGCAGGTACTCAAAAATACTTTGCGGTTCAAAATGTGGCATACTATATTAATTTTTGGTATAGTACTCGTATATCTCGATATAACTGAGAGTGGTGGATCATCCGACTACGGGTCCAAAGGTATTGTATCAATTTTCATCTTCTGTAACAATTTATTATAATTCTGTTTACAACATATTAATACATAGGATACCTAGTAGATATTTTTTTCTTATTCTATTGAATAACGAGACGAGCGCGTCGTTTGCCTGATGATAAGCATAACGCAGGCCCATAACAATTGCAATGCCACTCAGAACTTTGAGACACAAAAGCCGGCGTGGCTTTGCAGTGCGCCCGTTGCCCTGAGACATTAGGTATTAAGTCTCATAAGCCCAGTAACTGGCTACTCACTGGCTACTCTGCTCATCAAACCGGAACACAGTAATGCTTGCACATTACTGCTTGGCGGCAGACTTTACGAGCAAAGCGGTGGTACTAACCCAGACCGGACACTCGCGGAAGAGTTAGTCCTACCACTAACAAACGCCTGATCGTATGCATAATGGTACCCCAGAAGAAATGTAGTGCAACTCAGAACTTGGAAACATAAAGGCCACTGTAGTGCACTCTGAGACATTAGACATTAAGGCTGAGATTCAGAGACGAATCTAAGCGTGGACTCACGCTTCCATACGTCAAAATTCTATACACTTTTGACATATGGAAGCCAAAGTCTACGCTTAGAATCGTCTCTGAATCTTAGCCTAAGACTCATAAGCCCAGAAAATTCACTGAATATTTTGCTCAACAAACCGTAACATAGTACAATGGCTGCACCATACTGCTTGGTGGCAGACTCACGAGCAAATCAGTGGCATTTACCCAGACGTATACACTCAGACGACGACAGAAGAGCATGTCCCCCGCTTAGTATATTTTACTTTTATACAGCAATTTTGATTTACACCACGAACCGATGTTTAGCTTCTGTTCCTTCCAAAGGTTGATTGGTACCTAGTTACTTTGTCAAAACTGGTATGATATATAATATACTGATTTGATTTGACGATCCAGTGCAAAATAGTAAAAATAAAGCAAAAATAGTTCACAAACTACGAAATAGACTTAAGTCACTCCTGACAGACTATAGTTCCTAATTATGTTTGGCTGACTTCAAGAACGCTTTAAAGTTTATCTTATTTAATAAGCAGAACAAAGCTGTCTCGTCCTTCTGTATATCCCGCGGGCAGCGGGGTTAATGCCCGATATCTGAATAAATTAAATCATTCTTATTCTTATCCTGTCAGTCCTGTAACGGCACAAATTTTGTCATTGACAGCGGTAGGTGACGCCATTATTTTGAGGCGTTATGAGCCTCCGCAAATAACAAAGTACTTATAACATGACATGAGAATTTGTAATTTTTGTTTTAGATCCAAATGTAGCAGCGGCTTACATTCCGAGCAGTGCCGTCGGCTTATTGAATATAAATGAGCAAAAAATGAGCAAAATTGATAGACTTTACAGTTACGAGTTCGTCGAGGGAGAAATGTTGAAGGTGACGTGTCAGTCTTCCCATAAATTGTACACTCCAACATTAAAATACATCGACATGACCAGCTGCGAGGGTTATGGTGGTAAGTTAAAATCCGAAACGAAGTTATTCGCCCTAGAACTAAAGTTACTGTCATAGGTATATAAACGGATTAGCAAGCTGAAGTAACATTGAGAGGGACATATCACAGAACCAATGGCCGATGGGGTAGACGTGTAGTCTTATTTAACTTTTCCCTCTGATAGAATCTCCCTTAGGGTGGAAAAGAGACCGAGACGCTATGGGAGCGGTCGAGGTTTACTCCGAAATTATTGAGATGATAATTTCTTTCGGCTTACAAATTCCATCTAGCAGACCTCGCTTAGCAGCGATAGCCTACATGATTGTGATACGTTACAGTGAACATCCTTCTAGTGTCGGTTATCTCTTTAAAAAATACAATGTTTTTTTATTTGATGAAGATCGATGCCCTTATTGTGTTCCTCATTCCAATTTTCAGACAATTCTTTGCCTGACTCTTCACCTTATCTATTTCCCCTTAGTTTCTATAAAGTCATTGTTAATATCTGAGACCCAAGTTTGTAACGAATACATTTTTAGAGATTTTTTCACTATCAGTGTTCTCT
Source organism: Crocallis elinguaria (assembly GCA_907269065.1). Classification (NCBI taxonomy): domain Eukaryota; kingdom Metazoa; phylum Arthropoda; class Insecta; order Lepidoptera; family Geometridae; genus Crocallis; species Crocallis elinguaria. Next base: position 22,668,719 of record OU026065.1, read on the forward strand.
TATTAGTATACTCAAACATCAAAATAAGCAAAGGTGGTCCTCATTTTCTGCCCTCAACTGGCTTAGCATGGCTTATGGCTTAACTGTACATACTTAGCAGATACATATAATTTACTTAATTTTAGCAGATACATATAATTTAAATTTAATCAATGAGTAAGTAATATAATTGTCCTCTCCGGGTGCAGTGTTCTTTTTTTTAGACAGGTTTGAAGCTCTTGGATGGAAAAAATAATTGTCAAGTAGGTTGTCACTAGGCTGTGGCCGCTTCCGGCTTATCAGCTACTATATATACTAATATATGCTTATATGCAACGACCATCCAATATTTGTACATGTTAATGTTGTACCAAGTCTTTGTGGGACCAAGGTCCTCGTAGGTCCTGATTATAAACACGGGTTTCTGGAGGTCTATGTTTGTTACCGTTAGACGCTATTTATGTTTTTTTTAATTTGTTTTAGAAGACAGGTGTTTAACTATAGTCGCAGCTGAAAGCCAAATTTACATGAGGATAGAAGATGATGGTCAAGGCAAACGCTTTAAATGTGAGCTAGTCAGTAAGCGCTTTAATGATGAGGAGGTTATAATGGCCGCGTTACAACTGAAAAATATGAAGAACAATAAATTTCAAGGTATCTTTTTTAAAATGTTTTGTAGGTACATATGCCTGTGTGTATACACATATTATCTATTCTATGGTATGTGTCAATAAAAGTAAGAACAGATTTAAGCCCTCCGACCCTATTAAAATATGTAATATTAGAAAGCTACGTTATCCGAAGATGAATATTAACTGATAAAACGGTGGGGTGCCAAACGATGTCATTTTTGTGACGATTGTGCGATCATTTATAATAAATCTAGTTGAAAACTCAGCGGTGGTACATGCTATCGCACAGGAACGTAGTCAATGTATTAAATCCATGTCTAAAGCTACCATAATTCTCAAGTAACTGAAAACTTTGGAATCTTTACTGGAATACCGCTCATACAAAGTCATGTCGTTTATTGCTGGTTGATACGTTCGAACTACACAGAACTGAACAACGAAGAAGTCATCGGTGAGGTCCGTATATAGAGTTCTAATCGAGTGTGTAGGGTGTGCTATTGCTTAGACCTTAGAGCATCATAATCTAGTCCGACGTCTAAGATGAAATGAGATAGGGACGGGGTATCGCGTGAGAAGCAAGCGTCGGCTACGTTGTTGAAATTTTGTGATCGGTGTTGACCACACGAAGCCGGGCGGGCCACCAGCGACGAAATAGTGACCACCAGCGACTACAGTGCGCCTCGAACTCCAACCCACAGCATTGTGGCGCCGCCCTTCTATGGTTGTAGCGTGTAGCCCGTGTTTGTACACTAAGCCTTGTTAGTCGAATCTAATATAATATTGATAATTTTATTTTTAGATCATCTAGCTTTTGAAGTAAACGGTTTAGTTTTGCGCCCATTATCGAATAGTAATTTGTATAACTTGAATTACTTGTATGAATATTATAATGGCGAGTCATTAACTATCCGTCCAATTGCTGAAAGAAAAACTATGGGGAAAACATCTACAGAGTGTTTGTATATTGGCCAGACACCAGTCTGTAAGTATTCTATAATACCTACAATAAACACAAACAAACATAAAAACTTACACATACATTAATTGGTATGAGGTATTAGGTTTCCCTGTGGCCTGGACAAACAGACATACAAGACCTGGGAACAAACTTGATGTTCACCACGCAAAGTATTCTAGAATCGTTCGATACGTGGCGTTGTCTATAAAACACTATGCTTTATCCCCTTGGTGCATAATCTACTCTACTATCGCTGTCGTCGGATATATTTTATTTTTAGGTCGAAACTGTTTTTGTAGTTATAGGTTACATGTATTATGTACTTAGTGTTTTTTATGTTATTATGTTACCTATTTGGTAACGAAACGAGCTGGTCGTTTGCCTGATGGTAAGCATAACGCCGGCCCATAACAATGGGGATGTTGACTCAATTTTTTTATGATGTCAATCAATTCGTTTCCTCATGAGAATCAAAGGTCTATAATGCAAAAATTGGAAATCGAACGCTAGGGACGTCCAAAATGAGAGTCAAAGTCGAGCGTATCTACTGAGCGCTAAAACGTTCCATACAAATTGGGCAGAACGTCTGACGTCACTTGTTCAACGCGGGCCGTAAAACTGTACTAAAAACATGCATTTTGTTGATTTGGCCGTGAAAAACTGCGTTTATGTACATAGCTGTCATACATTTTTTTATTCACTGAAATATAAAGAATCTGATAGTATCATTTAAATTACTATTGGATGATAAAAAAATTGTTGAATTTGGGAAACTTTTAGATGCAGTATCTTTGTGGAAATAAGATATTTTTTAATATCATATTTATTGTATTAATTTGATCTTCTTCAAACTGCATGACGACAGAAATGATGTATTTTGTGTTTCATGCAACATCCCAATTGTTACCCTGAGGCATTAGGTATCAAGTCTCATAAACCCAGTAATTTCACTGGCTACTCTGCTCATCAAACCGGAACAAAGCAATGCTTGTACGAGTACACTACTGCTAGGCGGTAAACTTCACGAGCAAAGCGGTGGTAACAACCCAGACGGACACTCGCAGAAGAGTTAGTCCTACCACTAATAATGTTTTGTTTATGTAGTAGCTAGTTAATAAAGGCTTTTTATAGGATAGGTATTTTGTAACTTCGTGCTATGTTTTCAGTTCATTTAGCACAAAACACGACGGCCAACATGACCATAAAGCTTAGCCACGAACATTCGAATAAAAAATTGGTCTGCCAAGCTTTCGATGGTAACACTTCAGTGAATATGACACTTAATTTTGTGTGGGACCCCTTTGTTTACAGTAAGTAGGTTTTACCAATAGTACCAAATTGAATCATATTTGACGAGAGCCAAAAAATACTAAAAATAATTGTGTATGAGAATCTCTGCGTTTTGCAAACCCTTTGTTATGCACGTCACAAAATATACAGAGAGCTGGAGGGCAATCGCGTTAAAAATTATCAACCAAACCGCTACTAAACCACGACCGCATCACAGCTTTTTGACCGTTTCGTATCGCGCTAATAGTTTTACCAAAAGTTGAGACGTTTCTCGACAACAACTGACAGTTAACGCTGTCAAATGAACGGCAATATCGAATTCCACACGCCTGAACCGAAACTAAACAACAGTTGGTATCAAACTACAACCAAATCATAACTGTACGCTGTCATTTCAAATTAGCGCGATCGGGGCCCAGAAGTGACGTTTAGTATGCGATAGGCGCGCCGCATACTAGACGCTAATGCATGTTTGCGTTTTCTGTCAAAATAACCATGATTTTGCATGCAATAAGCACGGATTAGAGGTACTACAGCTCACGCGCGGAAGTAATACCAAGAAAAAACACGGCCAGACAGTGCGGTCTCTTTCACTCCCTCGAAGTCCTGCCTGCCGTGCTAGCATGCGCGCCGTGACAAAATTTTGTCGGTGCTTATGTCGTGCATTTATCTCATATTCGCACGAGAAAGAGCGAGACAAAACAGTAGACAAAATTTTGTCGTGGTGCGCATGCTAGCCTGGCTGGGCTCAAAGCGACGCGACGACTACTTCGCTACATACCTACATCACTTGCACACCACCGCGTATTTAGCGCGGCTTTTGCACTGAACACGCAGTAGTTGTAATTTTCTTTAATATAGATGTCATAAAATAGGCTGTGCGTTGATCGTGGATTTTCCGTGGTTTGCGCGTGATTCAAAGTTCAACGTAGTTCAAGTGAACCAGCTGATCTAAGGGTGCCCGAAAGTTCTGTAGTAGAATTTGGACGTAAACTTTAAATGCCTTTTCTTCAATGAAAAATTCCGAATTTCAAAAACTCGTAAAACCTTTCGGGATAACATAGCAATTTAAAATCAGGTTGTATACAAAAAAAAATAGTAATTGAACTTCGGTTAAACATGGTTGGTGACTAGTGAACTTTGAGCGTCACTTCTGCAACTCTATTTTGTGTCCCCATTTTTCCAGTGTTTTTCGTTGTTAATTTTTTTATGAAATAAATGGTTTAGCGTTTGACCGCCATATCATTACTGATATGATCCTTACGGATGTAGTCGACAATGTAGTATGAATTCGCCAAGAAGATACCTGTTGACTCGTGTCTCTGTAACATTTCTGATTTCTTGTGTATTTTGTGTTAAATAAATACGTAGTGTATTTACAGTACTTATTAAAAAAAAATCTTTATTTATTCCATAAAACCAATTTAACAAAACCGCGGAGCAACAGCTGATGTAACCAGTTATACCTGCCACCAAGCTTAGCGGCACCTCAGCTGTTGTCTTTTTAATGTTTTATTGATCAGTTATTTTCATGTTTTCAGCTCCTTATATCTATGGTCTCTCAATTTCACATACTCTGCTGAAATATAAAAAAAGCATTACTTATACTATAATAACATATGAATATGCTTCGGATAAAGGAATTGAACTGACGTGTTTAAACCGATTGACCGACAAGCCATTATTGGAATATCAAGGTGATTAATTTTTTTTAATTTTTTGAAATCCGCCTCTCAAAAGAAAAACGGAACCTTTACCTGCTAGGCGATACCCTTATCTCCCTTCTTTTCCTGTCGGTCTGGACTTTTTTCTCAAAAAAGATTGGAGGTAGTTAGATGGTAAATTAATATCAAATGGGTACTGTTTGTAAAAAATAAAAATAAAGATTCTAATAAACGGAATGAAACAAAACAGACGTTTATTGATGCATACTTTAACAAAATCAAAATGTAGACGGCACTTCCCATTGACGTAGAGTTACGCAAGAAGCAAGCACTCACAGCAATAACAAGTCAAGCTGTCAAGCAATAACAGTCAAGTCAAGCAATAACAACTTTAGACTTAGGGGCAGCTTAGACGCTCAAGCAAACGTACGTTTGCTTATCAGAATAACAACACTTTTGCGTCAAGCGCACATTTTGAGTGTCACGAAATCCACGCTTGACGCAAAAGCGTTGTTATTCTGACAAGCAAACGTACGTTTGCTTGAGCGTCTACGCTGCCCCTTAGAAACGCTAGGAAGCGAATTCCATTTGTCTCTGCCCTCTCAGGACAGTGTGGCTGAAAGTGCTAATAGGCCTGCTAAATTTAGAATAGAGCAGACTCTATTAGAGCGACTGTGGCCGAGCGGGAACTTGTGTGAATTTGAATCCGACTCAACATGGTTCCAATCTCGACTCGGCACCGCACCAATGACTTATATCAAGTTACACGCTGACTTATCACACTCTCTCTAAACGGTCACGGAAAAGATCGCGAGGAAACCCGCATGTTCAAGAACCTCAAAATTCGAGGACATGTGACATCCACCAAGCCCCTGCTGGGACCGCGTGGTGGATTATGGCTCAATACACTCTCTCTCTGAGAGAAGGTTGGAATCCCAGCAGTGGGAGCATAAGAGGCGGATAATGACGTTTCGGAATTACACGTTTTCTTTTTATGTAGTTTCCTTGTCAAATCAACTTGTTACTTTGCTAATTTATGTTATATTAATCATTTAGATTTTAGTCCATCTAATAGCAACTTTTTAGCTTCAATTTCTGTAAAAGCCTACGCAACACTGCATTGCGCTCATCACGTAGAATTAGGTACTAAGAGGCTGCTACATGCCATAGTTTCCATACAAACGCTCGTACGTGATTATAGTGTCCTAACAAATTTTTCTTTAGATGTTTTGAGCAAATAGGTATCATGTGCTCTATATCTAGGATTCCATGGGAGCAAAAATGTAAAATTTTGAGATTCCAACTCAGTACAAGCCTTCAAAAATCAGGTTTTTTGGACAAATTTTACCTTGACTTTGGCCGTTCACAGTGTTCTCATTAATGTAAAATTCAACAAAACACTTCCATATAATCCTTGGACATGTTATAAAGATTCTAAATAACAAATATTTGTTTCACAAACTTGTAAGGCATTTTCAAAAACACGTATTTCCTGGAACACGTTTTAGGAAAGTACCACGCACTAATTGTCTTCGGAAATTTTCTTTGGAAATTTATTTCCAAACAGAATGCCAACTGAAGGCTCTGGCGTTGTCTTTCTTTTTCCGTAATGCCTGTTTTTCTTCGATGAACAAAAAAGCGTTTAAGCCATTTTTGCGTTCTAGGATTTTTGCGTTAGGCAGGTCATGAAGCGGCGCCTTAAGCCGCATAACCCCAGTAAATTCACTAAATACTTTGCTCATCAAGTCGCAGCACAATGCTTGCAAGTTGCACAATACTGCTTGGCGGCAGACTACACGAAAGAGTTATCAGTCCTACCACCAGGTAAATGTGTACCTGTCCTTTCCTATGTATCCCATGTAACAAACGCATTGCAGTGCTTCGGAGACCTTTGTTATAAAATAAAACAGAAATATGGCTCCGGCCGGCCCACCAATTTGTACAACACATTTGTTACAAGTAGGATTTAATCAGGGGCGTATTTACCCTTGGGCCAGAAGGGCCATGGCCCGGGGCGGCAGGCTGCTAGGGGCGGTGCAAGCAAAATAAATTTATAAAAGACTACGTAACTAAGGCTCTTGTTAATGAACAGTGTTAAACTGTGTTTTGTCTCTTTCGATTCAGTTTAAAATTATTAAATTAAATTATTAATAGTATTAAAAAGGGCGGCGGGGCCTGCAGGCCCAGGGCGCTGAATCCTAAAATACGCCACTGGATTTAATCCCATCAACGATTTCATGTAAAATCAACGGCGTAGACTCAAACTGCGCCTTACTTATTTTTTTTTTTAATTTCAGAAGATGAAGTTTATGTTCAAATAAGTACGCCGACAATTGGTGTGCATTATAATTTAAAAACATCAAATGTGAAGCTCCGTTCAAATGTAGACCGAGCTGTAATTGACTGCCGTTCACAAAGTAATTTTAGCGATGATTATATAACCCGCTTGGAACTCATTCGAAGGCAGCCGGAAAATACTTCCGAAAAACTGGTTGTCACAAACCATTCGATTTTAAGTAAGTAAGAAATAAATAGACCATTACTTTCCAGTAGAGCTAAGATGCGCGCCTTTTGCCTTGTCGAGATATATCTCTTCATGTCTACTGGTGCTAACAGGCAGCGCAAAGAACTCTTCTCGATATGTCAAATGAAGAGATATCGTAAATGTTTATCAAAGACATCTTACGCATAGGATGCCTAATACATCAAAAAAGATGCGGGCAATGTAAAGGCGCCACGAAGGAGACTTTTCATTTCTGATCCAGTTTAACGCCTGTTACAAAATTATATCTTAGTACATACTTTATTTTCTTCGTAGATGTTCTAAACAGACGAATCACTATGTGAAAGATTTTACTACTCTCTTTCATTTTGGCGTGACTGCAAAACTTTTAATCTGTAGTAATTTGGGGTTTTGGTTTTAATTTTTCCCGACAAAATCACTAGAACTCTGTTGGTGGATAAAGTTCGATCTAGTGATTTGTTAGATCTTAGACTATACCTTTGATCTTTGATCCACCATAGATAATTTTTCTATGCCTTACACACCTATTTTATTTTGAATTTGGAACACTTCTGTGGTCTTGAAGACATATTATCCCACGGTGCGCATCTTAGCCCTGCAGGCATAGACTAGTACCTACGGTACGACCGGGCCCAGGCTGGATATATTATTATTATTATTATTATAATGAATCACATACTGGCGGGTCACATCACGTGCTACCTCGCCAGTGTTCATCATCCTTACGGGAATATTGAATCATCAATTGCGTCAAGCCTTTCAAAAAATAGGCTCATATAACCTTATACACTTTACACGTATACCTATTAACTACTACTTTATATCTAAGTATTTATAATCGTAATGTAATATAGGTACCGCTACCGCTAGGTATTCCCAAAATACTGGCTGCAAACATATTTTCACGGCCAAATGACCTAAATGCATATTTTTAGTACAGCTTTACGGTCCGTGTATAGAACATGTGACGTCAGATGTTCTGCCCAATTTGTGGTTCTAGCGTTCGATTTCCAGTTTCAATCATTATAGACATTTGATTCTCATGAGAAAACTGATTATCGTCATAAAAAATGGAGTCAACATCCCTATTTAGACAAAATAATAATTTAGACCTCTAGCAATTTAGACGAGTTAAAAAACACATTGTATACGAGTTGATATATAGACGAGTTGCTGCATAAACAAACTACTTACGATCGCTGCCATTCGTTATCAATGCGACTTGATCGAAACGTCGAAATAAATAAAAACCTGTGTCCTGTTCTTAGTAAAAGTATTTTGTTTAACAGATACTACAGAGAAATCTCTACGTTTTGTAACTGACAGAAATAATCAAGGTGACAAAAGGAACACATCATCATTTAGAAGACACCGAGAGAGTAAGATAACACAACATCAATCCCAAGTTCTATCCGTGCAATTTAATAATGCGAAAGTGTGTTTATTAATGTGTTGGTTTGTCCTCTTAGGCCGGCTCCAACGTTGGCCCCAATGTCACTTGCACAACGTATGGATCTAGAAAATAGCATCAGCTCTAAGGTTAGCGTCTATTTTCTACAAGCTGAATGTGTGGCATTGGGATTGACGTTGGGCCAACGTGTGGCCTTAGTACACGCAATAACGGCAGTTGCTCCGTTGCTGCGTGAACACTCTTCAGCTCATAAACAATACGCTTGCAAAAAATTACGTCCAATCGTTGCTCCGTTGCTGCGTGAAACAAGGGCAAACCAACAAACGTACTAACTCACTTTCGTATTTCGGATAGTCCGGAATATAATAAATCAATACAAATAAATACAATTGAAGTTTCTATTTGTAATACCAAAATTACAGCTTACTTAATACATATCAAAGTACATACGGTAACTATTATAACCAAAACACAATTTTAAAATTTTCTTGTCTGTCTGTTTGTTTGTTCCGGGTAAGTAACGAAACGGCTGGACCGATTTTGATGGGATTTTCACTGGCAGATAGCTGATGCTATAAGGAGTAACGTGGGCGAACGAAGCCGCGGGGCACAGGTAGTGTAAAATAAAATAATTCGCTTCACGCAAACGAGGTATAATGGTGTTATGTAGAAATGAAAAGTATTTTTGTTTGCGCAGGTACTACGGAGACGACACTACCAGAGGTAGTTACATTATACGTAACTGAGAGTACTGAACAAGGTGTCGAAAGTAACACATCACCATATGCAGGAAGAGGATGGGGTATGTCCACATAAGATCAAATCTGGACTCATGTAGAAAAAAAAAAGAAATAATGCTTAACACACCAAATTCAAATTCAAAATACTTTATTCATATAGGCCCCAATGGAGCACTCATGAAGGTTAAAATAAATGACTCTAACAGCGGGTCCCGTTGGAAACCCACCGTGATCGTTCCAAATTGGTATAGGCTGAGCAAGAAGAAGGGCAAGAAAGTCGTCTCGGCATTCGTTTTAAAAATAGTTTTTACAATGATTCCAATGCTAATAATCATGGTCTTATTATTACAGTAGTCGCCAGGAGGCTCCTGAGCTGTTTGCCTCCATGCATCTTTGTCATCTACATAATCCTTAATATTATAATACGCTTTTTTATTTGATACATTCTTCACTATACGTTTAAACTTTCCTTGCGGTAGTAATTCAGCTGCGGCTTGTAAGCCGAAAGATGTCATTATCTCAAGAATTTCGTGGCTAACATCGATATTATAAATAAAATAAATAAATAAAATTATATTGAAATTATTTGTTCTTTCAGATATGGATGCCATCATCTTGTTGTCGCTCATATTAGCCTGCATTATCGGTGTTGTTATCGTATTTCTAATCATAACTATTAGAGGTAAGATTTAGGCTAGTTGAAAAAAACTGCACAAGTGCGAGTCTGGCTCGCACACCGAGGATTCCGTACAAACTTGTATGTAGATAGTTCGTCCATCTCGGGAATCGAGTCAGGCAGAAATAGCCAGTTTTTTCCGAGAAAAAATTTGCACCTACTTTTACCTTCGGATCCTTCTTTTATATTTTCAAATTTTTCCTTGAATTGGGCCGTGAAGTTGCTTCTTGACAAATTTAATGTTTTTTTTAATCACGCATATTCATTTTTTTTTTTGCTTACGTTTGACCACTAACACACCTGGTGGTAAGCGACGATTCTAGTCAACGGGAAATACCCTATGTATTTTGATTTACTTGCGAGTGTCAAGATATGTGTATGTGGCAATACATATTCGATTGCGTTGACTTAGAATCTTGCCTTTTTAAAGCTCCAAGAGACCGTAGAACTGGCTTTTCATATTAATTTCAACTTATTACCTCTACGTCCCTGACAAAAGGGTCTTGACAAACAGACGAACCAAGAAAAGATCCTATAAGGGTTTCGTTTTTCATTTTTAGGTACGGAACCCTAAAATAGCATAATAAATCGTGTACTGTGTTTTATAATTATTTCCTTATTTTTAGCACGCCACAAAAATATGAGCAACGTGATTGATCAAAACACGTTGGCTGACAACGGGATCAGTAATCAAAACATGTTGACTGACAACAGGATCAGCAATCAAAACATGTTGGCTGACAACGGGATCCGTAATCAAAACTTGTTGGTCCAAAACGTGAGGACTAATGCAAACGGTGGAGTGCTGCATCACAGGTCCAATGCCGTGAGCACCATGTCCTCAGAAAGTGATCATTTCTATGAGACTATACCTGATAATGTGTACGATGACATTAATAATGGCCCGCACTCATCGTTAAGTAAGTTACAGCTAATATTAAATAAATTGAATTGAAAATCTTTTAAGAGCGTTTTCGCCTCGCGGATTTCCGTATTTTATAAAAAAATAAATTATAATTAATATATTTTTTATGTATTACATCTACACAAATAAATAAAATTGATGTGTCTGTTTGTAATAAAAACTTTTACTAAATGCATATGGAAGTATATACGGTACCTAAAATTTTTGTCTGTCTGTCTGTCTGCCGGTCTGTCTGTCTGTCTGTTTGTTCCGATAATTTCCGAAACGGCTGGACCGATTTTGCCTGTGAAAGTCCCGTCGAAATTGGTCCAGCGTTTCGGAGATTACCCGGAACAAACAGACATACAGACAAAAATTTTAAAATGGTTGTTTTGTTATAGATACCGTGTATACTTTCATATACATTTTGTAAAAAGCTGTTATTTTGATATTACAAACAGACACTTCAATTTTATTTATTTGTATAAATATAATTTTATATATTTTTTAATATGAATTCTCAAACCCCAAAAGCTCCGAAATGAACGAGACGATTTTAATGAAGCTTTATATGCATGAGAAGGTCTAAATAGTTAGTAGTACATTTTCGAAAAAGAGTACCCTAAATTACAGAGATAATTTTCCATAAAAAAAATTACAAATCACACAATTTAGAGAGATGTGACATCTACCAAGCTGATATGATACGAGCTGATCGCATAGAAGGCCCACATGCACATCACGCTTCTCTTATCAGGAAGCTTGTATAAAATGATTGTATCCCAACAATGGGAGCGTATTGCGCTGATAATAAATCAATATATTAAATTTTTTTTAAGGTCCTCATGTACATCCTACAGCACCTGATGCAAGCATTTTAGAAAGAGAACCCTTACCACTACCTGTCGAAGCACGTGAAGGTAACAAGATTAAACTAAAAAGCCTCCATCTCAGAGGGCCTAAATAAGTGGTTTTTCCTTTGAAGCAATTTATTTATTTGGTACACAAAACAGGATATTTTCAAAAGATAGTTGAAGTAGACAAATTATTGAAGGGTTTGAAAAAAAAAGTAAACATTTCATGAAATTTTAAACATTTCTACTGCTTAAAAGACAAAGTTTTTTTATGTTATTGGTAACGAGAGGAGCTGGTCGTTTGCCTGTTGGTAAGCATAACGCCGGCCCATAACAATTGCAGTGCCAGAACTTTGAAACACAAAGGCCTGCGTGGCACTGCAGTGCGCTCGTTACCATGAGACATTAGGTATTAAGTGTCATAAGCCCAGTAATTTCACTGGCTACTCTGCTCATCAAACCGAAACACAGTAATGCTTGCACACTACTGCTTGGCGGCAGACTTCACGAGCAAAGCTGTGGTAACAACCCAGACGGACACTCGCAGAAGAGTTAGTCCTACCACTAACATAAGATGGAGGTTCTATTGTAATAAATAAATAAATAAAATTTATTTCTTTGCAGAGAATAAACCATACATACATTATGACACGCCTTATGAGTTCAGAATATTTCGGATTGGTGTACCCGTGCTACGAGTACCAGGTAAGCCAGAGCGTCAGAAGCCTTCAGGCGGTTTAAAATTCTGAAACCATGGCTATGGCCACGAAAAGGAGACGAGACAAAAACCAAAGGATTAAAAAGCCTACACATGTGGCCTTACCGGCTAATAATTATCGTCCTCATTTTAAACTCCAATTCGGCTGGATGGAGGTTACAGTTCGGCTAGAATTCTCGCTCGTTGTGGAACGAACGATATGAAAATGATAGTTCTCAATAGTTTCAGCTGAAAGGTATTGTCTAGAGACAGTACCTTCCAGCTAAAGTCTAGCAACAGCTGACTTTAATCGGGTTGGAGTCGTAAACGAAGGCGGTTTTATTGCCGGTAAGGCAACTGTTTATACAACCACTATACCACGTCAATAAGTGCTCTGCACCCAAAGGTTAACTCGCAGTACTCTATTGATAAATATCAATTTATATATCTATAGCCCGCGGGCTGAGTTATTGAAAAGAGGTCGAGTCCGAAAAAAACTGAAAGTAGTCATGAGCCCGAAGATTGAACGGTCTGTGGATTCAGTTGACTACTGCATCACTTTTTCACGCTCACACTAAAAGAATAGACATATACCGTAGTTTGTAATTTGGTCACACATACATATATTAATACAATTTGGTTCCTCTTTTCGTTGTCATAATAAGTACTTTCAGTATTTTGGTATAAAAAATACTGTTTGTATTGTTACCTTACTTGTTCTGTGGTGTTAATTGGTGTATCTCTATTTCTTTTCAGATCGATTCAGGCGCAGAGGTCATCAACCCCAAACAGATAGCGAAAAATTTGCGTAGATAAAAGGCATTATATTTCAGTTTATTTTTAGAAGTTTATTAGCTTATTATTGTGATTTTAGTTTCATAGGGGTTTGCCGTGATTGATCATGGTTGACAGGCGCCTCGGTGAACGTCATAGATTATGATATCGGCCGAAGAGAATGCTGCTGCCTAGTTCGTGGATATTCCCTAAGTCGACTCTTACGGAACCTACGGGAAGAGACGGGACGATCCTTCACCGGGACTATATATGGCCTATTTTTTAATTACCTACATAAAATTACGTTGACACATAGCTTCTCCTGTGAAATTTCTTATAAGAATAATAAATAATTTAATATTATAAACGCAAAAGTGTTTTGTCTGTTTGTTGGTTTGGCCTTCTTTCACGAGCAAGGGAGCAACGGATCGACATCATTTTTAGCATAGATATAGTTTATGGACCGGCGAGTAACATAGACTTTTTATCCCAGAATAATGCACGGTTCCTGTGGGAGCGCGGATGAAACCGCAGGCAGAAGCTTCGAAATAATAAAAATGACTATAAATGACCTACAGTAAGGCTTTACTTTTACATGCTGTGTGTGATTACTGTGTTGGATTAATTGCTAGCTTTAAGCCCCCGGCTTCCCACGCGTGGTATAAGGATAAAATGTAACCTATAATGTAACTTCCTATTAGTGAAATAATTTCATGAGATTAGCGGTAACAAACAGACACACAAAAACAAATTTTACCTCTTAATAATATTGGTAGAGATAAGTTAATTTTTAAGTACTACAAATGCCAAAATACAAACTATTTAAATATACATAGGTAAACTAAAGATTTTGTGTTTTAAAAATTTAATATTATTATCATAATAAAGTGTTTCTAACAAGATAATATAGTTTATAATTTTTTTTTCATTTTATTTCTATTGCTGTTTCATCTTAATGTATTTAGACAAGCACTAGAAAATGTCCTACCACCAATCTTCGGTTGTCATGTAGTTTTGTTGGAACCGTTACGTCTCCGTCCACTTAGGAAAAATCCAAATTAACCCTCCAGGGGATCTGTGAGGAGACAAAATCCAATACAAACGTTAGGGGAGCCAAAGTGGACGGAGGCACCGTTACTTAAAAAAACAATAAGTAAAATATAGTTTAAATCGCATAATATTTTTATTTTTACATGACTGCCCAAAAAAGGAGTGTAATGTTTTCAGGGTTCATGTATGTGAGTTTTTATTCTACCATAACTTTCAAATCACTGAACAGATTTGGGTGTATGGCACAACGTTAGAATCCTTAGACCATCCCGAGTGATACTGGCTAGGGTAATAGTGTTTTTGAATTTTTAAATTATATTTTCTATGTATTATTGATAGAAAACGCTTTCTCTGAAAGTGCATCTGTAACAAATAACAATTTATCGTAAAAATCATATTTTCAATCATTAAAAAAAAACAGAAAGTCTATGATTAAATCCTCTCTAGAAGAGACCTCAGAAGTATTCTCAGTCCCGCATTCTTTGGCAGTAGGTATACATTTAATTTATAGTCCCCTCTAAAGCGTTCATATCTCTCTTCCCGCAAGGCGCAGCTAAAATGGATATAATCCTTTTTGAAAAGGGTTCTTCGGTCTTCAAGAAGTATGCATCTTAGAAGATAAAAATGTAAGAGTTACTATTGATGAGATACTATTAGCAATTTAGCACCATTAAATTCTATTCCATAGTTTCTCGTTTTCATCCAAGACAAGAACTTTTCTCGGAGATAAAATCATAAACCACATTTATCAGTTTGAGTATACAGCCCGAGTTTGATTTGGTGTATTCTCCTGAAAGGGTCATCTACTCCTGGAGATCAAAACATTTGTTTTACGAGTTTTTGAAATTCGGAATTTTTCATTGAAGAAAAGCCATTTAAAGCTTACGTCAAAATTCTACGACAGACCTTCGGGACAGCCCTAGATCAGCTGATTCACTTGAACTCTGTTGACCTTTCTTAAATGATGATGTTAGTCCAAGATAATAATGTGATAATAATGATCCTTGTGGTACGTGTATTAGCGCGCACACAATACAAGCTGCGTTCGGTTCCGCTGTATGAAGACAAGATACTGTTTCTACTGTGCTTGCTCTCACCGCGATTGCAGACACAAACTATATGATAGCTAATTAATCCAATAGCCATAAATTGCAACTCGAATAATTTTATGGAAAGTTACCTAATAAAGTTTTCAGGAATTTGACTCGTCTGCTAAGTTTCCGCTTCCCAAATTTTATGTAACGGTGCTTCTTGAGGACGGTGGAGCCAACTGGCGGGGGGCCAGGTCGTATATAAGTAATGTGTTTATAAGCTTCTTGGGTACCAAGTTTGACATTTGCTGCTACCAATTTCTTTGAGCGGGAGTTAAATATTAGCTTGTTTTCTGAATTGATTGAAAAATTTGCTAGGTACTTTTTATTTCTTAGATAGTATTCAAAAGATTTGTCATTTTGCCACTGTCGTTGAGGTGGTAAAATAGGACTAACTCTTCTGGGAGTGTCTGTTAGGGTGGGTGCCACCACTTTGCGCTTTGCTCCTTTGTAGTCTGCCGCCGAGCAGTTGTGTGCACGCACAGATTATTTAGCCTGTTGATAGCTCATAAACACAATTCCTCATACAAACATATCTCACCGGCGCGGGCAGGGGGCGAGGTAATATTCTATGCTTGCAATTGGCCGATCATTTGGATGACGTAATTTAGTGATGTGGTACGACTACTACTGAACAGAATAATATCGATAAAATTGAATAGGTAGTTAGCATCGCATTCTTGATTCCCTGACATATACGATTAATAATAAATTATTATATGGAAAACCTAGACAATACATACTTTATAAATTAATCTATAATACTACTTATAATAAAACTCCAGGTCACATTTTTTTTGGATGGCACTCCTATCTATACTGAAGCCAAAACTGTATTTTTATTTTTGTCTGTCTGTCTGTATTTTGGCCACGCATCACGTCGAAGCTACTGAATGGATTCCATGACTTGCGATGTATGGAACCAATTCTCTTTTTGAGTCGCTTCTATCCACTTTTCCTTTATTTCTGGGATGTCTGGAAATCTAACAACAAAAAGCAGAAATACTTTAAAAAAACCGGGAACCTACTTCGATGAAAATATCGCGATATATGAAAATTCAAGTACCATTTTTTCATCTTTAGATGTTCTTCCATAAAATGTATATGGGACCATCTTGAGATGATACACTTTCAAACAACAAAAATAATTTTTAAAATCGGTCCGCAATTGACGGAGAAATCAGTTAAAATACTTAAAAAAATACATACAGTCGAACATTTAACCTCCTCCTCTTTTTTCGAAGTCGGTTAACAAATCCAAACGAAAGGTTATTATTTTTCCAAAATAATTAATAATAGTATATATATTAATTATTGTAAAGTATACATTGAATATCGATAAGTTATAAGTCTGCACTCGTACTCGCAGTGGCGAGTAGTGCATTTAAATATGTCGTTTTCGCTTGAGGGGAAGTTGTATCATTAGTCAACAGGATTTATAGTCTTTGTGTGCACGTATTATTGTGTTCCGGTTTATGAACAAAATAGTTAAATTACTAAGCTTAAGAGAATTATTGCAGTTAATACCTTATGTCTCATGGTAACAAGCGCAACGCAGTACCGCGCAGGCCTTTGTGTTTCAAAGTTCAGAGTGGCACTGCAATTGTTATTGGTTGGCGTTATGCTTACCATCAGCCAACCCAACGGACGGATAAACCAACAAATGTTCACATTTTTATATTAAAATACTTTTGAGATATTTCAATTTTTGACGTTTCGAACGAACCCTTTACAATAAGTGTAGACTAAAATTGTACGACGAACGATCGTGGAAACGTTTAGAATCCAAATATAAGACGTAAAACGTGTTGTATGTTTTCATCAGATCCCAGAAATCACAAACCTTTTCGACTCTAGTATCAGTAATTTAGAAATAACACTTAGTACTTCTCTCGCTAAAATAACCACTGCCATGGGTATGTTTTTTTTTACATTATCCCGCTTATGCTCGGTACATATATCAAAAGCCACGTGCATCTAAGTGCGCAATCTCACCCATTAAACAGCTTATATAATCATTCGAGCACTTATAGTCTAACACTAATGCCTTCCTAACGATCTCCTTAAGCTTTAAAATATTTGATGATTTATATGGAATTTGTACGATTTGTATGTCTGTCATCATATTGAAAAACTTTCAACAAAAATGTTTTATGGCAATAACGAGTCTAAAAATTAATTGGAACGTTAATTATCATTACATTCGATTCCATTCAATTCTTTCTGTTCAAATGGGCACCAGCAGGGTTATTTTAATTCGCTCGGAATGTTCCGTGAAGAAAGCTACTGTTTCGACGAGATGTGATTCCGAAATATACACGATCAGAAACAGTCGCTTGCTACATGGAATCATTCTGCAGGAGAGTGCTAATAAAAGTTCAATTACTGAGTGTCCGTTTCACATAAACAACCTTTCCAGAAAAGCAATTAGCTCCTCATCCTTATTTTTCCAATTATGACATTATTTGTGTAACACATTGAAGTCCATAATAGGCCACGTAAGAAGCCTCACTCCCACTGCTAGGATATAGGTTTCTCTCAGTGAGAAAGAATATGGGCCATAATCCACCACGCGGGCCCAGTGCGGCTTGGTGGATTTCACTATAATGTTCTCGAATTTTTAGGTAGTTCCCGAACATGTGGGTTTCCTCACGATGTTATCCTTCACCGTTTTAGAGCGAATGTGCATGGTAAATCCGCACATAACATGATACAAGGCATTGGTGCGTACGTGCCGAGCCGGAATTCAAACTTAGGTGCGTCAGAAAACTTCCCACTCGTCTACACTTGCTCTAGATTGAAAGAAACTCAATTACAAGTGTTAAAAGAAAATGTGGGCACAGTTCTCCATATCAAAAGCCAAAAGCTAAGTGAGAAATATTATCTTTTCGTTGCAGTAGCGCATATTAAAGCAGGGGAAGCAGCAGGCACAAAGGAGTATCTCAATACTGGCTAGCGTTATATATCTGTGTGACACAGTAAAAATTAACGAGTAAGTCTTCTTTCTGTTTTTACTATCTGTAAACGAGACGAGGACCCATAAAAATTGCAGTGCCACGCAGAACTTTGTAACACGAAGGCGCGATTTATCGTCAGTAACATCGTCGCTTACCAACAGATGAAATAGTTAAAAAGGTGATCTGAAGCAAGCCTATACAAAAACTATACAACACTACTATATACTATACAAAACTACGTTAGTACAACTTTGTTTAGTCTTTTCCGTTCTGTGACAATATCTATCCAATATTTTTGGATAGGGCAACCGAACTGAGATTCAATGATTTTCAGAACTGTTGGGGCTGTTTCACAAACGGTGACAAAGCGATGCGACCTTCTTCATGCTGCAACGTACCAACTTATTTATTACAATGTAGCCGCAAATTAAGCTAACGAATAATTTAAATAATTTAGTTTATAATTTAAAAAATGGAGAGGGCTATGCTCGGGGTTTCCCTGCGTGATAGAATCCAAAACGAGGAGATCCGCATGAGAACGAAAGTCACCGACATAGCTCTCAAAGTTAGCAGGTTGAAATGGCAATGGGCAGGCCACATCGCTCGCAGAACTGATAACCGATGGGGAAGTAAGGTTCTCGAGTGGCGACCACGAACTGGAAGACGTAGTGTAGGACGGCCTCCCACTAGGTGAACCGATGACCTTGTCAAAACCGTGGGGAACCGTTGGATGCAAGAGGCGGGCAGCCGATCCAAGTGGCGTTCTATGAGGAGGCCTATGTTCCGCAGTGGACGTCTTCCGGCTGATGAGGATGAAAAAAATATGCCAATTAGTTATTAGCTCTGTACTTGCATATATTCTTCTGCACTTCCCCACTCTATGACCCGGGTTACGTATCAGCACCTGGCTCGCTGGCACCTCGCCAAGTAGTCGGCACGCATGCAGAGGGTCATTCCTGCATCATCTCTATACGCTGCTTTTTTGCGACACTATGGAGACACATCTAAGGCAATAAAATACAAAAATTCTTTTTTGAACTCCAAGATGTATAAGTAGGTAAAAATAATACTTTCTGCCCAATACAACAAATCAACCAAAGGCGTCGATTCCGACGTCATAAACCTAGAGCGTCGTCAAACTAGCGATTCAAAAACATTGTTTATTTTAGAACATATTTTCATTTACCTCGACGTTTGAATCAAGTTGCATTCGAGATGAGTCTTCACTTTATCACGATCAATGCAACTAGACCTTATTTTAATTTCACGTAATATCTGTCGTATTATTATTTCTTCATATGTTCTGTGGTTTCACGATCTCCTTTCCAATAAGAACATAAGAAAGTGATATAATATATTTTAGACCTGTCAAATTAATCCTCTTGCTTGTAAGTAATGTAAAACAAGTGAATGTACCAAAAGTTACTATAAAAAAGTAGACTGCCCTACCCAGCGTCACTCGGGATGTAAGGATTCTAACAATACCACATACATCTAAATATGTGCAGGCATTTAAAAGTTATGGTGGAGTAAAGAGAGTCACATATATACATGAACCCTAAACAACATTACACTCCTTTTTTCCGTCGTGTAACTAGTGTAAAAATGGGGATCAAACTCGAGGCTCCCAATTTGCAGGCAGGGTTCATTTACTACAAACTGTGTTTACTAGTTTATCACCAACTGATTTTAGGTACTACTTTACTACCAACGGAGTTTACTAGTTTACTACCAACTTAGCCGTGGCGGTCCATATCAAATGCAGGTTTACGTAGATTTCTCGTCGATTCACAGTCCTGAATTTTGTATCACGTCGCATAGCATACAATTTCATTTATTCTGTGGCGTTACCCCGGGGGTTTCGAATCTTGGACCCTTATTACAAAACCAGCACGTAGTGGTGAGTGCGTCATATAGAGATATTAATAATTGATTTCCAATATGCTACACGTTTGGATATATTCCTGGCAACACAATAAATAAAATAAATAAAATAAAAACACTTTTGGGTGTGTTGTGCTAACGTTGAGATTGTATATATTGAGGTTGTAGGTGCGTACTACTTGTAAATAAGCCCTGTGGAAATACTAAGCCGACTTCAGTGAGTAAAAAGTATTGTCATTTAATATTTAAGTATTCGCTTAATAGTAGGTATTATAGAGTTTAACCTCTGAGTATCCCATTAGATTTTTGGAGGACAAAAAAAAAACTAAACACACCCTAAACATGATGGCTTCTAAATAGCTATGCCTTAGTCACGTGTTTATAAAAATAAACAACGAGACCGTCGTCTGAGTGCGGTATGTGGTTGTGACATTAAAATAATTTTAGACGTTTTTCTTTAGATACTGACTAGTTAAACAGGCGTCTAAAAGTTGTTTGTTTCACTGCATCCATGACAACCGCTCCGTACCACTGTCTCCATCTTTCACTTTTGAGTAATCAAAGGTTTTATACGCAATATATTCTAGCAAAAACTTAGAAATACAAAGTTTTATTGTGCGCGCGTTATCTATACACCTATACAAATAAATAAAATTGAAGTGTCTGTTTGTAATATCATAATAACAGCTTTTTACCAAATGCATATGAAAGTATACTTATACGGTAGGTACAAATATCAAAACAACCAGTTTTAAAAATTTTGTCTGTCTGTCTGTTTGTTCCGGGTAATCTCCGAAGCGGCTGGGCCGATTTTGACGGGAGTTTCACTAGCAGATAGCTGATGTTACAAGGAATAACTTAGGCTACTTTAACTTTTAGAAAAACAATTAGGGTTCCGCGCACAAAAATAAAAACCATGTAATCCAAAATCTCCACGCGGGTGAAACCGCGGGGCAGCAGCTAGTATTTACCATAAAACGAAAACCTTGTCTAATTACCAGGCAACATAAAAAATATATATTTTATTTATTTATTTATTTATTATATTATAGGTATATATCTATACGATCTATACGATGGGATGTATGTGCGTAGTGAAGGATCACCACAGGCACACACGTCAGTGTACCCAACGTCTAAATTATGTATATTCCGGTTTGAACTTCGTGTGTGTATTCAGATAATATTAACAAGCTTCTGTGGGGTTAGTGAGGTAAGTTACACAGCGCTGTGAAACTGAGGCATTACTGTTAGAAGGCCGATGGATGAAAAACAAGTAATATACGCTAAAGCGCTTCACACCTTCGTCAGCCGAACGACTTCCCCTGCTGAGCGTATAGTCCATATTTTGCCACAAATTGTGGAACGAAGACTGCTCCGCTTTACGCTACATTTTTTTTTTTAATTCTTAATAGGCTTACGTTTGACCACTATCTCACCTGCTGGTAAGCGAGACATGCATCACTTACCTTCTGCACTGAACACGCAGTGGTTGTGAAACTATTTTGAAGTAGAGATCGAAGAAGTAATTGCGGCACGTCTATTTCACTACCTCTAACCATGGTATACGATTAGCGCTTGATTAGATTTTCACGAAGTAACACCTTAGACGGTACGATATGTACGGTTAAAGAATTTATTTCTCATAAGAACTTACACATTCACTTTCTGAGAAAAACAATATTGAAACTTAAATAAATATAAATGCCGGTAAGCCCAGTGTAAGTATGGTAATTATAAAACTTAGTAATATTAATAGGGAATAGATTAAAATTTAGGTAGATATTTGTCGAGTAAATCTTTGTGGTATCGAGCGTTGATTATGCTTTACCATAGTTTGCATGGAAACTACCATGGATTGATCCTTATCCATCGAACTTGCATTGCATATAGGTACGAGCCCTTTACGATTCCGCGTCTCGCACCATATTTCATCTTGAACGCACGACGAGCGCATCTGCTATATATAAATGTCATTGCTATAATAAGTTAGCAAGGTAAGTATGACACGCTGGCGGTCTCAGAGCAAAACTCTGAGCTGGCGGTAGTGTTATCTCTTCCGTTGTGCTCATTGGTTCGTTGCCGATATCCGTGCTCGCATAATCTGCTGCCACGCTCTATGCAAAGCTGTGTTCCGAACGGTAAAATAGTTCTGGAAGCGATTACTGCTTCGCGGTAGTTCGTACGTTTGTTCTGATGGTTGGTGTTTCCCGTTAGCTATAGATATAACCTGGGCTGTTTCAAGGCGCGAAACTTGAAGGAAATAGGAATCATTTTCTTGAATAGGTTGGTCTATTCAAGATCTTATTTAGGCAAGCGTATATGCTTCATCGTTGACCACTATACGGCACTTTATAGTACCTAAGTCGCTTAACATCAGCGGTAGCGGTCGAATGCAAACCCATTTGCTACAAAAAAATCGGATCTTCGTAAAAAATTGCGTCAGAAATATAATAATTTAGGTTCTCCTATTGTCACGATTTACCACTGACAACAAAAGGACTGTTTTACATAACAAAGTGCCAAAAAGATATTTTTTACCTACCCTCATTAGGAAAATTTACAATTATAATTTGGACCTTGTTCAGTGCGTGTTCAAGATGTTTTTACTTCGTTTCAAATATAAATTAGTGATATGAAACGAAATATACTTTTTGGTTGGCTTCATAATTTTTTATTGAGTAACAAATGAAGAGATAGCGAAATATTACCAATTAAGCGCACTCAGGTAACTCCAGTTTTCAATTACAAATTCATACTGCTCCAGGACTCCTTGTATTGCAGGTGGCATGGACACACATAGATAAAAAAATCACAAACGAACAAGACTCGAGAACAAATTCGGCTCACCGCACAAAGTTGCCGCGGCCGGGTATCGAGCCTTGGGCCCCGAGTTTTGCGGGTACCAACTAAGCCACGAAGCTCCTATACATAGGAATTGTTTCAGAATATATTTCAAGAAACAAAATCCCCGGACGTATATTATTATTCCCACACTTAAAATACGAGATTATTCGAATGCTAATCCCGTGGGACGTGGGAGTCCGTTTAAATATTCATCAATTATCACTTACGTAGTAGACATAAGCGCAGTAGTTAATATTATTCATTTTTGGCGCAACGCGAAAATAGGTTCTGTAAGTTTAACACGACTGCACAAAAAGGAGTGTGTTTTTATGAGGGTTCTTGTATGTATGTTTGTATGTATGTGGTGTACGTGAGTTTCTTTATTCCACGATAACTTTTAAATGCCTGAACCGATTTGGATGTGTTGGGTATCGTTAGAATCCTTACATCATCCTGAGTGACACTGGCTAGAGCAGTCGAGTTTTTTACGTATCTTTTGTTACATCGAATTGTATTCCATTGTTTCCTTCATTTTTTTTTTATGTTATTAAAGTGCCGTCAAAATTTGCAGCCGTTTCGGACATTACCCGGAACAATCAGACAGACAGACAAACATTTTAGATATTGTGTTTTTGTTGTGCTTATTAGTAATATTCATACTCGTATTTATATCATATATAATATTACTATCCTCATTAAGAATGATTTAAAAAAAGAACAGCATTTTGTTTCCATTCGCTAAATAAGTCAGACAGCCTCTCTCCCGTATTTATAGTCAACCCCTGAATAATTTTCAGCGTAAATTTTCAAGAAAAACAACTGTGATGAAAACAGGAAGATAAGATAGCGACTTTGCACGTCAAAATGAAAACTAAATCCAATGGACTCAGCATGGTTTTGGATATGGAAACACTCATAATAATTATGTTCTAACATCAAAAGCATTACTGTGTTCTGTGTATACGTGAGCACTTGAACAGTGATGTTTTCTATCATAAAAGTATAGTAGTTAGACAAATTTGAGAATTATAACTTCAGTGGTTTGAGCTGTGTCTGCTTCATTGGAGATTATATTGATAGGGGCAAATGTGATACCAACGAATACTAGTAACAAAGTTACTTTCATCAAATTCAATGAAGTATTTTAAGCCTTTTGTATAGCAAAGGAGGACGTATCTTTTCAAATTTATCCAAGGAAAACGTTTTCTTAGGAGAAAACCATTTTTATTTTTTAATTACACGCCAGGAAAGCGGTGTACTAAGTAGGCTTAGGGGCACCTAATAATTAAGGACACATAAACAACACGGAAGTCTTTCTTTAGACCCTGCGATAAAAAAAGGAATACCATGTGCGTCATTAGATCAACGCGTATAAATGGGTCGAAAAGTGAAGTAAAAAATTTTCAACGCAAACGGAAAAAGGGTTTGGAAGAGAAAACTGAGGACGATGCCTTTAAATACCAATAAAAGCTTTAACTAAACTATTAACGTAATATAGCCCCGCGCGGCACTGCACAACAACAAACACGTAGTAATTTCACTACAAAAACGAGCCCTTACAGTTTTGTTATTTTCTTTACTATATTAACGTTTTCTTATCCCTTTGCCGACGAAAGGGAAAAGGTAAACGGTGAAGGAAAGCGTGATGTAGCATCACCAAAGGGCCGAAATAGCTGGTGGGTGGATTCTACACAAGTTTGGGACAATACGATATACGAAAACAAAAACGATGGTTCTTAGATACCCGCTAGACCTAGCAATACAATGCACCACTTACCTTGGTATGCGGAGGTCTCCGTTTTCAGTCTTTCCACCGCCCAGTTCACATGCCTATCGCGCTTTCGAGGATGCAGTTAGCGGACGAGGTTCAGATGATAGGTTCTAGCACCACACACTGATTTTTGAGGTTTTTTGGTTTATTTTCAAGTTACGATCAGTTCGAGTCGCTCACGCAAGCTTTTGACACACACTGGCGGCGTTCTAACCAATCACGAGGGTTCCTGCGCTCCAATTGGACGAGTAAGTGATGCATCGCAGTTATTGGCTGCTTTGCTAGGCGGCGCGAGTTTTGAACATCGCCTTTGTATCGATTGTCCAAACTTGGAAGAAACCCAGTGAAGTGTGGTAACGATACATCCCGCCCACCAAAATGCCTATGGTATTTTCTGGTTAAACGTTAATAGAACAAGTTAGAGGACAGGGCGATAGATACGATGAGCTTAATAGAAGTGATACTATAGTTCGATAAAAGTTCGATACGGTTAAATACTATTTTGAAAAGCGCACTTAAACTAAACTAAACTAAAGATTGATACGTTAAGTATTCGATACGATTTAAGCTAGTCCTCGGTTGGCAGAGGGCATAACTTAACCAACGGACGTTTCAGGAGGTGATTGTTTGCGAGTTTAACTATTGCAATCCGAGCTATCCCATCAGGACCGGCCAAGAGATCAACAACTCTCGCGAGAGGCCACTGCAATGGCGCACGGTTGTCATCCTTGATTATCACCATCGAACCGATTTGTAGTGGTTTAGAATCCTTGGTCCATTTGGCGCGTTGAGTTAATGAATTCAGATATTCGTGTTTCCATCTGGACCAGAAATTCTGATGAAAAGATTGTAACAGCTGCCACCGATGAAGCCGACGAGGATTGACATTGGAAAGATCTTCATCGGGAACAGCAGTTAGAGGCTCTAAAGTAAGGAAATGTCCTGGTGTCAACGCGGACAGGTCGTTAGGGTCGGAACTGATTGGACACAAAGGTCTGGAGTTCAAAACGGCTTCGATTTGTGCGAAAAGGGTCGTCAACTCTTCGAACGTGAGCACTTGGTCACCGACAACGCGGAGTAGATGCGATTTTGCGGCGCGAATCTGGATTTCCCATACGCCCCCGAAATGAGCTCCGGTTGGTGGCCCGAATTTGAATTCGATCTTTTCAGCGGTAGATGCTTCTTGCATCAAAGAACTAAGTTGGTTCTTAGCGCCTACGAAATTAGTTCCGCAGTCAGAGTAGATGACGTTACAGCGTCCTCTGCGAGCGACGAAACGTCGAAGTGCAGCAATAAATCCGTCGGTCGAGAGCGTTGAAACGACTTCGAGGTGAACGCATTTTACCGAGAGATCGAGGAACAGCGCTAAGTATGCCTTGTCGATTTTTGCGCCTCGATGTAGCCCGAGTTTGATTCGAAAAGGTCCTCCATAGTCCACACCAACGACCGAAAATGGTTTGACTTGGTTCACTCGAAACGATGGAAGATCGCTCATAAACGGTTGCAACGGTTGAGGGTTCAGCCGATAGCATTTAATGCATTTCGCGAGATGACGACGAATAGTGCGTTTAGCAGCAATAATCCAGAACTGCTGTAAAAGCAGAAAGTGTGTTGTGTTAATGCCCGGGTGCAAGTAGTTACAATGTATGAAGTCGATTACTAAAAACGTTAGCGGGTGGTCAGACGGCAGGAACGCGGGGTGTTTTTGTTCATAGGCTAAACCTGATCGTG
Source organism: Crocallis elinguaria (assembly GCA_907269065.1). Taxonomy (NCBI): domain Eukaryota; kingdom Metazoa; phylum Arthropoda; class Insecta; order Lepidoptera; family Geometridae; genus Crocallis; species Crocallis elinguaria. Next base: position 22,695,153 of record OU026065.1, read on the forward strand.
AGATTCTGCCGCCCACCCTGAGAACACCTCGACTATCGAGAAACGGATTAAGTTTACGAAATGGTTTTGTTAATGGTTTGTTTGCTTTCAGGTTAGTGATTTCTTGTGCAAACGCAGTAGCCTGAACATGTTTTACTATCTGCATCAGTGCGTTATGACGTTCAACGTTGTTGAGAAATTGGTTACGATTAGCTTGAGCTGGATTGCGACAGTTATTGATGAAACGATAGATGTAAGTCACTACGTTGACAAGCTTCTGAAGCGATGAGAAACGATTGAGCAAGTCGTCGAAAGGGACTGGAATGATTTCATCGCACTCCGTTGTAGCCAGAGCTATAGATTTACGCTTTTCAGCTTCCACTGTCACCTCGTCTTCGTGAGAAATGTGATCGTCATGAATAGGCCAAGACTCTCGACTCTCCGATAGCCACCGCGGCCCCGCCCACCATAGCGTATTGTTGAGAAGTTCAGCGGGGAACTGGCCACGTGAGCAGACGTCGGCTGCATTATCGCTGGAGGCGCAATGATGCCACCACTCGATAGGTGTGATGTCTTGTATGTGGCTGACACGATTCGCGACAAACGTAGCCCAACGTGAAGAGTGAGAGCGCAGCCAAGAGAGGACTACAGTGGAGTCCGACCAAAGGTATACGGTATCGATTTTGATACGAGACAGATACGTGTCCCGCACAAGTTTGTAGAGGTCCGCTAAAAGCACTGCTGAGACGAGTTCGAGTTTCGCTAGAGAGACACGTTTCAAAGGCACGACACGAGCCTTGGAGCATACGAAGAAGACATGGATCTTGCCTTGCGTATCAGTAACGCGAAGATAGAAGACAGCTCCGTAAGCGACTTCCGAACTATCGCAGAAACCGACCAGCTCGCACGATATTGAATCTGTGCAAGTAAGTTGACGCGGAATTTTAAAATTCGTCAGCAACGGTAGTTGATCACGATAGGTGTTCCATGTATGAACGATCTCGTCGGGAGGTCTTTGATCCCATCCTACTCCGAGGACCCAAAGTTTTTGGATCAAGGCTTTTGCTTGAATGGTGATGGGAGATAGAAACCCCAGAGGATCAAATATCCTAGCAATCTCGCTCAGAATAGAACGTTTGGTACACGGTTGATCTGACGGCTGAATTTCAAAAAAGAACGCGTCCGATGTGGTATCCCATTTCAAACCCAGAACCTTAAGAGTTCGTGTTTCGGTAGTGTCGAGAGATACGGACCCTGTCAAACAATGTTCGCTGGGAAGGTCAGACAGTAGGTGGGGATTATTACTAGCCCACTTCCTGAGTACCAAACATCCACGCTTGAGAAGGTCAATGGTTTGCGATTTAGCCTCTTGTGCGACGTCCAGCGTCGGGAAACCACAAGTGACATCGTCAATGTACATGTCAGACAGAACGATTTGTTTTGCGAGTGGAAAAGAGTCCCCCTCGTCTTCAGCAAGTTGTCGCATTGTGCGACAAGCCAAAAACGGCGAAGACGCCAAACCGTAGGTTATCGTGTTAAGACGGTATTCTTGAAGAGGCTCGCTAGGCGAGGCTCGCCAAAAGATGCGTTGATAGTCACGATGTTCAGGTGAAATCAAGATCTGTCGATACATCTGACGAACGTCAGCCATAAAGACTACGTTATGTTCACGGAAGCGCAAGAGGATTTCCAAAATATTGGGTTGCAATTTAGGACCAATAAGCTGTACATCGTTTAGCGATTTAGAACAAGAGTCCTTCGCTGAACCATCGAACACTACGCGGAGTTTTGTTGTAGCTGAATCAGGGCGAAGAACGCAGTGGTGGGGGATGTAGTATCTACCCATGCCCATCTCGTCTACTGGTACCAACGACATATGACCGCTTTCGATGTAGTCAGACATAAAATCTACGTATTGGGAGCGTAAGTTTGGGTCACGTGACAGTCTACGTTCCACTGCGTGAAACCTGCGTAATGCTATTTCACGAGTGCCGTTGAAAGATGGTTCGCAATCATGTTTGAAAGGGATACGAACTACGTATCGCCCAGACAAATCACGATAATGATCGGATATGAATTTTTGCTCGCACAACGATTCGTCTGGAGTTAATGGTGATGCGTTCGGTAACGAGTCTAATTCCCATAAACGTTGAACTAACGAATTTAATTCGTTATCGATATCTGGCAGAGTATGCAGAAGTGTAGTGGATGATAGGCAGGTTTTGCCTAAAAGGAGCCAACCAAATATTGAATTGAACGCGGTAGGTTGATTGACACCTCCTTTGACATGCTCACCGAGGACGCACTCAGCGAACATATCTGCACCGAACAACAAATGGATTGGTCCTGGAATATCGAATCCAGGATCACTCAGTGGCAGCGATTTAATATGTGACCATCCCGATGTGTTGAGTTGTGCGATAGGTTGATCGCCACATATTTTTGGAATAACGTGCATGTCAAGATTGAATAAAACTCGATCATTGATACCAATGGAACAAGTGACGTCACCTATGATAGGAGCCGCCGCTTCTCCCAAACCACTAACGTTCGCGTTTGTGTTTACCACTTTTAAATTTAGTTGTTTGGCTGCAGATTCGGTTAGAAAATTGCTTTGACTGCCCGTGTCGAAAAGGGCTCGGAAAGATTGCATATTTCCTGAAGCATCCTTGACTTGTACGATAGCTGTTGCCAGTAACACTGTAACGTCCGATTTTGACCTTGATACCAAAGACGATGCGATGTGATTTGATTCGGTAGGAGATTTATCGCGATGGAGAAGGCTGTGATGTTTACGTTTACAGGTCCGGCACGAGAAAATAGACTTACAGTCTTTCAGTTGATGCGAAGGCTTCAGACAATTGAAGCACCATTTTTGCTCAGTCGCAATGGCCATGCGTTCGTCAAACGATTTTTTAATAAACGCCTGACACGATAAAATTGAATGTGACTCGTTGCAATATGAACATTTGCCTGAATAAGTACCGATTTTGTTATTATTCGCATTCTGTTGTTGATCGCTCGCCACTACGAGTGAGTGCGACAAGGTACTACGCTTAGGTTGCTGCGTAGACGTAGACGCGGGTGCAGCGGTAGGTTTATTCGCTTTGACCGACTCAGAAAAGTGAGTATCACGCAATAATGCTTCACACCTAGCTCGCAGGAAACACTTTAATTGATCATACGACGGCAGTTCAACATCAGAGTATTTTTCTTCAAAGTCACGACGCACATCTTTGTCTAATTTCGATAACAAGTGATAAACTAGAACAAAGTCCCACTTCGCGACCGGTAACTCGACTTTCTTCAAAATACTCAAATTCTCTTCGAAAAGATCTAACGATTTCTGAAACTCCCGCGCATTATTACATTTAAAGTCAATGTTTAAAATGTCCCGCCAACAAGTAAAGGCTAATGTGCGCCTACTCTGATAACGTGACACTAGCGATTGATATGCGTCTCGATAATGTTCATGTGTCATAGGATACGCCTTCACTACTAATAACGCATCGCCGTTGAGAGAAGAAATCAAATAATGAAACTTCTCCGTATCGGTAAGGGTAGATGAGTTGTGAATTAATGCGTTATACATATCGATGTACTCAGGCCATTGTTTAATATTGCCGGAGAATTTAGGCAAATCGATTTTTGGCAATTTAATATTCGATGCAGATGAACCATTGCTAGACTGTAACGGTTCAGATTTCGTTAAGTTACGATGTATCGATAATATCTTAAAATACATATCATCGAATTGTTGTTGAATTTTATCATCTTCATTATCTTCCGGTTCCGATGCACTATTGTTATCACTGTCGTAAGTCACTAATTGAATGATTGCAAAGTGAGCGCTTTCAAAGTTCGAAATGATTTGCTTTATTTCTTGGTGATAAGAGAAAAACAAGTCGCGCTGTGATGAATCACTAATAGATACGTTACCTACTTCTAAAGCCTTAGCGAGCCGTTTATAAGCGATGGTCCGCTTCCTACGTAATGCCGGCAGATCTTTCGATGTAAATTCATCGTCGCCTTTTGACTTAGATTTTATCATAGATCGCCTACGAGTTGGCCCTTTTGCTAGAAGCGACATGGTTTAAATTATCTATTAAGATCCGATAAACGAATATAAACCAAGCAAATACTTTAAAATTAAAGTTATGAACGATAATTATAATTACTGCAAATGAACTCTCGTAAATTGCTAAGTTCAATTCCGACCGTAACGTATAGAAATAAGGCACACGATACACACCAGAAACCACGGAATGCACTTACGACCTTTTGTAACAAATCAAAGCGCCCGTATCGGTACGGTGACGAGCGAGTGAAGAACGCTTCTTATTACTCGCGCGTTCGAATTTTAAAACTACCTTCGAAATTCAAAAGAAAATAATGATGGTTATGAAGAATAATGAGAACGATAACATAACGTTTCACGATATAATGATGAGTTTGATGACGTATTTTAGGTGAACTAGTTTTTATATGTTTATATGCGATATGATTATTTTATATGCGATTTCGATGAGTGAAATTATTGTAAGCCGACGGGTTAATGTTGTGCACCGACAGATTTAAATGATTGCACAACAATAGGTGATAAATAGATCTTACAATAATTTCCGATATTTATTGATTTGTTTCGATGTTTGAATTATTGTAAGCCGATGGAATTAAGCACCGATGAAATAAGAGATTGCTTAATGAGATCCTACAATAATTCTCGATTATTCTCGACTGATTGATTTGAATGATTTATGATTTCGATTTTGGAATTATTACAAGCCGATGGAAAATAAGCACCGATGTAACGAGTGATTGCTTATTTGAGTAGATCTTGTAAATAATTCCCGATCAGTGTGTGAAACCTGTTCGATAGTGATAGTTTTGTGAACTTTTAGATTTAACATGTAGGTAGGCCGAACGGCGGATGATGCAATAACTTAGAATGCAATAGTTTTACAATTTATACGTTTTAATTGATGTAAATAACTGTTCTAATGATATAGTTAGGTAATCTAAGTTAGTATACAACGATTTATGACCAGAAATACCATACACATTTGACGATTGGGATGCAATAAGGTGAAAAAACTGTTCCCTGGTTTCGGCACCACGAAAACTTATGTAGCATCACCAAAGGGCCGAAATAGCTGGTGGGTGGATTCTACACAAGTTTGGGACAATACGATATACGAAAACAAAAACGATGGTTCTTAGATACCCGCTAGACCTAGCAATACAATGCACCACTTACCTTGGTATGCGGAGGTCTCCGTTTTCAGTCTTTCCACCGCCCAGTTCACATGCCTATCGCGCTTTCGAGGATGCAGTTAGCGGACGAGGTTCAGATGATAGGTTCTAGCACCACACACTGATTTTTGAGGTTTTTTGGTTTATTTTCAAGTTACGATCAGTTCGAGTCGCTCACGCAAGCTTTTGACACACACTGGCGGCGTTCTAACCAATCACGAGGGTTCCTGCGCTCCAATTGGACGAGTAAGTGATGCATCGCAGTTATTGGCTGCTTTGCTAGGCGGCGCGAGTTTTGAACATCGCCTTTGTATCGATTGTCCAAACTTGGAAGAAACCCAGTGAAGTGTGGTAACGATACACGTGACATGGTTTCCTTCTGTCCTATCTGTACTTTCTAAATTCCAAAGAAGGTTTGGTGTCAAGCCGGCAGCCGACAGCAAAAAAATTAACCTAAAACAGTGTATTTGTACTACCGACCCCTTGTAAAATGGGCCATGGGCAGGGAGGAGAGGAAAGGTAAAATTGTCTTTAGCTGCCACATGTATCTACGAGCGTGGAGACAGACGTACCGATTATCGTATCGCCTGTCCTAAAAATACTTTCGTGTAAACGACTTGACGTTTTCTCCAGCTTGCTATAAAATTGATAATAATTAGCATAATAATTATTGTAGAACAGGTGTGCCACTGTATGCCATTTTATTATTAAAATTAGAATATTATATCATCATGATCCGAAAGTTTGTAGTTTGTCCGTCTTTCATGCAGAAACGGTGCAAGAGACTGATGTGTTTTTTTTGTTACCTATGTAGGTTTGGCGATGAGACCGCTGTGTGGACTTATGCCCTCGGCCTTCTATTTCTTTGGCGATGGTGTGGGAGGGGCCTCCCTCTTCACTGGCTGGTTGGCTCTAGGTGCCAACGTAGAATGAGGGCACTTGACTTCGTTGGGATGGTCAGTCGGGATGATTAAAGGGAAATCTCGTTCCGTTAGAAGGTGCGGCTGGACTTCAGTTTATTTTATGAGATTTTAGGGATGTTGACCAACGTAGCTACGGAGCCGTCAATTGGTTAGGTATTTTATTCTTTTGCTCTACCATACACATATAAGAAAAATAATTCCCCTGGTTCTTATTGGTAAAATGTACCAGGTGATAGGACTCCTGCGAGTATCTGTCTGAGAGGGTACCACCACTTCGCTTTGCTCGTGTAGTCTGCCGCCAAGCAGTAGTGTGCAATTGTTACTGTGTCCCGGTTCGATGAGCAAAGGAGTCAATAAAATAACTGGGCTTAGCGTCTCAGGTTAACGAGTACACTGCAGTGGCGTGCAGGCATTTGTGTTTCAAAGTTCCGAGTGGCACTGCAAGTTATGGCCGGTGTTATACTTGCCTGCGTGGTGGATTATGGCCCGTAATCTCTCTCTCTCTCTCTCTCTCACTCTCTCTCTCTCTCTGAGAGTAGGCCAGCATCCCAATATAGCGGAAGCGTAAGAGGCCGATAACGATAAAACACCATACTGTAAAACTGATGCTGGCACCGCAAAAATGACAACATAAAGATAATAGAAAGTCGACCCAATCCCAACCTTAAATAGTATTTACCTGTCTTGATCCCAAATCCTTTACCTACATTCACAAAAGCCAAATCATGTTTAACACGTTAAGTGCGAAACGAGGCCTAAATCACCCCTCATGCAACTTCCTTGTGGTGCGGCAAGGAAAAACGTGAACATCTCTGTCGTGCGAAGGGCATAGCTTTGGTTTGGTCCAGTATAGAAAAGAGATAAATGTATATTTGAGATGCGCTAATGGTCCCGGACTCGGTGGTATACCTACCTTGGTACCGGATGTCTTAGGCCTCGTACCGCACTGAATTAATATAATTTTAATGCAGTGCGGAACGAGGCTAAAACGTCCCATATCCTCCCGCGAGCTTCCCGCGACTAGTGTTGTGCATCACGTCGATTGGAGAGCACGTCCTTTTACATCGCCGAACATGTCTAAACGATGTCGGAAGAAGTTAATTTTAAAAAACCCAGAAACAGAACCAAAACAGGTAAGTTTTTTAATTGATATTTTTGTAGGTAGTGAAAAACTCCACAAAAACGCAAAGCAGCCGTTGACAAAACAGGTAAGTAATTAATTAATAATTCAGTAGTTCTTTGTCTAGGTTTTGAAAGTAAATAAAGATTACCTAACGATTTTTAGGGTTCCGTATCGAAAGATAAAAACAGGACCCTCTATTACTAAGACTTCGCTGTCTGTCCGTTTGTCTGTCACCAGATATCTCAAGAATCGCGATAACTGGATAGTTGAAGTTTTCTCAAATTAAGTAGGTACTTCTGTTGCCGCTATAACAACAATACTAAAACGTTAAAAACAACAAATTATGTACAGGGTTATTTTTAATCACCAAGTTTGTTGAGTGTGTTAGATTCGACTTATGTAAATTTTACACGATATATGATGACGTAAGCATGTGTCAGTCACGTGGTCGGAAGAGAGCACCAGGCGGAGTAGGTATATTATTGTACGATGGTAAAAGTACAGAAATTATGTATTAGTAAGTATTAAGCTCGAGGCAGAATAAATAGGATAGTTTCTTTTCTACTTCTGGTTTTCTTTTTTTTCTATTCTGTGAACCGCATTAAGACTTTCACACAAAAATAGATAAACGTCGTTGCGTCGATATTATTTTTCTCATCACTAATCTTAGCGAAAATTTACCTTATTTCAGTGCGTTACGAGGTGTTTAAGATCCCATATTTTGTTTTGCCAATAATTAATAAACTAGCTATCAGATCCCGGGGCGACGGTACATTAGGGTTCATCAATTCACTGTCTATATCTATAAGGACCAAAATTTTCATTTATCTTTGATTTCGCGCCAGAAAATGGATTTTAGTCTGTTAAAGAAGGTGGGGTCTAATAGACCGCGTGTCGCCCTAACGTCTGGTCACGGTGCGGGCCGATAACACCTCGTGCCGCAGGAACGGAAAGTTTGCAAAAATTGGTGCCGCAGCTAACGTGTTAAAAAAATCACTTTATCGCACCCTAAAAAGGTTTTTGTGCCAACCTTAAGGGCGCTTTCAATAAATCTGAAAACCAACATGTCAGGGCAATCCTTGAAAAGTTATGTGGCGTTATGGGACCCATACATCTTCTGAAAAAGGTGGTAGATGTTTGCATTCGGGCTATCAGAGGCACTTCGTTTATAAGGGTGACGTATGTAATTGTTATTGAAAGTTGAAACAGCAGCTGTAGTGAAGTTATTACTACTATTTATTATTTACTAGCTTCTGCCCGCGGTTTTCACTCGCGTTCCCACAGGAACTGTGCATTTTTACGGGATAAAAAGTAGCCTATGTTACTCTCCGGTCCGTAAAATATATCTATGCCAAAAATCACGTCGATACGTTGCTCAGTTATTGCGTGAAAGAAGGACAAACCAACAAATCAACAAATACACTTTTGCATTTATAATATTAATAGGATAACTAGCTTCTGCCCATGGGTTCCCCCCGGGTGCAGATTCCCACAGAAACCATGCTTTTCCGGGATAAAAATTGCCTATGTTACTCTCCGGGCCGTAACCTTGGGTTGGCTGGAAGAGATCGCTATGAGCGATAAGACCGCCCATTGTGACACTTAGTTTCTTAAGATTTTAGTTTTAAATATTCCTTGTACTGTGGTATTTCAATAAAGAGTTTATCTATCTATCTATCTCTGCAAAAAATCACGTCTAGCCGCGTTCCATTGCTGCGTGAAAGAAGGACAAACTAACAAACAAACACACTTTCGCATTTAATTAAGTAGTTACGGACGGATAATACAGTTGTTATAAAAGTTTACAACTCGACATTGCTTGCAAAAGCATCCGAGGATTTCAATTCAACAAAGTTTCATTATTTCAAAGTTGAACTTTTGTTATTTCGGAACTTTTGCTTTAGATATGGCACGTTCCTTCCACTAGTTGGTACTTGGTATATCAAAGTAAATAGAGAGTTGGATGTTTGGATTAAAGAAACGCCGACCGATTTGTTCCTTATAAAGTTTAGTTTTCTAAGGAGTAGGTTACTTCTATTCCTTCAGCAGTTCAACAGTTTATTTTCAAAGCGTAACGAAACATAATTAAATAAAATTACCTATTATTAATAAACTATTGAATGATTATAGAATACGATACAATTGCACACAGAAAGCACGGCTCACCGTTGAACAACGTACGTCAACACACATATTTTTGCGGCAACATTACCATTATTTTTGCATATGGCAACATAAAACATGCGTTAAATCTCGTAAGTGAGCGTTATAACGCGTGTAATCTCCGTAATAAACTAAACAGGCTCGTACATTATCCCTTTTAACCTCACCTTGTCGGATGTGCTAGCTAGAAACTTACAGCGGTTTTTTTCAACTCCTAGCTATTATAGTACAATGTGCTGTAAGTTTCACGAGTCGTTTGGGGGAGTTCTCTCCTACGAGGCGGGCCTGTCCGGGCATGGCAGGACTACAAGATGGACTAGAAGACGGTATACATCATCAGATCTTACACAAATTCAGGTATTTTATTTAAATACTAGCTGCTGCCCGCGGTTTCACCCGCTCGGAGATTTTGGATTTCATGGTTTTTATTTTTTGCGCGGAACCCTAATTATTTTTCTAAAATAAAAGTAGCCTAAGTTACTCCTTGTAATATCAGCGATCTGCCAGTGAAATACTCGGATAAACCACTCTATAGGGACTTTGAGAATGAACGGAAGATCTCGAAAGGTGGGGGATTTACATAATTGTTTTAGGCTTTGTACCTACTCATATTTTGTTTGATGTTATCTGAAGATGTGGAAAGTAGCCACAGAGCCAAGAAAAATATTTAACTTTTAGTAGTTTATTAAAAAACTAGCTTATGTTCAGGTGGTAGGACTATTTTTTCCGTGTCCGTCTGGGTGGGTACACCGCTTTGCTCGTGTCATTTGCCACCAGGCGGTATTAGGTGCAATGTAACGCACTCAGGGATAATGTAGAGTGGATGAGTTTTTAGAATCGGACTGTGATGTAGTTCCAAATATTAACGGTAACAAACTCTACGTCTTTATAATATTAGGTTGGGGAAAAAGTCTTTTCGCATTATAGTATGTATGAACTTGTAATAAAATATCTTTGGCTATACTATTTGTATCTGGCTGGTTTTGGTATCATATGAAAGTTTAAATTTTAAAGAACATAATTCCAAATTCAAATTAGGAAAATGTGTGATTTTCATTTGTTTTTCGTACTGTCAAAATGAGTGAATCTAATGAAGAAATTCGATACATTTTAAAATTTTACTACAAAAAAGGTAAAAATACAACGCAAGCCGCAAAAAAAATTTGCGATGTTTATGGACCTAGTGCAGTGTGTGTGAGAGTAGCACAAATTTAGTTTAAGCGTTTTCAATCCGGAAATTTTGATTTCAAAGATGCACGTCGCTTTGGTCGCCCTATTACGGATAAAATGGATGCCATTTTTGAAAAAGTGGAACAAGATCGGCATATCAGTAGTTACGACGTAGCTGAAGAACTGGGAATTGACCACAAAACAGTTTTGGCGCATTTGAAAAAAACTGGGTACACAAAAATATTTGGGTACCTCACGAGCTCACTGAAAGAAACCTAATGAATTGCTAATGAACCGTGTACTCATTTGTGATTCTTTACTACGATATAATGAAACCGAACCATTTTTGAAGAAGCTGATAACTGGTGATGAAAAGTGAATCACGTACGACAAGAACGTGCGAAAAAGGTCGTGGTCAAAGACCGGTCAGGCTTCACAGACTGTGGCGAAATCCGGGTTAACTCGCAACAAGGTGATGCTGTGTGTGTGGTGGGATTGGAAGGGCATTATTCATTATGAGCTGTTACCACCAGGCAGGACCATCGATTCTGAACTCTACTGCGAACAACTGATGAGATTAAAGCAAGAAGTTGAGAGAAAGCGGCCGGAATTAATCAACAGAAGGGGTGTGGTTTTTCATCATGATAACGCTAGACCTCACACATCTTTAGCCACTCAGAAAAAATTAAGAGAGTTTGGCTGGGAGGTGTTAATGCATCCGCCGTATAGTCCTGACCTTGCACCTTCAGATTTCCACCTGTTTCGGTCTCTTCAGAATTCTTTAGGCAGTGTCAGGTTAACATAACGAGAGGACTGCCAAAACCACTTGTCGCGGTATTTTGATCAGAAGTCCCAAAATTTTTATAGCAATGGGATCATGTCTCTACCTACAAGATGGCAAAAAGTTATCGAACAAAATGGTACCTACATACTTTACTTAAATGTAAATAAACAGCTATATTAAAAAATGTTTTGACTTTTCTTAAAAAATGCGAAGAAACTTTTTCCCCGACCTATTATATTAGTATTAATACTTTCTCGATGTATTTCAAAAAGAGTAAATGAAATCTTCCGAAGTGTCCATACATTATGCACTTGAAAATGGATTTTCTGTCGACGGGAATATGGGAAAAATATATTTTCGGGAAGCAGTGCCGAGTAAAATATGTTCCCAACACAAAGAATTTATATATTGTAGTCATCTTAAGTAGCAGTCAAAGTTGACGTTGGACTGCTCACTAAGCGCCCAAAAAATACATTTTCACATTTCAGTCGTTTCGTTTCTCACGAGATTTAGACAAAAATCTCGCTTCCTCAAGAAATGAAAAAAAAATACATTAAAAATAAGACAATACGAGTATAATGTGATAAAGAATGTCTAATGGCGTAAGTTCGATCTATACTGAATTTAACCAAACGTAACGCGCGACGGTGGACAACGAAACCTGTGTTAGTTTGTTATAAAATAAAAAACTTTCTTGAGTTCACAACGATGGACTGTAAACCAACAATTACTATTTTTTAAACCCTTGTTTTTAAACGTTTTAATAACCCTTGGTTGGAATATATGAACCACCTCCGGCTCGGCTGGAACCCATAACGCGGAACTCAAACACTGTCAATTTGTTAGTAAACAATGGTTACTTACTCGAGACACTAAGGGTACGTAAATAAGCTAGTTAATAGTACAGATTCCCAAACTACCTAGGTATGTTGTTAGCCTGAATTGACTATTCATGACCCATCCCAATTTTAGACTCTGACTGCGACATGTCACTTCGGTTATTTCCCAGCGGCCCCGCTCGCAGTTAAATGCACTATCTATTAAATGCTTTTTGACATTTTAGAGTATTTTTATTCTATTGCATAACGAGACGAACTGGTCATTTGCCTGATGGTAAGCATAACGTCATTCCATAACGATTGCAGTGCCGCACACAATCAGTACTACTTTGAAACAAAAAGGCCTACGTGGCACTGCAGAGTGTGCTCGTTATACCCTGAGACTGGCTGAGACTGAATGCGTTGTTCATCAAACGGAAATACAGTAATGCTTGCACAATGCACATTACTGCTTGGCGGCAGACTACACGAGCACCTACCCAGACGGACCCTCATAGAATCGTTAGTGCTACCACCTGTTAAATGTTTGTTGCCGTCAATTGGAGAAATAAGTAATGAAAAGGGTAAATTGCAGTATTTTGAGCTTGTATTAATTTATTTAATAGATGCTTTTTGCACAATCATGTGTACAAAGGGACTTAATACTATTAGTATGTACCTATTATCTAGCAGTCAAGCACACAAAGTAGGTACAAGGCAACTAGGATGTAGGCTTACAATAATAATTCCTAATTCAATTATTTATTGTATTGCATAGTGGTACAATAGATCTTAAAATTATAATTAAACAACTGTAAATTATGGACCCCACAGAGTACAACAAGGTATTTTCTATATCTTGGACTAAAGTGCTACACCGACCGCGTCGTTGTTTAACATCACTTAAGGCCCTGCTATAAGTAGGTATGGCTGTAAATGGCTACGATATGGTTTGATTTAGTTCAAGGTTATTTCGTAGTTTTTATTTAATTATGACAAAAATATACACCGTGATTAAATTAGCTTTTTTTTAGTTATTTGTTATTTTTTAGTTTAAAAAATGATAATGTGCGCTCTATTGAGCACTTCGACGGAAAATAATTTTTTCGGGGCCTTATTTTGCGATTTTTCACAAGATTTTGAGCCATTTCTATATTTTTTTTTATAGATAAGTGTTTAAAGACTTGGCTATACTACTGCATTTTTTTGTTATATCTATAAAAACGGAGATTTGTCCGACGAAAAACAGAACTTTTTCGGACGTTTTTCTTTAGCCGTGCCTTAAGAAAGCGGTGAAACGCAGCCCATTGAATAGAAAAAAGAAACCTTTTTAAAATATGCATTATACATTTACGAACAAGGATTTTTTTGTAACGAAAACATACCCTTATTTAAACTACGTCATTGTGAATAGATTCTGCTCCTCCCCTATGTCACAACCCTGATTGTGGCGCCAGCACAATACGACGTGTCGAGAATGAATAAAGAATAGGGAGCAACCGACCGTCTCGTATAAGATACTTCAACATTTTTTATTTACTTACAAAATTTATTTATTTTACTAGTCTTGTTTTCTATACTTGTCCCATGGTCCAATGGCAAGCCCGCAAGTTTGTTTACATTATTGGACAACCAAGAAAATCTCCACCATATTATATAACATATGCCGTATGATCCTGGCCTACTCGTATAAATATGATCACACCATCTCCTCCCGCGGATGAGTAAGAGCCGGCTAAGGGAATATCCAGAGAATAGGCAGCAACATTCTTCTCGGTCTACTTCACAATCTACTGCAAAATCTGTTATTTTGATAATTATTATAAACAGACACTTCAATTTTATTTATTTGTATTGTATGGAGTATAGATATAGTAATTCCTAATCTAATTGATAAAATTTACATCCCTATTCAAAAGTTTAACAGAATTAAAAATTCGTCAATGGCCTCCAAAAAACAAATTTCATAGAAAAAACAATTTGAATAATCTTTGTTCCATTATCTGTGGACTCGATAAATATCGATATCGAAAAATACAGGAGCTAAAGAGCACGTCGCCTCCCTAAAAAACAGCGTCCAAGGAGTTTTGCTTTTTTTGTCTCTCAAAAATTGTGGAACTTCGTACGTGTGCTTATGCCAAAAGTAAAATAAATGGTTGGACGGAGTATAATATGACGTGTTCACCAACAGTCACATCACAACTTAAGACCAAGTGAGAAATTGATCAAACCTTTTCAGAATAAAAGAAATAATCTTTACCAACTCTTAGCCCACAGCAACCACCTCTCGGCCTATCCCCGGATTCCGGTCACGTCTGCCACGAAATAGGACACTCACACCTCGTGTTTGTTATCATATGTGGCGGAACCAGTGTATTATAGGTAATAGACTCGCACGCTTGTTCTGTCCGCAACGTCGACCGTCACTTAGCGAGTAGTTGGAACTCATAACTTATTCAGTTAAATTACTAGACTTATACCAAATGAGTCAGGGTAACGAGCGCATGCATACTGAACTGCCAAAGCAGCAAATTAATGAAACTTAATTTATAAAATAAATGCAAAATAATAAAATAAATAATGAAATGCTGTTATATTCTATAGAACTCAATAAACAATTGCACCATGCTTGGTAGGCAAGCGTCTTTATGGCGGTGTGCTGATGTTATAGGAGAATGCTGCTGTCTATTTCCTGCATATTCCCTTAGCCAGCTCTTACGACACCCACGGAAAGATATTGTGTTTCTATTGACACGCCGGGATCACACGGCTGATATCAATTGCCTTACTCAAATGAAATAAAAAATTGTCTGAATTACTCCCAGCCTCTTGTAGCTGATGAATTTAAACAAAATCTTGGACCAAACTAATTTAAAGCATTATTAAATCGAGTATAAATCATTTGAACGTCACAAAGAGTTGAAATAAGGCGTAACTCCTATTATTAAAGTCTTTGGGAGATCAATTTTCATCTGGAACAAAGCTGCAAATTAAGATTAAAGTTCTTGACATTCAAGGGTCCCGGGAGTCTTTGTCACAGTTATAAAGGGAAGATACCACATACTGTAAAGCCTATCTATAGGTATGTTCTTATAAATAAATCAAGATTTTATATTTTATTTTATTTATTTGGTCCTCCAAAGATTGGTACATACCGATTTTGTTTCTTAAGTGATGCCACACATTGCGTCACCGAGCGTGGCCACTAACGCAACCACAAGCTACGGAAAATTTTGTTGTAGATTTTTTATGGCATCGGCTTTAATTGGCCGTGACCGAGCAACACACTGAGGCGGTGGCCACGTTTTTGGGCTCGCCTCCTGTGCACACTTGATCGCACAAACTCCGGCTTCTCCCCACACAAACAAACTAGGGAGAGAACTGAAGGGATGCTCGGACGTTTAGACTGTTCTTCTGTTCTCTATTTTGTGGCTGCGACTGAAAGCCGGACCCATCCACTGGTGGCCGCGTTCGGCGGCGCAATATGCGGTAGCAATAATAACACAAACAACAAAGGGCAGTGGATGCTTTTGGACTTGTATCCGTCATTTTGTTTATTTAAAATTCCGTCACGTTTCTAAACTTCAATCGCCCTGGATTAGGCTAGATCAATTCTCACCAGTATGCGACAAAAATATTTTTTTATATTATGTGGTAACGAGACGAGCTGGTCGTTTGCGTGATGGTAAGCATAACGCCGGCCCATAATAATTGCAGTGCCACCCAGAACTTTGAAACACAAAGGCCTGCGCGGCACTGCAGTGCGCTCGTTATCCTGCGACATTAGGTATTAAGTCTCATAAGCCCAGTAATTTCACTGGCTACTCTGCTCATCAAACCGGAACACAGTAATGCTTGCACACTACTGCTTGGTGGCAGACTTAACGAGCAAAGCGGTGGTACCAACCCAGGCGGACACTCGCAGAAGAGTTAGTTCTACCATGACTAACAAATAAACATGGACGACGATGAAGCATACTTACCTACCTAGAAGATATCTATTCACTAGCGCCTTGAAGAAGCCCAGGTGATGGCTAACGAAGCAAGCAGTTCCACTCCTCAGCGGTAAGTAACGGATGTTGAGTTATAGATTTTGGATGAAACATTTATAACCCCGTTTCACCCCTTAAAATTACAATTTTCAACATCGCTGAAATTGGTTTTACAGAACAGAATAATGAGCTATAACAATTTTCAAAATGCTTAGAACGTGGAAGATGTGCCACAACAAAATATTAGCAAATTTCTGGCCATAATCTGATGGGTTTGAATTTCGAACCGAATAACCACTACATAGTATCCACTAAACAACTCAACAAGCGACCTAATAATATAAGACTGCTTGAAAGTAGTGTATGGCCCGCCTTATCCCTCCGGGTTTTCCGTTAAGAACCCTTAACTAACCCTTAGAGCAGCAAAGGTCAGTCATTCATTAGCATACGCTTCGTGATCCCATGAGGTCTGTGAAGTCATCATTGTTCTAAGTAACAACTTGAGATGGACTTGAGGCCTTTGTAGTCAGTCACAGTTGTATTTCACTCTGACCTCTGATGATTATAGCACATTAAAAACGCGACCAGAACCTGTGGACAAGATTTTTCATACATTTTATATATTACTAGCTTCTGCCCGCGGTTTTCACCCGCGTTCCCACAGGAACCGTGCATTTTTGCGGAATTTAAAGTAGCCTATGTTACTCTCCGGTCCATAAACTATATCAATGACAAGAATCACGTCGATCCGTTGCTCCGTTGCTGACAAACCAACAGATGTACAAACGTACTTTCTCATTTAAAGTTAATTTTTATATACTAACGATCTCTGTTAAGATGGTGTGTGAGATTTATTTGTTTATTTTTATTATTTCGGAATTTTAATTGAATTATTAACATGAATTGAATTATGTTTTTTGTTACTTTACAATTTTACGCAAATATATATATACATCACAAAAATTTCCAACAGGATTCGAACTTGCGTCTTCTGGCTTGCCGGGCCAGACGCCTTAACCACTAGGCTATGGGAGCAATCGACGTTGGCTACGAAATTCTTGATATGATGTATTTCTTTTCGGCTTACAAGCCGTAACTCCATCTAGCAGACCCGCTTTGAAGCGATTGCCTGCTCCATTGTGATACGTTACCGTACCAATCAAATGGCGAGAGATCCCGGCCCCGATCTGACCCGGCAAGCCAGAAGACGCAGGTTCGAATCCTGTTGGAAGCGAAATTTTTGTGATGTACATATATATTTGCGTGAACATCCGCTAGTGTCGGATAACACTATAAAACATATTTTAAATCTATAGATTTTATTCAATGATCTTTGTTATTTTAAATTCAATCTTATATTTCGTGCTGTAAAATCTTGTTAACTACTTACTGAATTAATTCTTTATATAATACTTTTTAATACTCGCCTTTTAATATTTGCATGCAGTCTTCGTCTATAATTATGATGGCATTTACCATGAAGATTTTAGGATTTAGTTTGAATGAATTGTAATAATGTATTGATGATTGTGTTGACGATCAATAAATAAAAAAATGATTTCACATCTAAAATCGGTATTAGATAGATTATCCCGGTATCCTGGCATTCTTGATAGGCATATCCTTGTTGTGATCTACGTACTCGTATCTACTTAAAACTACCTATGATTCCTGTTTGTCTTGCAGAGGGCAAATTTCCTCATGACTAGTTTGCTTGTATACTTTAACATAGGTACTCACACAAACGTAATAAAAAGATATAAAATAGTACTTATCCATTAGTCCGATAATCCCTTTATTTTTCTTTTGTTTTACATGTCGGCGTAGGTAACATTCAAATAAAGATCGTTATAGGCATCCGTCTCTGAAAAAAAAGTTTGTGTTAAGGCCAGATCAGCAGACCAAAGCATTATTCGCTAGCGCCTGTCGTAGAGAAAATCGACTGAGCACGAAACTTCAAACAAATACGGGAATATCGCCCTATAATAAGCCAATCTTTAGTATAATCCTTTTGTATTGAACTGAGCGATGCGGTTGCATTTTAACGTTTACTGGGTTCTTGAATTAACTCTGTCCGTCTGGAGTTACCAACCACTTTGCTCGTGTAGTCTGCCGCCAAGCAGTAATATGCAAGCATTACTGTGTTCCAGTTTGATGAGCAAAGTAGCCAGTGAACTAACTGGACATTTGGAGCCTTATTACCTAACGTCTCAAGGTAACGAGCGCACTGCAGTGCCACGCAGGCTTTTGTGTTTCAAAGTTCTGAGTGGCACTTCAATTGGCGTGGGCCGGTGTTATGCTTACCATCAGGCAATCGACCAGCTCGTCTCGTTACCGTTAGGTCAGGGCTGAAAATCAGCGCTGTGGATGTGTCCACGGCATTTAGCTGAGCTCAGACCATTTCCTGAATGCACACGACAGCTGTATATAGCATGATTAAAAAATCATATTACTGTTTTAATATTGTCTAGTTTTTAGCTATGGTAAATGTATTCTTTTTATTTGTTATTATGTGGTGTACAGTTCCTTGGAATAAATTGTCTTCTTTCTTTCTTTACCCAAATAGACGTAGTTTGAGCTAACAACGAAACATTTATTTAAACAACTGGGTTGTTCCAAACGGATTATAATATGATTCATTCCTGGTGGAATCGAATCTCAATGCAGTATTCCTATACGATCATGTGATTCATTGCAACTGCAGATGTAGTTCTAATGGGAATCTCCACGTCGTGAAGCCGCGGGTCTCCGCTAGTAACCTATAGTACTTACGATCATATACGTCTGTGATTGGCAAATCTTTGAAGTAATAACACTTGCCCATGTGAACAATCTCCCAAACTGAAACAAATTGTGCATATTATTTTAAACATTAACGCTTGACTGCTGCTATTTAGGAAAGCTGTCAACCTACTTGTTTTCGAATAATATCTAATTTTCCTTTTGTTTATAGGCAGTTAAAGGAAAAATTGTAAAATCCTCCATTTTACTGACTAATAATAATTTGTTAGTGGGACGACTAACTCTTCTGCGAGTGTCCGTCTGGGTTGTTACCACCGCTTTGCTCGTGAAGTCTGCCGCCAAGCAGTAATGTGCCAGCATTACTGTGTTCCGGTTTGATGAGCAGAGTATCCAGTGAAATTACTGGGCTTATGAGACTTAGTACCTAATGTCTCAGGGTAACGAGTGCACTGCAGTGCCGCGCAGGCCTGTGTGTTTCAAAGTTCTGTGTGGCACTGCAATTGTTATGGGCCGGCGTTATGCTTACCATCGGGCAAACGACCAGCTCGTCACGTTACCAAATAACAAAAAAAAATAAAAATAAAAAAAATTATAATTTGCCAAATGTGAACCCATGGCTCAGTGATGACTTGGTGGTGATATTTTTAGTACTCGCTTTAAAGTGGTATCCTGGTAGTAAGCCTATAACTTTTTTTAAGGACCGTGCTGTTGGTTTGGTGACCTTTACTGCATCCTTTTGAAGTGGGCCCTACGCTAGATAAAAATGCTTCTCGCGGACCTGAGGTGGGACCTCTTTGAAGTTGTAGTGACTCCAGTTGCCTCGTTCCAAACCCTACACCATCGAGAAGAAGGGCAAGAAACTCGATGGTGGAGTAAAGATCAATACCTAATGACTAATAACCCTTGCTTATAACTAAACTTATCTAGTCAGAAATCGACGCCGCCGACAAAGTAGACATATCTTGCTTCTAATTTGGGATCCGATAAGGCAACCGAAAATTAAACGACTTCCTGCGAGGACATGTGACATCCACCAATCCGCACTGGGCACGCGTGCGGTGGATTATGACCCATACCTCTCTCTCTGATAGAAGGCCGGTATCCCAGCAGTGGGAGCGTGAGAGTATACTGTAAAATATGTATATCCATACATACAGATAAATAAAATTGAAGTGTCTGTTTGTAATATGAAAATAACAGCTTTTTACTAAATGCATATGAAAGGATATACGGTACCTATAACAAAACAACCATTTTTAAAATTTTTGTCTGTCTGTCTGTCTGTTTGTTCCGGGTAATCTCCGAAACGGCTGGTCCGATTTTGACGGGACTTTCACTGGCAGATAGCTGATATTACAAGGAGTAACATAGGCTAATTTAATTTTAGAAAAATAATTAGGGTTCCGCGCAAAAAAATAAAAACCATATAATCCAAAATTTCCACGCGGGTGAAACCGCGGGGCAGCAGCTAGTTACTAATCTATAAATTTATTTATTAAAATATACTTTGGTTATAACCATCTCCTACATGAAATAACTTCGCTATGTCTGATGGTGACGGGAAAATTATTTGTTTTATTTAGTTTTGTTACGCATCATCCGACATTATTATATCTAGGTAAGTACTCACCTATGTATCGTTGCATGCAGTTGACGTAGTCCATTTGGCAATAGTTATCGAATTCTCTATAATTATAGTACATAGATCGCGCGCAAATCTCTCCAGTTCTAAAAAAATATTTGAAATTATAATTCTTTATTCCTATTTTTTAACAAATCTAAATGTTGCTGCACTTTAGGCCACCAAACGCGGCTACTATTCGCAGCCACTAGACGCGCCCATAAGTGGCTGGATGCGGCCTCTAGTCCCAGCCATTTGCAGCTACAAAATAGAGAGAACAGAAGGAGCACTAGAGAGTTTAGGCTGTTGCTATGCGCCCAAGCGCTCTTTCTGCCCTTTCTTTACTTTGTGCGGGTGCGCGGGGAGAAGCCGACGTTTGTATTCGAGTGTGCGCAGGAGGTGGCCTCCGCCGTATCTGAACACCGCCTCAGCTTATGGATTGGCCGTGTCCACTCGAACACTCAGTTTGCGCTTATGCCATACAAAATGTATGGAAAGTCTTGTATGCAGCTTGTGGCCGCATTCGATGGCCCAATGGCACGATACAATTTTCAAAATACCATGAGCTCCAGGCCTCTACGTACCTAACGTTTCAACACCAAACGGTTCAAATATGTACCCCTTTCGAGATCAGCATATGGTTTTAATTATGATCCTTTTCTCATGTTATTGGAATACGAGCGAAACTAGAATCAGGTGTGAAGGCAGAATCGAGGGCGTTAAAAATGTCTTACTTATAAGCCCTCATACAGTTATAGGCCAGATAGTCACAATCATCATCCAGTGATACACGGTATGGAGTTGTGTGCGTTGTACCAGTTGATTCAGTTGTTAGTGGTATCGTGTACCTGTAAGACAAAGGTTCGTTTCTGCAAATTGAGGTTCTTTTTAACTGTCCACGCTCTTCCTGTCTGGCCCGTGAATTCACTGTCACTATTTATTTTGTGACATTTTTCTTTTCAATTTTATTATAACATAAAAAATAATAAAAAATACACACACAAAGCTTCCCCCAACTGCGATACGTGGGCCCTCACTCTGCAGGGTTGCTGTCTACATAGCTATGGATCCGTCAAAACTATTTCTTACGAAATACTTTCCTATCCTATCCTACTTAATGTTATAAATTCAAAAGTTTGTATGAATGTTAGTTACTAGGTGTCTCTGTAACTACTAAACCAATTTTGATAGATTTGGAATGTAAATAGTTTAGGTTCTGGAATAACACATATTAGGCTAGAAAGATAAATACCACGCGGGTGAAGCCGCGGATGGAAGCTAGTGAAGCTATAATTCCTTGGCTCAGTGTCTAAGTTGACACTACACCTACAAAGCGTAGGGTCCCACGGGTTTGATTCCCGGCCGGGCTAGATTTTGTGTGGTGAACATAGTTTGTGAGCCTTGAATGTTTGTATCGTATATCTGTGTGCGTCCATACCACCTGCGACACAGGGTATCTTAGTGCAGGGGTACGAGTGTGCAACCGTCTATGTGTATACGTTTATGTTAATTACTTACAAAATGTACTGAAACTTATTCTTAACGAAATATTATTTCTTACGAGTCCACGTTTCTCCCCTCCATTTGGGCTAGTTTCTCTGGTGGTATTCCAGGTGAAGGCAGCATCATAACAGGTGCTGTCCCTTTTCTTGGTCTCTGTCCATTAATCATACTAGATTCCACTAGTACTAAAACGGTATTTAAATTATACTTATTTTATTAAATTAATTAATTTAATTATAACATTACTCTCATAATGTATTTCAATTCTCAAGTCATAAGTAGTTAGTATACAAACTGTGGTTTTAAACAGGTTTCAAACTGCCCAAGTGTCAAGTACTAGGTATGAACAGTTTAAAAAAAATAGTAATCAAAATCTATGTACGAGTACCTAATACCAGATAGTTAATTATAATTCACAAAAAGTAAAATAGTATAATATAGCATAATATCAAAATAACAGCTTTTTACTAAATGCATATGAAAGTATAAACGGTACGTACCTATAACCAAACAGCCATTTTTAAAATTTTTGTCTGTCTGTTTGTTCAGTGTAATCTCCGAAACAGCTGGACCGATTTTGACGGGACTTTCACTAGCAGATAGCTAATGTTACAAGGAGTAACTTAGGCTACTTTATTTTAGAAAAAGAATTAGGGTTCCACGAAAAAAATAAAGCTCATAAAAGCCAATATCTCCGCGTGGGTGAAACCGCGGGCAGCAGCTAGTTAAAAATAAAATTATTTACTTTTAAAATGTATACTCACCGATAAGAATTGGTATTAAAAGATCCATTGACACAAAATTAAAAAATAAATCTAGATACGTTAGCTGTATAAAAATAACAAATGAGAGTTTATACAATTTTGTTATTAGTTTACGTTATACGTCGTCGTTTTAATGTAACTTCATTATTATTTAATTTACAAATTCAATGGCCCTTGAGATTGCACGTAAGGCTTTTACTATAGTACTCATCTACCTACTGAATCGTATGTTTATATTCTGTTCTTAAATGTCTACATCTAGTACTCTTTTATTGTTTGTAAATATGGAAGAAACTGAACCTCACGACACAGGTCGTCCTAGTGTGAGGTTCAGGGATTCTTAATACTAAACTACAAATTGTTTTCATACTGCGATCATGAAATGTATATTTCTATCTGTAGTGCTATCAATATCTTTAGTTGCAAATAAACTTTATTATTATTATTATTATTAAAGGCAGCCCGTATACTTAATGCACGATTGATGGATAAGCATGAATTACGGACCACGCGAAAACAATTGAAAACCAAGAGCACCACTTGACGCGTATCGTACCGTCTTTGGATCTTGGTAGAAATCTCGTCCCAGCGCTAACCTTACCACAGTTGAACACAGCTGCACAGGAAGTGAAAGAGACGCACTGCAACCGCTTCTACGATCTCTAATAGTTAGTAAATAAAATAGTTTCACAACGACGATACGATATGCGTCAAGCGTTGATCGTGGGGTTTCCATGGTTTTCTCGTGGTCCGCGCTTGATGCTTATCCATCAATCATGAATTAGGTGTGAGGGCTGCATTACGCGTCGAGTCGGCCGGGGCGAACGTTAACGGGATCATCGCATCCGCCATAGATTTGTAAGCATCCGCATTGTTCCGCATCGCCGTCCCATCAGCGCCCCGCCCGCGCCATGCCACCGTCCTGCCCCATCCATTGTGCCTGCGTGGCTCGACCATACGAATCAACCAGCTATTGAAGACCTTGAACTAAGAAAATATATGAAACTGGCCAAGATGGCATTTGGTTGTCGGGGGAGTAAAATAAATCACTATGTATTATAAACACAAGAAATTTATGTTTACAAGCTTACAAAGTCTATATCATCACTTATATAGGTCTCTTCCAAAAACCAGTCGTCTTCATATTGATGATCTGGAAGACGAAAATAAATAAAATTTAATAATAGTAATAATAGATTAAATATAATTGCTGCAGCCCCGGTTTTACCCGCAAGCTGATTGTGGAATATTAAAACTAAAAAATAAATACGTTGTGTGTACTATATTACACTTTCAGTATTCCATTTTTTTTTATAAAATTTAAAAACACATGGTTCCAAGTATACGCCCTTGAAGATTGAATTCTTTACCAGGATATTTTAGAACTGGGTTCATATATACTCACGTGTATATCCTTCTTGTCTCACCAACTTCATACATTCGCCCAAGTAAAATATTGACCATACTAAAATAAAATTATTACAAAAAATATTGTGAATATATTATAATATGATAAAATGAACAACGTAAATGGTAAGGGGGAAGTTTAACTGTGTTTTTGTTAGGATATAGAAAAACCGTGCTCTGCCAAGTGAGGTCTATACAAGATGTGGTTTAAACAGGTGTCAAATTAATAGACATAGCTATACTGCTTTGTTTAAATACTAATTAACGAAAATATAACGAAGGCTCACTCTTTTCGGTACCCCGATCACAAATTAAAGAATTTTTCAGTTTGTTTTTTGAATTGTATTCTTGGATAAACGTGCTATCAAATGTAAACTTTTATTTTTGCGCCATAGGTTTAATTTTTGTTCAGTGATGTGTTCAACTTAAAATTTGTGTTTCACTTATTTTTTTATCGAAAGTTTGAGCTGTTGTGGTGTAAAACAATGTATGACCGGGGTGACTAACTACAGAAAAACTTGCCTACTTATTTCATGGAGATTCTAAAATGGAGCGCTTACTTTACACTCTTACCTTCATACTTCTCCATGCAGTTAGCATAGTCCATCCTGCAGTAGTGCTCAAAAGTATGGTAGAAAGCATACGCGTCAGAGCGTCCGCAAATAACACCCGTTCTTAAACAAAAAAAATGCTTTTAAAAAGCGGGTACTGACTTGGACTGGAATATCACGATATACGAAATTTCATCCCCCATTTTTACACCGGTAATCCAATAATTGTTCCGGGTAATCTCCAAAACGGCTAGACCTATTTTGACGGGACTTTCACTGGCAGATATCTGATGTTACAAGCAGTAACTTAGGCAACTTTAATTTAAGAAAAAAAATTAGGGTTCCGCGCAAAAAAATAAAACCCATAAAATCCAATATCTGCACGCAGGTGAAACCGCGGGCTGCAGCTAATCAATATATAGAGCATTGATAGTGCTTACCGCTGCCTGTGAACGAAACTTATAAACTTCCAAGTCTTTAAGCTTCGAAATCTAATCTATTACCATACGTACGCATTGAAAGCCTTAAAGCAATTTGAGAGGTAATAATCGCATTGATGTTGCTGCGTTAGCCAATGTTTCCGAGTGCTTTTATATGTCTTCCCAGATTTGGCTGCTACTGTTGTATACCTGTTGAAATAAAAAATAAAATAAATACGAAAGCCGGGCATGTATCACCATAGTTGGACATCTTCGATTGCAGAAACTATATGAGCCTCCACATAATGGAGTCTGAGTTGCCATAACATACCACGCTTGGCAGGTATCTTGCTGATAGCAGTAAGTACATTTTCATCATCACCGAGAAGACTGCTCCTGCCCATTCCTTGGAAATTCCGTTATCCAGCTCTTACGACAAACACAAAGAGATAAATAAGAGATATGGTGCAGATAGGGAAAAGATATTGTCAGATGATATGGTTAGATTCATACACCGGGAATACAATGTAGTAATAATCATTTATCATGAATTCATAAATGTGTATGGATGGAAGGGCAGAGGAAATGCAAAAAAAGGATGGATTATGTGAATGGAATGAATAGGAAGTGCATGAAACGCTGACGGCTCACAGGGACAGTGGAAAAAAAGATTAACTAAATCTTATTATTGACCCCGAATGAAATGAGACACAGACAATACTATGATTGTCATGATTTATCAGTTTAAAGATTAACATGATAAAACTTTACATATTTAATACACTACTATTTAACGTAAGATATTATACCTTTATTCATTGAAATTTTTTGTTTTGTATTTTGTACATACTTTATTTCTTGTCTGTTTTTTTTTAATTAATTGTGTTATTTTAGTTATTTGATTGTTGTTTTTTATACTGTTTTTAGTTGCTTTTTGGTCGTCCTTACGTTCGGGATGTCATGATTGGTTCCTACTGAAAATCAGTGATCATATTTATGTGCTGAGTCGGGACCTTTTCCTGACATCACAACATTACATTGTTTATTGTTAGTTTTAAATTCTGTTGTGTTATTTGTAATTTGATATGATGTTGTGTTATCCGGAAATAAATGTATTTTCTTTCTTTTTTCTTTCTTCTTATACCCATGAATTCGTTAGCTTATATATAGGCTTTTAGTGTTGTATTGTGAATTTGATAAGTGAAGCCATGAAGACCCAGTGTTAGTTACATCGGCCGCCGATCTTCAAGTTGATGGTTCGAATCTTATAATAACCTTGAGCTTTTAGTGAAGGAATACATCGTGATGCTGATGCTTGATGGTAGGACATTTTCTAGTACTCGCCTGACTAGCTACCACCATGTAGCTAGTCATACCACCGTCAAGTTGCAAGTCTGTCGCCTGCCATCGATCGGTGTGTTCCGGCAGTCGCATGTGATTGCCAGTTTTAATCAAGGTATAGCATATTCTCCGTCTTCGGTCATATCGTCGCAATAGGTACTGGTCAAAGAACCTACCGAGTAAGTAGGTATAAGAAAAGCGTATGGCTTACAAATTATGTTCCCCAAATCCGAAATTTGCTTCTGGTGGTTTTCGCGTTTCCGGTAGCATTTGTCCGCCAGCTGCATACGGCGTCTGCACGTACGTCTTCCGTACTAAAACGGTGGCTGTGAACACAGTCTTACTCAGGGCTTGAAGTACCGATTTGGGAACCGGAATAATTGGTTTTGGTGTGATACCGGTACCGATACAGTACCAGACTTAGTAGCTATACTTACTATTACTTTATATTCAGCATCGGTATTATACCAGTATCAAAACCGGTACCAAACAATATTAGATTGTTATACAAGGGGATAAAATGACCCATTATATACGAAATAGTTTTACTCCCGAGCTATAGCGAGGGAAGAAACAGAAACCGAGTTATAATGGGTTTTAGCACCGTGTGTGTTACACTTTACTTTTCACTACGATTGCGAGAAAATAAAATAATCTAATACAATATTAAATACTTTATTTTATTAAAATTAAATGTAAAATTTGTATATTTCTGGATATTTAACGACCAGTTTTTTTTCCGGCAACTTAAATTCAGTCCTCTGTGAAGATGAATGTTGAGTTGTCTGTGGGTAAACGTGGAGATACACGTAGGTCTCGTTGGTAACAGAAACAATTAAAAAAAATATATTTTCTCCTAGAAGAAAATATGTTATTTTATTCCCGCTCTGGTACAATGACGAACTTTCTGAGCAAGAGGAGTGAAATAGTAGATTATGCACCAAGGGGATAAAGCAGTGTCTTACGTCAACGGCGGCTTATTGGACCTTGAGCCTAACGAAGGACTAGAGTTTTAACTTAACTCATCATCAATCATCGTCATCATCACGAGAATCAAATATCTGTATCGAAAAAGCTGTAAACCAAACGCTAGAAACGTCAAAACAAGAGTCAAAGTGGGGCATATCTACTAAGCGCTAAAACGCCCCAAACAAATTGGGCTGAAAGCGCTTACCTCACCTTTACAACACGGGCCGTAAAGATGTGCTAAAACATACGAACAAGTAATAAGTCATTTATTCGTAGGCTAAAACATACATTTTGTTGATTTCGGCAGTGAAAATCTGCATTTAGGTATATACCTAATTACCAACTATACCTAAATACCAATCGATCTCGGATCGCTATCCCTAGTTAACTCTAATCTCTATCTTGTTCGTAATGTAATTATTATTTACAACTCACCGATAAGAAATATTGCTATCAGTATATTCATTAAAACAAAATTGAAGAGTTCAATTAGAATAAGATTTTATTGCCAAAATGGTGGTAACAAAAATTATGCATTTTTATAAAAAAAACTGTTTATTTTATCACAATTCCATTAATCTTTGATTTGAAAATTTAATGGTCCTTGAAATTGTACGTAAGGTTCTTTTGTAAAAGCGCGTTTTGCAAATCATCTCTGGGAGCAGAGAGATGTAGACAAATTAAAGATTGCAAAGAGAAGAGGGGATGGAACGCCACTTTGAGGTAAACCACAAAATACGATAGGTGCTCCGTCCAACCATTTATTTATCTTTTGACATAAGCATGCCTATGAAGTTCTGAATTGAGTAGGTATACAATCTGAAACAATCCATTTCGACCCGTTATTTATTTATATAATGTTACGAAAATAATATTTATGAACATATACTACTAGGTACCAATAATGTAAAAATCAACGATAAAAGTACATACAAACATAATAATAATTTGTACTCTCTAGGATCACAGAACAGCTTCGGCATCAGTGGATATTCTACTAGCCGGCTCTTACGGCATCCACCAGGAAGAAATGTGATGGTACCTTACCTACATTTTAAGATCTATGCTTACCTACTATTCTTAAACTGGACCACCAGGTCAATTGCTCATTTAGCCAGTCTAATCGTCGAATCAACATCGAGGTAATAACCCGAGAGTTGACATACTCTGTACTAAACGATTCCACAACAATGTCGTTATCAGCGCACGAGCGCTTTGAAACCGGCGAATCGGCGCGACGCTTAGCCAATGAGAGCGTATTATATCTAGGAAAAAAAGGGTGGAATTTATTTCGTGCAAACCAAACGTCATTGCATCTCTAGGGGTTAGTTTCTCGATGCTAATCAAACACGCAAAGTAGTTTCATTTTCAAGAAATATTTATTTATTCTTGTATTATATAGAATTGGTCCATGAAGAAGTCATCCATGTACTCGTATTCTGTAAGGAAAAAATGAATTGATCAATGAATTGATAAAACCTATATATTTTATTGTTTTTTTATATACTGTTTGATAACGAGACGGGCTGGTCGTAGAAGGGATGGTAAGCATAACGCCGGTCCATAACACTTGCAGTGCCATTCAGAACTTTGAAACACATAGGTCTGCGTGGCACTGCAGTGCGCTCGTTACCGTGAGACATTAGAAACTAAGTCCAATAATTTCACTGGCTACTCTGCTCATCAAACCGGAACACACGAATGCTTGCACATTACTGCTTGGCGGCAGACTACACGAGCAAAGTGGTTGTACATCCCAGACGGACACTCGCAAAAGAGTTAGTCCTACCACCTATTGATGTTTATGTAAATAAATAAAATTACAACATTCTTCTAGAATGTTATGTGGCAAACTGTAAAATGTTGCAAATAGTACAAGTAAAACTACGTTTAATAAAGTTGAGAATATTGCGATATATGAAACATCCCCTATGATTTCAGTTTTAGCGTCGTATTCTTTTATAAAATTTATACAGGACAGGTGGTCCCGAAAGACCCTATCAAATAAAAAAAGATAACATAACATAATCATAACCTCAATTATTGAATATAATGGTATAGTCACTTACGAACGTATTCATTGAAAGTTGGAATTTTCACACATTTGCCAGGGTGCACCATCTGCCACACTGAAACATCAGATTTTATTTTAATCTGATCTGTAGAATCCTGACTTTCAGCCCACCAATTACACTACAACCACTACAACACGCGCACACGACCGCTCCGCTCAGCGGTCGGAATAAGACTGCCTCATTTGACACGACTCGTTAAGAGATCGACTCGACCACCTGATAAAGTCAATACACTACATGAGTATGAGACAAAGGGCGTCAGGCGGAGCGGGCGGGACGACTCTACGTCGACTCAACCATTCTATCGATTGGTGGTAACAACTGACGATCGACGCCGACGTTGACTGATCAATTCTATCATCGATAGATGCCAACGATCGATTGAGTGTTGGCATCATAATGAATTATACCAACCTTCATATGTCTCCTTACAGTTCAAGTAGTCCATTTCACAGTAGTCAGTGAAATCTAAATATTCGAAGTATACGGTCCGACCACATATATGGCCCGTACTTATATGAAAATAAAGAATTAAAATTATTATTATCATCTAGTATTTTGGACTGAAGCAACATAATTATTATCAACCAGCTGCTGCCCGCGATTTCACCCGCGTGGAGATATTGGATTTTATGGTTTTTATTTTTTTGCGTGGAATCCTAATACTTTTTCTAAAATAAAAGTAGCATAAATTACTCCTTGTAACATCAGCTATCTTCCAGTGAAGGTCCCGTCAAAATCGATCCAGCCGTTTTGGAGATTACCCGGAGCAAACAGAGAGACAGAAAGACAAAAATTTACAAAATGGTTGGTTTGTTATAGGCACCGTACTGGTATATACTTTCATATGCATTTAGTAAAAAGCTGTTATTGCTATTACAAACAGACACTTCAATTTTATTTATTTGTATAGATATATAGATTTCTCTTTAAAGTTAATGTTAGTCTTACGAATGAGTAATAAATATCTAAATATCCACAACCGCAATACGTACCGGTAAATTACCAAGCAATAGTGAGCTGCGAGCTCACATTCTTGTCCTTTTGAAAAGTACGGTGCTTGCGGAAGGGCACGCAAAGTAGAGGGAACTGTGAATTTTGTTGCCATCATAACTCCTGGTGCTTTGCTTAAATAATAAAATATTAATTTAGCCTATTATTTCAACGAGTATCGAATTGATACATCATTACGATTATCCGCTAAAATCCACTGCTAAAAATTGGCCACGAACGCTACTTTGAATGGCTACTTCCCTCTTGCATGCAACGTTTCCCCGTAGAGGTATAAAGCCCGCTACACACCATCAGTTTTGACTGACCAGTCGTACTGCATAGATAAATCGTATCTCGTATTCAGTTTCAACGGTACACAGTCAAATTGTACAGATAAATCGTACGTCCCGTTTGCAGCGGCAAAACGTGACGGAACTGGCGGAACTGCACAGTTTTTCCGCTACACACTACAGTTTCATCTAATGTATTATTTCATTAGATTTCAGTTCAAATGTTACAGTTGAAATGCGTAACGATTAATCTGAGCAGTCCGACTATACAGTTAAATCGCACAGTTAAAAATGAAAGTGTGTAACGGGCTTTAGTCCAATACATTTTTTAACAAGACGTGGTCTTAAACGCGTAAATGTTTTAATGCTACACACACATACCTCAGCACAAGGACTCCCTGTATCGTTGGTGGCATAGACACACACGTCATATACATTATTACATTATAAGCCTCTTACGCTCCCACTGCTGGGATAACGGTCTTCTCTCAGAGAGAAAGGTACGGGCCATAATCCACCACGTGGGCCCTGAGCGGCTTGGTGGATGTCACATGTCCTCGAATTTTAGTTCTTGAACATGCGGGTTCCTCACGATGTTTTCCTTCACCGTTTTTAGAGCGAGTGTGAATTATCCGCACATAACTTAATATACTTAAGTCATTGGTGCGGGCCGAGTCGAGATTCGAACTACGGTGCGTCGGATTGAAAGACGCACAAGTTCCCGCTCGGCCACACTCGCTGTATGACGTGTATAAGATACACGTCATAGGTATACATGACATATCACTCTCTAATCTGTGGTTATGGTCACCACACAAAGTTTACCCCGACCGGGGAACGAATCCGGGCTCTTCGATTTGCAGCCCGGGCTACTACGTAAGTACCAAGTTAGCCACAGGGGCGTCTTATGAATTACCTCGTAAGTAAAGAACTACCTACCTACCTATGTAGTTATTGGATATATTTTTTGCAGCTCAGCGAGTAGGTAATTTGAGGTATGGCTATAAAATGAATAAACAAAAAAAAAGTTTTTTTTTTTAATATAAATCTCATTCTCCCTTACTTAATTCTTACCCTTTTTTATTCAACATGAGTTCTTTCCCAGGTTCATTTTCTCTATCTGGGCCTATTAAATTCGCCCCTGGGCCTTTCCCATGATGTCCTTCAGGCGTTGTCATTCTTGGGTTGGCTCCACTATTCACTTTAAATTCCAGTAGTAGAATGGTAACTGAAAACATATTAATAAAATAAAACGTGATGACGTGAATCTGTATATATAGGCTGTTAGGTAGTTGGTCTTAATAATAATTCATACTTAATTTATTTCACCTTTTGACATAAAACCATGTTATTAGATACGTCACTTGGGTATAAATTAATTACAACACCAAAAAATAACAATAGAATTAAAAATTAAATTATACATTGTATTATCACCAATAATTGTGAAAATGTCTTTGTTAGCAAAAGCTATGTCTAATTTATAATAATTCTTATTAATAAAATGTTTCCTAATACAGTTCTTAAATTCTTTGTCACATTTATCTTGTATGTCATCTGTTTAACACCCTCAGGGGTTGAAACGATGACTTTGAAATATTTACGGGACAATCTTTAAAGTATCTCCTTTCTAACAAAAAAAGAATTAATGAAATCGGACAACGCGTTAATAAGGTACAACCAAGTACACATTTTTTAATTACATCCGCTCTCCCAAGGGAACCTTACCTAATTTAGGGATAAAAAGTATCCTATGACCTTCCTCGTGATATGAACTCAAGTCATGCCAAGTTTCTTTTGAATCCATTCAGTAGTTTCGGCGTGATGCGCGGCCAAGATACAAACAGACGGAGAGACAGACACAAAAATGAAAAAAAAATACAATTTTGGCTTCAGTATCGATAATAGAATGCCCTTAGATAAAACAAATTTTAAAATATGTTTCATGTACAGAATTGTACATGTTACAGTTTTATTACCTATTAGCTGTGCCCGGCGGCTTCGCCCACGTAGCCTAAGTTACTCCTTGTAACATCGGCTGCCAGTGAAAGTCCCTTCAGAATAGGTCCAGCCGTTTCGGAGATTACCCGGAACAAACAGACACACAGACAGACAAAAATTTAAAAAATTATTGTTTTATTTATTTAATTTTTTATATTTTATTTAATTACTGTTTGTATTATCAATATAGCAGGAGAGATCGAGGTTCTTCACAAAAAAAAGTATAGGTATTGAGAACTTTCTTCTTTTTTTGACGTCGTGGCAAGTGTCAGCGTTACCACTGACTGGCTGCGTAGGAGTTTACTATACGAACTTACCAAGCAACTCAATTTATGCTCTAAATGGACTGCAAATAATTATGCAGTAATAATTACAAGTACTAGACACATTTCATAGTAATTATTGGTATGCAAAAATGTGTTATTGTAAACGTGTACATCATATTAAAATTACAGTTTCAGCTTTATAATTATTATTTTTATATATTTGACTTACCCCTAAGAATTGATATTAATAAATACATTGAAACAAAATTTAAAAAGTTAAAAAAACATAGTAAAGGGCCAAAATGGCGGCGGTATCAAAATTACAAAATGTGTTGTTAAACATTTCTGTTATTATGTTACGTTGTTTTATTAAAACTCCAGTGATATTTGATTTATAAATTTAATGATCCTTGAAATGGAATGTAAAGGGTCCTACTCACTGGGAGTATTTAACTTGCGTTGCATGAATAGGTACTTGTGTTGAACGTTTGCTCGCTCCGTTTTAAATGAATGCCGTGACTTGTTAGGCGGCATTAGACGCTAATGCATGTTTGCGTTTTGCTGTCAAACCAACCATGTTAATTACCATTCAAAAAGCGTGGATTACGAGGTAATATACACTCACGCGCGGCTTGAAGTAAAACTAAGAAACAGACAATAACAGCAATACGGCCAGATAGTGCTGTCTCTTTCACTCCCTTGAAGCCCTGCCTGGGCTCAAAGCGACGACTGCTTCGCTACATCACTTGCGCACCACCGCGTATTTACCGTGGCTTCTGCACTGAACACGCAGTGGACATAATTTTTTATTGATGTCGTAAAAGCGGATTGGCGTGGTTTTTCCAAGGTTTGCGCGTGGTCCGTGATTGATGCATTGCCGTTAAGAAAGCATTGAAATACGAAGAAAGTGCACGAATTGTCTAACAAGACAAGGCATTCATTCAAAGCGGATAACTTCAATGTGTTTCAACTGGAGCTTTACACGAAATATTTCTCTCGGTATGTGAAAATACGGTCGAGAATCGTGCAATAATGAGTTCCACGTAGAAAATAAAGTCGTTTGGTAGAATGCAAGCAATAACTTGCAAAATTCGAAACTATGCAAATGCGACGATAGCTCAGTGGTATATAGTGACGTCGGCCACCGACCTGTAGGTCAATGGTTTGATTTAATGAGAATAACCTCTTTCGACGAAAGAAATCATCATGATGCAACCATGGTGGTAGAGATTATCTAGAGCTCGCCTGGCTAGCTCACCCTGAAGATGAAGTCCTGTCACCAAGCCCCTATCAATGCATGTGTTCCCAAATTATATTTATCAGTAACCGTTTAGTATCGGTGATCAAACGTTGAACAGATTATAGTTTAGAAAAGTCGCGTTAGAGGTCGTTATACAAATTTTACGATACCTCATGTTAACGCCCATCAAATAAGCATTAGCAAACTTCTGTAACTTTCCGTCCAAAGTACGTAAAGGTTGCGTATCCCTGCTTGAATATTACGTTCCTTGGGGCCGGATGTACGGGTGTCAGCTATCTGAAATGGGCTACACATTAGGACAGGAATTACGTAATGGCACTTATTAGCAGCGGGGTACGGCCCATATTACATAGCTTTGCAGTAAGTAGCGCTAGGTGGATAATTTCTAAAGGGACGCTGCGCTGGTCTAAAAAAAGTCACATTTTTTCACCAATAAACCGAAAAAATATATAAATCCAGGCGAGGTCAAAGCAAAGTAGTCAGTGAAATTACTGGGCGCAGTGTAGTGCCGTGCAGGCCTTTATATGTTTCAAAGTTCTGAGTGGCACTGCAATTTTTATTGGCTGGCGTTATGCTTATCATCAGGCAAACGACCCCCTCGTCTCGTTAAATAATGATATAATATGTAGCTTAAGAAACTAAGAAACATGCTATTCAACTCCTGGCTCCATCATCAGACTCTCGACCCCAAGTGCAAATTATTGGACTCATCAAAACGAATCATATGAGCTCAAGTTCGAAAGGTTTACTTGTAGCCACCGAAGAGGTCCACTATCCACCTCCTGGCTCCATCATCAAATCAGCTCCATGATACCAAATTATAGTTTTGTCATCCGAACTACATATACATACAAAGTTTCATTTTAATACGACAATTAGAAGTAGGAGGTTGTTAGTGGGAGGACTAACTCTTCTGCGAGTGTCCGTCTGGGTTGTTATCACCGCTTTGCTCGTGAAGTCTGCCGCCAAGCAGTAGTGTGCAAGTATTACTGTGTTCCGGTTTGATGAGCAGAGTATCCAGTGAAATTACTGGGTTTATGAGACTTAATACCTATAATGTCTCAGGGTAACGAGCGCACTGCAGTGCCGCGCAGGCCTTTGTGTTTCAAAGTTCTGGGTGGCACTGCAATCGTTATGGGCCGGCGTTATGCTTACCATCAGGTAAACGACCAGCTCGTCTCGTTACCTAATAACATAAAAAAAAGGTTAAAATTTACTTCTATGCGATTTTATTCCATTGTTTGCTAGTAAATTAATCTAAAAAAAGTGTTATAAATATCTTTCATCGTTCCATTTTAGGTGGACGCTGTATTTTGCATTT
This sequence comes from Crocallis elinguaria, assembly GCA_907269065.1. Lineage (NCBI taxonomy): Eukaryota > Metazoa > Arthropoda > Insecta > Lepidoptera > Geometridae > Crocallis > Crocallis elinguaria. The sequence continues at coordinate 22,730,882 of OU026065.1, forward strand.
GCACATTTACAGCGTAAGTTAGTACAGTCGCGGTAGGTACTTTTAATGTGAGTGAGTAGCTCGCTCCTGAGTAAATGAGTTGTATGTACCGAGCACTTTAGGTTTTTAGTTGAAAACCAAACCACTCTGCAAAATACAGCTCCGCGAAAAAGGTAAGCGATTATTATACGAGCTATTTTGGTTAGAATTTTTCGTATAACGGAATTATAGTACACTGCAGATATTTGGCAGAATTTTTAATTACTAGACAGAAAACCATGGCAAATAATATAATTATGTAAATATAAACATTTAAGAAATTTCTTGATAAAATTAAGGAATAGCGTTAGGATTTGATAGTTTCTTGAGGATGGTATAGCTAGCCAGTCAGCTTTCTAATAGATTGGACTTAGATTATAGCTTAGTATTCAGAAGAGTTCTAGAAAATACTAAGCCCAGTATGATTAGATCACATCATGATTTATTTTCCTTTACCGAATGCTCATTATAGTATTCAAACCACTGCTAAGACATCGCTACCACAGCTTCTGTAAGGGGTAGCGTAGACGCTTATTCAAACGTACGTTTGCATAACGGTGCCCCTAACGCTTCACACTGGAGATTTTTCATATGAATTATAAATTTAATTCAAATTGCTTTTTGTTTACTATTATTATAATAAAAGGTTTAAGAGCAGACCTAAAGTCGATTATGGTAGTTACTCGCCCAAGTTAGTATAAAAAAACGCAATAAGTTACCCATGTTTTCCTCCTCCTCAATCCGTCATTTCACTTGCTCATTACGCTCGCCGTCTGCTCGCTTATTTCGCTCGTCGCTCACTCGCTCATTACGCTCGCGGTGACGGAATTAACGTTCAATTTGTCGGTAAGTCGCGCGTCTAGCGCTAGTACGATTAAACGCTCTTTTGCTTCGGTACCTAAATATGATGGGGAAAATAAAATATGGGTTTATTTTTAGACGATGTTTATTTCAGGAGGCTCCTAAGTCGCTTATTGATAACATTAACTGTGGCTGATTTAATTGTTGGCGTTTTCCGGAACGTTCTCGTAATAGGAATTTGCTTTTATTTTGGTTGTTTTCTTTTTGTGTTGGTGTCGCGTGGTACCTAACTGAAATAGGTAGGTATAGCGTTCTTTAGATATCCCTACCCTATATTTAGGTTGCGTGAATCGGAGTTTCATATTTAGGGACTAAGTACCTATCACAGTCAATTCAAAAGTCTTTATCCACATAGGGCAGGTGGTACGACCTACTCTTCTGCGAGTGTCCATCTATAGGTGGGTACCACCGCTTTGCTCGTGTAGTCTGCCGCCAAGCAACAATGTGCAAGCATTACTGAGGTACAATTTGATGAGGAAAATCGTCGTGCAAAAAAGACGTGATTTTTGGTATACTTAGATATAGTTTATGGATCGGAGAATAACATAGGCTACTTTTTATCCTGGAAAAATGCACGGTTCCTGTGGGAACGCGGGTGAAAACCGCAGGCGGAAGCTAGTTACATAATAATTTAAGCTCAAACTTTCGGAAAAAGGCAGAAGTGCACGTTTCCAGCAGTCAACTCTGTTTCACATAATACGTTTTTTGCTTATTATACAATACACTTGCCTCAAAGTTCGCGATCGTAGGGAGGCATCTGGTCCCCAGTGATTAGGTAAACAAATAACAATCCTACACTTGCTTTCATGTCACGTCTGTAGTATCATTATATTTGAACCCTTTCAGTCGGGTCTTTCAGCCGGCATGCAGTTTGAACCGAAATGGAATCAGCTTGGGAAGTCAGTAAATAATTATACATAAATAATTTTCCACGGGATAAGACAAGATCAGGCTCAATGGCGTGCCTTGGGGGGGCCCTTATATATATATATATATATATATATATATATATATATATATTAGGGTGTCCCTTATATGACCAAAAAAAATTTTTTTTCGAATTTTGAAATGCATACCCTCTATATCTTTTATAAATGCAAAAACATACTTAAACATGAAATTTTATTTTTCTACCATGATTGCAACCCGTGCCGACCAAGCCGCAAAGTTTATCAAAAATCATGGTTTGCCCTAATATTTGGTTGGTCCTACAAAATTGATAAAAATTCAGAAATGTAGTGAATTAAGGACAAAATGAAATTAAAGAAATATTTCTTTATTTAAACAGATAAAATAAGTCAGTCATTTACAACCTTCAAGCGTTATTCTTCAATTAGCTTGCATACAAGTAACATTATCATCCCATGAAGACATGTCTTCCTGAACAAAACTTTCATTGATCTGCTCTCGAGAATTGTTTGCTCTTCTCCGATACAAAATTGCTCAGTGCATCCGCACTGCACTGTGACTGAGTCAGGTAAATTGTTCTGAAAGTCATTTCTCATTGCTTCTGCCCTGGATTTTCTCGCCTAAGTACGAATGCGCTGAATCGAGGATTTGTTAATAGGGAAATCATCACTGCTCAGACCGAGCGCTTCTGTGACCGCATGAAGAATTTAAACGTAGTCTCTTATAACTTAGCTGATCTGACATCGATCGAGCTGGCATCGATCTCAAAGCTGTCACAAGTTTATAGGTGTTGTCAGATTCTTTCTACCTCTTTTCAAACTTGTTTCAGGACAGGCAATCTTTGGCAAGCTGACTTCAGAATCTGTTTTTCGTCTGATTCTTGTGGATGTTCCAAGTTATGTGTGTTCCAAATAGAAGTCAATACAACAGACAATACTGTTATTCTCATTCTCTTAGTTTTCATACCTCTTAGTCTTCCTCTTTGTCTACCTCATTCTATGTCCACCAACTTTTTGTCTACACCATGCAGCTAAGCATCGCGATTGACCAAGCTGTCTCTCTCTCTATGTTCTTTCATAAATACTTTGTTTTTCGTCTAATTTTATTACTTCAGAGGCATCAGCATGTGCAACATGAAATATGTTGTCAAGCTATCTTTCAAAATTAAGTTTACGGTTACTATAAGTGACGAAAATTTTTCTGCAGTTCTCTCCAAACATGATGTAAATCAACAAGTTTATTCACGCAGTAACGAAATGTCTTTGTGGCAATTCTTGTTTTTTTTTCCAAAATATAATTCACTCCTTACTCCCTAATCGCAAGATTAGCAATTTCACTGACAGCCAGTTTGACTTCACGAATATTACAGAAAAATTACTATGCCTAATTCCTCAGGTTACCGACCAACGAGCGCACTTATGGACTTATGCACTTATGCGCAGATCTTTATGTTTAAAAGTTCTAGGTGGCATTGCAATTGTTACGAGTTGGCATTATGCTTATCATCAGGCAAACGACTGACTCGTCAAGATACTCAACGATATAACAAAAAAATTGTAAAATAAGACAGCGAAAACTTGTCGAATACTTAGGTGGTATTTTTGCACAATTTGACCATTTTATGGTTAGGCAGTCCGACTATATATAAGGAAATTTACCGGCTTTAGACGGAAAATATTTTGGTTATCACTCTGTAATTCAACCGACATCTTTGCAATAAATACAGCGTACTAATAATCTGAAAAAAAATCACGTATAAAATGACAAATGAAACACGTAGTTACAGGCCGCAGTGCAGTACTCAAGCAAATTGTATGAAAAAGTTAAAATCGCAAGTCGGCACGGGTTCCCGTTTTTAAAACGGGCTAATATTTTTTTCTAGACTATTTTGGGTCATTACGAAAGTTTTTAGAGGGTATGCGTGAAAAAAAAACGAACTTGATTTTTAAGGGACACCCTAATATATATATATATATATATATATATATATCTGTTACACTGCTATCAGTAAACTGATACGATGATGATGAGTGTACCACTTCTATGTTCATAAATCCTTACTAAAGCTAGAATAGAGTAGATTCACGGAAGAACCAAAGAGGTTGACTTTACCTTTTTTAAAGTTAAAATAGCACCTACCAGACATGATTTGTTGAATCAACTACAAGAAATTTTTATTAATTAGGTATACTAATTAAGGTAAATTATTGGATACTAAAATGTACTTGATTTTATTGAAGTTTGTGTTGCATTAACCTGTTTTGTGGTAGAAACAACGTATTTCAAATTAACAATTTTTATTTTGCTGAATCAAATGGCATGATATACTATTCATAGAATTAGTATTAACATAATTTAATGTTTACTCAATTATAATAGAACTAAGATTCTAAAATTCTACTATTGAGTTTTTCAGTGTGCTTCGTTACAAATTTTGATGTTGAAAGCAGTAAGTGGTTCGGCTAGCACTCCGTATCCTACCTAGTGTTCATAACCTCGTACCTTATCGGCAGATGTTCTCACTGCCACTGACTCACTGAGCCATCATTGATTTGTCCAACTGCTTATAGCAGATTTATGTGTTTTAGCTGTAGAGGTATATACTTATGAATGCAAACAGTATATGCTATAGGAGAGACATACGTCCTAGCATGTGCTAGGAGATATGCCTATGCACATCGTCAGTCCTCCTCGATAGACGGCGTCCATACGCCGCGTCCATACGCGCGATCTAGTGATGGCATAGAGATATATCTGTGATCGATCGTCACTTGCACGTGCGTGATCGTTTGGGGCAGCTTAGACGCTCAAGCAAACGTACGTTTGCTTGAGCTTCTAAGCTGCCCCATACGCTCTTGATCCTGCGGTTTTCCTTCACCTTTTAAAGCGAGTATACTTTTTATGATACTCGCGAAAATTTACCTCATCTAATAAAATCGACGTATAATTATGGTTTTTAATGAAATAAGGTTTCAATGAATGATAAATTGGTCTTTATTTAGCAAGGAACAAAACAGATTAGTGTTAAAACTTTTACATAATATTAAGTTTTATTGCTAAACACTATTTATGAATACAAATAACATTAAAATAACAAATCTTATTAATATCTTTTTGATTGAATAAAAATATAACAATTTTTAATAAGTTATTTAATGTAAAATATGGTACATACCAACTTCAATGTCCAAGACTGATTTCACGTTAGGGGCTGTTATTATCATTGAATTATTATAATTAAACTTGATAAGTAGTGGATTAATAACATTTTTTTTAATTAAGTAAATTAAAAAATATCAAATTTGTTCACAGTAATAAGTTCTAATAAAGTACAAATCCTCACACGTACACAACACACCATCACACACGCACATGCACACTCGACCTACTCAAACACACATCACTATAACCTGTGATCAAATATACACACGAACTTATAGACACGCACTTGTTTCCTTCATACTAATTAAACTCAAAGTTATCCCTGCTCGCACACGAGCCTCGCGCTACAGCCACAAAACGTGGCCACATGAAGTTTATGGCCACATTTTGTGCTCAACGTCGCCTACACGAAGTGATAAGTCGCTATTTGTGAAACGACCAAAGGCGTCGCCGCGCCGTGTGCGATTAGCTCATACAAAATGAATGAAAACTGCTGTTCCCAGCTTGTGTGCAGGCAGGGTTGATCGCTACATTTCATTTGCCAAAGAAAATTAAATAAGTTTTCCCAAAGAATCTCTTTTTTCATAACATTCTTGACTTTTAATTAGCAATTTTTCATGCCCTTAAAGAATAAAACAATTTAACTCTAAGAATAAGACAAAATAACTCAGATTTGAAATTTTGTAAAAAAAAGTCCGCAATATTAAACCTTCATACGCAGTTTCTTTGTCTTATTACTTTTAAACTTTCGTAAATTGAATTCATGGCAATGAGACAAAAAAGGTCTATTTGCGGACAAATTAATATTAGTATATTGTAATTTCTCATAATAAGCCTCTATTCATCATAAATCTGAATCTAATTTTAGTTTCACTGTCTCTTTTTAATAAATGCCATGAGAAAGTGATGTAATATATTTGACAGGTCTAAATATCGGTGTTGCTGGGTGAATTAATGACGTCATACAATTTCTTTGACCAAATGTACATTGGACAAAGATATTTGATGAGTGGAATATTACCCTTAGAGTTATTTATTTTAACTTTTATGAGAACTCTTCTAGGGCCTATGTGAATTAATTTGAATTTAACGCCTTTTGCCATAGACCACAAATTGCAGTTTTTTTCATTCGTGCGTTTTCATGAACACTTAACGGTTGTTTTTTTTAATGTTAACACATTAAAAAACACAGGTTTTGGTAAATAACACAAAATTTAAATTGCACACGATTCCAGCCAAGACCTCAATTTGTAGTTACCATTTAACTCGTATTGCATTGTTTATGTATACCGTAAACGAAAGTTTCTTTCAGCTGAAATAATTAACAACCTACCTGCAGTACAGTCTTTTAGCTTTTAGTTTACCTCCACCGTTTTCTCCTGTAAAAATAATTTCAGGTATTACGACTTTTAAACTTTTAAAACGTGCTGTGAACGGCTATCTCATTAAAAGAACACGGTGACGTCACCGGCCACTTGTGACGTCACGCCTCAAAAGTACAGGGGCTTTTGAGAAATTAATTTCGTGGGACCCGAGTAAAGAATTTTAATAAAATAATGGTGTAATATTTACTCGGTTCCTTTTTCGTTAAAAAGTTTATCCATTGGCCTTTGGGTGTTTTACTTCGTTATTCTCCCATTTTGTATGTTTTCCATACATTATTCATACATTAGGCAAATGACCCGCTTATCTCGCTACATAATAGAAAAAAGCAACTTGATCGAAACGTCGAAGTTAATTAAAATTTAATTTTGATATTCATTTGTATCAATATACACGAAATAGTCATATCAGCATTTCAGTTAGAGTATAACAGCCAGCACTGTTGAAAAAAAAAAACAAAATAACCTATCCATAGCCAATTTCATCAAAATATAATTTCTTCCCTTTCAGTTTTTGAAGACATTGTTTAAACTTTTCATAGTAGGTATCATCTCCTAATTACTCTTATAGAAATCCCAAGGAGGGTTCTGTAAATAAAATAAATGCCAAAATCTAAAAGTTAGTATATTTATTATCTGTAAAGATGTACTGCGCCGACCCCATGTAAAATGGGACAAGGACAAGAAGAAGCCAACTTTGGAGAAAACAGCCTAAGGACCAAAATACGAGCTTATAAATGAATAATAATTTACATAAAAAAAATACACAAATATTTAAACAAATTACAAGGTATGTACTAACATTAATTTATTTTTAATAATACTCTGCAACTTTTAAAAATTACAGTTTTTACTTACAATCTAATTATAAATTTTAATTAATGATAATTTAGAATATTTCAGCTTTTGAATGTGATAAGTACTATAAAGCGTTTTTTTAAATCTATATTCTGCTTTTAGTCAAAATTACGAAATTTCAGAAGTATTTTACAGATAATTTTTTGAGATTATGTGTAATTTCGTCTCTTTTATTTAATTTTTAATATTAACATGAGATCTTTTCATGGTAATGTTTTGAATTGTTTGGTTTTCTGAAAGTTGGTATTCAATCTTAAAAAATATTTAGAAATTCGTGATTTTGCTAAAAGAAGACATCTATTACAATTTTTTAAACTATCATCTTACAATAATAATTCTAAAATATTATTAAATTATTTTACAGATGCCTTAGTATAATTAACTGCCTTGATGAAGATTTAGGATTTCTGAGAACTTCCTGATTATGATCAGAGATGTATTTCTCTATTGAGGCATTGCTTTCTTTATAAATTTATATCCTTTCTTAATCTTGTGTTAAAATGCTTATTATTTTATTCCTTCTATTGCTTTATCAATGTTTATTAAACTTAAACACAGTTATAGTATTAGAAGATATTTTCTACATAAAAAATGTGAATAATCTTGTAACTTATAAGAGTTAAGTTAAAACTTATAAGAGTTTTAATTCAAAATATATATTGAACTGTATTTAAAAAACTGTGATTATTTCCTCCTTATGAACTTTCTTTCGTGAGCGAAATAATTTATGTAAACAAATTAATTGTAAACAACGACTAGAAGTAGTATGTTTTGGGTATATCGTGGTTCTCGTAATAAGATTAGTAATTAAGTAGCGTGAATTATTGTACATCTATGTATTTTTGTACTTTTAAATGTTAACTATAAGATCGGAATTCACCATTTTGAACCGAAGTTCAACTATGAACTAGGATTACCTCATGAACCGAAGTTCATAAACTTTGGATTACTTTAAACGAGTATTTTGACATCTACTGTCAGAGCTAGCTCTGAATTGTGAATCGATGAACGTCGTTCATTTTACATTTGGTGAACTCTCGCGTTACAAGCGCGAAACGTTGAAACTTTAAATCAATATATATCGATTTTATATGCGTAGATAGGTACACTATAATTATAATCAATATCGGTTTCGGTACAAGTTCATTTCTATTTAATATGTATTCTTTGGCTTTTTATGACTTGCTATTTTGAACATAGGTAGGTAGGTTAGCTCACAAATCAGAACAAAATAAGCACTCGATGACGATTCCAAAAAAAAGTACCAACTTTCACACAATTTAAAATCCGTCTACATTCCCACCAACAATATATTGACTCTAAAGAACTCTCTCCGTTATGAAGCTTCCAACAAACATTTACTTTCCGAAATTGCTTCTGAGATTTGCCTTGAATCCATTGTCTAACTGAATAATACATCCGTGCATTCCAATGGCATGAGCGCCTGAAAGCCGCTGGATCGAAGCCACTCGGCCGTCAAATTCTATCTTATTCGGTGGTTAAATGGGTCGATTCGTTTAGGTAAAGAGCTCGGTGTTTGTTAATCACGAGTCAATATTCACTGTTTTAAATTTTCACGGTTATTCACTAACTTAGGTTAATTATATTAGGATATTTAACGTGATTATTATTAGCTGATCACTGATCAGCTCATCCTGTTATTAAGTATAAACGAGTCAATATTGCAATTTTCAGATTTGTTTCGTAGTAGTAATATTGTAAGTACTTAATTATTCAAATTGTTAGTTTGAGTTGCAAATTGTCACTGTGAGGGCTGAATAAATATTTTAAATTGTTAAAATATCGGCTATAACTCACGTAATTTGTCAATATTTTCTACTTAGGTAACAATTTATAATGTGTGATACTCACAAAATTTTTAATACTGAATAAATATTTTTCTATTTCCTATTCTAAAGCGTACGGTATCATTACTTTGATGCGTCAAGTTTATGATGTCAACGACTGTATTTGGTCGTTATTGCTGATTATATTATGCGGCACTTTGTGCCATGTCATAAACCAGTAACCTACATTGTGCCACATTAATATTTAGTTATATTACTTTGTTATCTTTCCTCATACTAACGTAAGTTCTAAGTTACATTGTAAATAATAACATTACAGGATTTTTATCTGAAAATAAATGTCGTAATTGCAACAGACAGTGACTACGTGACTAGGCGTGTGTTCTATGTACCGTGAAAAATATTGATGATAAATATATGAAATAAATATTTCTGAATATCAAATATTCGCCGTAGAGATAAAAATTCATTGAAGTGTGGAAGCGAATGCATTTTGAATATTCGTATAAAAGGCAATAAGTAAGTGGCAAAATACCTAACATCTATGTCATTTTATTATGAGCATAAACCTCTGAAAAGGGGAATTGAATAAAAATATAATATCCGATGGCACGCTAGTTAAAATCGACCATATTTATGTGGGGACCACCGTAGAAGGAATTTGCCAAAAGAAAATAAAAATAGTTAATAAAATTAATTATGAGCAGTTGGGTACAATTTCGTGTTTTGTACAAATGCTCAGTTCGTTATAATTTTGATGATAAGATTTAGCAAATTGTACAATTTGTCATTATCTGTCCATAATTACTCGCATTTAGTACAATTTCTTAGTAAAAAATAATTTTTAATATTTTCGTTTTTTTTTATACCTAGTAAGAATTGAAATGGCTGCAAAGTAAAAGTTGAAATGCGGCTGAACATGCAACCGCGTTAAATTGATAAAAAATAAGCAAAAATAAAACCCCTTGCATCCACGGGATCGTCAGCTCAAGAGCTAGCTTTGACAGCAGATGTCAAAATTATCTTTCAAATAATTCGAAGTGAACCTCAGTTTATGAGTTAAACCTAGCTCATAGTTGAACTTCGGTTCAACATGTTTGGTGAACTCCGCCCTTAATAGCTGAGTATTTAGTGTTAGTTGCAGAATGCTGTCGTTTGCAACGTGTCAATAGCATATCGAATTGCAAATTAAAAAAACAGCTAATAGTTTCTATCTCACTCTCATCTCACTGGTACATCTGAAACCTACCACTTCTATTTCAAGCGAACATAAACTTAAGGCAAACGCACACGCACGGTCAGCGCACAATCGCAACTGCTGACAGTGCGACCGCGACAATCGCAGCGACTGTCGCGTGCGACCGCGGCGCACTGTTGCACTCGTCGATGTCGCAGCAGAATGTGCGGGCGCCCCACCACTCTGCAACAAAGGTGTTCAGTGAAAGAATGCTTAAGAAATAACTAGTTATTTGTTGCAAAGTTACCATTTGTCGCGGGTACTTATATTGAAAGTAAATTAAATTAACCTAATTAAATAGAATCCTGAGCGTATTGAGGGTTTCAAAGGTAGAGACGCAAAATAACCGTGCTGCCGAGCGAAATATACAATTTTTACCTCATAGCGAGGAAACATATTTTTTTCATTCGAAATCTGCGTGCAAAAGAGCTTTTTCCACGCTAGCTGATAAACAAGATCTTTCCAAGCTTGTGAAGTGAAAAAATATTTATTACCATTAGCGATTTTGGTACAATTCAATATCATCTACCTAGTTGCACTATGAAATATTAATTATACATACAGGGCCTTACCTCACCGAGTGGTCACGGCGGCCAGCTATACGTATCCAAACCATTCAAATTCAAACGTAATTATCTCACTTAGTAATGGTTTGGATACGTCGGCAATTTGGAATTTCAATACAAATTATTTGGATACGTAGGCTATGAATAAATAAATAAATCGCAGAATAGTCCTACTTATTACAATATAGCAATTACGTAAATTGGATAACAGAGCCATCAAAATTAACATAATTACACTAAACCGCAATTGAGGACTCGTATTTACTGAGTAAATTTATAATACATGATGTTTAATACATTTAAACACAATCAATTAGTATCCATTAGCGGGAAACGGTGTTTCGAATAAGTACTTTCACAAAAAGGAAATCGATTTTATTGAATCGAATTTGCCATCCACTCGTCTGCCGGCCTATATACGTACTTTGAAGGGCATACTGGCCTTACTCTCTGATAATACTTTTTACACTTAGATTGGAGGTCACCAACGACGTTCAACTATGAACTGGTTTAGCCCATGAACTGAGGTTCACTTCGAATTATTTGAAAGAGAATTTTGACATATAATGTCAAATCTATTCTTGAATGAAGCTGAACCTACTTAGTAGGCTTAGCAATTAAGTTATCGTTTGACCAATATAAGGCTCGATCATGTAAACTAAGCAAAATCATTAAATATAGGTATTTCAAAGTCTAAAGAGGACTGTTGTTGGTCAGCGTTTAGTCCATAGAATCGTAATCCCCGGGGTCCATACTCTGAAAATCAAATGTCGAAGCTTCGGCTGACGGATCGGCAGTTTCCTACCAGGAAAGACAAAATGTCAAGCATGAACATCAAATCTAACATTCGATCCGAAACGCTTTTGCAGTAGGAAAACTGCGATCCGTCAGCCGAAGCTTCGGCGTTCAATTTTCGGAGTAAGACCCCTCTTTCCTCCCTGAATAATGCCATTAGACACTCATTTTTTTCCATATCCAATCTATGTAGTCTACTACCTGTCTTGCTCCTTTTTTTCCCCATAAATTAATCATTAAATGAAACATAAACCTTTAAAAAATCCAATAAATTAACAAGTTTTACCGCCGTGATCAGACATCCAGCAAACCAATTTGACGCATACATAAAAGAAAACAAGAGGACCACAGCCAAAGCCTTTTAAATAATTCACGAAAAAAATAATAAAACCGGTCCAGTTTGGCGCAGGAAATAGGGGAATACGAAACGTTGATTTTTGAGATTTTTACATTTAAGTAAAATCACTTGAAGTAGTCCCGTCCCGACTTATGAATATGTCACTGAGCTTCCGGAGTACGATTAGGATTACCCATCTTTCCGTGGTTGCCGAATGAGCTGCCTAAGCGAAGCGACAACACTGCGTTGCGGCGCCGCATCAAACAAACGACGGGGCATCTCAATAATACCTATGCGTTGACGCAACGCATTAATTTTATCGCATACAGCATGACAACCTTGACCACTGCGTCGTGCAACATCGTAAATCGACGTTGCATCGTCGTGGCGTCGCTTTGCCTCGCCGTAAAGGAATATGCAAGGAATGGGCAGCAGTATTGTCCTCAGTCTGTATTGTCGTCTCTATACAGGCGAGAAAAAGGTCAACAAATATTTCTGCGTCAAAAAGAAAATTAGAAGCTTTAATAAAGACACGCTGATCATTATAAAAATAATCGCATTATCCAATACAAAACTTATGACAGAATTCACCGAACCTAGTCCATACATGCACGACTGGTATCCCACTCCTCATTATTTTTACGCACGTATTCACGCATACATTTTTATGACCTTACAGCTGTTAACACGACTGCCTAAAAAGTGGGTAATCTCTTCAGGCTTCTTTTTTTTTATTAGTTTCAATTATGCTCTGCAAGCATACTTGAACAGACTACTTACCTATCTGCTACTTACTATGGCTGGCAGCCATTGTTTGTTAATTACATTATTTTATACATAACAGTTCCTTACTTAACATAACGTGGTTTCTCCTGCGTGCCACAGATTAATTTAAAAACAAAAACTTAGATATTTGCAAAAAAAACAATAAAGAAAGAAAAATAACAATTCAGCGAATTAATAACGACTCTCCAGTTTCTGGCGTTCCGTCTCGTAAAAAACAGAATACCTCCCAAAACGTTAAAATCGTTAAATCACAATTATACGACGAATTTCTATTCCATCTCACATAAAAATTGTAATAAAAAATCCGTATGTTGGTAGAAAATCCGAAGTGATAAAATAAAAAAGTATACGTACAGATAAAATAAACTGGGAGTTAACAGTCGTTTGTAGATTTTATGGTAATCGAGAGGGTCGGATGGGCTTTTTATTCAGCCCTTTCGCGGTGCTGGCAGTGTGCCGACAGATTTATAGATTTACAACTGATTAACGGCCGGTTACTGTTTATGACCGTAGAGTTGCCGGCCCTGTTCGGAGCTTTGAATTCATTCGGACAATGTACAATACTACTGCACGCCAAGTAAAAGTTAATGTCATTGCATTAATACCTTTTTCACTGCATGTCGGCACGCAATCCCGCACGACGGTCAGCTCACTCACGTATTTCTGAAACAAAACGATTTTATTTAATTTTTCAATAACCATGAAATCCAATATCTCGGCGCGGGTGAAACCGTGGGCAGCAGCTAGTATAAAATAAATACTGATATAGAATTCAAAGTTGTGGTTGAAGCTCTGCATTTTTTAGTTTTTTTTGTACCTATAAAAAGGCTTGGTTGATAATGGAAGCACGCCAACCTAGAAGTGTCAACTTTGTAATAGACGACAGGATCGTAAATATTTATTTTTCCGTGTTCGACTAAGTACATGAAATACCAAAAGGGAGTAGATGAAAAGCAAGTCGTAAAATAAAAAGTACATACTGATATGTTTACTTGTATAAACTTAAAAAAAGCGTTAAAAAGTAAAACTAAATTGCACACGTTTCGGGCGTAATGTTGTAAAAGTAACCTAACCTACTTACATGCTGTTACGTGACAAAAATCCAAAGTTTAATTAAATCTCCTTGCAAAAAGGGTTTAAGAAAATGTACCTTTCATTCCAGAAACTCCCACAAGGGCCGAAAGACTAATTTGTTTTACGTATAGCTCCTGCCTCCTGAGCATCCTGGCGGTGAGTTTTACCAAGTAAAATTGTCACCCAGTGACTCTGCTGATTTAGATAGAAAATGTATTATTGCGTAACCAAACTACCGACTTTCAAAGCAGTTTGTAATGATTTCTATTTTTTAAAGTTCTTATTCTAGTTATTTCGTATAAAAATTGTATTAAATTAATTATTAAGTATCTAATTTGATTCGAAAACGGCGATTTTCAGTTTTCGGTTTGTACGGTTGTCGGAAATGAGCAGTCTCACGACGTTTTAATTGTTAGTGCCGACTACCAACCTAAGAAATATACTAGGCGGGAAAAAGGTAACGTGGGCAGGAGATATAAAGTTAGAAGTTAGTTTTTGTTGATTATTCAAGCTGCAAAGGTTATTTAGTAAGTGTCTACCGCTGTTAAAAGTCTGAAATTATATAAAGTTATTACATGGTTGTATTACAAGAAAATAAAAGAACAAGGAGTATAAAGTGTTTTATTATATGTTTATCTTTATTAATCTATCGCCAAGCACAATAGCGGTAAATAACTTCCGGTAGCAGTACCTACTCGAGAGCCAGCCATAATCTAGATCTATGGTAGTCTCCATCTCCGACCACAGCATCAATTAAGATCAGGCGAGATAATGGTCAACAACTAACTTACTTATCACGTATAAAAAACACATAAAAGAAGACTTCCTACAAGATAAGTAGAGCTTTTCAAAGCAGCTAAAGGTCCGCTAAAAAGAAACGATTTACCTTATTGGCTGATAGTTAAGTCAGCTCATTACAATTGTAAAAGAGCCTGAATCACTAATTAAAGCTTTTTCACTATCGCTCAGTAAAAAGATAAAAGGAAAAAATGCAGATTTTATCGGCACTGGTGCAATGCTTTGTTTAAGGCCTTTGTGAATATTTAATTTCGATACGACAAAACCTACGTCTATTATAAATTTACTGACTTATAAGTCAATTTTTAAAAGAGAGGTTTCGTTTTGGTACTAAAATTGAACCAGGCTATCAGTTGGTTTTTTAATGAGCTCTCAAAATCTAGATATTCTGAAATAAAATCACAATTATATAGGCCTGCGATTTTCTGAAAATACATTAAGTTTTTTAGAACGGTTGTTTCAGCTTCTTTTTGGCTGAATGTGATAAAGAGCATAGACAATAAAAAATAATTTGACAGAACATATGACAACACAGCTTATTATTTGTCAAACTGTCAAAAATGACGTGACGATGACGCCATACTTTTATAATGTTGCTGATTTTTTGATATTTTTAGGAACGCAGTGTTGCTGTTAATTAACTTTGCATTTCTACTACTTATGCTTTTTTTAAAACTAGTTTTAAAAAAACGCAGGCCTCATAATTTTTTTATTGTACTGCTAGGTCTCACGCACATATCTAGAAAAGAAAAATTGAGGCTAGTTATTTTTTTCTGGGGATAAAGTACCAAGCTCCATACAAATTTTGTACAAGTCCTTTGCTGTGCTAACCACTAACGTTTGCTCCGGCCGAGAATCGAACCTGAGGCCCCAAGCTTTGCAGGCAGGGTTACTAACAACTTAGCCACTGAGCCGACAGAACTAGCTAATTTGAATTATGCTAACGTTAACAAAAAAAACTGTCTGTTGTAATGTTCTTATTCCTCAAAAAGTTATTAGCATTTTTTTAACAACCCTGTTTAACAAACTCATTACACATAAATAGCTACTAATTTACCTTTGATATTAAGCCGACCTTTCACATAACAGTTTAAAACAATACTTGGTACTTCGCATTAAGTCTATTTATAATATTTCAACTGCTTCAAAATTTAAGTCAGCAAAGTTTAAACAATTTAAGATTAACAGCAAAGGGTAAAAGGGTTTCTAATCCAGCAGAAAATTTGATAAATAAATTACTTTCACACTCATACTAAACTTAATACCTCACGTTATTTAGCATGATTCTCTGTTGTATCAACATTTAAGGCCACAATTACTTCGAAATAAATATATGGTAAAGTTCAGGATTCATTCTAAAGATGGGTTATTTAATATAGGAAAAATAAATAAAAGAATACTGGTCGCATTGCCACGTTGAATGGCAATGCTTATTCGCTGTCCAAAATAAAAACCAGCATTTCTCTCCCGTGGGGCATCAAAAAGATGTTTCACTGAGTCTTTATAAATCTTGTGTGCCCGGGGTCCCCACGGGCCAAGAGTCTCTATACCCCAAACTGTTCAAACATATAACTACTGTCGAGAAGTACGTACTTGGGCCGCTTGAGTGACCCCACTGATGTTGCTGCGGAGCCGGCCCGCACTGATGTACCTAAAAGATGTGAAGATGCGAGGGTATCACAGGTGGCGTCCCTCACCAGAGGCCTTCTCATATTCCAGGGTATCAGTGTCATACCGTCGGGCCTTTTCCCATCGTCAGGCATCAAGCCACTTGGTTCAAGAGTGGCCGTCGCCAAGCCTGGTAACAGTCCGACGGATGCTGTCATTCAGGAAATTGTGTTGGGGCACACGCTCTGCACTTTTAATACACGAAAGGGCGTGATGGCCAAATTCGTCGACTATATCAACACATTGGCAACGAAATGCCACTTAGCAGGGAGCTCCTAGACGTAACGAAATTGCTACTCGAAATGCACTGATATCCAAAAGTGTAACTAAATTTTTCGATAGTGCGTGCAACCAAAGTCCTGATTCCCGTCGTTTTGATCTGACGTCTCTAACCTCTCTATTCAATTTTAATAGATTCTTTAGATAGTCTGGAAATACCATATTATTTTACACTTTTAAATAAACAGTTGTACAGTAATGACTGCGGAGCTAAACCGCCACAAACGTCACTCACCGGAAATAACGGTGCCGCAATAACGGCGTTAATAATAGCTGGAACCTCTTTTATTAGTAGGACCTGTTGTGTAGTCGTAATCACTGGTAATTCTTGTTAAATTACCTTTCTAAATTTATTTTAATACCAGTTTCACCTTAAAATCTATCATCATGATCATCATCTATATAAAATGCTTCATCCTGAGTGACTGAACTCAAATTGCTGGATGTAGAGATGTCACAAAGACGCAATAACGGATATAATAATAGCTGAACCTTTTATATTAGTACAAGCCGAAAAAACTATTGAGAAATCAACAAAAATGTTTCGAAATGAGTGCCGTCATAGTTAGATTGTTAGCGCAGCAACCATAATTTAGAGAAAAACTATATATTGCGACTCTCCAGCCATTATACCCTGTTACTCACCGGCCAATAAACAACATAACTCCATGCAAAAAATCACGTCGATCCGTTCCCCAGTTACTGCGCGTGAAAGAAGAACAAACCAGCACACTTTCGCATTTATAATATCAAAGTACGGATTTCAGTCATCATATTTCCCATCAATATGCTATGGATCTCCCAGACTATCTATTCTAGTACAATAGACGGTTTGGCATCTATCCAACTCATTTCAACCTCTTCAATAAGCAGTTGTCCAGTAACGACCTCGGGCAGTGAAACGGCCTCAAGCGTCGTTCGCCGGAAGTTACAGCACCGCAATAACGACGGCGTCAATAAATGTGTAACCACTTTTTAGGGTTCCGTACGTCCAAATGAAAAATCTCTTATAGGATCACCCGTGAGGGTATCTGTCCGTTTGTCTCAGGCTATTTACTCTGAAACTACTAGACCGTTTTTTTTAAATTAGGTATAGTACATATTGACTTCTGTGATCCCAAACACAGACGGGTAACGTAAACAAATGAATTTTCAATATGGTTAGAGAGTAAATTAGAAAATTAAACAACCGCTTTGCAACCAGTGATGTAGGTATCAAATAAAAGGGCTTATTCTGAGTGTCTCAAATTTATTTTTTGTATTTATAAAAGACGTAAGTAGTTCTAAACTTATTTAAGAAACCAGATGAAAATTTACCGTTCCACAGATATTTATCTATTCAACACTTTATCGTAAAATACCGAGTCTAATACGATGAAAAAAAAGCTATTAATTTTTAAACTATTTATTTGGATTACAGAAAAACCTATATTAAGATGAGTATAGTCTTAACATAACATGGCAAATCTCTCAATATTGTACGTACAAACTTATGTACATTTGCAATTAGAATGTTTTTCAACTAGTACAATGTTAAGTTTGTTAGGATAATCGTACGGAACCCACTCGGATTCAATTCGCGCTTATCCGATTTTTATTCGCTGTTTTAGAGCGATTGTGGTAAATCCGCACATAATAACTTGATATAAGGCATTGGTTGCCGGTAGGCCGAGCTGGGATTAAAAGTCAATTCGCACAAGTTCCCGCTCTGACAACACTCGCACACGGTCTCACCTTAAAATTGATTTCCATTCAATCTCAAACTTAAATGAAACCACCAACGCTTTCAATAAAACAGTGGGCGAGCCACAGCCGTCGTTCCCTAAACGACCAACCCCTAACCCTCATTAGTAGTAACTAACAGCTAACGACTAATGGATTCAAATTGTCGTCGTGTACCAAACTAACACTGTTGGTTGTCCCACGGATCCTGTTACAATATAATTTGAAGTCAGTACCTCTACTCCACTATCAATATATTGTGTTGGTGTGGAATGTATGACTGTGTTGGTAGTAATCCTGCCTGTAAAGAGAGGTCCTGGTTGTGATCTATGACCGGGCTTTATCAGAGATGATGATGAGATAAAGTTCATTCTCGTTCATTTTCATACGATCAAAATTTTAAGGACAAAACCAGAGAAAAGAATTTGATCATGTTTGAGACCTCTCGCTGCCGGTCGTCTTGCGAAAGATGGTCGACAGCGAGCAGGTCTGGGACGCCGTGGTCTCCTTTTGCGAGACAATCGTCGCGCAAAGGGAGACCGAAGAGCAGGAGAGGGAGATTGATCCCCTCTCTCTTCCGCTCAGGAGAGCACGGAGGCGGGGGCGAGGTACCCATCGCTCCCCGCCTCCTCCGGGAGGGCCTGGGGCGTTGGATACGGGGGCATCAGGCGTCCCTCACCTTTTATAGGTAGGGCCCTCCCGAGGCGGGGGCGCGGTGCGCTTACGTGGCGCACCGCCTGGGCCGAGTGGGGGAGCAGGGCTCTTCGCGAGGTGGATCCGCCCTAGGGGGCGGACGACGGGGTTCCGCGTGGAGTGCGAAAGTGGCACCGCAACCCCGTCCAGAAGCTGAGTCGTATAACGTCCCGGTGGTTTTTTAGTGGGTAGGACGCTGCACAGTGGGCGAGCGGGAGTCCCACACTCTCTCCGTAGAAGCCCCCCCGCCCCCCTCCCCCCCCGGGGGCACGGAGGGGTAAGCTCCCAAAAGAGATTTTCCCCGGGTGACCAAAAAAAAACTATACTCACCGTAAATATTAAATGAATCACAAACCCTATACAGAAAACCGTATCTAAATTATAATGTAAGTTAATTCGCCAAATTGTGTTCAATAGTAAAATTTAAGATATTTTTCATGTGATCATGGAATGTGCCAAGAATGACGTAATACGTCGGCAGCTGTTTGCTGATGATCACGCTTTCTGGCAGGTAGGTGGGTGTAACGGAATACCGGCTCAGCCACAGTCGGAAGATGCTGCATAGCTGTATGATCTTTATCAGGCAGCTCTCTGTGAGACAGAGATTATTGTAACTGATTAAGTACTAGAATATATTACATTCCTTTAATTTAAGTTGATTCGCTACAAGGGTGGCATATTCTGTTAGAATAAACCCTGTTTGTATAAATAAAATAAAAATAAATTATAATAAAAAATCTTGCAACAATATCATTTTACGACAAAGTTATGGCTACAATATTCCCATAGTAACTGTTTAATAAAGTGTACCATAAAAAAGTAATAAGAACTATGAGTACACAATACTACACGTCGTTTAATGTACTTATCACAAATTATAGGTGCAGTTGGCTGAATGTTGGAGAGCTGAGGCTATATAAAATAACACTTTCAGAACTTCTGATACTTTTAAATTTCAGTTTTGCGGAGTTTCAATTATGAGTTTCATCATCAGCCGATATTCGGCAAACGTCCACTTCTGAACATCGTAAATAAATGTATAACATATAACAATAAGGAAATACAATATGTAGTATGCTATGCTTACAAACACATTTCAAAATACCAAATGCTTTAGAGATCCCAGATAAACAACATTTTCCTTTCCGTGCTGCTAGCGCGCGGCACACCGCATTGTCTCGAACATGGAAAAGCACTATACACTACTGTGATTCACAGTATGGACAGAAGCTAGTAAGTAGCTGAATTCAAAGTTATTTGTGCGAATAGGAAACTTGGTTACACTTGTAAGTGAAACCAATAAGTTATGATAATTAGGTGTAAAATATGATAAAATTTACTCTTATGCTATAGGATTAACATAAGAAATAAATTCATACTAATAAATGCAAAAGTGTAGATTTATTGGTTGGTCCTTCAACGCAGCAACGGATCGATGTGATTTCTGACATATATATAAGTAGTTAGTTAGTAGATAGTTTAAGGACCGGAAAGTAACACAGGTTTTAGACTTTTTATCCCAAAAATTGCACTGTTCCTGTGGGAATCGCCACGCGGTGGATACAGCGGCCAGCAGCTAGTTATTATAAATAATGCTCAACGCTCACATATAGATCCTGACCTTTATCTAGGATTCCCTGTATTTAGGGAATCGGGAACTACGAGCACCACGTTTTTTTAAGTGGACAGCTGTCGAAAAACTCGTTGTATTGCACGTAGGGTTGGCAGCGAATTTTCAATTTGATAGGTAATGGTTATTTACCTGTAATTTTTACCGTGTTTGATGTTAAATCGGACTTTTGACACCATTATCATCTATTCCTTCTGAGCTTAACATGTTAATCGAAGTCTTATTCTCACATAGAAGGATATAGTAACCAAATACATAATAACACAATTATAAACGTTTATTCCATACTGTTTATAGAGTTACACAGTTCTCATTAGGTATCTCAAACAGAGGAATACCTCATAGATACAGATTTCTTGATATATTTATAGTTTTTCCTGGGCATGCCATAACGAGCGCAATGCAGTGCCGCGCAGGCTATTGTTTCAAAGTTCTGGGTGTCACTGCAGCTTTTGTGGGCTGGCGAAATGGCATCCAAATGTCGACTGGGAGAGATCGCTTTTAGCTATATAAGTCCACCCATTGTGCTTCAGTTTCAATACAAATCTTTCCTCGCTATAGTGAGGTGAAAAATTGTGTATTTTGCTTGGAAGCAAAGATATTTTTTGTCTCTTACCTTTGAAACCCAAGGAAGCGAAGCAACGTAAGATTGATCAATTTTTGAACAGAAGAAATCGCACCAAATAACAATTTTGCAGCCTTGCATATCAAATAACTTTAGATTTGATTAGATTTCCAGTGCTCATTTGAGTTTCCAGTGCTCATCTGAGTAGCTATAATTACCTTTATCAGTTGAAAATCAATCGCAGAATACTTATCATTGTGCTCCAAGAGCAGCACTTGAGAGTCAGCACTAGGTACCTGCTCTAGATTTATAGTTCAAGACAAGATGCATCTAGCAAATCTCCGGCTTCGTATCTAACAGCCCTATAAACAGTGCCAAACGAGGTGAAATATAGCCAATAAACATAACAGGGTGGAAATATTATCGCCCTGTGTCCGACGATGATGAGTTGACCCCGACAGAGATCAACTAGTTAGGGTTCCGTGACCTTATTACGGCAGTTCCGAAGCGTTTGTCTGTTTTCAAATGACAACCAAAAATAACAACATTGTTAACAAGATTATTAAGTTGATTTCAGCAATTTTGTTGAATTTTGCAGTTAGTTACTGTAGCAAGTTCTTTTAGACAAATATATTTTTGCAGTTTAGCTTTTATAAAACTAAAATTATACTGTAATCTTGTGGCCACCTTTCAGCTCCATCATCAGAGCCCTGGACACCATTTAGGAACAGAGTACTTATAAAGACAAATCAAACGAGCCCAAACTCGATGGGGTTACGTCGTTTCGTTACAGAGTTCCTGTGGCCAGCTTCCGGCTTCATCGTCAAGACCCTGGACATCACCTAGGGTCAGAGTACCTACTTGTAAAGACAACAAAGGAGCCAAAACTCGATGGAGTTACGTAGTTTTATCACAGAGTTCTTATGCTGCCTGCCGAGATGTCTCAAGTGCGGCTGCTCAAGCTCAAGCTCATCGTAGGATTCGAACCATCAACCTACCTCAGTGGGTGATTTCAGTACTAAAAATTCCAACATTCTGACTGAGTCAGCTTATTTGTCTACCTCCCCGTCCTGCCGCTCACATACCTCAAGTGGACTAGCACTTGCGAGCCGACAGAAAGTATTTTTATACAAATAATTATAAAGCTAACTAAACGTTAAATAAACTCTTTGCTCAATTAGCAAAAACGGCTGAACCCCAAACACTTCAAAGAACTCAAAATGCTCGAAGAAAAATACCCTCAGCTCAGTTGAAACATTTTGTGGATCAAATTACACACTTTCTTTCTCTTTTCTTTTATGTAAAAGAAACTTTGGTGGTAGAGATGAGAGCAGATTCTGATTTAGCCGGGTAATTCGTCCGTAACAGAAATATACAGATATTTATTGAGTTGTTAAAATTTAACATTTAATATAAATTCATTTGTTTATGTTTATGTAGACGGCTCCGTAGCTAAGTTGGTAGTAACCCTGCCTGCAAAGCGAGGGGTCCCGGATTCGATTCCCGGCCGGGGCAGATTTTGTGTAAGCATAAAGTTTGTTCTCGGGTCTTGGATGTTTGTGATGTGTAGCTGTGTGTGTTTTCTAGCTGATGATGATGATGATAGTGAAATTATTTTGTATTCTATGGTGTAATTACTTATCACATTGAATTGGTGCTGTCATTACTACGATGTAGTTAATTGTAGGTACATTGTTTTTGCGTGTGTTTTATATACATTTTCTTAAATGTAGATTAAAATGAAATTTTACTTTAATATTCACGCGACTGGTATGAACAATAAATAATACGGTCACTGTTGTACAGACAAACAAGCAGATCAGAGATTAAATATGTGTGAGCGGTTTAAGAAATAAATACACAATGTTTAATTCTTAAAATATACTTTTTTCATATATTTCAACAGAGTTGCGTATTTTTTGTGGTATAAAGTTTGTTAACGATTCAATACTATTGAACTTCTCAATAATTAGCTATTGATGAAATAAGCAATTATTTTTATCTTTTACCATAATATGATCAAGTTTAGTGTTCAATCACTACTAGTGTAGTTTCTATTTCAATTTTTTCTGTCCGGACTGTAGCCAATTTAGTGGCTAGCACAGAATTGGATTGCAACTGCACATCCCTAGTTAGTATTAAGTTCCCACAAAGGTTTTAGGAATCCAGACTTAATATAAAACAGAATGAAGTCTCTCTGGTTGAGGCTCTGTAGTGTTTTCAGCACTATTAGGCATCATTTCAGTCAACATTGAGAGCGAGTGTGGCCGAGCGAGCACTTGTGCGACTTTCAATCCGACGCACCACAGTTCGAATCACGACTCGGCCCGCACCAATGACTCATATCAAGTTATGTGCGGACACGCATTTCATTATTCACACACGCTCTAAAACGGTGAAGGAAAACATTGTGAGGAAACCGGCATGTTCAAGAACCACAAAATTCGAGGACATGTGACATCCACCAAGCGGGACTGGGCCCGCGTGGTGGATTATGGCCCACACCTCTCTCTCTGGAAGAAGGCCGGTATCCCAGCAGTGGGGGCGTAAGAGGCTGATAATGAGGCATCATTTACACATGTGTGTCATCTGGATTTTAGTTTGTATTGCATAATTAATGTACCCCTGTAGAGCGGCAGACACCACGAGCAAAGCAGTGATACCTACCAAGAGGGACATACATAGGAGCAACGTTGATATTATTACTCCAATATTAACGTTAGCAAATCCTTATAACATAATCTACTAGCATGCAGGATAATAAATCTCCAAAAACCACACGTAGCTTATTTATGAAAGCATTATCCCAGTCAAGACCAAAAACAACAGGTAAAATAACAAACAACACATTCGCAGCCTGCTAAACCCTGATAAAAAAACACGTAAAGCTCTCTCTACAAGGCCTTTTTATTAAAATAACACGATACCCTAAGGGAGTTTACATTACTTTGTTACTTTATGGATTATTGCTAGACCACGGAGGAGCAGGCTTGTAATAAAATTTATTTAGTTTAGGTAATGCTGCGTAGAATTAAGGCGCGGCTATAGCAAACCGTCCGAAATAGTCCTGTTTTTCGTCGCATAAATCCCCATTTTTAACCGACTTCCAAAAAAGGAGAAGGTTCTCAATTCGGTGGGTATTTTTTTATGTTTGTTACCTCAGATCTCCGTCATTTATAAACCGATTTGGAAAATTCTTTTTTTATTTGAAAGGATATACGTTCAGATTGGTGCCATAGAAATTTCATTAAAATCGGTTTAGTAGTTTGTCACTGAAGTCGGTTTATCGCTTTGTTAAAGCATTTTTGGTAACCTTATTGATTTTTGAACAGCTTGCTTTTATTATTATAGATATTACAAGCAATAAAAATACAATATTATAACTAAAGGTTTACAAAAAAGGCTTATCTATAAAATATTAAATAGAATTTTTCCTAGAATCTAGCAAAAAAATCGCAAAAACGACCCCAAAAAATTTCTTTCGTCTCCAAATGCTCAATATTTTAAGCAACATTTAAGTAAACAAAAAATTTTTCAAATCGGCTTGGGTATAAATAACGAATATGAGGTAACAAACATTGAAAAAATGCAACCCAATTGAGACCTTCCTCCTTTTTTGGAAGTCGGTTAAAACACTGAGCCATCGTCATTATTTCCAAAACTTTTAACCATTATTCATCATAATCATCATCAGGTGAAGTTATAGTCAAATGCAAGTCCATAAACAATAATAAAACACATTTGTTTTTACACCTCCAAGTAATAGGTAAATGAATTCGTACACAGTACACCGGGAATATATTATTATGTGGTTTTCCCTGCGAGCCTTCGGAACGACCAAAGTTTTTTTCCCTACAACGCTTGTACCATAAACGTATCTTAAACGAGCTTCAGATGGCAAAGTTTCTTACAGTATCTCAGTGAAAAGAAAACAAACCCCCATCGCCATGCCCGTCACATCTTATCACGAAAGCTGACAAAATACAGAATCGAAGCCCGCTCCGGAAATTAGGTATTCGCGAAAATTGAAAATACGGCCCTAAAACGTTTTGCGTCTTTGGGCGGAGAGCTGGGGTAGAGAAAAATGGAGAGTGTTTTGTGTACGGTTTATTATTAGTTTTTGCTCGAGGCTTTACACGCGTGGTACCAGGATAAATGTAGGGTTATTTCTATGTCTAATATAATTACATATCTTTAATTTTGATTTTTTTAATGGTATGTTATCCTAGAAGGAGGTGATTAGGGCTATTTCTAAGTCTAATGTAATTACATACCTTTAAAATTGTTTATTTTGAATTTTTAATGGTATGTTATCCCAGAAGGGCCATGGTTGTCTACAAGTTGTGAGAAACTTGGTAATACGTCATTCCAAATTTCCATACAACAAAAATATTTTTTTAACGTGCTAAATGCCTTTATTAACTAGCTAATACATAAATAAACACTACATCTAACCTAGCTAGCTACAAAAACAGTTGGATAATCTACAAGCCCTATATAGGCCTATAGATAATCCAAATGTTCTAGCCCACTACCAGTTGGAAGCGTACCCAGCATGCTGGCGGCATTGCCTCGTTGAACCGCAATGCTGATCCGTTGAGCCAAATAGTTACCAGCATTTTGGTTACGCGTCGCATCAATCAACCAAAATTATTAATTCAACATAGTTCAAGTGAATCAGCTGATATAGGGCTGCCCCGAAATTTTGTAGTGGAGTTTTGACATAAACTTTAAATGCCATTTCTTCAATGAAAAATACCGAATTTCAAACACGTAAAACAAATGTTGTTGACCTCCAGGAACAGATTGACCCACATTCAGGATAACATACCAATTCAAACTCAGGCTGTAGAGTTGAGTGGTACCAAAAGTAACGAGCATAGCTGCCTGCGGGCTAAAGCTGGAGGTCTACTCTCAAAATTGATGAACGACATATCTTTGCACTTCTCGTGTCGATGTCACCTTACTCTAAGCGTGGAATAGATAGCAGGTATCTAAACTCTAAGTTTTCTCAATTTCACTGTTATTCACGATTATATTTTTATCGAATATATTTTATTGAGAATGTTTCACAAAACAAAATCAAAAACAATGTTGATTTGTGTCAGTGCGCAAATATGCACTGACTATACCGTGCAGCACCGCATTGGGAATTTATAAGGATACATCGTTGATTTCAAAGGTGCGTCATCGCTTGTTATGACTGACTTATTTTATATCAAAACTAGCTTCTGCCCACGGCTTCGCCTGCGTGGTATATATCTTTATAGACTATTTGTTGTTCCAAAACCAAAAAGTATCTACACTACATCTACAAATTTCATCAAAATTGGCGCAGTTGTTACAGATATACATGGTAACAAACATTCATACGCACAAGTAAAAATAAAAACAATGAAATAATTATTGGGTTCAGTATCGATTACAGAATGCCTTCCAAATAGAATTTTCAAAATATCTTCAATTTACAGAATAGTACAATTCTGCACAGTTTTATTATAAGTATAGAAGTGTCAGATACTTGACGAAAATTTCACAATGATTCTTTCCTTCAGTTCAAGCTTATTATGTAAACTGGATCCAACATACAGTGCGTTGAAATGACATTTGACAGTCTCAAATTTTTTTCCCGACCGTTCCCCGTCTAAAACGCCATCTCGGCCGGTCTTAGACCGAAACATTGTTATCTTAATAACCATCTACGGGTCTCCCGATAAAGCTCCGCAGGCACCCGGATAGTGACGTCAGTGATGACGTCATTGAGAATTTGGTCACTGTACATTCATAGAGAGTACGTGATGTCGCGCTTATTTGGAGCTCGTGGAGTCCACTAAACTGACTCACTATAAAACTCATTACATTGAAAAAGTATAATTATATTTTATTAAAAGTATATTTCATTTTACTTGAAAATCAATGTTTGCATAGGTATTAGAATGTAAATTTCGCGTGTCTGTACATTGCAAAATAATAAACCTTGACAAAATGTAATTTGCAATATTAGCAAACAACACTACAATGATATTTCAAAACACAGTGGAACCATAAAGATCTATCTTTTAGTTGTTTAGTAAGTGATACTACCTAACCAAACCTAACCTAAATCAAAGTCAATTGTTCCAAGATAAGTCACTATCTCCTAGTTACATTGTGGTTTGACTCTTATCAGCATAGATTGCAAGACTTAAATGTAGCAATTCAACCGGGTGACGTTTCGAATTGTAAATTATTCTATATTGTCTTTAGTTACAATGTCTTTGGGCTTAGATAAGAAATGAATTGTTTGCTTTGCTGAAAATTATTTGATTAGATTAATGAAGTGGGTTAGATAAGATAGACCTAGATTCTAGTAGTGTCCGCGAATCTTTAAATTGAAAAAGGAATCATTCTGTTGTACCTTTCTTTACCAGCCTGTCAAAGCCACTCAAGCAGTGCCACTCAGAACTTTGAAACACACAAGCCTGCGCTGCACTGCAGTGCGTTCGTTACCCCGAGACATTAGATATTAAATATAATAATCCCAGTTATTTCACTTACTACTTTGCTCATCAAACCAATGCCAATTTGGAACGGGCACGGTGGGTTTCTGGAAGGTTCGTTGACTTTGAGCACGGATTGGGTATGTTGATATCTTTGTCACTTATTATGTTCTGATAAAGACAGCATTAGTTTTAGTCTATGATTCCGCTAGGCGAACGTTACAGAGACCCTGTGACGAAGCATTTTGAATTTGAATGAAATCGGAACAGCAGTAATGCTTGCATAATACTGTTTGGTGGCAGACTTCACGAGCAACGCGGTTGGTGAATCGTATACGTGCACTCTCATACCTCAATACTAGGATGCCGACGTCGCTGGTGCATGGATGACACCAGATACACAACACAGACCCGAAACCAAACTTTAAGCTCACCATCCAAAATTTGCCCCAGCCGAGGATCAAGAACGGTTTGCAGACCATTTCATAATTGAATTAACTATGTATATTGTATACTAGCTGCTGCCCGCGGTTTCACCCGCGCGGAGAGATTAGATTTTATGGCAGCTATCTGCCATTGAAATTCCTGTCAAAATCGGTCCAGCCGTTTTGGAGATTACCCGGAACAAACAGACAGACAAAATTTTTAGAAATGGTTGTATTGTTATAGGTGCCGTATATACTTTCCTATGCATTTGGTAAAAAGCTGTTATTTTGATATTACAAACAGACACTTCAATTTTATTTATTTCTATAGATATTTTTTTTTACTTGTATTCTTTAATATTAAAATACTATGAATAGTATGACTCTGACTGATATCTTAAAATACCTATATTCTAGCCGGACTGTCGAAAAGTAATTTTTAAAATCCCTCCCAGACAGGCACCTGCGCGTTCTCACCTCCGATTTTCGGTTCACTTCTCCTTTCGAGTCGTTAATCCTGATCCATTTCCGATCTCAGATAAAATGTCGCCTTTTATCTTGGAAGGTCCTTTTTTCATCCAAGAATTAGAGCAGGTGACATGTTATCTGGAAGCTTCTTTTGATGAGCTTTCTGGCTTGTCAACTTTGTGCGAGATGTGAGTTGTTGACTCCATTTTTTTATGATGTCAATCAATACGTTTTCTCATGAGAATCAAATATCTATGGAAATCGCATTCTAGAGACGTCAAAAGTCAAAGTCGAGCATATCTACTGAGCGCTAGGACGCCCCATACAAATTGGGCTGAACGCGCATTTTCAACGCGAGCCGTAAAGTTGTCATAAAAACATGCATACCTATTGTTGAGTTTGGCCGTGAAAAACTGCATTTAAGTACAAATTTGCCTTACATTTTTTTATTCATTGTCATTTAAAGAATATGATAGTATCATTTAAATTATTATTGGATGATAGAAATAAATCGTTAAATTCGGGAAACTTTTAGAGTATTTCTGTTGTCATTTTATATGTTTTTGTGAATTTCATTTTTATTGTGTTAATGTCATTAAACCCGTATAACGACAGTAATTATGTAATTTGTGTTTCATGCAACATCCTTATTGGTATAATTATGTGAGGTTTAAGCCGGTAGGAGCCCGGCTTGACCTGTCTGTCGACCCCACGTCAGACACCGGGTATCCATTAAGGATTTTTCCACGCGAGAAAAGGACCACATGGCACATACAAATACATCAAACACGAGATGATACTCACGATACAGTATTTAGCATTCCCTGGACAAGCCTCCAGGCGCGCGGCGCTGCGGTTGTTGCAA
The DNA here is from genome assembly GCA_907269065.1 of Crocallis elinguaria. NCBI lineage: Eukaryota > Metazoa > Arthropoda > Insecta > Lepidoptera > Geometridae > Crocallis > Crocallis elinguaria. The sequence goes on from OU026065.1 coordinate 22,760,267, forward strand.
GGGGTGATAGACCCCACCCCATCGCTGTACTGCCCGCACTTCCAGCACTTAAGGGCGGTTGACGCAGCGCTCAGGGAGAGAAGGATACAAGCCACAGCAAGGCGAGTGGAAAACATGTTCTGGAACAAAATAATGACTTTTTTATACTATAAGATTACAAAATAAAAGTAAAGTAAAAAATAATTTACCGACATAACTTCTTGTAAATACAGTTTTTAGTGAAGCCATAGGCTGTCAAATTATGGTGGAGATTTTCTTAGTTGTCCAATAATGTAAAATAACTTGGCGGCTCACCAACCAATGATATTGTAGAGAGAAATTCGAATGATGTCATTGATTTGCGATCGGATCACTAATTGCTTTCCTTGGTTGGTATCCGCTGAGATTAATTACATTATTGGATAAGTATAAAAAAGCAGACATAGTGAAAACTGTGTTTCAGCATCCAGTGGCTTGTCCCGTAGTTAGAAACTTGTAACTTTAAAATGCACAGTTTCTGTGGGAACGCGGGTGAAACTACGGGCCGAATATAGTATAATGTATGTATACAATACATAAGAAGGTATTATGTAGGTATTATTTTGTTCAGCCAATAACGTAACCAAAGGAGCGGCTATACTCATAAAACTCGTTTATTGCGTTTATCTAATATCTTCGGTCGTTCCAATAAAGAATATAACTTCCGTATTGGAGACAAATAAACGGGCCAATGAGCAATAAGCAAAAGCTAATAGAATGAGCAATAAGCAAAAGTTTACTGCTCATTGTACCTCGTGCTGCTTATTATAGATTATGCTCGTTTCCACCATTCAGCATAATTACGTTTAATTAACTATGCAAGCGAACCAGTATTTATTTTGTTAGTGGTAGGACTAACTCTTCTGCGAGTGTCCGTCTGGGTTGCTACCACAGCTTTTCTAGTGAAGTCTGCCGCCAAGCAGTAGTGTGCATGCATTACTGTGTTCCGGTTTGATGAGCAGAGTAGCCAGCGAAATTACCGGGCTTATGAGACTTAATACCTAATGTCTCAGGGTAACGAGTGCACTGTAGTGCCGCGCAGGACTTTGTGTTGCAATGTTCTGGGTGGCACTGCAATTGTTATGGGCCGGCGTTATGCTTACCATCAGGCGAACGACCAGCTCGTCTCGTTACCAAATAACATTGAAAAAAAGTAAAGTTATTAGAAACGTCATACGAGAAGCGAATTAGACAACGTTTAGACACTCCTTAAATCAAGGTCTAGACAGTGTGTAAAAGATAAACGTCTAAAATGATTAGAAAGTGTTTGACTTCTCTTAAATTTGTGGTTGCTTAAACATGCGACTAAGACGTGTTTAAGGTGTGTGTAAATTTTTTTAAGGTTAGACATTCAGTTCTCACATTTTGGTATATAAAATATGTTTTCTACTTCCAAAAATCTCTTCTTGTTTATGCTGTTTTACTAAGAATTATTTACTAAACCCAAATTAATAGTGGTAATTCTCGCAACACCACCCCATATATTATAAGTAGCCAGAACCCTTAGGGTTGATACAATCTAAGTGACAACAAGCCCACAGCCCTAGTACATATATCTGCCGCTCCAACCCTGCATGTTTACTCGTTTAACGAACGTTTGTTCAAGCACTGGCCCAATTAATGTTGGGTTGAAAATTGCGGTTCCTAAAGTGTCAATAAAACTAATGATCGGGGCTCTGAAGAGACCCGATCATAAATCGGGCGAACGATTAACACAGTTTTAGTCTAGCCTTAAAATTAACAAGAGCTTTACAAACTTAGTCCAATTCAGAGACGAGTGACTGAGATGCCACTGTGATGCGGGCCACCAAAAGCGGCCACTAGACACAGCCACTGGACGCGGCTACCAGTGGCTGGGTGTAGCCTCCAGTCTGTGCCACTGGTAACCATAAAAAAGAGAGAGAAAAAAAGGGCGTTCGGTGGCTTAGGCCGTCCTTACACGGCAACGCGCTCTGCAGAACTCAAGTACGTATATTCAGGATGAGTTTGAATTGGTAAATTACCCCAGAAGGGGTGATTAATACCAGGATTGTCCATAAGTTGTGAGGAGCTATATACCTTGGAAATATGCCATTCCAAATTTCAATAAAAAAAAAAATACTTCAAACGGGAAGTGCGTGGCATTTCCTGGAATTGTTTCTAAGTCTCTTCTAACCAACATCAACATTAAACAAAGTGAAAAGTAGTTCAAGTGAGTCAGTGCTGCCCGGAGTTTCGGTGATAGCATTTTTAATGCTATTTCTTCGATGAAAAATTCCTAATTTCAGTAACTCGTAAAACAAATGACCTCCAGAAGTATACTTACGTATACTGACCCCTTTTCGGGATAACATATAATTTCTAAATCAGTTTGTATTAAAAAGTTGCTTTCGTATTTGCACGCAAGTTGGTCCCATAGCCTTTGAGAAGATGGTGTTTTAGGAAATTCGGTGTTTGGGCAGGCTAATAACCATGCATTTGTGGCCTTAAAAATATGGTATATAAGTATTTTGTTGTTACTCGGGGTTTCCCCGCGTGATAAAATCCGAAACGAAGAGATCCGCAGGAGAACGAAAGTTACCGACATAGATCTCAAAGTTAGCAAGTTGAAATGGCAGTGGGCAGGCCACATCGCTCGCAGAACTGATAGGCGAGTAGTCGATCCAAGTGGCGTTCTATGGGGGAGGCCTATATTCAGCAGTGGACGTCTTCCGGCTGATGATGGTTTTGTTGAATTTAATGGGGAGTATTTTTGGTACTCAGATATATCATGCGGGTTGAGCTCCCACCATCCAGGCGAGTACTAGAAAATGTCCTACCACCGTTGTTTGCATCACGATGTTTTCCTTCATAGAATAAAGCTCAAGCTCATTGTAGGATTCGAACCCCTGACATAAACAGATCGGCGGCCGTCGTCATACCACTGAGCTATCATCACGTCAAAACCTTTCAAATTATGTCAATATCTACTCTGTTGCGAAAGACACCACTCCAATATCGTCGCCATAAACAGAATGGTGTCATTTTCAGGGTCGTAAAACGGTACAAACTATCTGCAGAAGGTGAAATGACACCTTCGCCATCATTAGGCGACAGGTGGTAACCCTAGCTGCTTTATGGCACCTGTCAGTGACAGTAAAGGAGGTACTAAAAGAGGTCGAGGTTTTATGGGACAGTTATGGTACCTTAGGTACAAGTCCAATATATTATGTCCAATATATATTCCTGCATATGTATACGTACGAATTTGGAACTCTGTTTGGCTTTTCTCAACAAAATTGCATAATTAAATGCAAATAATTTTCTAAACATAAACATTTCATTTAAGTAAAAAAAGGAAAAAGATGTTAATTGGCATGAAGAAAAAAAATTGGGTATGTGCCACATTTTTTATAAAATAACATATAAAAGAAATAAAGGAGGTAACAAAGAAAAGGACACTCGTGCTTAAAAATCTATCTTGATTCATTTTACTTCTTTCATTCAAACTGACATGTAAACACAAAATGAAACAAACGTGACAAATGAATTCATATGAATCGATCGAAAGATGGCGTGCGGCATCACCCACTCCCACTCCAGTGATCGCGCACTGGTGAACTAAAAATAACCAGTTAAAGTCTGAAGTCTGAGAACGAAACCAAAAAACTTAGCAGTTTATATCACGTGTAAACCACTAAACGTTCTTTAATTTTATGATAATAATTTGGTTTTACAACCCCTATACCTCCATACTTCGCTTGAGGACGGCTGGGTATTACTCAACTTAGGAAAGCTTACACAACATGCTTTATTAATACCAAATGAGTACCTATTACCACATTTCCTGATTCGCCGAATATAATACAGAATAGAAACAGCAAATGAAAGCAGTAAGGGCCCAGCTTAGGCTTAGCTTAAGGCGTATATAGCAGCTAAATAACATCACTTAAAAGGTTTTTTAGCAAAATCAGATAAGCTTCTGGCACTAGTAAAAATATATGTGATCAAAAAAAGTGTTTACCAAAAATCGATCAATAAAATGTCAAAGTTACCTCTAAAAATAAGTTTTGCAATTGTTACGGGCCGGCGTTATGCTTGCCATCAGGCAAATGACCAGCTCTTCTCGGTATCCATTAGCATAAAAAAAGATAGGTAGTTTATAGGTAGGAGACGTAAGCTAAAAATGGATTTTGCGACAGGGCCGAATTAAGCGGTATAAATGGCTACCGTAAATTTATATGAAAGTCTTAAACTATTTTTATATGGTCTGGCGCTGACCGCTAGTAATATAATATTTATATACATTTCTTTTAAAACGACAGTGGGAGACGTTATTGCCCTTACTGCAGTAGATGTATTTGAAATTTCCTTTCTGTGCAGTATTACAGGATAATAATAAATAATTCAATATTATAATACCTTGTTTTGTCTACAAAACAAGGTATTATAATATTGAATTATTGATTTATGAAGAATAGGTTGTTCTCTAGAACAACCTATTTCGCTTATAAATGTGGCCCGCCCCTTCCCTTTCATCTGTTTGTGATCGTAAGTTCTGAAAATAGAATATCTGTTGTAATAGTTATGACTAGCAAAAGATAAATATTTAGAATGCCTACGTTAGGAAAATGTTAGATGTTTAACGTTTTCTCTAGTTGTCTTCCTGTATGTTGATGGTTATTGTCTTAAGTCTCAAACATTTTCTATAGGTACATACAATACATCTTCTTCTTCTTCTTTCTTTATTTTCTGGCTTCTGTGGAATGTTCGCCACAATTTCGCCAATGTCAAGTAGGTCATACAATACATAATTATATAGAACACAAATAAATAAAATTGAAGTGTCTTGTAACTTCAATGTCAATGTCAATGTTAAAATGTCTATGTCAACTTAGAATGTATACTAAATGTATATGAAAGTGTATCCACTATCCGGTACTTATAACAAAAAATATTTTTTTAAATGTTTATCTGTCTGTCTATTTATTTCGGCTAATCTCTGATACGGCTGGTCCGATTTTGACGGGACTTTCACTAGCATATAGCTGGTTTTATAAGGAGTAGCTTGGGGCTAAGCAGGTGAGGCCACGGGGCAAAGCCAGTTATACAAATAAAAATGGTTTTAAAGGAAAAAAAAATGTTAGGCAATAACACTTTGGTTTACTTATTTCTAATAGTTTAATAACTATAATATGTCTATGGTTGTTACCCATTACTAAAGTTAATTCTCCTAGAAGAGTATTAGACTTGATCTTATTTGTGGAAATACTTATAAGACAAGTTTGGGATGTTTTCGAAGAAACGTAGAGGAAAGTTATTGAATCACGTAGTTGTTCAACATCATTAGTTGCCTTTCATAAACTCTGTTATGACTTATGACCTTTTTATGATACAACCAATCCAATCCTATATAGTTTCCAGGGTTGGATAAAAAAATATAGTCATTAGGCATTGGATTTCAAAGACTTGGATTTTAAACTCAAAAAAACACTTTTAGACGCCTTTTTAGCTAGACTCTGTCTCAAATTCAAAATCAAAACGCGTTATTCATATAGGCCCCAACGGAGCACTTACGAAAGTTATATAAATTACTCTAACAGCGGGCGTCTGTAACGTTCGTCTACCCGAATCACAAGTCTAAAGATAAACATCTAAAATTATTAGAAATGTCACAATAGAATTGAGTTAGACAACGGTTACATACTAGTTAAATCAGGATTTGTGGTTACTCATTTTTAAACAAGCGACGAAGGCATGTTTCGGAGGTTAAAAACTGTTTAAGACAGGTTTAAAGCCTGTTTAATTTTTTTATGGTAAGACCGTATCAGTCATTCATACAACATTATACTTTACTAGCTTCTTTCCGTGGCTTCATCCGCGTGGCGATTCCCAAAGAAACAGTACGTTTTTCGGGAAAAAATACTAGCCTATGTCCCGGTCCATAAACTATACTTTCTATGCAAAAAACTGTTGCTGTGCGTGAAAGAAGGACAAATCAAAAAACCTACAAGCGCAGTTTCGCATTTACTTACAAATTACAATACACACTAGAAAGTTAAGGTAGCTTTGCTTATAAACTCTGTATAACGGTTGAATATACACGATGTTTTGTCTCTTTCGACTCAGTTTAAAATTGTCAAAGAACAACAAAGAAAAGTCATTGAATACACCATTATACACTGTTTATTAGTAAGGCTGTAAGAGGAGGTAGAGGAGGACTTTATGTACGGTTCGACAAAGAACTCAAAACTAAATAATATAGTAGTATTTTATTATTAAAAGTTTATAAAATTGCGAAGTCTTGAACACTCAAAAGAACCAAATCCTTACTCTACAGCTTGTCTCTACAACAGAAACATTCGTATTGTGGCGCGGCATTGTTAGCGGACACTTGAGGTGTAGAGTCTCTACAACTCTACCTGCACAGAATAATTAAAAAATGTCGGAATTGTTGTCACGTAGAATTGCTGTGATATTTTTAATAATAGGGTTTAAATATTAAACTAGCGATCCGACCCGGCTGCGCACGCTTCGCTTCGCTAGTCGGTTTATAAATTACAACATAATATACTTAATGATAATGTTCTGTGGTAAGAAAAGGGTACCAAAACTAAAAAACAGCACAGAATTGGGAACCTCCTCCTGATTCATCTTTTTAACTCAGTTCCTTCAAGTTCATTTCACGCTCGCACAGTTTTACGTAAACTTTTATTTTGAGAAACCTTCGAGTCATCTTCGTTCCTTTGTCGGTGCATACTTTAGAAGTGTTTCCGATTCAGCTATGTCATCGAGTCGATGTCTATAAACTTTGCTTCTGTTATACAACCTGAGTTTGAATCGGTAAGGTTTTTTTTCAACGGGCTGACAGCCTTTATTAACTAGCTAATACATAAATAAACACTACATCTAACCTAGCTACAAAAACAGTTGGATAATCTACAAACCAAAGTAGGACTATAGATAATCCAAATGTTTCAGCCCACTACCAGCTGTTGGAAGCGAACCCAGCATGCCACTATTGCCTCGTTGAACCGCAATGCTGATCCGTTGAGCCAGCATTTTGGTTACGCGGCGCATCAATCAAACGCTCTGCCAAAATTTTGAAATTGCTATGAGTTCCCGGCCCCCACGGACCCAATGTTTCAACACCAAACGGCTCAAATATGCAACCGCTCCCGAGGTTAGCATATTTGCGCCGCTTGATTCTTGAGTCACTCAGCCAAAGCAGTCGAGGTAAGTTAGTAAGTTATTGGTAAATTATCCCGATGGTCAATCTAATCCTGGAAGTCAACAAAACTTACGAGTTTTTTGAAATTCGAAATTTTTCGTTGATAGTAAGTCATTCAAAGTTAAAATCAAAATTATACTACAGAACTTCCGGGCAGCCCTATGTCAGCTGATTCATTTGAACTATAGGTTGGGGAAAAAGTCTTTTCGCATTATAGTATGTATGAACTTGTAATAAAATCTCTTTGGCTATACTATTTGTATCTGGCTGGTTTTGGTATCATATGAAAGTTTAAATTTTAAAGAACATAATTCCAAATTCAAATTAGGAAAATGTGTGATTTTCATTTGTTTTTCGTACTATCAAAATGAGTGAATCTAATGAAGAAATTCGATACATTTTAAAATTTTACTACAAAAAAGGTAAAAATGCAACGCAAGCCGCGAAAAAAATTTGCGATGTTTATGGACCTAGTGCAGTGTCTGTGAGAGTAGCACAAATTTGGTTTAAGCGTTTTCAATCCGGAAATTTTGATTTCAAAGATGCACTTCGCTCTGGTCGCCCTATTACGGATAAAATGGATGCCATTTTTAAAAAAGTGGAACAAGATCGGCATATCAGTAGTTACGACGTAGCTGAAGAACTGGGAATTGACCACAAAACAGTTTTGGCGCATTTGAAAAAAACTGGGTACACAAAAAAGCTCGATATTTGGGTACCTCACGAGCTCACTGAAAGAAACCTAATGAACCGTGTACTCATTTGTGATTCTTTACTACGACGTAATGAAACCGAACCATTTTTGAAGAAGCTGATAACTGGTGATGAAAAGTGAATCACGTACGACAAGAACGTGCGAAAAAGGTCGTGGTCAAAGACCGGTCAGGCTTCACAGACTGTGGCGAAACCCGGGTTAACTCGCAACAAGATGATGCTGTGTGTGTGGTGGGATTGGAAGGGCATTATTCATTATGAGCTGTTACCACCAGGCAGGACCATCGATTCTGAACTCTACTGCGAACAACTGATGAGATTAAAGCAAGAAGTTGAGAGAAAGCGGCCGGTATTAATCAACAGAAGCGGTGTGGTTTTCATTTTCATGGTTTTTCATGATAACGCTAGACCTCACACATTTTTAGCCACTCAAAAAAAATTAAGAGAGTTTGGCTGGGAGGTGTTAATGCATCCGCCGTATAGTCCTGACCTTGCACCTTCAGATTTCCACCTGTTTCGGTCTCTTCAGAATTCTTTAGGCAGTGTCAGGTTAACATCACGAGAGGACTGCCAAAACCACTTGTCGCGGTATTTTGATCAGAAGTCCCAAAATTTATATAGCAATGGGATCATGTCCCTACCTACAAGAAGCCAAAAAGTTATCGAACAAAATGGTACCTACATACTTTAGTTAAATGTAAATAAACTATATTAAAAAATGTTTTGAATTTTCTTAAAAAATGCGAAGAAACTTTTTCCCCGACCTATTATGTTGAACTTTGTTAAATGATAATGTTGATTAGAAGAGACTTAGAAACAATTCCAGAAAATGCCACGCATTTCACGTTTAATGTGTTGTAAATTTTGAATGTCTTAATTCCAAGGGAGAGTCACACAACTTGTGGACAACCGTGATCCTAGCTACCCCCTTCCGTGATAACATGGCAATTCAAACTCACCCTGTATAATGGCAAAAAATTCGATACAATAACCGACGCGGCTCCGTGGCAAAGTTCTTGCTATCCTTGCGTAAAGCGCAGGGCCGCGGGTTTACTCCCCGGCTGGGGAAAACTTTGTGTAGTGAGCATAAAATTTGTTCTTGTGTCTTGAATGTTTGTGTACCTGTGTGAAGTGAACTAAATAAGCTCTAGAAGATGACCTAATACCAGGCTACGGTTCTTTCACCAACAGTTCAAGTTTTCTTTTTAACTGTTCGGTAGAAATGGTCGTTTGCTTGATGTCTAAAATTAGAGTACCTACAATGAATAATCCGATACATCGATACCTACTTGTCATACAGTTCTTTATAGGGCAAGCCTTTCCCACATTTTAAAACGTTTTTCTTCGACGACACCGAAGCGTTTACCGAAGTTCAGTTCCCAAATCAGAGGGAAAGCCTTCAATTCGGCAACACGATTTAAACACATTAAAATTTCCTCCAGACGATCGCTTTGCTCTGAATTTGGCATTGCTCCAATGTATGTACACCCGAAACCTTACCTTGTTTCTTCACACTAAAGTATATTGTACTTTACAGAATTTGCAGAAGGAAAGCTGTAGTTTAAGACAGTGACTAAGCTGTGTACTGCATAAATTCTGCTCGAGTCGCGAGCTCTTAAAAACAAGTTTGCGTCATTGGTTTTATTATATACCTACTTATTTACTACTTACTTATATGTTATATCCTACATATGCATATAAGGTTTCATTAAAATCTGTATATTTATTTTGGAGATTAAGTAGTGATAAGCTTGTATGAAAAGAAGGGTATAAATGCTTTTAAACTGCATGAATATTAATATCAAAATTCGTCTAAACGCACAAGCTTAACAACTGCAACATCAAATATTGACCTAAAGTGATTGCTATACAGAGCAGCTGTCGCTGGATTTGCTCGTGAAGATTTATCAATAGCCCATTGATGCGGGCGAACAAATGTTGGATAAGTGACAAATGCTTTTTTTTCGATTCGCTTGACTGGTTTAGGGATTCAACATCCATTAGAGAAAGGAGGGATTAATATACATAGTAACAGGATACTGCTGATCCGGCTCTTTAGCGATTATCGAAAGTGCTAAAAGCAATGGTTTTACACTTGATACGTTAGGTTTAGATCTTTATCTTATGCTCCGCCCAACCATTTATTTTACTTTTGACAGGTCGAGGTCGATAATGCGTTACCTATTCGATTTTTTAAACATTCTCACCAGAAACTTAAGCGCTTTACAGGAATAACATTCACTAGCAGATTGATAGGTCACTTCACTATCACTATACAATCGCAGCCTCAAAAAGAAGCAGGCTGGCAACATAGGCTTAATAAATTAAGACCATATTATGACAGTAATTATTTCACGCCATGAAAGAAGATATAAAAGTTAATGACCCCGCCATAAGGGATTCTCAGAATCACGAGAGAGATGTTATGTTACATTCGTGGGACGTTATCATTAATGATGATATAAAACATACTTAATGCTAAGACGTGTTATAGCCAAGATGTAGGCTATAATGGCCATCTTTCATGATCTCGATAGGCTGGTATTTGAGCGACCACAACCAGTTTAAGCAGTGATCAATTCCTAGACCAGATTTTTTCAGGTAAATTGGCCTTCTTGCATGTTTCATATACACACACAGTGTATATATGTGTGTCACAGATACATATAACGCAAACACACTTTATACACACCACACAAAGTTTATCCCAGCCAGGGAGCTGTATGAATACAGAAACTTAAGACGCTGACAACAGCCGAAAAGCTGTCACTGTCAGCCTGCATAGGAATGAAAGAGAAACAACTATTGCGTCGTAGAGGGTTCGAGCATAAGCTCACATCACAAAGATTGGTGCAGCCGGAGATCAAACCTGGGGTCCCTCGCCTTGCAGGACTAACTTACACTATACTTTTTTATACTATTTGATAAGGAGGCGAGCCGGTCGTTTGCCTGATGGTAAGCTTAACACGGGCTTATATTAACTTCCGTTGATGTATATTTGTAAATTATTCAGTTCTCTAAAGACATTATCCGTCGAAGTGTCAATTTTTGGATAAAAGCATCGTAATTGAACTTAAAAATTCCTATTTAAAATTTCACAAAATCCAGTCTGGATCCTTCGTCATAGTATCTCACAGAAGCTTTGAACATTCACAATTTCTAGCTAACTTCCATAACCAAGTAATTGGACTTCACAGCCCGTTTGCACCCAAGACCTCGTCGTTTCAACTCTGAATAGCAGAGAATAGCTACCCAGAGTCGGGAGTACCCTGGTTTATTTTCTCAACATTTGAAGTCGGTCGTTTTAGTGGTGGTATTTATTTTGGTGAACTTAACAATTTGGCATAGCGTTAATAAAACCTCAGTGAGAACCAAAGAATTTGTACATCCTGGTATAGGTTTACAAATACAGGAATTCATAAAAGAGTATGTATACAAATCTCTCCTGGGCTTCTGAAATCCAAAATATTCAACCTTATATCATAAATGTGAAAGTCTATTTGTCTGTTTGTTTATTTTCACGCTTAAACTACAAAACCAATTCTGAGGAATTTTGGTATAAAGATAGATTGGATCTTGGTGAATTATTGTCACAAATATAAAACTAGAAGGGGTGAAATGGGGGGTTACTATGGGGCATCGATCATTTTCCATAATTGTATGTTTTTTGGTAATAAATACAGCAGCGAGGCGGCGAGTACTAAAAATACGTTACCAGCAACGAAAGGTCAAGCTCGAAGTCTCGAAGGTAGGACTCGAACCTTCAACTTTCAGATCGGTGGTATCGACGTCACTACAACTAAGCCATCTAAGCAATTGTATTTAAACATTAATAGCCTTACTAATAGTTACACAGTGTTTCGTCTATTTTTATTCAGTTTGAAAAGGTCAAGGTCAAAGAATAACTAAGACATAAAATTGTGTAACTATACCACCGCTATACACTGTTTATGAGATCCGGTTGTACTGTTGAATAATTTAATAACAAGACTTTCTTTTACTTACTTTACTTTAATAATATAATGAATCTGTAGTGAATGTTTATCGAAACACAGATATTAATTACATAATATATTATTATGACGAATCATAGACGGTACTCGATTGATAATCTCACGTCTACACCTAGGCTAGGCACGACAGATTTGGCAGGCTGCCACCGAATTACTAATAACATATCCCTAGACTACGACAACGACGCACGCAATATGTGACGAGATTATTCTAGAACACGAACGTGAAATGCTTTTAGAGCCTAGTAGTGTTTTGTGACGTGTTGGGGAAGTCGGTGGGATCACAGTTAAAATAAAGGTTTAAAGTGTAGTCTGTCGGCGAAGAGGCCGGCGGTGAGTCCTCCCCTACCTCTACCTTTGGGTAGAAAAAAAGGACTTTATAGTCCTTTAAAGTTTCTAATAATTTAAACAAATAATATGTCGGATCTGACATATTTATTTACATTACTTGCTTCTGCCAACAATTTCACACACGATCCCAAAGAAACCGTAATTTTTCCGGGATAAAAAATAGCCTATGTTACTCTCCAGTCTATAAACTATATATCTATACCTAAAATGACGTCGATCCGTTGCTCCGTAATACCTGCGTGAAAAATGCAAAACAACAAACATACAAACGCACTCAGACACCACAAAAACTTGACATTTCTCTGTGATCTCTGGTATTATCCTATTTGTGTTATATTATTCCAAATATCGTTGCACAATTCCCGGAGCACATAACTCGGCGCCTCTGAATTTGTTGAGAACCGAGTTTACATTGTTTAATTAAAAGTTCGCCAGTTAGGCCTAATGTTTATGCATAAAATAGTTGCTGCCTGGGGAACGGGCCGGGAATAATGCTGGAATACATGAAATTAAGAAGCAAGGTCAGAGCCTTCTTCATGATTACCTACTTGAGAGTCCTGAAACCGCTGAACGATATAAGTTGATACAAAACAGAACCTCAAAAGGCGCAAATAGTATAAGTCTTGATATCAGTTACAAATTTTTCGAAACAAAACAACGCCCGACTGCACGCGCCGCTTTTCTGATTTTGCGGCCTTACACTGTGTGACACCGGTTTAACGAAACTAATTTAATTCCTTCCAGTGCAAGCTTAAACCGGCTGTCCACGGCACATCGGTCGAAAGGCAAACTTTCGTAGAGTTCCATCGCCTGCAGCCTGTACAGTTTCGCCTATAGAGTTTAGAGTTTGGCATGAAGTTTGGTACATTAATGGACCTTTTACACGAGCCCATTTACATTTACAATAATTGAGACGATCCACTAAGGTCGCTGACGTCGCAGTTCACTAAATGTGAAAGAAATGAAGTTCATGTTATCGGCAGTCCAACTCCCAGTCCTAGTTTAAACTGAAGTATAAATATCTGCTGTTCACGGAGCAAATTCTATTCAAGGTGTTCAAATCGTTGATTCACAAACCGTTCAGAGCAACAAAGCTTTGACAGCTGAGCAAATGTCAAAATGCTTAACTGCAAATAGTAAAACTTCAGTTCAAAATGAACGGTAAGCTCCGATCTAAGCCAGGAGACATTGAGTCGAATAAAAAATAAAAAAGTAATTATACTTTTTTTTTAACAGTTAAAACAATCTAGTAATGGATTGTCTCTATTCACCATACCGAATGGATTATCTCAGTGGATTGTCTCTATCACTGGCCTCGTGTAGATGCTCCATAACGCATGGTAGAACGATTTCTGACGCTGGAGTACTTGTTTTGTATTCCGCTGGTAAAGTTAATTTATGGTTGCCGTTGTTTTAAGGGCCTCGCACTTTCAAATTAGAATACGTGACCCATTGTGGATTATTTTGTTTTCACTGCTGCTAACTACATTTGACTTTAACTGTTTTCTGCCGGTGGAATCATGTGGGGCAAGTGTCAGCGGATAAGTGTACGGATTTTAAGTATCTCAAAAACGTTTTACAGCTGCCATTACACGGTGATGCAAGATTGATGGATATGCATTAATCACGGACCACGCGCCAACCATGGAAACATCACAATCACTGCTTGACGCATATCGTACCGTCTAATCATGAGGTGCTTGGTGAAAGTCTAGTCAGAGCGCTAACCGTGGCATTCGAGGGAGAGAAAGAGACGCACGGCAAGCGCTTCAACGACCTCTACTCAAAAAAATGGTTTCACAACCATTGCGTATTCAGTGCAGAAGTTGCGGTGAACACGAGGTAGTACGCAAATGAATGTATGTAGCGTTGTAGCTCTGTTCACCTTTAGCGGAGCAGTCGTCGCTTTGAGCCCAGGCAGAGTTTCGAGGGAGTGACATAACTAATTAACTATTGCTGTATTCGTCTGTTTCATGGATTTTAGATGGACTTACATGAGCATGTAATGGGTGCTTATAACTATGAACTTGTATCGCCCAAAGAGGGTTCCGTACAAATTTGTAGGTATTGTAAATAGCTCGTACATCACGGGAATCGTTACGTAATTGTGCAGCTACATTCACCAAAATATATAATTTTGTTTTTTTTTGTTTTCTCTACAAATTTACGGTTTTCGGATTTTTTCCTTGACTTGTGCTATAAGACATCGCTTGTTGCCAAAATTTCATGATTCTAGATCAACGGACAGATGGACAGCGAATTGAGACGATAAGGGTTCCTTTTGTCCGATTAAGGTACGGAACCCTAAAATAAAGAAAAAAAAATTGCCTACGTATATTTCTTTCACAACATTATATTGACAATTAGTAGAAAGAAAAAAGCTCTAATTGCCAAAGCTCGTGCTTAGAATATTAAAAACCAGATAGGAACAGAACTATTCCCTAAGTACTCTCACATAGTATTTGCACGCCATGCAGCACATTCGGACTAAGTAATGGACCGAGCAATCCATTTTTCCGCACCGCTGGAGCCCAGTTTATTTTCCTAACTGGATTCTGTTCTACCTATATTTGCATTGGTGACACTGATAGCTTTGATTTCGAGTTTTATTTTCACGTAGATTTTTAAACTACGAGGGCTACGAGCATGTTAGTCTGATCTTAAGTATACCTCCTTTCTCCCGCCTTTCAGCCCATGTCTTATTTTACATAGGGTTGGCGCAGTACGTCTTCCAACACCGAGAAATATCATGGACGCTGTTCCATCAAAAGGTGTAGAAAAAATACCACTAAAACTGTAACTCCCGCCAATACAGTCCCACTTTCATACTTTTTCCAATACCCCCTTTACCCCTCAAATGCAAACCTTGCCGACTATTCCGGAATAACTAATGAACTGGCATTTTTCCACTCCGTACTTTTTCTTTTCTATCTGCAATGGCCAGTAATTGCACGGACTATGCGGGATTTTGAACATAGAACTTTTATTAGGTTTAGAAAATGGTATGTTGAAACGGAGCGGAATTTTCAGCATTATTGGATGCTAACTGTAACTGTTTAAAGAAAAAATTGCTTGTAAGACTTTCAAAGAAGTTTTATTGTCCATGAACTTTATTCAGTATACTTTTAGGATGTGTGAGTGCGTATAGGTGCGTGGTGTTCGGTGCCGTTCTATGAAAATTAAAAACCATTTTTCTTTTCACTATGACGACATGCGATTCGTAGGCTGTTATTTCCTCCATAAAATCACCAGTATTTTGGAATGAGCTCTCACGAACCGGAAAACAATCATTTTTTGGCTGTTTCCCGACAGCAAACATACCCTGGCGTATCATGACAATAGCCAAACGAAAAATAACATTAATTGTGTGTTTAAATAGCTTAACTATGGAACGTTGAGGGAAAGTTGTTATAAAATAATAATACGTTACGTTTTTACAACGTTTTACAAGAGTAAAGGTTGTGACCCGAAGTATACTTAACTCCAATCAAGAGATTGGAGTTATACTTCGGGTCTCAACCAAAGACGATTACATTATTTACTTGCAGCAGTACATGGAATGTGCGTAATTGGAATTAAACTTCACAAGGTAAGTTCGTTTGATACTCGACCGCTATCGTACCTGATATCAGTTTCTATATTCTAGATTATTTAATCTAGCATAGTAGTATATATTTATATACCACTTTTGCTACATAACTAGGCTAACTTAAACATATAGCAAGGACACAGTCTGAAAAATTGAAGTGTATAATAAATTGCCTCTAAACTAAATTAACAATCCTAGAATTTAAAACCGTAACTAAAGCTTTTTTTCGTCATCAAATCCATTTTATTCACTAAATGAATTTATGACAAAATGCTGGAATGCAGGAATGTTCAATTTCTAATTTTCTTTATGAGATCGAAAAACAAACAAACAAAAGAGCACAATATAATGGTATTGTTTCATATACAAATTATAATTATATAGATACCTATAAGGTGAAAAGCTCTAGAGTTAAAATAACCATGTTTTTGAAACAAGCGCGGTTTAGAGGTATTACACGTTTAAGTGCGGCTTGAAGTAAAACCAAGAAACGGACAGGAACAGTAATACGGTCAGATAGAGCTGTCTCTTTCAGAAGCACTCCCCCTCCCTTAAGGCCTATCTTAAAATGCAAACGATGCAATTTATAAATGAATCAACAGCTTTTTGTACGTTCAGAGCAAAAATTGCTAGTATCACAGCTTAGCAGGAATAAAAGCTTCGTGTTAAAGCTTACTAATAGCTTTGTAAGCTTCTCAGCACTTCAGATTCAATAATCTCGAGAACTCAATCTGTTGAAAATGGATAAACTACCGCAAGATGGAACAACTGTGATATAATCGGCTTTGTTACCTAAGACTTGCAGGAAAAATAACTCTTTGAAGTCTTAGTTTGAAGACTTTGAAGTCTGAAAGATTTCGTTTTTTCACTTCACTAGCTGAAAGGGGCTTAAACGTTTCATGAACGGTTACTGTTTGTCGTGTGTTACTACGACTTGGTTACAACAAAATCGTCATGTTTAAATAAAGTTTTAAAAATACCTAATATAAATTATTTGCAGATACGTTATAAGTACATTCACATACTTGCATTGACAATGTTATTGTTAATTTTAGTGTTAAACAAAAATTCTTACGACAGCGGTAGGATAGGGGACCGCTAGTAAAACCTATAAAAAAAATTACATTGTTTCAACCTCATAAAAGAAATCACATCCTACAGCAAAGCAATTTATTTTCACGCCACCTTTCTCATACATATTCGTAGTAATGAAAAAAACACAAAAGGACAAAAATTTACGATGGTAATAATTTTAAATTCTCCCAAAGAAAAAAGGGAAAAATAATTATGCGAACGCAAAGATTCGGCGCGGTGGCATTCCTTATTCGTTGTCAAGATTTTTAATAAAAAGTTTGTGACTTACTGTGCATGGCAGTGCACGGCTCGCGAGCAAAAATGCTATACAAACTTATTAGTTCCGCAGTTCGCCACAAGTAAGTACGGCGTAATGGTGTTTTAGACTATTTGACAGTTTAAACAAATATGTTGACTTTCGTGATAGCATTCACGATAGCTTGGTTCCTCCTTCTCCAATCCATTATCGGACGACTGGACGTACAAAAGTTCGTCATCCAATTATGGTTGACATTCCTCCTATCCGCGCACTATGCGTTTTGCATCGACTATTTTACCTAGGTGGTAGGCCTAACTCTTCTGCGAGTGTCCGCCTGGGTAGTTACCACCGCTTTGCTCGTGAAGTCTTCCGCCAAGCAGTAGTGTGCAAAGCATTACTGTGTTCCGGTTTGATGAGCAGAGTAGCCAGTGAAATTACTGGGCTCATGAGACTTAATAGGGTAAACGCTGGTAATGTCGTCAATGTCCCGATACTCGTCAGATTGTAAAAAAAGGCCAGTTACTTATTTCAAACGAAAGCTTAATGAAATATTTTGATAGCAATATATTTAAAATAATATACTTCATAATTAAAATGGCACCATTTAGTTATATCTATAATGGTTCCGAAGAAATGAGCTATCAAAGTTAGCGATTTTGAAATTTGTGTTTTTTGGGAAGTTTAGTAACTGAAAGTGTAGTCCTGCGCACCACTTTTGTTCTCAAGTTTCACAGGACCAGGAGGCCGGTTTGATAAGTGTGATATTTTAGTGAAACGCTCAAGTTAATTTTCTAACGATATAACCTATAAAATTGTGCTATTTTTATTATTAGTTTCTTATTTATGCGTATGACAGGTATTCGTACTTAAAATACCCTATCTGACCCAATACCCGTCAGTATTTATATTATTTTGACGGTAACTGGGACATGATTAACAACATGCGCGTAATATCGTCATTGAGTATATTTTGAACCTTATTGTGCAGTGATACGGTTTACGGTTTTATTATAAGGGGGCGGTGGCGGTCAGATTTTTATTTGAGTATATTAATTGAGGGTTCGCAAAACTATTACTTTTATTTTATTTAAAGATAATCACCTCTATAATCAAGTATGGAATTACGGTTACCGATAAGACCGCCCCTATTTTTTATATAAAATTATAGTTATAATAAGTACATACAATAAAAAGTTTTCGGTTTTTCTTTTTTGTATATTTTGTAGGGGCATGCGTTGCAGGTTGATATTTTGCAAGCGAGGCAATACGCGCAATTTGGCGTTAGTCGTACCACCACCTTGCAACCGCGTGCCCGTACGGCAGCTCTTATTCGTATGTTTTTGTATGGCATAGTTAAAGCAATATATGACGTAACTTCGTGCGTAGGACTTTCCCTGCCCAGTAGACTGAGCACAAATATAGGACACTTAGATCGACCACTAAAATTTACATGTACTTCCCTGACCCATCATTAGTATTTTATTAAGTAAATTACCGGGCTTATGAGACTTAATACCTAATGTCTCAGGGTAACGAGCGCACTGTTGTGTTTCAAAGTTCTGGGTGGCACTGCAATTGTTATGGGCTGGCGTTATGCTTACCATCAGGCAAACGACGAGCTCTTCTCGTTACCAAATAACATAAAAAAAGTAATATTTAAAGTATAGTAATGAGTAATATCAAATTATTTTATAAAATATTATATATATGAAATTACTTTATAGCTAATGATGAAAATTACTGTTTTCCATATTTATTTTTAGGTTATTTAAGTAATACATATAATATTCAATATCATGGACGACTTCGCCGAGAGACTCGGCATAAGCTTCTGCACGGAAACATGTTGCAATATCGCCAAGCTTAGCCTCTCTGCTAAACGGAAGCACCACCCGAACGAGCATGAAACGTAAAACGTATAACGCGCTACCTGTGACGGAAATAGCAGACCACCAATATCGATTAAGGCATCGCTTCATGACCCTCCTAACGGCTTTTTTGTTCATCGAAGAAAAACAGGCATTACGGAAAAAGAAAGACAGCGCTCTGGCGCTGTCTTCAGTTGGCATTCTGAAAATTTGGAAATTAATTTCCAAAGAAAATTTCCGAAGACAATTAGTGCGTGGTACTTTCCTAAAACGTGTTCTAGGAAATACGTGTTTTTGAAAATGCCTTACTAGTTTGTGAAAAAATCTTTGTTATTTAGAATCTCCATTACATGTCCAAGGATTATATGGAAGTGTTTTGTTGAAGTTTACATTTATGAGAACACTGTGAACGGCCAAAGTCAAGGAAAAATTTGTACTGAGTAGGAATCTCAAAATTTTACATTTTTGCTCCCACGGAATCCTAGATACCTATTTGCTCAAAACATCTAAAGAAAAATTTATTAGGACACTATAATCGCGTACGAGCGTTTGTATGGAAAGTACGGCATGTAGCAGCCTCTTAATGCGGTCAAGAAACGACGATCGCACTATTCGAATGGGGTGAGAAGACTCCTTTTGCTCAGGTATCTCTCAAAACTAGCTCTAACTCAAATCTCTCAAAGCTCTCAAAACTCGGAGAGGCCGAACCAGGTACCAACCACGACAACGACGGTCAACACACCCACAAAGTGAGAGTAATCTCACTCACCGTTTACACGCAATGACAGTCGAGTACGAAAAAGGCGAAGTCGCTGACCACATCGGCCGCATTAAAGCGTCCATAAATCATGAGGTGGACGAGTACGAGAACAGGAGGGAAGACCTAAGCTTTTGCGCTGAAAACATTTGGCAGAATTGTCTCTTCGTTGACGAGTCCAGAATTAGCACTCATCCGGACAACCTACGTCTCCGTGTCTGGAGAAGACATGGGGACTCTGAAAGACAAAGAACTGCCACCGGAACCGTTCAACAAGGCGGGAAATCGGTATCCTTTTGGGGCAGTATAATGATTGGTGCTAGAACGACGTTGATCCCGTATCGTGGCTGGATGATTGCAGCTTTGTACCAAACCATTGCTATTGATGGAATTATCAGGTCATTTAGAATAAACCATGATCATCGAGTCGTATTGGTTGACGATAATGCACCCAGCACATCGAGCTCAACGAATCAACGCTGCTCTGCGTGAATACGACATTACCAGGTTAGACTGGCCTGCCGGCTCGCCTGACTTAAGCCCGATAGAACACGCGTGGGATGCTGTCAAGCGAGCTGTTTGGAACCGTCAGCCACCTCCCCAGACAGTGCCAGAGATCAGGGCAGCCGTTATTCAATAATGGGACAGGTTACCGCATGAAATGCTGAATAACTTAATTCTCAGCATGCCAAGAAGGATTGCCGCATGTGTTCGAGCCAGGGGAGGAGTTATCTTATACTAAATAAAAACAATTTAATAATAAATGTTGATAATACTTAGTTATATCCTCTTTTTCTTTCAATTATTTAGTAGTCAAAATTGCACTAGGACTTTTAAATTCAATTTTAGTTACTAAAAAAATTTTTTTTTTTTATTTCAACAAGTGTATCTTTTTTATAAAAAGATGTTACGTAAGCAATATTCTTTTAAAAAAGTAAAATTAATAAAAAAAAACATCTTTTGCTAGTGATCTCAAACTTTATTTGATGTGTGTATGTAAATCGGATTACAATGCAATATAATTATATCACCGAGTTGGACTGATAACAGAGCCGGAAGGTAGTAACGTATAGTATAGTAACGTTGTAACGTAATGACATAACCCCATTGAGTATTTACAAGAATCAAACGAACCTTAAGCGATATTTAGGATGCCGATGATGGAGCCGGAAGGTGGCTACGAGACTACAGAACCCATTACGTATTTTACAAAAAGCTTTTCTGGAATAATATATTTGAATATTTATTTATATTTTTTCACAAAAAAACTTGTTAATATAAAAACAGCTTGATTAAATTGGTTTCATTTGGTGCAATAAATAATATTCTTTAATCTTTTTTTGTCCTAGGCATTCGACGCGTTTGCTTATTCTGGGTATATTTTGCCCTATATTTTTAATTTGAGGGTTATATCGCCAAAAAACAATTTAATAATGCACCTTAATACCAAGGTTAAAGAGTTCAAAATAGTGGTAAAAATTGACGAGTTCTGGGACAATTTGACGAAAATTAGGACAAATCTGACGGATACTGGTACAATTCACTTATTTTTCAGTTTTTCAATTATTTTAATAACTTGTGGTTTTTTTATCGTACTAAAAATATATTTACCGAAAAGAGTTATAAATAAGTAATCACGTCAAAAAATTTGATATTTCTAAGTTAACAAACAGAGACGAGGTAAAGCTGCAAAGACAGCTAAATTCAGAAACTGACGAGTAATGGGACGTTTACCCTACCTAATGTCTCAGGGTAACGAGCGCACTGTGTCGCGCAGGCCTTTGTGTTTCAAAGTTCTGGTTGGCACTGCAATTGTTATGGGCTGGCGTTATGTTTACCATCAGACAAACGACTAGCTCGTCTCGTTACCAAATAACATAAAAAAAAGACTTTCATCATGCGGACAGCTAAAGAGTGGAACACTTTGCCAACATCTGTTTTTCCTGAACACTACATACAGAAGTCTTCAAGATACGACTGATCAGGTATCTTCTAGGCAAGCGTGCTACACCCATCAGATAAGATAGCGGACAAATGAAAGTCCATTTACCATAACAAAAATCAGTTGGTATATTTTTATACCCACATTCAGCCTGTTCAACTGTTCTTTTTGTTCTGGTATTTTTTGTAACTACATTCAGTCAATACTTAATCGTATTCCTGGATTACATCAGTATAGTATGCAAACAAACATCACAAGTATCAGACACTTGTCATTCCGCTTTTATATCTTGAATTCCAAACATACGTCCAGAAACATCATCAAAGTCCATCATTAACAAGATTCAAAAACTGCCGAGCAAAATGCTCGCCAAATTTACAACACATCCGTCGCATTCCGACGTCAAAGAAGAATGTCCGCTGCAGAAGTTTTGTTTCAGAAGTGGTGACTTTGCTAAGTTTATGAAGGCATTGTCTAAAGTTCCCGTGAAAGGATTATGGTTAGCTGTCCTGCCAGGCTGTTACTGTGAACTCGGCTCTTTTATCTTAATTTTGAGAGTCATACAATGGTAATACAGTAGGATCTTTTTGTGAATTATCTGATAGGTAGTCTGTGTTTTAGCACTTAGCTTAATTTCCGTCTGCACAAAATTATGACAGCGCCTAAGTCGACGTCTGTCTAGGAGATACGAAATGTGTTGCACTAATCTTACGCGGTGTCTTATGCTTAAGATATGTCGTAACTTTATGTCACCGATTTTGCAAGTGCAATACATACATTTATTCTCGTCAGCAGCTTTCTTGTCTGCGTAACAAAAAACAATGAAAACATTTTGGACAAATTTTTAACGAATTTTCTTTTCCTAATGCTTTTTGGTTATGAATAATAAAAAAAAACACCAATTATCATTTTTGGCTAGCATCAGGTAACAAACCAATTTTCACACGTCAAGTAACCAAACTGGCAGTCTGGCACATGAGTCAAGTTGCGTGAAACCACCGTCAAAAATGCATAGTATCGATAAAAAACGAAAACTTCATTAATCACACTTCCCAATTCAATTAAACCAATCAATGTCGCGCGCTCGACCGCAGATAAAAAACGAAAGCCTTTCATTGGTCGACGTATTCCAATTTCGAATTTGGCGACGACCGCGTCATCGGCACCGGCGCGAAATAACTGAACGAAGCAATCTCGTCGATGGCTCCCTGAGGTAGGTTATATTTATAATTCCGATTAACAAGTTCGGTATCGGCCTGATTTATCATACTCGAAAATATAATTAAATACTTAGTCCGTTATTATTTGGTGGCTGGGAAAATATTATATTATTACCTGTTATATTATAACACCAAAATAGGTGATGAAGCCGTCAAATGGACCTACTTGTCGCCTGATTTAAGTAGTAACTATTACCTAATCTGTGGCCTGATCGCGACGATGTGGTTGAAGATTTCGAACACGCCAGTCTTAGATTAAGATGAGCTCTCAAGAGCAGCCGCCGGAATGGAACCCACCGACAGGTATTGATGACCGATTTGAACTTGAGGTTGGTAGGCTATCCATACAAGCATTAGAGCTTGCTACGTTACATCTCGAAGTTTTCCTTCACCTGTTAATTGTAACGAACATTGTAATGTTTCATTTGATACTAAATGTAGGTACACAAATTCCACCGTGTTTCTTCTTAGTATGCGTAATTGTATGTCAATTGTATTTTTTTTTTAATTTTATTTAGTAACGAGACGAGCTGGTCGCTTGCCTGATGGTAAGCATAACGCCGGCCCCGGCCCATAACAATTGCAGTGCCACCCAGAACTTTGAAACACAAAGGCCGGCGCGGCACTGCAGTGCGCTCGTTACCCTGAAACATTAGCTATTAAGTCTCATAAGCCCAGGAATTTCACTGGATACTCTGTTCATCAAACCGGAACACAGTAATGCTTGCACACTAACTGCTTGGCCGCAGACTTCACGAGCAAAGCGGTGGTAACAACCCAGACGGACACTCGCAGAAGTGTAGTCCTACCACTAACAAATTACTATTCTATTCTACTTTATCGTATCTAAGAGATCTGTGATCGTATTGCATGTAGGTATCTATCGGCTGTCACTGTCAGTCTTCATCTGTCGCTTGACTTCCAGCGCTGAAGCGCTTTATCCACTTAGTTTCGCAATAATTCAGCGGTGGAGAGTGACGGATAAGGACAATCCTACTGATATATTGATGCGACAGCCGCCTTCTGAAATGTATAGGTAAGATTATTCGTATGGGAAGTAGGACAGCTTTAGTTTTTGCGCCTGTCATATTTCTTGACTGCTCTTTTTTCTGTTTTGAATTTAGCTCTACACGATCTGGTTACTTATTTGGCCAGTGTCACGTTTATGATAGGTTATAAGCGTATTAAGGTAGATTCAAAGTCATGTCAAAGTTAGTCTAGTCTTAATAAAAGGACACGGTCACGGTCAAGCCAAAAACACGCTTTAGTATAGCGGTGAATATTTAATTATACGAATGCTTCTATATTGGAGACAACACGTCGTGTTTCGTATTGTTGTTCTATTTAGCTTCCTCTTGACACGTTCGTGAACATTTAATAGTTAGTAAACACTCATATTAAACATTAACACTAGATAAAACACAGGTTTTGTAAATAATACACAATCGATAACAGCATCTTTTCGCATTCCTGTCAAAAAACTGACTGCTCCTTCGTCTCTCAGTCTGCGTCTACTCATATTTTATATCCATTGCGCTGGCAAAACTCATAAAATACAAGCCCCTTTGACCATAAACTGCCACTAAACGACATTTAATTAAACCTGCCACGGACCACTTAGGCCACTCGAGGCCACTACATGTTTTCCTCAAAAACGGGAAATAGAGTGACTTTTTATACTCAAAGAACTGGCGCAAGCAACACTCGGATAGAATTTTTGCTTTTAAAAAAGTTTTTTCTGTACTGTTGATTTTTCGCTTTTTATTTATTGAGAATTTTCAAAAGAAGGATCAAAGCGAATGTTTTTAAAATGTGATGGTTTCGTGATGTGAATCGGCTTTTAGAAAGACTTTAAAACATTTTTTTTACTATGGCAGCCTTATATGAGCATGACACGATGACGTCAGAAGATTGTGAGGCAGATTTAGAACCTTGCCGTTCCGCCGCCCTCAAGAGTATAAACCCAAATAAGAGCATTATTATTCGTAAGAAGGTCTTCTAATACCCTGCGACTGAAATTCGGTCTCCTGGGTAAATCTTGACGTAATCGGGCAGGGATGTCTAAATAAATCAGTCACGAAGACCGGGATGAAATAAGTGCGGTGCGGTGTTGTTGCGGTAAACAAAGTACATACACTTGATAATCGTGGATTTTTTCATTATTTTTTTAGTCCTTAGGACCTGTAGCGTTTCTAATATTACATTATTGTAGAGTATATAAATAATAATAGGTATTATTATTAGGTATACGGGTTGTATTTTTTAGACCGGGAAGTAAGACCTTAATCGTTAGCGGCCCGTTATACGTAATGCATGATTTATTGATAAGCATCAATCACGGACCACGCGAAAATCATGGAAAAACCTTGACGAATGTCGTACCGTCTAAGGTGGTGCTTGGTAGAAATTTAGTCCGATCGCTAATCGTACCACGGTTAGAGGTAGCAAAGGAGACGCGTAGCTGCTGCTTCTACGATCTTAACTAAAAAAATAACTTCACAACCACTGCGTTTTCAGTGCAGACGCGGTGGTGCGCAAGTGATGTATGTAGCTTAAAGCGAATCAGTCGTCAGTTTGAGCCCTTGAGTGAAAGAGACATCTGGCTGTATTACTGTCATTGTCTGTTTCGAGGATTTTTGATGGTTTTACTTCAAGCTAAGTTTACGCGTGTGATACTTCGTAATCCGCGCTTGTTGCAAAAGCATGGTTAGTTTGAGAGCAAAACGCAAGCATCCATGAGCGTGTATGGCCGGCTATATACCTAAAGCAATAATAAACATTCTTAGAAGACTGACTAATTTTTGATGAAATCCTTGCATCACAATTTTTTTAGAAGATGTACAGTTGCCATTGAAATGGGCAGGACTACAGTATACTAACTTAAAAATGAATAAATCATCAGTGACGAAACAAGAATTACTCAAGAAAAAATCATTCATTTTTATGAGTTTCAAATTTCGTTTCACTTTACTCAACTCATATTTTTCCAATTTATTCCTATTCCGGGTTGAATCTCAAGGGAAGTACTGGAATCACTCTTTCTTATAATCCGATTTTATGAAAAAAATATACCTACCTAACAAAAAAAACTTAGCCGAGGTGAAAGTGTATCTTTCAAGAAAAGGACGGACTCACTTTCGTCTCTACATTTTGTGTCTAGTACCTATATACTATGTCAGGGGTTTTTTTTATTCCATTTGATAACGAGACATCATCAATTTTTTGTTTATACTATCCGGTAACGGGACGAGCTGGTCGTTTGCCTGATGGTAAGCATATAACGCCGGCCCATAACAATTGCAGTGCCACTCAGAACTTTGAAACACAAAGGCCTGCGCTTCACTGCAGTGTGCTCGTTACCCTGAGACATTAGGTATAAGCCCAGTAATTTCACTGGCTACTCTGCTCATCAAACCGGAACACATTCGCATAATCTCGCGTTATCTTTAAAAACATATCCACGCAAGTGAAACCGTGAGCAGCAGCTAGTAGTACGTAAAATCCTATTTAGCTTCCTGAGCAAACAAAACGTTACTACGAGCTAAATTATATTTGCCAAAAGGGCTACCCAGCTTTATATTAATGCCTCCGAATAAATATATCTAGAAAAGCTTTTGAAACTTTCATGGTCACTAACACGAGAATTTAGTTACGGGAAATTTACCATGTAATTTATTTGTTTCGAGCACTCTCTGTTTCGCTATTATTTATGTGGGTGGAGTACTAAATCGAAACGCGACAGTTTTATTCGAAAATATTTACCTACTGATGTATTTTTATTTACCCGCATTAGTTTGTTTTATTCTAAGGTGAGCAAAGGTGTTCAAGGTGTGAGTGATGATTCTTGTACTATTATACAGGACTAAACTTCGGTCCAGCCGATTCGGAGATTAGTCAGAACAAACAGGCAGATAAATTAGATATTTTAAGCACCGTGTATCCTAATTCCTACTATATAGACTAGAATTCATGAGCAAATCGGTGGTACCCACTGAGACGGACATTCGCAGAAGAGTTAGTCCTATCAACCTGGTACCTAATCAGTGCAGTCAGTCAGTCAGTCATGCCCTACGTGCCCAACAACCTGTACACTAGAGGACTTCACCGCTCGCGCTGCCTCGGATAATGCGGTGGCCCTGGCCACATACCTAGCTAGAATAATCTCGAAAAGAAGAAGAGAAAATGCAGTCAGAACAAATATTATATGTCAGCATTTTATATTGTCTATGCTGTAATTCTACACGGTACGCCTTAATATATGGCTTCAGAAGGTTCTGGTTTTAGATAATGAATTAATGTTTACAAAAGTATAATTTGCCTATTTGAAAAACAATATCAAGTAAGTAAACATTTATTGGGCTTAACATAGGTAGGTACCTACTCTACACCACTAAGAATACTACTAACCAAAATTACGGCATCATGCGCTGCACTGCATTGCACTCGTTACCCTTATATCACTGTCGTGTTAACTCAAAGACTATAATCTGTGTGTTAACTACAGCTATCGTACCGTTAAATTTTTTGACTACTGTCTTATACATCTTAGTTTCATTTTGTTTCTTGTCTATTTATATAAAAGCGAAAGATCACTAACTCTCTCACTGACTCGCTGATTAAGCACGAAATCTCTAAAGCTACTTGACCTGTGAAACTGAAATTTGGCAGGTAGGTAGTTTGCAGGTAGGAGACGTCAGCTAAGAAGTTTCTAAGTTTGCGACAGGGCTAAATTACGGCGTCTAAGGGCTATCTTAAATTTATATGAAAGTCTTAAACTATTACCTGTGCGAAGCCTAGGTGGCACGCTAGTTTAGTATAAACGTTATCTTTTTATTTTTATATAATTATTTGTATTTATGTATCTTCTGTGATATCTCTGAAGCAGTGACGTCAATAGGGTGGTGCTAGCATTTCCTAGGCACAGAGCACAGTCCATGGAGTGGCACAGAAATGACTAGACCAGGGTTATATTCGAACATTAGGGCACGGTTACTAGAAGTTTGCATCGGACGCACAAAAGGCTAGTTACGGCCCTGCAGCGAAGTGGTCCTAACAGAAGACCAGCGCCGGTCGAACGGCCGGTATACACTGAGTTGGGACCTGTTGTTCATATCTTACTGTATAGGTAGTTATATAGTACCTATACCTATACTTATATAATAATGTCTCTTTAGATACGGCACCTCATTGTGATATTGCTACATTTTCATTATTCGACTAATGAGACTTAATACCTAATGTCTCTGGGTAAAGAGCGCACTGCAGTGCCGCGCAGGCCTTTGTGTTCAAAGTTCTGGATGGCACTGAAATTGTTATGGGCCGGCGCGCGGCGTTATGCTTACCATCAGGCAAACGACCAGCTCGTCTCGTTACCAAATAAAATAAAAATAAAAAACTTGTAATTAGTAGGCACTTAAGTACTTTATGTTGCAAATACTTTTCCCTTTCTATGTTCTTTACTTTAGGTATTAAGTGTCATAAGCGTCATAAGTGTCATATTCAATAAGTGAATTTCACTGACTACTTTGCGCATCAAACCGGAACACACTAAACTTACGAGCAAAATGGTGGTAGCCACCCAAACGGACTTCCAGCCGCATTTGAAAGCAGTAGCTGCATTTTCCATCTTCATCCACTACGCCTAGAATACCAGTTTCAATTCAGTGTAATTCGAGAGGCCGAGAGCTACTCAAAGAAAATATCTCCAGCCTGTGAGGATACGTCATTTGTCATCAAAAAAGGCGCCAAAGTTATTTATCAATATCGCAACTCGATAGGCCCAATATACAAGATTAATGGCAGTTCGAGTCCTGCCAGTGTTGCCAGCTGCTTCAGTAAAAACTCCTAGCCAAGTTTTTCCCAGCTAGAACGGTTAGATGCTGGGTAACTGTTTTAGCCAATTACCAGTATCACTTTTACCGTTGTAGCCGCGTTATCCTACTAATCCTACTAATATTATAAATGCGAAAGTGTAATTGTTGGTTTGTCCTTCTTTCACGCAGTAACGGAGCAACGATTCGATGTGATTTTAGGCATAGATAAGTATAGTTTATGGACCGGAGAGTAACATAGGCTACTTTTTATCTCGGAAAAATGCACGGTTACTGTGGGAACAAGGGTGAAAACCGCTGGCAGAAGCTAGCCAGGACTAAATTTATATCAATAAGCATGTAAAACTTTTTATTTTATATAGGGGAGAGCGGGGCTGTAAGTTCCCGGGGTAAATTGTTCCTATAGGAATAACTTTGTAAGGAAAAGAGATAGCGACACATGTGAAGTGCGTCATTAAAGCGTCAGGTGACGCGTCGCGCCGCTAGCCGTTTTAGTTATTAAGATAACCTACTCGATAGGTTATCAATTGACCTCTATCTCGCCTGATCTTAAGAGGCGATAATTATGATCGAAAAAGGTGACTACGCTAGACTTATGGGCAGTATAAAAAGGCTGGCGTTAAGCTTACCGTCAGGCAAACGACCCGCTAGTGTCAATATCAAATATTTTAAAAATACCTATAAGACCACGTGAGATCATGGCCAAAGTTTTTAACCTATCGTTAAAAAATCAACACTGCTTTCTAATTTTCTCTTTTTATACTATTGAGTAACGACACGAGCGGGTCGTCTACGTGATGGTAAGCATAAAGCTAGCCCATAACTATTGCAGTATCACTCAGAAATTTAGAACCACAGAATAGTGTTTGAAACACAAGGGTTTACGCGACACTGCATTGCGCTCATTACATATTATTAGATAAGTCCAGTAATTTCACCGACTACTTTACTCATCAAACCGAAACACAGTAATGCACATTACTTGGCGGCAGATTGCACGAGCAAAGTGGCTCTGGTACCCACCAAGACTTGCAGAAGTGATCCTATACCACTTGGTAAATACTTTAGAGCGGGCAACACTATTGCGTACACACATGCATGGACGCTTTGACCAATAGATACTGGGGAAAATCACTTTAGTTTTAGACTCTTTTAGTCCGGATTTATGGGGTTGTTTTTTGCGTGTTTAGAGAAGAACAGGTAAAAGTAGTATGCGTGGGCCTAATGTGCAGAACTTATATCATAAACTGTTTACTTACTGTGCTTTTGGGAGCTTACATATCACTTCAGTGAACACTCGATTTTTTGTAAGGCAAACAATAGTCTAAATAAAAATTTATTTAGGACTAGCTGCTGTTCGCGGTTTCACCGGCGCGGAGATATTGGATTTTATGGTTTTTATTTTTTTTGCGCTGAACCCTAATTATTTTTGTAAAATAAAAGTAGCCTAAGTTACTCCTTATAACATCAGCTATCTGCCAGTGAAAGTCCCGTCAAAATCGGTCCAGCCGTTTCGAAGATTACTCGGAACAAACCGACAGACAGACACACAAACATTTTTTAATTAAAATGGTTGTTTTGTTATATCCTCCGTATATACTTTCGTATGCATTTGGTAAAAAGCTGTTATTTTGATATTACAAACAGACACTTCAATTTTATTTATTTGTGCCTCATATCTGAGGCCTAAGGATTGAAAGTCCTTGTCTGAGGCTTTATTTCCCAATCACTATAACCTGAGTTTCATGTAGTCACGTGTGAATAGGTATCTTCTTGGAAAGCGTGCAAGCGTCAACTACATTGTCATTTACCAACAAGTGTGATCCATAGTGGTCAAACGCCTACACAGCGTAAAAAAAGAAAAGCCTGCTTAAAACCATCAAGTATCGACGAGAAATATTAATTTACGAAAAGCTGTTTATTTCAACTTTAATCAAAGGTAGAATGTACCTTCCTACCGCCATCACCATTTCCGTGCCAACTTTTCACTTCACTCTGATTAAAACTTTCCCCATCGATTGCAAAGTTACCTTTTATTCTGGAAAGAGTTAGTTACCTCTCTACTTACTTCCGGGCAATACCGATTTATAAGTTACCTACGTCATTGTTTCGAAGAAGTCTACTCATACGAAGATTACTTTTTTAACTCTTCCACCGCCAAGTAAGATTCGGACCAGGGGCGAACTTCACGCCGCAAGATAAATTCACTTAAGTAGGTACAGTAAGTTACTGCCTCAATACCAATGGCAGGCAATGCCGCCAGCATGCTGGGTACGCTGACACTTGGCTAGAAGTTTTAGATTATGTATAGGCCTATATATGGTTTGTACATATCGATCTGATTTTGTAGTTTTTTTTAACCTATTGGGTAACAACACGAGCGGGTCGTATACCTGATGAAGGCATAACGCCAGCCCATAACAATTGCAGTGCCACCCAGAACTTTGGAACACAAAGGCCTGCGTGGCACTGAATTGCGCTCGGTACACTGAGGCATTAGTCTCATAAGCCCAGTAATTTCCCTACTTTGCTCATCAACCGGAACAGTAATGGTTTCACAGTACTGCTTGGCGGCAGTACTGACACGAGAAAAGCGGTGGTACCCACCCAGACGGACACTCGGAGAATATTCCACTAGCTGCTCCCCCGCGGTTTCACCCGCGCGGAGGTATTGGATTTCATGGTTTTTATTGTTATGCGCGGAACCCTAATTATTTTTCTAAAATTAAAGTAGCCTATGTTACTCCTTGTATTATCCTATCTGCCAGTGAAAGTCCCGTCAAAATCGATCCAGCCGTTTTGGAGATTACCCGGAGCAAACAGACAGACAGACAAAAATTTTAAAAATGGTTGTTTATTTTATATGGGTCTTTTGTTGTAGGTACTTTCATATGCATTTGGTAAAAAGCTGTTATTTTGATATTACAAACAGACACTTCAATTTTATTTATTTGTATAGATTATAGGAATATTATAGTTATTTCATTTCTTTGTAAGTCAGAGTTAAGCGTAATAAGAATAAAAATATTTGTGAAAACAAAAACAAGCGAGATAAAAAAAGTATAAATATCATTTTAATCTTGTTATGTACGGTTGTTAATTTATGTTAATCTATGCTAACCTAATTTTAGTCTCGCTCTCACTCTTTGCAATACATAGGTATAACACGAGAGAGAGATGGATGGTTTGACAGACCTAAATTTAGTTTTACAGCAGTCAAATATCTGCCATCCTTGATAAATTAGACGCCACTAAATTCATTGCCGGTAAATTTACAATAGACACTAGCAAGTGGATTAATTTGACAGGTCCAAAATATATTCCATCTCTTTCTCATGTTCCTATTTAGAAAGAGTGAAACTAAAATTAGGTGTAGGTATGATATGACAGAATAGACACCATTACGATAGTACATGCTTATTGCTTAGTATTGGTTTACTATTTATTTGACCTAATATCTATAGCCTTTAAAACTAGGTCTTGTAGTTGTCTTTGATAGGTCAAGACAAGGTAGGTAAAGCTGAATTTTTTAACGTCGCCTCAAAAGGTCTGCAAGCCTTTCACATGTGGCTTGTTCATCCGATTTTTTGCCCGGCAGGCTTATTTATGTAGTTCTTTTGAGGTTATTTTTATACTTAGTTTCGTGAGTAAAGTAGTTGAAATATTCCAAAATATCGTGCTTACCTAATGTCGATTTTTCTTCTTTCGTAATGAGACTACAGTGTAGGAAACCGTATCTCGGAAACTTTGAATTTACACTTAAATTGATATAAAAAATTGGCCATCAATTTAATTATTAAAAAGTTTTCTTGTTAGATACCAGCGATATTTTCCTAGTTGGCTGTTAAATACGGCAAAAGTCTCAGAAGGTGGTTAGTTAATATGGTATTAAAATAGAGTAAAATATGGTTTCAAACAATATCTATGTGACACTACCACTTTTATGTTTATACGTCTCTAAACATCCTACCTTGTTGCCTGGCAGAGATCGCTGTGTAGCGATAAAGCCACCGATTGTACTAATTTGTAAGAGCTGTTGTAATTTTTGTATCGTGTAATAAAGTGTTATCTATCTAGAAAACGACTAATGTCAGTTATCCGCTTTTTAAAAGGCAATTATTAAAAGACATCAAATTATTTTCACTTACAGTAGGTAGGTACTTATGTTTACTTGATTTCATGTTCATTAACTGAAAGCTACTATCCCATACATTTTCGTTTTTACTTTAGCTTTATAAATTGCCTGGAAGAGATCGCTATGAGAAAGACCGGCCATCATGACAATCAGTATTAAAATTATAGTTTTTGAATAATTTGTTTTGTTTTGTGGTTTTTCAATAAGAGTTTATCTAGCTAGGTATATACCTATTCATATTCATATATTTATTGATAATATTCATTACACCTATGATTCTCTTTACTGATTATTTCTCTACTTATGATCTAAACTTACAATTACTTACGCAATTAGGCACTCAAGAGCTTGGAATGTAATTAAGAACAATACTTTTTTTGTTTATTAGGTAGTTCACTATCTTGTATAGATTATATTCTGTTTTGTGAGCTAAATAACTATATTGGACCCGCTCCTACGGTGAAGTGAAATATAAAACTATTAGATACAACTAAATACAATAGCTTGATTAAATTTACAAATGGCTTACTTAGCAATTAATGATTCTTTAATCAATGTATTTAAAGGGCTAGCTCGGTTTTAACCAACTTCAACCAAGGAGGAATTGAAAATGAAAATGAAAAATGTTTTATTACTACATAAACAACATAGATGAAATAACAAAATACGCTTAACTAATATAATTGAGTTTATGCAGAGGAATTTATATAAGTAATATGATGTATCCTACGATCCCCACACTAGAGGCGAGGCCTGTATCGTGGGGATCTGAAGTAATCTTAATAGGACGTATAATAATCTCAGCTGACGGTTTGCACATGTTTTTGAAAATTTGTATATATAATATTACACTTTAACAACCAAAAGAAGAACACAAATACATGATAAGAACACAATTTCTCAATTCGTTTGTATTTTTTTTCTGTGTTTGTTACCTCAGAACTCCGTCATTTATAAACCGATTTGTAAAATTCTTGGTCTGATTATTTTTATCAAAATGCATTAATTTGTCATGGAAGTATATATATAAGTATCGACAAGCGCCACACTGTGTTCCGGAAGCATCAGTTAAGAGCCACCCTTATTCTAGGTTGAGCGTGTAATCAGCTTCGACCAATCATTAGATCTCGTTATAAAGTGCTCTAAATGCTAATCTATAACGGAAAAGAATAAAAAAATTATAAATTCAGTTAAGGCATTTAAAATACAGCTTACACGTATTTACCAATACAAAAACAAAGATTTTTCTTAATCCGAAAAAGTTACATAACTTTTTAAAAAAGCAATCTTACCGCAATTTTCATAAACTCACACAAGCACAGTTAAATTTCCACACAGATTCAAAAAACACTAAAAGTTTTTCTCGTAAGTTCCTGGAAAGAAACGCTCGGCAGCGGTTTGCTCTCGCGGCTGCTCGCTGAACACTGAAGGCTTATAAAGGCTCAACCAGTTCGGTTAGACCTCTGAGTTTCGGTATGCAGGTCTGCATTGCTTCTTGACGTTAGCGCCGGAGGGGTTGAAGAGGTTCTACGTTAGCTGGGTGGTTTCGTTTTTTTTTAATTTAATTTTTATGTTTAGGACTTTTCAACTTTGATGAAATATGTTTACGTTCCATTTTTCTGATATTTTTAAATGAGTAACATATTTATAAACTGTTTACAAAAAGAATTGATGACCAAAGTTGTCAGTGCAGTTACTGGGCTTATGAGACGCGCAATGCAGTGCCGTACAGGTCTTGTACTTCAAAGTTCTTGGCGGTACTGCAATTGTTCTGGGCTGGCGTTATGCTTACCAGCTCGTCTCGTTATCAAATAATAATAATAATAAATAAATAGAGATAACATCCAAACATTTTTTGTAATGATAGTGAGCAAATTTACTTAGTACGTGTCCAACGTCCAATCATTATTAATATAAAAAAAAACCTTTGTTGAAACTAGTTACGAAATCCACGTTTCGTAGGCAGCCGTAGCGCTAATACTTGCACTTGTGCGGGTCCCAAACCAAAGTATTATACTCAAGTTTACTCGACACAACTGCATAAGATAAAACAATAATCGTGCGTCTGTCGTGATATCGGACTGTGTGCGGCATGACGAAACCAAGGGATCTAAAGCTCTGCCAGTAATATTTTCTATGATGTAAGTTCCACGTCCAGTCAGTCCCAAGTCTCGGATTTCTGTGACGCGCTCCAGGGGGACACTGGATATTAAATATACTTTTTTTATTAGTAGGATTTTACTGGAGAAGCGCACGTGTATGTATGTATAAGGTATGTTGACTTAGCAATGGTGACGTCGGCCGTCGATGGTTTGAATCCTACCATGAATTTCAGCTTGCGGTGAAGAAAAAGATCGTGATGCAACTACGGCATGGTGGCAGGGCATTTTCTATTGCTGGCTAGC
This sequence comes from Crocallis elinguaria, assembly GCA_907269065.1. Classification (NCBI taxonomy): domain Eukaryota; kingdom Metazoa; phylum Arthropoda; class Insecta; order Lepidoptera; family Geometridae; genus Crocallis; species Crocallis elinguaria. The sequence continues at coordinate 22,795,632 of OU026065.1, forward strand.
TACCACCCTCCAATTGAAAATCTGTTACCTAGCACCGGCAACTATCGGTGCATCCTGGCAACTGCACTTGTAACCTAGGTCTAGCATATCCACTATCTCCGACCACATCGTCGGCAGGATAGTAGGTAGCCAACGCTGACCTACTCAGGATAAAAGGTATATTCCTCGCAGGGTTTTACGCTGTACGCACCACGGTTCAGGCGTTACATCCCAATTCAATCTAGAAAGAGCCCTCTTCAAGGATGTTTATCGCCGTCCCTCCGGTATTGGCAGGTGGTATGTTTCCCACAGTTTATGTTACATTTGCGTAACATAAACTGTACTGGATATGTTTCATGGATTAAGTACTTGCGCCTATTTTAGATTTAGTGTACGTAAAAATAGCTGTTGGTTTCATTCGTAAGCTTGAAGGTAATTTTTATTTGCTGTGAGATTATTGGCTCGATCCCTTTTTTATACTTACTCTATGTAGGTTAGCGTTTCGCTGTTATCTAAACAATTTTTTTTATACTATTGGATAACCAGAGGGCCTAGTGAGTATTGCAACAAGTTAACGCGTTCTACAGTGACCGCCTTTACGAAGATTTTGTATGAAGTGCCACATCTTAAACGAGCACTCCAGAGAGTACCTAGATATAGGGAAGCCTCCGAGAGCGTGTTTTATAAAAAACTCGTATTAATAATATCTATAATTTGGGAGTTTTCAAGATGAGAGCGAATAGGTTTCTTCTAGGCAAGTGTGCCACATCGTCCACCGCATCGTCGCTTAACATCAGGTGAGATCGTGGTCAAACGTAAGACTATTTCATATAAAAAACTTATATATTTTAACTTTTTGTTAGTGGGAGGACTAACTCTTCTGCGAGTGTCCGTCTGGGTTGTTACCACCGCTTTGCTCGTGAAGTCTGCCGCCAAGCAGTAGTGTGCAAGCATTACTGTGTTCCGGTTTGATGAGCAGAGTATCCAGTGAAATTACTGGGCTTATGAGACTTAATACCTAATGTCTCAGGGTAACGAGCGCACTGCAGTGCCGCGCAGGCCTTTGTGTTTCAAAGTTCTGGGTGGCACTGCAAATGTTATGGGCCGGCGTTATGCTTACCATCAGGCAAACGACGAGCTCGTCTCGTTACCAAATAACATAAAAAAAAAAAAAAAAAAAAAAAAAAAAAAAAAAAAACTTAAAGTTAGCTTATTTTAAGTAGTTCTGCCCTCACATACAAATACGTTCACAAGTACAACTAGGTATGTAGTTAATGTTCTAAACTAATCTAACTTCCAAACTAGAAGGTGTAACTAATTAGTTAATGAGTTTAGCGTTGACTCTTATAAGCCTATAGAATGAGAGCTGGTGCTTGGTAAGAAAAATGTGTTTTATTTATAAACACAATTAGGTACACGCTCATATGGCAAGTGGCATGGATACACATAAATTCCAACACAAACATCCAAGACCCGAGAACACACTTTATATTTTTTTTTATCCCTATTCATATTACAACTAGCTTCTGCCCGCGGTTTTCACCCGTGTTCTCACAGGGACCGTGCATTTTTCCGGGATAAAAAGTAGCCTATGTTACTTTCCTTTATAAACTATATCTATGCCAAAAATCACGTCGATCCGTTGCTCCGTTGCTGCGTGAAAGAAGGACAAACCAACAAACACACTTTCGCATTTAAAATATTAGTATAGGGAGTAGGGATTAGTAGGGATCTAGCCATACAATTAGCCTATAAGCTATTTACATTTAACTTAAACTTCTAGATCAATATTTAAGAATGTGTCCAATAACACTTTTCTTAGAGTCTCTATTTAGGCGAAGACACTTTGTTCATGTAATAATACACTTGTTCTACGTTCTTCTAAAATTTCATACACACTACACTAGAGTAAAGTAACGTAGCTTATTGTAATGTAGCTTTAGCGTAAACTTTATAATAATAATAAATGTATGCATTCAGACACTGGCACCAGCTGGTGATCGAACCCGTCGCCCTTCCCTGTTATGGGTAGGTAGTGTTATTAACATAACATTTAAACGCCTGAATAGATTTGTATGTTATAGGGGTATCATTATAATCTTTGCATCCTCACGAGTGACACTGGCTAAAGCAGTCGTATTTTTAATTATTTAATTCTACATTTTCTTATATTAGTAGGTAAACAGACAAGCTGGTCGTGTACCTGAAGGCAAGTAACACAGACATCAGACTTTTCAAAGCCAAATTTTTATTCACGCATGGTGAATACGGTACGGTACAGTACGGTTGTTACGCGCTCGTCGTTATAACGTCACATGACCAGTAACACCAAACTAAAAAAACGGTTTTATTTTTCTCCAAACACTGTAATCATAAAGGCTAACGGCTCTTAGTCTTTTATTAGCCCCTTGCCAAAAGTTTTAACCTGGCGGTAAATCTCTAAGCCCATCCATCGAAGCTTTACTTAAGCTTTCTGAAAATAAGTGGTGATTTTCGGAGCTTTGTTTTGACTTATTATTTAAATGTCTACTTTAAAAGGTACTGGTTGTCCTGGAATTTGTACGCGTTTAGATCAAATGAAATTATATTGACTAAAAAGAAGCCGACGAATTTCTTCCTCTCTTCGTGTATTTGGAAAGGCGCATAGAGTCATTTGAATTTCATAATCAACCTCATTGGATACAAAAGGTGATATAAAAATCATTGACAAACAAATTAATAAAAAATGCTGGCCACTTCAGTTATATGATCCATCTTAAAGTTGCGTGGGAAAGATTACTTTTAGCGATGACGCCACCCGTTGCACCTACTTTAAATGCATTTTTTTTTGCTTAAATATTGGTATAAATTAATAGTTTCTGTCCTAAGGTAAAAGCGGTGGCGTGAATCTTAAAAAACACTAATTTTCCCCTAACCCGCCACGCGGCCGCGCCACTTTTTTTTTTAAATTTGGTAACAAGACTAGCTGGTCGTTTGCCTGATGGTAAACATAACGCCGGCCCATAACCATTGCAGTGCCACCCAGAACTATGAAACACAAAGGCCCGCGCAGCACTGCCGTGCGCTCGTTACCCTGAGACATTAGGTATTAAGTCTCATTGGCCCAGTAATTTCACTGGCTACTCTGCTCATCAAACCGTAACACAGTACCACTTTGTACCTACCTACTCTGACGCGTATAATCTCACGCCATCTTGCACTGCAGCGACTGCATACGGCAAATATGGACGTATATAATTCGAAATCCGAGCCTTTTATTAGCCACGTTGCATGAAAGCAAATAACTAATTGCTAAACGCGATAGCAGCGATAAAATCAGTTAACTCGATAACTAATGGGCAGCGCAATGCAGTGAAACGATGAACGTGAAGTCGCTAATGTAATGAATATCGACCCGACGTATGGATAGGGGCCGTAAAACACTAATTATTCTAGGAGGGGTTGTATCAGCAAAAAATAAAAATTATGGCGTAGAGGATATGGCGTTTGGAGAGGACGTAAATGGTGTGATCTTTTCCTTATTCTACCTATTCCTACCTATTCTCCCTACATACTTATTTTAGATGCACGCATACATCCCTCTTTCTCTGAGTAGATTATTGGTACTTTTTTAGTGCAATCCTACTTCCTACTCCTACTATATATCCTACTAGTCTTACTAATATTATAAATGCGAAAGTGTGTTTGTCTGTTTGTTTGTTTATTGGTTTGTCCTCCTTTCACGCAGCAACGGAGCAACGGATCGACGTGATTTTTGGCATAGTTATAGTTTATGGACCGGAGAGTAACATAGGCTACTTTTTAACCCAGAAAATGCACGGCTTCTGTGGGAATGCAGGTGCAACCGCGGGCAGAAGCTAGTAAAAACAAAAACAAAAACAGAAGCTAGCAAAATAGATAACAGATAACAAGGTATCAAAGAAGGCGCAAAAGAGCTACAGTACTTTTGGGCAAACTTTATAACAAGTGTTACTGGTAGACCTTCAGAGGGCGTGACTCAACTTTGGTGCTATTCATTCTGAACTGAATTCTGTTACAAAGTTTCAGAAAGTGTTAAAAAATGATTCTAAAGTAGTCATTGAAACTAATGGGCTTATGAGACTTAAAATCTGATGGCCTAGGGGAGACGACCGCACTGCAGTGCAACGCAGACATTTGTGTTTCAAAGTTTTGGGTGGCACTGCAATTGTAATGGGCTCGCATTATGCTTGCTATCAGGCTAAACGATTCATCTCGTATTTTTAAAACATTTTCAGCATAAAAACACTTTTCTAGCAAAAGTTAATTGAATCTCAGTCGAAAAAACGAAACCGCAATAATATAGAACAGTTTTCCTTAACCTGGCTTTTAAACTAAGCTCATTATTCCAAATATACAAAACAGTAAAAACAAGCCCAGCCATGTTCCCTTTCAATAACAGTAACGTCGGTAGTCAGTAACTACTTCCCGAAGGAACGGAAAAAGTTGGTCTAGGTTACCACAGAATATGTAATAGCTTAAGTGTCTACCCAAGGCTTGTTCGATTGTTAGTAACGGTATCAATCCGGTATAAATTAGAGCATTTTATTTTGATCTTCAAAACTATAAGTAAATAATGGCAGTACACATGCCTGCTATTTTGCGCCACGTATTTTGTAGAAATTGCACCAAATAATTTTAAATATAATATTACTATACCTACAGAATTAATGTACCTTTCAAACTATAGCATTATACAACTTCAAGGGTGTTTGTCACTCAACAAAGATTAGGTGTTTTTTTTGTCTCGTTCAACTGGGTCTCGGTGAGGGATATGTTTTGCTCGAGCATTGGATCATTATCAAATTAATACAAAATATAATTATCAGCCGGAAGACGATCCCTGCTGAACAACAACCTCCCCCATAGAACGCCACTTTGATCGGCTCGATCTCCGAAATCAATTAATCTGATTTTAATGAAACTTTATTCGCTTAATAATAAGCAGTGAGCTCTCCTACCGATACGTCGAGAGTAAGAAACATAATACGTGTTTAAACTTTGATCTTAACTTTGATCAATAGTGATGCAATAAAAACATAGCAGTTTACTGAAACGAACTAAGCATAAAAATATGATATCGCGCCGGTTTTTAAGGGTTATGGCGGCCTTTGATTATATCCCAAAAGCGAATGTTTTGAGGAAAACAAACAAGCGAAATTATCCAATGACCGCCCATTAGAGATCTGATACTAAAGTCTAATGTTATTTTTAGGAAGTGATGGGTATGGCCAATAACGAATAAATTAAAAGTCATTTCAAAGCTTCAAGTAACTTCACATATTTGTGTAATTTAATAAGGTCATCTATTACATTTTACCTTATTCTAACATTATAATTGACTGTGATACGAGCAAAAAGCAAGATTACTACAACCTTCTAAAACTTTATTAAAATTTTTTTCGTAACGAGACGAGCCGGTTTTTGCCTGATGGTAAGCATAACGCCGGCCCATAACAATTGAAGTGCTACTCAGAACTTTGAAACATAAAGGCCAGCGCGGCACTGCAGAGCGCTCGTTACCCTGAGACAGCAGTAATTTCACTGGCTAATCTGCTCATCAAACATGAACACAGTAACGTTTGGCGGCAGACTTCACAAATTTGAAGTCGGATCTTCGCTTATGAACAGGAAAATCCTATCTCTTCCTGTTGGTGTGTAAGAGCCTAGCTAAGGAATTATACAGGGAAATGGCAGAAATCTTCTCAGTTTATAAGAAAATCTTCTGCAATCACAAAGACGCTGCCATGCGTGGTGCATTATGGCAACCAAATCTGGCCCCATGTTTATAATAAGCACGACGCGTATCATTAGACAAAAGTTCTGCATCAATTAGCAGAATAAAAACACACTTACTCTTGACTCGTGGTGACCACTCACCGTTCCAGCCTATTGGTTGAAGCACTGAACCATTAGAGGCCATCTTTCAAACTCACTTCTTTTCTTTCGGCGCTCTGTTGTGGCTAGGAGTAGGTTGATGATTGTGCAGAGGGTTCCTTCCATATTTTTTTAAAATATTTTATATCTTCTCTCAATGAGATTGATATTTCGGGAAATGAAAACATCGTGATACCGGCGCAACCATAGCATGACGGCATTTTCTAGTGCTCCACTGGCTAGCTACCATCTTCAATTTGAAAATCTGTCGCCAAGCAGCATTTGAGAGCCAGTTCTAATTTAGCTTTAACATATTCACCATCTTCAGGAGAGATTGTAGTCCAATGCTATTTTTTATCCCGGAATAATGCACGGCTCCTGTGAGAATCTCCATGCAGATGCAGCTGCGGGCTAGAGCTACCTATATAACTGAAGAAGACGTAAGTAGGTACCATTCTAGAAATCACTATTAGTAACTAGGTATTCTAAAAGAACAAGTTATAAAACTGTAGAAAGTATAATATTCTAAAAGTACAAACGATCCGATAACCCTATCTCGTTTTAAAAACTGAATTTAACAGGAAGAAAAATATCATACCCCATGTCATTTCCACAATAATGACACTTCATAGGTACTTCGAAACATATATAGACTTAAGAGCGATTAACATTTTCAAACCAGGCAATTATTCTCATAATACCGTACACTGGCCTCACTTTGACACTGGAAGGAAAAACTTCAAGCAGCGTTTAAAAGCCATAATGTGAAGAAGAAAAAAATAGATATACATATACGCTTGAAAAAATTACCTAACCCTTAATTTCTTCGACATATTGGAAAAGAAATCTTTTAGCAAAACTCACAAAAAATTAGTGGAAACAAAATTTAAACTAACCCAAATAGATGGTATGGACCCCTAACTCCTCAAGTCGCGGCAGCTTTATGATAAATGACGACGAACTCAAAAGATCCCAGTTTCCATCAGGGTTCAGGATACAATATTATATTTCGTAGTACGAAATCTTTTCATTCATTTGGTCCTAGTGTTGGGGTAAAGATATCCATTCATGACGTAAGGCGTAATTTTAAACTGATTTAAAAATCCACGCAGTCGTATTATTTTCTCTTATTTCATGATTTAACGTTGGTTTTTTTCTGGAATTTTTAAGCCTAAATTTAGGGACTGTCGTACATCTTCCATCCCTTTTTCATGTCTTTTTATTGGAAAGGGAGAGCTAAAATAAAATAAAATTTCTGATGCCAGAATCGGCCCCAATGCATGTTGTTTGCTCGTGAGTGCAGCCAAGATGCACTGAAAAATGCTAATTTAAGTTTAAAGATTAATTTTACTGATCATAAATATACCTCTCTCATAGACTCGCTCCGCTCACACTCAACCAGAAGATGATAAACTATCCAAAAAGGTTGCGAACTCTTGAGCTTTCAGAGTATAGAATTATGGATGTTTTTTATTTATTTTGTTTATATTAAGAAGAAAAAAAGACTCCGCAAGATGAGCAGTTGAGGGAGTGCCGCCTCCTCAACAGATGATGCTATTCAAATTAGTATTGGAACACAATGGTATTCGAAGAGGTTTTTTTGTACTATTGGACTACTTAGTCGTTTGCCGGATGGTAAGCACAGCGCCCCAGCTAATTGCAGTGTGCCACTCAGAACTTTGAAACAAATACCTAAACACAGATTCTCAGAGAAGGCAAGTTCAACTCCACTTAATTGCATAAAAATATAAGCACACAAATTTAATCAAACCATTGAGTCGTAAAATTAAAAGTCTATAACTATTTAATTCACTATCAGAATTTCCGCCGATTCGATTAAACATTCCCATTGCAACCTACCGCTGATATCGATTTAAATAATTCCGAACACGGGTTATTTACGAAGCCGGATATGAGCCGGAAGTCACGTATGGGTATCGATAGTGGTACAACACTAGATGTGTAGGTGCCTGTTTTACAAGCTGATTGTTTGGTAGATATGTGCTTTCTAATGTATTTATTTAATAGTTATCTTTATTTGTGTATGTTAAATAGATACATAATATATATGCTAAATAGAATTACCTACCAGCCTTCGGCCGGCGCCAGAGTTGTGCGCGAGTTTTTGACCACGTTTTTTCAAAACATTTGTACACCATATTGTCACAAATAATAATAATAATAATAATAATAATAATAGACTTCCAGGCCGATTTCGGCTACGGCGACTGCTCCTAGTTTATTAATTACAGCGGCTTCGATCATGGGCGCGCATGTGGCTGTTATATCCTATTTTTGCAGTGAATGCGCGAGCACAAACGCTGCATGTTAGGATACCTCCGTCATAATTGTAAGTAATTTTAGAAGGCGGTCTATTCTTCAGTTGGTCTCTTTTCAGGTCAAGATCACGCCTTCTTTGGTCTTCAAAAGAGTGTACTGTCTGTTTAACCAGACGTCTCCACTCAGATCTATTTTTGGCCTGCCCTTCCCAACGTGAAGATTCTATGTTGCACCTTTTCATATGTCTTTTCAGAACATCTTTATATCTGAGGAATTGGCCCCCAGAGTTGCGCTTGCCATTCTTGAGTTCAGAAAAGAAGATGCGCTTTGTAATCCTCTCGTCGGGCATTCTAAGGACATGGCCACACCACCGCAGCTGGCGCTGCATGAGATAAGCCTCAATCCCGCATATATTTGCTTGTCGTAAGACTTCGGTGTTTCTAACACGATCCGACCACTTGATATTCATTATATCGCGGAGGCACTTAAGATGAAATCTATCTAACACACGAATATGCTTACGATATAGACACCATGTTTCCGAGGAATACATCAAATTTGGGAGCACTATGGCCATGTAGACTTTGATTTTAGTCTCAAGTTTCAGATCATGGGAACGAAACACCTTGTCTCTTAATTTGCCAAATGCTGCCGCAGCAGCACCAATTCTGCTATTAACTTCAGAGTCAAGGTCACCTTTACATGTAATGGTGCTCCCGAGATATTTAAATTTTGTTACCTGCTTAAGCCTTTGCTCGCCAAGTCGCACGTCTAAATTGGTATGGTTTTGTGCGTGCACTGCCATGATCTCAGTTTTGGCAACGTTGATTTTCAAACCAAATCTGCTGCACGACTGGTCGAGATTTGTCATCAGCTCTTGTAAACCTTCGGGGCTTTCAGCCAAGAAACATAAATCATCTGCGTACATGATTTCTGCGACAATATCATAGGACACTTTTGTGAGTGCCTTAAGCCTACTTAAGTTAAAAAGTTTACCATCAGTACGGAAACGAATATGAATGCCTTGGGAGCTGGTTTGCAAAGCATCTCTCACAACGTATGAGAAGTATAAGGCAAATAGTGTTGGTGCTAGTACACAGCCTTGCTTAACCCCACAGGTAACGGGGAAAAACTCAGACTGTGCTCCCTTGACAGACACACAACACATCATGCCGTCGTGTAACAACCTTATCAACCCAACAAACTTCTCAGTGCATCCCAGTTTCGACAGTATCATCCACAGAGCTCTGCGAGGTACACTATCGAATGCCTTTTCCAAATCCACAAAGCAAAGATATAGCGGTCGACACTGCTCTTTGCTTTTCTCTTGAACTTGGCGAACGGAGAAAATAGCCTCACACGTACCTCGCTCAGGACGAAACCCAAATTGAGTTTCCGGTAATATCAACTCTGAGATTTTAGTGAGACGATTGAGAAGAACTCTTGCGAATATCTTTCCAGGGCTGGAAAGAAGTGAAATGCCTCTGTACGAGTTGCAGTCAGATTTATCGCCCTTATTTTTAAATAGTGTACAGATTTTTGAGGTTCTAAAATCTGCAGGAACTCGCTGTTCCTCCCACACACGGCAAAGAAAGTGCCATATTGCTGTATGCAACTCATCTCCACCGTACTTTAGCAGTTCACCCGGCATATTGTCGATCCCTACCGCTTTCTTATTTTGTTGTTGCTTGATGGCCGCTACTACTTCTAACAATGTCGGCGGGTCATCCAAGTCAATTACCTCAGGGAGATTCGGAATAGAACTGATGTATTCTATATCAGCGGACCGGTCAACGTTGAGCAAGTTGTTAAAGTGCTCCTTCCAACGTTCCAGCATTTCATCGCTTTTCGAAAGGAATTCACCAGTTACAGATTTTAAGGGAACATTTATTCGATACGGTGTTCCAATCAAATTCCGAACCTCTCTGAAAAAAGTCCCCAACTGATTGCTATCAGAAAGCATCTGCATGTAACGAGCCTTTTCTTGCCACCAATTGTCTTTCGTCGCCCGAGTAAGTTTTCTTAACTCAGATGAACTTTCTTTAACCTTTTTGATCATATCCTTGCGATCTCGCGTAGAATGTAACTGTTGTAAAAGTTCTCTGTGTTTACCAATAGCCTCAGTAAGGAGTGCATCGTTCTCATCAAACCAGTCCTCTACTTTGCGAACTTTTAGCCCTAGTGTATCTAAAGCAGTTTTAGTAATCAGAGATGATAATTCCCCCCACTTTGCTTCAATGTCACCATCCTCAATAGACAATTGCGACGTAAAATAACCGATGGCTTGTTCATATTTCCCCTGTATTTCCTTGCTTGCTAACTTACTCAAATCAACCTGTAGGATCTTCGGTCTAATGGATCTACGAGGAACATGAAGACGTATTGCTAGTTTGGTTATTACAAGTCTATGGTCCGACCAACAATGAGCCCCACGCATCACTCGAGTCACATGAACTTGAGAAATATCTCGTTGCCGCACTATTGCATAATCTATGAGATGCCAATGCTTGGATCTAGGGTGCATCCACGTTGTTTTGTACTTCGAGGGAAGTCGAAACATGGTGTTTGTTACGGTCAGCTGAAACTGCGCACAAAGGCTTAGTAACAGCTGCCCATTACTATTCATGCTGCCAACTCCATGTCTTCCTAACACCTTTGGCCAGGCTTCAAAGTCACAACCAACCCTTGCATTAAAGTCACCAAGCAGAAGTATCTGTTCCTTTGATGGTATTTTTGACAAGACATTAGTAACTTCTTCATAGAATTTGTCTTTAATTTCATCCGGTCTATCCATAGTCGGTGCATATACGCTAATAACGTTTAGGTAATTATCGCTATTCAACTGTAGGCGTATTGATGTAACTCTGTCTGATGTATGCTCTGGAAGTTCTTGTAGCTTTGTGGCTACAGAGGATTTAATAGCAAATCCTACACCAGACCGTCTAGGCTCCTCAGAGCTCGTCCCTTTCCAGTAAAAAGTATAACCACCACCATCCTCGATCAACTCACCTTCATCAGCTAAATGTGTTTCGCTTAGTGCTGCAATGTCCACATTATAGCGACTAAGCTCTCGAGAAACAATGGCAGTCTTACGTTCAGGGCATTGGTTGCCTGGTCTGTCAAGCAAAGTGCGCACATTCCATGCACCAAATGTCATATTATATTTTTGCATTGTTTGTTTTTTCTTATTATGTCGACCACGATGAAATGGATGCATAGGCAGCCGTGGTTACTACCTCCCATATATCGCGGGGTAAGCACTTTTTTGGGACACCTTTTCTAGTCCCCTCCCCGGCTGGGCGGGGGAAGCAGTGCCTCTCTGAACAGAGCTGCTTCGTCGCATAGGGTGCTGCCGAGTCACACTGTTACCCCATTGCAGTGCAAAAGCGACCACTCTCCCTAAGCCGCTTATGTGTAAGCATCGGACAAAATTTGACTGGCATCATTGCCAAACCTCTCTACCTTTACTTATCGCCATAAGACTTGAAAGATCTCGGAGTCAATTAAACAGAAGCAGTCAATTACGCAGGATATATTTTAGTGCACAAGTGTACGCGCAAACACAGGTGCACTCTCTCGTCCTTGCTCTCTTTGGCCCAATGGAACGGAAACCGCTACAATTGGAAGAGAGTCGGATGCAGTGTCTAGCCGACGGTATCTTCAGACCCCTCCGCCGACATTGGCTTTCCACGATGCCTTGCTGCCCCGCCAAATCCGCCAATATCGAGTGCTTATCAGCGGTGACTTGCCTTCATTGCCGAGACAGGCTTTATGCACAACACGGGAGGTAGCCGCGGTAGACTTAATTGCTAGCTAAAGCATGCAAGTCCCCCTCTACCAGGTTTGGTCCACGAGCCGACGTGGTTTACCAGGGTGTGGCCGCTGCGTGCATGACAGCTTCTTGGAGCCACTGGTGAGAGATTGTAGATTATCTATGGTTAGACTCTTGCTGCCCTATGCGGGTAGCCGGCTTATAGAGTGAAATACCATTTAACAAACTACTACACCCCAAATAATATGTTGCTGACAGAATTGAAATGTTTGCATTCATTTAACAAAATTAAATGTATTTTCAAACTTGCAAATTTTTACTTCTATACTAATATTATAAGAGGCCTAAGCTAAACTTGTTTAGACTTTTAAATTTGACCATTAACACTTGCTTACTAAATTTTCATTGTATTTTGTAAAAATAAAATACTTAAAACTTGAAAACAATTATCCGTCAGTTAAATTTTATCTTTAACTGGTAACACCTATTAACCAATCATCAAACTTTGACCTTTACTTGTTGAAACACTCTTTATTAACTATGATTAATTGACCAATTAGGTAAGTAAAGAAGATTACCCGTTATAATTTGAGTACTTATTTAGCTGATTAGTGAAAATGTCAAGTAGTTTTAGACCTCTTTTAGAAAAGTTGCTTTGATTTTCTGTTTCTATTTCATCAACCGCAATCATTTTAAAAATCAGATATGATATTGTATAATAATTCAAAAAGAGTATGGGGTATAATGTCTAGTGAGCACGCTCTCACAATAGAGCTAGTTTTCAATTCTAGCTGCAGGAATTCACTGATACGTGTTTGGCAATCGATTGTGATAGTGCTAGAGAATGCTAGAGGTGGCTCTCAATCTCAAAGAGCTTTGAAATTTTGTCACTTGTCTACTGTCTTTCAAATGTCATTGGCATAAGCCCAGTAATTTCACTGGCTACTTTGTTCATCAACGGGACATCGAACAGTAATGTGCGGTGGCAGACTTCACGAGCAAAGTAGTGGTACTAACCCAGACGGACACTCGCAGAAGACAGCCCTACCACCTAATTATAAAATATATAGCAATAAGCTCTCTTAGCTTTTTACCCTTGTCAAGAGTTTCACAATTAAAACTTCGCTTTAACACAATAAATCCTACCTTGAAACATTTAATCTCAATTTATTATCTCGCGAAATTAAAACCTTTATCTGCGAATCCTGTGTTACTCTCCATTCATACTTCCTTCGTTTACACAACGATGGCATAAAATATTTCTACTGAAGCTGAATAACGCACAGTCATTTTCACTTGGTGTCTGCGTAGTAGCAGTAACAGTAAGGATGTTGTATATTTTTTTGTCTAATATTTGCCACATTTTTAATGTTATTCGTGACGAAGTCGATGATTATTAATAAATAATCATCGACAATCATACAGAAGGCGTAAAAACGCATAAATCTTCATTGTTTTAGTCCTTATGTTTTTTACTCGACTACACAAAAAACGAGTGTTTAGGGTTTATGTATGTATCTATGTGAGTTTATTTATTCCACCATAACTTGTTAACGCCTGAACAGATTTGGATGTATGGGGTATCGTTAGAGTGCTTACATCATCCCGAGTGACACTGGCTAGGGCTGGCTGGCTATGTAACTTGTTATAATGACTTGTTGACCACATTGTGTGGGGCATTTACACACATGGGTTCAGTGGCGCTATGGGAGCGGCCTGTCTAGCAATGGACTGGTACAAGTCGATTATGATGATGATTTTATGCAGAATTATTGTGTCTTGATCACTCAACGTCACAAGTTCATTTTTGAACTATCAGTCCTTACTGTTTGTATACAACAATATATTTGTATAAAAAAGTCATTACACCCACATTGTCTGCTCACGGCTAAGATTCTTTTGTTCGTTTCATCTGCATTCTTTTTGAGTTTATTATATCGAATTTTATTCGTGAACGTGACTATGGTTTTGGAGACTGGCGTCACCAATTTGTAAGGGTGCTTCGATGATTTGGGCATAAGGTAATGATCGTGAGTGATGAGAGAATTATTAAGATTGTCGATGCTCAATTAGGATTCATCACCTAATTGTAATAGACATAAAAGCCAGTCTACGACGTCTTAGATCTGTGTCATTAGGTTAGAATGGTTGATTGAGCTGTCAGTACAGTATCACGTCACGCACATTATACAGAACTGGTTATATTATCAATTTCTTTTGGCGACCAAATAAATCCAGCACTGCAGAACTTAAAAAGTTTCTATGTAATTCTCGATAATTCAGTTTCACTAGGTGGTAGGACTAACTCTTCTGCCAGCGTCCGTCTGATTGGATACCACCGCTTTGCTCGTGTAATCTGTCGTCAAGCAGTAGGTAATGTGTAAGCATTACTGTGTTCTAGTTTGTTGAGGAAAGTAGTCAGAGAAATAACTGGGCTTCTAATACAATCTCAGGATAACGAGCCGAATGCAGTGCCACGCCGGCCTTTGTGTCTCAAAGTTCTGGGTAGCACTGCAGTTGTTATGGGCTGGCGTTACGCCTACCGGCAGGCAGCTCGTCTCATTACCAAATTGAATAAAAAAAAGTTTTCGTGTGATTTCGAGAAAAAAAATATTTAAACGTTAAAATAAATAAATAAACGGTAAAATGTTTAAACTACAATACCACATAGTATGCATCCGACACAACACTGGCTGACTTCCTAGCTTTCACTCGAACGGAGTGAAGTCCTCTGATAATGCAATGTATAATGTATTCAATTGCCTCTTCTCGCCTACTCCACATACTTGTACACTTGGGGACAATATACAGTGTACCTACATTTAATTAAAGGCCTAGTGCGAGCTATACCATCAGCATTTGGTTAAATAACAACAAAAAGGTTTTTATCCAAATTGTACAAATTTGAAATACGTGTAAAATTACTTTTTTTTCCTCGATAAATGCAAATAGATCGAAACTTCGAGGTAAATAAAAACCTGTGTTTATAATCGCGATTAAGGAACGTTTAGTGGTTCGGATTCGGTTACTGGTAGAACTAACTCTTCTGCGAGTGTCCGTCTGGGTTGTTACCACCGCTTTGCTCGTGAAGTCTGCCGCCAAGCAGTAATGTGTAAGCATTACTGTGTTCTAGTTTGATGAGGAAAGTAGTCAGAGAAATTACTGGGCTTAAAATAAAATCTCAGGATTACGAGCGGAATGCAGTGCCACGCATGCGTTTGTGTTTCAAAGTTCTGGGTGGCACTGCAATTGTTATGGGCCGGCGTTATGCTTACCATCAGGCAAACGCCCAGCTCGTCTCGTTACCAAATAGCATAAAAAAACGTTTTCGTGTTGGTATTGTTCAATACTTACCTACATAATTTCTTCTCCAATGTGCCAATTTCTCACCAGCAATTCTACGTACTGAAGTGTCGATAAAGCGTCACGAGCATGCCACAGACATGACAACACATTGCTTTTGCGAGTAGATGACCTAATATAGCTGTGGAAATTCTTGATTTAATTAGAAAGTCTATTTATGTATATAATTACCTATAAATGTAAAAAATACGAGAGGAAAACGTGGTTTGCAATTATGGATTTACTCGACTCGTGGTATGTTATAAGTACTGAAGTTAGCCCATTATAAAGTATTACGTGTAAGTCTACGTGTGCATAAGTCATCTAAATCTAATGTCAATCTAAAGATATTTGTTTTTTACAGAAAAAACCTACGTGGCGTGTAATATGTAACTTATACCTACTAGAGATATACTACACATAAATATATTATATACTACAAAAATACATATCTACCTAGCCAACTCCCACTTCAAGTTTCCCCTACACCAAACTTTAAACAACCGTGTAGGGACTTGAAAATAAGCCAGCTTAAATTTTCAAGTCTGAATTACCAGCTTTCAAAACACTTGAACTTTGAAGTGGGTTAGCAGGTAGGTTTATTTAAAAATCTACTCTGCCGTAGATAAAAATAAAAAGGGAGACTGGACTTTGTTATTTTTTCTATTTTGCTACTCAAGAATTAAACTGCATGTGATGTTTTTTTAGTAACTCGTTCTGTACGAAATAAATGCCAGCGATGTCTGGTGCCGCCCTCAAGGTAAAAAAAATATGTCGCCAAGATCCGATCAGTATAAATAG
Organism: Crocallis elinguaria; assembly: GCA_907269065.1. Taxonomy (NCBI): domain Eukaryota; kingdom Metazoa; phylum Arthropoda; class Insecta; order Lepidoptera; family Geometridae; genus Crocallis; species Crocallis elinguaria. The sequence continues at coordinate 22,811,701 of OU026065.1, forward strand.
ATATAGGCACCGGCGACTGCCGGTACTCATACCGGAATTCGTATGAGAGAGAGTTCGAGTGTTTGAGAGTGACTATACTCTCGAGTATGAATTACGAGATTCTATTCTTGCGAGAAGTTGTGACTGTGTCATCATCACATGGATTGATCGAAGTAACACCACAGATAATAGTTGCTTCATTTCGCACATTAACTAATAGTAAATTGCTTCTAATTAATGTACGTACTTAGTTCTTGTTGCTACAAGGTCAAAGACTATAAATCCTGTTGACTAATGATACAACTTCCCCTCATACGAAAACGACATGTTTAAATGCACTTCTAGCCACTGCGAGTACGAGTACAGACTTATAACTTATCGATATTCAATGTATACTTTACAATTAATATATACTATTATTAATTATTTTGGAATAACCTTTAGTTTTGGATTTGTTAACCGACTTCGAAAAAAGAGGAGGAGGTTAAATGTTCGACTGTATGTATTTTTTTAAGTATTTTAACTGATTTCTCCGTCAATTGTGGACCGATTTTGAAAATTATTTTTGTTGTTTGAAAGTGTACCTATCATCTCAAGGTGGTCCCATATACATTTTATGGAAGAACATCTAAAGATGAAAAAATGGTACTTGAATTTTAATATATCGCGATATTTTCATCGAAGTGGGTTCCCGGTTTTTTTAAAGTATTTCTGCTTTTTGTTGTTAGATTTCCAGACATCCCAGAAATAAAGGAAAAGTGGATAGAAGCGACTCAAAAAGAGAATTGGTTCCATACATCGCAAGTCCTGGAATCCATTCAGTAGCTTCAACCTGATGCGTGGCCAAAATACAGACAGACAGACAAAAATAAAAATACAGTTTTGGCTTCAGTATAGATAGGAGTGCCATCCAAAAAAATGTGACCTGGAGTTTTATTATAAGTAGTATTATAGATTAATTTATAAAGTAAGTATGTATTGTCTAGGTTTTCCATATAATAATTTATTATTAATCGTATATGTCAGGGAATCAAGAATGCGATGCTAACTACCTATTCAATTTTATCGATATTATTCTGTTCAGTAGTAGTCGTACCACATCACTAAATTACGTCATCCAAATGATCGGCCAATTGCAAGCATAGAATATTACCTCGCCCCCTGCCCGCGCCGGTGAGACATGTTTGTAGGAGGAATTGTGTTGATGAGCTATCAACAGGCTAAATAATCTGTGTACAAGGCAGTTTGTTCTCACTTTCTTTACAACGCGACTTGTGCGTTATTACGCGATTCAACCATTTTCATTTTTACATGACTGCCCTAAAAAGAGTGTTATGTTTTCAGGATTCATGTGAGTTACTTTATTCCACCATAACATAAGTGCCTGGACTGACTATGGGATAGGGCGCAGTCAAGTATTTTTTTTGATGTTTTTATTTCATAAATAAACTAAGTTTAAGCTTTTTTAAATTTAGTTTATTTATAAAATTATATTTTTAAGCTAGGATCTAAGTTCGTTTTGGAATTTGATCGCGTCCCTAAGTCGAGACAGCTTTAATTGGTATAAAACCTAACAAAAAACCTCACTCGATATCAAATCTATGTGGTTTTTACTATTTTGATGAAACGTATTTAATAAGACTTTCTCATGTTCTTGTTTAAAAATAGAGAGTGAAACTAAAATTAGAATCGACAACACGGTTCCACTGAACTCAAGTTTAATTTTGAACGCCACTAGGAACGCATCTTCCTTTTAAATGATATCTAAGTCCGGTTCTTAAGCCAATTCTTCAGAGAATGTAAGCGAACAATATTTCTAGATCATAAATTGGGGCTTATTGCGCTTTTTAATTAACATGTTTGTTAGAATGGGTTATATTGAGATAATTACTATTATTAGGTATAATTCAGGTATTCATCGAGAAATTAAATACATAGTTCACCTTCTCCCCCGGACCCCTGCACTGTGCATACGTGTTTTACAAGTCCCCTATTTTGATTTTTATTTCATATTTCTAAAAATTGTCGCGTTTAAAACAGTGCGGAATAATAGGAGTGCATAAAACAATAAGGAGCTCTCTAAGTATCGTCTTTGTGTGCGCATATCGGTGAGTGCATCATTCATTAAACCATTCACACGTCGGTATCTGCAACCGTGTTGTGTGGCGGTAACCGGTCTTCGCGCACAGCTACATAACCATCGGGCGCACACTAACCTGCTGCTGCTGTTTGAGTGTACCGGCCGGCCTTTGCGCACGGCGCACATAGCCAACATACGCACACCAACCAGCTGCTCCCTAAGCGCACTACTAGAGCGTTCTGCTTGCCTGGTACAGTGGCCGCCGCTCGTCATCACTCGAGATGCCGTTGAAACGTACTCCGCCGCCCGCATCGCCTGTCGCGGTGTCGATATCGCATTGTAAGTCAGATACTAATATTAGCGCCTCATCTACGAGCCGCGATACGATTCCTGCGCCTTCATTGACGCGCGACCACGCAGTTAGTGATCCCAACGTAGCGATGCGGAAGCGTAGAAGAGATGATGAGACTACTAAAGAGGAAATTGCGGATATGTTGTCTGTGATTCAGATGGAGCAAGACGCTAAATTTACTGCGCTTATGAAAAAGCAAGACGAAAAGTTTACTGCCCTTATGATAACAGTACAAGCTGGTATAAGCACCCACACGGAGCAAAATAAAGAGATTGTTAATTCCATAGACTTCCTTGGACAAAAATATGAAGAAATGGTCTTAAGGGTTCAAACCATGGAACAAGAACGGATTGCAGATCGTAAATATATAGAAACTCTGGAGGCTAGACTAGAACAGGTAGAGCGGAGCATACACAGCTCAAGCATCGAAGTACGCAATGTACCAAAGACATCGAGCGAAACAAAGGAAGACCTCTTGAAAATCATTAACGCAGTGGGAAGCGCCGTTAATGTACCGATCCAGCCGTCACAAGTACGTGATATTTATCGCATAAATAATAAAAATGATAAAAACCAACCCATAGTGGCTAACTTGTCCACAGTCATCCTTAGAGACAAATAATCGGTGCAGTCAAGGACTACAACAGGAAGTATACGACGAATAAATTTAATACCTCGAATTTAAAGATCCAGGGCCCACCTAAGCCAGTTTTTATCTCTGAAAGCCTGACTGTGCAGGTGAAGAAACTATTCTTTTTAGCCAGGGAGTTCGCGAAACAAAATAACTACAAGTACTGCTGGGCTTCGCGAGGCAAAACTTATTTGAGAAGAGCTGATGGAGCGCCTCTTGTTAGAGTAAATAAGGAAAGTGACTTAGAGGTCCTAAGCC